>OU383800.1:1289013-2489013 GCA_910950805.1 Acrocephalus scirpaceus scirpaceus | reverse complement strand
GCAGGGAGGAGGCTCCTGGGGCCCGCTTTGCCCTCCTGCGCTCCGCGCTCTGGGCGGGGGCTGCCCGCCGGGACCCCCCTCCCTACGGCGCGGGTGTCGCGGGTGAGGGGCAGCGAACAACTTGGCCCGCGCCCGTCCCGGGGCAGCCGAGCCTTTGTCCCGGCTGGGGAGGGACCCCGGGGGCACGGGGACATCTGGGAGGGGGTCCTGGCCCAGCGCCCCGGCCCCGCGGGCTGCTTTGGGTCAGAATGTGTGCGTGGAATAAACAAAAATATTCCCCCCCCCACAGCCTGGCTTTGGGGCGGCCAAAGGTTTTGTTCACGTTGTCCCCGGGTGCCTCGGGGGTGCAGAGTTTGGGGCCTGGGAAGAGATGTAGCCTCCTCCCTTCCACGGGTTCTCCGGGGTCTCGTGCCCTCAGCCCCACTTGAGGCACCGGGGCAGAAGGTTGGGAAAGTGGCTTTAAAAACACTGAGCAGATGCACTGATGGCACTTTGAAAAAGGCTTTTCAAAGAAAATGAAAATAAAAAAAACAAAAAAGAAAATTCCCGGGCTTTTTTTTTTATAGAAGTGAAGGCTTTTTACATGCTGGGCTGATTTCAGCCTTTTTTTATGAAACTTCATTGACATGTAGTGTTGAGCCTACAAACACTTTGGATCAAGTGGAGTTTTCTTTTTTTTTTTTACTTCTTTTTTTTAAGCTTAAGATTAATGAGTTAAATTTATTGGCCAGCTGCCCTTTGTAACCATGAATGAGTTCCTAAAAAAAAGGCAAAAAAAAAGGGAATCTTTTATCTCATCCCCAGCCTCTCTTCCTCCCTCCCAAAGAAATATTTTTCTATCATAGCAAGCTGGCAAAAAAGATCAATCTCCCTTTGAAAAAAAATAATCTGTAAAATTAGGAAGAATAATATTTACCTATCTTACAAGGTTGCCTGGAGGGCTTTATTTTTGCAAAAACACTCCGAAAACAAAATTTTTTTGTTTCCAGTCCCTTTTGGGAGTGGAGAGGTTCAGTTCTCACTGAGCACGGCCTGGCTGGGCATCCCCAAACACAGCCCCTGAAAAAGCAGCTGCAGGTGCTCGGCGACCCGAAGGAAAGAGCTGTAACATCAGACTTTTTTTTTAAACAAAACTCGGCAAGGACAAGAGAGCCTCCTGCGGGGAGCAAGTGTGGGGGAAGGCGAGGGGGCGAGCCGAGCCAGACAAGCGCCTGAGTGATAACTTGCCTGAACCCTTTGATAAATGAGTTGACTCTTTTTTTTTCCCCTATTTTTTTTTTTTCTTTTCCCCCCTTCATTCGCCACACGCCAGGAACAGAATTGGCCTGAACTAGTGGAATTGGCAGCAAAAAACTAACATACAAGTGTGTCTGGTCAATAGAACGCTTGTTCCTGCCGCTGGGTGCTGTGTGAGGACTCCGACTGTGCTCTGGCCCCAGAGTTGGATGCTGCAGACGCACTCAGGGTTTTTCTTTTCTTGCCCCTCCACTCTGTCTTTTTAAAATATTCATCAATGGGGTGGGTAGTTTGCTGTAGTCATTAAAATATCTCTCTCCCCTCCCCCTCACTTTCTCCAGGACTGCCACTGTTGAGTCTGTGGGAATATGAATCAGCAGCAGCAGAGAATGGCTGCAGTTGGGACAGACAAAGAGCTCAGTGACCTGCTGGACTTCAGTATGGTGAGCGAGCGCGGCCGGGGGGCTGCGCAGCCCTGGGGCTGGGAGCTGCACAGGGGAGGAAATGTGAGCCTGTAAATTGGACATGATGGGTTTCAGATGTGCCGTGTTTGTGTGCGTGCACATGTGCTGCAACTTGTTTATTTTCAAGTTAAAGCAAAGCCTCTGCCCCTCCTCTCCCCCTCTTCCCCTCAAACGTGTGTTGTTCCCTCGCAGGGAAGGCAGAGAGGTTTCTTTTCTGGATGGGAAATTTAAGGGGAATTAACAGAGTTGTGTGTTCTCTGTTTAAATGCTCATTGGGTGACTGTTTCTGCAGCCATGCAGAGATGTAACTTCAGTAGCTGATTAATAAAGATTTTTCCTCTCCCTAGATCCAGACTATTAAACTTTTGCTCCCACAGGTTATTTTGTCACAGTTTGAAACCTGTCCAAGCTCTCCAGCGCGTTACTTTTGCAGGAGTTGGACACTTGTGCTCCCCATGCTCTGCTCTTCTGTATCCTGGAAACCTTGAGCTGCATTTAGGAGCTGTTTATTTTCAAAGAAACAGGACCTAAGAGTTCCTCCTGAAGGGTGTGCAGAGCTCGGAGGGAGAAGTCCCTTTAGTCACAGCAGAGCAGGGTTAGTCCCTGGCACATCCCTCTGTGGCCCTGCCAGTGGTGCTCTCCTTGGCAGGTGACTCGTGGAGGGCAGAGCTGCTGTTCAAAGGCAAATAACTGTCTGTTGGGTTCTCTGTTGTATGCTGCACCCTCATGGCACTCAAAGCATGTCTTGCTGTTGAGATAAGCAAACGTGCTGCAGAGATAGAAACAACAGCTTCAGGAAGGGGAATGGCCATGAGAGTCACCCCAGCCTGGGTCACCCAGCCCACAGCCCTACTGGGCAGATGTTCCTGCCCCTTGGAGGAGAAGGGAAAAAAAGGCAGAGCTAGGGTCACTTGCTGTCCTGGTGGCTGTGACACCTGTGGATGTGCTGAGGCTCATCTGCTTTTCTGCATCTGCATGCTGAGGTTCAGCCCTGGGAAATAAACCTTTTTCTACAGCTGGGGGTTGTACCTGTCCTGACAGGGTTCTGTGCTGGAGGGGGGACACTGGAGGGAGTCTCTCAGCCCCCCAAGAGCAATTCTCCTGGAGGAGAGGCCCAGTTCTCCCAGTTTCATACTTCTACTGGGAGGCTGGTAATGAATGGGCTTTTCTGGTAGAATGTTTTAAAGTGAGTACAGGGACTACAGTGATGGTATCCCTGTAAATCCAGGAATCTGTTCAGGGCATCCTGTGATTATTTGTCCATTTCAGAGGTCCTGCAGGTTGTCAGGAGCTCTGGGGCTTTCCATTAACTGCACTTTCGGTCAGTAACCCAGAATCTGCTCCCTGACAGGGGCTGCAGCAGCTCCTCCTTTGCTTTTTCTCCTCCTTGAAAAAAAAAAATCAAATTCCATTTAACATTTAGAGCTTTAAAAAAACCCCAAGACCATCTTTTCCAATTTAACCAACCATCCTCATTTGCATACCTAGAGCTGTATTCCTGGGAGGAGCCTTGACCTGGTCCCTCTGCACACAAATGTTTCTGTCCTTGGAGGTGAATCCACACCAAAAAGGTTTAATTTGGGTTTGGATTCAATGCTCTCCCACTGGCATAATTCTGGGAAGGACCAGAACTCATCTTGTGCTTCTCCAAGGCTGGTGAAGAGGTGCTGGGGGTAGCTGCTCACAGCATTAGGGCCTGCAAATGTCATTTTTCAGCAAATGACTCGAAGACATTCCCTGCAGGATCCATTGGCCGATAGGCTCCGGCGCAGCCTGGACCACAGCCAGCTCTGTTTCACAAACCCTCATCTCCGCACACCCTACTCCTCACTTTGCATAAAGGGAATATTAACATCTCTCCTCAAGGATGAGGAGCTGAAATGGAAAAGCTTCCTAGGCAGTAGATGGGTCTGTTGAAGAGGCGCTCCATGGTTTGCTCTGTGTCCTTGGGATACAGGATTTCTGACCACAAAGCTCGCTCTTTCAAGTGTATTTATGTTTTTCTTCGAATAAACAGGAGTGGAGCATTGGTTCAGTAATCTTCTCCAGGAGAGTAGAGGGGAGGGAAAAGTAGAGATACTCAGAGCAGCTGGAAGCATTTGCTTCAGATCAGTATTTTGATTCCTTTTTTCTAGGGAAAATGTGTTCAGCCCCAGCAGTCTGTGGTCCTGCTCTGCCCTGTATTTTGCTGTGCAGGGAGGGAATTTTAAGGCCCTAAGGGGGTGGCATGGCCTGACATGAGTTCCTGGGGTCAGTAAATGACAGGGTTGTGTGAGATGCTGCAAACTGGGCTTGCAGTCCTGAAAGAAGAAACTCATACCATCTTTAATAAATAAATCCATTGGGTAGATATTGAACTCCAAAGCACTCACCAAAAGCTTTGTGCCACTGTAATTTGCCAAAAAGGGCAAAAAATCGAAGGAATCTGTAAGTGAGCAGGAATCAAAGCGAAGGCCCAGTGATGTTTTGGGGTATGCATGGCAGCACACTTACCTCTACCCCCAGATAAATTGCCTTTTCTAATTGCCCCAAAGTGCAGGTAATTTGTAAGCCTGCCTTTACCACTGCTCCCTGGCAGCAGGCCCAGATGGGCTGGCAAATCTGGAGAGGAGCTTTCGAGAAAGCCTATAGACACGCCTGGGCAGCTCAGCCTATTGATTAGGCTGGGCTTTGGTGGCTGCCAGGCTTTGCAGCTCAGCCTGATGGGCACAGGCTGTGCATGCTGTCGGGAGATGCTCAACCACAAGGATTTGGATACGAGGAAAAGGTTCTTTCCCTCGAGGGTGCTGAGGCACTGCCCAGGCTTCCCAGGGAATGGTCCCGGCCCCAAGGCTGCCAGAGCTGCAGGAGCGTTTGGACAACGCTCTCAGGGTGGGATTGTTGGGGTGTCTGTGCAGGGCCAGGGGCCGGACTGGATGATCTTTGTGAGTCTCTTCCAGCTCAGGTATTCCAGGATTCTAGGACTTTTCGTGGTTACTGATTATCCCAGGCAGTCTCTCACCTGTGCTAGTGCAGGTGTGCAGTGGGAAGGTGCCACCCAGATGTCCTGGCTGGGCTGGGCTGCTCTGAAGGACAGGGACACCCCAGGAGGGGACAGGGGAGTGGAGCAGCCCCGGGTGAGTTGGTGCCACCGAGCGCCAGCCGAGCTGGGAGCGGCCATGTGCCAGTGCCAGCCAGGGGCTCTGGCAGGAGCGAGGTGCTGTTAACAGCCATGATTATTAGCAGAGTATTAACCATATGCTGTGGGGAGCTGCCTGGCAGAGAGGGTTTCTGGCTCAGCACAGGGTGGGCAGGGGCTTGAGCAGTCACACAGGACCTGCCGCTCATCGCTGCGCCCGCGGCTGCTCCTGCTGCGCCGCGGCTCTCGCAGCTCCAACCCCAGATCCGGGGGTGGGAGCCAAACTGTTGGCAGCAAGCAGGGCTGGAGCAACTCCTGCTGCTCTGCTGGAGGATGCTGAAGCCGTGCTCTGCTCCAGCCAAGGCCCAGTGCCTGCATTTCCATGATAAAACTCTGAGTTTTGTTCAGAATGAAGCAGTTGTGGAGTTTAAACTTTGACTTCACACATAGTGGGCATTTGGGGCTGTAGCCAGGAAGGTCTGTCTTAAGTGAACATGTATAAAATGTCCTGCTGATCATGTATTTCGAGTCAAACTCCCTCTTCTCCCCAAATTAACAGCTGGATGCTTTCCATGCTGCAAAATAGATTTCAGATTTGGAGTTCAGGTCTGAGGTTGGTTCAGCCTGGAGTTCATCAGGTGGGAGAGGAGAGAGAGGGAGCACTGATTTAATTTTAAAAGAGATGCACTTTTAGATGTACACAGTAAATGAAATGCTGCTTGATATTCCTCATTTCTCACAAATTCCCTTTCTTCCTTAGGAGTTTGCTGTATGAAGTGTGGTGTCTCTTGGCTACAATGTCCTCAGGGGAGGGTGCAGGCATTTCCCTGCTCTGGATTTGCCTCTTTTACCCAGGGAGAAATGGAGGGAAAATAAATTCTTTGGGAGGGGTAGAAATTGAGCTAGGAGGGAATGCAGAAGTTGTTGTCAGCTCTCAGGGAGACTGAAGATAGGACTTTAAAAAGCAATTTAAGATAGGGGATTTTACATAACCGTTTAAATCTACATTATTCAAATCTAACAAAGGCCAAGTAATGACCCAATTACAACTCTTGAGAGCTCATGCCTGGGTCCCTCTTCAATGCCTGGGTCCTCTGGTAGGTGCCAGCTCCGGTTCATCTCCTCCCTCCCCCCAGTTTATTTTTAAAGCAGTATTTAAAAGCAGAAAGGAAATTTGCAGTGGGTGGATGAACTTTGCCTCTGAGCGACACACGCCAGCGAAGGCACTTCATGTATGACTTGTGCCGGGCTTCTCGGGGCAGCTTCAGCCCACACCACAGTGGAAAAAGAGGCTGGGAGCAAGAAAAAAACCCAAAACGCTTCCTGGGGTTGGCAAGTGATAAGTGTGGAGGGGTAACCCAGGGTTCCCTGCTCCCCATCAACCTTCTTTGACAGCATGAGGTTGTATTAGGGGGTTGGGATGGAGCTCAGGGAAAGGTTCTTCCCCCCGAGGCTGCTGGGGCACTGCCCAGGCTCCCCAGGGAATGGTCCCAGCCCCAAGGCTGCCAGAGCTGCAGGAGCGTTTGGACAACGCTCTCAGGGATGCTCAGGGTGGGATTGTTGGGGTGTCTGTGCAGGGCCAGGGGCCGGACTGGATGATCTTTGTGAGTCTCTTCCAGCTCAGGATATTCCAGGATTCTGTGCTTTAGCATCTCCACTTGCCCTCCTGCAGGAAGGGGTCCATGACTCCTAAATCCCCTGGGGAGGCAGAGCAGGAAGGTGTTGCATCAGCCTCAAAATCTCTCTCCATGCAGTTGGAGGGGGGGAGGAGTTCCTCAGGCTGAGAGGAGGTCTTGGGGGTGCTGGACATTGCTGTCCTGGGGGACCCTCTTCCTGTTCTGCAGAAGCAGAAGGTGCTGGGTGCGCAATGGAACAAGGCTGTTCCTTTTCTCCACTTGTGTTTGCTGCTGAAACCTTGGGTTTTTCAGCCTCAGCAAGTGCTGAGCAGAAATGCTCATGAAAAGAGTCAGCAGTGCCAGGTTTGTTTGTTTGTTTGTTTTGGGATTTTGGGGGAGGTTTTGTGTGAGTGTGCTTTTTGCTGGTCGGTTCATGGTGCATTTCTTCCCCCCTGCTTGCATATGCAGACCTGCCCCTTGCCACTTGGCAAAAAGGGAGTTTGATCTCAATCTTCTTCCCTACCTTGAAAGAGGGAGTGAGCAAAGGCAGGGTGGGATCAGCCACGTAAATTCCATTTTCAACACTTTTGAGGATGTTTGCAGAACCCCCCTCCTGCCCTGCAAGGGGGGAGGGGGGCGCAGGGAAGCCCTGCAGTGGTGCAGAGGAAGGTGAGCTGCAATCTTTGGGGTTTGTTTTTATTTTCTAGACCAACTTCCTGAGGAAACAAAGCTCATCTGATGGTGGGGCTGCTGGGCCACCCCAAACACCTCGGGAGCCCCTGGGGTGAGCAGCAGCCTTGGGGCACATCCGAGAGGGCCAGGGGGCCTTGTGCAGGCAGCCAGGGTGAACACTAAACATTGTTTATACCTTCATTTAAATCCACGTTTAAAACATCTACATCCTGCGCATGCATATATATGATCCCAAATTTCTGCTCTTTATGAATGGCAGTTGGTTCCTTAACTGCTCTCTTTGCATCTCTACCACATTTAACTGTTTTTTGTTGCGTTTTTTCTCCTCCCCAGCATTTGTGAAAACAAAGCTGGGCAGACAGTTCTGTACAAAGGAATGCTTCTGACCACAGCCAGACATCAGCTATGTCAGGGCATGAAACACTGCCTTTCTGTAGGCTCTTGTGCCATTATATTGTTTAATCTTCAAAGCATTAAACTTTTGAGTTACTCAGACATTGCAAAGCTAAAAATAATAAAAATTCAAATGACTTGGTGGTGAAAGTATCTTGAGTAGAAAAAGGATATTAAAATGTTAATTCACTAAGCGTTTTCCCACCAGTTGTTTTATTGGCTGGAGCTCCATTTGTGTGGAGGAGAATTACTGTTGCACGCAGGTGCATGTAAATTATTAAATAGCAGCCTCTGAAACTCTCCCAACTTTTATTAAAAATATTTATACAGGTTAGGTGAGGAGGTGTGCAGTATTTTTGAGGAAGCTCCTGGCAGGAGAGGCTCAGTTGTGATAATGAAGCTGCAGTGATAGAGCAAACAAGTCCCCAGAGCGACCAATTCTGTGAAATATATTAATGTTTTAAATCATAAGTAACTATGTTTGCCCTTGGAACAGCTTCCTCCCCACCAGCCCCCAGGGCTGTGTCAGGTCCTGGTGCTGCTGGAGCCTCCAAAGCAGCAGGGTGGGAACTGCTCCATGAGGCTGGGGGGTCATCCCTGAGCCCTCCCTGCCCATGCCCTTGTCCTGCCCAGGCACTGCCCATGGCTGGAGGTGTGGGATGGGACCAGGACTCCTGTGGGAGCTGGGACAGTGAGGGATAAAATAGCTTTGCTGTCATTATCCTGCTGGCTTTTTATGAATGGAGTTGGCCTTTCCCTAGGGCTCACCTGTAGCCAGGGTGAGCAATTTTGGGATAAACCTCTTGGCTTGGACCACAGCAGAGATGCTACTTGGCTGGTTTCCAGCTGCCCCTGGAAGTCAGGGTTGTGCACGTGGGGAAGTGTGTGTGTGGGAGCAGAGCTGTGCCTTCCTCCTGCCCCTCCTGAGCGATGGAGCAGGGACACGAGGAAAGGTTTTTGCATCAATGATGGGCTGCCTTCCCCCCTCCCCTCCCCCAGTGTGACTCCTTTGCAGCGGTACAGTAAAACCAACATACTGAAATCTCTTCTCTCTTCCCTTCTCTCTCATCTCCTTGTTTTTCTAGATGTTTCCCTTGCCAGTGGCTAATGGAAAAAACAGACCCACGACCCTTGCGAGCACTCAGTTTGGAGGATCAGGTACTGTCTTCTTAATTTTTTTCTCCTTATACCATAATGTTTCTTGCAATAAATTTGTGTTTGGTTCCAGAGATGCCGTAGGGGAGGGGGTTCTATATTTTAGTGATTTTTTTTCTGTGGTGCTCTGCTGCTGTTTCTCTGGATGGTTTCCTTGTTGCTCCATGTGTCTCTGGGTAGACAAAGCTGTTCTTGCTGAGCTGTCTCCCATTAAGACACTGCTGCCTGAGCTGGAGGTTGTTGTCCCACTGTTCCAGGAGCCTGGGATCAGGCAGGGCTGGCCTTTAAGCTGCTTAGCTGTGTCTGCACTGCCCTGGAAGAATTTTGCTGTTCCCCTCTGAAGACGGGATGGTGATGGCTCATTCCTGGTGCACTTTGGGGGTCTGCTCCATGCAGCCCCTCCGGCAGCTCCCCGCTGTTGGATGGGATCTCAGCATTCCCAAAGGGATCTTGCAAAGCCCTCCAGGGTGCCAAGAGGGGACCAGGGATGCTGACATCCAAGGGCTTTGGGAGCAGGGCATTGGGGAGGAGTGGGCTGGAGAAATGGCTGCAATTGGAGGCTGAAAATGTGCTGGTTGGTTTGAGGCTCAGGTGGAGGATTCCTGGACAGTTCTGGGCCAGGGTTTTAATTCCTAGGGAAGCTGCTCTGTGCAGGGCTCACACAGCCCCTGCCTGAGGGAAGTCCAGCTAATTTGCCCTTCTTGCTGAACACTTTGTGGGTGGTTAAAACTCAACATTCCCTGCCCTGGGCTGGCTCCAGCTGTGCAGGAAAACTCCTGGCTGTGCTGTGACATTGGGAGACATCCCAGGGACTGGGCTGGCATTTCTGGAGAGCAGCTTTGCTGCCCCAGTGGGGCACTGTGGAACCTGCAGCAGCAGGATGGGGGCTCTGTCCTGCCCTACTCTGCCCTGCTCCTGCTCTCCTGGGCCAGGCAAATGTGATGCTCTCAGACTGAACTGTTTAGCTGCATGTCAAGATGGTTTTGAGCAAACACTTTTGCAGGGAGGGAAGCTGTTGAGTGGGCACTGGAGGAAATTGGAGGGGAGAAAACTCTCGAGTTAACCCAGATGGAAGCTGATCTCTCCAGTGAGTGTTCCTTGTGCACCTTGTGCTGTTAAAATAATCCACAAAAGACGTGCTACACGCTGCAGGGAGAAGAGCAGTGCAGGAGCTCCCATTAATCCATTTCCTGCTCAGAGCCTGCCTTGGCTGCCAGATCCGTGGTGCCGGCCAGGAGCAGAGGCTGGAGCGGGCCCTGCGGCACAGCCAGACCCCCCTCCAGCCCAAACGACACCAAATCTTTGGTTCTCCCCCCACCCCTTCTTTTCTTTCGGGTGAATGAAAGGTAATGTTGACACCACCCTTCCTCTGGGCTGCTGCTCTCTGAGCCTGACTGGGAGCAGTTCATAAAAACAGAGCACTGATGTTATACAACTGCACTGAGGGACGTTGCACAATCCCTGCTGTCCCAGCCTTGGATCCGGCAGAGGCTCCCTCATCCTGCCTCGGGCATCCTGGCTTGGGAATGCAGCTCAGGGCTGGGTGTAGAGCAAGAGCTTTGCTCCAGCAGCAGAGTTATCCCTTGATCAGCCACCCTTGGCCTCACCTGGAGATATGGAGAGAAATATCATCTCAGTGTTAGCTTTGGATGTCTCCCTGCTCCTGCATCTTTGCCTTTTTGCTGGTGGGTTGAATAACTGCAGTAAGACATCAGCGAGTTGTGCCATGCAGAAGGCTGTGCTCTGCCTGTTAGAAGGATCCCAGGTGTCCAAACAAGGCCTTAGAAAATGGCAAGAGAAAATTTGTTCTCACAGATTGTTGGTTTGTTGGTTTAGCTTTATTCACTGATGCAATGAGGTACTAGTTAGAATTGTAAAATCATGGAAGTCTTTGTTTTGGAAGGGACCTTAAAGCTCATCTTTCTCCACCCCCTGCCGTGGGCAGGGACATCTTCCACTAGACCAGGTTGCTCCAAGCCCTGTCCAACCTAGCCTTGGTCATCCCCAAAGGTAGTTCATCCCCCAAGACATAGGCAGTCATCAAGCTCAAAATTTGATTTGAAGTGGAGTCATCATTAACCTTGATGTGGTCAAAGGGTGGAGAGCAGATGGTCCTTGGATTTGGGGATCTGGACTTGCAGGGGGAACAGAGCACCTCACAGCCACACCATAACCTGGACCTAAATCTTGCCATGCAGGAAGGCCTGGGCTTCTGCTTTAATGTGACACGTGTGCTCCAAGCACTTCTCAGTCAGGGGCCTGGGCCAGCAGTGAAGACAGTGCAGCATTTCCCCTCTGCCTGCAAAGGAGAAGCAAACACTGATTTGTCTGAGTTTTAGCTCGGTGCTGTGCACCACAGAGCCAGGATCTCTTTATTTGGGCTTATTGTGGTAACCTCAAGATAATAAACTGATGTTGTCTCATGTGCCAGAAACATTGGTGTTTTATCCTTCTGCCCGCCCAGGATGGGAGCGTGTCACTGGGTTGGTGTAATTGAGTTGGACATGGGAATTCATGAAATCTCTTCCCATCTCCTTGTGGAAATGCTGGAGCAGTGTGCAGCTTTTATTCTTTTTCCCCTCCAGAGGACCTGTTGTCTCCAGGCTCTTTCCTCCTCAGGGAAGTGAGGAGGGAAGGAGGAAAGGGAGTAAAACACTGATTGATCAGTCCTGGCCAAAATGAGATTCTTGCTTACAAAGTCCAGCTGGTAAATAAAGAAGCAGAAGCGTTTGAAACAGGGAATCCCAGTGATAAAATTGTCCCAAATTCAAATCCTTTTCAAATTCAAAATTTCTTTACCAGAAGTGTTGTTAACCACTGGCACAGACTGCCCAGGGCAGTGATGGAATCATCATCCCTGGAAATGTTCAGAAGAGGTGTGGATGTGGCACTTGAGGACATGTTTTACTGGTGAACATGGTGCTGGGCTGACAGTTGGACTTGAACATCCTAAAGATCTTTTCCAACCTTAAGAATTCCATGTTTCTAGTAGCTGCCCTGGCCAAGCTGCTGGTGGCCCCTTTACCAAGGGAAGCCCTTTTTCTACCCCAGGCCAGAAAAATTTAAAGCGTTCATGCAAACCCTCCAGCTTTGAGATCTTTTTGCTTTCCTATTTGCCTCCTGATTTTATTTTAAGCCCTGCCACTGTTTCTTTCATTTCTGTCCTCAAATGCTCCGGGGAGGAACTGGTTTCGCTCCCCCGCCGCATGGACAATTCAGCACCTCCGCTCTGCCTTTTCTTGGCAAGGAGAGACCCAACAATTGCCACAAGGATGGAGCTGACGTCACCCAGCCCGTGGCTGCAGCATTTATAGCACATATAGGTCACCACGGGAAGTTGGTCTTCCTGGGGCTGGGAGCTGCAACCAGTGTTTTCCAGCATGGGCTGTTTGCTGATGGGGTTTTACTTTAGCCAGGGTGCTCAGCCCATGCCTGCTGTCCTGCTTCTCTAAGGGGTTCACCGTCCCCTCCCCAAAAAGTGTTTGTTATTTGCAGTAGGAAAGCATCTCAATGCATGTCCCCCGTCGTATCATAGTTCATAAATGACTAATCTGAGCTGCAGCAAGCTCCCTTCCAGTGCTTCATCGAGCCCTGCCTCAAGCAGGAAACCACTGGGGCTGAATTTCACATGGAAATGACCATTTTAATTGACATCGAGGCAGTGGGAGTGGCCGGAGGCAGCAGAGTTGTGCTGTGGCCTCGTGGCTGCTGAGTTTTCAGCAGAGTTGGTGCATGCTCCAGCAAAGGGGTTTGGGCTCTGCAGAGCAGGGTAATAAACCCAAGGCGTGTGGTTGTGTGAGGTAAAACATCTCCTGGAGCAGCACATGAGCAGCACTTCCACCTGTGGGTAATGTGGAGGGTGTGCAACCATCTCCCTTCCCATCCCAAATGGTGTGGGATGCCAGGACTGGGACGTGATGGGATGGGAGCCATGGGGTCTCCTGCTGACAAATTATTCTGCTCTCAACAAGAAAAACCTCTGCTATTTTTTTTTCTTTTCCTCCCCTTTTAAATAAGCGAATTCAGCATTAAGTGCCTTTCTTTTATGCTTTGTGCCAAAGTGGTTGGGCTCTTTGCTGGGGCTCTCAGGTGGGTTTGGGAGGGAGAATCCCCTCCTCACCCGTGCTGTGATTCCACCCCCAAAATTTGTTGGATGCTTCCTTGCTGGTGCGCTGAGGCTCCCTGTGAGGGAATTGCTTTGATCGGGGGAAGTTCATCAAATCCATTTGAAGCTGGTGAAGCAGGGAGTTTTTCAAAGGGTTACAAGCTGGTGCATGTAACAAATTTTAAGTTATAGTCTGGTGAACAAAGCAAATGGATTCTCCCCGGAGGGAGGTGAGCCCGGATCCCCTTTGAAACTCGCTTTAAACAACGCACAAACTTGGATACCTGTGGCAACAGCACTGAGAGTCATAAATTCTCTGAAAGCTGGGGTTGTCTTTTTAATTGGTGCTATGGGGGAGCTGTTTGAAGGTTTAATTATTTCGGGTGTGCAGGCAGCCCTGTGTTGGGAAGCTCCGAGCAGGATGGGCAGGGTCTGGTGCAGCAGGATGATGCTGGGCTACCCTCTGCTCCTGGAGCTGGGTGGTTTGCAGGGAGACCACGGCAGGCAGGGCTGGGAAGAGCCAAGCACATCATTTCTGTCACTGTGCTGTCAGCAGTTGAGTCCCAGGCTGCAGAAACCCACTTGCAACTGTTTTCCATAGTGAGGAAAGCAGGAGCTTTTATTAGCAAGGCTGTATCACGTTTTCCTACTAACTGCCTCGAGTTCCCACATGTTTTGCTTATGCTGTAGTGGGAGTGCTGGGCTCTGCTTGCTATTTTGATGGATGATGAAAGGCAGACATGAGGTGTGCAATATGGGACTTGATATTTAGAACTGGCACTTCCCGTTCAAGTTTGGGATCTGGGCTGCGTGTTTTTGTGGCATGCCCATGCAAACTGTCACCAAACACAAAGCCACCACAACAGAAAACGGCAAAGCAGAAAAATTCACTTGCCAGGCCGTTGGTGTGACCATTTGTTTCAAAGTAAATGTTACTGTTTAACCATTATCAAAGGAAATCAAAGGAGGGCTGGGGGTGTTCACCTGGAGAAGAGAAGGCTCCAGGGAGAGCTCAGAGCCTCTTGCAGGGCCTGAAGGGGCTCCAGGAGAGCTGGAGAGGGACTGGGACAAGGGATGGAAGAACAGGACACAGGGAATGGCTTCCACTGCCAGAGGGCAGGGATGGATGGGATATTGGGAAGGAATTGTTGGCTGTGAGGGTGGGGAGGCCCTGGCACAGGGTGCCCAGAGCAGCTGTGGCTGCCCCTGGGTCCCTGGCAGTGTCCAAGGCCAGGTTGGACAGGGCTTGAAGCAGCCTGGGCCAGTGGAAGGTGAACTTGCCCACAGTAGGTGTTTAGAAGGAGATGAGCTTTAAGGTCTCTTTCAACCCAAAAACCATTCTGGGATTCCATGGAAAAGCCTTGCCATGGCCAGGTCCAGTGTGCAAAGCTGTGCAGTTTCATTGCCTCTAAGTACAGTCCCTGCAGCCCCCTGCTCTCCACAGCACTGGAGCCTTTCCACTCCTGCTACTGGCAGAGCCCACAGGATGCAGGAGGATGCTGCAGGTATAGCAGGGACAGACCTGTGTGCTGCAGTCTCCACCCTGCTGGTAACAAAACCTGGACACTCACAGTGAGATTCAGCTCCTCTGTGTGAGTTGGGCTTTCTGCTTTGGTTTTGTCTTTGCCCTTGGGAAGCTCCTGTTCTCCTCCCTCTCCCCATTCTATTCCCTGTTTTTCCCATGGGGCACATCCCATTTTCCAGGATATGGAAAGCAAGAGAAGAAAAGAGTTTGAGGGCCCAAAAGCTGGGGGCAGGGAGTGCAGGTCAGCAGGAAATAACATGTTTGGGGTAACAAATGGCAGGGGAAGGTCTTCACACCTGTGTGCCTTAATCCAGAGTCACACCTCATCCCTTATCCTCCTCTCCTGGGATGCATGTTCCTGCTCCCAGGGCTTCCTCACCTGCACAGATGTTTCTCCTGTGCCTTTGCAGTGAGGTTGAAGCAGAATCCCAGAATGATTTGGGCCCATCTCATTCCATCTCCTGCCATGGGCAGGGGCACCTTCCACTATCCCAGGTTGCTCCAAGCCTTGTCCAAACCTGGATTGAAATATGAAGGGCTCTCTCTTTCTTGCAATTATTTTTTTCCCTTTCAATTTTATTTCACTTCTGGGAGTGAGGATGTCCTGTCCTGCCAGAGGCACAGCTGGTTTCTAATGGACACACGGGGATTGAGTCTGGGAAGAGCAGGGACATGGTGGCAGTGCTGTGGGGATGCTCTGGCAGCAGATTGGGGCTCCTCTAGCAGTTGGGGAGAGGCAAATATAACCCAGTCCCTGTCTCAGTGTGTTTAACTTGAGGAGTGAAGGATGCGTGTCTCCAAGGGAAGGTTTTGGGGGAGTTTCTTTGGGGTTTTTTTGTTCATCTCCCACCTGGAGAAGAATCTTCCTGGCTGGATTTAAGATCTTTAACTGGAAAAGAGTACAAAGAATGCTGGGGGTACCAGAGCCAAAGCTGTACTGAGATAAGTGACAGCTTTTGTTTAGAAACTGCCAGTTTGCCACAGACCTTGTTTAAGCACAGTTTTAACTTTGCCAGAATTGCTGAAGCAGTGCAGGGCTCTCTTCCCAGCAGAGCTCTTTCATGCCTGGATGAGGCAGTTCTGTACCAGTGAGGCTGTGGCTGCTCAGGGAGCTTTGATGGGATCAGTGTGTCTTGTGTGAAAATCTGAGGGGCTGAGGGGAAGCTGGGCTTGGTGTGCACCTTCTAAAAGAACAGGTACAAGCTCCAGCACTGCCTTGTCTTTAACAAGATGAGCTGGTGAGCAGCAATTAGTTAGTAAAGAGAGTAAGTTCAGCTTAGATATTGGGAAGAAATTCTGCCCTGTGAGGGTGAGGAGGCCCTGGCACAGGGTGCCCAGAGCAGCTGTGGCTGCCCCTGGATCCCTGGAAGTGTCCAAGACCAGGCTGAATGAGGCTTGGAGCAGCCTGGGACAGGGGAAGGTGTCCCTGGTCATGGCAGGGGGTGGCACTGGATGGGCTGTAAGATCTCTTCTAATCCAAACCATTCTGGGATTCTGTGAATTTCCTCTGTCACTGCCCTGTTCCTCAGGACTCTTATCTCCATTCCAAGCTGGTCTCTGGAGGGTAGACAGGACACTGGGGTTGGATGCAGCTCTGCCTGAGTTCATCTTTAATCCTGTCCCAACCCAGGGCTGCCTGAGCAGCACGTTGGCTCAGCCTTCCAGCTCGAGGCCTCCACGCTTGTTGTGCCCTTTCCAAAGGGGAGATATGGCTTTGGAAGGGGCCCAGCAGTTCTGGCAAATGTTGCTGCTGGACCTCACTGCTGCTAATTTGCAATTCCTCATGCCCTGTGGGGTGCCTTGCTACAGCACATGTCCCACGTGTGACCAACTCCTCGGCCTGGTGCATCTCCATTGTTAATGGCTGTGTGCAGTGACACTCAAACTGCAGTTATTAGTAGTATTATTTTTAATTAGAGACAACAAATGTGTGTCTTGAGAAGCTGCATTTAAAGCAAAGTGCAATTTTGTTACTCTGGAGAGCCTCATCTCTCAGCTGGCACTGCATTTCCCAACACACACAACTGAAGGACACTATAAATACCTGGTTCCTGACTGTTGTCTGTTGTCTTGGTGGCCTGGAGAGGATCCTCTTCACTTCTGCTCAGCCTGTGCTCCCTGCTTCTTGTACAGGATGGAGGGATTCACCCAGGGCCATTTCCATCATGGGAACGGAGGGAGCCGAGGGGGAGCCAGTGCTGGATGTAGGAATAATACAGCTGTCTCAGAGATGCCAAAAAGTTTACCCACATCAAGAACAAGTCCAGAGGAGGCCACAGAGATGCTCCAAGGGCTGGAGCCCCTCTGCTCTGGGGCCAGGCTGGGAGGGCTGGGTGTGTTCACCTGGAGAAGAGAAAGCTCCAGGGAGAGCTCAGAGCCCCTTGCAGGGCCTGAAGGGGCTCCAGGAGAGCTGGAGAGGGACTGAGGACAAGGGATGGAGGGACAGGACACAGGGAATGGCTTCCACTGCCAGAGGGCAGGGATGGATGGGATATTGGGAAGGAATTGTTGGCTGTGAGGGTGGGGAGCCCTGGAATGGATTTCCCAGAGCAGCTGTGACTGCCCCTGGATCCCTGGCAGTGTCCATGGCCAGGCTGAACAAGGCTTGGAGCAACCTGGGACAGTGGAAGGTATCCCTGGCCATGGCAGGGGGTGGGAATGAGCTTTAAGGTCCCTTCCAACTCTAATCATTCTATGGTTCTGTCTGTTAGATTCCCATTTGTGTGGGCTGGGATATCCTGTTCTCTCCCAGCATCTCCGAACAGCTGGGAGTGGGGGCACTGAATCACACACCAGTCTCTGTGTGGCCAGGACAAGGGACCTGGGCAGTGTTCTTGATTGCGTGCTGGGGTTCCCTGGCACTTCCCCAAGCCCAGCTGGATCAATTCAGCAGCCTCAACCTGATCAGCTTGGGGATGGCAGTGATCCTCTTGGTAGCCCTCCTCCCGAGGGGAGGCAGAGGGGCAGGGGCTGAGCTCTGCTCTGGGACAGGATCCCAGGAAGGGCTGGAGCTGTGTCAGGGCTTGGGCTGGAGCTCAGGGAAAGGTTCTTCCCCCCGAGGCTGCTGGGGCACTGCCCAGGCTCCCCAGGGAATGGTCCCGGCCATTGTTGGGGTGTCTGTGCAGGGTTGGACCGATGATTCTTGTGGGTCCCTTCCAACTCAGGATATTCCAGGATTCTGTGATCTCCAGCTAGTGGGCACCTCCTAGACCCACAAAACCCTGGGATGATATGCTGGCGTGACTGCAGGTGCCTGGTGCTAGTGGAGGAGAGATTGCATTTTAGGAAATTCAAGCTTTTTCAGAGGCTGGTGGCAGTCTCTGTGCTTGGACAGTCAAGCTTGGTGCCCTCCAAGCAGAGTCCATCCTGTGCACATTTCAGAGCCCCCTCTGCCAGGAGGTCCCCAAATACCTGGCAAAGCTTTGATTAGCACATTAGCTTAAACAAATTGAGTTATACACCCACAGAGAGAAGAGGTGCTGCACTCTTTCAGTGGTGACTTAGAGTTTAATTAATTTTGTTGCCAAATGAGGCGTGAAATACAGTTTGAAATACATTATGGTGCTGAATGTGTAATTGTACAGGGGCCTGGGAGCACGGCTGAGGATCGTGGATCACCTGAGGCAAGCCAGGCACAGAGCTCTCGTGGCCCCAAAATGGGGCTGTGACAGCAGAGAGCTCATTTGAGGGGGACAGACAGAGCACAGAACCCCAACAATGCTCCCCAGGGATTGGGGACTGGGCCAACTCCACCATCACTGCAAAGCAATACCCAAAGATGTCATTGTGCCCAAAGGTTTGTCACCATTTGGGGTTTTTCTGCTAGAGGATCCAGCTCCTGGGCAAGATTCAGACTGGTGGCAGGATCCCCAGGTGTGTCCTCCCCTGGGGCAGCCACTGCGGCCATTCTGTCTTTGCCATCCAAACAGGGATTTGCCTTGGGTTTGGGGGAGGATGGAGGGTGGGAGTTTTGCCAGTTGGTTGCAGAGATCCTGGTCTGTCTGTCCCTGTTTTGCAGGGTGGAAGTACATCTGAATAAACATCAGAAAGGGAAAATCTGAGCCATGAGACGAGATTTCTTGGTTCAGTTTTTGAGAGTTTCTGCAGTGGCTGTTTGGATGCTCTTCTCCCTGCCCTGATTAATGTTTCTGGAGGGAAGTTGCCTCCAGTGCCTCACTCCCCCAGTAAAGAAGGGAAAGAGGCAGTCCAGGACATCTGCCTTCATTTTTTAATCCTGAATTTTTCAATTAACTCGCCAGGTAGCCCAGCTCCAAAGCCAGCAGGGAGAAAAATCTAAAAAACACTGTCCATCTGCCTGTGAACCCTGGGAAGCACATCCCCACCTCCAAAGTGACCTCAGGCTATGTCTTCCTCTAAATTTAGCTGGGAATTGCGTCAGGAGTAAGAAGGAGGTGAAGTTAATGTGGCATAAGCTTTTTCTAGCAGGGGAGTTTGCCTGGTTAGACAGGGACTGAAAATAAATAAATGAGCTTCGTATCAGAGCTTCTGGGGCCAAGGCTGGGAGGGAGGGCAGCCTCCAGCACACAGGGACATGAGGAGGTGGCTTTTTTCAGACCTTGCAGGGCAAGGGACAGTCATCTATAAACCTTGACTTGTCCTAGCTGGGAATAACCTTCCAGGAAAGTGGGTGATGCTCCCTGTGTCCTGTCTGAGAGCACTGGATGTGGCCAGCAAGCTCTGGGTTCACCTCTGGTGGTGGCACCTGCCTCTCCTGGGGCAGGTTTGGTGGTGGCTGCTGGGCACTGCTTAAAGCAGAGCTGTTCCTCCTCTTCTTAGGGAGTTCTGAAGCATCTTCTGCCCATCCTTGCTTCATTCTAGGCCTCTGGGGTGAGGCACTGGTAACGTTTTCCCCCTCCAAAAGCCCTCTCAGGTGTTTGTGTGGCATCCAGGGGTGCCCCAGGGGACAACCTGACCTGGAAGAAGTCAGAGTCCTTCAGGGTAAGCCTTGGGGTCACTGATGTTGCCAATGTCCTCTCTTACATTCCTGCCTCTTCCTTCCCAAGCTGGAGGGACAAGTCTCACTTTTGACAAGTGACAAAACCCATCCTGGTGGTGGTGAGTGCGTGACCTTCCCTGAGAGTGGGGGTGGCCTGGGCCCCTTCTGCTTTCTGGGACATTTTATTCTGAAGTGCTGTGGTCTCCCTTGCAAAGGCTCCTCCTGCCCCGTTAACATTGTTATACAAAGCAGCAGTTTGCCATCTAATTAGGAAAAATATGCACTAACCTCTACCATATGTTGCTCTTCTCCTTGGATTTGCATTTGAAAGTCCAGCTGAATTTCAATGTGAAACTGGATTTTATCCAAATGATGAATGGCCCAAAAAGCTGTGGGAAGGTGGATGTGCCTCCCCATCACATATGGTTGGTTGGTTGGTTCTTTTTTTCCTTTTTGAAGAAAAAATTTAAAGCAAGGTTCCTTCATTTCTTGTCCCATGGTTCAAAGTGTTCACACCTTTCCTCCCAAACTGGATTTGTCTGTCTAGGTGGCCATTCCAAGACCTGTGATGTGCTAGAGCTCCAGCCCCTCAAAGGGACAGAGATTAGATTTACTCTTAACATCTTGTTTTTGGTGGCAGCTCCACTGCTGGCTGTGTCCTGGGCTGATTCCGCACCGTGGGCAGCAGGGGAGGGGGGGATTCTGCCCCTCTGCCCCACTCAGGTGAGACCCCAGCTGCAGAGCTGCCCCAGCCCTGGGGAACAACATCAGGAGGACGTGGAGCTGCTGGAGCCAGTGCAGAGGAGGCCACAGAGCTGCTCCAAGGGCTGGAGCCCCTCTGCTCTGGGGCCAGGCTGGGAGGGCTGGGGGTGTTCACCTGGAGAAGAGAAGGCTCCAGGGAGAGCTCAGAGCCCCTGCCAGGGCCTGAAGGGGCTCCAGGAGAGCTGGAGAGGGACTGGGACAAGGGATGGAGGGACAGGACACAGGGAATGGCTTCCACTGAAAAAGTGAAATTTAGATGGGATATTGGGAAGGAATTCATCCCTGTGAGGGTGGAGAGGCCCTGGCACAGGGTGCCCAGAGCAGCTGTGGCTGCCCCTGGATCACTGGAAGTGTCCAAGGCCAGGCTGGACAGGGCTGGGAGCAGCCTGGGATAGTGGAAGGTGTCCGTGCCCATGGCAAGGGGTGGGACTGGATGAGCTTTGAGGTCCCTTTCAGCCCAAAGCAGGTGGGATTCAGTACATTTTCCCAGCCCATCAAGTGGGTTTGTGCAGGATCCCCTCATGTTGCTCCCAGTGTGCCCTGAAAAGGCCCTGGCTGCAGGCTGGGAATTGAGGCTTTTTGGTCTTTCACTTCAGTTGGAGCAGTGGCTGCTCCAAGCCCCTTCCCACACAGGCCCATGGTTTGGGCAATGCTCCCCAGGTACCAGAGAACAGGAGCAGGGGCTTTGCTGCTGCTTGGGCTGCTGAAGGTTTTGGGAGCCATGGGATTCCTGAACCAACACTGCACATCCCCATGGTCCCTCAGAGCTGCCTGGACTTCCCTCTTGGCTCGAGGCTGGATTTTTCCCCTTGACTGAGGTCTGTTTAAGCTGAGTTAAGCTCTCTGACAAATTCACCATTATGTTGCTGAGCTGGGTGTGCTCACATGGCTCTCATGACCTTTTCCCTCACCTACCTGGCAAAAAAAAGCTCTAAAAAATCACTTCACATCCTGATTATTTCACATCCTTCGTGAATCTGTCGTCAGAGAGTGGCTTGGGTGCCGGGCTGACCATGGTGCTCACAGGGGGAGCTGATTGCTCTGAGTTTCTGACTTTTATACTCCTTTCTCTTCATTCCTTGGAGATCAATTCAATCTTTAAGACAGTTTTTGTTGGGGTTTTTTGTTGTGCTAATGCAGCTGAACTAATATGATTACATTTCCAGATTTGGGTAATGGAATAACAAGTCAGGAAGCTTTTTTTTTTTTTTTTTTTAAGAAAGGAGAAGTTATGTCCCTTCCAAGTCTTCGGTTGGGAAGTTCTTTCCCTTTATCAGTTACTCAGAGAGGTTGGGGGCTCTCCATCCCTGTGTCTAAGGCTAGGTTGGACAGGGCTTGGAGCAGCCCGAGCTAGTGGAAGGTGTCCCTGCCCATGGCAAGGGGTGGAATGAGGTGGGCTTTGAGGTTCCTTTCCACCCAAACCATTCCATGATTCCATGTTCTGCTCTTGATACGAGGGCTCTTGGAGGCTGTGGCCATGCAGGGACACCCCGGTCTTGGGTGCTGCACTTTGTGCTCCATGTCCTGGTTGGCCACAAACACAGAGAAGTGACAAAGATGTTCTGGGTGCCCAAAAAGATGCATCTTCCCTATTCTCTGAGAGCTGCCAGGCCAGAGGGGCTGTGTCCCTCCAGCAGGGCTGTGCTTGGGACAGAAGCCCTGGCACACCCAGTGTTCCTGGGGCAGTTTCACCAGCATCTTGAGGCATGTTGGCTTTGCTCATCTCTGTGCTTGCTCTCAGGTTCAGAGGAGGGATCTGGAAAACAGCTCAGCCAAAGCATCTCACAATGGCAACTTCCTTTCTAAAAAGAGAAGGATGTTGTGGAGTTGGTGGCTTCCCATTATTTTCCCCAATTTGAGCTTTCTTGCCACTGATCCCGCGTGTCTGCAGTATCAGAAGGATCCAAAGCTGTTGGAGGGTGTCCAAAGGAGGGACACGGAGCTGGGGAAGGGTCTGAGGAGGGGCTGAGGGCACTTGGCTCGTTCAGCTGCAGCAGAGGAGGCTGAGGGGAGGCTCCTCGGGGGCTGCAGCTCCTCCCGAGGGGAGGCAGAGGGGCAGGGGCTGAGCTCTGCTCTGGGACAGGGACAGGAGCCCAGGAAGGGCTGGAGCTGTGTCAGGGCTTGGGATGGAGCTCAGGGAAAGGTTCTTCCCCGCGAGGCTGCTGGGGCACTGCCCAGGCTCCCCAGGGAATGGTCCCGGCCCCAAGGCTGCCAGAGCTGCAGGAGCGTTTGGACAACGCTCTCAGGGATGCTCAGGGTGGGATTGTTGGGGTGTCTGTGCAGGGCTGGACTCAGTGATCCTTGTGTGTCCCTTCCAACTCAGGGTATTTCAGGATTCTGTGATTCTGTGAGTGTCAGGTTGTGTGTCCTGCTCTGCTTTGGGAGCAGCCTCACAGCTGCTGGACTCCCTGTGGCTCAGGGTGTCCATGTCTCAGAGCCACATTGTGTCTCCGAGCTGCTCCTGCCCCCTGGGGTGGGGTCCTGGCCAGTGGAGCAGATCAGGAGTGGGGCCATGGTGTTTTCCCTTTTTGGGAATGCTGTAAGAAGGTAGTGACTCACTTTCCATGGAGCTGATAGTTACCCTGCTCCTGTCTTGGATTTGTGTTTTGTAGCCAGCGGGATTATTTATAACTTAGCCAGCATCCCAAGTCTATTGTTTCTGCAAAGAGCAGGAATGACTAGATGACTTCCTGAGATTTTTTTTTTGCCACCCCCTCATTTTTTATTTTTTTAAAAATCTGCTTTTCCTTCCAAGTATTATATTTGCCAGTTGGATGCTTTCCCCCCACATCTTCCCCTCCTGATTGTGCATTTGTGCTGCTGACAATCCCACTACCGGTGTTGCTTTAACTCTTAAAATCTCTCCCAGGAAAGGCTGGGGGCTGTGCCCGGGGAGGGCTGGGGCACCTTCCCATGGCATGAGGGGCTCTCTGGCCTCATAGGTGCTGGGGACTGAGGCAGGAGGCTCTGGCTGTGCCATTAATGGGAGGACTCTCAACTCGGCACCTTGTGGATGCTTTGGGATGGGAGGTGCATCCCAGGAGCAGGGATTGCGCCATCGAGCTCTGGGTCAGCCTTGTAGTCTCTGCCTCTCTGAAGGGTCACTTGGGACAATCCAAAGGTATCACCTGAACCCAGGGATGTGCAGTGCAAAAGCCATCTCCATCCTGGCACAGCCAGCCTTGGGGATGTGCACTGGTGGGCGTGGAAGGAGTGGGTCCTGAGCCCCTGTGCTCAGATGTGTGGCTGCTCCTGGTGGCAGTGGTCCCATCTGGGCAGGGTTTGCCCCAAACCCTGGAGCTCTCCTAGTCCTTGTCCCCCTTCTCTTTGCCACCCACCTGCTGTTGATTAACTGTTTGTATCATGAAGTCCAGTAGCCATCACCACTTCAATGAATTAATTAATTAAACACTTCCATGGAAATCAGTGAGGAGTGAAGGTGCAGGATGGAGAGAAGGGGCAGGGTGGGTTTGTCCAGCTGAGCCCACCTGAACCACTGGGGGGGACCTGCATATTGAGCTTCCTTGGGGAGCATCCCCCAGCACCCCAAGGCTGCTGTCCACAGCTTCTCCTCACACAAACAGCTGCACTTTGCATCTTCTTGCTTGAGCTTCACGCCTGAGACTCCTGATTTGGGTTCGGTTGAGTCCAATTCCCTTTTGGCCAAGTGTGGAGCCTCAGTGGTGCCTGTCCCAGCTGTGTTTCCTTCATTATCTGCTGCCTGGCCATGATGACATGAGCAGCCTGAGGTTGGAGCAGCTGCAGAAGCGACCGGGGGCAAACCAGCTGAAGGGGAAGGAGCCTGGGCTGCCTTGTGGGCAGCAGAGACCCTGCTCAGGTCCTCTCGGTTTCCATTAGTTCAGAACTCAAAACTTGGGGCTTGTTGAATGTTAAGCTGCTGTTTCTGGCTTAGGTGCCTGGAGGCCTCTGCCTGGCCTCTCCCCATTGGTCACCAAGAGCTGCCTCATGTCCCCTCTGGCTCTGGCTCCTTCCCAAGCAGCAGGGAAGCCATGGAAGGGGCTGGCAGTTCTGGTGCTCCCCCTTCCCAGGGCTCGTGGCACTGAGGCGTTGCTGTCCCTGCACTGACTCTCCAGGAACTCCTGGCTCTGCAGGGAAGCATGAGGTTGATCCAAATGGAGTTCTGTCATGCTGGAAACACCACTCAGATATGAGCAGCTTGGAGTGGAAAATGAGTCCTGAATTCTGTCCTGTGGGGTTTTTACATGCTCTTCACAGAATTCCAGACTGGTTTGGGCTGAAAGGGACCTCAAAGCTCATCCTGTTCCACCCTCTGCCATGGACAGGGACTTCTAGTATCTCAGGTTCCTCCAAACCCTAACCAACCTGGCCTTGGACACTTCCAGGGATCCCAGGGCAGCCACAGCTGCTCTGGGCACCCTGTGCCAGGGCCTGCCCACCCTCACAGCCAACAATTCCTTCCCAAAATCACATCTAGGATTCTGGCAGTGGGAAACCTTTCCCCCTCATCCTGTCACTCCATGCCTTGTTCATGGCCAGTTTTGCTCTTCCAGGTTCTCTGTTGTGCAGAACACCAGTTGTGGGTCAGAAACTGGAGGAGTAGCTGTTACCTGAGATCCTGGGCTTGGGGGAGAGATGATGCTCTGAGAAGGGTCGGGGAATTGAGGCCTCTCAGGGAAATGATGTCTGGAATCATGAGCTCACAGCCAACTTCTGGGGTTCTCTTTGCTTGCTTGTTTTAGTCAGCACTGGAGGTTTCTTAGGCCCAGTACTTCACTTGCTTCCTGTGGGAGCTGCTCCCGACACTTCCACAGCCTGAGTGGAGCAGGTTTGTGCATCCCAGAGGATGCCCACGCTGGGCTGCTCCTGCTGCTGCTTGTCTTCATTCCTGCGAGGTTTTCCAGCTGCCAGGGCACCCTTGTGCTGGCTCCTTCCCATCCCAGACACTCAGTTATTTGTGGTTTCTCCCTTAGCTGGAGCCTACAGGCACTGAGTGATGTCCTGAGTGAAGTGCTGGTACAATTCCATCCCATCTGGCTCACTGCAGCATTTCCCTGGAGCACTGGGCAAAGCCATGCTGGGTGGCACTGAATGCCCAGTTCCTGCTGATCCTTGGGTTCCTTTAAATTGAAGTGCATGGGAAATAAAGCTGAGTGAAAAGCTGGGGAGCTCCCCATGGCCAGCAGGATCTGAGAGCCAGGCAGGAGCATCTCCCCCTGTTCCCTGCCCTGCCCAACCCTCCTGGGTCAGCTCAGAAATAGAGAAGAGCTCTTCTCCCTCAGCTTGCTTTGTATTTTTAAAATCATTGTGGTTTTTTGTTCTGTTTTCTTTAAATAATTTTCTAAAAAGTTGAAACTGTAGAACTGGGGTGGGTTTTTTTTGGTTTTTGGTGATTTTTTTATCCAAAGAAGAAAACTGAAAGATGGGTGAGACATTGTGGTTTGGAGCACCAGTTGTAAATAAATTTTTGGGTGCTCCAGCATGCCAGGCTTTCCCACCTGGAGTGTGAGTGCTTCTCCCAGGAGATGTGTTTGTCCACGCAGGTCTTCCAGGGATAATCTGTGTCACTGTACTTTGTGCCAATAAAAAGCTGAGCTGGCTCAGCTCTGGGCTCTGCTGCCTCCCTAGCTCTGCCCTCATTTTTGGGCAAGTCTCTCCATCTGTACAATAGCAGAAAGAGTTTTGTTCCCTGGAGAAGCTTTGAGGTTTAACATTTACAAAATGCTTTGAGATCTGCAGATAAAGGAAAGCCAAACAATAACCAGTGCCCGGGGCTGTGCCAAAGGAGTCCCCTGGATCACCATGGCAGAGCTGTGCAGGATTGGGTGGAGGTGGCTTTGTGAGAGGGCAAAAACTACTCCAGCTGCAGCGCTGGTGCTGACCTGGCCTTTAAAGGGCTTGTGGCAAGGAGATAACAAAAGAAGATAACATCATGGAATCACAGAGTGCTTTGGGCTGGAAGAGACCTTAGGGACCTTCCAGTGCCACCCCCTGCCATGGCCAGGGACACCTCCCACCATCCCAGGGTGCTCCAAGCCCTGTCCAGCCTGGCCTGGAACACTTGCAGGGATCCAGGGGCAGCCACAGCTGCTCTGGGCACCCTGTGCCAGGGCCTCCTCACCCTCATCTGTAGATCAGAGCATGACTGAAGCACTTGGGTGATTTTTTACAGGGCTCCCTAGGAACAATCCTGATCTGAAGAGATGCTGTCCATTTGCTCTTTGCTCTCCAGGCAGCGCTTCATAAACTCCCTGGTAAACCTGATCCACCCCATAAACTTCATTAACTTTCCTTTCACTGCCTCTGCCTGTCCCTCCAGTGAACTCTCTGCAGTCCCCAAACAAAGGCAGGCAGTGGTGGGCAGGACAGGACAGAGGCACTGGGAGCTGCTCCTCCCTCCCCGGGGCTGGGCTGGAGTGCTCGGCACAGGGCCCCGGGCTCCTCGCTGCCGGTGGCTCCGGGGACATGGCAACCCAGAACAAGCTGTCCAGGGGTAGGTGCTCCTGCCACACATCTGGTAGGGATTTTTGGTAAAGGGTGGGAGGATGGAGTGTGAAGGGGTGATTGGTAGTGGTTCTGTTGGGCGCTGTACTCTCGAGGGGTGGGCTGTGGAGGGTCAGGCTGGAATTGTGCAGGGATCTTCTTCCTCGCGTTCTGAGTACTTTTCGGTGCTGTTGGGCAGGAATTAAGAGCCTTAAAGCTGCTTGAGGACACCCAACCCTTTTTGGGAGCAGTAACAGCTCAGCTTTGTCTGCTGCCTCCCCACTGTGTGTGCCCAAGTCCCCTAAACCTGTAACAACCAGGGCAGGGCTGCAGGAGGAGAGGGGTCTGCAGGTTGGGGACACAGCACAAAGTTCAGGTGCCAGCTGAGGGTGACCTGTGTAGGGTCACTTGTGGTCCCCACACCATGAGCCTGTTGCTTGCACAGTTAATTGCTGTATTGTTGATTGCTGTGGTGACATGGCCTGGGTGTGGGGTTTCCTTGCCCTACAAGGGGCTTGTGGGATGGTTTTTATTTCAGGTGGGTTTAGATACGAATCAAACAAGGTACAGCTCCCTGGAGGAGGTCTGGCTTTGATTGGAGTGACTTGCGTGTGTGGAGTTGTAACTTAAGAGGGACCATTTCATCTGAATTGCTGCATGTGGTGCCTGCTTTGAACTGAGATGGGGTACAGGGAACACCTTGGGAAACCTTCACCTCTGAGTTCTAAATAAACATGGGCTTGTAAATAGGGGAGGCAGCATCCCAGGTGCAGATTGGGCTCTCTCTGGGATGCCAGGGAGCAGCTGAGGCTTTGGGATGCTGCAAGATCAGGGGGAATTGCAGGGTGCACACAGCCATGCAAGCCCAGGAGCAGGTTCCCATGAGCACCCTGGGATAGTGGAAGGTGTCCCTGCCCATGGCAGGGGGTGGAACAAGATGAGCTTTGAGGTCCCTTCCAACCCAAACAACTGTGGGACTCACTGAGAGTGATAAAGCTCTGTGCCTGAGGTGAGCAGAGGTTGGTGAGGGTGAAAGAGAGGGTGCTTCTCACCTGACCACAGCAGTGTGAGCAGAAGCTGGATGAACATCCCAGAGTGTGGTGGATCCTGGCCACCAGAGAGGTTGATAGCAGCTTGTTTCCCCTTGATTCTGTCAGGAAATGAGGGGATTGATGGGAGCAGCCAGGGCAGTTTATCCCCTCCAGCCTGTCTCTGCTCCCTGTGCCATGGTGGCACCAGCACTGAGGCTCTGAGAGGCGAAGGTGTGGGGCTGTGGTTTTGCAAACCAGCTGCCAGCTGAGATCTTCCTCTTCCCGTCCAACCTGGCCTGCCCCATCTTGGGGGCTTCTAGCGCACGTTGTGCTCCAAATGGGGAACTGATTTTCTTTGGGTTTCCTGCTGCCTTACATGTTCAGCAGCCCTTGGAAAGTCCAGCAAGCCCAGAACTCACTCAAGAGAAATGCAAGGTGAGAAGGGCCCTTTCCTCCCACAGCAGCCAGTGCTGCTGTGCCCTGAGCCACTCATGAACCTGGTGCAGTGAGGATGTGGAGGGAGCTTTGTCAGGGCCAGCATAGCCCTGGGTGTCCCCGGAGCAGAGGTGGGAGCTGCCAGCAGAGCTCACATGCTGGAGGCAGTCCAGGGATTTGAGGATGACTTTGGTCCTTGTTTTCCTTGCAGCACTAGGCTGGGAGTGGCGCTTTTTTTTTTTTTTTCCTTCCCATTCTCATTTTTACACATATAATTTTTAATTTTTTTTTATTTCCAACTTGCATTTGAAAATGCGTTTGAGACAGCAGCTTCTCATCCATGGTGGTGAGCTCAGCTCTTACCATCCCAGCAAACTGCAGCTCCAGGTTTTTAATTGCTGCAGCTCTTTTTGTTTGTGTAGGAAAATATTTCTTTGAGCTTCTCATAGTTAAAAGACAACAATCTTTGAGCAAAATATCAGAGGAGCTTGTTAATGGTCAATTTTCCTAGACAGTTGTATTAGGATTCCTGATAAGGAGTGTTAGTGCATGGGACAAAAGCACCAGAAATCGAAGCCTCATGTAGAGAAGACACAGACGAGATAATCTAATGGGTCTCTTTTTGTCTCCAGCTTGTTCTGAGCAGCAGAGAGTCCTGGTGTGTGAGCCCTGGAAGGGCTGGGATGGGCTGTGAGGCCAGACTGATGCTGATGTGGGTTTGCCATGCTGGCTGTGGAGCAGGGATGGATCCAGCTTGCTGGGGTCACCCATCCTCAACCCAGACAATGGTCAGTGTGTGCCCAGGGTAACGTGAGAGATGTCAATAAAAATAATAAAATCTTCTTTCCTGAGACCTCTGGGGTTCCGAGGGGCTGGGCAGTGGGGTTTTATCAGGGCTTTTTTTGTTGCCCAGCACAAGGGATGAGACCAAGGAGCACCAGCTCCTGCCAGCTGCTTTTGAGTGATGCCAAAATTGCACCCAGGAAATGGTTTGAAATGTGCAGGCAAGAGAAAGGTGCTGGTTAGTCCTGGGAAAGAGAAAGATCCGTGATACTCATTGAGTGCCATCTACCGGCACCTCACCCGTGCCATTGTCTGCCCAGGGACAGCACAGGTGAAGGGAGGGGATAGGGTCGGTGCCCAGCCTGAAGGGATGGTGAGGGTGGGCTCCCTTTGCTCCTTCAGCCATGCACTCCCTGCCCTTTACACAGCAGGAGGAGCCCAGCAGCACCTGCTGAGGGTGGCACATCCCAGCCTGAGCTGGTGCCACGCCGACCCATCACAGACAGATTGGATCCAGGCTGCCCTTGGCTCTGTCCTATTCTTTCCCAGGAGCTGCCCCAGGCACTTCTCTATGTCCCAAACCAGGTGACACATTCAGATTCATAAAACCTTCCTCCCCACCAGCTCGGTGCCTTAATCTCTCCACCAGTGTTTAGGCACTGCTTGGAGATGTGTGTTGCGAGCTGGATTTAGGGACAAGGGCACGAGGGGCTGGAGCAACTTTGGTGTCCCCTGAGCAGTGTGGGGTGAACAAGGTCTCAAGGGCTGACTGACAGCCTAAACCCACAGTGCCATGCATTAATGACTCCTGCCAAGATCATGAGGGCTGATGGCCCTGCCCCACTCATACCAAAGGCCTTGGTAGCCTTAAAGCTGATGGGTTGGGATTTGTCTTCAGGTAAACTCTTCCTATGAATTGTCCTTTTGGCTTTAGGGCTACAAGGGGAATTTAGGGCATGGGGTATAGTTATACAAAGATGTGGATCCTTTCAGGGCAAGGGACAAGTGATCATCTTGAAGTGTTTATGTTTAAAGAGGGGGAAAAAGAGTTGTGGTTCATGGAAATGGTGCTTTGTAGGAGCAAGTGGATTGAATTCAGCCCTTTGTAATGCAATTTAAGTAATCGATGGTCTATTCAATTACAGAAATATTTGGCAGAGCTCTAAATAGGTCACATCTGTCTTTAAATTGTTCTTCAGGTAAATACCTCACTGTGTGATGACACATGGACCAAATTCTGTAAGAGCTGCTGTCTGGGAGGGTGAACTCCCTGGCTGTACATGCAGTTATCCCCAAAACTGCATCTGATGTGCTCTGACCCATGGATTTGTTTTAAGGGTTCCTTAGGAAGCCTAGCTTGTATATTTAGATATATCCGGCTCCTGAAGTTTTCAGCCCTGAGGTTGCTGGCTATAACTGGACATGGCCAGGGGCTTCGGGGTGTTGCTCTCAGGGGCCAGGATGGAATCCTGAGCCTGCTGTGCTCCAGGAATGCTCACCTTTGGAAAGGGGAAAACAAACCCACCAACTTTTGTTGTGGTGACCAGAGCCTGGAGGTTACTCGCGAGCAGGAGCTGGGGCTGAGGGAGGGAGGCAGGTGGTGCTGAGAATGCTTTGTTTGGGAAAGTTTTCCTCATTGTGTCTAACAATTCTTCTTAGATGATCCTTCCTGTGGGCTGAATCATCGTCTGGGCCAGTTTTGGCTCTTGGGCCCTGCAGCCGCATCCTGAGCCCTTGGGGCATCCACAGGGCCCAGCACCCCTCAAGATCACAGCCCCTGGGTTTGCCATAACCACCCCTGGCTGTCTTCCTCACCCCTTTGGGGTCTGTTTTTCCCAAGGAGGCTCGCAGGGACTCGTGCATTAGTGCACGAGTCATTCCCCACCATCCCTCTCCCTGGTGAGAGGAGGCTCACAAACAAACTGCCAAGGCCACCCTGGTGGGGTGTACGTGTGTTTGGCCACTTCACCGTGTAATTTCCACATTATTTGGAAGCCATCCTTAATTTGTCTAATTTTTAACAGCCCCTGGCCTCCCTACCTGTAGGGCTGCAGCAGTGCGGGGCTGGGAGGGCTCACGTACACACAGCTGGCACCGCCTGCCTGTTTGATCTCAACTGCCTCTCTGGCAAACTTCTGGGGGTTTTTTTGGCCACTTGTAAGTAAACAAGCTTCTGTCCCCGTTTGTCTTCTTCGTGAGTAATGGAAACCAAGTGGGAAGTGTTCCCTTGTGCTCCGGTTGCATCTCTGTGGCTGTAATTTTATTTTACATTGCAAATTAAACAATACTTGGAAAGATGCAAATCAGAGCGGAAATAGAGGTGGGTGCTGCTAAGTGGAGTAAGTGGAGGTGTTGCAGCTCCTCCATGCATCTGTGGGGGTGTGCATAACACCCCATGGCCTGAGGAACACAAGAGGTCACAGAGTGTCCCAGGGGACCCAGGGTGTTTCAGTCCTCACTGGCTTCGGGCTGCTGAGTTCCCTTGTTCACTCAGCAAAACCAGTTGTGTCCCTTTGGACAGCAATCCACGTGTAAGTGTAGAGTGCCTGTGCCTGTCATGAGAGTGTGACTCTGTCGTACAATAAATGACCTGGAAAAAACCAGGATGTGGATTTACACTCAGTCTTCTCCCTGAAGCTTTCTGTTTAATGGAATATAACCCCTGGCTTTGGGAATAACCCCATATCTACTGAATTACAATTGTTTTGTGGTAGCAAATATGTTGATGTTCTTGAATGCATCTGAGGCAGAAACAGAGAAGGTTCTCCACGAGGCTGTCTGTGAGTTTATGGGAGAAAGGATGGACAGCAGCCCTGGGGAGAAGGACTTGGGGGTGTTGGTGGGTGAGAGGCTCAGCCTGCCCCGGCCATGGGCACTGACCCCAGAACCCCCCCTGTGCTGGGCTGAGCCCCCAGCATGGGCAGCAGGGGAGGGGGGGATTCTGCCCCTCTGCCCCACTCAGGTGAGACCCCAGCTGCAGAGCTGCCCCAGCCCTGGGGAACAACATCAGGAGGACGTGGAGCTGCTGGAGCCAGTGCAGAGGAGGCCACAGAGCTGCTCCAAGGGCTGGAGCCCCTCTGCTCTGGGGCCAGGCTGGGAGGGCTGGGGGTGCTCACCTGGAGAAGAGAAGGCTCCAGGGAGAGCTCAGAGCCCCTTGCAGGGCCTGAAGGGGCTCCAGGAGAGCTGGAGAGAGACTGGGGACAAGGGATGGAGGGACAGGACACAGGGAATGGCTTCCACTGCCAGAGGGCAGGGATGGATGGGAGATTGGGATGGAATTGTTGGCTGTGAGGGTGGGGAGGCCCTGGCACAGGGTGCCCAGAGCAGCTGTGGCTGCCCCTGGATCCCTGGCAGTGTCCAAGGCCAGGCTGGATGGGTCTTGGAGTACTCTGGGCTAGTGGAAGGTGTCCCTGCCCATGGCAGGGGGTGGAACTGGATGGGCCTTGAGGTCCCTTCCAACTCAAACCTCTCCATGATTCTATAATGACAGATATTGTGCTTCCTGTGTGACACCTTCCTGCAAAGGGGGTAGCACAGGGTCAGGTCTGGGCCACCTCCTTGTTGTTCTGCAGGGTTGGGTTTATCCCAAGCTGCTTCCAGAACTTTGGGACATCCCCCTGTGCTCTTCCAGCTGCCATGGTCACTGTCACCCACCCTGTCACAATGCAGGGGCACTGCAGGGCTGGCCAGCCTGGCTGTGGGGTCCCCACTGTCACCTCACACCGGGTCTCTGTTTCCATCTGCATGGAGAGAGCAGAGCTGCCCCTCAAAAACACGACTGATCTGAGGGACAGCGAAGAAAAGCGACTCCTCTGACACCTGTTGTGGGTCTGACTCAGCCCAGTGTTATTCTTGGTCCGTTTCCCTGCACTTTTGTCCCTTGGACCCTCCTTGACATCCTGCTTCTTGCAGGGTCGTCAGGCTTGGATGGAGGCTGGGGATGAGGGACATGGGGAGATTTGTCCTGGAGAGGCTGGGGACAAGGGACACAGTGGGTTCGTCCCACAGGCTGATGACCTTTAGAAAGCCCTGACTGTGTTGTCCTCCATCCCCTTCTCCTGCCGCTCCTTTGTGCTTGTGTTTGGTCACTGCTGGCCTTTGTTTTTACAGCTGGGGGAAGTGTTTTGAGCTTTAAAGTTTATTTTCTTCCCTCTGGTTGTCGTCACAGGTTTGTTTTCTTTCTCCGTGTGGCATCTTGCTGGCTCTCCCAGGGGCAGGGAGAGGGACTGGCTGCTGCTCTCGGGGCATTCCTGCTGGAGAGAGCAGGATCTTCCCTGCATTTGGGAGGCCCCAAAATCTCTCTGCCTTCACTTCTCTTTCTGGATTTTTATCACAGAATCCCAGAATGACTTGGGCGGGAAGCAACATCAAAGCCCATCCTATTCCACCCCTGCCATGGCCAGGGACACCTTCCACTGTCCCAGGCTGCTCCAAGCCCCATCCAGCCTGACCTTAGACACTGCCAGGGATCCAGGGCCAGCCACAGCTGCTCTGGGCACCCTGTGCCAGGGCCTCCCCACCCTGAAAAGGAAGGAAGGGGCTCTGAGCTCTCCCTGGAGCCTTCTCTTCTCCAGGTGAACACCCCCAGCCCTCCCAGCCTGGCCCCAGAGCAGAGGGGCTCCAGCCCTTGGAGCAGCTCTGTGGCCTCCTCTGCACTGGCTCCAGCAGCTCCACGTCCTCCTGATGTTGTTCCCCAGGGCTGGGGCAGCTCTGCAGCTGGGGTCTCACCTGAGTGGGGCAGAGGGGCAGAATCCCCCCCTCCCCTGCTGCCCATGCTGGGGGCTCAGCCCAGCACAGGGGGGGTTCTGGGGTCAGTGCCCATGGCCGGGGCAGGCTGAGCCTCTCACCCACCAACACCCCCAAGTCCTTCTCCCCAGGGCTACTCCCATCCATCCATCCACCCATCCATCCATCCATCTTTCTCATGTTTTTAGTTTAATAAATCCTGTCCAGTCTGCCTATCCTCCAGGAGGAGCACAACCCAACAATTCACTCCTGGTGTGAACCTTGGCACCCTGAGTTGTGTCCTTGGCCATGTTCTGGACACAAGGGATGGTGGCTGTGCTGCAGTGCCACCATGGGCACCCCGTGCAGTCATTTTGCAAGGCCTTGATGAGACTTGGGCTGGGCCAAGTTATTACTTTACTTAATGATGACTTAACATAAAGGCAAGCTTTTATTTTGGTTATCATAAAGTCACTCCCTAAAATGCAGGGGGGTGCAAATACCTTCCTTTACATCTGCAAATATGACTCGTGTCTGAAGTGAGGGTTGGCTGGATTTTCTGCTTGGGATTTGTTGGTTTTTCCAGAACTTCCTCACCCCTGTACTGGGCACTGGTTTGTACGTTTATTATTGCATATAATTATTACTGTTTATGCACATGGTGGGATTGTTGGGGTGTCCTGAGCAGGGACAGGTGTTGGACTCAGTGATCCTTGTGGATCCCTTCCAGCTTAAGACATTCCAGGATCCTGTTTCTAGGATGCCACTCCAGCACCCCCAAAACCAGCCCGGGGGCTGCCTTGGAGCCTGCTCTGTCCTTTGAGAGCAGTTTCAGTGATACCAGAGCTTGTTCCAAAAGACCAGGAGTTGCTAAACTACTTCTTTGACTCTTTTCCCCTCTTTCTGGCTTTGTTTTGTTTTGGTATTGGTTCAATTTCTCCCCGTAGTTATCCCTCATGGAAAGCCGATGGATCATTTTTCCCCACTCCTTCCCTGGGTCTCTCGTGTTTTTCCCCAGCCCTAAAGATTTCCTAAACTCCATCTGTGCGTGTGCAGAAACTGCTGAACTGGAATACAGTGCAGGAGATGCTGAGCAGATGCTGAGCAGAGGAATTAACAATCACCAAAGTGGTGGCATCAGCTTTTTGAAGTCAAAAATTATCCCTGAGTGCACATTTGGGGAGGGGACTGCAGCAGCAGGTGCTTGCCTGAATCAAGGGGGGTTGTGGGGTGGATGGGCCTGTCATGGCTTTGGGTTCTGGGTTTATTTATCATCACAAAGATAAAGGGGCAGAATCTGCCCTAGAAATCATGCAGGGATCTGTGAGTTTAATGTGAGTGCCATTGTGTGTCCCCCCTTGGGGTGCATGGTCTGGGGGATGGTGTCACTGGACTCTCCTGGTCCAGAGCAGTTGTTTATGGAGTCCTGGAATATCCTGAGCTGGAAGAGACCCTCAGAGCTCATCAGTCCAACCCTGTCCCTGCACAGACACCCCAACAATCCCACCCTGAGCATCCCTGAGAGCGTTGTCCAAACGCTCCTGCAGCTCTGGCAGCCTTGGGGCCGGGACCATTCCCTGGGGAGCCTGGGCAGTGCCCCAGCAGCCTCGGGGGGAAGAACGTTTCCCTGAGCTCCATCCCAAGCCCTGACACAGCTCCAGCCCTTCCTGGGCTCCTGTCCCTGTCCCAGACGGAAATGCCACCTGGCCCATTTGATGCCCCTGGATAGGTCAGGAAGTGGCAGCACATTCCAGCCCCCTGCCCTGGGCAGGGACACCTTTCAGCATCCCAGGATGCTCCAAGCCCCGTCCAGCCTGGCCTTGGACACTTCCAGGGCAGCAGAACAGCTGAGCCTCACTGTCTCAACCAGTCAGTTTTGGTCCAACCTCAAAATTTCAAGGCAGTGAAGGGGATAAAACAGCCCCTGACCTGCCCCATGAGCAGAGCCCTCCAGGGTGGCATTGCCAGGGACCTTGTGCTGCCCTCCAGGTGTTCAGGGTGGGTTTTTTATCCACCACCCCCCCCCCCCCCCTTATTTTTATTTTAATTGTTTTGTCGTGCACCGGGAAAAGGAAGTGAACAAATTGTATGGTCCTCTCCACAATCGACGTCCTGTAAACAGCTCCCGGCTGCCTTCCACTCACAGCTGTTTTTTCCTATTTGAGGGTGGATGGGGCTGGTAAATAAACAGGAATTCTGGAGCTGCTTCCAGCACCCCCTTTTCCCTCGCAGGGGCTGTGGCAGCACCTCAGAGCCTTTCCTGGGGGGTGCTTGGGTGGGTTGTTCCTCACTAAATGGAGCCAACTCTCTTCAGGAAAAACAACTTTGCTGGTTTTCCTGGGACTAAAGCTAATTACTAGTCAACTAATTTTATTGATTTCCAATCCCTTTTAGCAGAGATTTTGCTGTGGGGCTGATCGCCAGAGCGATTAACACACAAAGCCGCTTAATTTGGAAGTGTTTATCAAGCAGCCTTCTGTCACCTCTGCTTCAAATCAAATTACGGTGGCACCAGTGGCCCTGCTTGTGGTGGCTTGTGCTGTCCCACTCCCGAGGGAGGCAGGTGGGGAGCAGAGCTTCTCTGGGTTGGAACAAGATGATCTTTAAGGCTCCTTCCAACCCAAACTATTCCATGGATCTAAGTATTCCATGAGCTCGAAAAGCTGCTGGTTGTGGGGTTTTTACTCCCAGCTGCCACCACATCCTTGTCCTGCCCCAACCCTTGGGCACTGCTGAGTGGCTGCAGAGTTGGAATTTCCCTCCTGGCCCTCAAATCTCCACCATGGGCACTGTGTGGTCTCTCTTGAGGATGGAAGATGCACCTTTGTGGCAGTTACAGCTGCTTCCAAACCTCCTTCAGCCACAGGAGGGATTTGGCCTAAATATTTTTAATAGAATTTAAAAATAAAAAATAAAAAGCCTGGCCCAGTCGTTTTTCTGGAATTAGATTAGGGAGGGCAGATTGTGGAGGCTGGGGGGAGGGAGAGGCTCAGCCTGGCTCAGTCACAGCTCCAGCAGCACAGATACCCCAGCAGTGTCCCCCAGTGTCACCCCTGGGGCTGCTGTGAGGGTCCCTCGCTGCCTCCTCCTCCTGGACAAGTGAAAATGAGATGCCTTTGGGACATTTCAAGTCATAGGAGGAAATCCCAGAAAATCTTCCCTGTGAGAGTGGGGAGGCCCTGGCACAGGGTGCCCAGAGCAGCTGTGGCTGCCCCTGGATCCCTGGCAGTGTCCAAGGCCAGGCTGGATGGGGCTTGGAGCAGCCTGGGACAGTGGAAGGTGTCCCTGCCTATGGCATAGGGTGGCACTGGATGGGCTTTGAGGTCCCTACCAACCAAACCATTCCATGATTTGAGCCACAGTGCTGCAACTTTCCAGCAGTGTGTGTTCTCCTCAGGGTATCCTTATTACAGTATTTAAGAGCAAAAACTCTGTATATGCTTTACAAATGGTATCTGAGAGGGTTCAAGAGCAAAACATCCTGTTCGCCATCCCTGCATGCCCTCTGGATCTGGAGAGATGGCTGCACACTCCTTGAGCTTTGCTTTGAGCAAAGCAATTGTTAGGGACTGAGCTTGTTTAAAAGACCTTTCACAGAATCCTCGAATATCCCAGGTTTGGAGGGACACACAAAGACCATTGACTCCAGCTCATGATCCTGTCCCATTCACACAAAGGCCATAGGTTGTGGGGTCCTTGGCTGTGTCAGAGCTGACTGCAGAGCCACATTCCCTCCCACACCATATCCAAGTGCTGTGCTCAGGCTGGGGCATTCAGAGCTCAGAGCTCAGAGCTCAAGGACCAGCACCTGTGCCTAGGTAGGTTTGGGGGCTGTGGTTATTGAAACCAGTGCAGCCTCTCTTGGTGCAGCATTTCTGGCTCCCGTGGATGGCAGCTGGAAGGCACAGGCTGGGAACTGAGCAGGAGAGACATGAGATATGGGATGGATCACAAAACCCTGCCACCTTTTAATGCCTTTATATAGAATCCTGGAATGGAGGGACATTAAATCCCATCCAGTGCCACCCCCTGCCATGGCAGAGACACCTTCCACTATTCAAGGTTCCTCCAAGCCCCCTCCAGCCTGGCCTTGGACACTTCCAGGGATCCAGGGACAGCTACAGCTGCTCTGGGCACCCTGTGCCAGAGCCCCCAACCTTTACAGGGGAGAATTTCCTCCCAATATCTGAAGTAAATCTGTCCTCCTTTAGGTAAAATAGTTCCCCTTCCCTGACACTCCCGTGTGTTTTCTTGTTGGAATTGTGTGTCCAAAGAGGTTCCATTCCTCCTTGCGCTGTGTCACTGGACACTTGTCCATAGCCTTTACTAGGGTTCATTGCTGCACCAAGGATGGTTTTTCTGAGCCTAAATGTGGTTAAATCATTTTTATCCTTGCTGAAGCTTAGGACGGCTCTTGTCTATCAGCTCTTGGCTGCGGTGGGAAAACCGTGAGAAAAAAAAAAGACTGTCTGACAGCTACATCTTATTCTATTAGTATGTTTTAATTAGAACATGAGCAAGAAATGTGTTATGAATATTCATGCTCAGGGTTATTAAAATGCACAATTAATCTGTACGCAGTTTAATAACTGTATTAATGGTGAGAGGAGGTAGCTCCTATTTTTGTCGTTTCTCAATTGGAAAGTGTGCTTTAACTTGGGTAGTTGGGAAATGGGGTTATTTTAAATCAAGTTGGCTCCTGCCAGCAGCACAGGCACGTGGCTTCTCCATAACTCGCACACCTCACAGTGGGAGAGCACTGGAAGGGTGGCAAAGCCAAGCCCTGCCAGGATGGAGCTCCCTCCTGCAGAGAGAATTCAGCCTAGTGCCATGGTAGTTTTCAGTCACAGAATCACAAAATCCCAGAAAGGTTTGGGTTGGAAGGGACCTTAAAGCCCATCCAGTCCCAACTCCTGCCAGGGGCAGGGACATCTTCCACTATCTGAGGTTGCTCCAAGCCCTGTCCAACCTGGCCTTGGACACTGCCAGGGATCCAGGGACAGCCACAGCTGCTCTGAGCACCCTGTGCCAGGGCCTCCCCACCCTCACAGCCAATTATTCCTCCCCAATATCCCATCCATCCCTGCCCTCTGGCAGTGGAAGCCATTCCCTGTGTCCTGTCCCTCCATCCCTTGTCCCCAGTCCCTCTCCAGCTCTCCTGGAGCCCCTTTAGGCCCTGGCAGGGGCTCTGAGCTCTCCCTGGAGCCTTCTCTTCTCCAGGTGAGCACCCCCAGCTCTCCCAGCCTGGCCCCAGAGCAGAGAGCTGGAGCAGCTCTGTGGCCCTTTGGAAATGATGATTTCTCTTTGGTGACTTGGATTTATGGGGATTTTTTGCCAGGACTGTGAGTGTTTTAAGGCAGCAGATCTGTCCGCAAGTATGGGGCAGTTGGGTCCAGAAGATTCTCATGGGATGTGCATCTCACCTGGGGCAGCTCCTGGGTGATGCCCAGAGGCAGGAAACACATTCCCAGGTGCCCCAAGGTGCCTCTGACCCTTCCCTGGGCACCTGGGTCACCTCTACAGCTGCTGCGGTGCCCTTGGATGAGCCCCAGGGCTGCTGAGCTGTGTCCTTCCCACCCCAGCTTCCCTCTCTTCTTCCCCTTCCCCTTCTTCTCCCTCCACTCATGTCCAGCCTGACTGCTGCATGCTCACAGAGCCAGGATGTGTGACCATGTTTGGGGTGACACCGTGTCCAGGGGCTTTGTGCTGGGAGTGGAGCAAATCCTGCTGATGGGAGCTTTTCCAGACACTCCTGCCCATGGCCAAACATTGGGATTCTGCAGGGCTGACCGAGGGCATTTGCTGCAAAATTGTAGATCTTTAGGAATACAGAGGGAGGGAAGAGCAGGCTGGCAGGGAATGTAGGACAGATGCCAGACATTGACAGAGGGTAGTCTGCTTTTTCCTGGCTTCATCCCAGAAATCCCTGAATTCCTAAAACACCTGCAGGTGCTGAAAATAGGGAGATTTTTTGCTGGCAGCTTTCAAGCCAGTGGCTGCAGCCTGGGGAAGGTGCAAGACTTTATTTTCCAGGAGACATTAGACAGAGCTGGCATGGGTTCCTTCAGAGGTCCTTCCAGAACCTGGGGATGGTCTTTACTGCTTTGGTGGGCGAGTGGAACCTCACTTCACCTTGGCAGCCACAGGAACTACCTGGAGAGTACAAGAGACCTTTTGGGTTTCCCCAGGGGTTATAGAATCCCAGAATAGTTTGGGTTGGGAGGGACCTTAAAGCCCGTCCAGTGCCACCCTTGCCATGTGCAGGGACACCTTCCACTGTCCCAGGCTTCTCCATGCCCTGTCCAGACTGGCCTTGGACACTGCCAGGGATCCAGGGGCAGCCACAGCTGCTCTGGGCACCCTGTGCCAGGGCCTCCCCACCCTCACAGGGAGGAATTTCTTTCTGAAAAAAAAAATGGGTTGGTTTGCTGTGACCACATTTGGGGTCACAAAGGGGCCAAGGAGGGGTCGGGGAGGCAGCCATGCCCTGGGTTAGTGGTTCATCCTCTGCAGCCACTGTTGGGGCACTCAGGGATTTGGTCCCTCTCCAGCGCCTCTGCAAGGGTGGTGGCACCACAGGGTGCAGCAGCTCGTGCCAGGGATTTTTCCTTGTCTAGGGGATGTGTGACCCTCACCCTTTGCCCCTTGTGCCACTCGTTGTCTCCTTTCCCTCCTTCATTTGGGGCACCAGGCAAGGATTTACTTTTATTTTTCAGGAATTTTGGCACAGAATCCCAGAATGGGTGAGGTTGGAAGGACCACAGTGGCTCATCTGGTCCTATCTCCCTGCTGAGGCAGAGGTATCCCAGAGCACAGGGCACAGGATTGGGTCCAGACTGTTTTGGCATAACTCAAGAGAATATCTGAAGGTTCTTGAATATCTGAAGGGACATTCAAAAGAGGAAGACTCAACAACCTGAAGAAAATGTCCCTGGACTTCCAGGCACCCTATCTGCCTCCAGAGCCCCCTGAGCATCCTCTCCAGGCTTATTCTGGCCTGGGAATGCTGCTCTGCTGTCGGTGGGGTGGTGGCAGGACCAAGGGCTCTGTGAGAGGTCAGGGTGATCCAGGGTGACCCAGGACCCCCAAAGCCCATCCTGCATGGGGCAGGGCTGGGTGTGAGGATCTGGATCCCCACACCTTGGCTTCCCCTCTGCCTCTGAGGCTCCTGGGGTTCCTCATGGGGACTGTGGTGCTGCAGTCCTTGTCCTTCTAGCCCTAAGGGACCATTTTTCCAAGGATGTCCAAGGCTGCTGATCCTGCTCATGTCTTCTCCCCCACCCTTGGGGAGCTTTAAAACCACCTGTGACAGCAAAATGACTCAAAGGAGCATTTCTGCCTCCTACCTTGCCAGGGTTTGCAGGGATTGCAGATGAATTGCTTTGGAAAAACACATTAGCAAAGCAAAAGTTTATTCTAGGAAGTAGGAGGTGGGAGAATTGGCAGTAATTCTCCCTAGTATCCAAGGTATTATTAGAGGTTTATCCCTGCTCTGCACAGTAATCACATTGGAAATTTTTGATTAGAAAACAAAATCTAAATGAGAATTATGAATATTCATTAGGTGTGGAGATTAATATGCATAATTATGCAAATTAGACAGCAATTAAACACCAATTCTCTGGGGAAATGATTAACACAAAGGCACAGAAATAGAAGGATGTAATTTGAAAGAAGTTTCTGGTTAAATGAACAGTGAGGGGAGCGGACGAGACAAATCCGAGGCATGTTTGCCATAATAATCAGCTTTGCTGAGTGAAATGGGAGTGAGCCCTGACCCCCTGCCCCCATGTCCCTGCTGCCATCCAGCTCCCTGCTCCCAAAAGGACATCCTGGGCACCTGGAAGTGCCATCCCTGTTGGAAGAACCAGCACAGGACAGGTCCCCAGAGAGCCCTGGGGCCCTGGTGCTGCCACAGGGTGATGCTGGTGGGAGAGTCTGGTGTCACTCCATGGGTGGTGTGGCTGTGACCCCTGGTGGGGGGCAGAGGGTATCCATGGGTTGGGAAGTGTCCATGGCTGGTGCCACCCTCACTCTCAGGCTTCTGCAGATCTGGGATTTCTGCCTATCCAACCCAGCAGAGTTCACAGTGTTTGTGCAGCACCTCCAAAGATGATGGATGCCCCCACCCTGCCGGGCGCCTCTCAAATCCCTGCATTTTCCCCCTTTGAACACTGACTGCTGCTCACCAGCCCCTGGTCACCCACTGGAGCAGGAGATGGAGCAGCACAGTCGGAGATCCTGCAGCTGAGTCAGGTCGAGGCTGATTTCCAGGGAAGGTTCCTTCCATGGGGTTGTGGTATCAGCTGGAACTGTGGGAGCTGTGCTGATGCAACATCCTAAGGTTTTTTGTGTCATAGTGGACATTCCCAGCTCACTGAAGGGGCTCCAGGAGAGCTGGAGAGGGACTTGGGACAAAGGATGGAAAGACCAGACAAGAGGAAATGGCTTCCCACTGCCAGAGGGCAGGGTTACATGGGATATTGGGAAGGAATTCCTCCCTGTGAGGGTGGAGAGGCCCTGGCACAGCTGTGGCTGCCCCTGGATCCCTGGAATTGTCCAAGGCCAGGCTGGATGGGGCTTGGAGCAGCCTGGGACAGTGGAAGGAGTCCCTGCCCTGTCCAGCTGAGTGAGGTCCCTTCCAGCCCAAACCATTCCATGATTATCTGACTCCCCTGGGTGCCTTGTGCAGCTCAGGAGGTGCTGCCTGCATGAACTTGGCAGCGGATGAAAGGAGCCGATTTCCCACCACAGCTTGTGCAGAAACATTGCAAAACCTTCTGCCTGCTCTTCTGCTGGTTTGGGTTGGATCCCTTTTTGCCGAGGATATTCTTGGGAGGGTTACACCTGAGAAGGCTGGGGATGTGCTCTGATGGCCCCACTTCCTCAGGGGAACCTTAGGGAGCTGAAAGAACACGCCTGGATACTCTGTAACGTTGGATCCCCAGCAGTTCCCACCTGAGGATTTTGCCTCTGAGCACTCTTCCACTCTGCTCAAGTTGAACAGAATTGGCCCATGAATTTGGTCTATGATCTTGCAGCACCGTGGGCAAAATTCAAGTTCTGCTGGAGTATCCAAATGGATGCAATGCGTTTTTGATTTATCAAAACACCATCGTTTCACCATCGTTCTCCGGGGGAAGGAGGTTCATGGGTGCTCTCTGGAATAAAGGAGTTAAAATACTTGTTTATACTCTTCCCACTGTCCCATGCTTTGAACCATTTCCAGGCTGTGGTGGGATTTGCTTTGAAGTTTGTGGAATAACTCCCAGCGGGAGTGGGAAGGTGAGGAGGCAGAGGGGAGGCTCGGTCACGCCAAGTGGAAGTGGTTTATTAATGAAAATATTGTTTTGTTTGTAGAAGGAAGAGTTAATTTTACGAGAACACCTTTGAGGCTTTGCTGATAAAGCAAAGAGTAACCTTTGTTCTTCCTGTTTCTCGGTAGGCTTGGATGAAAGATCGGGATCAGGTTCCTGGGGAACGGCAGATCAAAACAGCTCCACGTTTGACCAAGGAAGGGTAAGGACAAAGCACAAACACCAAGCTCCAACCAAAACAAACGGGGTCTTTCCCAGGCCTTTCAGAGCATTGGGTCTAACCCTGCAACAGCTTTTCTTGCCCCATTTTGGACATGGGTTCTGTGAACTCTCTAGGGTTTCCCCCATCCCCATCTCCCCAGGCTTTGCTGCCTTGAGGTCCCCTTGAGGTTTGTCCTCCAAAAACCTCTCCCAGACCTGCACTCTGGCTGCTCAGGCATCTCCCTCCCTGCACCTGGTGTTGGTGTGGGGAGAGGGGCCCAGGGACTCCTCTCCTTCGGGATCCCTGAAGGAGACACAGATGGGTGGGTCGAGGGATCTGAGTGGGTTGAGGGATCTCATCTGATGGCAAAGCTTCCTGAGCACCCACCCTACAACACTTTGGGAACCTGAGGAGAGAATCTCTGCAATGCACCACATTGTGTGGCCATGGCACCCTTGGTGGGGTTGGAGAACTGGGATAGGTTTTGCAGAGAAGGAGTTGAGGCTGCAACACCTCATGACTGGGGCCTGAGTATGGGAAGAGAGAAATGCCACAAACTTCAGGGAAATAGTTTGTTTTAATGGGTTTTTGTTTTAATGGGTTTGTGGGACTCGTTTTTGTAATGACACCGTTCCCTCCCCTCCAGTCAGTAGCAGAGCTGGGGCTGTGGTGTCAACTCTCATTTGTATATTTAGAATTTATATATTTATATAAATATATCTTAAAGTATACATTTATATTTATCCAGCCTTTTCCTTGCCCCTTCATCTCCCTGGTTCAGGGAGGGGCTGCCTGGCTTTTACCTGGTGGATGCCAAACTGCCCAAGAGCTGCCAGCACAGGGCAAAGCATTGTTCCATGTCCCCTCTTGTCATGTCCCCTCTCAACACCATAGCCTCTGCACTGCCTACCTCTCCCTTGGCATGAGGATAAAATCTGTTCTATGCCCTTTTCACGAAGAGCCTTTGGCTTTGCCCCTTCCTGGGGGAGGCTGGGCCCTGGCAGCCTCATGTTTTGGAATTGGGCTCAGCACCCCCATGCTCAGGTGTGACTGTCTCCTGTTGCCCCAGCAGAGCTATGGAGAAGGCCCCCACTATGGTGAGCACCGAGACCTGCCATCCCACAACAGCATCTCCTCGTCACCATTCCTGGGAGCTGGACTCATGGGTGAGTGCTTGCAGCTGCCTGGCAGGTCCCCAGGGCAGGGGCACATGGCACTGGCTGGCCTGTGGTGGGGGGAGCGTTGGGATGGCATTGCTGTTCTCTCTGCTGGACCTGCTCCAGGTGTTCTCCAAGCTGTGGTCCCAGAGGGAGGTGGTATCCAGAGGGTTCCAGCAGTGCCAGCTGTGCCAGCTGTTTTATGTGTGTGGTTATTTTTCCCTGCTTTATGGTAGCACCCCGAGGCAGTAGCAGGGGTCGATGCCTGCCAGGATGTGAGTGTGCTCCTGGGAGCTGGGAATTAGGGGTGGGAGAGATGCTCATTGTTAAGGATTTATTAAGGATTTGCAATGACCCTGCTTGAGTGGGGAGGTGGCACCAGATGATCCCACCATGGTCATTTCCAGCCAGCCCCACTGGGTGACTGTGGCTTGCAAGGGGCTGGTGGCTGTGTCACTTCCCAGAGAGCTGGAGGTGCTCCCTTTGCTACACTGGGGTTTGGAGGGGCCTCTTCCCATATCCTGCCAGGCTCCAGCAGCCTTGTCTGGGCCCTCCATCCCCAGCTCCAGGCAGGCAGTATGAGGAGCTCACAGGGACTGGCGAGTGCTGGGGACAGTGATCCTGCATGACCAGATGCGTGTGACCATTCACCCAGTCACCTCTCCCAGCTTGGGGGTGGGAGGAGAGATTAAGAGCAGAAAATATCCCTCCTGGAGGGCTTAGAGAGCTCTAATGGCATTAGGTCAGGAATTGGGGTTAGTCCTCCCCGTCTTTGCCCACGCAGGAGTGGTTAAAATGCTCCAGTACATGTGGAAGGAGCAGGGCCAGGGCAGGGCTTGCTTGTGGTTGGAAGGGAGGCATAAGAAAAGAGAATCCCCCCAACATAAATTCCCCGCTGTGGATGTGGTGGCAAAGGGGAAGAGCAGAGTAGGGTCATGGTGGGAGCAGCCACACGTTGGCCCCTCCTGGCATGGGTCAGGGCTTGGGGCTCACTGTGAGCTCTGCTCCCCCCTTTAACCCCTTGTGCTGTTGTGGACAATGTTTGGGTGTTCCCTGGGGATCCTATGCAGGGGGAGGAGCCTTTCTGAGCAGCTCCCCCTGACCCTCTGCAAGGGAGGATCTTCCTTCTCCCTCTCTGCCCCGGGAGGATGTAAGTAGAGCACAGAGAAGTTTTTGAGTTGGACAGGGGAGCCTTGCTGCAGCTCAGCACAGGTTGGGGGGGATGTGCGTGGGGGGACCCATCCCAGCCCATCCCACACCTGGGGCCAAGGCAGCCTTGAGAGTTTTCAGCTGAGAAGGAGCTGCCGGGGGAGGAACACGGAGGTTTCCCCTTTGATGTGTGCAGGGAAGACGCCTTTGGCTCCCTCTCAAAGCCAGGGCTCCAGGTCCTTGGCAGCCACTGCGGCTCTCCCTGCAAGCCTGACCGCTCCCTGGCACGTGGGGCTGGAGCCTCCAATGGTGATTTCCAGTGGCTCTGGAGCTGAGGGTGAGCACTGGCCCTGTGGCCAGCAGGACTGTGGCTCCAGGCACAGGGGGCTGCATCTCCCCAGGGAGGTCAGGGGAAGCACCAGGAGCTCCACCACTGAAATAGGGAACAGGCAGAGGGGAAAGGGTTCCTCATATTTCCAAGTCCCCTTTTTTCCTAAAATTGAACGTGGTTAAAGTAGAAAGCATCGATTCTGGGAGCAGGTTCCAAAATACATAAATCAGTTTTCATTGTAGAATCAAAGAATCATGGAATGCTTTGGGTGGGAAAGGACCTCAAAGCCCATCCAGTGCCACCCCCTGCCATGAGCAGGGATACCTTCTACTTTCCAGGCTGCTCCAAGCCCCCTCCAACCTGGCCTTGGACACTGCCAGGGATCCAGGGGCAGCCATGGCTGCTCTGGGCACCCTGTGCCAGGGCCTCCCCACCCTCACAGCCAAGAATTCCTTCCCAATGCCCATCTAAACCTACCTTTTTGTTCATATGCTGGGAACGAAGGACATGGGGAAGAGCAGGAGTGGGATTTTCTCTTCATCTTTTCCGAGCTGCTTCTGAAAACTTTTAGAGTGTCAAAATGCAAAGGGATAAGGGAGAGGAAAGGCAGGAAAATAAAATAATGCTTCTGTAAAAGCAGAGGAAAAAAGGAAGGGAAAGGGGACTTTTGGAAATGTGTCCCCTTGTCTGCCAGGCCCTGGTTGCCAGCAAGGTGCCCCTCAGGGCAGGAAGTTCATGTTAAGGGGGTGGTTGAGTGGAACCAGGGAATTTTAAAATCTGAGGAGGTGGAGGGAGCAGATGAGGATGAGCATGTTGTGGTAGTTGATGGATGAAAGGTGTGCGAAACATCTAAGGGGATGATCTTCTCCAAGATGAGAATTTTTATCTCTTTCCCATTCAACCCCTATTTCTTCAAGGAGTATCAGGAACTGCAGGAAGAACCATTTTGGGAACAGCATGGATTTTCTGTGTTGGCAGTGGAGGGTTGGGCCAGTACAGAGGGAGGCTGAGCTGCAAGGGGCCCCCAAAGTCAGTGCTGGGGCTCTGAGCAGTCAGGGTGGTGATGGCTCCTCCTGGGAGCCACATCCTTTGGATTTTGTGTTCCTGGAGTCCGTGCATGTCCCAGGGCCAGGCTGCAGCCCCCCATCTTCTGAGGATGGGCTTTAGGGACAGGGAGCACCTTTCCACAGCAAGAGACACTGGAGCAGGCAGCACTTGTTGGAGAAATGGAGCAAATGGTGATTGTTTACCTCAATTTTCTACATGGAAAAGGAGGCTCTGACCAGTCTTTACTGGGCTGAGGAACTCCTGGCAGCCTGAGCTTTGAAGCAGTGATCAATCACATCCCTCCCAGGGTGGAGCCTTTCCTTGTCCCTGGAGGCTGGTGGCATTTTGGAGCCCTGGAGATCCCGAGGGGGATCCCAGGTGCAGCCGGTGCTCCCCCTCCTGCATAAGTCCTGTCACCACTCAGACTGATCTGACAGGAGCAGGGAGCAAGGAGAGAGAATGGGAAGCTGCAGGGTGGAGTGGCCCTTTGGGTAAGAGCAGTGGAATGTGTCCATCCACATTTCCCAGCCCAGTGTGTCTCTGTGCTGGGAGCTGGTGTCACAAACTCCACGAGCAAAAAACTCTGTGGGAAAGGCAGGGCTGGAGGGATCTGCCTGGCCCAGAACAAAAGGAAAGCAGGTCTGAGTTTGAGGGGAGCAGGACACTGCCAGCACATCCCTGAAATCCCTGCAGGCTGCATCCCTGCCCCTTGTTCCTGTCCTGGTTAGGCTCTTTGGTGCCACCCCAGCCCAGGCCCTGCTCCCCTGCCCAGGGTCCCCCTCCCCAGCCCAAGTCCCCTCCCAGGGGCAGTGAGGAAGGGGCTGGTCAGCCCCTGGGGTGGAGCTGGGCGAGTACAAAGCTCTGATTTAATCCCTGTTGTTCCCTGCAGTGGCCCCAGAGCAGGAGCAGCAGCCAATGGCAGCGGAGGGACAGTCCCTTCTCCTCATCCCAGTCCAGCCCAGTCTTGTGGATCACAGGGTGCACAGCTGATCCAAAAGCAGTGATTTCTGTTCAGCTCTTGAGTTTGAGCTCATGGATGTTCTTTGGATGAACATGGGTCACGATGGGAGCTCGGCTTTGGGAGGCACCTTCAGCACAGAGCTGAGAGGGGCTGCACTGACACAGCACCTGTGGGAGATGCTCCCCCCATCCAGGGCTCCCACAGGGCTGAGGGTGATGCCCCTCCTGCTCTCATTAAAGGCACAGTGTGAGGGGAATCTTCCGTCACTTCCCTCTGCCACAGCTTCAGCTCCACAGGTGATGAGGAAAATCAGAGCTCTCTGCAGGACGGACTGGGCAGGGAGCTCTGGGCAGTGTTGCACTGGATGGAATAACCTAAATTTGTCAAAAGAATAAGAAAATAAATTAAAAAGTATTCAAAGGAGGGGCACAGAGCTGGGGAAGGGTCTGAGGAGGGGCTGAGGGCACTTGGCTCATTCAGCTGCAGCAGAGGAGGCTGAGGGGAGGCTCCTCGGGGGCTGCAGCTCCTCCCGAGGGGAGGCAGAGGGGCAGGGGCTGAGCTCTGCTCTGGGACAGGAGCCCAGGAAGGGCTGGAGCTGTGTCAGGGCTTGGGCTGGAGCTCAGGGAAAGGTTCTTCCCCCCGAGGCTGCTGGGGCACTGCCCAGGCTCCCCAGGGAATGGTCCCGGCCCCAAGGCTGCCAGAGCTGCAGGAGCGTTTGGACAACGCTCTCAGGGATGCTCAGGGTGGGATTGTTGGGGTGTCTGTGCAGGGACAGGGGCTGGACTGGATGATCCTTGAGGATCTCTTCCAGCTCTGGATATTCCAGAATTCTATGATTCTAAATCCCTGAATGGAAACACCATCAGTGCTCTGAATGAGAAGCATCCCAGGCTGCTGGGTGGGGGGCTTTGAAGCAGGTGAGCAGGTGCAGAACCAGTGTCTGAGGCCTCCATTGCTCCCTCCTCTAAATCTTCTAGATTTGAGCCTTTGGTGCTCCTCCTGAAGGACAGAGAACCTCCTGGGGAGTTCTGAGCTTCCCAGCCTGGGGTGGGGAGATGTGATGGGAGCATCCCTGGCTGTCCCAGGGTGCCAGGACACAGCACAGTGACAAAATGGCTCATCCCAGAGGATGAAGAGGGTGAGGAGGGTGAGAAGGGCTTTTCTGTCAGTTTGAAGTCACCAGTTTCACAATTTACCATTCATCTTCAGCAGGGACAGGCAGGGAGTGGGATGGTTAAGCAGCAAGGAAACTGATAAGCCGTAACAGATTTCTTTCTAGTAATTATTTCTAGTAATTAGCTGCCTTTCAGAGCAGTGTTCCTAATCGGGTGGGTATTGTCAGCGCCTGTAGATTGGGGTCTTCCTGGACAATGGGTTTAATCAGGGGGTTGTCATTGCTCCTGTTTTTTTAACTTCTTTTTTTCCTTCCCCTTTTTTAATCCCTGGCTGTGTTTTGCCTCCCCTTTTTCCCCCAGGCCGGAATTCTACTGGAATTCTAATGGAATTAGCAGTGTGGGGCTGGGGGAGGTGCACGGTGGGTGGTGGCTGTGCTGGGGCTGGGGTGGTGTGGGGGCACTGATTCTGCCAGTGGATGCTGGAAAAACGTGTAGGCAGCATTTAAATATTTTTTCTTGGGGTGTCAAGTGCAGGGCCAAGAGTTGGACTTCGATGATCCCTGTGGATCCCTTCCAGTTCAGGCTATTCTGTGATTCTGTGATCTGTGAGAGAAATGGCAAACCCATGAGTTTATTTAAAAGCAGTTTGCTCTGGTGGAGGTGAAATGCTGCCATGATTCAGGATGCCAAAGCCAATGCCTGACATTGCCAGAGCGGATGGGAACTTCTGGGAAGAGCAGTTTTTATTTTTCCACCTTGTCTCCAAGCTCAGGAGCAGATGTGCCTTTGGGAGGAATCGCACAAACTGCACGGGGGGTTCCCCTGGAAAAGCCCTGGGTGAAGGCAGGGCTGGGGGAGGCATCCCAGAGCCCCACACAGCCAGATCCTGCAAGAGAGAACATGCTGGGAGGGGAGAGAGGCTGGGAAATGGCTCCTTAGGCAGGGCTGGAGGCAGATGAGGGGCAGGAGAAGGAGCTGGCAGGTGAAAAGGCAGGAGGGGGATGCCAGAAAGATCTGGAAATGCTGAATGCTCTCAGCCAGTGTCAGGGTGCACTGACTCAAGGTACCTCCACTGTGCTTCACCTCCTTTCCAAAGGAAACCCCTTTCCTCTTCAAGGGATTTATTCCCACTATCTCCTCCTCCTCCCACAAGATCCCTTCACGCCCATCTGCAGGATTTCAGTAATTCTGTTGGGAACAAGATGGAGTTTGGGGAGATTCCTGGTGGGTTTTTCCCAAGTTACTGGGACTTGTCTCCATCCTGATCCTTGCCTCCTCCCTGGGGCTTTTCCACCTTTCCTGGTTGGTGCCCTGGGCTGTGGCTGCCAAAGGGTGACATTTCGGTCCCTTAGCTCTAAACCAGAAAATGCCAGTGGACATCATACATTTCCTTTTAAAAGGAGCTAAAGTGGGTCTGGGTTTGCAACCTGTGCCATCTCCCTGCCCACAGAAACAGCTCCTTCTGTCCCAACCATCCTTCTCCAATTTCCTGGCAAGTTTAGCCTTTCCTTGCTCAGATTGTACACCTTTCAAATTTAGGTACATTCCAATCCAGAAAAGTTTGCCATTCTTTCTTCTGCCTTTTTTTCATAGACAGTTAAATGTAAAATTTCTTCTGCTGAGCTTTTTACTGCTTCTTTCCCTTCTTATGTGATGATGGAGGGTGTGGGAGCTGGGGTTGCCCAGGGCTGCCCTCCCTTTCCCAAATGTCCCCCATCCCATGGGGCACCCGCAGACCCAAGGGTGCAGCAGATGCTGAGTGAGGAATGAGAGACATCCAGAGAAGGCTGTGGGTTTGGACCAGTGCAGATCTGTCACTGGGTTCATAGAATCCTGGAATGTCCTGAGTGGGAAGGGACCTACAAGGATCATCAGTGCAGCCCCTGTCCCTGCACAGACACCCCAACAATCCCACCCTGAGCATCCCTGAGAGCGTTGTCCAAACGCTCCTGCAGCTCTGGCAGCCTTGGGGCCGGGACCATTCCCTGGGGAGCCTGGGCAGTGCCCCAGCAGCCTCGGGGGGAAGAACCTTTCCCTGAGCTCCATCCCAAGGCCTGACACAGCTCCAGCCCTTCCTGGGCTCCTGTCCCTGTCCCAGAGCAGAGCTCAGCCCCAGCCCCTCTGCCTCCCCTCGGGAGGAGCTGCAGCCCCCGAGGAGCCTCCCCTCAGCCTCCTCTGCTGCAGCTGAATGAGCCAAGTGCCCTCAGCCCCTCCTCAGACCCTTCCCCAGCTCCGTGTCCCTCCTTTGGACACTCTCCAACAGCTTTGGATCCTTCTGATCTCGTGGTGCCCAAAGTGCCCCCAGCACTGGAGGTGAGGCTGCCCCAGTGCAGAGCAGAGCAGGACAATCCCTCCCTGGGCCTGGTGCCCCCCAGGACACGGGGGCCCTTTGGGCTGTCAGGACTCAGCAGTGACTCAGATCCAACTTGCCATCCACCAGGGCCCCCAGACCCCTTCCCACGGTGCTGCTCCCCAGCCTCTCATTCCCAGTCTGTCCCTGCATCCAGGGCTGCCCCATCCCAGGGCACCTGCCCTTGCTAAACATTCCATGCTTGGTGATTGCCCAGTGTCCCTTCACCTTCCCACACACACCCAGGAGCCCCCTGGTTCAGCCCAAGTTCTGTGGTGATGGCAGAGGCTGCCAAATGGGGTTTGGAACACCCTGGGATAGTGGAAGATGTCTCTGCCCATGGCCAGGGGTGGAACTGGATGAGCTACAGGGTCCCTTCCAACCCAAACCATTCTGTGATTCCGTGATTCTCCACTCCAGTCACACATGGAAGCAGCAGTGTGTTACCAGATGGGAGACTTGGCTGCTGCTGTCTAGCCAACCCCCTTGGCATTACCCTGCTTTTCCTCTGCTTTAGGAGTAATCAGGACCTGCCTGATGCCACAACCTGCTGAGTTCTTTGTGCCTGTGGCTGGTGCTGCGGAGGATCGAGCTCTTAAGCTGTTTTAGAAATTAGGTCATTTAGGAGATCCATCCTCTGACATTTTGACCTTTGTTTACTTAACGTTTAAGCCTCTGAAAGGAAACGGCAGCAGCACCCAGAGCCTCTGGCTGTCACTGGATGGAGGGAGGGGGAGGCTGCCAGGACCTTCCCATCAGGAATGGGGGTCTGGGGCTTGGGGGTTGTACTGGGGGAATCCACTCTAAAATTTTTGGGTTGAGTTCAAGACCTCCATGGTAATGTCGCAAAATGAGCAGCCTTCTCTCTTTTCCCATTTGGCACAGCTGCCTGGAGCAGCTGTGGCTGCCTCTGGATCCCTGGAAGTGTCCAAGGCCAGGTTGGACGGGGCTTGGGGGAACCTGGGATAGTGGAAGGTGTCCCTGCCATGGCAGGGGGTGGAATGGGATGATCTTTAAGATCTCTTCCAACCCAAACCACTCTGGCATTCTCTGGTCTCTGGGCCCTGTGCTTCAGGGGGGCTATTTTGAGGCATTTTGCTTCCCCTCCTCTCTTCATCTGCTCCCCAAAACCTCTTAGTGGTATGAGGAGGGTCCTACCAGCCTCAGTGTCGCCCCAGTGCATTAACCTGCATCTTAGTGGCCTCAGGGCTGGCTTTAGGCTAAGCAGATTGGCAAAATCCTGCCCCTCCCAATTTTGCTCGCTAAGCCAGACCGGAGGCAGGATGTGATCTGTGATCCCCTTTTTGGGAAGGGTTTGGGGGTGGGGGCTGGTGGAGTGCCTATTCCCCACTAGAAGAGTGTCTGGTTTTGCTTTAGGGGGATGGAGAGAATCCCAAAGGGCACTCTTGTGCGTCCAGCTGCTCCAGGCACAGCACAGAAACATTCCCTTCCTCCTTCCTTGTGTCCTTTGCTGTCCTGGCACTCGTGGGTGCTGCTGGCTGGGGCCATGCTGTGCTCAGGGCAGTGACCATGAGGCAAGAGAGTGCCAGGATGTTTTGGAGAGGTAACATCCCACCAGGGGTCTGGGCTTCTATTTTTTTGGCCCGTCAAAACTTTATTTTCAGCTGTGTGTGTGCAGGGTGAGGTAGTTCTGAGAGAAACCCTCATTGATCCTTAGTGCCAGGACAAGGGGGAATGGATTTCCACTGCCAGAGAGCAGGGAGGGGATGGGATATTGGGAAAGAATTTTGCCCTGTGAGGGTGGGGAGGCCCTGGCACAGGGTGCCCAGTGCAGCTGTGGCTGCCCCTGGATCCCTGGCAGCATTCCAAGCCAGGCTGGATGGGGCTTGGAGCAACCTGGTGTAGTGGAAGGTGTCCCTGGCCATGACAGGGGTGGTACTGGAAGGGCTTTGAGGCCCTTTCCAACCTAAATCCTTCTGAGATTCTATAAAGTTCACAGGGGCATGCCGGCACTGCTGCCACGGGGCTGTTCCCACACAGATCCCAGCTGGCAGCAATGCTCTGGTGTGAGGAACCACAGGTTTTGACAAGGTGAACCTCCCCCAGGAAAGGGGAAGAAGGTGCCCAGTGCCCTGTGTGGAGCAGGAGCTCAGCTCTCCTGTGCTGGGATTGCATTTCCTGTTGTCTGGAAAGCACACCCAGAGTCTGGTCACTTGTTCTGGCCCTTGGTCTGCTCCGGCCCTGCCTCTGCCAAATCCAGCTGGCCGGGTCTCCGGTGTCTGCAGGGAGTTTTTGGCTCGGGGCTCACACTGCCAGTTTCCATGGCCACAAGCACCTCCCTGTGCCGCTGCAGCTCCAGGCTTTTGGTGTTTATGGACCTGCTCTCCATGAACTTAGAGCAGCTCCCGCTTTAGCAGGAGCTTTTCAAGGCTGTCCCTTCATGGGAGGGCAGGGCGAGCTGCCTCATGGCAACAGGATTTGTCCCTTGGCGGGATCCAGGTGCCTGGAGGCAAAAAAAAACCAAACCCTCCACTTCCCTCTTACCCCAAATCTTGTCTTTTCTCCTTCTGCAGGGAAGAGCAGTGAAAGAGCCTCATACTCCACGTTTGGAAGAGACACAGGGATGCCAGGATTAAACCAGGTAATGATAAAATGCAGTGAGATTTTCTGCTTCATTTACTGGCTCCTGAGAGTGAGAGTCTGGTAATGAAAACCAGCCTGGATTTACATCTCATCTCCGTGCACGGGGTCCTGGGAAGTCTCTGCTCTGCTCCAAAAGCTCTGTGGAGTGTTGGGGGTTTGTGTGTGCTGCTGGCTCAGAAGCGTTGTCAGAGGTTAGAAAATGTTGGTTGTAGTAGCCTCTCCCTTCTTTCCCAGTCTTCACTTGTTTTGTTATTGTTACTCCTGGTTTGTATCTGATGAGCCCTGACACAGCCACGCTGCTTTGCTGGGGAGTTCCAGGGAGTCAGATTCAAGCAACACCTTTCCCTGTGCCAGGCTGGCTGTGAGCAGGGGAGCGTTCCAGGAGGCTCCTTCCCCCTCCACTGCCTGCCCTGGGCTTTCCCTCTCCCTCTTTAGCAGCATCTCCCAGTTCCTGGTCAGTGTCCTGTGTCCCAGTTCTGAAGAGGGAGGGTCTCTGAGGTGGTTTCTGTGTGCTGCTGCAGCATCATTTGAGCAACTGTTAGGTGGAGCTTTGGTTTTATGGTGGGGCTGTTGATGCAGGACCTACAGCAGGAGCTCTTTGTCCAGCCCTGGGGAACAACATCAGGAGGACGTGGAGCTGCTGGAGCCAGTGCAGAGGAGGCCACAGAGCTGCTCCAAGGGCTGGAGCCCCTCTGCTCTGGGGCCAGGCTGGGAGAGCTGGGGGTGCTCACCTGGAGAAGAGAAGGCTCCAGGGAGAGCTCAGAGCCCCTTGGAGGGCCTGAAGTGGCTCCAGGAGAGCTGGAGAGGGACTGGGGACAAGGGATGGAGGGACAGGACACAAGGAATGGCTTCCACTGCCAGAGGGCAGGGATGGATGGGATATTGGGAAGGAATTGGCTCTGGGAGAGGTTGTCCAGAGCAGCTCTGGCTGCCCCTGGATCCCTGGCAGTGTCCAAGGCCAGGCTGGACAGGGTTTGGAGCAGCCTGGGCTAGTGGAAGGTGCCCCACTGTGGCAGGGGGTGGGACAGGATGAGCTTTAAGGTCCCTCCCAACCCAAATCCTTCTGGGACTCCATGATCTCTACAATCCTAGAAGAGACCTGGCACACCAGAGCCACCTCTTTCAGACACAGCTTGGCCCCGTTGGGTCACCCCACGTGACCCCCGTGGCAGGACCTGCTTGGGGAAACAACTTTGCTTCCTGTGGGGAATACCACAGGCATCAATCCAAGCCCGGAATGCAGGGAGCAGCCCTGAGATAACCTTCCCTGCTGCCACCACCATCCCGAAATAGTTTTTCGGGAAGGAGCGAGTATCTCCCTTTGATGTGTGGCTCCAAGTGCCCCTCAGTGCCCAGCGTGGCCCTGGGGAAACAGTCCCAGTACTGCAGCCGAGGGAGGAGCTTTTGGCCGGACAGCTTTTATTTTATCCATGTACACACACACATATTACATGTTTTAATTTTACACAAATTTGTCATAATTTCCTCCTCTCTGAAGTGAGGATGTTTCCTTTGCTGGAGCAGCTGTGCTGGCTGTGCCAGAGTGGATTTCATTTACCACTGAAGCTGCTCAAAGAAAACTGGGCCCAGTGCCAAGTGTTGCTTTTGGATGTGATGGTTTTGCTGGGCTTTCGTGGAGGAGGGGGAATATAAGGTAACAGAAATGGGGGGGCAAATGGCCGGGAGAGGCCCCGGGAGAGGCGGGCACAGGGCTCGGGATCGGGTGGCAAATCCCACTTGATGTGGAGAGGAGACAAAACCCCCTTGTGGGGGTGGGGGGAGGCCAGTGGAGTCTCTGTGGCCCCCAGAGCAGTTGTTGCTTCTGGCTCCAGTTTGGGGGAGTGAGGGGGGGTTGACCTTTTTTTTGTTTGTTTTTGAAAAGACGAAAAATGGTCTGGTGGAGATATCTGGTCTGGATGGGGATCGGGTTCTTCACCAAAAATGCCCTGCTCTGGGGCAGAGCTGGCAGGGCATTTCCCCCTTGTTTAACTCTGAACCATCTCCTGGGGCATCCCCAGGGAGAGGAAACTGGAAGAAAACCCCTTTCTCTGGGAAACTGCCTCAAAATCCCAGTGTGTCTCCTGCCTGCAGGAGGAGCAGGGCAGCAGCTCCCGGGATCCCTTCGGGTGCTTTCCTTGGCTGCGCACAGAGCGGGTCCAGAGCAGAGGAAACCTGAGCAGTGGAACAGATTGCAGGAATGTCACCAGCTGTGAACACATGAGCTCCTCTTTCCCTCCCTGACCCCTTTCTGGAGGAGACGGAGTTTGAAAGCAAAGGTTTTTCTTTGCAGTTTCTTAAAAGCCTGAAATCCTCTTTTATTTCCATGTGTTGCCCTCGGAAGATGGGTCAAAGCTGAGCTTTTGGGACTTGAGGGCCCTTTGCTAGCCCTGCACAATTCCATGTAAATACACTGAACTTCCTCACGAGGTGAGAAGGGTAGTGCTGGAGGAGAGGCTCCTTCCCAGGAGGGAGCACCCTGGGCTCCAGCTCCCCTGGCTCCACACTGCTTCACAGCACGCCCAAGGTCAGCATAAACACAAGGGAGGAGTTTCCTGGCTTTAGAAAGAGGGATTTGGCTTTTCCCTGATAAAACTTGGGAGAAAACCACCCTGAGCAGTGGCAGTGCCATTCCAGGGCACTGGGCATGACATGGGCTGGTGACATGGGGCTCGTCCTGTCCTCCTGGACATCAAGGTGAGCATGGGACCACGATGATCCTACCATGGCACCTGCAAGGTGACTATGGGACCACAATGTCCCTCACCATGGCACCTACAAGGTGACTGTAGGACCACAGTGTCCCCTACCATGGCACCTCCTGGTTTGCATCACTGGTTTGCAGAGGTTCCTTGCTGGGGTCCAGCAGGAAAGCACAAGCTGAAAGCCCCTTTTGTTCCTCAGCACCTATTCCCCCACCTCCACCCCCATATTTACAGATTTGCTTTCCCTCCTGGCCCCTTGGCTCATGTTTGTTTTTCCCCTCAGCTGAATTGGTGTGAAGGTGGCTCAAAGCAGCTCTGTTCTCTCCCAGTGAGTCGTTTTCTAGTGTAATTCCATGGAAGGGCTTTTCTCTGTCCTTGTTTGCAGCCCGGTTTCCTGCCCAGCGAGATGGGAATCGCCAGCCCGAGCACGCTTTCCCCCACCGGGGGCAAAGGGGGGTCTCAGTATTTTTCTTACCCCAACAATCCTCGCAGGAGAGGTGCTGAGAGCAGCATAGGTGAGTGACTGCATGTCCCCTGGGTGCCACCACGCCGCCTGGGCAGGTGCCCTCTTCAGATCTGCCTTTGGGAATGAGGACATTGCTGTTGGAAATGAGGGACTGATGTTGCCATGCGTGCCCCTGGCATGAATTTGGCATTTGCTCTTTTTTGGGGAGGTAATGCATAGGGATATCTCTTTTATATATAGAGAGAGATATCTAACCTCAAAAAAGGGGTGCTCAGGTTCAGGTACAATTTCCCTCTTTCTGGAAAATGCCAGATTAGCTGAAAGCAGCAGAAGGCTTGAGGTTCTTGTAAAAACACCTCCAGCCACACTGCACATCACTTGTCCTTCCTGGCAAACTTTGGGCTGCAGTGGAGGCTGTTTCTGTGGCTGGTGGCCCTCCTAGAGCAGCAGCAGGCAGGACTGGCAGGAGCAGGGTGTAGGAGGCAGCAGGAGGTGCGGGCGCTGTGCCTGGGACACAGGCAATGTTTCCTCTAGGAGCTCTCCCTGCCCACTCTGTTGTTCTCAAGCAGGGCTTGTGCATGTCTGGATCAACCTGGGAATAAGCTTTTACTGAAGGCTGGGGTCAGGTGTGAGTTTAACTTCAGACAAAGAAAAGCTCCAGTTCCCCAGAAATTGTGTTTCTTGTCACAGTTCCCCCTGCACCCTCCAGAGCCACTTTCCTGCTGCTATTTTGGGCTTTCCCCAATAAGTGAAACCAGAAGTGACCCAGTGATGGGTGCATTTTTCAGAGCTTTTCAGAAAAAGGCACCTACTCTGGTGCTGCCACTTCAGCCTGGAAAATGATTCTCTAGCATTCTGTGGGATGTATTTCTGCTCTGAAGGTACATCCCAGCAGAGTCCTTGGCTTGGCAGGTTCCTGCGTTAGCACTCTGCACCCCCCAGCCAGGGCTTTCTTTAATTATGAAAAATAATTTTTAAAATTATGAAAAAACACTTATAAAAATAATAATTATGAAAAATAGAAAATAAAAAAAATTACCCAGTGCTTCCCCTTGAGCCACTTCTGGATGTTTCCCCACCAGCTCCCTGAACTGTCTCCTTTCCCCAGGACACTGTGTCTACCTCCAGAGCTGGAACTGGAGGGATGGGCTGTGGTCTCTCCCTGAGAAGCACATCCCTGCCTCCTGCAGCAGTGAAGCTTTCCCAAGTCTATCCCTGTGTAGGAAGCAAATGAAAATACAGTCCAGCATGTGTTCCCTTTCTGCATCCTCTCTCCACAAACCCTCTTCAAGTTAAAAGTGTTTCCAAAAAAACCCCAATGAGGGGTCATAACATTAGATGTTATTAGATTTATGGGCTCAGTCTCTCCCAACAAGCCCTTGCTGTTCTGGGATCCCTGTGTGGGTGTGAAACCTGCCCCCAAAGGGTGCAGACAAGATTTGGAGAGGCTCTTCCCTGGACATTCTCACTGTTGATGCTTCCTCGGCCACGGGACATTTGGGGTCTCAGCCCTGTGTGTACCTGCAGTTTCCAACCCTGGAGACTTTTGCTGCAGCTCGTTTCCCCTCCCTCTAACCCCCTTGAAAACTCAGATCCTCTTTTCCCTGACCTAGATGGACAGCCCAAAAAGGTTCGGAAGGTGCCTCCTGGACTCCCCTCCTCGGTAAGTGCCAGTAACATATTCCCCATTTTCCCATGTCCCGGGAGTCATCCCTGCTCCCTCTGCCCCAGAGCCGCCTGCAGCCCCAAACATCGCGGGCTGGGACTTTAGCGGGATGGGGAAGAGATTTCCCGTGTGGGAGAATGGGGAAGAAGCGGTGGGAGAACTCCATGGGGAAGGAGCGGAGCCGCAGCCCCTGCGCCGCAGGCTGGGCCGTGTTTGACCCTATGTCGCGAGTGAAAGGCGACACCGGGGCTCGGGTTTCGCTGCAGGAGGGGAAGCAGCGCAGTTGCGCTGGGGGCAGGCAGCTGAGCCCGCTCCAGGTGTGCGCTGCTTTATAGGAAAGCTGAGCAGCCTGCAGGAATACGCTATCCCTGCTCCCGCGGCTGTTCCAGGGGAATAAACTGAACAATGTCTTTGTGGCTGGAAGTAATGGGATCTCCAGGAAAGCTAATTGGAGCGGGCTGGAGGGTTCCTGCAGGAACACGGGAGCTGTCTGGCGGCCGGGGCTGCATTCCTGGCTGGAATGTTTGCGTGCTTGGAGGGGGACGGCTCTGTCCCTTTGGGCTCTGTCCCCAGGCCGGGGCTGTGCTGGAGACGTGCCCTCACTCTCCGCCAAAGCTGGTGTGACACTCCCCCATTCCCCAAGGAGCACCCCCATCCATGGGGGAGATCCCTGCTGTGGCATTCCCTGGTGACTGGTGCAGACCTGCAACCTCCACCGCAGGCTCTGCCTTTGGGATTGGACCCCGAGGTGCTGGTTTTGGAGGACAGAGGGAGAGGAGGGCACCGAGGCCTTGCCAGGTCGTGCTCACAGACCTGGGGATTTTGGAGGGTACATGTGGATCCACATGAGGCAGAAAACAGCTCCAAGAGTCTGTGTTTTTACAGGGAAAACCTGCTCAAGTCACAATCCGTGTTGCTGCCATGAATTTCTGTGTGAAATTAGGAGCTTTAAACCCTAGTCGACATGTGGGGAAAACATTGCCCCAAACAAATGGCCTTTATTGGCCTCGAATTTCAAAGTGCTGGGGCTTGGCCCATCCTGCTGGCAGAGCCCTGGAGGGCCCTGATTCCCACAGGAAGAGCTGCTTGGCATTTGCCACAGCTCAGCCCCTTCCCTGTGTCTGAGTGACACCTGCACTCCAGCCTTTCATAGGATGATGGTATGGCTTGGGTTGGGAGGGACATTAAAGTTCATCCAGTGCCACCCCTGCCATGGGGTGGACACGCCAGTGGACACCTCCCACTATCCCAGGGTGCTCCAAGCCCTGTGCAACCTGGCCTTGGACACTTCCAGGGATCCAGGGGCAGCTGCAGCTGCTCTGGGCACCCTGTGCCAAGGCCTCCCCACCATCTCAGGGAGGCATTTTTCCCCAGTATCCAACCTAAATCTCCCTCTCTGCCCTGGTTGTTGCCTCAGCTGCCCATTGATGCCAAATCTCAAATTTTCAGAGCACAGGCTGGTTCTGCCTCTTTCCCTCACCCTCCCTGTGCTGGGAGCTCCAGCTTCCTGGTTTATTTTTGAACTTCCACACTGGGGGAGACAGATCCGTGCCTAGGCGGCAGGAGAAGTGTGGAGCAGGAGTGGCCTCAAAGGCAGCGGATCAAAGGCTCTTTCTTGTCTGACTCGCCCATGCAGGAGCCCGCCCCGCGTTATCGCTGGACCCCGTGCAAAATAAATAGGTTAATCAGCATCTTATTAAAATGAAGTGCTTTAATCTGTAATTCCCGAGCTGCTTTGAAAACTCGCCGAGGTCAGCGGCTGCAGGAGTTGAGGGTGGGTGGGTGAACAGGGAGTGATGCCAAAGGCACCGAGAGGCACCGGCAGCCTGAGGGGGTTCAGGAGGTGTGAGCAGTGATTCCAGGCAGGGACGGGCACAGAGGTACCTGTGCTGGGAACCCAGAGCCTTTGGGCTCAGTGCCTTTGTCCCGAGGAGGCCATGGAGCTGCTCCCAGGGCTGGAGCCCCTCTGCTCTGGGGCCAGGCTGGGAGAGCTGGGGGTGTTCACCTGGAGAAGAGAAGGCTCCAGGGAGAGCTCAGAGCCCCTTGCAGGGCCTAAAGGGGTTCCAGGAGCCAGAGAGCAGGGTTACCCTAGGATATTGTGAAGGAATTGTTGGCTGTGAGGGTGGGGAGGCTCTGGCACAGGCTGCCCCTGGATCCCTGGCAGTATCCAAGGCCAGGCTGGACAGGGCTTGAAGCAGCCTGGGACAGTGGAAGGTGTCCCTGCCATGGCAGGGGGTGGCACTGGATGGGCTTTGAGGTCCCTCTGAACCCAAACCATTCTGGGATTCTATGCAATAGGTGCTGGCTTGGGGCTGCCCTCAGGGTGTGGAGCCCTTTGGAGCCTCCCTGCAGCTCTGGAGCTCCTGTCCAGGGCTGCTGTTTCTGGGCACAGGATCCAGGGCTGGATGTGGCTCCACATCGGCTGCAGTGCCAGAGGAACCCGGGGAGGGATTTTGTGCAAGTTGGTTCCTGCAGGATTTTGTTGCCACATTCAGTTCAGTGCCTGGGAGCTGTTTCAGGCTGTGCATTCCCAGTCTGGTCACTGCTCTGTTTAGCCTCAGTCTGCCCAAAGTCCCACCCCAGCTCCTGCATTTAAGCAAGAAAAACAGGCAGGGAAAAACAACCCAAGACCACAAAGCGCTGCGAATCCCAGCGCTGGGGCTTTTCGAGCGGCTCTCGCCGCGCTGGCAGATTTTAACCAGAGGAAATGACCTCACCTGGAGGTCCCCGAGGCCGCCGGCGTGAGGGCTGGGGCCGCGGGCTAGGGAGCGGGGCCAGGCCCTGATTTACAGCAGCCTGCAGTGCCTGGCTGCCTCGGCTCTGCCGCCGTGCCCCCACACAGCTCCGTGCTCCTGGCTCTGTGCTCTGTGCTCGGCCCATGCAGAGAAGGATGCAATTGGCTTTTCACAGCCTCCCCTGTGCTGGGCAGCAAAAGGAAAAATTAGCAGGGGTCAGGGCCAGGATTGTGGTGAAACTTGGCCTCCCAGGATGCAGCAGGAGATGTTCCGGCGGTGGTGGAGCGGGGTGGATACGCAGCAAGGTGATCATCCCCATGCTCTGCCTCCAGCCCGCTTTGCACCCCTGGTCCCTCCATCCCTGCCATTTTATCCCCGTTGTTTTCTCCATGGGTTCCTGGCTTGGCTGTTGGTGCAGCTGCTGGGCGCCTGGCCCCGAGCCAGCCCCTGCCAGATGGCGCGGGGCTCTCAGACGTGCTGCACTCCATTCCCTGTCCCAGCTCCCGCTATTTAATCAAATTATAGGAAAAGTCAATTTGCTGGATTCCCAATCTGCACTGCCTCCCCCATCCTCTCCAGCCCACGCACGGCCCCTCTGCCCACAGCACTCGGCAGAATCCTGGGGACCAGGACCTGGAATTCTCTTTTTTGAGCAAGGAACAAAGGGCAGCTGCCAGTGTCTGTCAGGATTTGCCCTTCCCCCTCTCTCTTTTTTTTGTCTTTATTTTACGAGTTCCCAGTAGAATCACAGTCATTAAGGTTGGAAAAGCCCTCTAAAGGTCAAAGAGTCCAACTGTTTCCCAGCACTGCCAAGGCCACTGCTGACCCATGTCCCCAAGTGCCACATTCACAGGTTGTTTGAGCACTTCCAGGGATGATGACTCCACCACTGACCTGGGCAGTCTGTTCCAATGCCTGGCCAGAGTTCCAGTGAAGAAATTTTCCCAATATCTAATCAAAACCTCCCCTGGCACAGCTTGAGGCTGTTCCCTCTCCTCCTGTCCCTGTTCCCTGGGAACAGAGCCCGACTTCCCCTCACCGGCCACCTCCTCCTGTCATGGAGTTGTGCAGATCCAGAAGGTTCCCCCTGAGCCTCCTTTTCTCTAGGCTGAGTGTCCCCAGCTCCCTCAGCTGCTCCTGGTGCTCCAGACCCTCTCCCACCTCCATTGGCCCTTGTTGGATTTCTGGGGGGCTTTGGGGTTGTTTCCTTAAAGAAAAAGAAGCCTGGCACAGGTTGTCCAGGACCGTGGTGGAGTCACAATCTTGGAATTGTTCAAAAATCATGTGGATGTGGCACTTGAGGACATGAGTTAGTGGTGACCATGGCAGTGCTGCTTTTATGGTTGGCTTTGATCTTAAAGGTCTCTCCCAACCTTAAGGATTCTCTGATTGTGTCTTTTATTCCCCACCATCAATTTTGTCCCTTTTTGCTGGTGGGGACGAGGGCTGGAAGGGACCAGCTGGCTGCGGGGAAAAAGAAACTTAGGCAAGTTTCCTTCCCAAAGAGAACTGTGTGTGCCAGGCAGAGCCCAGCCCCTGCCTCACCTCTGCTTTCGGCTGGATTTTAAAAAAAAGATTATCAGTTTCAGAATGAATCAAAGGGGATGAAAATAAGCTGTGACAAAAGTTCTCACATCATCTGAGTGCTATTTCAGTTTCTTTGAATGCCATTTCGGTTCCTTTGCATGTTGAATTTCTGCTTTGAAAAAAAGAAAAGTCTGTTTTTGTCCTGGCAGGAGCTGATTTACAGTCAGGGCTTTCTAGGATAGGTTTGGTTAATTTAGAAGGGAAGGAAAAGCTTTTTCTTCTGCTTAATGTGCTGTTAGATCACACAGCTGAGCAGTACTGCAAAAATCTGACCCAAAAGCTGTGTGAGGGCTGTCTGAGTTGTCCCCTCCCCTGTGACAATGGCTGTGAGGGGCTGCTCAGCCCCTGGTGCCTCAGTTTCCCCTCAGCCAGGTTTCCCTGTGGGCTTTGAGCGTGTGCTCGGGAGCCTGGCAAAGGGCAGGGTTGGCACAGGGGGGTCCGAGGCCACACAGGTGCCCACTGCCACCGCCCAGCCCGTCCCCCCAGTGTGGGGTCACTGCAGCAGTGGTGGCTTTTGTGGTTACCCAGAAAAAATTATAACCATGGAAAACGGAACTGGAGCAGAGTCGAAACTTCTGCTGGAGCTGGGCAGGTTCTGGGGACCGAGGAGGGTGACAGGAGCAGAGAGGAGCCCTGTGCCTCTGCTCTGTCATCTGTGCCCTCTGTCTTGTTCCCTGTGCCCTCTGCCCTGTGCTCTGTGCCCTGTCCCCTGCCCTGCTCCACGTAGGGCTGTGCCCTTTGAGGACGTTGGATGAGCTGCTCCAGTTCCCCCCCCCAGATCTGCTGTGGGATGAATCAAAGCAAAGCTCCTGGACCCATCAGATGGTTTGGTTTGGAAAGGACCTCAAAGCCCATCCAGCTCCACCTCCTGACATGGGCAGGGACAATTTTCACTAGCCCAGGCTGCTCCATGCCCTGTCCAGCCTGGCCTTGGACACTTCCAAGGATCCAGGGGCAGCCACAGCTGCTCTGGGCACCCTGTGCCAGGGCCTGCCCACCCTCACAGCCAACAACTTCTTCCCAATATCCCATCTATCCCTGCCCTCTGGCAGTGGGAAGCCATTCCTCCTTGTCCTGTCCCTCCACACCCTTGAAAGGTCAGTTGAGTGAAGCATTTGCTGCTCTGTTGCGATGGGAGAGATGGTCAAACACTGCTGAAGTTTGAGGTTTGAAGTTTAAGCTGTGCAGGGTTGGGGGCAGCCACAGTGAGGATGTGGGGCTGTGGACTGACCAAGCCCTTCTCTTCAACCCCTTTCCTGCCCCACAGGTGTATCCATCCAACTCAGGTGATGACTACAGCAGGGATCCAGCTGGATATACTCCCTCAAAACCTCCCAGCACTGTGTATCCTGGAGCCTTTTATATGACAGGTGAGTCATTCCCAACCCTGTGATCCACAAGCCAGGCAGAGCAGGGCCAGCCTTGCTCGTTATGGACTGTGGGAGGGATTGCACATCTGGAGGGAGCTCAGGCAGGAGTGCATGAGACACAATGCAGCCCCCAAGTCATCAAATATCCTGAGTGGGAAGGGACCCACAGGGATCATCAGTCCAGCTCCTGTCCCTGCACAGACACCCCAACAATTCCACCCTGAGCATCCCTGAGAGCGTTGTCCAAACGCTCCTGCAGCTCTGGCAGCCTTGGGGCCGGGACCATTCCCTGGGGAGCCTGGGCAGTGCCCCAGCAGCCTCGGGGGGAAGAACCTTTCCCTGAGCTCCAGCCCAAGCCCTGACACAGCTCCAGCCCTTCCTGGGCTCCTGTCCCTCCCAAAGAGTTTGTCCTGATTTGCTCAGCGGGTGATGCTCAGAACAAGCAGGACATGGTAGGGACAGTCTCAGCCCCTCAGCCAGGGCTGACTCGTGCCCCTCATGGGGGCTGGGGGCTGCCTGCCACTGTCCGTGCCCCACTCAGCTATGGGTTCCTTGCAGATGGACTCCATAACTCACCAGACCTGTGGAGTTCCCCAGGTGCCATGAGCCAGTCAAGTTATGGAGCCATGCTGGGCAGCTCCTCGTCCCCACTCCCACAGTCCAGTGGCTTCAACAGTTTACATCAGCACGAACGCATGGTAACATGTCCCCATGGCTGTGTCACCTCCCTGTCACCGTCTTCCCCTGTCTGTCGACTTGGGCCACCTGGGTCCAGCCCCAGCTGCTGAACCCCACAGCTTTTCCAGGGTCCCTCTCACCCCTCTCTCCCTCCCTCCAGAACTACCAGCTGCATTCAGGAGAGGTGAATGGTGGACTCCCCTCCGTGTCCGGCTTCTCCTCAGCCTCCACGGCGTATGGAGTGTCCAGTCACACACCCCCGATCAGCGGCACAGACAACATGATGGGTATGGCCAGTCACCAGAGTGACCCCCTTGCTCCATGCCCAGGCACAGGCTCACCTGGAAGAACAAGGCAAACCTGGTGCCTGACACATCCAACACACCCAGACACCTTTGGTGCCTCGTGTGTCACCTGTGCCTCCCTGCCCACAGAAGAGGCACAATGAAGTTCTTGCTGCTGCAGCACTTGGGTGCTGGTCTGGGGGTTTACACCTCGTGGGGTGGGTCTGAGAGGAGCCCAGGAGCCCTGGCATTATCTCCTGTAGGTTCTGTTGCTTAGATGAGTTGTGGGATGGATTTGCACCTGTGTGAAGCTGCTCCCCTAGATTCAGAACGGGAATGTTCCTGCTGGGTTTGGATGCCACGTTAACCGTCGAGTGCTTTCATCTCTGACCCTGCTGAACCTGTTACAAAACCTGTTACTGAAATGAGCTCGTGCTCCTCAGGAAATGAGGATCCTGACATAGATTTGTAGAAAAACCCTTGTTTTTCTATGGAGAAGCAAGTTTGAGATTCATAGAATGAAAGTATCATTAGGGTTGGAAGAGACCTCTGGGATCATCCAGTGCATTGGTGGTTGTTGGGGTTTGAGATGCCCCATGGCAATGGCTGTGCTGCAACAGAGATGTCTGATTGCTGTTGGTGGCCCTACACCTCCAGCCCAGAGTTTGGTGAGATGTTCCTGCAGCCCCTTGATGGCTTCCAGGGGAAGGTGTCCCATGTCCGAGCTGCTCCAAGCAAAATGTTTAATTTTCAAGCAAAACACTAAAAGCAGAAAATTTCCACCCCAGAGCAGGTGACCCCAAAGAAGGTCATGTAGGGTACTGTGTCCTGCTGGGGTCTGGGGTCTTGGCAGTGGCATCTGTGTCCTCTCTTGGCAGGTAACAGAGGAACCACAGCCGGGAGCTCTGGAGACGCGCTTGGGAAGGCTCTGGCCTCGGTAAGAGTTTGGGATCGTCCTGACCCACTCCTGGTCCTGCTGCTGCAGGGACCCTCTACCTAGCAGGGAACATGGACACATTTGGTGAATGCACCCCAAATCCACAGCAGCCTCTGCGGGAAGGTTTTCTCTCCCTCTCCATGTGCTGTCATCTCAGTCCTGGCACTTTTTGGTCCCAGTAGTCCTTGCCCTGTGTGTGCTGGTTCAAGCTGGAGGCCACTGCTCTCACTGGGTTACCAGAGAGTTCAGAGAGCCTCTGTCCCGTTCAGTGATCTTTGCATGGTGGCAGAGGGGTGCTGACAGTGCACCCTGCAACAATTCCTGAGAGCTCCTGCTTCCTTCTGAGAGGGGACCTGAAGAGCAGAGGCGGCACTCAGCAGTGGTGACAGTGGGCACAGAGAGACCCCAGGGTTAATGTGGGAACTGAGGGGAACTGGGCTCAGTCTTTGTGCTGGCTGTGGATTTGGGAAGGGAGGTCCCAGCAGGTGGTGGGTGCCACTGAGAGAGGACAGCTAGCTCAAGGTGGCACTGCTGACCATCCTTCTTCTGTCCCTGCAGATTTACTCCCCCGACCACTCTAGCAATAACTTCTCCTCCAACCCCTCCACCCCGGTCGGGTCCCCGCAGGGCCTCGCAGGTGAGTGACAGTGTAAAGGGTAAGAAGGGGTCGGGTTTGCTTTGGGGAGCTCCCAGGCAGCAAATTTCACAGGTCAGCCCCAAACTCTCAGCCCAGGGCTGGCAGCAACCCCAAGATTTTCTCCTGCCCTTCCTGACCCTGTCCCTGAGCATCCCATCTCGGAGAGGCTGCGGCTGCATTTGCCTCCCATAGGAGAAGCGTAATGGGAACTTGGAAGCAGCCAAGTAGTTTAAACCCATGTTCAGCACCTGCTGAAAGCCCATTCCTGGTCCCCTCGGGCAGGACAGGGGTGCCATGGTGCCATTGTGCCTAGCAGAGCTGGTGCCCAGGCTCCCTGTGCCTGGGGTGCAGCATAACCTGGCCCCGAGGTCACAGCAAGTCACTGAGGCCAGGGACATTTGGACACCTCTGGAGGTCTGAAGGGCTGAGCCAGAGCAGAGCTCGTAGTGTTACACAGTGCCACAGTGTCCATGCGGTATCCCACAACTCTGTGGTGGCCCATGAGGTGTCAAGCAGTGCCATGGTGGTCTATGCACTGCCATGGGGCTGTAGTGGCCCATGCAAAGCATGTGGTGCCACAGTGGCTCGTGCAGTGCTGGTGCAGTGCCGTGGTGGCCCATGCGGTGCTGCGGTGGCCCGTGAGGAGCTGCAGTGGCCCACGTGGTGCCATGGTGATCCATGTAGTGCCATGCAGTGCCATGCAGTGCCCTCGTGGCCTGAGCTGTGCTGTGGTGATCCATGCAGTGCCATATGGTGCCACGGTGGCCTGTGCAGTGCTGTGGTGGCCCATGCAGTGCCATATGGTGCCACAGTGGCCCGTGCAGTGCTGTGGTGGTGCTGGTGTGGCCCGAGCAGTGCCGAGCACTGCTGTCCGTGGCCGGTGGCCGGTGCAGTGCTCCGGTGCCCCAGCTTCCAGCCCCATCTAGTGGCAGCCGTGGCCATTGCTGGTCCCCAACTCTGCGTTTGTCCCCAGGCTCGTCGCAGTGGCCGCGGGCGGGTGGAGCGGGTGCCTTATCTCCCAGCTACGAAGGGAGCCTCCACACTTTGGTGAGTGGCACCGAAAATTCCAGCTTTTCCTTTCCTGTGTCATCGCTCAGGGCTTAGTGGTGAAGGATTGTTGGGTGATGCCCCCTCCCCTGAACTGGAATCAGCTGGTTGGTCAGGGATGGATATTTGGGTGGCAGCAGCTGAGTAGAGCCAAGTGCTGCATCCCTGACCTAGAGTCCCCTGGCAGCCTGGCACCCTCTCCCTGCCCCCAGCCCAGGCCCGTCCTGGGGAGCTGGCCCAGGCCAAGGGATTCCTGGCAAGTTTCTGCCTCCCTGCCCTGAGCAGTTCCACTCACGTGTCGTGCCTTTGGGGAATGGCAGTGGCTGGGGGGGCTATTTCTCCCCATCCCTGCCCTGTGGCACCTGAGTCCAGGATCACCACCAGCCATTCTGTAGTGCAGAGCAGCAGGGGCTGCTGGCTTTATGGGATTGCAGTCATGGAATTGGATTGGACTAATGGAAAGGTTTGGGTTGGAAGGGATCTAAAGCTCATACAGTTCAACCCCCTGCCATGAGCAGAGATACCTTCTGCTAGACCAGGGAGCTCCAAGACCCCTTCCAACCTTGGACACTTCCAGGGATGGGCACTGAACCAGACCTGTCTCTGTCTTACTCTTCCACAAACAAATGGAAGACGGTTGGGAGCCATCCATGTGCTGAGAACCACGCCGTGTGGGCCAGACCTCTGCCATGCCCAGCAACCACGGAGACATGCACGGTCTGCTGGGCTCAGCACCACCACACAGTGCCACTGTGGGCAGCCTGGGCCAGGCCTTCCCTGCCTCAGTCATGGCCCTGGGGAACAGACACCCGAGTCTGGTGAGTGTGGGAGCATTGTGGCAGCTGGCAGGGACGTGCTGGAGACACGTGTCATGTGTGGTGTGCCCTGGCATTCAGGGGAATGTTGCCTTTGGTGCAAGAATAGCTCAGTGTGGTCCAGCTTGGGTCAGGTGTTGGCAGCGTTGCATGGGTAACATGCACAGAAGTCACTTCCCATGTTCCTGCAAGGGAGAGTTGAGTCACCAGAGTGGTTTGGGTTGGAGGGACCTCAAAGTTCATCTTGTTTCACCTCCTGCCACAGGCAGGGACACCATCACCTATCACAGGGTGCTTCAAGCCTCATCCAGCCTGGCCTGGGACACTTCCAGGGATCCAGGGGCAGCCACAACTGCTCTGGGGACATTGAGTCCACCCTTGGCAGGAGCTCTGTGTGCCCTTCCTTTGTGCCCCTTCTCAGGGCAGGCAGAGATGATGAGGGAGCTGCTCTTCTTTCCTGAAACAAAATGCAACACTTTCCCTGCAACATGATTTGAAATCCCTCAAAACAACTTCAAGGCATTCCTGGGATATGCAGAGAGGAGAAGAGGGATCCAGTGGGTACAGGAGTGCCAGGTGTCACCAGGAATTCCCTGCTCTGAATGGTTTGGGCAGGTACCACATCCCTCTGTGCACGTGGGGAGTGGTGGTGTGTGAGGGCTCATTCCAGTCCAGGGAATGTGATGGATCCAGGACACCCTGGGCAGGTGGATGCTGGGGTCCCATGCAGGGTCACCTGGGTCCCCCCTTGTCTAGAAGTTGGTGACCACAGCAGCACATTTTTGGCAGAGCTGCTTGCCTGCTGCAGCAAGCAGTGACACATCTCCAGTCTCCAGAGAACCAGTTGTGATCCCCTTCCAGGCCCGCTGGATTCTGCTCCTGAGCAGGGAATGAGACGTCCTCTGTAGGCTGCTGCCAGCTGGGGAGCCAGTGGGGCTGGCTCTGTCCTGTCAGTGCCCAGCCTGTGTGGCACAGCCTCAGGGCCGTGGGCTCAGAAGGGGCCCTCACTCTGTCTCCAGCCCATTTGGAGCCAAGTTCATGTTGCTGGGATGTCCCTTGTTCCAGTGGCACTGGGGAGGTGGCAGAAACGGTGGTGCTCAATGGACACAGGACATGTTTTCTCTGGTGTGCTGGCCTTGCACCAGGCACAGAGGGGCTTTTCCTCAGGGTGGGGGACAGCAGTGACAGGGGCTCTGGGCTGGGTACAGCTCCTCTGTAGAGCAGGGGGCTGCAGTGTCCCCAGCACAGTCCCAGAGAACTGGTGCTGGAGCCGGCTGGCTCTTCCCTCCTGCATTGCAGAGTTCAGGTGTGGGAGTGTGTGGGGAGCACACGGCTGTGCCTCAGCCTAGTCCATGGAGCCCCGGGGATGTCCTTGGGTGACTGCTGAGGTGAGTGTCTCCACTGCCTGCTGGTCGTGACACATCCCCCTCTAAGGCTCACTCTGCTCTTTGTGCTGCAGGTGGGAGGAGGCCACCCCGAAGATGGGTTGTCCAGCAACCCCAGCTTGCTCCACAACCATGTCACACTTCCATCACAGCCCAGCTCACTCCCGGACCTCAGCAGGCAGCAGGACACATACAGTGGTAAGGCAGCTCTGCAGGGGTGCAGGATGGGGCTCACCTGTGCCAGGGTTCACCTGTGCTAAAGGTCACCTGCTAGGGAGTGTGGGGAATCGCCTGTGGGGCTTGGGTCCATGCCTGTGCAGCAGCAGCCTGGGAGGAGATGGATGTCTCTGCAAGGCTGGTGCTTCCTTGCAGCATTCACAGGGCAGTTTCTACTTGGAGCCTTTTCCAGAGGTTTCACAGAGTCTCAGAATGGTCTGGCTTGGAAGGGACGTTAAAGATCATCCCCTACCACCCCCTCCCATGGGCAAGGACACCTTCCACTATCCCAGCCCATTGCTCCAAGCCCTGTCCAACCTGGCCTGGAACACTCCAGGGATCCAGGGACAGCTACAGCTGCTCTGGACACCCTGTGGCAGGGCCTCCCCACCCTCACAGCCAACAACTCCTTCCCCATATTCCATTTAACCCTATATGTTTGACCTGTATTTTCCCATCCCTCCTTCTAGGTGTGGGTGCACAGTTCACAGTGCTCTGCTGTGTAGGTTGGGTTCCCAAACTGGAGGGTCTGGGAAGTAAGAGGGAGAACAGGAAGTGTCAGCAGGGCAGAGCCAGCACCCCACTGTCTTCCCTGAGTGTGGAGGAGCAATGCAGGATGAGTTTGGGATGCCACTGCAGGAACAGCGCCTGGGGAACCCCCAGTTTCCTGTGTCGGACAGGCCCCTCAAGCTCTGCATGTGGTTCTGCTCTCCCTGCAGGCTTGTCCGGGGGTCTGGGGCGGAGCAGCGTCTCCTCAGGAACGAGCGAAATAAAGAGGGAAGAGAAGGAGGATGAAGAGAACACGTCGGTGGCAGATAACTCAGAAGAGGAGAAGAAGGAGCTGAAACCCTCCCGGAACAGAACAAGGTGCTCTTTGAACAGGTCTCTCCCTTCAATTTCTCTGTTCCCAGGCCAGGGGTGTTTGGGCTGGGGTCCAGCTGCCAGGACCCGCCAGGCACTGGGCTTGACCCAGTTTGGCTTGTGGTCATCCTGTGGCACAGAGGCCCCAGCCCCTGCCCACCCTGGAGCCTGGTGTGGTCTCACACAGCCTGGGCTCCTACTACAGCCCCAGGGGGAAGGGTCCCTGCCATCCTCCTGCTGGCTCCTGTCCCTGTGGCATCAGGGCATCCTCATGCCCCTAAAGCAGAGAGATGCACCTTATCCCCCACCAGCCTGTGTGGGCACTTAGGGCCATGCAGGGAAGGAGCAAGTGCTCAGCCCCACTCAGACACAGTTTGACCCCTTCCCTGCCTTGGGATGTCTCTGCTCTCTGCTTTGGGCTCCTGTATCCTCTGTCACATCCAGCCAGAGGAGTGGCAGTGGCTCAGATAGAGTCCTTCAGCGTGTTGGCTGCTCTGCTGCCTTGCCACCAGCTCGGAGACCTCACCAGGGTGATGGTGCCTAGAGAGGCAGCACCAGCCCCACTCCTGCCCTGGAGGCAGAGGGCTGCATCTTCCCAAATTTCAGCTGGGGATTCCAGTGTTGGCCTTCACCTTGTGTGGGCCCCCCTGCACTCTCCTGGCAACAAGCTCAGGCCTTAATCACATTGTGGTTTCCTTCTTTGCTGTTGAAAAACAAAACAAAACAAAAAAGAGGCAGAAGAAGAGCCTTAACTGCTTCTCTCCGAAGCCCCTGTGTGTCCCCGTATGTGGCACAGGCCAGCAGGTCCTGGCAGGGCACATGGGGGGCTCGGCATCTTGGTGCATCACGTGTGTTTCTTGTCTGTGAGTTGACCAGTGCTGAGAGTGCACACAAGGAATGTCCCTGTCTCGTTCTTATTTTAAACCATTAGTCAAGATGAGGATGAGGAGGACGATCTTCTTCCCCCAGAGCAAAAAGCCGAGAGAGAGAGAGAAAGGAGGGTCGCCAATAATGCCCGTGAGCGCCTGCGGGTTCGTGACATCAACGAGGCCTTTAAAGAGCTCGGACGCATGTGCCAACTGCACCTAAACAGCGAAAAACCACAGACCAAACTGCTAATCCTACACCAGGCCGTATCAGTCATACTGAACCTGGAGCAACAAGTTAGAGGTCAGTGAGGGTCCCGGAGTGGTGATATTTTACGTATCTGATCGGCACGGGGCTGTCTGTCTGTCTGTCTCTTGTGACGTGCTGTGGTGCCTCGCACTGTCTCTTCCCTGTGGCCTTGGGGACCAACCCAAGGCTGTCAGTGTCCTTTCTATTTTTATTTTTTTGCCTTTTTTGCATCCATCCCTGCTGTTCTCTCCTTTGTTCCCTGCTGCCACTGCGTGTGCTGCATGCCAATCCCTGCGGGGATGCCTGTGCCATCCTGCTTCCCTACAGCCAGGAGTGCTCAGTGCTTGGCCAGCAAAGTGACAGAAACCCCACTGGAAAATCTCCCAGAGAGGTCCAGCTTTGCCGTCTCCAAGGACTGCTCTGAGCACAGAGCCCGTTCCTGTTCCCTCTGTGCCTGATGGGGCTCTGTGCTCCTGTCCCCGCAGTGTGGCACCTGGCAAAGCCTTGGGACCACGGGAGCTGTGCAAGGGCAGCAGGATGCCCTGGGCTCGCTGCCTGCGTTCGCTGGTGTCTGACACGGGCTGGGAGCACTGTGCAGTCTGAGCCTGGAGCTGCCAGCAGGTGCCTGCACATGTGTGCCCCTCACTGGGACACCCTCAGAGCACCCTCATTCTCTTCCACACGTGGGTGCACCATGGTGTGTGTGCACCATGGTGTGTGTGCACCCATCACAGGGAGGGAAGTGAGGGGTGGCTGCTTTGTCCCGCATCCCACAGTGCATGCTCCCACTCCTGCTCCGCCTGCAGCGCGGGGTGCTGGGCAAGATAACCCCTTTCTCTCTGCAGAGCTGTTGTAACACGCGTCGGGGGCTGTGCCTGGCTGTACTCCTCTCTGCTGGCCTTGCTGTGCCTTGATGTTGGAGTCCTTTGTGCCTCTCTTCAGTTTGTAATTTTTTGCCTTTCATAACATGTATATTTTTTCCTGTCTTCTTTTTAATTTCCCCTTCCTTTTGATTTTTTTTTTTTATTTCGAGTTTTTATTTTTTGGTTCTGTTCTTTCCAATCTCCTACAGACATGCCCCAGCCGTGACCTCTTGGTGGTCCCACTCTACCTTGTACTTGCTGCTCAAGGATCCCAGGCAGGACCGAGGGTGGGGCAGGGCTTAGGTAGAGTTGGCACCATGTTCAATTTGGTCTCCCATGCTTGTCCCTTTTTAAACCCTTCCTGGAGGCAGCCAGGGAGGTGGCTGAGCCTTGCAGCCTCCCTCAGCAGTTAGTGCAGACAGGCAGTGGCCCCTCCGTGGGTTTGTGCTGCCTTCCAGGAGAGAATCCCTCCCTCACACCCCCTCTGGCAACACTGCCATGGGCGCAGGGCCATCAGGTCCCTGTGTGCCCAGGGGGGCTGCCAGGATCCTCCCACTGCCACAGCAGCTACAGGAAGGGAAAGGAGGAGACTGAGAAGTTTTAGGCTGGTTGGTGCAGGCACAAGGCAGCCAAAGCATCCCATCCTCACACAGTGCAAGCTGCCAGTGGTACTTGCTGGCGGTGGGGACACAGCTCTGTCCTGCCCCCCCGTGTGACATCCAAGCCTCGTCCCTGCTGGAGGAGCCACCAGCCAGAACTGGCCACCAGCAAGGACCTGCAGCCACCAGCCTGTGCTGCAGGAAGGATCTGGGATCCTGCGTGGGAGGCACAGGTGCCAGGGTGGCCCTCTCCCCCTGCCTATGCTGGGTGTGTGGAGAGAAGGTGGCAGTGCCAGCTGGGACAGCAAGGAGTGGACACAGACAGGGACAAGGCAGCAAGGAGAGGGTGCAGCAGGGACAGTGGGCAGCCCTCTGTCCCACACAGGCAGTGCTTGCCCAGGGAGCCCCTGCTCCCCCTTCACCTGGCCGTGCACGGTCTGGAGGCTCTCCAAGAAGGCCCTGACTCTGTGGCCCCTCTTTGCTAAAGGCTCATCCCCATGTGGCTCCCCAGGAGCCCAAGGCCACTGGCTGTCCCAGTGTCAGGTCTCACCCAAGGATCCTCCTCAGATAAGTGTCTTCCTGCAAGAAGTTTTGCTCTGGGGGAGAAGGTCGTCTGGGCTTAAACGGGGGCTTTTGAGAGGATGGGCAAGGCCACAGTTCAAGATGCTGCCAGCACAACTTTGCTTTCCCCCATCCTTGCCTGTGTCAGGCATCCCTGGAGTGCTGTCAGCAGTGGGGCCTCCCAGAGCTTCTGATGGTGTGTGAGAAAGAAAATCACCCCTTCTGGCAGGCTTTTGGCTGTGTGGAAAAAGATTGGGTTTCAGTGTCTGCATCTGAGTCTGATCCTCAGAGCAGTCCTGGCTCCTGCTCCCAATGCTGCCCTGGCCCCTAAGAGAGTGCCAGGCCAGGCTGCTCCTACTGCTGCAGCACCACTGCTCCAAACACCAGCACTGGGAGCTACAGGTGGAATTTGGGAAGGAAATCTTACAAAGAAGGATTTGCTTCCTGCCAAAACCTTTCCTTGGGGGACAAACCTGATGTTTTTGGCAGAGACCCTCCCCCAGTCTTTGAGTTTTTGGTTGAAAACAAACAGGAAGGCAAAATTTTGCAGAGGGTAGAAGATGTTGGTGGGTGATGCTGCATCAATGCCCACCCTTGCCCCCAGTGGCCCCTCCAGCCCCCTGGGCACCTGGCCCTGTGCTGGCAGCACCTTCCCTGGGCTTGCAGAGGTGACACAGCCTGGGCTGCTATGGGAAGCACCCGGAGGAATTGGCTTTGCAAAGTGAGGCTGATTGGGCCATTTCCAGTGGACACCCGGAGCACTTCCAGCACGGCAACATAGAGCCCCCCTCGGTGGCACCCCCTGACTAACCCCTGTGGTGCTATGAACCCAGCAGTACAGACGAGGCCTTGTCACTGGAGGACAAAGATCTGAGGGACCGGGAGAGGAGAATGGCCAATAACGCCAGGGAAAGGGTGCGTGTGCGGGACATTAACGAGGCCTTTAAAGAACTGGGACGCATGTGCCAGATGCACTTAAAAACGGACAAAGCACAGACCAAACTGATCATCCTACAGCAAGCGGTGCAGGTCATTCTGGGCCTGGAGCAGCAAGTACGAGGTATGGTACCACTGGCAGGTACATTTTGGGGCCTGTCTCTCCCCCTGTCTCTGCATGCTCGTGCTTCTCTATTCTGACTCCTGCTTTTGGTGTGAGGTGTGTGTTTGCAGCGCCAGCAACACCTCAGCCCCAGCCCAGGGTGGATTTGAGGCTCCTCTCTCTCTCCGCTCATGCTTAATATAATTTGGCACCTGGATCCCATTAAGCAGCTTTGGAAAATTCAGTCCCCAACTCTGAGTGCTGGCTGAGGCACTTGGGGGTTCCTGTAACAAGCACATTGAGATGCCCTGGCACAGATTGCCTAGAGCAGCTGTGGCTGTCCCTGGATCCCTGGAAGTATCCAAGGCCAGGTTGGATGGGGCTTGGAGCACTCTGGGATAGTGGAAGGTGTCCCTGCCCATGGCAGGGGATTGGAACAAGATGGGCTTTAACGTTCCTTTCAACCCAAACCATTCCATGATTCCATGTTTAAGTGGGGCCTGGCAGATTCCTGCAGGCTGTGGGCAGCAGTGAGCGCTGCACAGAGCTCATCTCCTCACACGGGCCTGCCTGGGACTGTCCCCGCTGTCCCTCTGGGATGCTGCTGCCAGGGGTGATGCTGTTGCCCAGACTGAGGTTGCTCCCCTCCCTTGCTGTTTTGGGCACAGAGCGCAATCTGAACCCAAAAGCGGCCTGCTTGAAGCGTCGGGAAGAGGAGAAAGTGTCCGGAGTGGTAGGAGACCCCCAGATGACACTGTCAGCTTCACATCCTGGTCTAGGAGATGGTCACAACCCTGTTGGACACATGTAAAGGTACTGTTCCCCACCTTTGATCCCACATCCCAGTGTGGGTCCAGCCCTGTCCCCATGCCCTGCCCTGCTCTGGCTGGTCAGCCCCGCTCCCTCAGCACCAGCCATGGCCCTGCTTCATTTCCCTAAAATCAATGACTTGTATGTGTGCAAGGCCTGGCACAGGGTGCCCAGAGCAGCTGTGGCTGCCCCATCCCTGCAAGTGTCCAAGGCCAGGCTGGAGGGGCTTGGAGCCACCTGAGATAGTGGAAAATGTCCCTGCCCATGGCAAGGGGTGGAATAAGATGAACTTAAAGAGTCTCTTCCAACCCAACCCATTCCATGATTCTCTGTGTCACATGCCCCATGGACACCCAAAGCCTCTGGCCCACAGGAGAGTGCAGCCCCATAGCTGGGATGGGCAGTTTGGAGCTGAGTGGCCTCAGCTCTGCTCTGCACTCCCAGTCCTGCCCCAGTTGGCTACTGGAAACCAGCAATTCCTTTCCTTGTGGCTCTATGAGAGGCAATGGGCAGGCCCCAAAAATGCTAAGAGAGTCCAAGAAGGTGAAAAACCCCTGGAGAGGCTGTGGCAGGCACAGGCTCCGATGGGCTGTTCCCATTTTTAAGGGAACCTAGGAGTATCTGAGCAGTGCAGAGACGGTGGGGGGATTGAGCAGATCCAGGAGTGGTAGGTCAGGAGCTGATCCCATGGAGTGCATGGAGAGGACACAGTCCCTTGGTGTCCCCTGCCCCAGGGGGTGCCTGGGGATGGCCTGACCAAAACAAAGGCAAAGCTCAGCTGCAGCCCTGCCCAACCCTGCCGAGACAAGCTGCAACTGGAGCCTTGGTGCCCCTTGTGCAAGGAGCACAGTTTTATTCTCATTTGGATTTCTATCACTTCAGATTTTTCTTTTTTTTTTTTTTTTTTTAAATTTTATTTGTAGATCTTTTTGTTCCTCTGGATACGGAGATCTGTAGGAAGAAAACCCTCAGTGTGACCTGCAACCCTGTTGAACCATAAACTGTAGTACTGCTCATACTGACACACGCAGATGGATCCTGGCGTGACGTAAGGGGTGGAAAAAACACTTTGTCAGAAACAAAATGGAAACAAAAAATTGCCTTAAGTATAAAGTGCAGAACAGTCAATACATATCACTCAGTTAGGAGGAGGTGGCGTGTTCTCTTGGCTTGTTCACAAGCAGCCAGCAGCAAAATTGTGCCTAAGCTTGATATTTCTTTTTTTAAAAAAAAGAACATTAGTTATGAGATTTTTTTATGTAGAACAAATAGCAATGCCTTTTGGTTTTTTTAGCTTCTTTTGCATATGTTTTGTAAGCAACGAAAAAATTTTTTTTGTATAAAAACATGTCTTGTACCCTCCGCTTTTCTGCTGCTGTTTCTATAGTTAACGTTGCATCTTTAGGATCAACCAGAATATTAAAATTGTATTAAGAGAGACTGGATATAAAGAGAGGAATTCTCAGATTCGGCTCAGAAAGCCACTAAAAGCGAATGTAGCCACAGTGAGGGAATGTTCTTCCTTGCCTGGCTTGTACCTTCCATGACAGAAAACAAACTCGTGCTGACTTCACCATCTCTTTGCTTCGGCCACTTCTGATTTGGGAAAAGGAAGTTAAACAGAAAAGTGAGTGGCAGCAGTGCTCCCGCTCCCCCTAGCGGTGACCGAGGTGCTTGGCGAGGTTTGCTTTGTTTCCGGAGATCCCGAGGCCCCATGGGTCCATGTGGGAGAGGATGTGGCCCACAGCTGTTCCAGAGCATCTCTGTTGGGAGGACGAGCTGCTGCGAGAGAGCAGGCCCCGGGTGGAGGAACCAAGGGACTGAGGCGCTTCCAGGTGAGCAGAGCAGCAAGGGATGCACGAGGGAAGCACCTCTTCCCACATGCCAGAGCTGCCAGAGGCACTTCCAGGAGCAGCACTGAACAAAGACCAACTGAACAAAGCTGGAGCACTGGGAAGAGGCAGCAGCAGTGCGATACAGGGCCAGGAAGATGGGCAGCAGCAGACCTGAGGATGCTAGAGGCAGGAAAGGAGCAGCAAGCTGGCTCACTCCAGCCTCGGCAAAGCCATGACCAGCAGCAGGATCCCTTCTTGCACTGGAGCCACTGCCACTGGAAATGCAAAATGCTGGCTTGGGGAGAGGGGTGGCTTCACACCCTGCTGTCACCTGCTGTCACATCTCCCAGGCATCCTTGGAGGCAAACTGAGCTCAGCACTGTGCCATGGGATGTGAGTGGGCACCATCACCTGCACATGGGCTTCTCTCACAGCACTGGGAAGGAATGCAGCAGGAGCACCTGTCCTGCACCACACGCTCCAGCAGCCAAGCTGGGACAGCCATCCCTTCACTCCAGACCACTCTGGTGTGCTCAGCAGCAGGAGAATCCCATGCAGCCCCTCTGGGTGCCCGGGAGGTGTGGAGCAAAGAAGTGCTGGGCAGTGCTGAGCAGCAGCAGCTGGTCTGGAGGTGGCCATGGAAAAACATCCACCAGGAATTCACTCTTGTTTCTTCCCTCTTCTTCCTCTTCTGAAACATTTTATGCCTGGTTCTTCCCAGCTCTGCAGAGCCCAGTCCAGCAGGATGGTGCACAGGACATGAGTGCTGGTCTGACGGGATGTGGGGAACTCCCCTCTCCCCTGCAGGGTCCATCTCTCCCCTGTGCTGCTCTGGCCTGGGCGCCTGGGGAAGCTGTGTTGCTTTGGCACAGGGAAAGGGAGGGACTGGCAAACAGGATTAGGTCCTGTGGCACTTCCCAGCAACCCCAGACTTTGGCATAGCCTGGTGCTCCTCCGTGCTCACAGCTGTGCTTTGTGCTCCAGCAAACCCTGCTGGAAGTTCTCAGGGCAGTGCTTATTTCCCACCCACACCTGGGCACTGTAGCCTCAGCCCCAGCCAAGCTGAGCCACTCCAAGTGCCAGGGCAGGATGGGACTGCCAGCCATCGCTCTGAAGCTTTTGGGTGCTCCTGGCTTTTGCCAGCTTGCTGCTCCCACCATTCCTTCTGCATGGTGAGACCTCAGCAGCCCCAGCTCTGTCCCTGAGGACAAAAGCTCAAATGTTTCCAGCAACCCAGGTTCTTCTTGCCTGTGTCAACAGACATTTTAGTCTAATCAGCTCATCGGGTTACAACACTTCCCTCCCTTGGGTTCTTCTGGCTGCTGAAGCAGTGGGCAGGGAGAGGGATGAGGTTTTCCTCCATGTGTGACAGCCTTGACTCCCATTCATGCTCTGGAGTGCAAATTGGAGGGCTCAGCAGCTGCTTTTTGTTTCATCCATGAGAGTTCCTGCTCCATTGGTGAGACAGTGCTGGGGCTGCTAAGTACCCACTGCTCAGGGGTTTTGGCTGGCTCAGTGCCCCTGTCCCAGGGCCAGGAGGGATAGAGCAGTGTCCCAGCCCTGGAAAGCTTGAAACCCTACAAAAATATTTAAAAGTTCACAAACCCTTTGATTTTGCCCCAAGAATTGGAGGTGGCAGTCATGGACAACTGGACCTAAAAGGACTAGTCAAGAAAAATCCATAAATTCAATAAAATTGGAAATCTGAGATTTATGAGTTGTTCACAAATTTGATGAACTTCTTTATCCCCTCCGAGTCCTGCAGGCCAGGGAGGAATCCCGATGAGCCAGAGCCTTTCTCACCACCTTCCCAGGCCTTGCAACAAAAATGTGGCTTTTCAGCTGCATTTAGGTGGTTTAAGATGTTACTTAGACAGCAAATCCAGCCAGCTTCTTTCCATGGCAAGGCTTGGGTGAAGATCCTTGAGCATAAGCCCTCAGAGCTAAGGTTTGGAGAGATCATCTCAAAAGCACAATGTAGGGGGTGGCAGTGCCGTCCCTGGAGTTGCCTCGATGGCACAGGATGACAGCTTTGTGTGCCAGCCCAGTTTGGCCTCAGTGACACCCCTGCTTTCCAGGTGCTCAGGGAACAATTAGGAAGAGCAGCAAGGAAAAATTCCTTTGTCCTGCCAGTGTGTTTGGCTCAGTGTGAACATGGTGCCTGTAACCTGCCAGGAGAAGTGGCTTTTCTAAAAACAACCACTGCCAGGTGCGGGCCCCAAAATACCACCAGCCCAGCCCTGAAATGTCACCCTGTAGCAATGAAACTCTTGTCTTTAGGTGTTGTGTTCAGTGAGGGCCAGGTCTGCACCCTCCCCAGCCCACAGCTCTGCTCCATTCCGCTTGGGATCTTACAGATCCCCAGACTGCTCCTCTGCTTGTCTGCATGTCCCCCACACCAGTGGTCCTGCCAGGAGAGGCGTCACGGGTGGGTGTATGGTGCCATTTATTCCATTTTCTCCTTCCTCTCTCAGCCTTTGCTTGCATGGCTGCTCCTGGGGACGTGCCCTCCTCTTTGGGCACTGAGCCCCCCCCCAAAGCTTCCTTCATCAAACAGGGGAGCTGCCTTCCCTTCTGTGCAGAGCTTCTAGTTCCTCTTTCCCCAAGCTGCATCCCAGCGAAGCAGCAGAACTGGGACACTGCCATGGGACATTTCTTGTGTCCCCAGCCCAGGGGCCTCCTGTTGCCCCGTTCTGCCAGCCCCCTGCCTCCCTGCACACAAGCTGTGCATGCCACAGTACCGGGGAGTGTCTGGAATCCAATCTATGAACAGGATAATTGCAGATTTTTGTTTTCTCCCTTTTCACCTGCTTTTTTCCCCAGAGCAAAGCAGCTGCAGCCTCCCATAGGTTGGTGCTCAGGCAGTGGTGGCAGCCTGGCTGCTCCTGCTCACAGCCCAGGGAGCAGAATTCTATCTGGCAGTCACCCATGCCCCATCAGATCTACTCACAGCCCCAGTCAGCATCTCTCGGGGCTCTCTGCTCCCCTGCTTTCACAGCTATCCCACAGAGTTGTGTTGGTAGGAAGGATGGAATCAAGCTGTGGTTTCCTCAGGAGGCTGTAATCCCAGAGTCAGTGCAGAAACTGCTCTCCAAGGTCCTTTGTGTCCCCACTGAAGCCAGAAGAGCCTTTGGGCCCTTGCTGGGTGGTTCCAGTTGTGGGGGCTCAAGAAAAAGGAGGCTTTGGAAACCCCCAATCCCCTGCACCTCTTGAGCTTTGGGGCCAGCTTTGGGGCCAGTGGAACCTGAGTTCCTCTTGCCGGCCCTGCTGTGCTGTAGTGGGTAGCATGGGCCAGCTCTAGTTCCATCCCTGGGCTTTGGGAGGTGAAGCAAAGCTGGAATGGAACTGGGCCAGAGCAAGCCTTCAGCCCCGGCCTGCAGTGCTGGCTAGCCCAGAGCAAGCCCCAGCCACTGGACTCCCCCATTCCTGCCTGACACCAGCAATAGCAAGGCCTGTTTTCTGTACACCGAGCTTGCACAAGGTCTTTGTCCTGTTAAAAATCCTATGCAAATCTTATCCCTCTTCCCTCTCCTGGGACTCTGCAGATCCCAGCCTAGCCTCTTCTCTCTGCTTTTGTCCATGATTGCTCCCGAGTTCCTGCTCCCTGCTGCCCTCAGGATCCGGCTTCATTCCTGGCAGCTCTAAAAGCATTTTGAGACCTGTGCCCTGGACCTGGGAAAGGACAGATGAGACTGTAGGAACACCCAGCTCATACTGAGCACTGAACTGGAGGGGGCAAGGCCTGGTCCTGGGGCTCCTCCATGCTCCCTTCACCCTCCTGTGCCTTCTGCTCAAAGCTGGTGGGGCACTGCCAGCATCCTTCATCCCCCCCAGCCCCCTGAAAGGAGAAGCTCTGTTACACCTTGTTGCTGCCCAAATTGCCCTGTTCTAACGCCTGAGCCTCAGGCTTGGCTGGGGCTGCTCTTCCTTCAGCTGCCCCAAGCCTGGAGGGGTGTTTCCTTTCCTCCACTGCTCCCCGGTCTCTCCAGCCAGCATCTCTGAGCTGTTTCTCATTGCAGAGAGGCAGCCCATGCCAGCAGCTGCCCATCGGCTGGGGTGCAGGCAGGAGGATTTGGGAGGTGGGTGCTGCTGGTGTTCCACAGCACTGCTGTCTCTCCCTGCCCTTGGGGCAGGTGTCAGGGGACCTGGTGCTCTGTACTTTGATTTCCAGGACAATTCAGCCCTTTTGGGGAGCCAACACTGCTGTACCTTGGCCTGCAATACTCCCATGAGGAGGTGGGCTCTGGTTAGGAGGGTGGTGCAGGCTCCACGTGACCTGCCAAACCTTGTGTGTCCATCTGCAGCCCAGCTAAGGGCCAAGGACAGTCCTATTGTGGGTCTCCACATTGGTATCTCTGTTCCCCTGGTTTTGTACCCCTCCTGCTCCTCAGGACTCTCCACTCCCACCCTGGCCCAGCCAAGCCCTCACCGTGGTGGAGGGCAAGGCTGTAGCACTCACCCCGGGACATCTCAGCTCAGCGTGGCTGCAGCACCAGCTTGGGAGAGCAAAGGGGTTTCTGCTTCCAAAGGGGGTGTGCTGGTACCAAGGCCTTTGGCAAAGAGGCATCCCCGTGCCCTACAGCCCTGGGCTGTGCCTGGGGGAGCCGTGGGGCTCCTGGAGGCAGTGAGCTGGGGACACCGTGGGTCCCCCTTCCCAGGGCCACATCTTCCCAAATCACTTGAACCCACCAGCTTTTGAGCAAAGCTTGTAACATGGAGCCACTCGGGAGGGAAGGAGCCATGGGAAGCCGCGCACCAGCCACTGTTCATGTGCCAGGAGAGGGGAAAGAGGCACCTGCTGAGGCACGACAGGGAGGATCCCAACCCCACGCGTGGGAATGACCCGTTGGGTGCCGAGGGCTCCAGTTCTCTGGGGGAAAAAAGCATTCCTGGGATGTTCTTTCTCTATATTTTTGTAGTAATGGGGGGTGGGAGAGCGGATGGGAGATGCCTGCAGAAGTTGTTTATTTTTAACCCTGTAGAAAGTTTTGGGTTGTTTTTGGTTTTTGGCCTTTAAAATAAAATAGTCCTTGCTTTTGATGTTTATGCTGCCTACCTGTAAATCCAGATGTACTTAAGTGGCTGAAATCCTTGTTCTTAAATCAGATACACATTATAGTTTTGAACTATATATATAGTAAATATATATATATATGCCTAACCCAGCAAAAAAAAAAAAAAATAAAGTATTTGGGGGTGGGAAATGCATTGCTCTTTGAAATGAATCACAATTGGGGGATGAAATTGTGTTTCTGAGTGCCTCAAGATATGAATTGTTTTCATTTTTTTAAATAATTTTATACAAGTGTCAAAACAGCTGGCTGGATTATTTGGAATTTTTAAATAATCCTAACTTTTTTAAAGTAGATTTTGAGAACTGTCCTGTATATAACAGTAATGTAGCAATAAATGTGACATTTTATAACAATATTACTTCTTTTATCCCCGTGTGTGTCCTTCAGATATTGTATCCCTAGGAATTAAAAGTTGGAATAAAGGCTATGCCTTGTACTAAAAAACAAAAAATGAAAAAAACCACTAGACAGGTTTTCAGACACTTGCTCTGGGTGTGGATCCTGCCCCTACATCAGTGTTGGTTCCTCACCTCTGCCCCTGGGGAGCACCCACAAGTGGGAAATCCAGTTAAATGCCCATCCCAGGAGTCCAGCACAGACTGGTGATGGAAGAAATTAATCAAATCAGGGTCATTAAGGTTGAAAAAGACCTTTAAGATCATCAAGCCCAGCTGTCAGTTCACCACTAACCCCTGCCCCAAGCATCACATTCATCGTTCGAACACTTCCAGGGATGGTGACTTCACCCTTCTGCCCCAGGCAGCCTGTTCCAGTACCTGAGAGCCATCTTTGTGAAGAAATTTTTCCTAATATCCAACCCAAACCTTCCTTGGCACAACTTGGGGCCATTTCCTTTCATCCTGTCCATTGTTCCCTGGGAACAGAGCCCGACCCCCACCTGGCTCCATCCTCCTGCCCTTTGGGCTCCAGTGTCCCCCAGGACTTTCACAGAATTACAGATTGATTTGGGTTAGAAAGGACCATAAAGCCCATCTCGTTCCACTCCCTGCCACAAGTAGGGACACCTTCCACTGGACCACAAGCCCCATCCAACCTGGCCTTGGACACTTCCAGAGACAAAGCATCTGCCTGGAAGCGGCCTTCCTTTCCAGGTTTGCTGCCTGGTTTTCACTGTGCTGCTCGGGCTCAAGGCTTGTCCACACAGAGCAGGACAAACGGTCCAGACTAACTGAGAAGTGACTCTGGCAGTGGTTGGTTAAATCTCCCTGAGCCTTGGGTGCCTTCCCTCAGCAGTGAGGCAGCTCTGCCTTGCCCAAGCTGCTCTGGGTGCATGGAATGACAGTCCTTCCTTCGACTCCATTATAAAATCACAGAATCATTATGATTGGGAAAGACTTTGAAGATCACCCAGTCCAACTATTAGCTCAGTAGCACTGCCACGTTCATCACTAAAAATGTCCTCAAGAGCCACATCCACACATTTTTTGAGTGCTTCTAGGGATGGTGACTCTACCACTGCCCTGGGCAGTCTGTGCCAGTAGGTTACAAGTCAGATCCAGACGAGGGAGAAGTGTGTGCTTGAAAGCAGCCTGGAAGGTTGCATTTGCTCAACAAATGCACAAGGTGGAGCATAAAGCAGGTGACTGCCAGTGTCCAGAGAAGGCTTGGGCTAGGAGAGCCAGTGAGGACAGGAACAAGGAGCAGCACAGAGGAGTTGCTGAGCACATACAGCTTCCCAAGATCTGAGCAGTGGCCACCAAGTGAGACAGAGCTGGAAGTTTCTGCCAGCACTCCCTCTCTGAAGATGAGTCACTATCAGCTGGAGATGAGCTGGGATGAGACTACCAGATCCTGTGGGCAAATGTCATGTCACGTTCCCTCTGCCAGACAATCACAGAATCACGGAATGGTTTGGGTTCTAAGGGATCTTAAAGCTTATCCCATGGGCAGGGACCCCTTCCATTATCCCAGGTTGCTCCAAGCGTGGTCCAGCCTGGCTTTGGACACTGCCAGAGATCCAGGGGCAAGCACAGCTGCCCTGGGGTATCTGTTCCAGTATTCCTCCTGCATGTTCACAAGAGGCTGAGCAGGCTCTGAGCAGAGCCTGGGGAACATCATTGAATTGATGGTGATTTTATGACCCTCTCCTGAAAAACCTGGCTAGAAACTCCCTCTCCTGTTGGGGAAGACTGAGTGGCTGTGACAAGAGGGTTTGCAGAAGCACTGATGGGCTCTGGGGAAACCACTTTGGGAAGGGGGCTCTTCCCTCCAGCAGAAGAGGCTGAGAAGCTGTCCCAGCTCAGTGTGGGAACACTGCCACCACTCAGGGCCCGTGTCCCCTCTCCAGCCTAGGGAGAAGTGTCCTGTCCCCTCAGGGCTCATGTCAGGGCTCGTGTTCCCTCGCTGGTGCGAAGACAGGCCTCATGTGCCCTCTCTGGTGCAGGAGCAGCCTGTTCGCCCAGGGCAGCTGCTGTCCTCTTTTCGGTGTGGCAACAGCCTGCCCCCTCGGCCCGCGTCCCCTCAGGGCTCATGTCCTCAGGGCTGGTGTCAGGACTCTTGTCGCTCCCCAGCATGGGGACAGACTGTCCCTTCAGAGCTCGTGTCCCCTCTCCGGTGTGGGGACAGCCCGTCCCCCTCGGCCCGTGTCCCCTCAGGGTTCGCGTCTCCCTCCAGCACAGAGACAAGCCCGCCCTCTCAGGGCTCGTGTCCCATCAAGACCCGTTTCTCATCAGGGCCGGTGTCCCGTCCCCTCGGCTCGCGTCTCCTTAGTCCCCGTGTCCCCGCAGGGCCGGCATGCCCACGCCCCACACGCCCGCGCGCGGCCCCAGCCCCGCCCCGCTCCGGCCCCGCCCCATTGCAACCCCGCCCCGCTCTGGCCCCGCGCGTGCTCGGCGCGGTCCCGCCGCGCGCCGGCGCTCGGGGTCACTTTGAGGCGTCGCCGTCGCCATGTTGAGCCAACTGCTGGGGCCGCGCTACGCCCAACTGCTGCGGACCTGGTGAGGAGGGACCGCGCTGCGCACCCCGCCCTGGGGCTGCCTGGGCCTGCCCGCGTCCACTCGGGCTCTTGCGCTCCAACCCGGGGTCTGCCCGCTTCGCTCTCGGTCTGCACGCTTCGACCCGGGGCTGTCTGTCCGCTCCTACCCGGGCTCTGCTCACCGGCCCGGGTCTGCCTGCCCGGCCCGGGGCTCCGCGCTCCCCTCACCGCGTCCTCCGGGCACGGACCCACACTCAGCGCGCACTGTGGGAGCCTGAAGGGCGTCTCGAACCCTTCCCGAAGCCCTGTCCGAGGCCTCCCCCTTCCCTCCGCGCTCTGCGCCCTGTGAGGGTCGCTGGGACGGTCCTGGGGTGCGCTCGGGCCGGGGCTGAGGGGCCGAGGAGGCGGGGAAAGGGCTTGCAGCCCACCCGGCACTGGCTGTATTTCACGTATATAAATATAGCAGTGCCCGTGGGTGCCCTTTGCAGGGCTGTGGGAGGCAAAAACGAAGTGTTCGGCGGGGCAGAGCCGACGGGTTGTGGCTGCAGACGTGGATGGCAGTGTCTTCTCTTTGCTGAGTAGTAGTATTTTTAAGTAAAAGACTATGACCTTTTTCCTATGAAGTATCTTGGCTGCCCTGAGGACTAATGGTGTTCCGTGGCTGTGAAGTTGTTTTAGATTTCTGTGTCCAGTTTGGGCACCACAAGATCAGAAGGATCCAAAGCTGTTGGAGAGTGTCCAAAGGAGGGACACGGAGCTGGGGAAGGGTCTGAGGAGGGGCTGAGGGCACTTGGCTCGTTCAGCTGCAGCAGAGGAGGCTGAGGGGAGGCTCCTCGGGGGCTGCAGCTCCTCCCGAGGGGAGGCAGAGGGGCAGGGGCTGAGCTCTGCTCTGGGACAGGGACAGGAGCCCAGGAAGGGCTGGAGCTGTGTCAGGGCTTGGGCTGGAGCTCAAGGAAAGGTTCTTCCCCCCGAGGCTGCTGGGGCACTGCCCAGGCTCCCCAGGGAATGGTCCCGGCCCCAAGGCTGCCAGAGCTGCAGGAGCGTTTGGACAACGCTCTCAGGGATGCTCAGGGTGGGATTGTTGGGGTGTCTGTGCAGGGACAGGAGTGGAACTCAATGATCCTTGTGGGTTCTTTCCAGCTCAGGATATTCCAGAATTCTAAGCTCTTTTCCTGATTGAAGTGACTTTCTCAAGTACCTCAGCCATGAGCATCTGCCAGGCCTTTCACAGTGGTAATTTGTTGTGTATCTGGGTGTGTGTCTTCTCTTCAGGACCCCCACCCTTGTGACATGGGGTGGCGTAGCTGGTGTTGGTGTGATCTGGGCCACAGACTGGAAGCTGGTCTTGCAGTATGTTCCCTACATTGGCGGCAAGTACAAAACTGAAGACTGAGCTTCCCTCTAATGGTGAGTTGTGTTTGTGCATCTCTTGGCTTAATCAATAGAATTATAAAATCATGGAATCCCAGATGGGTTTGGGTTGGAAAGACCTTAAATCTCATCCTGCTCACCCCCTGCCATGGGCAGGGACACATTCCACTATCCCAGGTTGCTCCAGGTCCTGTCCAGGAGAACCTGGCCTGGAATACTTGAAGACAACAACCCTGTGTTGGTGTGATAGTGCATGTTTCCTCTTTGCCTGAGACACAATCATTTTTTTTCTTTTTTTTTTTTTTTTTAATGGAGCTTCACAGAGCACCAGAAAGATGAAATATTCCTTAGAATATGTTTTTCAAGTGATTATTTTGCAAGCAGCAGGTTTTCTACAACATAATACGGTTCTTAAGAGGTCAAATCAAGCTAATTTGGAACTTCTGACGTATTTGTTTACTTCTGTTCCTGAGCAGAAGGGCTACAAGCTCAGGACTAGTTTTGTGACTGGGCAAATTCAGACTCCTTTCTGCTCCTTGTAACTGGTATTAAAAGTAAATTGAATTTTCAGAGCTGGTTATCGTATTCCACAAATTCCTTGGAAGATCTGCTTTCTCAAGGTTTTGGTTATTTTCTTCCTTTAAATGCATATCAGAAGTGCTGTTCTGAATGTTCTGAAACTGGAGCAGCAATTCCTAAAGCTGGAGCAGCAATTAGACATCCTTCTGTTGGGGCTGTAACTGCATATTCTTTCTGGTAGGCTGGCTTTGGATTACTTTATTCTTTGCTGCAGGTAGAAAGGAGTGAGGAAGATTTTTCAATTCATTAAAGGATGCTAATGGAGAAACTCTTGAGTCCAGAGGAAGCTCTGCCCACATCAGTGTTTGTTTCTTCTTGTCAGAATAACAGTTACATCTAAATGTTGATTAATGAAAGTGAGCTAGTTGTGTTCCAGCTACACAGTATTTTGTAGGGAAGTCAGTCAGTTTGGAAAGCACAGACAGTACTTTTTAAGGGGTTTTTTTAGCAATAGTTGTTGCAGTTTAAACTATTTATTGTTCACAAACTCGGTATTGCACAAAAGCTTCTGTAACCAAGAGAAGAATTAAACTTGTCTTGGAAGTTAGCTGAATTGGAGGCATTTTGGGTCACTGTGATGTTTACAGACAAGTCATAGGACCATAAAATCACAGAATGGTTTGGGTGGGAAGAGACTTTAAAGCCCATCCAGCTCCATCCCCTGCCATGGGCAGGGATACCTTCTACTATCCCAGAGTGCTCCAAGCCCCATCCAACCTGGATGGAGAAAAGTTTTCAAGTGGAAAAGCTCTCGAGTTATGTGGACGCAATTAAATTGCCTTCTAAGGGCTTTCCTTCCTTTAAAATTGTCAGTAGTAGGAACACAGCTCTATTCCTGAGCCAACAGTGTCTTGTGTTTCCCATTTTGAATAAGAACTTTGTGTGTCAGTCCTCTGGAAAGAGGAGCAGTGTGGTGTCTGTGGTGGCCTGTGCTCCCTTTCAAAGGGATTCCAGGCTTGCACACCCACACCTGGATCAGCTCCTGTACCAGAAACTTCCAGCCTGGATACTGGAGGCTTTTGAAATCTCACATGTTGGCTGCTCTGGCACTGTGCAGGAAGCTCTGCTTAATGACCGCTCTGTGTTTTTTGTAGGGTTGTTATTGCTGGAGAGTGTTTGGAGCCGTCCATCCGCTGAGACCCTGCTTGGGGTGACCCAGAAATGCCCAATACAGATTCTGCAACAAGTTGTGATCTGTCTGTCTCTCTCTCCAATGAGCAGCTGTGGGCAAATTCACCTTCACTGACCACTTCTTCTGAGCACTTTCCCAGCACATCTTGCCTTGATGGGAGTAATTTATAAACCTGGTATACAAAATAAACCAAGTGAATGATTTTTGCGGGGGTTGGGTTTTGGGGTTTGTGTGTGTGTGTGTGTTACCTTCTTAGTCCACATTCGTAAGACCAGACTCCTGGTTTGGTTTTGGGTTATAGAATCATGGAATCACAGACTGGTTTGGGTTGGAATACCTGGCACTATCTCAGGTTGCTCCAAGCCTTGTCCAACCTGCCGTTGGACACTTCAAGGGATCCAGGGGCAGCCACAACTTCTCTGGGCACCGTGTTATGTCTTCAGCTTGTTGGACTGTGTGTCCTAAGGCAGGTCTGCCATGTGTTTGCCTCTTTTCTTGTGTAGGTTCCTTGAGAATCAACCACTGGCTACTGGGTTTGATAATTTATTTATATCAATTACAGCTCTTGAGCTACTGTTAGGGATGTGTTGATTTTAGGCTCATCATTCCTGGATCACTGTGGCCTCATGGATACAGTTAACTTTTCACAGCCAATATTGCAGAGTTTCATGATAACAGATTCCTGAAATTTAGTTTAAAGAAAGGATTTGGGGTTTTAACATCAATTCATGGACCCCTTAAATGGTCTGTTTTTTTAAGCTTTTCTAGCTTAATCTCGGGGCTTGAAGAAGGTAGGCCCCAAATCCTGGGTGTTGTTCTTTGTACCAGGATGAAAACGAGGGGTTCAGAGAGCTGCTCAGTTCCTAGTTTGGGGTTTGAGTAGAAAAAGAATCTATATCCTCAATTCATAGATCTGTTTATTTGTGAACTTAAATCGGTGGTGAAACAACCCCCAAACACAACCCTTTAGATGAGAGTTTTTAGCTGTTTGAAAAAGGAAGAAGGAGGATTATTTTGCTTTGGTCTCTGCCACTCAGCCATAGATGACTCAGACTCAGGGGAAAAATTCATCCCTTTTCACAAAGACCAGAAATTACAAACTTCGTCTGTGTGAGAACAGGGTCACTGTTTTCTCTCTGCTTAGTGCCCAGTTTAATCTTACTAGAAGATTTGGCTGTAATACAAGATTTGAATCTCTTTAGGGGAAAATCCCAGTTGTTGCTGTGCTGCCTGTGTGTCACTGTCAGGGCTGTGTCACCCTCAGGGATGTTTCTGTGGAAAACTTGGAAAGCCTGCCCAAACCGTGGTACTATGTGGGACACTTGGATTACTTAATTAACAGTAAAATTTCTTTGTGTTGCTTCAGCAGCATCATTGTTAATTAATTTGGGGCAAAGAATATAATTTTCACATGCAAAAACTGCCTTTGCTGCTCTGCTGTGTCCAGTAAGATGCAATCACATAATCCTGGAATATCCTGAGTGAGAAGGGACTCACAGGGATCCTCAAGTCCAGCTCCTCTCCCTGCACAGACACCCCAACAATCCCACCCTGTGCATCCCTGAAAGCGTTGTCCAAATGCTCCTGGAGCTCTGGCAGCCTTGGGGCAGCTTGCCAGGGAGCCTGATGGAGCAGAAGCTTATGGAATAATGGGATAACAGTGCTGATTCCTCAGGCTGTCCCATCCCTGCTTCAGCAGTGCTCCTGACTGACCCACAGCAGGCCAAAGCCTCACCTTAAACTCAGGATACTGAGAGTGTAGGTTTGACAACAGCAGCCCTCTGCTGTATGTAGGGGTGTTGATACTGATCCATTTCCAGCCAAATTATGCCTGGAAAATGGATATACTTGGAAAGAGGATATTCTGTCAGCTAATCCGAGCTGCCAGTCAGTGGTGACAGCCACCTTTACACAGCCCCAGTGGTAGAGGAGTGCCCAGCAGGTGAGATGAGGTACTGAAAGGAAAAAACATTTAAAATCCCAGCCGTGTGCACAGGCAGCACGGCAAGGAGTGTACAGACCTTGGACTTGTTTGGGGATTGTTCAGCTCCTTGTTCTTGTGCAGCATTTCTAGTGATGGACTTACTGCTAATTAACCCTAGGATTAGTGTATAACTGATTTAATTGCTGTGTTTCTCTTGCTACAAGAGCAAGAAACACCCTCTTGAAAATACCTTCTGCATTCTTGGGCAAGTCTCTGTTAAAATTCAAATAATTACTGTTCAAGTGGCATGGGCAATCTAATTTTTAATATCCTACCATTGCCTCTCTCCTAACAGTTAATTGTTTTCATAATGAGCTATGAATGCCACATATGTTAGAGGAAAAATTAAAAAACAATGATCTGACAGAGGGGGAAAAGGCTTCCCCTTCCAATCCTGGAGGAGGCACAGAGGTAGCTTTGGATTTACAGGCATCAAACAAGCTCTGAGTTGATGTAACTTTGAAACAGCCCCTAAGAAAAGGGGGGCTTTGCATTCTGCCTGCCTCTTGAAGTGTTTTTCCTTGTTGTGGCACCCCCACTTCACTTCCCTGGTGGAATGTGCAAGTGGAGATGGGACGGGGTTTTTACTGCAGCCACCTCAGCACTGTGAGCCTGGAACAGCCCTTGTTGGTCTCTTCTCCTCGAAGATTCTCTGCTGGGGCTCCTGGATTGGTGTTGGGGGTTGAGTTTGTTTCTTGGTTTTGTTTTTTTTTTACTTATGGAATTTTTTCCTGGGAGTTGATGCAACCTGGATACGCTGTTTTTTTCCTTTTGTCTCCGGGAGTTTCTCTCAGAGGGGGAAGGTTACGCGAGGTTTTGGGGGCAGGAAAAAGACGGGGCTGAGAGGCAGCTTGGTCTCTTGCTCTCGGCATCGGAAAAGAACAGTCAGGCTGCTGCTTGCTCCGGGAGGAGTTTTTCACTGGCATCATTGGGTCGGATCCTCAGGAAAGCTACCATCATCTGTTCGGCTGTGCCCAGGAATCCTGAGCTCCTGCTGCCCTGCTGGAGCTGGCCTGGCCCTGTCCCACCACCGCTGCTTTCTCTGCGCTGCTTTGAGGCTTTTCTGCTACACCACGTTCCCGCACTGCCCCGTCCTGCCGAGACATCCCTGCCCTCCCAGTGACCACCGACCAGTGACCACCGACGGAGCTCCGGATTTTATCCGATCCACCAGATCCTTTCACCATTCCAGCTTGGTGCTTTTAGGGACTCCCAAGAGATCAGACTGCCCCAGGTTTTGTGAAGCCAAGCCCCGTCAAGGTTCCTGGTTCTGTTCACTATTAATGCTGTAGTTGTTTGTTTTGCCTTGTATATTAGTAAAGAACTGTTATTCCTACCCTCATCTCTCTGCCTGAAGGCCATTTTAATTTTCTAAATTATAATAATTTGAGGGGAGGGGATTTGAATTATCCATTCCAAGAGAGGCCCTGGCCCTCTTTAGCAGATACCTGTCTTCAAAACTGAGACAGTTGGGAATTCCATGGCCAATCCTGCCCTGGAATAAGCTCCTCAATTGGCTCTGGGAGTGCCGAGTAGGAAGCTTCAAGCCGGGGAAACCTCCAGAGTGAAATCTAGAGTTTTTCTGTCAGGATGTCCTGCCGCTTCCTTCCATGCCTGACAACAACTGATTTTGGTGGTTTTTTTGGATTATCTGCTCATCCTGGGGCAACACAGAGTCTCTGGCAGCTTAATCCACTTTCAGCTGGTGGCTATACCTGCAAATACCTCACCTTGGCAGTGTTCCCAGAGGAGCACTGGAATATTTTCTCTTCAGCTCGAATTCATTTCTACCCAAACATTTCACGCAGGAAATGTTCATCCTAGGAGAGAGTAAATGTTTCTCTTCCACAAACCGGTGCCAGCTGCCAGTGAAAACTGATTTTCTTCCTCCTGATACCCTCAGCTCGAGGTCCAGAGGGCATTTCAGGGATCCTCTTCCACCTCCAAACTCACAGCTCCACTTGCTCCCAGCTCTTGTCAGTTCATTCTTAAAAAAATACCACTGAAGGTTTCATGGGGCTTCAGTTTGCACTCCAAAGCTCCATGTCAGTTCAAGTTTTTGGTTACAACAGTATCAGTTGAGCTGGATTGTGAGGTTTGGGGTGTTTTTATTACGAAAACAGGGACATACATTTATGGGAAATTGCATGGGTTTGATCTATAGTGAGAATTGGAAGTTTTCCATCTCTTTTGTGCAAGATTTCAGGAAATAACAGCAATGGCAGAGCGAGAAATTTCCTACCTGTGAGCCCAGAGAAGACAACATAAACTACCACACGTCAGTCCCTGGGGAGCTGGGGATGCCTTCAGGGCAAAGCTCAGCATTGATCAAATTAAAGACACCACCTCCACCCTCATGGACCTTAAAACTTTTTAAACAAAACAAATGTAACCTAGCACCTACAGGCACACCTGGCTCTTGGAAATTGTTTCCAGTTTTTTCGCCTGAGTCTGGACAATTTGCAGCCCATTGTGGGGGTGTGGGCTTCCTGCTCATCCATGACACGTCTCACATCCTCCCTCAGTCTCCTGCTGCTTTTCAAACGAGGGAGATTGAAACGAGTGAGTGAGCCCTGAATTTAAAAAAAAAATGATAATAAGTAATACCCAACCGTGTGATGTTTAACGATGGCCTGTGCTGGTTCCTGCCCTGGGATGGGGCAGCCCTGGATGCAGGGACAGACTGGTAGTGAGAGGCTGGAGAGCAGCACCGTGGGAAGGGGTCTGGGGGCCCTGGTGGATGGCAAGTTGGATCTGAGTCACTGCTGAGTCCTGACAGCCCAAAGGGCCCCCGTGTCCTGGGGGGCACCAGGCCCAGGGAGGGATTGTCCTGCTCTGCTCTGCACTGGGGCAGCCTCACCTCCAGTGCTGGGGGCACTTTGGGCACCACAAGATCAGAAGGATCCAAAGCTGTTGGAGGGTGTCCAAAGGAGGGACACGGAGCTGGGGAAGGGTCTGAGGAGGGGCTGAGGGCACTTGGCTCGTTCAGCTGCAGCAGAGGAGGCTGAGGGGAGGCTCCTCGGGGGGCTGCAGCTCCTCCCGAGGGGAGGCAGAGGGGCAGGGGCTGAGCTCTGCTCTGGGACAGGGACAGGAGCCCAGGAAGGGCTGGAGCTGTGTCAGGGCTTGGGCTGGAGCTCAGGGAAAGGTTCTTTCCCCCGAGGCTGCTGGGGCAGTGCCCAGGCTCCCCAGGGAATGGTCCCGGCCCCAAGGCTGCCAGAGCTGCAGGAGCGTTTGGACAACGCTCTCAGGGATGCTCAGGGTGGGATTGTTGGGGTGTCTGTGCAGGGACAGGAGTGGAACTCAATGATCCTTGTGGGTCCCTTCCCACTCAGGATATTCCAGGATTCTCTGTTACTGCCCGCTGAGGACTGGAAGCACTGGCTACTGACACAGAGTTTGATGTCAGACCAGAGCAGCGGCTGGAGAGAGTGGACACACTCCTATGGACATCCCCGCTGTAGTGTCTGACACTGATCCCTTCCAACTGCTGCTCCAAGCAGGATTCTTAACAAAAATCTAATACATCATTCATTAAAGGAAAATTGATTCCGCTGAGTTGCTTTGGGAAAGAGCCTGCTTTGTGGTGTTTCCCAGCACGTGGATACTGGAATGGCGAGGAACACGAGCTGCCGGAATTCAGGTGCTGGGTGGTGCCTCATTCCCAAAACTGGGGTTCACAGGTTCCTTGGCAGCGGCCGGCAGACACCGCTCCTGGCAGTACCACAGCAGGGAATTTGCCACTGCAGCTGCAGTAGGTGTTGGTTTACACGCTTTCCTGAAAAACTTTTCATTGCTTTGTCTTCCTCATGTGCAGATTTCCCCTTCTTTTTGTTGGGGCTTTTTTTTTTGAGCGGTTTCGGGGTTTGGGTGGGGGGGGGTTTGTTTTGTTTTTGGGGTTTTTTTTTTTGTATGCTGCTGTTGCACAGAACGAACCCCGCGAACCCCCCGGGGGCAGCCCCATCGTGAGGGGCTGGTTCTCCCCCGGGGGTCCGGGCGGGTCCGCGGCCCCGGGACGCGGGGCGGGGCCGGGGGTCGCGGGGCCACCAGTGCGGCCGGAGCGGGCGCGGGGGAAGATGCCCAAAGCGGCGCTGCCGGGACACCGTGGGGGCCCGCGACGCTCGGCGCTGGGGTAAGGCCGGGACCGAGGGTGTTCGCCGGGGGAGCGGGGCTGGGATGGGGGGGGTCCCACTTGGGTGCGGCGGGGGGGTGGGACTATATGCGGGCGGAGGGATCCGGGCGCGGCGGGAGGTGGGAGGTGTCTCGGTGGGTGGAAGGGGCGGGCGGAGGGAACGGCGCGTACCGGTCGGCGGGAGCGGGGCCAGGGCCCGGCGGCGCCTGCAGGAACGGGACCGGGGGAGGAGCGGGACCGGGAGCGGGAAGAGTCGGGGCCGCGGCGCCGCCTCCCGGGGGCAGCGGGAGCGCGGAAGAGCCAGCGACGGGAGGAGAGCGCGGCGGCCGGGAAGAGCCGGCGGGAGGCGGCCGGAGCCAGGCGGGAGCGGGCCGGGAGGAGCCGCCATGGAGCGGAAGAGGTGGGAGCGCTCGGTGGGGCCGCCCCGGGCGCGGGGGGGGCCGCGGGAGACCGGGCCGGGGCCGCAGCCACAGGTGGAGGGGAAGGGACCGGAGACCTGGTCCGGGGCAGCCGCGGAGGGGTCGGGGATGCTCGGCCCCCCTCTCAGGGATGGGGGAGCGCCGTGAGGAGCCCCCGCGTCCCCTCAGAGCGGCTCGTGCCCTGCGAGCACCCGGGGTTCTTTAGTCTCAAATGAGCAGCAGGGGTGTTGTTTTTCTTTTCTTGGGGCTTGCTCTGCTGCTTTTTGGGTGTACTTAGGGATTCCGGGGAGGGAGCGTCGGCTGCTTGCGGTGGTGGCCCCGGGGCGAGCTCGGGATGCGCCTTCCCGGGAGTGTGGCTGTGGGGGGAGCACATGGCCCGGGAGCCGGAGGGTTTCTATTTATAGCCCTGCATGGCTCATATGGCTGTAGGTGGCCATATGGATCCTCCCCGCACCCACGAGGCACCCGCGGGCTGAGGTGTGAAACTCGGGTCCAGCAGGAGCTGGTAACGCAGCAGGAGCTGTCCCTGTGTCCTCACCTGGCCCTGCTTGTCGTGAAAATCCGTACCATCAACTTCTGCATCTGTCCCAGAATCCTCACAGGATGGTTTAGCTTGGAAGGGATCTTAAAGCCCATCTCATTCCACCCCCTGCCATGCATGGAGTAGGGACACCTTACACTCGGCCAGGTGGCTCCCAGCCCCTTCCAGCCTGGCCTTGAACACTTCCAGGGATGGGGCAGCCACAGCTTTAGCTTCAGGTTTCATTTTTAGAATCAGATTATGGTTGTGAGAAAAGGGTGAGTGAACCAGAAAGTGCCATCCTTGAGACCATGAAGCCGATTCTGCTGCTGCGACTCAGAGGCTGAGGGCAGGAGGAGACCACCAGCAGCAGATGAAAGCTTCAAAGATCCTGGTTTTCCCAGAACTTGTTTAAGTTGCAGTGTCGGAGCTGAACTTTAAAAAAGGCGAGAGGATAAGTAGCATGTTTTTATTCCCAAATTATTATGGGTTTTCCCTTTGTATCAATTTGGACAGAGATCAAAGGTGGAATAGAGCTTTGTTGCACTAATTTTTGGTTTCTGTTGCATTTTGCATTACCTCAGAGTGGCAAATACAGGTGTGGCAGTTCAGAAATACTTGTGCAAGTTCTGCCTGTTGTTTACCTGGGTGATTGTTCTGTCCAGCTCCCAGGGATGTACAGATGCAGGGCGGGTTTATGAAAAACCCCCTGTGAGATGTGTGTGAGCCAGTCTCTGGCTGGAAATTACATCTTCCTTGAGGTGTGAGTACCTGAGTATGTTTTTAAAATCAGTCCTTAAACCTTATCCTTTGGAGGGTTTCTGGTTGATACGGTGGGACTTGTGGGCTGGATTTGGAGTGAGCAGGAAAAGTGCAGGGGTAGAGGATTTCAGAAAGAAAATCAAATGAGGGATTTTGTCGAAGTGGCAGGTTGTCTTTGAGAGAGTTTTGGCTCTCTTCAAACTCAGGGTTCTCACACGGGCGAAGAAGAATTTTGTGCTGCTTTGTGGGGCTTTTTTCTTCAGAGTGTTTTTCTCCTGAAGGTTTGGTGACCAAGTGTCAGAAATTTGGGATCGCTGCTCATCTCTGCCTCAGGTTATTGACATCACTGTGGTGGGAGACTTCATACTCTTGTGTGAAACTCATTTTGTTGAGAATTCCTTACCTTTGTAGCACAATTATAAAAAGTTGGAAGGAATGTTTTTAACACTCCTCCAAGGATATTTTAATCAGTACAATCTTTTCCAAAAAAAAAAAAAACTGGAGCAGAATGCTTTTACTGAGTCTGTGCTTTGCTTTTCCTCTGTTGCTCTGGTTGGCCTGCAGGGAAGCTCATGATTTCTCACATGAGAAGGAAATGGCCTCAAATTGCACCAGGGGGTGTTTAGGTTGGGTATTAGGGAGATTTTTTCATAGAAAGGGTTGTAAAGGATTAGAACAGGCTGCCCAGGGCAGTGGTGGCGTCATCATCCCTGGAAATGTTCAAAAACATGTGGATGTGGCACTTGGGGACATGATTTAGTGGTAAACATGGTGGTGATGCTGGGGTAACAGTTGGATCTGATGCTCTTAAAGGGCTTTTCCATCCTTAACGATTCCATGATGCCTGAATTGAGCCCTGCAAAATCATCTGGTTGTATTTGTGTTTGTCCCGGTCTTATGGAGCTGCCACTTGGGCTCTTCTTTAGGGATGTGATGCTTCTGGAAATTTGGGAGATTTTGTGTGTCTCCAAGTGCTTTGTTTGGGTTTTTTTGTGTGTGTGTGTGTGCGTGTGTTTTTGGGAGGGGTTTGGTTTTGGTATGGTTGGAGTCCAAGTTGCTGAGTGAAGACCCCCCCGTTGCCCTGTGGGGCAGGGAGCATTATCCCTTGGGAGCATCATCCCTTCCAGGTGCTTGGGGACAGCCCCGGTGGGACAGGACAGGTTGGGTCTCCGAGGCTGCTCCATGCGGAGCTGTGGGGTGGGGCTGTGGATGTGTAAGGGTGTGGGGTGGGCTGTGGCAGCTGGAGGTGTCACCCATCTGGTCTGGGTTTTATGGCTGTGCCAGCCCATCCCTGCATAACCCAGCTGGAGTGTGGATGCTGCATCCAGGGATAACGTGAGGATGCTGTGAGAAAGACACTGACGGTGGTGGGTTGTGCAGTGACCTGGGGTCCCCATGTCTCTGGAAGCACCGTCGGGAGGTCCTGCAGCCCTCCAGGAGCCCCTCCTGCCGGGATTTGCCCGGAGCAGAGCTGGGGAGAGAAGTGAGTGGAGGGAGCATGATGGAAAGCAAGAGGGAGGAGAATCATTTTGTGTTCTTCCCTTGCCCCATCCAGCGAGGAAACGAGGCGCTGAGTGTCTGCCTTCAGTGACCTGTTTTCCCTGGGTTATTCCTGCCTCCATTTCTTGCAGAGGCAGGCGGTGGCTGGGTTTGCTCGGGGGGGGGGTTTTGTCTTTTGTCCCTTGCTTTCCAAGTTGTGCAGATCCTGTGCGGGCTAAATGGGAGAGCGGAGGGGAGGAGACTGTGATGAGGGAGGAGGGGAGAGGGCCTGGGCAGCCTCTCTCTCCTTAAGGATGTAAGACAGGAAACAAAGGGTGAGCTGCACATGGAGAGCAGGGGCACCTGGCAGGCCTGGCTCTTCAATAGGCTGCCCCGAGCTCGGCTTAATCCGCACGGAAAAGGCTGGGAACGAGAGCTGGGGGTGGCTTGGGGTGGGTCCCAGCAGCCAGGTCTGTTTTGTTCTTGGGAGCCAGGCAGCCCAAGCGAATAAAGCCCCGGAGCTGATGATGGACGAGCATGGAAAATCCTTTGCAAGTCGTAAACTCCTTTGCAACTTGGCCGTGTCCTTGCCTTTCACACACAGGGAACTGTGACAGAGCCTAATTTGGGAGCCCAGGATCAATCCGGCTTTCAGCGTTGCTGCCTGGGGGGATTTTACAGAGCAGAGGTTGGGGTTTCCAGCTTTGTACCAAAATGACTTGTTTCTGGGCCTGTTTAAAATCTTTGTGCAAAACCAGGAGTGCAGGAGGAGAGGAAGAAGGTAAATTCAGTATTTTGTGACATTTAAAGGGCACTTTAACAGGGCTCAGAGTTCCATGGTGTTGGGGGAGTTTCTGCGTGCCCTGGTGTGCAGCAGGGAGTTTTGGGTTCCTCTGGCTCCAGCCCACACCTCTGACCCTCCAGGTGTGTGTAGATGCCCCAATGTCCTGCATAGTCCTGCCAAGGGTCCCCAGGAGCTCCAGGGCACCCCACCCCTTCCTTTCTCAGCTCACTGTCACCTTTTGGTCATAGCTTTACTCCCTGATCTGCTACTGTCCCAGGGAGCCTGGGGGTGATCCTGCCTTTTGCAAGACCTAATCAGAATAAAAGTTTTTCTTCTGAACATTTCAGTGCTTTTCCTTTGGGCCAAGCTTCCCCAGGAAGAGACAGGACTCTCAGTCATTTCAGGTGGGTTTTTGAGACTCTGAGCAGCTTTTCAGTTCTTCCTTGTGAAATGACCACAGCACGTACTAAACACACAGAGATGAGGGACTCTGTTCACTTAAAATCCTGTCTTTGACTATACTGACTGTTCTGGAAGTTACTCTGCACTTTAATGCATTATTTTTAAACCTGCTAAGACACTAAACCCCAAATTGGAGCAGCAGATCTTGGAAGAGGAAGCAGTGAATGCCATGTTTTTCATGTAGCAGGAGTTTCTCTTCCTGGCTTCACTGGCAGCAACAGCTCTGCCCTAAAGCTGTTGGAGTTGGTTATTCCTCTCTCTGGATTGAGGCAAATAACTCCCTTTATAGTTTGAAAAAGTGATTCACAAATTCGAGGCTGGACACAGACTCTGTTCCTGGCTGCTTGGTCCTACTCCGTGTTGTCTCCTGGCCCAAATGCAGCTCCACAGAGAGCTGGTCCAGCTGAGGAATAACCAGTGAGGGAATGTTTCCTTCTCCTTCTCTCCCTGCCTTCCCAAGATGGATTATTTTCCTTATCTGGTTCATTTGCATGAGCACTGGGCTGTGTGAGCAGTAGTTGTGGCAGAGAGAAGATCCAGGCAGGATAAGCAGCTTGGGAGCAGTTGGAGCCAGGAGCTTCCTAAGCAGATGCTGTGTGGGATCACCACAACCTTTCAGTCTTAACTCCTTTGAGAGACTTTTTCTAATTTCACTTTTAGTGTAATTTATATTAAATTTATCTCAGTTTTTGGAGAGCTTTTAATGTTTCAGTACTTTCTGGGTTTGGGGTTTTTTTTTAATCCTTTTTTTTTCATGCACAGTCTGACTTAGCCTAGTTGCTTTGTCACTGTCCTATACCAGAAATTCTCTACTTATGCTTATTTTCCCCTAATAAAGCTTCAGGGCAGCACACAATATGTGAAAGTAAACTTTTCCTTTTTTGTTGTTGTTGTTCACACAACAACAACAGTTGTTAAAGTTGTCAGTATCTTACCAGTGTGAGATAAGGTCGTAACTGGCATTTTTAGTCTTAAAATGCCTTCCAGCCCATTAACCTATGACAGTGGGATGGATATACAGGGAATGAGCTTCTCCTGGATGTGAACTAGGATGGAATATGCAAGTTGCAGGGTGGAGAAATCCAGAACTGAGAGTAATCGAGGGAATAAAGAGGTGTTGTTATGATGTTCAGTGAGAAGGTGAAGAATACTTGGTTATTGCCTTTACAGTCCTACACTGCAGCCATAATACACTGGCTTATTTTTGCTTTATGAATTAAAAAAAATAGCTTATGATATTGGGTTATTAAAAAAAAGAAAACAAAACAAAATACAAAAACCCCAAAGAAAACATCAGTAAAGATTTGGAATAATTTGTGCCTGCTTTCCCGATTGAGTCTTTGTGGAAACCCAGGTGTTACATAAGAATCTCTCTTCCCTTTTGCCATTAATGGAAAGTTTATGAGGTTTTAACATCTTTGCATCACTTTGTGATTCATTGTTTTGCAGCTTGTCTGTAGTTAACTTCTGGTTTTCTCCTTTTCTGAAGTCTTCAGGATGCTACAAAAGACTTCTGTCTTTTCAGCAAACCTGAATGTGCTGTTGAAGGGGCAGGGAGAGGAGACAAGGACCATTTGTGGTGCTGGTCAAATGCAACAGTCTTGGGAGAAGAAATTATACTTGAAAATGGGCATTTACTATGAGAGACAACTGAATGAAAAGTGCACCTGTGCTGAGATCTCCCTTGATGGTTATTGTGTGCAGTATGCTACATCTGTTTACCTGATCTGAATCTTCCTCTTGACATATAAAAACATTATAACTTAATTTGACTGTTCCACACGAGATAGAGTCAATATGAAAGCAAAACCACGCATTTTAGAGTTGAATGTGAGCTTTGTTCTTAAAAGTCCAGCATGTGTTTTTCAGGAAGGAAATAAAAAATATCTCTCCTGAGTTGCAGAGGTGCCATTGTGGAAGTCCAGAGGGTTTAAGTTTCCCTCCACATCTCTCTGGTGTGTTTTCCAGCCCCAGTGGGAAGAAGTTCCGGAGCAAGCCACAGCTGGCACGGTACTTGGGCAGCTCCATGGACCTGGGCACCTTTGACTTCCGCACGGGGAAAATGCTGATGAACAAAATGAACAAGAACAGGCAGAGGATGCGCTACGACTGCTCCAACCAAGCCAAAGTAAGACTGAGCGGCCCCAGCGCTTCCCCTCCCCACTGTGGAACTGCCAGAGCCGTGTCTGGGAGAGAGGGAAAATGCAGCATTTCATAACTGAAGTGTGAACTTGGAGCTGTGTCAGAACATCTCTCTTGGTGGGGGTTGGACAAAGGCTGCTCTGAGGGGGTTGGTGCTGTGGAGGAGAGTTGTGTCACTGCTCAGTCTTCTATGGAGGAGGGCAGGGAAGAGACTGTCACCTTCCTCAATTCCTAACATGAGAGAGGCATTGACCTGTGGGAATGAGTGCAGAGCTCTAGAGCCAGGCTGAGAGAGCTGGGGGTGTTCACCTGGAGAAGAGAAGGCTCCAGGGAGAGCTCAGAGCCCCTGCCAGGGCCTGAAGGGGCTCCAGGAGAGCTGGAGAGGGACTGGGGACAAGGGATGGAGGGACAGGACACAGGGAATGGCTTCCACTGCCAAAGGGCAGGGTTAGATGGGATATTGGGAAGGAATTGTTTCCTGTGAGGGTGGGGAGGCCCTGGCACAGGTTTCCCAGAGCAGCAGGAGCACCCTGGGATAGTAGAAGGTGTCCCTGCTGATGGCTGGGGGTGGGACTGGATGGGCTTTAGGGTCCTTTCCAATCTAAACCATTCCATGATTCCTTGATCCCTCTCCCTGGAGTGTGAGCTCACCTTCTCCAGCACAATCTGTTCCAGGGCCCCACATCTCCTGGGGCTGTGCAGCAGCTCTGCCCTGCCCTTGCCTTTGGTTTGAAAGGAGAGGAGGGATTTGGGTCCACAGGGATGAGGAGATGCTGCAGCTCCTGCCAGTGACTCACTGGAGCTCTCCCAGGCTGTGCTGGTGACCCACCTTTGGAATTGATGGAAGGGGAGGTGGCGTTTGGGGCAAAAAGCTGGAGAGAGAAGAGGACTATGAGGCCTGTTTGTAGAACAAAATAAAATTCAGATTGTATTTCAGATTGTATTTCAGATTGTTGAGGTGTCAGCATGGCAGTGACAGGCTCCCTGTCTGGATTGATTGTCCCAAGTCATTCCTAAGGATTTTCATCAGGTGCTAAAATCTTTCCCAGAACCCAAAAGCTGCTGTGTATGCACCTAAACACTGAATGTGGAAAAGGCACAATGATCATTTTTTGAATACATCAGCCAGTCAAGGATCATCATCACGAGAGTGCTGGGAACATTTTTTGCAGTCCTGGGTGCTGCAGTGATATTTTGAGACTTGCCTTGAGGCAGAGACCAGCAGCTCACACACCTCTCAGGCTAAAAATTCTGCCCAAAACTCTCAATAAATGTACAAATGTTATCACTGGCTTCTGAATGGATTAGCACCCAGATGGTTCAGAATTATATTTGTCCTGAATACATCTTTTCTACATCTCATGAATAAATCTGTGAAGCAGACACAGTGTTTGCATCGCTGAGAACAAAGTGTGTCCTACAGCCATTCCAAGAGTTGTGTGTTAGATTTCTGGGGATGAGGAACAGTCTTCCTATGCTTCCCCTAACAGAAAATGCAGTCATCTAGTGCAAAATTAATTATGAGCTTCATTTAAAAGCTGAGCTTTGTTCAGAACCAAAGGTTAAAAAAGAGATTCGGCTTCCATCTCTGTTGGTTTTTTTGTCACAACTGGATTTAGAAGGAATGTTTTGGAGTGGTTTCTGGATTCAGAAACCAGCCTCTCAATACCTGTTTTTAATTTTTTTTATTTATTACAAATATTGTGTTGTAATCCTCTCTTTTAGTGATTACACGTGGTTTGTTCTGACTCCTAAAGTCATTAAAAATGGGAGTAAAACTGATGTGTGTGAACTAACATGGGAGGAGGCTGCTATGTTAAACAGAATGAGTGGAAAACTTGGATAGGTCTAAGCCAAGATTTGAATTTAGTTATGTATTTTTAGCAGCCTAACTTGTATAACTTGAGATTAGACAAGATTTCAAGCCCAGGAACTGTTCCCTGCTGCACTTCTTTATGGCTGTAGTAGCATTTTAGCAAATTGAAACTATTTTTGTGGGCTTTTCCTTTTCTTTTTGTTTGAAACAGGGCAAGCCTGATTTGAACACAGCCCTGCCTGTGAGACAGACAGCCTCTATCTTCAAACAGCCCGTCACAAAGATCACAAATCATCCCAGCAACAAGGTGAAGAGTGACCCCCAGAAAGCTGTGGACCAGCCCAGGCAGGTAAGGCTGAGAAACTGCTGGATTTGCTACTTGGAGGATCCCAAAATAATCCACTTTAATTTTGTGATTCTAAACAAATACTCCCTGGCGATTCCTGATCTCTGACACTTCAGAATTCAGAAAAATCTTTCAGAAGCAGTGGATTGCAGTGCTCCCAGCTCTTAAAATCAGAACAAATCCCATCCCCAACCTCCGGTTAAGAACTCTGTGCACTGGGATTTACAAACTCCAGCCTTTGGTTAGATCACAATTCTGGTGTAGCTAAACCTGAATTTCCTTAATGCTGACATTAAGTATTATCTACAAAATTATTCAGACATTGTAACCACTTCAGAGGACACTTAGGTTTAGAATCACTGTCAAATGTTGCAATTGTGTAAGAATTCCATGTTACATTAAATCCATGTTCCTGCACAGATCACATCCAATGTGGTGTTGGTTGCTGTGCAAGGGACTGTACATTAGTAGGAGTAAACTCTGCCAGTATAAGATCATAAATTCACTTAGTATGTTACTATTAATACAAAATCAAAGTGATTTTCTTATCATAATATGTATTTGCAAGCAAGAGAATGCACCAAAATTAAAGGAAAGGGTGCTCAGGACAAGGGAAGTCCCTGGTAAAATAAGCTGTACCTGTTGGAATACTGAAAACCTTTCCTGAAAACTTAAAATTACATTTTGAAGGCAGTTTTTAAGAATTACATAAACCTAGTTAAACTAGAACCTCCAGGTGTGAGATAGAACCTACCTGAAATGGGTGGGGTTTTTTGGTGGTTAGGGTGGGCTTTTTCTGATTTTTAAGCAGGTTGGCAGGGTCTTACCATGGTTTTCTGGGGAAGTAGATCCTGTATGTTCACAAGGTTGTTGCTATTCTTGCAGTTTTTATAGTTAAGGCAATAAAAGAGAACACTAAAGATAAAATGCCCTCTCCCAGTTCTAAGTTGGATTTATCTTCCTGTTTAAGATATTTTACTGGACTGCAGAATATTTCAGCTTTTTCTCAGCAGACTCTAGATGTTTCTGCAAAATTTGAAAGCAGTGCCAAGTCCCATCATGCACTGGCTTAAAAACCACAGAATCCCAGAATTCTTAGGGGCTGGAAGGGATCTTAAAGATGATCCCATTCCACCCTCCTACCATGAGCCAGGGACACCTTGCACTATCCCAGGTTGCTCCAAGCCCCATTCAACCTGGCCTTGGACAATTCCAGGACTGGGGCAGCCACAGCTTCTCTGGGTGACCAAAAAAAAAAAAAAATCACCTATTTGAAAGGCTAGAGAATATTCAGCTTGAGTTTGGGCTGTGGCTACCCTCATTCCCCTTTTTGGAAAAGTCATGTGAGGTCAGTTGCACTTGGATTTTGATAGGCAGGAGAAAGGGATGGGATGTACATGGACTGTTTGAGGTGAATTCTTGATTTCTCAAAATCTGAATAAAAAATGTGGGGTTTTGTAAGATAGTTGATCTTCCAGCTATGCATTGCTATCCTCCTGATATCCCTCCTGCACCAAGGTGCAAAGTTAAAGGTGTATCAGGGTGATGTATTTGACTTCCTACCAGACCAGACATTCAGGTGCTTTTAAGCCTGGGGAGAGCCTGTGACTCAAAATCTCAGAAAGGACCAGGCATGGGGGAAAGGACCAAACTGCTGGACAGGAAGAAAATAATACTTTACCTTGAGTACAGTTCTTGCATTCCTTAGCTTTCTGTGGGATGTGTATGAGAGAAATAGGATGTAAAAAAGGCTGTCTCACTCTGTGCTTGTAGCTGAAAGTCAGCAAGCCTGGCCTTGCTGCTGCTCCTCACAGCAGTGAAAGTACCAGTCCGTGGAAGAAAAGAGAGTTTTTCCCAAGGCAGGAAATTGGGAGAGAGGAGTTGTGGGGCTGATAGGCAGTGAGGATTGTTCTGCTGATGGAGGTGACAGATCCCTTCTGTGGTAAATCTACATTAAACTGTCCCCAGCACTGCTGTTCCCTCTCTGCACAGGAAGCAGAGATTTTGTGGAGTTGTCAGTTCCATTTCTGGTTGTTCCAATAACCACCTGCTTTGACTGCAGCTCTTCTGGGAGAAGAAGTTGAGTGGACTGAACGCCTTTGACATTGCAGAGGAGCTGGTGAAAACAATGGACCTTCCCAAAGGGTTGCAAGGTAATCAGAGGGTGCTCTGCTTCACTCAGGGCTGGCATTTTGGCACCTGGCAGCAGAGAATGAAGGTGCTGAGGATGAGCTCCCTGTTCCCAGAGCCTGGCAGGACTACAGCCATTCCTGCTGCAGCAGGAGCTGTAGTGTTGCCTGGTGGTCCCAGTGCCCTTTGTTCTGAGGTGTCACTGAAGCAAAGCTTCTCAGCCTTTTGGGGGATTCATTTTCCAGAAGCATCCTAGAATGCTGTTTGAGTTTGGGCCGGAAGGGACCTTAAAGCTCATCCCATTCTGCCCTCTGCCATGGGCAGGGACAACTCCTTCTATCCCAGGCTGCTCCAGGCCCCTTCCAGCCTGGCCTTGGACTCTTCCAGGGAGCCAGGGGCAGCCACGGCTGCTCTGGGCACCCTGTGCCAGGGCCTCATCACCCTCAACGGGATAAATTTCTTTCCAATATCCCATCTAACCCTGCTGTCTAGCAGTGGCAGCCATTCCCTCTTGTCCTGTCCCTCTAAGGCCCTGTCCAAAGTACTTTTCCAGCTCTCCTGAAGCCCCTTTACGCCCTGTGAAGGGCTCTGAGCTCTCCCTGGAGTCTTCTCCAGGTGAGCACCCGCAGCTCTCTGAACCTGGCTCAAGCAGAATGGAAACATCTTCCCAGTTTGGTGAGATTTATTATGGTTTTGGTTGTAACAGAATGAGGAACGGCTTTAAGTTTAAATACCCCAGGAGAGTTGCATGGGTGCTGTTAGAAGCATTTAGGTCTGAGATTTATGTCGTGTGAGCTTTTAAACTGACAGCCTATGCTTTGCCATTAAAATTTAATTCCCATTGTCCTGATTTCCTGCTGCCTGCCTGGGGCAGTGCTGGTTATGAATTTCCCTCCCCCTTGCAGGGGTTGGCCCCGGCTGCACGGACGAGACTCTGCTCTCTGCCATTGCCAGTGCCCTGCACACCAGCACCATGCCCATCACTGGCCAGCTCTCTGCAGCCGTGGAGAAGAACCCTGGGGTCTGGCTGAACACCTCCCAGCCTCTCTGCAAAGCCTTCATGGTGACAGATGAAGATATCAGGTATGAACTGGAAATAGCACTTGGTGTCCTGGAATGAGGTTCCTTGTGCTCAAACAGTGCTTTGCTTTTCTTTCTAAATGTCTGATGGAATACTGTGGCTTGGGAATTAATTTGAATGACTGTCTAGCAATAGAGTAGACAAAAGTAGTTACATTAAGCTCTGTCATGTGCTTAAAGCCCACTATTTTTTATTTTGGCCATGGTCAGTTACTCTGGAGTTTCAGGCACGGGTTTGTTTCTCATGTCAAGTTGCTTTTTATTACAAATGTGTCTGAGTTGGGGGAACCTTGACTGAGGCACTTTTGAGCAGAGATGGGATTGGAGAAATCCTGAACAGTGGGATTGGATTCTCTTCACCTTCATCTGTGTCAGTAAATGAATTAAATAAAATTTATGGATTGACCAAATCCAAGCCGTGCCTGCTGTGGTGACAGGATGCAGTTTATTCTACTATAGGTTGCTTTAGTAATGAAATATTGTTAAATCAGGATTGGTAAAACTCAGCTTTAAGCTTTTGGTGGAGAACTGAATATACCAAAGGCCTGCAGCATGCAATTTGCATTCATTAAGTGTTTAAAGGCAGTCCTTGCTTTGACTGTTTGATAAATCTTTTGGAATTGCGGGATGACTTTTCTAGCTTGATTGAGACATAAATGACAGGAAAAACAGTCTGTTTGTAACTTTGATGTCCTGTGGCTCAGCTGACATAGGAGCCCCATGAGCCACTGATTTTTGATCACTCCTTTGCTGTGTCTTTGACTTCTTAGGGTTGGGACTCAAAAGGAAAATGAGCAGAAAGAAATGGCCTGAAACTTAATTTTCTCCAGTCTTATTTTTGAAAGTCTGTGCAGGGTAGGCTGACTTGTTGGATATTAGTAGTAGGAGTTAAAAATTAGCATTAGGCTAAAAAAAAAAAAAAGTCGGCCACTAGATTAGCTAAATTTCAGCCAGAAATCAAGAGGTGCAGGACTCATAATATAAATACTGGACAATTTTTTTAAGTGTTTTTCATCTTCACTTACAGTACAATGCCAGGTGGAGTTTTAGGGGACTTTTTTTTTGTTATACAGTGGAGTTCTTAGAGGGCTTTTCCAGTCCATGCTTGTCTCACGCTGGAGGGATTGGAGATTCTTTTCCCTTGATAGGGGCAGCTTTGGGGGCTGATGTTGGGTGTCCCTTGTGTTGGGCAGGAAGCAGGAGGAGCTGGTGCAGCAGGTGAGGAAGAGGCTGGAGGAGGCCCTGATGGCTGACATGCTGGCCCACGTGGAGGAGATTGCCAGGGATGGGGAGCCTCCCTCGGAGAAAGAAGGAGCAGAGGAGGAAGGAGAAGAAGAAGAGGAGGAGGAGGAACAGGACCATGACCAGGAGATGGAAAATGTATAGTCCTGGTAAGGTGATAGTGCTGTGTCTCACCTTAAATATTGGGAACAGGAAAGTTTTCAGGAGGAATCTTAAATATGGGTGAATCTTTGCTTTTTAGCGTGTGCTTTGAAGGATGTGGTGGCCTTGGGCCAGGAATGAGGGAGGTGGGCATGAGACCCCAGCTGCAGAGCTGCCCCAGCCCTGGGGAACAACATCAGGAGGACGTGGAGCTGCTGGAGCCAGTGCAGAGGAGGCCACAGAGCTGCTCCGAGGGCTGGAGCCCCTCTGCTCTGGGGCCAGGCTGGGAGAGCTGGGGGTGTTCACCTGGAGAAGAGAAGGCTCCAGGGAGAGCTCAGAGCCCCTTGCAGGGCCTGAAGGGCCTCCAGGAGAGCTGGAGAGGGACTGGGACAAGGGATGGAGGGACAGGACACAGGGAATGGCTTCCACTGCCAGAGGGCAGGGATGGATGGGAGATTGGGATGGAATTGTTGGCTGTGAGGGTGGGGAGGCCCTGGCACAGGGTGCCCAGAGCAGCTCTGGCTGCCCCTGGATCTTTGGAGTGTTCCAAGCCCATTGAGACAGGGCTGTGGGAGGCTCTGGTGCACCAGGAGGGGCTGAGGGAGCTGGGGGGGCTCAGCCTGGAGAAAAGGAGGCTCAGGGTTCAGCCCAAATTGTCTCAGCCTGTCTCCATAGGAAAGGTTCTCCAGCCCTAAGATAACTTAGTGGCCTCCTCTGGAGCCTCTGAGACAAGAATCAAGAATGTGGTCGGGGAAAAAAGGGACTTTTTAGGTTGAATAGCATAAGAGCTCCTTTGGAGGGAATGGGGATTTCAGGTAGGAGGAAGATTGATTTTGTTAAGCAATTCTTGAAGCTTGAGGATTGATTATAATGTGCAATCTACTTGGCCTTTGGGAAATCCCATCTTTTATCTGGCCTCTTTTTTCCCATTTTCCCGTATCACCAACAGTAGCTTTATTTGGACAGTGAATACCTTGAATTCCTTTCTGCTATAGAGGCCTGGCAATGGGCAGGAGCCAGAACAAACTGATTGCTGCATGTGAAATCCAGGAGATAGAGACATGGATGTGTTATGACAGTGGGATTCCTCCTTTCAAGAAAAGATACAAAAATTCTTTTTGAGTTACAACATCTTTTTTTTTTCCTCTTTCAGGGAGTTCCATCTAAGAATTCCCAGTATAAACCCATTCAGCAGGGTCAGCACCACCATTCACAGAGCCAAGAGTGCACCACCAGTCCAACTGTTCCCCAGAACCTTTGGATGGACTTCAGGAAATGTGGAAGCTGATGGTTCATTCATTGCTGGGGAGTTTTGCAGATGGAACTTGACTAAACTCTGCTCCCCTTCCTTTTAGGGGGTAGGGTAATTGGGAATGCAAAAGTGGGAAGGGATAAAGGAATACTACATGGTGGGAGGGAAAATCCTGGGCTATTTTTTTTTCTGGTATTACTTTTTGTGGGTCAGTGCTGGGTGATACATTTCTAAGCTTTTCTATCAAAGTACTTCTAATGACCCACAGAAACAATTTTCTCTGTAACCCGAGGGAGGGAGATGCTGTTTCACTCCTTGGCTACTCTGCTGTGGGCTACCTGTTTGTACCTGACTGTAGGGAGGTCATTTCATGTTGTGAATGGTCCATTCCATGTGTGAATTCCAGTCACTGAATTGCCATTTCCTCACAAGACCACATTGGTCTTGGAACTGTAGTCTCAGAGCTGAGCTGCCAGTGCCTCTCCCACCTGAGCTTGGGTGAGAAGGGGAAGCTGCACTCAAGGACTTGGGCTGCCAGCTCTGGGAACTGGGGGTTTTGGTTATTCCACATCACAGTTTGGATACAGAGCTCTTTGTGTCCAGACATTCTGAACAGAGTCTTGGAGGCAAATATACCCAGCCTGAGGTATATTTTACTTTGGTTTAAGTCCAGTCAGAAGGACTTTCTCAACTGGGGACAGAAGGATGACTCATTCCTGACTGATAATGAGGAAAACTTCCTCCTTTTTCTCTTCTGGTGCCAAGAACCTGCCCTCTGTTTCTCAGTGTGGAGGGAAGGGGATCCATTCCAGCAGGTGTGAAAGCACACCTGCTTTTGTGTGCAGTAATGTTCTAACCTCTTTAAAAAAAAAAAAAAAGAAAGGAAAAAGGTTGATTTTTCTATAATTGATATCTTAAAAAGGAATTTAAAGCTTTTTATTAAGTATTGAATCTTTCTTATTTGCATGTGCAGTGAAGTGACCAGCATTTTGTGTCAAAAATTGGACTGATGTGAAACCTGCCTTAATGTGTTTATAAGTATTGAGCTTCACCGTGGGTACCTTGATTGATTCCTCAGTCTCTTCCAGTACATCTTTGAGCATATTGGGGTAACTTGTGGCTAAAAATGGATTTCTCTGGGAAGGAAGACAAGGAGAGGGGAGGAAGATGAGAATTGGTAGCTTGGGGAATGTGTTGACTGGGTTGCAAAATTATTTTAGTCTTAGGGTATCTATTGCATAATCCATGCATGGATGTCTCGGCTGAGAGAACACTACAAAGTGGTGGACTAAATATTGTGCCACCAATCAATTGTACAAGTTGTTGGTATCCCAAAACTTGGGGAAGAAAGTAGCTCCCAGAGCCTTTATTGTGTGAGAAAGATTAGCATTGACAGCCAGGGGCCACGGAATTGCCTTTGGGGAGTAGTGCAGCTTAGTGATCCCTGAAAAATATCCCATGCCAAAGTGATTGATCCTTTATTCACTCTTTTCTTAAAGGTATGAAAACACAAAATTGGTTGATACTGCTCATTTGAGTACTGCAAGGAGACTGAATTGTACTTTGCTGCTGCTCTGCCAGGTGCTGCTTTGGGGAGCTTTACCTGGCACTGCAGGCAGCAACCATTATTTTCCTTTCTGAACAGTCTGTTACAGTTACTACTCTGTAAATCTGTCCTCTTGTAAGTCATGGTGTTGAATTAAATGTTTCTCACAGAGGTTCTTCTAGTCTGCCTCAAGCCCTTACCTGGAGTTTTGTGCTCTGCCCTTTCCACTTCTCCCAGTGGAGATGCTTTGGGAGTTCTGTTGTGGGCTCCACTCTGAGAATCTGGGGCCTGGCAGAGAGGACTGTGGAGGGAAATTTGTGGAAAGCAGTTCATTCTTATTGCAGAATCCTCTCGTGTCCTCACCGAGGGAGAGGCTGCCAGGGTGTCCCATCTCTTGGGCAGGTTGGTGATAGAGAGTCACAGAATTGTTAAGGTGGGAAAAGATTTTTACGATAATAAAATCCAACCAGCAGCACCACATTCACTGCTAAACCATGTCCCCATCCACACTGCTTTTGAATGTTCCCAGGGATGATGACTCTGCCACTGCCTTGGTCAGCCTGTGCCAGGGCTGGACAACCTTTTCTGTAAAAAAAACCAAAAAACAAAAACAACAGCAACAAAAAAACCTATCCCTAATATCCAATCTAAACCTCTCCTGGCTCAATTTAAGTCTATTCATTCCTGTATGGCACTTTGAATCTCAACTCCAGCAGTTCATATCCCACACCAGAGGTGTGCAAAACTCTGGTCTGCTCTTGTGACCAGAGCAATCTTATTCTGACACCATCTTTTTGAAAACTTGTTAATATCTGGTGATGTTTTACCTACTTTTACTTGAACCTAACATACCATTGAGATACCATAACACAGGTGATTGAGGTGCTGATACTTGTATTTTTAGGCACTGAATATCAGGTTTAAATTGCTGCCACCTCTCTTGTTCCCTCCCCTCCTCTGCTTTCCCAGTTCAGTTCTCTTCCCTTCAGTTTACAAAGTTTATTATGTTTTCATTGATGTGGAGGAGTTGCTTGTGCAAAGTGCCAAAAAGGGACCCAGGACTCCTCTCACAGCTAAAGAAAGTGAAATAGCTACCTGCTTACCAAGGTAAGGAAATCAAGTGTTTCTTTTCACTGACCAAGATGTCTTTTTTATGTTGCTGCAATAACTGGATTAGTTTGTCTTATCTCAGCCCTGGACGTGACTGGTGGGCATAAAGTGTCTGCCATTATCAAATCTATCCCCAGGGTGGAGAAAGCAGCTTGTTTGAGGTATAACTTGTTAATCACATGGTTAGTAAATAATGTACTTAAAAGCAATTAAGTGGAATTGGGGCAAAGCTTATATTTCATTAACTAATATTCTCTTCTGCATAGGGTGTTGATGGCTACAGCTTTTTCCTCTCCACTTCATTTTACAAAACGTAAAGATTTAAAGGGGAATGTCATTATCCATAGTTTGGGGAGTGTTATTTTTACTGAATGCTAGTTGGATTAAATTTTGTGCAAACCACAGAATGAATTGGAATGGATATTGGTGCAGTCTGGATTTGGCCAGCAGAGTTCTTGGAGGTGGTTCTACTCAGGAGAAGTTGGCTCAGTTCACATCTGAAACTGAACTTGCTGAACTGGCTGTTGAGCAAGGAAAGGGAGGAGTTTTCCCTTGTAAACTGAGCACACCAGGAAGAGAAGAGTCAGGGATGACATTGCTGGACTCTGGGAATGCAGGCATGTTAAACCCTGCCTGGGGAGGCTGTGATGTCATGGCTAGGAGTTTGGGTTGGAAAGGACCTTAAACCCCATCCAGTGCCACCCCTGCCCTGGGCAGGGACACCTTCCACTGTCCCAGGCTGCTCCCAGCCCTGTCCCACCTGGCCTTGGACACTGCCAGGGATCCAGGGGCAGCCACAGCTGCTCTGGGCACCCTGTGCCAGGGCCTCCCCACCCTCACAGCCAACAATTCCTTCCCAATATCCCATCTAAATACTTGCTGCTCTGTGGGATATGAAGGAAGCAGGACACCTGGAGGGACTCCTGAGTCATGTGCTTTTGTCTTGCTCTGAGGAGGGACCATTCAGTCTGGACTGATCATCCTGGTCCTTGGAAAGAGTGTGGGATAATGTGTTTAAAGGGGGAGGAAGCAGGAGAATGCTTAATGGAGAAAAAGTAAATTTTTTTGGTAATAACTCTCCAATCAGGAAATCCTCGTTATTTGGGATTATGTGCATAAGAACAATCTCCATGAGTCCAGATGCCCATGCAAATACTTAGATAATGCCACTTCTTCCCTATCACAAAAAATGCATATTCCTCACTGTTGTCACTCTGAACTTGAATTTCTGCATCTGCTGGAATTGCTCCAGACTTTGGGGTCGGTTGAGGATCCCGGTGTTGCCTATTTTACCTTCCTGCTTTAATGAAACACAGCCACAGGAAGGTGGTGTCCTAATTCTGCAGCACAGAAAATAATGTCCTCTATGGGCTGTAGTGAGCTAAAAATTTAGATTTGTTCTCAGATTAGCAGGGATCAACTTGAATTAATGAGGGAAAACCTTTCTCCTGCTCCTCCCCAGGCTGATCCCGTGAGTAGCTGGAGTGTAGGAGAGAATGGCACAGAACAGTGTGTGCTAAATGGTATTTACAGTGACAGAACATTGGGAGGGTGGGGAGAGAAAAACATTTTGAACTCCAGAATGACCCACCAAATGCGCTTTGAATTGTCAGGGCATTGCTTAGCAATCTCATTTAGAATTGCTAATTTCTTACCAATATCCGTAACTACTGCTGACTAGCTAGTAACACTGACTACTAGTAAGAAATAGTGTTGACCTCCAATGGGAAAGCTTTTAGTCAATTCGTTAAATAAGGCTCAGAGTGGATTTTTCTTACCTTGCAGTAAGTAACTATTATAAACAGCAATAGTTGGAGACCACACAGAACTGGACAAGGAGTCACCTGAACAGGTTTCTCTTCAGTGTCAAAATTCAGAAATGCTTTGCTGATGAAATATGGTTTCATTTGCATTTACAAATGACAAGTTTCCTGATACATAGAATCCCAGAAAGGTTTCAGTTAGGAGAGACCTTAAAGCCTGTCCAGTTCCACCCCCTGCCATGGGCAGGGACACCTTCCACTAACCCAGAGTACTCCAAGACGCCCCCAACCTGGCCTTGGACACTGCCAGGGATCCAGAGGCAGCCAGAGCTGCTCTGGGCCTGTGCCAGGGCCTCCCCACCCTCACAGGGAGAAATTCCTGCCCAATCTCCCATCCATCCCTGCCCTGGGCAGTGGAAGCCTTTCCCTGTGTCCTGTCCCTCCATCCCTTGTCCCCAGTCTCTCTCCAGCTCTCCTGGAGCCCCTTCAGGCCCTGCAAGGGGCTCTGAGCTCTCCCTGGAGCCTTCTCTTCTCCAGGTGAACACCCCCAGCTCTCCCAGCCTGGCCCCAGAGCAGAGGGGCTCCAGCCCTTGGAGCAGCTCTGTGGCCTCCTCTGCACTGGCTCCAGCAGCTCCACGTCCTCCTGATGTTGGCCCAGAGCTGGACATGGTGCTGCAGGTGGAGTATAGACCCAGCCTGAGCTTTTGGAAAAAGTTGAATCCTAAAAAGTTCCTAATGTGTTTTTGTTTGCAAGATGAGTCCACTTCCATGTCCTGGATTAGCCTACTGGGTACATTTTGTGGGGTTTAGTGATCTAAAGGGCTGTAAAACCTGAAAGCATTATGTACCAGCTTTTATTTTTTCATGTTTTTGTCTGATCTGCAATTAATTCTTAGCTTTTCCATCAAGTTGGCTTCTCCACAACTCCAAAGTCATTACCTGGCAGCTCAATTCCTTAATTCATCTAATGCATGAAAAAGAGCCCTTTGCTAATGGCTTCTCCCAAGGTGCCTCTTTCATGTCCTGCTGTAGGGAGGGAGTCTCTGAAGGTGCTGTGATGGGGATGCCAAGAGTAACAGAGAAAAGGCTGCTTGGCCTGGTGGCATGGAGCCTGGCACAGTGGGCCAGGCTTTAGTTGACCTTAGCTGTAGCTTGTGCCTCTACTGCAGTTGTGGCACACCATGGTGACATTGAGTCTCATCACCTTGAGCTGTCCCCATATGCTGTTCCCTCAGTCAGCGACTTTGTGGGATGATTGATCTCAGGCTGAGGTCATCTTTCAAGTTCCAGATCTTGTCAATCTGTCTGGCTCCACCCACATGCAGTGATTCAGCTCCTGATGTGCTGAAATATTCCCTTAAGCCTTCCCACACAGAGTAAGGGCTTTTTTGTGATTCTGCTTGGAGCTGCAGCACCTCTTCTGTGCTGTGCTCCAAGCCTGTGCTTTCTGCATGGTATTTGCATGTGCTTGGAGACCTGCAGAAAGTAGAGATTGACCTCCTAAAGAGGAGAAGAGCAGCTATAATTGTTCTTTAAAAGTATTATTTCCTCTAAATTTTGGATCCCATTTTAGAGAATCTGGCTAATGTGCTGTGATTTACAAATGGTAAAATAGAGAGCAGGAGAGAGCTCAAGTCCTGGGGAGAAGGACTTGGGGGTGTTGGTGGGTGAGAGGCTCAGCCTGCCCCGGCCATGGGCACTGACCCCAGAACCCCCCCCTGTGCTGGGCTGAGCCCCCAGCGTGGGCAGCAGGGGAGGGGGGGATTCTGCCCCTCTGCCCCACTCAGGTGAGACCCCACCTGCAGAGCTGCCCCAGCCCTGGGGAACAACATCAGGAGGACGTGGAGCTGCTGGAGCCAGTGCAGAGGAGGCCACAGAGCTGCTCCAAGGGCTGGAGCCCCTCTGCTCTGGGGCCAGGCTGGGAGGGCTGGGGGTGTTCACCTGGAGAAGAGAAGGCTCCAGGGAGAGCTCAGAGACCCTGGCAGGGCCTGAAGGGGCTCCAGGAGAGCTGGAGAGGGACTGGGGACAAGGGATGGAGGGACAGGACACAGGGAAAGGCTTCCACTGCCAGAGGGCAGGGATGGATGGGATATTGGGCAGGAATTTCTCCCTGTGAGGGTGGGGAGGCCTTGGCACAGGGTGCCCAGAGCAGCTCTGGCTGCCTCTGGATCCCTGGCAGTGTCCAAGGCCAGGCTGGGGGGGTCTTGGAGTACTCTGGGTTAGTGGAAGGTGTCCCTGCCCATGGCAGGGGGTGGTAGGGGACGATCTTTAGCATCCGTTCCAACCCAGATCAGTCTGGGATGATTCTAAGAGAAATGTGGGGTTTTTTGGTGGGGGAACAGGAGGGTTCCCCTATCTGCGTTCACTAATCCCATCTTTAGGGGTGGATCTGCTAAGGATGGTCTCTATTGCAGAATAAATATTCCAGCTTGGATATTGTCACTTCTGCCATTGCACACTTGACCTGGAATAAGCAGCAGCTGCGGAGTTGTTCCTGGGGGAGTTGGGGGCTGTGGTGGCCCTGATGAACTGAACAGCTGAATTTCTGTTGCTTTTTCTCCATATAAGAAACACCTTAATGGGCTGTGACACCTGGTGTGCTTTAGCCCAGTGTTCTAGAATTCCCTGACTGTATGTGGGATTCTATTGTTCTTTTGGGGGACATCTTTATTCTGTAGATTACAGAAACCTAGAATGGTTTGGGTTGGAAAGGACCTCAAAGTCCATCCATTTCTACCCCTGCTGTGGGGTAGACCAACATTCCACTATCCCAGGTTGCTCCAACCCCTGTCCAGCCTGGCCTTTGACACTGCAGGGAGGGGGCAGCAAATGGTCAGACACCAAATGGTTACAGGTGGTACCAAATTGTGGCACCTGTATGGATGGGACTGACTTCTGCTGGGAGATGGGGAAGCACCTGGACAGATGGCCTTGGAAGCAGCAAGCAAGTGCCTTCTCTTTCCTCTTTTGTTTAGTGAAGTTGGTTCTTCTGCATGGTCATGTTTTGATAAAGAAATAGAGTTGTGCTGAACAACTTCCCTGGTTTGTAGACTCATTTCCTGTTAATGGGAGACACAAGTCTCTTTAAGAACTGCTAATTGCTCAGGTTAAAAAAAAACCCCAAAGGCCACTTGGTGTCATGCGTGGAATAAAGAGTCTCTGAAGAAAGTGTGAGCTAGTTCTGCTGAAAATGGAACAGATCAGAGGCACAACATCTACAAACCAGGTTTGCCAAAGTGCTTAAAATAACAACTGGCAGTTTCCCTGGGTGTTGTAGGACTTGACATAGAAATTTCCCAAAAGGAATGAGAGAGCAGAGAGACAAAAATGGCAGTGTTGGGAGTGCAGTTCCTGAGAGGGCTTTCAAAGCCCATGTACAGGACTTGTCAGTTACTTCAGAGCTGGTGATGTGGTGGCCAGGAGTGTGTTTGGTGTTGGAAATGTAGCAAGAACATCCCTGAGCAACCTTTCAGGTACCTGTGCAGTCCTCTTGGGTTGCTCAGGGTTGCCTAGTGGAGTTACCAGAGCCAGTGTTGGTCATGCCTGAGTTTCCTCCATTATCTGGGAACAAAAGGAGCTCAAACTGGAGGGGTTGTACCCTTCGGTCTAAAGTTTTGGAACCCCCTCACTGGTTTTAGTTGTTTCAACTTACTGTGTTAAATATTTTGGGAAGTGAAGGGGGAGATGTCTCAAGCTCAGACTTGGATTTCCTGTTCCTGGAGGAGAAGCTTCTCTGCTTAATAGGTGCAAACCCTCATGCCAAAAATGGCTTGGAGCTGTGTCCTGGGCTTGGGCTGGAGCTCAGGGAAAGGTTCTTCCCCCCGAGGGTGCTGGGGCACTGCCCAGGCTCCCCAGGGAATGGTCCCGGCCCCAAGGCTGCCAGAGCTGCAGGAGCGTTTGGACAACGCTCTCAGGGTGGGATTGTTGGGGTGTCTGTGCAGGGCTAGGGGTCCCTGTGGGATCTATTCCAAGCTGGGATAGTCAAGGATAACATGCAATAATCCTGGAGCCTGCTAGCTCTCTTGAATTGCTCACGGCATGGAGAAGGCATGGAGTGGGAGAATTCCCAGAGGTTGTGCTGATGCTGTTGCATCTGTGTAAGCACAGGAATCGGGATGGATGTGGACACATCTCCATGAAATTGAGCTGTTTGTGGGGAAAACAGAAGTTGCTCCAGCTTTCCCTACAACAACCAGACAGAAGGAACGGGCTTGTGGGAGTTCACAGCTGAGTCCTCTGGAGAAGAATGCGGGAGAGAAAGAAGAGGCAAAGCAGGAGGAGAAGCAGCTTGTTAACTATTTTCATTAAACATTTTAGCATCTAGAAGACAATGAATTTAGTGTCAGGTGAGAGGAGGGGAAAGAATTAAGAGTCAGTTCCTGGTGGCTGTTACCTTGCTGGAAAGATCCCACAGAAGTTTCAGGTTTCCTTTCTGAAGTATCAGAATGTGAAACTCTCTGTCCATAGAAGAGTCACCAGCTTGAAAGCACAGGGCCAGCCCATGTGGCTTGTTTTGGGGCCATGGAGAAGCAGGAGTTAATGTTTCCTGGGATCTGAAATGGGAACAGAGTGGGTGGATTGAAGGGGGGGTTTCTAGCCCAGACGCTGATGGTTCTTGCAATTAAAAACAATCCCAAGCCAAACGGTTGAATTAATCCCAAAGACAGTGATTGGGAAAGACAATTATGTGTAAATCGAGAAAATTAGACTTGAGTGTCTAGACGGGACATTCAAGTGAGGTCTTGGGTGAGTTGGGATTTGGTCTGTGTTTTTCCAGGGAAGGAGTATGCTGGGTCAGCAGGGCCAGGGAAGGTTTTCTAAAGAGTTGGCTGTGGAAGGGCCCTGTAAAGCACTGGCCCAGCTGGGACAAAGGGTTTGGAGGCAGCTGCTTGGCAGTGAGCCATGGAGGGGACATCCATGGCAGCAGGGACCTGCTGTGGTGATGTTGTGGGGAAGGTGATTGGGATCCCTGGTCTCCGGGTATCCAGGCTGCTGAGGTGTTTGTGGCTCTGTCAGGCAGAACCGGCTGACGCTACTGCTGAGCCTGAGCAGCAGAACTGAGGGTTGGAACCCAAGTGTTCTGGGACCCTGTGGAATAACCCTGTGAAATAGAAGCTGAAGATCCAAGAGGAAATGGTGAGGGGAAAGACAGATTTTTCTGTTCTCTTAAGTTTAGTAAGTCGGCGAGAAGGAGGAATCCAGCGGTCCCAGTGCGGGGCTGTGCCATAGCTCTGTCCCCGAGTGCCTGGAAGGGGCGGAGGGAGCGGCTGCCCGGTACCGGGAGGAGCTGCCGCTGCTTCGGCGCTGCGCGGCTCTGGTCCCTGCGGTGCCGAGCGGTACCCACTGACCTGCTCGGTCCTCTCTGCTGAGGGACGGTGGCAGCGGTGGCACTGCAGGGCTGTTCCCTCCGCGCCGATTGCCTCCCGCCTCCCTCGGTTTCGGCGGCGTTTTTCAGGCAGTTCAGCCCCGGCTCCGCGATGCGAACAGCCGTGTCTGAGCTGTGGATGGGGGGAGGGCGGCGGTGCCGTGCGCCGGGGATGCTCGTGGCCCCCGGGGATGCTCGAACCCCTTGGAGCTCGGGATGTTCGATACCTGCCCCCTTGCGATGGCCGGGGTCCCCTTCGGATGCCCGGAATCTCTCGGGATGCTCAGTACCTCTGCAATTTTGAGCCTTCCACCGGAGATGCTCGGATCCTTCCCAGGATGTTCGGAGCTCCCCTGGGATGCTCAGAACGCCCAAGCGCTGCTTGGACCCACCCCCCACCAAACGATGCTTAGACTCCTCCCATCCCCCTGCGATGCTCAGGGCCCCCTTGCCCCCACGCTCGGATCCCCCCCAAACTCTCGGACTCCCCCCAAATGCTCGGACCCCTCGGGCGGGGCCGGGGTCGCGGCTCCGCTGGGTGGGCGGGGCGCAGAAAGGCGTAGTCGGCGGGCGGGGCTCCGGCCCGGAGGGCCCCGGCCCGGAGGGCGGGGCCCTGGCGCGCATGCGCGCGGCGGGCGCGGCCCGGCCCATCGCCGGGCGGGGCGGGGGGCGCAGGGAGGTGGGGGCGGCGGCCCCGGCCAGCGGCACCGCCCCGGCCCCGGCCCGCTGCGCTCCGCGCCCGCTCCGCGCCATGCCCGGCTCCATGTACCAGCCCGATCCCGGGCAGCCGGCCCGCGGCCCGCCGTGCTGCCTCACCCTTCTCAGCCCGCCGCCGCCAGCCGGGCAGGACCCGCCGCCGGAGCCGGAGCCCGGCCGGGAGCGGGAGGGGCCGCCGGGGCCGCCGGCGCAGGGCGAAGCCGCCGCGCTGAGGTTCGCTCTGGACCAGCTCTCTCTGCTGGGGCTGGAGGGCGCGGAGGAGCCGGCGGGGGGCGCGGGGCCGGGCGGCCTAAGGGAGCGGGAGCGCGGCGGCGGCTCCCCGGTGCCGGCCCCCGCCCCGGCCGCGGGCGCCTTCGGCAGCCTGGCCCCGCCGCTGGGGCCGCCCGCGCTGCTGCCCGAGCCGCCGGCGAGCAGGAAGAAGAGCGTGAACATGACCGAGTGCGTGCCCGTGCCCAGCTCCGAGCATGTCGCCGAGATCGTGGGCCGGCAAGGTAACGCGGCGCGGGGACCCCCTTCCCTCGCGCCGGCCCGCCGCGGTTTGGGGCAGTGTTGGGGCTTTGTCTCCGGGCGGACGGAGGTGGAAACTTAACGGCGACAGATCCCGCGGCCCCGAAAGTCGGCCGCGGGTCCCGGGAGCTGCGCTCTGCGCCGGTCCCACCGAACTGCCTGGAAATTGCAATTAAACTCCATCGCTCCGGGTGGGATAACGCCGGGTGCCCACGGAAAGTTCCCGGGAGCCACGCGAGTCCATGGGAGCTGCCAGGACACGGAGCGAGGCGAGAGCTTTGGTTTCATTGTAGTTGTGTCTCTGCCCCCTCCCCTCCAGCTCCGTATCTCAGACTCGGCGTGTACACGGTGCCCCTTATCTCAGACTTCGTTTACAAATCCTACTGATAAATTCGATATAAATGGTCATTAACCCGCTCGTTTGTAGGTGTCCGGAGCTCCGCAGGCGGCCGAGGAGCCCCTCGCACTCAGCTGTCACAAAGGGACGCCCCAGCCCCCGCCGGGTGGGTGTGCCTGGAGTGGGCTTTGTCTCCAGGACGTACCAAATAAACCAAACTTTCACCTTGAAAAATCAAAAAGAAAAGACCCAGGGCGGAGGATTTAAAGAAAAAAGGGAAAAAGAAGGGAGCTGCTGCCCGCAGGGATCCCGGCAGGAATCCCCTGGCAGGGAGCGTGACCTCCGGGGTGTTTTGCCCTTGTGGGGTCTGGCACCCCAGCCCTGCCCTCGCCCGGCGGCTCCCACCCCTCCCTGCCCGGGGGGCTGCAGGCCGGGGGTCGGGGGGCTTTTTTTTCCAGGGGGGAAGTGGGGAACTGGGCAAGCTCATTGTTCTCTTTGTTAGCCAGAGCCATGCTGTGATGAGCGCGGTGACATCATGCTCTGCGCTTCCCATTGGCCTGCGCTGCCTCCCAGCCGGCCCCGCTTCCCGGCCTCCCAACTTTCCGTACACCCCTCTGCGGTCCCACCGCCCCGGCCGGGGGTCCCCCCGGGCTGCCGGACCCCGCCGGGCCGGGGGAGCGGAGCGTGGCACCGCGCCCCGCTCCCGAGCGTTCTCTTCCTCCTCCCGGACTGGATGGAGACCTGGGTTTGGTGGCCTCGCCGCCGGGCTCTGTGCAGCCGCGGGGTCCGGCGGCTTGAATCCGAGCCTGTGCTGGGCGCCGGGCTCTGCTGGGAACCCGTTAGTTCTGCCGGGAGAGCAGGCCGGGGGAATGGCTGCATTTGATCCGGGAGCTGCCGGTCGGTGCCTTCCTTTCCTTGGTGTTTCGGTGTGGCGAGACCCCGGTGCTGCCCCTCCCGAGGTGCACTGCCAAACACCTTCGCGGAGTTTGGATGCTCACTAAGCTTCGCGGGCTCGTGAAACTTTTGGAAAAAATACTGCCAAAGAAATTATTATATTAGCTCGAGGAGGGGTGCTTGAGGGGCACTGGGTGGGCTTGGAGGTGACCTGGGGCCAGCTGTGAGCTGAAGCGCCCTGCTGCAGCCCCAGCCCACGGGCAGGAACAGCCCTCTCCAGGGGTTTCCCCTTGAGCTTCCTGCCCCTCTCCTGGTCTTGGCCTGCTGGGGTGCAGAGTGGTGGCCTTGCACTGGAGTTTTGCACGGCACCCTCGATCACCGTGTGGGATGGGGCGGTTGCTCAGCACGGGGCTGGCAGCAGTGTCTTTGTGCTCTAGCTGCTCTCCATGCCACTGGCAGCTGGATTACAGCAAGGATGCTCAGGTGTAGCCTGAGCAATACTGAACTTATTCCTCAGGGCTCACACTGAGCAGAGCCCTTCTCGCTCACCCAGTGCTGCCTCCCAGGTCCTCCCTGAGAGTCTCCCTCAGTTTTGGCAGCCCTGTGGCAGTGGGGTCTGGATGTAGAGCCGAGCCTTGGGGTGTTTGGTTGGACCATCATCATCATGGTGACAAAATGTGTCTTGCTGGTGACACTGCAGGGCTGGGTTGGGTTACCCAGACTACATCCCTGTCACTCTTGTCTTTCCCTCACTGCCCAGCCTGGTCGTGACCCAGGGAGCAGAAGTTTATGGTGCTGCCACGCCTGGAACATAGGAAGGGGTGAAGATGTGCATCTCGGGTGCCCTGGAAGGGGCTGGAGTCAGGGCAAGGCTCAAGATCTCTCCACACACTTTGGGACACTTCGGGACCCGTCCTGCTTTGCCCAGACCTGGCTGCTGTGACAAGTAGGGACTCAGGAGGTCCTGGCAGCCAGGACCAACACATGGATGTCCTGTCTTGTGCAGGCTGAGATGAGACACAGGCAGCTGGACACAACTTCTCCTACTTGTTTTCTTCAGTTTCTCTCCTCCAGATATTGTAATTTAACCCTTTCACAAAGGAGCAGCAGCAGCCCATCAGGTAAATCTTTGTTCTCTAAATGAAATTGGTGTTTTCATCCCTGAACTGGAGGAGTGTTTGTCATGACCCCATGTCCAGATTGGCATCGGTGACACCACAGAGCAGCATCTGCCAGCCAGGATCTGTGGCTCCTCTCCCCCCTGCCCACACAGCTGCGTGGCCAGGCGGGATTCCCTGGCTGTGCCTTTGCCTGCAAGCCTGGTCATGACTCCTGCCATGGGAGGGACCATCTCCAGAATGTACTGTGGGCACCGATTGGAGCGGCCTGGGCTCCTCTTGCCATCCAGCAGAGAGCTGTGGGGATAACAGGAATCACCGGGAGCATGGGCCAGATGTAAGAGCTGCCCTGACTCTGGCACGTGGGCACTGTACTAGTGTGGGTTCCTGCTGTCCCACCTTTGGAGGGGCATTTCCAGCAGCGTCTGCTCTCCCCTCCCATGGGATGGAGCCACAGCTCCTCTCCCCATCTGTGATACTCGGGGACTATCACAGCTCTACAAAAGGAAAGTTGCTGTTTATAGAAGATGCTAGGATGCTCAAGGGGTAGATCCAGGGAAGGATGGCACATGGCACCCCTCCTCGCTGCTAGAGTGTGGCTGGCATTCCAGTGCTGAGAGGATGCACAGGGTGACCATGAGCCTCTGTGGGCCAGCGTGGAGGGCTGGGCACCTGTAACCTCGCCATGGATTACAGGGGTGCAAGGAATCTTCTCATTTCGGAGCCCTGGGTTGCTGCTCTCTGTTTTCTCCTACCCAGATGCCATGTCCCTGGAGGCACCTGGTACATCCTCCTGGCTGCCTCCTCCCAGCTGGGTTGTAGCAGAGCTGGGAACTCCTGAGCTTGGTCACACAGATGGATCTGGTTGCTGAAGGATCTGCCTGTACATCTGAGAACTGGCACTGCCTGCACACTGTGTCCCAAGGACAAGAGCTCAGCCTCCCTGCCCGGCTCTTCCAGTGTCTGCAGAAGAAGCCAAGGTGTGATGTGCTCGCCTCCTGCAGCAGGGCTGCAGGGATGAGTTCATTTCTGTGTGCAGAGTTGGGAAGGAGCACTCAGCAAGGGGAGAGGAGCTGTGGTGGAGATGCAGCATTTTCTCCACGCCTGGCCCCAGTCCTGGCCCATCCTGTGCCATTCACTGGTAACAAAGGGGACCAGGAGCTCCAGAACTCTGGATCAGAAGCCAGGAGATGCTGCAGAGCTGGGGAAGAGGAAAAGCCATGAGTAGGGCACTCCAGGGGTGAGGCATCAGAGGGTCCCCAAGCCTGTGACAGACACTGTCCTCCTGCCAGGTGCCATCAGGGGCTCCTCCAGAAAAGTTCTGCTGGCACTTTTTGGGTTTTACCAGCTCAGAGCTGGGCACTTCCAACACCGACCTCCTTGGGCAAGCAGAAATGTGGTCTGGGCAAGGGGATGAGCTGGCTCTGTCCTCCTTGTTTTCGGGAGGCACCTGATGTGGGAGTAGAGGCTGCCCAGGCCATGCTGGGATGAGCTGCATGGAATCCGTCACCTCCAGTGTGGTCGTTGGAGCACGGAGGATGGAGAGGCTCTTCCCAGCCCTCTCTCCCAGTGTTGTACTGGTTTTCATGGGCTCTTGCAGTGCTCTCAGCCCTGATCTGTCTGGGGCTTCTCGCAGAGAGCCAAGTTTTCTTTGGTGATGCCAAGTGAGGATGTCCAGGGAGAGCAGCCGCCTTTCCTTGGGTAGTGCCTCCATCACAACATTATCCCAGGGAGAATTCCCTGAGATTCTGTTTCTTGTCAGAAATTACCAATGTCCCATCCCAACGGCACATGGGATGGGTTCAGCCAGGGCGGTTTTGCAGAGTGGAGTGTAATGGGAGCCGTGTGGGATGGGGAGAGGGTGAAAGAGGAGGGCATAGATGGAGTTGAGATGGTTTGGGAAGAGTGTCCTGCTCACCCCCATCGAGGCTGTGCCTGCAGGCAGAGCTGGGTGTGGTGGCACACAGGGCTGTGACGTGGAGGGGGGTGAGACCTCTGGAATACTGGGGTTTGCTGGCAGCTGAGTGTGACCATGGGGTGTCAGGATGAGTTTGTGCCCACAGGGGCTCAGAGCACCACCAAAGAGATGTGACACAGCAGCTGAGCCACTCTGGCGAGCCCCAGGCTCTGGTGTTCACAAAGGGCCGTTGGGGCTGAAGCATCCCTGGGCCTGTCCCCTCCATACTGCCTCTGATTTTGGGCTGGTTTTCTTTGGATCTTTAAAGCTGCCTCAATGGAGACTTGCAGCAAAGTCTGGCACTTTGTTCTGCTCTGTTGCCACTGGTGCTGCACAGCAGCCCTTGGCCAGGGGAATGTGTGGATGCCACGTCCTGCTGCTGGGCTGAGGTCTGGCACTGCCTGGGCTGGGAGCTCACTGGCACTTCCAGGCAGCTCCAGGTCTTTTCCACAGCCCCCTCCAGCATGACCCTGATCCTGCAGCAGCTTCACAGGAATGTGGCCATCTAGGATGGTGTCACAGCATGCTAGGGTGCAGGTTTGCAGGGCATCTGAAATGTCTTGTACTGGTCTGGATCATTCCAAATACAAGAAAGAAGTGGAGCTGCTGGAGCCAGTGCAGAGGAGGCCACAGAGCTGCTCTCAGGGCTGGAGCCCCTCTGCTCTGGGGCCAGGCTGGGAGAGCTGGGGGTGTTCACCTGGAGAAGAGAAGGCTCCAGGGAGAGCTCAGAGACCCTGGCAGGGCGTGACAGCTGGAGAGGGACTGGGACAAGGGATGGAGGGACAGGACACAGGGAATGGCTTCCACTTGCCAGAGGGCAGGGTTAGGGGGGATATTGGGAAGGAATTGTTGGCTGTGAGGGTGGGGAGGCCCTGGCACAGGGTGCCCAGAGCACGATTCCCCCAGCTGCAGTTGCTGGTTAAACCCCTGGTTTGCAGTTCAAGTCCATCTGGCTCTGGAGGGGCTCAGCCATGAGGTGCCATCCCCCTGTCCTGAGCATGAGCAGGGCAGCCTTGGCTCAGCCACCTCAGGGGGTGCAGGTGTGCTGGAGGACAGGGGTGTCCTGCTGGGAGGTTGTGTCTCATCACCAGTTCCCCGTGTCCCAGAGCCATTGCTCACTGTGCCTGTGGGGTTAAACACTTCCCTGGGGAGGCTGCTCATCCTGCCCATCCTGCCTGCTCCAGGCTTTGGGACCTTTGCCTGGGAGTCCCTGCAGCCAAGGGATGTCTCAGAGGAGTTTGGGCCTGGGGACAGGGCAGGACAAAGTGGTTCCCTGGTGTGTCCTGATGCTGGAGACTCCTCACAGGCACAGTTCCTGGTGCTGGTGCCAGCATGTGGCCTCAGGCAGTGCTTCCCTGGCCGATACCTCCCTTCCCTGGTGTGTTTCCTGGTGTGGTTCTAGGACAGATGGAGGGTGACCCCACACCCTCACCCTCCAAGATCTGCTATCCTCCTCTTCTACTCCTCCCTCCAGCTCCCACCCCAGCTGTGTTTGGTGCCATCCACAGCCTGGCAGCATCCAGCAAGCATGGGTTGGGGATATTTTTCCTGTGCTGCTGGATTGAGGAGGGTGGAACTGGCCAAGCCAGGCACCCTTTGATTTTTATCCAAGGTTTCCAGCTTTGTCCCTATGAAGAGTTCACGGGAGCAGCCAGACAAACTCTTTCTTTCTTTGGTGCTGCCATAGCATCATTTGGGTCTCACTGGTGCTACTGGTGTGATGGACTGGGGTGAGGAACAGCCTCACTGGGCCATGTCCCCCGTGGGATGTGGCTCCTGAGTGGCTTCTGTGAGCAGTTCTGGAGCTGCCAGTGGCTGTTCATCCTGAAACTGCCATTTGGTGAGGGTTGGGCTGGAGCTCAGGGAAAGGTTCTTCCCCCCGAGGCTGCTGGGGCACTGCCCAGGCTCCCCAGGGAATGGTCCCGGCCCCAAGGCTGCCAGAGCTGCAGGAGCGTTTGGACAACGCTCTCAGGGATGCTCAGGGTGGGATTGGTGGGGTGTCTGTGCAGGGACAGGGCTTGAACTCCAGCCTGGTGAGTCCCTTCCAAGGTGGGACATTCCAGGATTCTGTGATGCTGCAAAGGATGAATTTGGGACCTTGGGCATGAGGCTGCTGCCCATGGGAGGCACCAGCAGAGCCTCTTCCACTGCCCTGGGCTTGTCCTGGTTTGCCAAGCAGTGGAGCAGAGGCAGATCTTACAGCAGGTACCAGGGCAAATCTGGGAGGGGAACGTGGGGGTTGCAGTCACCTCTGCCAGGACAGCCCTGCAGGAGATGGCACATGATAATGGCTACAGTAAATGTCACCTTCGATGGTTCTGCCCTGCCCCAGTCCCTGGGCCATTGCTTTACTGTGTGCTCCAGCCATAAATCCACCTGCTGGGAGTTAGTGATGTCAAAGGGGCTGTGACACCCAGGGCAGTCCCTGGTGCTCACTTACTGTGACAGTTTTTTACTTCTTGTCATCCACAAGGCTTAATGCTGTGGGAATTGCAGCACCCCTGGGGCTGCAGGAACAGCATGGCTCCTGTTCTCCCCCTGCTCTCCTGCTGCTGGAGAGCCTGGATTGATTTACCTGGTTGGGACAGACCTGACTCAACTTCTTGTGCCATTCCAGCCTTGGCTGAGTCACCGAATCCCAGAATGGGTTGGAGGGGATAGTAAAGCTGATCCAGTCCCACCCCCTGCCATGGGCAGGGACACTTTCCACTAGCCCAGGTTGCTCCAAGCCCCATCCAACCTGGCCTCGGACACTTCCAGGGATGGAGCAGCCACAGCTGTAGTGGGTTGACTGGAACCAGCCAGGCACCCACCAAATCTGCTCCGTCACTGCCCTCCACAAGTGGACAGGAGAGAGAAAATACAACAAAGAGTTCATGGCTTGAGATAAAGGCAGGAAAAGATCCCTCACCCAATATTGTCAAGGGCAAAACAGACTCAGCTTGGGAATACTAACTGAATTTATTATTAACAAAGCCAGAGCGGGACCATGAGAAGTAAATTAAAAACATCTTCCCCTTACCTCTCCCTCCTTCCTGGGCTCTCCTGCCCTCTAGCAGCACAGGGAGATGGGAATGGGGATCACAGTCAGTTCGTCCCACATGGTTCTTGCAGCTGCTCAGGGAGAGGAGTTGAAGCTCTTCCCCTGCCCCAGTGTGGGGTCCCTCCTAGAGGACAGCAGGTCCCAGCCTGGGTCCCCCTCAGGGTCACAAATGCTTCCAGCACACCTGCTCCAGCATGGACTCCTCTCTCCTTGAGGAGAGGTCTGCAGGTCCCTGCCAGAACCCTGCTCCAGCTCAGCCTTCCCACAGGGTCACAGCCTTCTTTGGGCATGCCCCTGCTCCTCCTGGGGCTGCAGGTGCATCTCTGCACACCCGTGGACTTCCATGGCCTTCACCATGGTTTTCTCCAGGGCTGCAGGGGAATGTCAGCTCTGGAGCCTGGAGCAGCTCCTGCCCCTTCTCCTGCCCTGCCCTTGTGTCTGCAAAGCTGCTCCTCTCACATCATCTAACCCTGCTCTTCTCTAGATCAAATTACAGCTGCTGAAGACCCGTTTTCCTTCTTAAATCCATGATCCTGAGGTGTCCCTACCATCTCTGCAGGGCTGGGCCTTGGCCAGTGCCAGGTCCATCCTGGAGCCAGCTGGAATTTGCTCTGCTGGAGACAGGGGAAGCTTCTGGCAGCTGCTCACAGAAACTACCCCTGTAACCTCAAAACCTGCCTACGGAAACCCAATACTCCCCACCCTCACAACCAACAATTCCTGCCCAATATCCCATCCATCCCTGCCCTCTGGCAGTGGAAGCCATTCCCTGTGTCCTTCCCTCCATCCCTTGTCCCCAGTCCCTCTCCAACTCTCCTGGAACCCCTTTAGGCCCTGCCAGGATCTCTGAGCTCTCCCTGGAGCCTTCTCTTCTCCAGGTGAGCACCCCCAGCTCTCCCAGCCTGGCCCCAGAGCAGAGGGGCTCCAGCCCTTGGAGCAGCTCTGTGGCCTCCTCTGCACTGGCTCCAGCAGCTCTGCATCTTTCATGTGCTGAGGCCCTTCAGCCTTCTAGGCCTCTCCTTCTCCAGCCTCACAGCTGGAAGAGCAGCCCTGCCCTTCCTCAGGGAGCATCTGGGAGGAGGAGGAGGGGAAGGAGTGCCCTGAGCCGTTCACAGAGGAGCCAACCAGGCACTTGCAGCTGCTTGGCTGTGCCCAGAGGAGTCGAGCTGTTTATCCACAGGGATCTGCAGCAGCATTTGCCATGGACAGGGACAAGCTCAGGGCTGCAATGAAGCACCCTCCATCCCTGCTGGCTCCCAGCTTTGTGTTGGATGCCCTGCAAAGCTCAGAGGTGGCAGGGGACAGACGGGGGTCACTCACTGCTGTGTGCCAGTGGCCAATGAGCTCAGCTCCAGTTGTGCTGTGCCTGGTTCACGAGGACATAAGAGTGCATGCAATTAGGGCTGGGGGTGCAGGGAATGGGGCTGGGCTGGCAGCTGGGCTGGGTCCGCAGTGGAGCAGAGCAAAGTGGCCTGGAGGAGAGTTGGAGCCTTTTGCAGCCCCAGAGGAGAGCAGAAGCCTTTGGCTGGACGACGCTGCCAGGACCCACAGCTGGAGCCCAGCTGGGCCAGGGCAGGGTTCCTCATACAGCCCTTTGTGCCCAGGGCTGTACGGGCCGAAGGCAGAGCTGCAGCATCATCTCACAGTCCCACAGCCAGCCATGGGCAGCTCTGCCTGCTGAATCACGTCCTCCTGCAGAGGAAGCAGGACCTTCCAGAACAGGGAGAGCAGGAGCCCTGGGAGCACCCCTGCCCCAGCCCAGGCACTGGGGATCCCTCCCATGGGACAAGGAGGGGAGGGCATGGCTGTGTCCACTGCCTCGGGGAGGTCCAGCTCCCTTGTCCCTCCAGGAATGCATCCAGGGCTGTTCCTCAGGTTCAGCTGCTGGCTCAGAGGTGTCAGTGGACCTGCAGGATCCAAAAGCCTTTTTCTTTCTTTTCATCTTGGCATCTTTTTTTTCCTTGTACCTCCTTAAACACCTCTGGAGTAAATCCAGCTTCTCACCTGCTCAGTGGCCCTGATGGTGCCCCCATGGCTGCCTGCCCTGGCACCTCTGCCCACGCCTGTCCCAGCCCTCTGGAGCAGGGCTGCAGGCTGCATCCTGCTGATCCCCAACCCCCAAAGGTCAGAACAGTGCCAGGAGCTGCAAGAAGCCAGGGCAGCCCCTCACACTGAGCCATGAGCCCCCATCTGCCTTGGAGGCAGGAGGGGCCCCTCTCCCTGAAGGTGTCCATGCTGCAGGTGCAGAGCCAAAGGACCTGCTGGTCCATTGTGTCCCCATCCTGGGTGAGGAGAGGGTCACCGTGAGTTCTCAGCGTTGATGTGTCATTTTTCCCCCTTCTCCTTGCCCTGCAGGCTGCAAAATCAAAGCCCTGCGTGCCAAGACCAACACATACATCAAGACACCAGTCAGGGGCGAGGAGCCCGTGTTCATCGTCACTGGCAGGAAGGAGGACGTGGAGATGGCCAAGCGGGAGATCCTCTCAGCCGCCGAGCACTTCTCCATGATCCGGGCCACGCGCAACAAAGTCAACGGGCTGACGGGGGCCATGCAGGGGCCCCCCAACCTGCCAGGCCAGACCACCATCCAGGTGAGGGTCCCCTACCGCGTGGTGGGGCTGGTGGTGGGACCCAAGGGAGCCACCATCAAGCGCATCCAGCAGCAGACGCACACCTACATCGTGACGCCCAGCCGGGACAAGGAGCCCGTGTTTGAAGTGACAGGCATGCCTGAGAACGTGGACCGGGCACGGGAGGAGATTGAGGCGCACATCACCATGCGGACAGGCTCCTTCATCGACATCAACGCCGACAACGACTTCCACTCCAACGGCACTGACGTCTGCCTTGACCTGCAGGGCAGCACGGCCACACCGTGGGCCAAGGCCCCCCACCCTGCCCAGCGCCCCTCGGCCACGCTGCGCAACGACAGCCTCAGCTCTCTGGGCAGCGGCTCCACCGAGTCCTTCTACAGCGGGCGCGTGGCGGCTGCCAGCCCCACCAGCCCCTACAGCACCTTCAGCGAGCCCCCGGCCCCGCTGGGCTCCGATGAGTGCGACTTCGGCTTCGACTTCTTGGCCCTCGACCTCACCACGCCCACCACCACCATCTGGTCACCCTTCGAGCGCTCGGGCAACCCCCTGCAAGCCTTCAGCAGCTGCTCCTCCATTAACAGCTCGCAGAGACGCAACAGTGGCCCGGCCACGCCGCACCACTCACCCACCCTGCCCGAGAGCGGGGCTGCGGGGCTGGAGCACCCCTCAGCGCGGCGCATCCCCAGCGACCCCGCCGGCGCCCTGGCCTGGCTGCCTGCCCAGGGCTCGCTCTCCTCCTTCTCCAACAGCACCGGCTACTCCTCCTCCTCTTCACTGCCTGGCAGCATCTCGGCCACCTCGGGCTCGCCCACCGACTCCAGCAGCTCAGATGGGCACCGCAAGAGCTCCCGGGAGTGCATGGTGTGCCTGGAGAGCGAGGTGATGGCCGCGCTGGTGCCCTGTGGCCACAACCTGTTCTGCATGGAGTGTGCCCTCCGCATCTGCGGCCGGGCGCAGCCACAGTGCCCCGCGTGCCACGTGCCCGCCACCCAAGCCATCCACATCTTCTCCTAGCCCGGGGGCTCACCTGGCAGCCCCCACCCTCCACCCCAACACCACGGCGTTTTAAGGACTTTATACTGTTTAAATCGAGCTTTTTATTTAATAACAGATCCGATGGGCACACGGGGCGGGGAGGGGGGAGAGGCGGCGGCGAGGAGCTGGAGAGGTGCAGAGAGTGCGGCGGGGGCGGGGGGAGGCCAAATCCGGGGGGTCGGGAGGGTAGGGGCGAAGGGGCTGAAGAAGAAGATGAGGATGAGAAAAGAGGGGTGTGAATTCCACGAGGAGGAAACTCCGATGTTTACAGAATAGCTTTAACTCTTCACCTGGCTGTGGGGCTGGGGAGGGAGCCCGGCTGTTCTCCACCAGTCCTTCCCAAATACCAGTATTCCGTTTGCAAACTGAAATAACCAGAAAGAAAAGGTCCGGTTGCACTTTTTATTTTAGGACACACAAGGGTTGTCTTTTATTTTTTTAAAATCATTCTATTATTATAATAATAATTTTTTGTGGTTCTTTTTGTATGTAGTTATTTTTTTTTGGATGATTCTCAGTGGTTCTATAAATATATATATATATATATTATTTTCTTTTTCTTTGTAATGCAGGTCTATCTTGTATTTTGCCAATGTGAAAACTGCCCAAAAATGTGTGATGTGAGGTCAGGAGGTTGTGGAATGGAGGGGGTACAGTTAACACACCATGTCACAAAAACCAGACAGATTTCTATCTCCATTTTATTTTGGGGTTAGTTTGGGGGGTTTATTTTGTTTTGTTTTGGTTTGTCTTTTTGTTCTTTGGTTGGGTTTTGGGTTTTTTTAGATTTGTTTTTATTTTTGGGGTTTTGGTTTTTTTTGTTTTGTTTTGTTTTATTTTTTTATTTTTACCTCTTTATGTATATGTAGGGAATTTATAGGAAAATATGTACTTTATTGAATAAATTTTAAAAACTAAAATATATTTTATTTTAAAAAGAAAATAACGGACCTTTAACCTTACATGGCTAAAGTACTGATTATATATTTGCTGAGCTGACTTGACGGTTATGAAAATTGTATCAAGAGTTTTATTTTTTGACTTCAAAGCCTTCTTAATAAAGACTTTTTACTATATATGAATTCTTGTGCTTGCTGCAGTGTCTCCCTGCCTGGAGCCTCTTGGTACCGGTTTCCATTTCCTTAGGCCCAGGGAGAAAGGTGGCAGCCTGGGGTCAGGAGCAGGAACCAATGGGGACATCTGCCACCTCCCACAAGTGGATTTGCCCCAGGCTGGGTGACCCTGCTCTGCGTCTGGCCTTCTCCTTGTCTCCAGGGATGCTCCTGCAATGCTCCTGCATTGTGGTGCTGCTGGACAGGTCCCAGTCCCAAAATCCATCAATGCCCTGGGCTGAGCCCCAGCGTGGGCAGCAGGGGAGGGGGGGATTCTGCCCCTCTGCCCCACTCAGGTGAGACCCCAGCTGCAGAGCTGCCCCAGCCCTGGGGAACAACATCAGGAGGACGTGGAGCTGCTGGAGCCAGTGCAGAGGAGGCCACAGAGCTGCTCCAAGGGCTGGAGCCCCTCTGCTCTGGGGCCAGGCTGGGAGGGCTGGGGGTGCTCACCTGGAGAAGAGAAGGCTCCAGGGAGAGCTCAGAGCCCCTTGCAGGGCCTAAAGGGGCTTCAGGAGAGCTGGAGAGGGACTGGGACAAGAGATGGAGGGACAGGACACAGGGAATGGCTTCCACTGAAAAAGTGCAATTTAGATATTGGGAAGGAATTGTTGGCTGTGAGGGTGGGGAGGCCCTGGCACAGGGTGCCCAGAGCAGCTGTGGCTGCCCCTGGATCCCTGGCAGTGTCCAAGGCCAGGCTGGACAGGGCTGGGAGCATCCTGGGATAGTGGGGTGTTTCCCTGCCCATGGCAGGGGGTAGAACTGGATGGGCTTTGAGGTCCCTTCCAACCCAAACTATTCTCCATGCTCATCATCTCTCACCTCACTTGGACACCCCGTTGTCACTCTGCCCCCAGCTGCAGCCACGCTCCGTTTGGCACCTGGTCACCAGGGTTTCGTTCTGGCCCTGCAGGGCTGGCTGGGCCACTCAGGGGACAGCAGGGATCTGCTGATAGCAGCACCCAGGGCTGTGGGGACACACGGGCAGCTGGGGGCCATGGCAAACGGGGATCTGCACACAGTGGCACCCCTGGAGAATAGCACCCAGGGGCAGTGGGGGCCTAGAGAGTGGCACTTGTGGGCAGTGGGGACACCCAGAGGTGTCAGAGCACCACCAGTGTGAGGGCGACTGCTTTCCATCATTACTGGAGTCCCTGCCATGGGGGGAGTGAGGGCTGTGCTGTTGGGGGTCCTTGGGGTGCCCTGTATGAGGGACCTGGAGGGGCTCTGGGTGCCCTTGAATGAGGACGGTTTTGAGGTATCCTAAAGAGGAGAGGTCTCGAGGAGGCCCTCGACGGGTCTTGGGGTGTCCCAGGTGGGAGGGGAGTGGGAGTTTGGGGTGTCCAGTGTTGGGGTGCCTAATGAAGCTTCTTTGTATTTCCCAAGTGAGGTGTTGGGGTGCCTCCTTTGGGGACCCTTGGCTTGTCCCGAATCAGGGTTATCAAGGGGCCCGATCTCGGGGTGCTGCAGCACAGGGGGACCAGCCCTAGCATCCCCAGGAGGGGCTTGGGGACAGAACGGGGGCAAAGAGGAGCAGGAAACATAATCCTCTCCCCCTTCAATCAGCGGCAATTAACGGCCATAAAGGGGTGCAAGTGGGGCAGGGGGAGCAATGCCCTTTTGGGTTTACCCTTTCTTTCCTTTATATATTCCCTGTATCCTTTACACATATAGTTGTTGCTTTGTAGTTTAATATTGTAGCTTAGTTTCACACTTTTCCCAGGCAGAAAGGCAAAACAATTTCCAGGATCCCTGTGCTATCTTGGTTTTACTTAGAAACCAAGGCTGAAAACAGCTTTCTGAGACATACTTTTATAAACAGGGCCTGGATCTCATCCTAAGGGAGAGAACCTACAAGGTGCTAGAACTGGGAGAATTACTGCACCAAGTGCTTTTCTAATTGGAGGATTCTTGACAGATATGCTAATTCTCTATAAAAACTGCACACGGGTCATGTGCAGTGTGCATCTTTAGCCTTTTCTACCTGATGAATTTGTGCACCTGAGGTTCCTTATATAAAGGTACCATTTTATCACTCTAATTGTGTCTGATTAATATTTTTAGGGCCAGAGAAAAAGACATCAGGAGGACTGGCAGCAGCAGCAGCAGCAGAGGGGTCACTGTAGCTGAGAGGGACTGTACATGCAGGTGAGGGGCTATGGGGTCCCACCCACAGTGCTGTGAAGGGAGCTGGAGGGGGCTTCACCCCCTTCCCGCAGGTCTGGGAGGCTCATTACTGACCTGAGGAGCTCCACACCCTATAGCGGTAGGGGCTGTGGTGGCTTGGGTGTCCCCTGGGTCATCTCTGTGCTGATGCTCAGCCTGGTGGCCTGTAGCACTTTGCAGGAGGCTCAACACAGGTGAGAAGCAGGTTTGGTGTCACCTGACTACCCATCTGTGCTGCTGCTTGCCTGACTCAACTGACTGCTCATCCTCTGCCCTGGGGCTGGGGATGCAGAGCTAGTCTGGCTCTGCCCATCAGGGGCCATGAGCAGGCAGCAGGATGTGTCAGAAATGGTCACCACAGCCAGGGGACAGCCCCAAAACACGGCCCTTCCTCCCTGCAGGAACTGGGCCTGGGTGGTGCAGGAATCTCTTCCATGCTCATAGAGTGATTTGAATCCCCATGTCCCATCCCTGAAATGTCCAGGGCCAGTTGGATGGGGCTTGGAGCAACCTGGGATAATGGGAGGTGACCTTGCCCATGGCAGGGAGTGGAATGAAATGGGCTTTAAGGTGCCTTTCAGCCCAAAATCTTCTGGGATTCTGTGGCAACTTCTTGAATGTGAACCCAAAGCTCAGCCCTTCCTTCTCCCTCCCTGGCCTATTCAGTGCTCGGGTGATTGACTCTAATGATGCTGAAGGCCTGGAAATGTTTGCTGCAGCCAAATTTGCAATCCCTGAATTTGCAAAACCAGCAAAACAGGGTGATTCTTCAGGCCCTGGAGGGGCAGGGGCTGAGCTCTGCTCTGGGACAGGGACAGGAGCCAAGGAAGGGCTGGAGCTGTGTCAGGGCTTGGGATGGAGCTCAGGGAAAGGTTCTTCCCCCCGAGGCTGCTGGGGCACTGCCCAGGCTCCCCAGGGAATGGTCCCGGCCCCAAGGCTGCCAGAGCTGCAGGAGCATTTGGACAACGCTCTCAGGGATGCTCAGGCTGGGACCAAGGGCAGCAGGAGCAGGTTCCCTGTCCCCAAAGCTCAGGTCATCCTGTGCCAGCTTGAAGCCAGGTGCTCCCCCTCTTGGCAGCTGATCCGGTGTCTGTACCAGGGGTTTGAGGCTTTTTGGCCCAATTTTCACCTCTCTTCCCCTGTGGTTTTGCGCTGCTGTGTTTGTGCTGGGCATGGGATCCTGCTCCCTGAGGGGTGGCTCCAGAGAGGAGTGCTGGAGGTGTGAAATCCTTCAGGGGTGGGCGACACACACCCAGGGTGCTGGATCACATGGCTTGCCCAGCCACTGGGCTGCCTGTCCCAGTGAGAGCTGTAGGAAGGGCTGTGGCACCTGGTTCCAATGCTGGTGCTCCAGATGCTTTCCTGGCTCATAGGCATGGCTCTCTGTAGAGGCCCTCTCTCTGCTGTGTCCCACAGGGTGCCTGGGTGTGGATGCCTGACCACACCGAAGTCCGGAGGGGGACAGAAATAACCAGAGGCAATAAGGAAGGAGACCCCACTCTCCACCTCCTCCTGGAAGATGGCTCAGTAAGGCTGGAGCTGTGCAGCCCTGTGGGTCCCTCCTGTGCTCCCCATGTGGTTGGAAATCCCCAGGAGAAGGAGATGCTTCACTCTGCACCTCAAACTAGCCTGGGCTCCTCAGCAGGCCTGAGGGGCTCACACATTGACTGGACATGGCCCACCTAGTACCTGAGGAGGTGCCCAGAGCCTGCAGTGCGTCTGGCTCGGGGTGCCCTGCGTCCCCTGGCCACCTGGGGAGCTGGTCCTCGCTCCTGCTCCTCCCTGGCTTCCCAAAAGGCCTCCAGCTCAGCTGACGCTGGCTGGGGTAGGAGTTCTGGTGATCACCACCTCAAGTGTGGCCTGCAGACAGAAGCCCTCCAGCTGTGATGCTCCTATAGCCCCATCCTGCTTTCATGGGGCCACCTGTCTCTTTTCAGCCCTCCTTCAGCTCCATCTCCATCCCTGCAGACACTGGCCTGCTCCATCGAGTTCCAGCTGCCTCCTCTCGGCAGCCCTGGCTGCCTCTCAGGTGTCCATGACCTGGTGGCCCTGAGCCACCCGCACGAGCCAGCTGTGTTGCACTCCCTCCACTGGCGCTTCCTGCAGGACAATTCCATCTACACCTACTGCGGTGAGCCCTGAGCCCCCCTCCTGCTCCCTGCCCTAGCACAGCCCTCTTCCTCCAGGCACCATCCTCATCGCCATCAACCTCTACAAGCTGCTGCCCATCCATGAGGAGGAGGTGAGTTACACCTACAGCTGGCCCGTGAGCCATGGACCCCTACACCTTTGCCATAGCAGAGGATGACTTCAAGCAGATGGTGAGGGAAGAGAATCCCCTGGGAGCACCCCTGGAGGGTGGAAGGGAACACCTGAGGTCCCTCTGGGAGATGGTGTGTCCTCCCGCGTCCCTGTGCAGCAGGTTTGGGAAGAACCAGTCCCTCATCATCAGTGGGGAGTTGGGTGCAGGGAGGACAGCATTGGCCAAGTACACCGTGAGGTTCTTCACCATGGTCGGGGGCTGCTGAGGCAATTCCAGCATGGAAGAGAAGGTCCTGGGCTCCATTCCCCTCATGGAGGTGGGTACCCCCAGTCCCCAGACTGCGTGGGGAGGGTTGGGTGTCCCTGCAGCCTATCCCTGTGCTCCTCATGGCCTGAGTCCCTGGTGTCCATCTGTCTCCTCCCTGGATAATGAGTGGCAGGGACTGAACCTCCCCAGGGCACCTGGAGGTCTGGGGCTAGCTCAAACCGCCTCTCCCAGCTTGCCAGGCATTTGGGAATGCAGAAACAACCAGGAATGACAACAGCAGCGACTTTGCGAAGTACTTAGAGATTGGATTTATCCAAGAGAATGTCACAGGGGCCACCATCAAAAACTACCTGCTGGAGAAGTCCTGTGTCACCTTCCAGGTGGGTCTCTGGGGTGGCACAGGGATGGATCTGAATGGGAGCCCCAGTCCTTGGAGTGGGAGGTTGTTCTTTCTGAGCGTCCCTGGGGGGGATGTGACCCCAGTGCAGCTGAGCTGAGCTGGGAGAGGGAAAGGTGTCCCTTGCCCCCAAATCTGGGGCTGCAGGGTGGCCCACGGTGACCTGGCTTCAGGGTGACTTTCTTGTTCATCCACAGGTGGAAGAGGAGACGAACTACGTCTTCTACCAGCTCTGTGCCTCGGCTGCCCTGCCCGAGCTCCAGGGCCTGGATCTCTGTGAGTGTCCCCATGACTCCCACCTCTGCCAGCCCATCCCATGCTGGGCAGTGCCCTTTCTGCCCTCCCAGCTGCTGGCTGGGTGCTGGAGAGGCCTCTGCTGATGATAACTGCAGAATCACAGAATGATTTGAGTGAGGAGGGACCTTAAAGCTCATCTCCTTCTGTCCCCTTCCATGGGCACGTACACCTTCCACTAGCCCAGGGTGCTCCATGCCCCAGCCAGCCTGGCCTTGGACAATTCCAGGGATCCAGGGACAGCCACAGCTGCCCTGTGCCAGGACCTCCCCACCCTCCCAAGGAACAATTCCTTCCCACCTCTCCCTGCCCTCTTTCTGCTGGATGCCCAGGGCTGGGAGGGGGGTGGTGGGGAGCCCCGTGGGGCAGGGCTGTGCTGGGTCCCAGCCTGACACGTCCTTCACAGGTGGGGCAGATGCTCCAGGGCCAGAGCACCAGAGACGCTGAGGACTTGGAGAGCGCCTGACATTCCCTGTTCCTCCTGGGTAAGGAACGGGCTGTGCAGGCATGGGGAGAGGTGGGCAGGGCTGTCCCCAGGGCTGGCTGTCCCCCAGTCTTCACCCAGACCCTGGGGAAGGAGTGCTGGGGCCAGAGATCCCAGTGCTGGGGAGCCTGACTGTTTACTGGGAATTCCATCCCTCTGTTTTGTGGGATGTGAGGGCAGCCTGGGGGTCCCTCATGTGTGTGGGCATGAGGCACCCCTCCCTTGCTGCACCTGCAGGTGTCACAGTCTGAGCAGCTGGAGTTGCCATCCTGCACTTGGGCAGCATCGTGATCAGAGGGTGGCACTGGTGTGGGGACAGCTGTGTTGTGAGGTGGGAGAAGATTTGATGCCACCCCAAACTGTCCCCAGAGCTGCAGCCAGGCCAGGCCTCAGTGACCAGGACTGTCCCTTTGCAGCCAGGCCAGGCCAGGCCTCAGTGACCAGGACTGTCCCTTTGCAGCCAGGCAGTGAGGCCCTGGGGCTATTCTGCGCTCTGCTGGGTGTGGAGGTGTCACAGGTGATAGTCAAGCTGGTCACTGCTGGCAAGACCTTTGTGAAGCCACTGTCCAGGCAGGAGGCACTGGATTCCCGGGATGCCCTGGCCAAGCACATGTATGGACAGGTCTTGAGTTGGATGGTGAGGAGGGTCAGCTGTGCCCTGTGGTCACTGAAGGGTCACCACACCTCCATTGGCATCCTGGACATCTATGGATAAGAGCAGGTCCCCTCTCCTGGGCTGCCTGGAAAAACTTGATCCTGGTTGTGCTTCAGCTGGGACACAGCTGTGCCTGTCCCTGCAGTGGGGACAGCTGGGTGCCTGGGAGGTGCATTATGCTGGTCTCTGCTGCCCACAGGTTTGAGATGTTTGAGCACAACAGCTTTGAGCAGTTCTGTATCAACTACACCAATGAGAAGCTCCAGCAGTACTTTAACCTGGTGGGTATCGCCCAGGGTTGTCCCCAGGTGTGTCCCTTTGCTGTGAGCCACTGAGGGAGGGACTTGCATGTCCCTGCTGATTTTGTGCTCTGTCTCAATTGTGGCTGTGCTTCAGTCCCTGCAAGTCCAGGGCTCAACACAGTCTCTGGTCTCTCCCAAAGCGCTCCACAGAAAGGGCTGCTCAGGGGTCATACAGAAACTGAGTTGCTGCTTGGGGGCTGAGCACTTTTGTCCCCTCCTGGTCAGTCCTGATTTCCTGTCTCTGCCTTCCAGCACATCTGAGGGGATCTCTTGGGTATTTGTCAACTTCCATGACAGCCAGCCATGCCCAGAGCTCATCGAGGGCTGGCTTGGCATCCTGGACCTGCTGAATGAGAGTGCAAGGTGGGTGAGGGCTGCTGGGAACCAGCTGCTGTGATCACCCAGAGTCTCCCCACTGCCCCCTCCGACCCATTTGCTTCTCAGATGCCTCAAGGCAGTGATGGGAGCTGGGCCCAGAAACTTTACCAGATCCACCTCAGCAGCTCCCACTTCCAGAAGCCCAAGAGGTCCACGGATGCTTTCATTGTCTCCCACTTTGCTGGAAAGGTAAGGGAATGCTGTGGGCGGGGTGGGCTGGGGAGGGGCTCTGCACAATGGTCCCCTGTCTGGAGATCATGGTGGCACCTTGCACCCTCCTAGGGCGGGAGGTGGACCCTGCTGGGCTGAAACTCCTTATCTGAGGGTAAAACTATGGAAACTGTGTGCTGCTTCCATCAGCAGCCTCGCAGCAGGGCAAGAGGAGCAGTGTGGATGCCGCTACTTCTGTCTCCAGCACGGACATTTCCCAAGTGCTTGGATTGTGTCCAAGCAGAGCTCTGCTCCAAACTGGTCTGGGAAGCTGCAGGCTGAGGCTGGTGTGGGTGTTGTGACCTGCCAGGTGGAATACCAGTGTGATGGGTTTTGGAGAAGAACAGGGATGCTGTTCCCAAAGAGCTGGTGGGGCTGCTGTGAGCCAGCCAGCTGCTGTGAGATCCCCTGGGCAGGTGCTGAGCAGACAAAGCCTGGCTGGGCTGTGGGAGCCTGAGAGGGACTGATGGTGCAGGAGGTAAATCCCCGTGTGTCAGCCCCACGCAGAGCTGGCCTTGGTCAGGGTGCCCTGAGAGCAGAGTCTCCTTGAATATCCTGGGTGGGAAGGGGCCAACAGCAATCAAATCCAGCCCCTGGCCCTGCACAGACACCCCAACAATCCCACCCTATGCTGAAGGCATTGTCCAAATGCTCCTGGATCTCTGGCAGGATTTCCCATGGGAAAATGGGAAATGGGCTGGGACTGTTCAGGGGAGCCTGGACAGTGCCTCAGCCCTGTGGAGGGAAGAACCTTTCCCTGAGCTCCATCCCAAGCCCTGACACAGCTTCAGCCCTTTGTGTGTGTGTCATGAGCTGTGTGTACTCCCTGTTCCATTGCCCTTGTTTCAACTTCCCCATTTTGGGATCCACCTTGGCCATGTTCCTGCTAAAAGTCTTTAAGGTTTTTGCTGCTTCCATGTCTGTAACGCTGTTGTTTCTCCTTTCCACCCTCCATGCACCTGGCAGAATGTAAGGAGCACCTGGGAAGGTCCTTGAGCCCACCTGGGAAGGTGCACAGGGCTGTTCCTGGGGCAGTGCTGGTGGGGCACAGCTGGATGTAGCACATCTGGGCTGTGTCTCTGGGTGGGTGGGTTTTGGGGCTGTGGCTCTTGGTGGTGGCTCTGCAGGGACTGCCTGGCTCTCAGCTCTCTCTGGGCAGTCTGCCCTCCTCAGCAAGCTCCTCCTGGAGGATGGGGATGTCCCCATGTCCCTGCAGTCCTGCAGGTCCAGTGGAGTCAGGGGGCCCAGCTGCTCTGGCCGCAGGTCCCTGCCCAGGAGCCAGAAGAGCAAGAAATCCCTCTCCAGCCAGGTATGGGGGAGAGGGGGAAGGTGTGCTGGCCCCACCAGGAGCTCTGTGTGCCCTGGGGACCTCCTTGAGCCCCCGCCAGTTCCTGCTGGCCCTGAGCCTCCCCTGCCTTGTCCCCTGCAGTTCAAAGCCTCCCTGAACCAGCTGATGGAGGAGCTGGGCAGCACTACCCCCCACTACATCTGCTGCATCAACCCCAGCAGTGGGAAACAGTGGGAACATCCCTTTATGTGAGTGCCTGGCTGGAGGGATGGGATTGGGAGACTGGTGGCACACTCCTGTCCCTCTTGCCCTGCATGGTTTGGGGTGTGCCAAACTGGCCAGGACCTGCTCTGGATCAGCCCCTCTGTGCCCCAGGTTTGCCTGGATCCTGCTCTGGATCAGCCCCTCTGTGCCCCAGGCAAGTGGTGGAGTAGCTCCAAGCCTCCAGGGTCCTGGAGACCATCCAGTTCAGCACCTCAGGTTACCCCTCCAGGTATCCCTTTCTTGGGTTACGTAGCAGACAACTGTCTTTCAAAACCAAGACAATTCCCTACCCCAGCAGCACCCTGGGTGCTTCCTCCTCTCCAGCCATGACACTTCTGACCCCACTCTGTCCCCCACAGATAGGTGTACCAGGAGTTCTTGGAGAGGTACAGGCCTCTGGTGAGCAGAGAGGAGCTGAAGGACACCAACATGAAGCAGATCTGCAGCACTGTCCTTACTGCTTCAAGTAAAAGTCCTGCTTTGGGGATAAAGCTGTGGCACCAGAGTACCCCTTGAAGGTGCTTTTCCCTGTGTGTTGGTGCCCAGTGAGGCACAGAAATGGGTGAGCTGGGGATGAACTCTGCCTCTAGGGAGGCTGGATGGGAAGGATCCCTCTTGGAGGAGCCTGGGGAGTGCTCTGTCCTGGCACTGTTTCTCCCTTTGCCGCAGGACCCCAGCAAGTACGAGTGTGGGAAGACCAAGGTGTTTTTCCGGGCTGGGCTGGTGGCTGTGCCGGAGGAGCCACGGGCAGCCCGCACCCAGCCGCAGGGCACTGCGGGGCCGCTGGCTCGGCAGCGCTTCGGGCGGCTCCGCGGGGCCGTGCTGTGCCTGCAGCGGCACGCCCGGGGCCTGCTGGCCCGCAGGGTGAGCGGGGACAGGGCTGGGGACAGATGGCAGTGCTGCCGGCTCTGGGCTGGGCTCTGACACGGAATGGAGTGCAGGCTCTGCCCGGGGAGCCACCCCTTGCCCTGCTCTCTGCCCTTTCTTTCAGCCCTTGCTGTCCCTTCTCTGGGCTCTGCCATTCCTTCCTCAGCTCTGTTTCCTCTCTGGGTTCTGCCACCACTTACTTGCTCAGCTCTGTTCCTCCTCCAGGCTCTGCCACCTCATGCCCAGCTCACTGTTCCCCATCTTGGTTCCGTGCTCCCTGCCCAGCTCCCTGCCCTCCCTGCAGGTTTGTGAGGATGCTGCGGAGGGCCAGGGCTGCCATGGTGCTGCAGAAGACCCTGTGATGGCCATGGCCCAACGCTCATTCATGACCTGCGCCAGGCCACCGTCACCAGCCAGGCCTTTGCCCAGGGCCTGTTTGCCCAGCACCGTTACTGAGAGGGGAGCCCAGCAGGGCAGGGGGTGCCTGGGTCCCCTCTGAGGATGCCAGTGGTGCCACTGCCCTGTCTCTGCCCCCACAGATGGTGTGGCACCGCAAGGCTGTGGTGATCTAGGCCCCAGTCCCTGTCGAGCATTACAGGCAGCTGCACAAGGGCACGGAGATCAAGGTGATGCAGCTGCTGTGCAGGCTGGATGAGCCACTGGGTCCTGGGTGCAGGGGCAGGTGCTTTGTGCTGACCGCCTGTAACCTGACCCAGCTGCTTCCTGGCCTGGGACATGAGCTGGTTGCCTGATGTGGGTCCCTAGCAGAAGTTGTGCCCCTGGCTTTGTTCCTGGATTTCTTTGTTGCTTGGTGACATTGGGATGGGGGGGCACTCTCCTGGGTGCAGCTTTGCAGCAGTGTCATGTGCTGGGGACAATTCTGGTGTGACAAGTTCCACTCTGCTGCTGCTGACAGCATCCCTTTTCACCATCTGGGTTTCTCTGCTCTGTCACTGCTCCAGTTCTGGGGGTGTCTCTGGAGGATGAGGGAGGTGGTGTGATCCTGTCTGGGAGTTGGAGGAAACAGGGCAGGATAATCCTGCTGTGGGAATCAGCTTGGAGGTGGGGAAGGGACCCTCACATGAGCTTTGCCATGGCTTTAGAGGCCATGGTGGGTGGCAGGTCAGGGAGAGCTGCTCTCCCAGGCCTGAGCCCTGTGTGGGGGGATTCCAAGGCTCAGAACTCCAAAGAGATGGTGGGAAATGGAGTCTCATTACAGAGAGGCAGCCTCTGAATCTACAGGGTTCTCAGTGATGTGACACATGGGGATGTGTCCCTGCCCGTGTCCCCAGCCCTGCCTGATGCTCTGTTGCCTTTTTCCCAACCTGGAAATGAAACTCAAGATAATTTTAGTAAGGAAGTAAATATAAGAGTGGATCTTTATTTTCTCCATTCCATCATAAAGGCCTTCAGAGGCAATTATGGAAAGATGTCCACAAAAGCCCAACCCCACACGGATGAGTACATATTTATATGTATAGGTTTTATAGGTTTTATAAGTTTTAGGAAATTAGCATAATTGATAAAAAGCACCAATTAGGAGGACAAGTGGTGATTCACTTGGTGGATTCAATTTCCCCCCAGGTCAAACTCCTTCTCTGAAGGCCCCCGCTCGGCACTGGCTGTACTTTGTCCATGAAAATGTATCTCGAAGAGTTGTTCTTGGCCTTGGCTCCCAGGAAGAACCAAGATAGCATGGCAGCCCTGCACCTCCTGGGGCCTGGAGCTCTGGAATTTGTTTTGTCTTTCTGCTTAGGGAAAGGCCATGGAAAAGTACTGGGAAAAGTAATTAGTAATACAATAGGCTACAGAGTTACAAACATATGTGTGACAAATTCAGATAACATAGAAAAGAGAAAAAGGCCAAACCAAAGGGCATCAGTTCTGCCCCTCACCTTGGGCCCGGGAGAAGTAGCAGTTGCAGGAGCAGCTCTCGGGGCTCACAGTTGCCCAGGCCCAGGAGCTGCAGTGCCTGTGGGATGAGATGCAGCGGCTGCAGGAGGACACAGCCTGTGCTGCCCAGATCCAGCAGCTGGCACAGCTGGAGAGGCACAGCTGCCTGGGCCAGCAAGTCAAGGAGCTTAGACAGGTCCGTTGGGGGATGCTCCTGCTCTTCTGGGGCTCCATGGGGCTCTCCTGGGAACATGTAGTGGTCCCTGGAGGGAGCCCACTGGGCAGGGCTCAGGCTGTACCTCCCTTCTGCCTTCCCGCTGCGCTGTGAAGCTGCAGCTGGGGAAGGAGAGGGATGCCCTGATCCAGTGCACGCACAGGATCTGGAAGGTAAGAGGGGTGCTCTGACCCCTCATCCCCCTGGTAGGGGCTGGTCCTGCAAGCTCGGTGTGTCTCTCTGCACATCCCCTCTCTGCGGGGTCATGGCGTGGCTGTCCCCGGGGCGCACTGTGTGTCTGTCCCCACAGACCTGCCCCAGCGAGCGGCGCTGCAGAGACAGAGGCTGCTGCGGGAGCTGGAGAAGGAGCGAGAGCGCTACTGGAGCTCCGTGCAGAAATATGCCCACCTGGAGCAGGACTACGAGAACCTGCAGGATGAGGTGGCCTTCCACAGGGTGAGGGCCAGGCAGGGAAACTGGAGCCTCTGGGCAACCCCTTCCTTGGCTGCCCTGGGCTGGGGACCATGCTGTACCCAGAAATGCCAGGATGTGCCCAGCTGTCCCCTGCCCATGTCCCCACTCTCTCCTCCAGCTTGTGAAGATCCTTCGGGCGTACACCCTGGCCATGGGGCTGGAGTAGCCCGTCAGCCCCCACGTCCTCAGCAGCTTGGAGGTGAGTGGGGCCTGGGGGGCTGCCCTGCGTGGCTGGGCCCACCCTGGGGCAGTCCCTATCTCACCATTGTCCCCACAGAGGCGGCTGCAGGACCAGTATGGGGAGGGACCCAACCAGCTTCTGGTGGACACCAGCCACATCTTCCCTGTGCAGCTGCCCTTCACCACCTCCCCACTGCACCTGGATGAGCTCCACATCCCTGAGACCCTCAACCTGGCCTTGGCCACCTCTGAGCCTGAGGCTGCCCCTGGGCTGCTGCCAGTGTCCCATTTTGAGGGACACTGAATCCTCTGAAGTTTGGGAAGGCTGTGAGGGTGGGGGTTGAGCATCTTTTGAGTTTTCACTGGGTTGTTTGGATACCTTTTAATCCTTTGAAGCTAATAAAAGTCTTTGCATGTAACTTTGGCCTTGAGGCTGTTTGCAGGGTGCTGAGAGGGAGTTTAAGGAGGGAGGGAGATTTGAGGGAGCTCTTTAGCCCCTAGAGAAGAGGTGGTCAGCACGCTTGGAACAGACTTATCTGCTTCCTGTCAAGACTGGGAGGATTCATTTGATTGACCTGGCTTAGCTGATGACATGCAGACTTGAACTCCTCAGCCTGTTAGGGTTAGGAGTGTTGGCAGGAGTAATGTCACCAGCTGGAACAGGAGCATTTCTAGAAAGGTTTGGTGCAGTTAACCACAGCTGGACTTCTCTTCTCTTCACTCCTCCCTGAACCACCTGTGCAGGTCCAGTTAAACACTGTCCCACGGCATCCTCTCACTGCAATTCCTGAGAGGAATTCCTTGAATCTCCTGAAGCCAAGCCTCCCCCTTTCTTCATAAACAGGATCTATTTCAGGAGTAGATGAACTCCTGAAAGTGCTGTGTCCTGGACTTCAGTTATGATGGCTTTGGGAACCTTAGGACTGAGAGGTGCATGAAGGTGGTAGGATGAAGTGTCATGTGAGTCAGGGCTCAGAGGGACTTGAATTTAAATTCAAGAACCCAACTATTTTCCACTCTGGGACTGAGGTGAGATATGATGGTGGGAAGATGCAGTAATAGTCAATCCTGCCCTCTGGCAGTGGAAAGCCATTTTACCTTGTCCTGTCCCTGCAGGCCCTTGTACAAAGTCCCTCTCCAGCTCTTCTGGAGCCCCTTTAGGTGCTAAAGGGACTCTGAGGTCTCCCTAGAGCCTTCTCTTCTCGAGGCTTAAAGGAGTTTGGTTACACCAGGTCCTGCTGGCTGGGAGGGACTCCATTTTCCCACTTGAGGTGGGTTTGGGTTTTCCAGTGCCCAGCATTGCATCCCAGAGCTCACAGACCAAGAAGCCACCAGGCTTGCTCAGAGATTCACTTGGACTTACTGAACAGGGTTTTGAGGGCAACTGTCTATGGATTATATTTATTGTCCTGCTCACAGTGGGCAGCTGGTGCATAAATGATTATATTGTTTAAATTTTTGTTAATCAACTCCTCTGAGGATCATGGGAAATTAAAGTAAGTCATAAAACAACTTTCCCCCAACTCTCCCTTCTCTGCAGGCTCAACTTCCCCCCTAAACTCTCCAATTCCTCCCCCACAGCTGTGCGGGAGGATGGGCAATGGAGGTTGTGCTCAGTCCATCACCCCTTGTCTCTGCTGCTCCTTCCTCCTCCTCCTCCTCTTTCCCTGCTCTGGTGTGGGGTTCCTCCCATGGGTGCCAGCCCTCCAGGAGTCTCCACCATGGATGGATCCCATGAGCTTCTGCAGCCTCAGTGCTGCCATTAGCCTGCTCCAGCACAGCCTTTGCACAGGCTCAGAGCTCCCTCAGGGTGCATCCCCCTGCTCTGCTCAGGGTCCTCCAGGGGCTGCAGGTGCATCTCTGCTCCCCATGCACCTCCCTGGGCTGCAGGGGCACAGCTTGTGTTACCATGGCCTCCCAGGGACCCTCTGTTCTCTTTTCACATACGCACAGGAGCCCCATGTGAAATTATGATGATCAAAGCTAATTAATTAATCTAGAAAACCTCAAGAAAGCGTATATCCATCACTGGAAAAAGACATGAGACCAAAAACAAGGATGGGGTTGGACTAGAGGTTTAAAGTCCCTTTCAACCTAAGCCATTCCATTATTCTAGCAGAGCCTGGTGGCAGCCTCACAATTCTCAAGGGTGAAGCAGGACTGTGCCAGGGCCCAGGAACAACCCCAGCTCTCTCTATAGGTCATCAGGGCCCTGCATTCATAAAAACCACATCAATCCTATTTAGTGGGGAAGTGTTTTAGGGACTATGTCAAGAGCCTTGCAGAAGTCCAGGCAGGTGCCATCAACAGCTCATCTTTTATCTGCTGATGGGTTCATCCCATCATGGAAGGCCATGAGACCAGCAGGGGATGGGTTTGCCCTCGTAAGGCTGTGCTGGCTGTCCCTGATCACTCCCATGCCTGGGAATTATCAGCATTATGCTTGGGAGTAGTGTCACCTCACAGGACATGTCTGTCCCAGCTCTGCAGCTCCTCCCAAGGGGAGGCAGAGGGGCTGGGGCTGAGCTCTGCTCTGGGACAGGGACAGGAGCCAAGGAAGGGCTGGAGCTGTGTCAGGGCTTGGGATGGAGCTCAGGGAAAGGTTCTTCCCCCCGAGGCTGCTGGGGCACTGCCCAGGCTCCCCAGGGAATGGTCCCAGCCCCAAGGCTGCCAGAGCTGCAGGAGCATTTGGACAACGCTCTCAGGGATGCTCAGGGTGGGATTGTTGGGGTGTCTGTGCAGGGACAGGGGCTGGACTTGATGATCGTTGTGGGTCCCTTCCAGCTCAGGATATTCCAGGATTCTGTGTTCCTGTGATTCCATTTAACATCTATCCTTGGTTTTCTAAAGCACCCTCAGGGAGGCTGAGTGGCAACAGGGATCATCCCTGGGCTATTGGTCCTTGGAGCTGGTTATCCTTGGAGCTGGTTATCCTTGAGGTTGGATATCTCTGGTTTTCCCTTTAAAGATGGAAGTGCTGCACTGGGGTGGCCCCAGGTGCCTGTCTCCTCCCAACTTCCCACAGGGGCCACAGTGAAGGGTGTGCTTTTTAATGTCAGTTATAATAAAATATTTTTACAGAGCCCAAAAAATTCAAAATAGTGCAAAACATCTCACTGTCATGCATCCATGGGAGCCGCCGCCATTGGCGGGACAGACACACAGGCATCGGTGACACTGTGCTACAGGAGCAGAATTGGTCAGTTCAATCACATGCCAAACAGGGGAGGGGGCACAGGGCTGGGGGCACCACGGTCGGACTGCGGGGCCAAGCCCCAGCCTGGCTGTGCAGGAGCAGCCAGTAGAAAAAGGGTGTAAACATTGAACAGAAACCAGAGAGCAAAGTGAAACCCTTTGGTCCCAGGCAAACGCTCTAGGCAAAGGAGCGTGGGGGCCAGTCGGGGTACCCTGTTTTGGGATGGGAGGGGGCTGAGAGAGCTGTATTGACTTGTGGGGTCATGAGGCTTCTGTCTGCCCCAGGACTCGGGGCAAACTGGCCAGCTGAGGTGGCCACCCCAATACCACACACGCAGGCCTCCCAGGCACTCACACGAGACATGCACACCACTTAGCACACAGAAATGGTGCTCACTGGGGAACTGGGGGCACAGAACTGGTGCTTACTGGGGCACTGGAGGGACGGATTCTCTAGGGCGGGAAGGGTTTTGCTTGCGCCAAGGAGATCCCATGGGCTACACTGCTCAGGGATGCTGGTCCCCACCGGCCAGAGCAAAGAGGAATGAGTCCCTCTGCTCTGGTGCCCCCAGCCCCTGTCTCCCCAAGCCCTGGCACCTTGTGGGGGGCAGTGGGGTAGCCCACGGTGGCAGCAAGGCAGGGAAGACAGGATACGGGCCGGGGGCTGCTCCCTGCTGCTCCCGACCCTGGTGATGCTGCTGCCAGCCAGGGAGGGGACCCTGTACAGGGCCCGTGGGGGCTGCACGTGTCAACCCAACGGCCCCAGTAGCCCTTCCGGGTGCAAGACACAGCCTGTCCAGCTGCCCTGTATGTACAGGTATTTACATATGTACACATACGTGCTCAGGGCTGGCAGCTGCCCTGCCCTCAGGACACACCACGGCGCTCAGGGGCGGGGACAAGGGGACATCACACTGTGCCAGCCACTCACCAACACCCGCACATGGCACGAGACACACACACCCTCGGCAGCCCTTTGCTTGTGTCACTCGGTGAGGTTTGGGGCTGGGTGGGGCAGTGGAGGTTCAGGGATGGGCCAGTGGGGTTCCTCCGTCTCAGGCAGGCTGGGGAAGAGTGGATTGCTCCCCTCACCCAGGCTCGGCTCCAGCCCTTTCCTGCAGCCCGCCCCATCCCAGCACCTTCCTGCGGGGTGTGACCGGGGCCTGGCTGTGCTCGGCACCGCTGTCACCCAGCCAGCGGGGCCGGCGAGGGAGGGGAGGGTCTGTCACTGCAGCCACAGCACCCCCTCCCCAGGGCCGAGGCAGCGACTCCTCTGTGGCCACTCCTATGGCTTATACACGGCTAGAGGATTCTGTCAGGGGGCCGGGAGTGGGAGGCGAGGGCTGGGGGGCCAAAGGACTTTAACTGCTGCCCTCCTCGGCCGAGCGCGTGTCCGACTTGAGCTTGACGAATTCCTTGGCCACCTCGTCGTTGTTGCGCTGGGAGAGGATGCGGAGCACGGTGAGCCCGGTGTCGTCCATGTGGATGCGGCGGCCCAGGGGCAGCCAGCAGGCGCAGCCGGGGCGCTGCAGGATGTCCCGGAGTTGCAGCACGGCGATGCCCACGGTGCGGTCCTCCCGGGCGAAGCAGTAATCCTTCACACACACCTGCAGCTCGTAGCACTCGGGGCCCGTCTCTGTCCCCAGCGTGCTGAGGAAGGGCAAGGGACGGGTAGTGTTGGGAGATGGGGTCACACTTCACCCCTAGCCCGGCCGTCTAACAGCCCCTACACGGCTGCTGTCCCCAACCCCACCCCTAGAAAAACCTTCTAACTCCTGTTCCCCACTCCCTGCTTTTACCAATAAGAAAATACCTGAAACATCCCATTGGGGATGAGCAAACTCCCTGGCACACCCCAGGAGGTCCCCACATGCTGGGGACATATCCCCCAGCCTGTTCCCACATTCCCAGCCTGTGGTGCCACTCACAACTGGAAGCTTTCGTTGTACTTGGGGGCCCAGCTGTTGTTCTTAGACTTGGTAGCAAATTTCCTCTTCTTGTCACTGAGGTGGGGCCCGATGATGTTGACCTCAATGAAGGGCCGGAAGATGCCCGAGGTCTGCCACTTGAGGTCATTGGCAGCCACCACTGCAAGGAGGGGACAGGTGAGGCTCACAGAGCACTGTCACCTTCCAGACCCTGGCACCCTGGCCAGAAGAACCCACCTTTGACGGTGACTTTGTGCTCGCCACTGCTGGGATGGGTCAAGAGCTCCACGTGGATGGACACCTCCCCAACGGGGTCATCCACGCCAGAGCCTGTGACAGAGGGAGGAGATGAAGGGCCTGTTTTCCCCATGTTCCTGACATGCCCTGCCCAACACTAACCCCACTGGGGAGGCAGGTCACCTCAGGGTGGAAAGGGGTGGGCATTAGGGTGTGTCCCAAAGGGTTGTGGGCACAGCAGTACAGGTGCAGCAGCTGTGATGGACATGGCAGGACACCCCCAGCCGCAGGTTGACTCTGCCATCCCACCCCTCTGAACCCTCCCTTGCCCAAGCAGGAGTGTGGGGCAGAGGACAGTGCCAGAGTTCCCCATGCTCTGGCCACGGAGGGGTGACAGTGTCATGGGCACAGCACTGGGCAGGAGGGACTCGGCCAGGGCAGCCACAGCCCTACCAGTGTCTTGAGGCTGACACGCCCCCTCATACCCCTCCATCCCAGGGACATCAAGCCCAGGGGTCCCCGAGCCTGGGGACCTTGGGTGACCTTCAGCCAACAGGTCAGCCCACCCCATGCCACCCCAGAGTTCTGCATGCACCCAGGGGTGAAGGACGGGGGTGCAAGGCAGAGGGACAGGCTCTGTGGGTCTGATGGGCCCACAGAGACCCACCAGGGCTCAGTGGTAAGCTCTCAGGGTGGGAATAGCAGTGGAAGGAGGACATGTGTCACTGAGGGGGCCAGGCCAGGCCCAGACTGGCAATGGCACATTCCTCTCCATCCCCCAGCCCCCACCCCCCCATGCTGAGCCAGGATGGAGGTGATGGTGGGTGGGGAGGCGGGTCTGGGCATGGAAGGCCAAGCGGGGGTGCAGCCCCGGCGCCCAGCGGGGTGTGATGGAGGCCAAGCAGGGCCCGTGGGGGGCTCATTCTCTGCGCCCCAGGACAGGCAGACAGAGCGCGCCAGAGCAGGGCTAGTAATGGTCCTTAGGGCAGCAGGGTGGGCAGAAAGGGGACAGGAGGGCATGGCCTCCCCTAGGGCCACATGTCCCAGGGGGAGGTCACGGTGGGTGCCCACGCCCAGGCAGCAGTGCTGGGGACAATGTGGGGTGCCCAGAGCGTGTGAGCAGACACCCCCATTCCCATGGGGACAGCCCCCAACCCGCTCTGGGAGTGGTCAATATGGCTGAGCACAGTTCCTCCAAATTGCCCCCAAAGCAGCCCTGGAGTGGCAGTTTGCCCGTTCTGGGGGACCCCAAGGCTGGTGATGCCAGGAGGGTCCCCAGGCCACCCCAGCCCGCAGTGCTGGGACTGTTACTAGCCCAGGCCGGTGGCAGGCAGGTGCAGGGGTGGGTGAGTAGCACACGTACCCTTCTCAGGATAAACCTCTTCACTAAGGGTAAACCTAATCCCTTTCCCACCATGAACTAGTGGGAAGGAGAAAGAAAGAGACAGAGACACAGCACAGAGTACACAAAGAGAGGAGGAAGGAGATGAAGGAGGAAGGATATGACAACGAAGAGAGGAGGGAGGAGATGCAAAAGAAGGGAGGAGGGAAGAGATGAAGAGAGGAGGAAGGAGATGAGGAAGAGAGGAGGGAAGAGATGACGTGCGTGGCGAACAGGAACAGTGGGGGGGGGGGGGGGGGAAACAAAGAGAAAGAGAGATCAGATCTCGCAGACAGACTGACGGCCAAGCACCCGGACAACACTGCAGCGACACAGGAGTGCCAGGCACCCCCAGCTCCGCGTGTGGGCTCCTGGGGACAGGGTACACCCAGGGGTGCTGGCACCCATCAGACCCAACCCCACGCCCCTGACATGGCTGGCACAGGAGGCACAGACAGGACAGACGTCCGTTGAAGGAAACTCACGGACAGCAAACATACGTCCCACTCCCCGAGGACGCAGACAAGCCTGGCTGGGGGTCCCTGTGGTGGCCTGTGACCACCACTGAGCATCTCAGGGCCCTCCTCCAGCAGCCAAGGGACAGAATAAAGGGCAGCATTTAGAGCCGAGGGCTGATCCTGCCCTGGAAGGTGCCCAGCATCCTGCACTGCACCCCAGCAACCCAGAGCCCACATCAGGGGCTTCGGCACCCAGCATGCCCAGGACAGACCCTGGCACAGCATCTGGATCCTGTGGACCCTGTGACTGGTCTGTCCTGGGTGCCTGGGGCCATCCAGAGGGGACAAACACTGTGACACCTGGCCAGAGGGTGACCTTCCCCCCACCCACAGGATCCATTTCCATGCCAGTCCAGCAATGCCTTTGCACTAGGGACCCACTGTTCTTGCTAGTGGGGGACTGGGGAGTGCCAGGCTGCTGCTGGGCACCCACGGCCCCTCTTCACCTGCAAGGCACGGGAGGAAAAAGCCCTTCCTTCTCCACCCATCTGTCCCCCACCGTGAGCCTGGCTGGGACCCCCAGCCCCACTGGGACAGAGCCAAAGTGGATCCTGGCCACGGGGCAGCCAAGCCCCTGAGGAGGATGAGAGCCCAGTGGGGACCAAGGCAGCCTGTCCTACCCTGTGACGACTGGGTCTGCACAAAGGTTTTGATGAGGAGATCTGTGGCTTGGGTGTAGAGGGACAGGGCATAGCGCAGCGACTGCAGGTCAGGGCTCTTTTCCAGGAATGTTTTCTTCAGCCCCACGCCGCCGGCATGGAAGTATTGCTGGAGGGGGAAAGGCCCCAGGATATTCAGCAGTTCTGTGAGGGTCCCCCTGGCGCTCCCCGTGCCTGGGCCTCAGGGTCAGAGCCCCAGGGGCACCCCAAATGCCCCAGAGTGCCCTCACCTTGATTGTGTCCAGTGCCAGCTCCACTACAGCACACTGTTTTGGGGTCAGACTCTTAGCTTCCTCACGCACCATGTGGTCCTGGAGGATACAAATCCTGCTCTCAGCACAAGACCAGGACCCTGCTGCCCCCAGCCCAGCCAAGCCAGCAAGGGGGCAGTGATGGGGTCCTGGCAGCAGTGGTACTGGCACCTACCCTAGAACAGAGAGCAACCCAGCACCCCAGTACCCCCAGCTGTCACCTTCAGCTCGGTGACCCCCAGCCCAGCCCCCCAGCCCTCACCTTCAGCTTGGAAAGCTGCCCCAGCTCCTTGGCCGCGTTGAAAATCATCTGTGTGCCCTGCAGAGAGCAAAGAGACAGGGACAGCCCCGGTGAGCAGCCAGGCTGGGGGTGGCATGGCTAGGCTGGGCACATCGTGCCAGAAGCTTGCTGCAGTTCCAGGGGCTCCTCCAGACTCCAGGGGACAGCAGCCAGGAAGGTGACACAGGTACCAGGCTGGCAGCCCCTGTCTCAGCCCAAGTTCTCAGCACAGCTGTGAGGCTGCAGGCTTGGAGACCCCAGGGCAGGACATCACCCCTGCATCAGGGGCCTCATGCTCTGCTCAGCACAAGCAGCTTGGCCCAAGAGTCCCATCTTGCTTCCTGTGCTCCAAGCACCTGCTCCTGCATCCAGCAGGTGCACAGCACAGCACTGACCACTCGGACATCAGACACAGTGGGAGCAGAGAGCGAGTGCGAGGGACAGCAGGCAAGGGGAGGATGTGGCCTGTACCCCACAGCCACCAAACAGTCTCCGGCCACACGGAGCTCTGCCCAGTCCCAGGGAGGTTCCCAGCCCTTTAGCACTCCAGGGAGTCCCCCAGGTGGGAGACCTGGGCTGCTCCTGTCTGACCTGTGCCCCCACCATGGCAGGGGCCATGGAGCCATTCCGTGGGGCCCATGGGCATAGCAGCCCCCTGGATGGGCAGATCCCACTCACTGCCCTGGGCTGGCACCTCTAACCGGGCTGAGCACAAGCTTTCCTCCTCAGCTCAGTGTGCAAATTCAACTGGATAAACCGGGACCCAGAGACCTCCACCACCTTCCCTCTCCCAGCACCAGTAGTTCCAGTCCCTCCCAACACAGAAACCTCAGCATCTCTCCCATTAACCAGTACCTTCTGCAGGGGTCTGCCCCTTCCATACTCTCATTTTGTATGCCCCCATTAACCTTTTGTGTCCACCCCTCTGCCCACCCACTTCTGTGCAATTAATTCCACCCTCACTGTTCCCATCTCCCCCGGTCAGTGGACAGGCTGGGAGTTGGGGACACTGGTGTCCCCAAACCAGAGCATGACAGGACACTGTACTGAGCTGGGAGCCCCCAACCCAGAGCGCAAGGGACAAGGGACAGGGAGGAGGGAAGGGGAGAGAGCAGTGCCAAGTGGGGAGCAGAAGAGCCATGTCCTTACTTCAGTGTGACTGGGCAGCTTCACCCTGCTCTGGAAGAGAACAGCAAGGGACAGTTACTGGTGGCCCCAGCAGCATTTGGCCGCTGCTCCAGGCCCCCCACATCCCCCGGCCATGAGGATCTGGCCCTGTACTCTCCTCTGGCTCTGCCCAGTTCTCCGCTGGTGACGCTGGTTTGGCACTAATTCACAGCTGCAAACGCTCAGCCCCATGCTCGCGCAGGTGAAGCTGTGATGAGTGTACCAGGTCTCTTCTGAGGGCAGGCAGGTTTGCTCCCCACCCCATTTGGGGCTGGGAGATCAGAGGGAATCAGCTCACCCAGCACACTCAGCAAACTGGGCAGGAGCCAGTGTCCCCCAGGAGAGGGGGGGGGAGCTGCAGGCATTGCCCAGATGGGTGCTGGCATGGCTCTTGCCAAGAACCAGGATTTGAGGAACAGGCTGGGGTCACTTCTGGGTCCCCACCCTGTGGTGAGGAACCCCCAGAGAGGGAAAGAGCCCATGTGCTGGAGAAAGCCCTTGGAGCAGGGCTGGGGCTCAGCAAGGAAGGGGGAGCGGGCTCAGAGATCCAGAGGATCTCAGCAGCCCTGGGGCTCTCACTGTGCCCAGCATGGGGGGGCATGTGTGCACCCCTCTTCCTGAGCCCCCCACAGTGGGATGTGTGGAGGGTCTCCCATGCATGAGGTCTCAACCTTTCTCCATCCCAGCCAGGCAGCTGGGGCTGAGGGCTGTGGAGCAGTGTCCCCCATAGAGATGGGTGACACCCCACATCAACCCCACAGGGACTAAACACTACAGAGCCCCCACTCCCTACCCCAGGGACACACAGAACTGGGGCTGTCCCCAGCACACAGCACAGCACACCTCACCACAACACCACGCAGGCAACAGCACATCCAGACAGCACGACAGAGGAAGCACAGACAAGCCTGGACCTCCACAGCAGGCGGTTGTGAGACCACAAGTGTGGCCCCGGGGCAGTGACACACATGGAGCCCACAGCTATTTACCTTCTCTGTCCCCTTGCCATGTTTTCTCAAGAGCGTGCCCTGTAGAAGCAATGTCAGAGGTTGAGTGTGGGGTGGGGGGACAGCATGGGACAGGACACAGGGTCACAGGTGGCAGAGACATCGCGGGCTCCTGAAGGACAGCCAGTGGGGCACTGGTCCCCATTAGGATACTCAGTGAGGGCCTGGTGTCATCAGGGTGCTGGAAAGCAGGATGTTGCACTGCTGGAGAACTTGTCCTCACACTGGGAAACTGCTGGGATGCAGGAATGCTGAATCTATGAGGATGATCCTTGCTAGGATACAGAGATGCTGAATCCATGAGGGATGATCCTTGCTGGAATACAGGACCCAGCTGTGTGTGGGCAGGCTCTGGTGCCCCCACATATCCTGCTTGGCAGGTGCTCCCAGCACTGGGGAGGGAGCAGGGAGGGAGTAGCTGGGATTTGGCTTTGGCACGCAGAGCTCTGGTTTGTGCAGGGCTGGGCCCAGTGACAACCACACACTGACCCAGTGACAACCCCACACTGATCCAGTGACAGCCCCACACTGATCCAGGCAAGAGAAACTGTGTGAAATGAGGCAGCAGTGCTATGGGGAGGACGAACTTGGTTCTCAGGGTGGACTGTTGGAATCAGGAGAGGAGCATGGAGTCAGCTGGCTGGGAAGCCTCAGAAGGAAGAAGCAGCACAGGTAGGGCCAAGCAGGGCTGCCAGGAGGGGTTCTGGCCCTAGCACGGGGTAATGGGTAAACAAGAGGAGCTTGTACCACACAGAGCTGACACCGCTCTGTCCCTTAGAGCCTCAGCAAAGCTGGGACATGGGTCCCAATGAGGTCCCCATGAGGTCTTCACGAGTTCTGAGGAGACACTCAGACCCAGGCTGCCCCCAAGACCTCCCCAAATGCTGCTGTTAGACATAAAGGGCGTTGGGGGACAGCAGAGGGGTGTTTGTTCCTGCAGGGAATGGCACCAGCACCCAGCAGCTGGCAACCACTGCTCTTCCTGCACAGGTACATAAGTCACAGCAGGGGTGGAGACAGGACTGGGTGGGGGACTTGCCCTTCCCTTGCCCCCAGGGCCATAAACTCACAGCCACAGACTGGTCAGAAGAGAACAGAAGGAAACTGCTCAGTCAAAGCCATGCAAAGACCCAGCAGCGATGCCAAGAAGGGAACCGGGAGTCCAGGTTCCCAGGGTCATATCCCGACCAGGGAAGGAGCCTCACAACTTATGCCCAGCAGCCTGCCTCAACACTGAGCACCCGGGCCAGGGACTGCCATGTCCCCCCCCCGGAGAGACTCCTCCTCCTCCTGGCAGGGAAAGCTTCTGCCCTCACCCTCACCACAGCCAGAGCCCAGCCAGGGCCTCGAGGGAAAACTGAGGCATGAGGGAAAGGAAGGGCAGCCCTGACTCCAGGCACGTGCTCCCTGCTTGTGCCTCCCGCAGTGTTTCCCCCCACAGCATGGAGCCCTGGCTTGGCAGTCTCTGATGACATGGCACTGCCATCACCGTCACCTCCCCCCCATCACTTCCCCTTGTCCCTCCCCACGTCCCGGCACTGCCAGTCTGTCCAAGACCTCTCCACCCACCACATCCCGGAGGGGCTGCTGGCATGTGCAGGCCAGGAGCCAGTGCCAGGCAGGGATGGGGACCAGGAGCTGGAGGACGAGGTCAGGAGCTGAAGGAGGGTGTGGGCAGGGCACGGGCAGCCACACAAGACAACCGGCGAGGCCAGGACCGACACACAGCGGACAGACAGACAGACAGACAGGGAGCTGCCGTACTTACAATCATCTGCCATTGAGAGGCGAGAGGAGCAATTGGAGAGAACAACCGTGACGTGAGTGTCAGCCCTCGCCTCCTCCATCCTCCCCAGTGCCAGCCCTTGCTGCCCCCCACCCCCAACAGGGCCATGGGTGTCCCCCATCCACGGCACTCAGTGTCACTGCCCTGCCACTGCATCACAGGCCTCCACAGCCCCCAAGGGGCCTCATCCTTACCTGCCCACTCCCTCCTGACTGCAGGGGAGGGCTTTGCTCCAGGGGGGCTCAGTTCCAGGGACCCCACTAGACACTCAGCTCTCACATAGACCCCCAAACAGCCAACCTGTCCAGCCACCCTGTGGGCTGGCACCCAAGGACACCTGGGCAGGATGTCCCCTGCCTGAGGGACCAGTCCCAGCACAGCTCTCTCCAGGGACTGTCTGCCCTCAGGAAAATCACCCAACAGAGCCACATGTCCATGCCCCCTCCTCTGCTCTAGCACAGGCCCCACTGTCTCCAGAGCACGGCTGGAAAGAGATTGGGATGGGGACTGGGATGGGGACTGGGACTCAGTGGCACCAGCATTCCTATGAGATTTGGCCACCTTTGGCCAAGGGTGTGTGAGTCCGGTTGGGGGTGACCTGAGCCACGCTTAGGGCTGTGACATGGTGACAGTGAGGTGGCACCACTGAGGGCTGACATGTCACCACTGTGCCATCCCTCACAGACACAGCACAGGAGCTCCACAGCCCCAGAAAGGTGACATAAAGGCTGACAGCACCAGGAACTCCAAGGGAGAGCCTGAGTCCAGCTTTGTAACAGTGACAAAAGCCACCAAAGAGTGACAAGTACAGGTGTGTGGCTGGTCAAGAGCACTCAGTGTCACCCCTTCCTGCCTGACTTTGAAGGAACCATCTCAGGGAGCTTCAGGTGCAGGGGGGACAAACAGCAATGTAATAAGGAGCCTCAGAGAGGGATCATTCCCTGGGTTTGCTCTGCTTTCCTAAGCCCCCCAGGTGCAAGGAACAGCTCAGCACTGCTGGGGAATATGTCCCCACATCCTCATGAAACACCCAGCCCCTTAGCAAGGCCAACAGGCAGCATCTCCCCACACTCCAGGAGCCTCTGGATTCACCTCCTGGCTCAGGAAGCCATGCCCACAGCCAGTGTGGATGAGTGTGGCATGGGATACTGTCCCAGCTCTGAGGGAAGGATGGGTAAGAAAGAGCCAGTGTCCCCTATTCAAGCCACAATGGAGGTGGCAGGAAGGTCCTGTTGCAAAGCCAACCAAGAAGGTCCTGGAATAAGGATGACCTGTCTCTCTTCCATCCTTTCCCTGGCCAGGTTTGGAGATGTCAGTGAAGTACCCACCCTCTCACATGCCAGTGAGGGCACCTAGCCAGCAATGTCCCACACTGGCCCCAGTCAGTCACCCGTGTCTCAGGGTCCCTGGTCCCTCTCCCCATCACTCACCGTCTGGTCTGTGAGTGGGGGTAGGACGATGGTCTTCTCCATGGTGTTCATCACTAGCTTCCAGAGCTCCTTCAGCACCCGCTTCAGCACCGTCTTCTCGCAGATCTTGGCGAAGAGTGTCAGACTGTGCAGAGGAGACAGCTCTGGGGGATCCCACGTGTCACCCCTCCCATGTCATCCTGATTCTACAGGTCCCTCGCACTGCCTGACGAGGCCAGGAGGGGCAGGGTGGGCGTTCCAGTTGCCTCCCACACTCACTTGCTGTCCAGCAGGTCCATGATAGGCTGCAGGACATTGTCAGCGTCCTGCGCAACGCTGCTGCAGGTGCTGGCGGGGACGTTGCCAGTGCCCTTCACCTGGCTCAGGATGTCACCCATCTGCTTCACACACTCCTCAATGTGTGGCTGGAAACTGGAAACCACAACACACAGGCAGCTCAGCAAATCCCCCCCAGGGCCCCCAGCCTGGCCCCAGCCACAACTCCTGGACCCCCAGACCTCTCCTTTGCCCACTGCCCCTGCCCTCTCACCCAGCTGTACCTGGTGGCAAAGACTCGGCTCAGATCATCCAAGACGTTGTTAAGTTTCACCTGCAGTTCTTTGAGGATATCACTGGCTTCTGTGTCCAGCTGCAGGAGGGACAGGTTGTTGAAGCTGACTGTTGAAGCTGGTCCCTGAACCAGCCCTCAGGGAAGTTTCTGCATCCCAAATGCATCCCTGGGCAGGGTGACGCTCTTCCCAGTTCAATATGGTGGGAGAGCAGGGACAGTGACAGCAGGGACATTCCACAGGAGTGTGGAATGGGTCTGTCCCAGCACTGGGGAACTGGGCAAGGGGCTACCTCTGGGGGGAAGGGAATGATCCAACCCCCCACAGGGCTCCCTCCTGGAACCACCCCCTACTCACGTCCTTCCCACCCATGGCTTCAAACATCTTCTCAAGCTGGACACGCAGCTGCTGGATGTTGTTCATCAGGATGCAGGGCTGGAGGGGTGGGATGGAGAAGGGGGTCAGCACCAATAAATACAGCTGGGACAGCTGCCCACAGCTCCAGGACCCTCCCACTTTGCAGTGGGGCACATGAGGACAGGGATGACATGGAAGCCACCCTGGCACCATGCCAAGAACTGCCATCAGGAAGGGACTGCCCCACCCTGGGGTTGAGGTCACAGCTGGGGTCACCATGTGGGGACAGCAAAAGGGAAATACATCACCACTTTCTCCTTCTCCTTGGAGCAGTACGAGGCAAAATCCTTGGAGATGATCTCAGCATACTGGAGCAGCACGTTGCTGATGGTCTGCAGCCAAACAGGGCACCAAAAAAGACACCCAGACAGCAGCAACAAAGAGGAAGAAGGGAAAGAAGGAAACCATGAGTTCCACAGCAGTGAAACAACCTCGTATCTGGATACATACAGGGACCCTCAGACCCTCTGGCCTCATGGATCATAGAATCATGGAGTCATTAAGGTTGAAAAAGCCCTATAAATTCAAGTCCAATCATCAACTCAGCACCACCGCCATGTTCACCACTAAAGCACATCCTCAAGTTTTTTCATCCACATGTTTTTTAAATACTTCCAGAGATGGTGACTCCACTGCTGTGGGCAGCCTGTGCCAGGGCTGGACAAACCTTTCAGTGAAGAAATTTTACCAACATACAACCCAAATCTCTCCAGGCACAACTTGAGGCTGTTTCCTCTCATCCTGCCTCTGTTCCCTGGGAGCAGAGCCTGACTTCCCCACTGGCTGCCCCCTCCTGTCAGAGAGTTGTGCAGAGCCAGAAGGTCCCCCTTCCTTTTCTTCAGGCTGACCCCGCCAGCTCCCTCAGCTGCTCCTGATGCTCCAGACCCTTCCCCAGCTCTCTTCCCTTCTCTGGACACACTCCAGCCCCTCAATGTCCTTGTCACGAGGGTCCCAAAACTGACCCCAGAAATAGAGGTGGGGCTTCAGCAGTGCCCAGCACAGGGCGACGGTCACTGCTCTGGTCCTGCTGGCCACATCACTGCTGGTACAAGCCAGGTGTCATTAGCCTCCTTGCCCACCTGGGCACACCTGGCTCATGTTCATGCACCAGGAGCCACATGGACACAGCCACTGGAAGCCAGATCCAGAACAACTGGTCTCCATGGGAAGCTCCAGCACAACTGAGGAGGCAACAGCCACTAAGCCTGCATGCAACTCCCTCCTATATTGCAGCAAGCCAGTTTTAATTAATCTATATTAATTAAGCAAATAACTCATAAATTAGCTCATAATTAATTAATTAATCTCCTGTGCTAGCAGAACTGGGAGTGTCCCAGGGTGTGTTGGTGGCATATTGGCTGCCCACAGCTGAATGGAGGGGCCACAGAGAGCCCAGGAGCTCCTGCCAGGGCTGGGATGGAGGTCCCAGGGGTGGTGCTGACCCCTGCCCTGGCAGGTGCCCACCTTGGCAAACCGTCTCATGTAGTGCCCCACAATCTGGGGATCGGGGCACTCCAGCTTCTTGATGATCTCAAAGCTCTGGTTAAGCTGGGAGAAAACATCCACCACGGAGCAGGAGAAGAGCGCATGCTCCGAGGTCTGCTGGAACTGTGGGAGTGAAACAAGATGTCAGCAGGATGTGTGGGGGAGATTTTGGCCCTAGTCAGAACATACTGGGCATCAAGGGACAAGCCCCTCGCCTCCAAGACTGCGACCCTAGTCCTGTTCATACCCCATCCTTCTTGTCCCGCTCCAGTGCTCCATGCAGGAAATCCCGTGACACCTCTTCATTCTCATCCAGCCACTGGATAACAAAGGGCTCGAACCAGCTGGAAGAGAGACCCATCCGTGGTGAGGCCAGCAGCCCTCGTGGTGCCAGTCCCCCTCCCTGGCCCCAGGGCTGCACTCACGCGGGGTACTCGGGCACACGGCTCTTGAAGGAGGGCAGCTCGGTGACGTACTCGTTGTACAGCCACTTCACCTTGAAGTGCAGGTTCATGTAGTCCGCGCTCTTGCACAGGCGGTGCTTCTCGTGCTCTGCACGGGAAAGGGCGTGAGGGTCACTCTGAGTCCCAAATCTGGGGTGTGGCTCCCCAGGGGCAGCTCCAGGGTAATAGGGTGAAGGTGGAAGTGCTTCTGGGGCAGGGTTAAGCTACACATGGTGTTGATGAGGAGATGAAATAGGTCTGCCCAGGGAACAGGTGAAGCATGAGCTGAGGACAGCTCCTGCCTGGTTCCCCCTGTCTGGCTCAGGGTGGCAAGTGGGACTCACCCTCCATCGCATACTTCATGTCCTGAGCAAAGAGGTTCCACATCACCTCGGCACTGATCTTCCCCACGTTCAGTTCCTGGGGGAACCTGGGGCGAGGGGAGAGATTAGGGTGGAAAAGACCTCCAAGGTTATCAAGTCCAACCTGTGAATGATCCCCTCCTTTTCACCCAGCCCAGAGCACTGAGTGCTAGATCCAGGCCTTCCTTGGACACCTCCACGGGTAGGGACTCCAAACCTCCCTGGGCAGCCTCATCCAATGTCTAACCACCCTTTCCATTAATTCTTCCTGAAGTTCAACCTGAACCTCCCCTGACACAGCCTGAGGCTATGAATACAGGGTGAATCAGCCCTCCACATGGACAGACATCCCTCACAACCTCCCAGCAGCCTCAGCTTTCCCATCTGTAGAATGGATGTCACAACCACTTCCACGTGGGCACCCTCTGTGGGCACAGCAATGTCCCCTTCCCCAGCACCTACTCACTGGTTCAGGCAGGGCGTGTAGGAGTTTTTGTCTTCCTCAATAATGGAGACAATCAGGGTGATGAGCTTGGACCAGAAATCCAGGTTTTTGATGCTAGGGCCCTGTTCCTCAGGGGGCACCTCACCTTTCTTAGTCTGGAGGGGCAGAGACACAGTGGAGACTTCAGTCACCCCAGTGCAGGGCTCAACTTTGTGTCAGCCAACAAGGGGGCAGGAGGGAATACCCTGGAGGCCCCATGCAGCCCCCTCTTGTTTGTCCTGATCTCAACCCCACAGCTCAAACCCCAAGGCCTGGGCATTATTCTGCATGGACTGAACACTCTGAAGAGGGAGCAGGAGCATGAGGAAAAGAAGAAGGACATGGGATGGGGAGATTCCAAACATTCCCCCAGCCCCACATACCGGGTCTGTCTGGTACTCGCGGCTGTAGAGCTCGTGGCAGTTGTTGAAGATGTACTCATAGGTGGAGTTGAGACAGGCCTTCACACAGTCCTTCACCACCTGGCTGGCTCGCGGTGGGCTCTGCAGCTCCTGGACCTGGTATGCAGGGAGGGCATGGTGTTTGGAGCACCCACAAACACCCACCCAGGAGCACCACGGGCCAGCACAACCTCAACCCCCAGAGAATCAGGCCAAAGAGAGTCAGATCTCCTGAGGGACAGGGTGAGTGGGGCCCCAGCAGTACCTTCATCCGAAAGAAGGTGATGCTGGTCAGCAAATCCACTGTGGACTTCAAGTCCTGCAGCCGTTCGGGGCTGCTGGCAGGGAAGTTGTTCTGAAAAGGAAAGAGGGGAGTCGCCCTCAAAATTCACAGGGGCGAGCGAGGGTGCAGGAACAGACACCTTTTGCTTCAGGCAGGGACAGTGATTCAGGGCAGGCACCTTACCCGGTACATGGAGAGGTCGATGCGCAGGGAGTTGTGCAGCTGGTCCAGGAGTTTGACAAAGCGATCTTTCTGTGGAGAAATGCCCCAGAGGCAGGTGAACAGGGGAAAGGTGGCAGGGACTGACCCCCCCCCCATCACTGTCTCTCTCTGCTCTACACCTGCTCATCCCTCTCCTTCCTTCCTTCCTTCCTTCCTCCCTTCCTCCCTTCCTTCCAAGCCCTGAGTGGGCAGGGCATACCTGCAGAGAAGAGCATCTCCTTGCTGGTGGCTGGGGCTCAGGACAAGAGTTGGGGGAGGGGCTTCAGGATCAGTAGCCCCTCAGTTGGGGCTTTCCAAGAGCTCAGAAAAAAGGGCAAGGAAAGGATGTGCAGTGGTTGCCCATCTTCAGGGTGGCCCCAGGAGCTGGACACTTCCATGGACTCCTCACTCGCCCCGCTGGTGAGGGACTTCCTTCAAGGGACATGGGCAGGAAACATCTCGTGTGGGGAGTGTCTCCACTGGGGCTGAGGGGCTGTAGCCCAGCTCCCACACAGAGAGCACAGGGCAGAAGGATGCAAATCCCATTCTGGGTTGCAGATTGGATCAGGAGTTAGAGTTGAATGCAAAGCAATTCATCATAGAATCCCAGACTGGTTTGGGTTGGGAATGACCACCTTGTTCCACTCCCTGCCATGGGCAAGGACACCTTCTACTATCTCAGGTTGCTCCAAGCCCTGTCCAATCTGGTCGTGAACAGGTCCAGGGATGAGACAGCCACAGCTGCTCTCAGGGCAACTTCAATCCTCACTCCCTCACAGGAAAGAATTTCTTCCCAATATTGGCCCCAAAATATCATTGGGGGAGCATTTCCCTTTGCATTCCTGCTGGTGGGGAGGCTTTGAACAGCCATGTGAGCCTCCCATGAGAGCCTGGCTTCCCCCCTCAGCATTGGCTGTACCGGGTCAGGGCTGACCCACAGGGCTCTAGAGAGTCCAGAGCAACATCTGAGTCCTGGGATAAGGGCATAGGGGTGGGACAGGGCAGCGAGTCCATGGCTTGGCCGTGCCCACAGGCTGTGCTGGCCACCCCAAACCTGTGGCGCTCACGGGGATGGCCCAGCCGGGCCCTGGGCCAGACCGTGCATCCCCGACACCCAAGGAACGGCTGCAGCACTCTAACACTGGACACGACGGGTACTCAGGGTTAAAGCGACACGGCCGGGCATTTTAGGACCCAAACTTAGGCTCTCTAAAAAAAGAGAAAGAGACAAGTTTTTAAAATCCTCCATGTTAGAGAAAAGGCGGGGTTTTGGTACGGTTTCCTCCTCCTGCGTGATCCCGAGGCACAGCTTGTTCAGCTCTAGCTACCCCCTGCAACAGGAACGTGGAGGTGAGCCAAAGCTGCCCGGATCTGTGCTCGGCCCTGGCTGTGTACCTGGCTACCCAGCACCTTGCTGCACGTGGGGCTGGGCACTGACCCTGGCTCAATCCATGCACACCCAGAGCGACCATTTCCTGCCTCTGAGATGGCACGGTGGAGAGCCAAGGTGAGGGCTCAGCCCCTTCTCGCTCATGTTCCTGAGGGGCACCCGGCCCTGCCACAAATTCGCCCCACTTGGCACCTAGAGGTGGTGGCAAAACCAGCTGAGTTTGCAGCAGGCTGGGGTCCCCCAAAGCACACGAGGCTGTGCAAGACTCCCCATAAAGTGCATGAGCCACTGCTCATGGCCACATGCTTCTGATTTTGCCACCAAGGTGTCCCCCCTCCCGGCACGCTGCCACCCAGCGTCCCAGTTTGCTCAGGCTCCCATAATAATTAGGGGAGCAAATTTAGCCCTTCTCCTGGGAAGGTGGTGGCTCTTTTCCTTCTTGAAAAAGAGGAGAGGGATGATTTTTGGGGCAAGCAGGAGCTGACCACACTGCTGCCTGGCTGCAGTTTGGAGCGGGGTGTTTTGCACAGCTCGTTTTGTTCCCCAAGCCCCCCACCCCCTCCCAAAGAAAGGAGAGAAAAAGAAAAGAACGTTTACGTACCATGGGACTTACCCCAAAATTGGAGGCGGCAAAGCGTTCAGAGGCGTTGGCATTGCTGGAGGCAGTGGTGTGGGCGTAGTAGGCGTTGATGTTGGCCAGCAGGGTGCTCATCACTGCCGGCACACCGGGGCACATGTACTTGGAGGAGAGGCAGGCAAAATGCCTAAGGAGAGAGGTGGCAACTGAGGGTTTAGCTATGGGAGCAGATGCAGGAGGGGGTGCATCTCCTTATTCAATGCATAAGTCATTGAATCCCACAGCATTCCAAACTGAAAGGGACCCACAGGGATCATTAGTCCAACTCCTGGCCCTGCACAGACACCCCAACAATCCACCCTGTGCATCCCTGAGAGCTGTCCCAGAGCAGAGCTCAGGCCCTGCCCCTCTGCCTCCCCTCAGGAGGAGCTGCAGCCCCTGAGGAGCCTCCCCTCAGTCTCCTCTGCTCCAGATGAACGAGCCAAGTGCCCTCAGCTTCTCCTTAAACCCTTCTCCACCTACATGTCCCTCCTTTGGGCAGTCTCCAACAGCCTTAGATCCTTCTGATCTTGTGGTGCCCAAACTGGACACAGGAGATGAGGCTGTGCCAGAGTGTGTTGGAAAGGGGAAGGATGGGTGCACAAGTCTGGGGCAAGTCTGCACCTATGGCAGGGAGGTGAGTGCTAATGGCAGCAGGAGAGGAAGATGGGGACAGTAACTCTCCACCTGGGGGGCAAGTGCAGCCCCTCTGAACCAGATGGGGGCAGGGGACTCACGTCATGGCCTGGTAGATGGACTCCACCCCATAGCGCATGGCAAACTCATCCACAATCTCCTGTGCTGTCTCATCAAAGTACACCTTCCACGCATCATCCCCCTTGGCATCGGGGATCTTCACCACGCCGTTGTTTTGCAAATCCGTCACGAAGTGGAACAAATTCTGGAGGTACAAATGAGTCTCGTCAGCTCCCCAGGGCAGGTGGTGGCAGGGTGGCATTGCTGGGGAGGGGGCCGTGCCCCCTGTGCATGGCTAGGCTGCTCACCTCGTGTAGGCAGGTGTACTGAACATGGTAGGGAGCCACCTTCTCCTCACCCTTGATCTCCACGCTGATGTGCAGCCGGATGGCTCCCGACACTGCTGACTTGTCTGTGCGCTTGTCTGTGGGTGCAGGGAGAGGGACAAGGTGTGAGGCTTCCCTGCAGCAACCCTACTCACTGCCAGCCCCAAAGAGGGGCACAATGCTTTGGCACAGGGCCAGAGCTGAAGGGACACCTAGCAGCACATGCAGCCAGGCTGGGGTGGGATTTGGCCACATTTCCAGCTGCTAGAGACAAGGCCTTTCTGTGCCTCAGTTTCCCCACTGCAGGGGCTGGTGTTCTAGAACCTCATGGGCAGAGGGTTCTGAAAATGACCCTGGGAAAACACTTTATCCTGATGGCTTTTGATAATGAATGTTTCTAAGAGCAGACCCTACTGCAATAGCCTTCAGCCTATGGCTGGTAGCACTTTCCCCTTGGAGCCCAGGCCAGGGGGTCCCAGCATGAGCAGGATGTGTCACCCCCTGAGCCCAGGGAGGAGTTCCCAGGCTGTGCTGGTTACCGAGGTTGTACCAGACGTCCATCTCCCCGCTCAGGGTCCGGACCTCAATGATGGTCTGGCCCAGGAAGTCATCGGATTCCCTCTTGAAGCGCTGCTTGACACGGGACTTGATGTCATCGTCCTCGTCCCACACACGGACCTTGATGCGGTCAGAGGAGTTATGGCACTCGCTGGGGAGGTGACAAAGGGCAAGCCCCAGGATGAGCAGTGAAACCTTTCCAGCTACTCCCCATCACTGCTTCCCTAAACAAAAGGGACCAGCAGGAAGCAGGAACTGGGGAAGAGAGCAGATGAGGGGGCACCTACCCCCTCCCAGTGGCCTCTGTGCCATACCCAGGCAGCCCCAGCACAGCCTGGATCAGCCCCAGGGGTTACACCCTCATGACATAAAACAGAACCCCAAGGGACTCCAGCACCTCAGTGGGGGCAGGATGAGGCCCAGCTGGCTCCCCCCACCCTACTGGGACATGGCAAGAACCAGCACAGCCTGGCACAACCACAAGTGGCCAGGGAGGGGAATGGGGAGACCAGAGATGAACTTACAAATGGAAATTCTCCTCCCAGACTGGGTTGAGATTGCCGTAGATAGTTTTAGTCCTTTTTTTTGTCTTTCCAACCTGGACAGTGACATAGGGGTCACTGGAACCCGTCTTATCCTTTGCTTGCAGGCCCTGGGCACAGACCACTGCAGCACAGCACAGCACAGCAGAGAGAGCAGACAGAGAGAAGTCAGTGCCACAGCCACACGAAGATCCCCAAAACAGGCACCTGTGTTTCCCCAGGAGCTGAAGCTGCCTGGCAGAATGAGGGTTTGGGCAATGGGGACATTCCCATGGTCCCCAAGGCTGAAGGTGACAAGCTGCCTACCTGTGATGCTGATCTTGGCTGACCATTTGGAGGTGCCATCCAGGACACTCTGCTTGACTGCCTTCATCTGCTGCGTGTGCGTGGTCTTGTTGACCCCAAACACCTCCTGGATCAGCTCAAATATCTCTGGCTTGTTGCGCTCCCGGATCTTCATGCGGTCCTTGAGCACCATGATGATATTCTGGGTCCGGTCCTCTGCTCCATGCTTGGAGCTCTTCTCCGCCGCCCCTGGGAGAGGACAGGCACGGGTGAGATGGGGTGGGGGGCTGGTGGTACCCAGGAGAGAGACAACCACATGCAGGTTGGCATGGTGGGCTCAGGGACAGGAGGAAATGGCCTCAAGTTGCACCAGGGAAGGTTTATGTTGGGTATCAGGGGAAACTTCTTCCCCAAAAGTGTTGTGCAGCCCTAGCACAGACTGCCCAGGCAGGGGTGGAGTCAGTCACCCCTGGAAGTGTGCAAAAAACATGTGGCTGCGGCACTTGAGGACATTGTTTAGTGATGACCACAAGGGTGCTAAGTTGATGGTTGGACCTTAAGGGTCTTTTCCAGCCCCAGGAATTCCACAATTCTACGATTCCATGCATGAATTAATTCAAACCTGGAGGGATCTATCCCCTGCCCAGGATGAGTCTGCCCTGCCCACCACTTCTCCCATGCCCAAGTCAGGAGCAGAGCTCTCCTGGGCTGCTCCCTCCTCCCTCTCCAAGGTGAGAAGGGACAAGGCTGTGGGCCCCAGGTCCTTACTCTGCAGGCAGTCAGCATTGAGCAGGTCCTGGCACTTCTCGTGGCACTTGACGCCGCACTCAGCACAGCGCATGCCCTGCCGGGCAATGCCCCACAGCAGCCCCTCACACTCGTAGCAGTAGGTGGGGGTGGTGGCTGTCCACACCTCGAAGTTGTGGGGCGTTGTGCAGGAAATGGGGTACACTAAGGCTTGCAGGGTCTTCTTGTAAACATGGTTTTTCTGTGCAGGGACAGGGGAGAGAGGGGGAGAAACGCTGAAGCAGGGCAGAGGATGCACTTGGTGACATTGGTTTAATGGTGATAGTGCTGGGTTGACAGTTGGATTTGATGATTTTACGGGTCCTTTCCAACCCTAATGATCCCATGATTCTATCCCCAGGTGCTGCCATGAGCATCCTGGATGCCCAGGCATCACCAGAGCATGTTGGTGGGGCACAGATTCTGCACCTCCATTGTTAGCCTGGCCCCTGAGGCTCAGTTTCCCCCTTCCAACCATCCCCAACCCAGCCCACCCCAGCACTTACCAGCTCCTCATTGTTCAAGGTGCTCGAGGCCAGCGCGGACGTGATTCCCGCTTTCCTGGACTGGACCAGAGACTGTGGGAAAGAAAGCAAGTTCCCAGATCCAGCAGACCATGAGAGATCCCTCCTACACCCCCAGTGGCTGTGAAACACCCAAGACAAACCCCAGTCCCAGACAAGAAAGGCTCCTGGCTGCATGGGGGGCAGTGGGGACAGCCCAGCCCCCATTGATGCCAGCACCACTGTGCAGTGGGAGTGGAACCAGTTCAGCAGCCTATGACATTCCCAGTTCAGCTCCAGTGGGGCAGAGCCTCTCACCACGTGTCTGAAACCCCTGGGGAGATGGAGTGGGGGGCACTTACCATGGCCTGTGGGCAGCCAGGGCCAGCGAGGGGGAAATAAAAAGCCATTAGTGCAAACACTTCCCAGGAAACCCCCTTCCCTGCCAGAACCAGTGGGAATCAGGGCAACACCCCTTCATCCAGCACTGAGCAGTCCCTGGTGGGGGGACTGTGTCCCCAAGCCACAGCACTGGTTGCAGCCTGCAAATCCCAGCAGGGAAAGGCAGCAGCCCCCCCAAACCCCCCACACTGCCCACCCCATCACCCCCCACCCCAAACACCAACACAGCACAGTGCAGAAGCATCAGCAGCTGCCCAAGAGGGCTGGGGTGGGGGCACCAAGTTGGGGACAGCAAGGGGGTGGGGGGATGGGGGGGATGGGAGGGATGGGGGGAGGCAGGTTGTGAACAGGAGGGTTGGCACCCCAGGGAGGGCACAGAGTGGAACTGACAAGGTGTAAAGAGAGGGGGAAGGAGGGGAAGGGCACCTAATACTGGGGGACAAAGGTGTCTGGTTTCCAAAATTGTTGTCTCTTGTCATCAGGAGCGGGAGGGGACCAGCAGAGTGACCCTGTGCAACAGAGCTCAGGGACTGGAGGGGACCCCATCATGGGGGGCCCATACATCGGGGGTCTCCAGCCCCATATACTGGGATGGTGGGGACAGGAGCACAGGGTCTGGACAACTTGGAAAAGCCACTGCCAGCCCTCCCCTGGTATGGGGGTCTGTCTGTCCAGTACCAGTGTGGTCCAAGCTGCAGGGACCTATGGCAGCTGGGACAGGAAGGGACCAGCAAAAAAATGGGAAACCAGATGCAACCCTGGGAAACCTCTAGGCTGATGCTTGGGGTAGGGACAAAGAGCTCCGTTAAAGAGAAGCACCCTCGGGTAGGGAGAGACCAGCTCTCCACTGCAAAGAGGGCCAGGAGCCCCCCAGGCAGTGTGGGACACCCCCGCCCCTCTTTGGCAGGGCTGGGGGCACCGAGAGCTGGCCGGCATCCCCCAAGGGCGCTGTCTCTTTAACCCCTCGCACCGCGCTCACCAGATCGCTGACTAGAGGGAGAGATTTGCGTCCAGGCTTAATGTCGGGCATGCTGTTAATGCAGCGCAGAAACTTTACAGCCGCCCCCCTGCCGCAGGGAAGGCCCAGCCAGGCGACAGGAAAGAAAACAGAGAACACAAGCCATGTTAGAGGCAGCTGGGGAGCGGGGCACAGGCGGCGCAGTCCGGTGGGGCGCAGCAGGAGCAAAGCTGGCAGCTGTGGGGGGGTGCCTTGGGAGGAACCTCACCAAATCGCTAACTAGGGGGATGGGTTTTCGCTTGCGAATGTCCGGCATGCTGTCTATAATGATCAGCCCACCACCAGGCCTGCAAGAGAGAGGAGAGTCAGCGGGGAAGGGGAAACTGAGGCAGGAAGGGGCCTCCTGTTGTTGCCTCATTTTCACTCAGCACTTCAGAGAATCACAGAATGGTTTGGGTTAGAAGGGACCTTAAAGCCCATCTCATTCCACGCCCTGCTGTGGGCAGGGACACCTTCCACTAGATCAGGTTGCCGACATAGCCTTGGACACTTCCAGGATGAGGCAGCCACAGCTGCTCTGAGCAACCTATGCCAGGGCTTCACCACCCTCACAGGAAAGGATTTCTTCTCAATATCTAGGCCTTGGTGAGTACGACTGCAAAGCAACTCCTGTGTGGCCTGGGACTCACCTATAGGATCCCCATCTCCACTACCACCACAGCCAGAGCAGGAATCACTGGACTAAAAACTAAAAAGGGGGAAGGGATTTCGGCAAAAATTGATTTTTCCTCACATGAAGCTTAACAGTGACACCCAGGAGAAAAACTACCCATTTGGCTTAGTCAGCTTTGGCTTTGAGGCTGGAGACATGAGGTTCCCTCTGGGACCCCAAAGGGGAGCACTGAGCAGGTAACCCTCAAGTTCTGCTGCAAGGGAACCCAAGGCAAGAACGGAACTTCACAGCCCTGTTGGAAAGAAATCCCTGGAGTGATCTGGAGGTTCTCAGGCAACCTACCAGGTTCTGCCCAAGTCCATGGCAGGGCTGTCTGTGAGGGCAAGACAGGACGGAGACCTCCAGCCCATCCAGGCGAGAGGCTCAGGGTTCCCCATGATACCACTCCATGAGGGAAGCAGGAGTTGCCACCCCTCCTCATCCCATCTCAACTCACCTCCTCGCTCTCCCCCTCAGCAGCAGCTCTTGGGGTCACAGAACAATGTCATGTCTGCTGGCTGCTCCAAAAGCACTGACCAGCCCCAAAATTCAGTTCCAAAAAACTTGCCTCCCTGCATGCCCTGAAAGGTAGCTCAGCTACCTTTCCCCACACAAGCCCACTTGCATTAATCACATCCTAATGAGGAGGGGGCTGAGATCCCTGGCGGGCAGAGTGTACCCAGCTTCCCCTTGTACTCACCCGCCTTTGAACCACAGGGATTTTTCTCCATCACCTTCCCCGCGGGCCTGGAAAACAAGCAACAGTGTCAGGACACAGCAGGAGCCACCAGCATGGGGACAGCTCCCCGAGGGCAGTGAATGCTCACAGCACTGGGGAGCATGGAAGGATGAGCAGGGTGGGCAGAGAAAAATGTGTTCCAAAACCAAGGGGGCTCTTCCCAGCAAAGAGCTGGCACTGGGAATAAATATCTTCAGGAGGCTGACCTGGGTGAGCAAGTGGGTGGGCTTCAGCAGAGGGGCTGAGGCTGGCAAAGCAGAGAGGATTACTACACTGTGCGAAAATTCGGGGCTTGGGGGAGTGAAGAAGCAGCATAAAGGTTCAGCAGGCCCTCTGGGACCCACAGCAATTGGAAAGAAGAGCAGGGAAAAGCCAGAGCACACGGAAGAGGGTGTGTGTGCAGGGATCACCCAGCAGTGCCACCTACCCCTGCAGGGAGGAGATTATTTTGGAGGACAAGGGCAGAGAGAGACCATTATCCCTCCTTCATGGGCAATCCCTGCACAGACACACACACACACACACACAGAGGGAAGGCACACACATGGCTGAGAGGTTCCAGATGGGCATGCTTACCTGCAGGCAGGCTACACCCCTTCCCTGCAGGAAGGGGAGACGCAGGTGCAAGGGCCATGGTGGTGGACAACTGAAAAGAGAAGCGGTGGGGAGGGGGATCGAGACCCCAGGGAGCGAATCCAGAGCCAAAACAAAAAGAAAAGATGGAGGATGGAGTCTAAAAACAAAACAAAATATTGTCAACTCAACAGAGGGGAGAGGACGGGGGGCTCGCACCAGCACACGCATGCAGCACACATGGGGGATCCTCAGCACTCCCGGTCCCACCAGGGCGTCCCACTTGGTGGGAATGGGGTTGTGGGCACCACTGTTGGCACCCTCAAGTCCATGAATGTCCCTGGAAGCTGCCCTGGTGTGGAAAGGGGCAGTGCACCCAGCCCAGAGCCGTGGCAGTGGCCAGGGGGTCCTCACCTCCTGCAGCTGCATGCAGACCTTGTTGAAGGCTCTCAGCCAGTTGGCTTTGGCTCGTGCTTTGGGGTCCTGCACCTCCTCTTCTGCTGGCTCCCTGCAAGCACATACATCCCCTGTCACCTCTCAGGACAGCACCAGGGAGGGGGGTGCAGCCCCCCCACACCCAGCAGGTCTGAGGCTGCGATCTGGGGATCCTGATGTGCCTTGAGACAGCGTGGCCGTGGCAAAACTGCCTCTAGCTACCACGAAGGATCTGAAAAGGCAGCAGGTCCCACTGCAAAGGGGCAGCACAATCAGGGCAGAGCACTGGGGAGAAGCCAGAAGCTTCCCCACCCTCAGGAGACCCTGCCCTGAGCACCCAAGTGACACACAGGGGACAGTTGGTGACGCAAGCATGTGAATTAAACATCCTTTGTCCCCCATCTCCCCAGCACAATGTCCTCTGGCCACTCTCTCCTTCCTGGGGTAAAGAGCACCTAACACCCTGGTGGTTCCAAGCCCAGGGAAAAGTGTCTGCCTGGACATGTGGGTGTTGTGGGTTTTTTTCTCCTCTCCTACAAAATCAAGACATGGAGGAAAAGAAAAGAAATCCTCCAAACATACCAGTCTCCTGGAGAGCGTGGTGTAATGTGACACAGGAGAGAGGACCCAGAACTGCTCTGGGAAGAGGCCATGGGATGCTCAGGAGATGAACCTGCCCAAACCTCTGGGGAGCTTTGTCTGTGCCAATCTGGGATCCTCAGTGCTAACCTGGGATCCTCAGCATTAACCTGTAGTTCCCAGCACTAATCCACAGTCCCCAATGCTACTCTGGGATCCCTAAAACTAATTTGGGGTCATCAGTGCTGATTTGAGGCCCTCAGCACTAATATGGGGGTCCCAACACAATCTGGGGTTCTCAGCACAATCCATGGTCCCCAGCAGTAATTCAGTCCCCAAATCCTAGCACCAGACCCCTAAGCCCCATGCCCAGTGGGCACTGTGGGCAGACATGACCTGAAGCCCTCAAGTTTCTGCCAGGTCTTGGGCCTAAATATCCAGTTTTTTAAAACCAGCTCATTACACATTGGTTTAAATTAGAGATTCCCCATTCTTAGTGTGTAATTTAAACTAAATAAAAAGCTGAAAAAGCCCATCACAGTTCACCTCTGCACAGAGGAGTGACACTCACTGAAAATGGAAATGGTCAATAATGAGATTTGAATAATCTGTCTCCAAGATATGAATTATTCACATGCTGCACCAGGAACCTGACCACCAATTTATTCACTTGTACAACACAGGAGGCCATGGATGAGCTTTTACCAGGCCTAGGGAGAGGACTGACTTCTGTAAAGGAAATCTCCTCCTCTGACCAAGCTCCACCCAGGGTGCCAAGAGCCTATGGCAGAGGAGAGGAATCCCAGCCCCAAGATCCCATTCCTCCAGCCCCATGTTTGTCCCAGGTTATAAACCTGCAGCCCTGTAGCCCCAGTAGGTTCTTTAACACCTTGAGCCATGCTCAGCACAGAGGGTGGCGGGGCCCAGGCACCATGCCCAGGGTGCTGGCTGTTCCCTGGGAGGCACAAGGTGGGCTTCCCCCACCTCGATGGTTCAGGCACCTGGAAAAACTCCAGACACAGCAGAAGGTCCCTGGTCCTGCGCCAAGCAGCAGCACCAACCCTGAGCAACCTCCAGAGCATCCTCAGTGCCTCCAGGCACAGTGCCATCCCTGGTCAGCAGGTCAGTTCCCCCTCCTACCTCTCAGCTGGTTTTGAGGGCTCAGTCTCCGGGGCTGCCTCTTGCATGGGAACTTCCTCCTCTTCCCGTTGGGCCTGGAGGGCCTCAGGGGCTTCCTGTGGGGCAGAGGTGTCCTTCTCCTCCTTCCTCTCCTCTTTCCTCTCCTCCTTCTTTTCCTGCTGCTGAGGCTTCTGCTGTGGGACCAGCTGGGGTTGCTGCTGCTGCTGCTGTTGCTGCTGCTGTTGTTGTTGCTGCTGCGGGACCTGTTGCTGCTGCTGCTGCTGTGGCAGGGGTTTCTGTGGTGGTGGGTATGTTTCATGCTCAGGGGGTTCATAGGTGTCCTGCTCCCGCAGTTCTTCCTCCTCCTCCTCCTCCAACTCCTCTTCCTTGGGGTAGCCTTCCTCAGTCTCACTGTAATCCTCAATGAACTCTTCCTCCTCCTCCTCCAGGTAGAGGTCATCATCATCCTCCTCCTCCCAGCGCGGTGAGTCCTTTCGGTAGCTGACAGAGCTGTGGCAGGAGTGGTAGGAGTCCCCGTCCCTCTCGTCCAGCTCCGAGTCCCTCAGGCTCTCGTTCTCGAAGTCCTCACTCAGCTGGGAGCTGCCCTGGCTCAGCTCGGCCGACGAGGCATAGCGGCTGCTCCCTGTGGGGCTGAGGGGTGAGGGGACACAAGGACAGGGTTCCCGTGGGTCCGTGTCACCCTAGGCAGAGCCCTGGGGCCCTGCACCAGGGGCAGGAGGATGTGCAGCTCCCATCGGGAGCATTGTGCTCCTCGTCCTGGATGCCGAAGGCACAGAACCAGGAAACTCTGTCGACTGGAACCAGCCCCCCAAGCAGGGGCACTCTGACCCCCCTGCCTGTGGCTGGGCTGAGAGTGAGGATGGGGGTGACAGTGTCTGTCTCCTGGGCTCACCCCAGCCAGGGGTGGGGGCAGCACCCCCAGCCAAATCCTGCCTCCTGCTGCTGCCAGACACCCTGTCCTGCCTCTGACACACAGATCTCTCACCCAACCTCTACCCTGACATCCCAGTGCTCCCTGCTGCCCTCCCAGGCACCCCCACCCCAGGATACCCCCTCAACCCCCTGACTCCTCTTAACACCATCGCTACCCAGGGGTCCCCTCTCTGCTCTTGCTGCCAGGCTGGACTCCTTCCCCCACCCCATCTGCCCCCCCCGCCCTTCCAGCCCCCTCCTCTCACAGCTGCCTGCACTGAGAGGCCCATGGGGGCCCTGTGCCCCTCAAGGCTGCCAGGGACAGGGCAGCCCTGTGGCTCCATGGGGACAGGCTGACAGAAGCAGACATGCAGACAGGACAGGGACATGCCGAGGAAGAGGCCGACACCACATCTCCAGCACTGGCAGCCAGGGCTCAGGGGGTGTGTGAGGGGACAAAGACAAGGGGCTGGGCCGGGCAGAGCCCAGAGTGGCTGGGGCAGGCTGTGGGAAGCCAGGGGATACTGCACGGAAGAGAGTGCTGGGGGATGGCTCAGGCTGGTCCCCGCTGGGTGGGATACTGGCATCATCCAGGTACCTTGGGAAGTAGCACTTGGGGCACAGGGATGCAGGAGACACAGCTCACACCTGGAAATCCCACACCTCCCCATCCTGATCCTGCCCAGAGCTGGGAGAGGTGCTCTTGGCACATCACAGGATCCCAAATCACTGCATGAAGCTCTTGCCCAGACAAGCACACCCTGGCAGGTGACCAGAAACAGGGGGAAACAGGGGGTGGCATTTGAATCCCCAAGGGCCCAGTCCCACACCTGCTGGCATGACAAGGAACAGACAGCAGTGCTGCCAGACAGTCACAGTGCCAGCAAGCGGGACCAGGATGCTGGGATGTCACTTCATGAACTGGGGTGCAGCAGCAAGAGAGGCTGGGGGGATACCTGGAGCATCCCAATGCTGTCCCTGTACAAGGTCGATCCGGGGTGGGGAGAGTGGCACAAGGCCGCCCTTGCCAGGACTGGTGTTGGCCTCACCATGGCTGCAAGGACCAACCACAGCACTCTGCGACGGCACACGGCACACGGCACAGGTAGCGACCCACCTATCCGATAGGTCTAGGGACCGCCTGCTCTCAAGGGAAGGCTGGCGGCTGGTCCGCCTGCTCGACTCAGAACCGGACTCAGCGTCACTGCGTCCGTTTGCGGCAGAGTCTACGCTACCATAGCGTCTGCCAGGGGAGGAGAGGAACATGGTCAGCGAGGTCCCACCACCACCCACCACCCCCTGCTGCCATGGGGACACTGGCAGGGAGGCTCTGTCCACCTGGATGGGGCTGGCACTTTTGGCTGGGCTCTGCCACGTCTGCGTCCCCAGCCACTCCACACTCCACTGCCCAGCTCCCAGCAGGGACAGCCAGGGGTGGGGAGCCCCAAACCCAGTGAGGACAGAGGAGGGCAGTGACCCAAAAGAGTTTGAAAACTTCCCAGTGAGAAGGAAAGGCTTGGATGGGGCCGGCACCACCCCGCTCTTCCTCACCTCAGCATCCTTCCCTCTGTCACCCACCACACTGGGAGCACCATCCCTGGCATGACCCTGGGGACTTGCTGGCCTCTGTCACCTGCGGGGGAGGTTGAGAGAGCTGGTCCCAGGGTGAGTTGGCTGTGGCCACACTACCTGATGGGAGCCTGGTCCGAGTAGTCCATCTCATAGCTCTGCATGGAGTCAGTGTAGGAGTCGCGGGAGCTCTGCTGCTGGTGCCTCATGGGGTACTGGTGCACGGAGGCGTTGGGCTGGGATGTGGTGTAGTAGGGTGGGGGGATGCTGTTGCTGGTCTCGCTGCGGTAGTCACTGTCCCGGTCATCCACAGTACTGTCGGGGTCATCGTCTGCAAGGGGCCACAGTGAGTGGGGCAGGGGATGGCCCAAATCTGTTCCCCACCCTGCACAGACCCTTTAGTGCCACCACTGTGTCCCCACTGCTGTGGGACCATGCTGGGGAGGTGGGCCCAGGGCAGAATGAGGGGCGAGCTGACGTTATCAGCGCAGGAAGGGTTTGTGGGGAGGAGGGAAAGGTGGAATTTGGGACGTACAGAAGGGGGAAGAGGACAGGGCCAGGGACCCTCCCTCTGCCCCACCAATGTTCCACTACAGAGGCAAAGCCCCAGCTGCTCATTGCCACTGGGACACCCCAAGGGCACAGAGGCCCATGGTGCCATGTTCCCACAAGCCCGTGGGGACAGCCTTGCCCAGGACAGGGCACTTGGTGACGCTGTCCTCACCCAGTACAGAGTCATGGCACAAGGCCACAGGCAAGACCCAGCTCCAGGTCCTCTGAGCCCTGGGTCAGGCAAAGAGAGATGTGCCAGGAACCCTCAGGCTGGGAAGAGAGGAGTGGGCAGGATACTTACTCTGCTGTTCTCCCCAGCCAAAATAATTCCAGTTGCCTACAAAGAAAGGGGCAGAGACAATAAAGGTGGAGGCAGCTGGCTGGGAAGAACCAGGATCTCCCCAGAGGGCACACTGGGTTGGGGACACTGCCCTGGGAACAGCATCCAGGATGGGGCACAATGGCACTGGGACACTGCCTGGGCCTGAACATGACGACACCAAACTGGACTGAAGACAGTGCCTAGGGTGGGCATGGTGTCATTGACCCAGGCTGGGGACAATGCTATGGCCAGGCATGGTGGCACTGACAGGGGACAGGGCCTAGGGTTGGGCACAGGGGCACTGAACGATGCATGCTCCTGGGGTGGTTGCAGAAGGGGGAACTGAGGCATGTGTTAGGACAAACTGAGCTGCCACCCCAAATGCCTCTGCAGGGCCCTCATCCAGCAGCCCCCAACCCCAGCCTGCTGCCCCTTGCCCTGGAGAAGTGTCCTCATCAGCTCCATTGCCCCCATGCCCTGCTCCCCTCTACCCACAGGAAGGCTCACCCACTGTGGAGCTGGGAAACAGCAAAGAAACGCTGGCAAACACAGGAAGGACAACAGGAATGGGGATGGGGACCGGGTCTGGGGACCAGGTATCGGGTGAAGTTGAGCCCCATTTGGGTTGGGCTCCAATGCCCAAAAGCAGATGTGGAGCCCACTCCTTAAAATTCCTCACTGTGGGAGTGGGGAGAAAGGAGGGGGTGTGAGTCCCACAACGGGGCAGGGACAGGGCAGCACTTACAGCACTGTGAGCCATGCACAGGCAGAGGCTTTTCCTGCTCCTCCTGGAAGGCATACTGCGGAGAGAGGGGCTGGTGAGGGCTCCTGCTGGCAGCACTGCCCCTGCCCCCTCACCCCAGGTCTGGCTGCACTCACATCATCCTGGTCCCGCATTGCGTTGAGCTGCTCCAGTTTCTTGGCCCAGTACCTGGCCTCCTCCTCAGGGATATCTGCAAGGGCAAAGACCCCAGTTGGTGCACAGACCTCCCCCAAAACAGCCCTGAAGCTTTTGGGGCTGCAGGATCAGACCCTCAGCCCAGCTCCAAGACTCATGAGCACCCCTGGGGCTGAGGGCAAGGAAAGACACAGCCTGGGGGCCAGGACACTCACCCAGTGGCAGCTCAAAGCGGGTGTCAAGGAGGATGCGATGGAAAGTCGGATCCTTGGTGCCTGAAATCTCATTGTCGGTCATGATGACCTGGGAGTCGAGTGTGAGCCATTCCCCAGGGCCCTCCTGTCGGGTAGAAATGGGGTGAGGAGAGCTCCCAGACCCCCATTTCATGGCCTCACAACCCCAGCACAGAGGGTTTGGCCCCAGGCAGGGTGGGTAAGGCTCTGCCTGGCCAAAAGGACAGCTGGGGGTGGCACATGTCCCTTGGGGTTCAGCAGGGAGATGCCTGTGCCTGCCTCCCTACCTCATTGGACTGCCTGATAGTCCGGAGGGGGATCCACACCGTGCCCACCATGGTGTCCCAGATGAGCCCCTTGTTCCACACCTCCACAGTCAGGCCCAAGTCCAGCCGATTGATCTCACTGGGGACAGGAAAGGTATCAGATTATCCCCCATGAAGTTAACTCCCCCTCAGGTCTCAGCAGCCTCCTGGGACCATCCCAGCTTCTACCTGTCCCCTCGGGCCCAGGACTCAGGTAAGCACCCCCAGATCTGGGGTCAGGGCAGTGGGGGACTCCCTGTGTTAATTATGGAGGCAAGGGGAAGCAGCAGGGACGGGGGAGCTCAGGGGACCCCCTGGACACTCACAACATGAAGTCCTGCTCCCAGGAGGGCAGGTTTCCCCGCACTGCTATGGTCGTGCTCTTGACATTTTGCACCTTCAGGGTCACATAGGTGTTAAACTTCTCTGTGGGAACAAGCAGAGGGTGAAGTGACCACCAGTATGTCCCCACTCCCTGACACTGCCCACTGCTACCCACCCCCCCACACACTTCCCTCAGCACCCCAGTCCCAGGAGAAATCCTACATCTGCCAGGGCTAGTAGGATGTGAGCCCCCCGCTCCATCCAGGGCACCCCATTTGTCTGTGTGTGTCCCCAACTCTCCAAATGATGCCTCCAGAGCTAAGGGTCCCCTTGACCCCCTTCCCCAGCCCCTCCTCTGATCCTGCCACATCCAACCAACCCAAGAGCCCCCCCACCCTCTCCCCTCAGGTGGGCAGGCAGGTGGGGTCTCACTTACCTTGGGGCCCATCATACTTGGCCTTTTTAACTGCGGGAACAAAGGGAGGGAAGAAAATCAGGCTGAGATCCTGGGGAAAGGTTGGGGATCCCCAACAGGGTGTCAAGGGGGTGGGAGGACCCCAGTCCTGGTTGCCCCCCACACACTCCCAGCTGCCAGGTTGGAAAAGTGCTGGGATTCCCCATGCCAAGTGAGGGTGAGGGATCAGATATGAGTAGGAGGTGGGCATCAGAGGGGAAAAAAGGCTTCCCCAAAAAAACCGGCTTGCAACCCCAAATGACCAGCCTTCCTCTGTTGAGAGGGTATTACCTCCCCACACTCCACACTTTCGATTTGGTATTGATTCAGAGAAACAGATGATGTTACCATCTATATCTAGAGGAAAACCTGTGATCTGGGGGACCCTGTTCCCCACTCGAGTCCCCGCTGGGTGGCACCAGCCCAGCAGGACCAGGGTTAAGGCTCTCCCATACCTCTGACCCAAATCTGGTGGGTCGGGGGCTTGTAACACTCCCTGCGAAAAAACGGCCCCAGGGGTGGAGGACGGAGGACATGCGCCTCCCCCCCCCCCCCGCCATACTATACAGCCCCAAAACATGCCCATTGCATCCCAGCCCTGTCTCCCCCGTGGGGGCACTGTGGGGCTGGTTCCCATCCTGTCCATCGGGGGTGCAGGGAGCCCTCCGATCTTGCTCAGCTCCATGGGAAACACCCTCCCCAATTCTGGCTGACCCCCCAGTTTTACTCAGTTGGGTGGTGGTCGGTGCCCAGCTTCTGGCTGCGGAGGGCGCAAACGGAGGTGAGCACAGCCAGGTACCGACGCTGCCAATGCCGGGGTGGGTGGCGGGGCCGAGGGGTGTCCTCGGGGCTGCCAGGGGGGGACCAGGCTGGGAGGGAATGACACAGCACCCGGAAAACGGTTAAATGACGCGGTAGCCAGCGGGTGCAGGACCAACGTGACCGAGGAGGGATGAAAATAGCCCTGGCGACATCAAAGGTAATTTGATCTCGGAGACGTGCCACTCGCCAGCCGCTTTTGTCACCCGCCACCAGCGCTGGAAGGGACGTGGAGCTGCCGCCAGCGCCACGTGCCAGGCAGGGCTGGGAGGAGGCCACGTGGCACGAGAAGCCTCGGGGAAACTGAGGCAGGGGAAAACATCGCCTTGGAAAACAACTGGGGACCATTTCACTCGGCTGCCTGCCCTGTGCCACTGAAAGGGTGACACGTTGGGTGGCTTTTTGCCCGAAGAAAGCTCACCAGCTACGTCACTGGCAGCCATGTTCCCAAGGAATCACAGGGCTCCAGGAGCTGCAGCTTCACTCAGAGATAGGGAATTGACACGTGGGGGGTTGGCACAAGGCTCCAGGATCCCAAAGATCCTCGAGTGACACTAAGCTGGGAGCCTGGGGGCTGTCTGGGGTGGCTGGCACCACTGTGTGTAACAATTACGTAAATTAAATATAATGTATTTCTACATTACATTATATATATTATAAATTGATATTATTCTATTCTAATAGAGTGTCTGGTGCCAGAACCTGCCTGTGGCTGACAGGGATCCCCCTTCCCCTGGGCTCAGGGGCACCTACTACTCTTCACCAGCTGCTGCTTCCAAAAAGGAATGGGAGAGCAGAGGAAGGAAAAGCTCCAAAAATACCCAAGCTGACAGGAACAAACAATTACCCAGAGAACACGTGGCTTTCCTGGCTGTCATCTCCTGCCAGGGAGAAGTCCTGCTGTCACCATCTGCAGGATGTGCTGCCCTCTCACCCATCAAAGGGTCCCCAAAGCTGGCACAGGGGTGGGAAGTCCTGGGGTGCCACCCTGGAGCTAAATTCAACCTGAGCCCTCAGGCAAGGAGCCGAGGACAAGTGTGACACTTATGTGACATCAACAAGCTGGGATCTTCCCAGGCTGAGGTCATCTGGCTCCTCTCAGGGGATGTTGACCAGGCAGGAGGCAGCTGGCAGAGATTGGATTGGGAATGGCATGAAAACTGGGCTGGGCTGTTAGCATGCCCCAACAGGCCTGTCTGTCTGTCCACCCCTCTGCCTGTCCACACATCCCTCTGTCCATCCATCCATCCTGCTGTCTGTCCCTTTACCCATTTCTCCACCCACTCATCCCTCCATCCATCCTACCCATCTGTCATCCATCTTGCTGTCTATCCATCCACCCATGCCTCTGTCCATTTTCCTGTCTCTCCATTCACCCATCCTTCTGTCTATCCATCCATTCACCTGTCTATCCACCCACGCACCCCACCACCCACCATATGTCCATCATCTGTGTGTCCACCCCTCTGTCCATCCTCTGTCTCTCCATCCACTCCCCTATCTGTTCATCCACTCATGCCTCTGCCCATCCACCCCACTATCTGTCCACTTATCAGTCTCTCCACACATCCATCCCTATGTCAATCCCCCCCATACATCTATCTGTCCATCCCTCTGTACTTCATCCAACCCTCTGTCCAACCCTCCATGCACCTCTCCGTCCATCCTTCCATCCAACCATCCACCCAACCCTGTCTGTCCTTCCATCCACCCCTCCGAGCATCCTCTCCCTCTGTCCCTCCGCCCCTCTGTCAGTCCATCCACCCACCCCTCAGCCTCTGTGATCACGTCTCCAATCCCCTTCATCCATCTGTCCCTCCGTCTCTCCATCTGTCTCTCCGGATGCCTGTCCGCCCGCCTGTCCATCTGTCCATCTGCCTCCTGCCACTCCAGACACCCCCTCCTGTCCCCACTCACCCCATACTCCCAGGTCACTCCAGGGACCTGTCACGTAGGGACACCCCTGGCACAAAGCCCCCGGGAGCTCCACATGGTTGCAGCACCCCAGGAGGGGCAGGGAAAGCCTGGGGGAGGCTCTGGGGTGGCATTGCCGCCCCCGGGACCCCCAAAAATAGCATGAGAAGCGTGACCGGAGAGTGGTGACGGGGCACTGGGGGAAGCCCGAACCCACTCAGAGCTGTTTCTCAGCAGCCGCCCTCAGCACCACCAAGAGCGTCACCACATGTGATAGTCCTTTAAGTGGGAGGAAAGAGGCACCTCCCCTGCCAGAGGAGGGTACCCGAAATCTGGGGCTGGCTGGGAGGGCACACAAGGGCACGCCAGCTGTGGCACTGCCACGAGAGAGGGGGCTGTGATAGCACCTAAAGGACAAGGACATGTCAAGGGCTGGAAGGGGACACAGCCCCCATCCTGATGAACTCAGGCAGCACTGGGAGAGCCCCCATTTTCCCCCAGATTCGCCTGGAGTGGGGGAATCCCAGATGCTCTGTGCCTCACCTTATCCCAGCTGTCACTCTGCCACCTCCATCCTATGACCCCAAGACACATGAGTGCTACCCCACCCCCATCAGGTTGTCATAGGGCCTTGAGCAAGGCCTAAAGAGGTCTCCTCCCGACTTCTGTCCCCCCCTTACTGAGCATTCAATCCAGACTGACCAGCGAGGCTGAGGCCAAGCCTGCAGGACTCATCTGTGCACCAAGCTGGGCAGGGCTCAGTGTGCAGGGTGCAGGGATCCCCTATCTGGGCACTCCCCTCAGTTCATCCCAGTATGGGGTGACCAGCACCAGATCCCCTAACTAGGCATACACCAGCACCAGACCCCCAGGCTCCTACCCAAACCCCCCCAGCTGCCCTGATTCCCACCAGCATCACCATGCCCAGGTGGGGCAACACCTGCAGAGGCATAGGGGGCTACAGGAGGTGGGGCTGCGGCTCGGGCTGTAATTTGAGGGGGTTATTTAGGGGCTCACAGAGGGAAGTGGGGAGACTGTGGGATTTGGGTTGCATGGGGTCTGTTTGGGGAAGTGAGAATGCAGAGATACATAGATGGGGATGTATGATGTTTGGGAGAGGAGGGATTTTAGGGGTCGGGGGTGCTTGAGGGTGTAATTGGGGGGTTGGGGATAGATGTGGGGTGTTGGGGGCACATATGGGGTGTTTTTGATGAGGGGGTGTTTGGGAGTGCAGAGGGCTGTGTCTGCAGGGTGGGGGTGCCTGAGGATAGCCGTGAGGGGTGGGGTCCTGGGGGGTTGGGTAAGGAGGCGTATGAGGAGAGATGCAGTGGTGGGGGTTTATGGGCAGGGGTGTTTGAGGGGTGAGCACGACTGAGCTTGAGGGGGGTATGGGAAGAGACGCAGGGAGGGACAGGGTGGGAAGAAGCGGGCTCCGAAGGGGCGGGAAGCTGGAGAAAGATAGTCAGGAGCGGCTGGGGTGGGCGACGAGGGAGGAGCCCCCTCCTCACGGCCGGGGAGGGCTAGGGAGGTAGCCTGGGGGGGGCTTTATAGGGGAGCCCCCTCCCTTCCAGGCAGTGGGAAGTTATGGGGGAAGCTCCCTCCCCACGGCGTTGGGAGGTTATGTGGGAAGCCCGGGAGTTGTCACGGGGGGAGCCCCCTTCCCACGGCGGCGGGGGAGCCGCGATGGGGGAGCCAGGGAGGGTTACGGGGGGAGTCCCGTCCGTCCCCTGCCGTCCCCATGGGGTGGGGGGAGGCGCGGAGAGAGCCCCGTCCCTGCCGGCGGGCGTTTGGGGTCAGGGTTCGGGGGGATCCCGGGGGCTTCCGGGGGGATCCCTGTGCGGGCAGGGCGCGCCCACACCCTCGTCCCTCCCCCACTCCCGGCTCCCGCGCCGCGCGCGCGCCCCCGCCGGTTCATTCATAAATCCACGCGCCGGGTGTTTGTGAATGGAGCCGTTCCCACGGACCCCCCCCCCCCCCACCGCCCCCCTTCTGCCCACACTCCCCTCAGCCCCGCCGGCCCCGCCGCTCCTCGCTCTCCGCCCCGAGCTGAGGGGCTGCGGAACGCACCCCCCGCCCGGCCCGTGCCCTGTGCCCCGGTACCTCCGACGCAGAGCAGCGACATGGTGGCGGTGTGGGTGCCGGGGGACGCGGGGGGCGCGGGGGGCCCTGGCCGCCGCCCGGCTCTAGCGCGCCGCCATCTTCCCTCAGCACCGCGGACAGCGCCTGACGTCACCCCCCGCCCCCGCCCGCGCGGCGCCGCCCCCCGAGCCCCCCCGGCGGCGGGGCCGAGGCGAGTCTGGGGTCCCGGCGGGGCTGAACACACGGTCCGGCACACCCGCACCGCCCGGGGAAAGGGGCGGAGGGTCCTGCCCAAAGAGGGGGGGACTGTGCTGTCCGGGGGGTGGGGTCTGTCTGGCTCGTACAGCCTTGGGGGGGCTGTCGTGCCCTCCTTTCCCTGGGAGGGTGGGGTCGTCTGGCTTGTACAGCCGGCATGTGGGGGGAGCTGTGTCCTGCCTGCACAGCCTGAAAGGGCGGGGTGGTTTTGGGGTGCAGGATTTACCTCACCCCCCCAGGCATGGCCCCCCCGAGCCGCGCTATGCCTGTCATTGTCACCCCCATTGTTGTCCCCTCTCTACTTTCGGCCACCAAATGTGACATCGCAAAGAAATGCTCAGGTCTGAGCAGTGATCCCAGCTCAAGGGCTGCAGAAGCTGCCATGGTCCCAGAGAGGGACCAGCACCCAGCTCCAGATGCTGACCCTCATGGAAGGGGTCCCACATGAGAGTAAAGCAGAGACCTCCACCTCCATCACCGGGGACATGAGCTCAGACAGGTTTTCATCCTGTCCCCATCTGCCTCCTCTTGCCATGGAACCAGATGATGGGTTCACACGCCCAATCCTACTGATCCTGGTGGCTCTGTGGCAAAAGCAAGGGTGTCCCATGGGATCATTACATCTTGCAGGGACCAGCAGAAAGTGGCATCAGGAGCACCAGGGGAGAAAAGGGAAATACCAAGGGAAACTGAGGCACAGAACAGCAAGGGAAGATGTGCACACAAGGGTACCTGTGCAAGCGACTGCACACTGGTCTGACCCTGCACACTGGTCCCTCATCACTAATGAGTGGTCCCAAAAGTGCAGCAGGGCCTGACCCTCCCAAAGCAGTCCCAGGCCTGAGGTGGGTCAGCCCCCTGACAGCACAGTACTGGAGCCTGGTGGCTGGAGACGTGGAAGCTGGACATCCATGTGTGCCCTCAGACACCTGCACACCCCCTGTCCCCCACACACGCACACACAGAGCCCCATGAGGTGACAGCCCAGGCAGAGTGACCCAGTTAAGGCAGCAGGGAGGCCCATAGATCCAGGCTGCAAACAGCCCCACTGCCATCCCCCTCCCTTCTCCAGGGATAAGGCCCTGGGGGATACTGTGGGGACACTCCAGGAACTGGTATGGTGGGCAGCAATGGGCAGAGCCCTTCCTGCCAGGGAAACTGAGGCATAGAGAGCTGGGCTTTGCACTAGTGACAAGTCAGAGGAGGCAGGATCATCCTGGGCAGTGCTGAGATGCCAAGGCAGGCCCCCCCAGGTCCTCAGGCTGGAGCAGCTGGCTCAGCCCCAGGCTCTTCCCCACCACATCCATTCTCCTGGCTCTCTGCTTCCCAACAGCCCTGCCCCAGGAATGACAGAGTGGGCCCATGCCAGGGTGGATGTCAGCACTGAGGCTACCTCCCTTCCACCCCTCACTCTGGGGGGCTCTCACCCTCTTCTGCCCCCCATTGCCTGTCAAAGCACTTCCAGACTCATATGAAGTCCTAGGGATGCCCCTGGTGATGGACCAGGACTGTGTGGCACCCCCAGCTCTGGCAAATGGCATTTCCACAGCACCCGCCCTCACAACCACCATCCTGGCAGGAGGTTTGGGGTCTGCCCAGACACCCCCAGAGTCCTTCCCCACAGCTAGGGATGTGCCAGAGGCTCTTCCCAACCCCACCAGGGCCTCAATGTATTTTTGGGTGCCGTCACATGACATCTCGAGATCTCCCTGCTTCTGCCAGCACCACAGCCCTGGGGCAGCAGAGCTGCCTCTAGCAGGACGTGTCTGCTCCACTCACCATCAGCACATTGCCCATGTGTGCTGGCACACATGTGACACAGACACACTCACTCATGTCACACACGCACTAGCCTGCTCATGCACAGGCATCAGTGCATGCACACACGGTCACATTGTCACACGCACCACTTTTAAGCCACCTTTTCCAAGCCAAACAGCAATTCTGGAAGATTCCAAACAGGAAGATTTTCCTCATTCAGCTCAATCCATCTGACCTCCTGCCCCGACATCCACTGCTGCCCAATGCCACCCTCCTGCCTTGGCACTCAGCTCTGAGCTGCAACCATGGCTCAGCTTGGGGTTTATTTTCTGCCCCAAGTCCTTGTTTGGATGAAAAAAGTCGTATTGGAAAGGAAAGTGTTCATGAGAAGCTCCAGAATTCTTTTCCGAAGAAAAGGCCTGGGTTTTGATCAAAAAAATAAGGATTAAAAAAAAAGGTATTTAGAAAAAAAAGTAAATCGGAAAGTACTCTACATGCCTTGAAATTAATTATTTCCAGGAGCTGAATTCCTGCAACCTGCCCCTTGTGCTGCTTCCCTTCCCACACAGCCATCTCACCCAAAATCCTTTGGCACTGTCTGTGGTGCTGCCCAACCCCCCTGGGCCCTGGGCAGCAGGATGGCTCCATCCCCAGAAGCTTCTTGTCTGAATATCCCCAAATGTCATCAAATCTCCATCTCAGCATAAACTCAGCTTCTGTAACTTCTGGGCCTTAAAAGCCAAAAAGAAACCCCAAACCTCCTCAAAAACTTTCTCAATCTCTGCAGCAAAACCCTGGGGTTGGAAAGTCTGCAAGCAGCAGGCAGGAGGACAGGGGGCACTGGGGGAACAGGGGTCATAGGGGGAAAGCAGGGCACCCAGCAGGGACCAGTTTGTCCCAGTAGGCAGCACTGGGATGGATCTGATTGTCCCTGAGAATGACAAAGCCAGAGCCGGCTGTTCACCACACATGGGGGTGGTCAGCCCACGACCCCCAAACTCCAAATCAAATCACAATTTCCAGGAGAACAGATGATAAATGGACATGATGACATGGACAACTGAGAGCACTGAGCACTCACTGGGGTCAGAATTCCCTGTGGCAAAGCCCAAACTCAAGGATGGCTCATCCCTTCATGGGAAGCAGGGAGCAGTCTCAGAGGGAAGGAGACAGATGTGACCCCCACTGGGATCCTTTGGGGAACCCTACAGCACATGTGGAAACAGTGGGGCCAGAAGGATATCACTCCTGAAGCACCTCCAACCTCCTTGGGCCAGGTCACGCTGGGACCAGGGTGACAGGGCCAGGAATCCCCAGTGACCAGATCCTGCCATGACACTGGGAAGAGAGATCAGGCCCCACAGCTCTGCTGGTGTCCGGCTCCCCCAGACCCTCAAGTGAGACTCCCACACACCCCCTTTTCCCTGAGTTTCTACAGAGCCAGAAGGGAGGAGAAGGAGAAGGAGAAGGAGAAGGAGAAGGAGAAGGAGAAGGAGAAGGAGAAGGAGAAGGAGAAGGAGAAGGAGAAGGAGAAGGAGAAGGAGGGTCCCCCCCATCTGAGCACATGTGTTTTGGGGCACACAGGACAGCTCTGGAACAAGTGACATAGGAGCCCATCACCCACACAGGGACATGTCAGGGTCCCTGGAGCAGAGGCTGATGGGCTGTAGGTGGCACCTGCAGCAGCCCCTTCCCTGGGCAGACGAAGCGAAAGCAACTCCCGAACCCTCCACACCCAGCACATATCCCTTTGCTGTCCCACCCACCAGAGTCCCTCTGTCCTGCTGACGTGGGTGCTGTCCCTCTGGCATGTCCAGCCACTGGCACAGCCTCTGCCTGGCAGTGACCACACACCAGCCCACCCAGAGCAGCCGACCCGCCTCCCTGGGGGCAGCCAGGAACTCCCGGACTGGGATTATTCCTCACCTCCATCCAGCTGCTTTTCCCCAGGGCTGGGAGCTGCCCTGGGTGCTTTTTGAGGAGAAAAAGAATCTGTGATGGCACTGGGAACAGGGCATCACGCCAGCCACCTCCCAGAGTAGCTGGTGGGGATGGAGGCGTCTGGCATGGCAGTGGCACCGGCGGCCGGGGACTCAGTGAAGTGGCAGCTCTGCTATGACGTGAGAGCCAAGACCTGGTGGATGGTGAGTGAGGGCGGCCGGGTCAGGGGTGTGTTACGCTGAGACACGGAAGGAGCACGCTGGACACGCTCAGTCGCCCAAGGCAAAAAAGGAGAACTTTATTTACAGTTTATACAATTCATAGACTCTCTAAAGTGAGAGTGGATTGGAGGATAATATACCTCCTCTAAATCACACTGGCCAAGTGAACAGTCTGTCAATTTTCTCTTCCTCTAAGAAGGAATGTGAAAAACACATAGTGTTTTGGTAGAAAGTGTGGGAATTCTGACTCTAAGTATGTAAACATCAGAAGGCTTTGAAAAATCAAAGTGACAGGGGTGCAGGGGCATCTCTTGGCTGTTTGATTTTTGAGGGGGGAAGCTGATCGTGGGCAAAAGAGGGACTTGGGGCCAAGGACAGGAAGGTTGTGTAGTGGCCCCGGTTGGGACCAAGGCAGGGAGGGAGGGTTGGGGTGGAACCCACTGACTCATGCGTGCTCAAGTGCTCATCTTGCTGTTTCAGGGGTTTGGGTTTTCTATTGTTGCCCTGGGTCCCAACCTGACTGTCCTTGCCCCAGCTCACTCCAGGTGCTTTACTCACATGTTTTTGGAGAAATCTTTGCTGCTGGCAAGAAAGAGCACCTCCCTGCTTGGCAGTGAAGGTCTCTGCTGGTGTGAGCCCCATCCCACCTCTGTCAGCCCCATCCAATCCCTTCAGCTTGAGATGGCGCCAGCAAGGGGGCCTGGGTGTCTGTCTGTCCATCCCCCAGCACCTGCGGTGGACCAAAGCAGGGGCTGTGAATTGCCTTAAACTGGATTTAAGACTGCTTTGGGCACAACCTCGGACTGGTTTTGGGAAGCAGAGGAACCTCAGCTTCACAGCAAATCTTGAGTCAGGGGATGCAGTCCCCAAGCTCCCAAGGACCCATCACCCTTTGCAAAGGACCCCACAGCTCTCCCAGGACAGAATAGCTGGGAGGCAGACAGGCTGAGCAGATTCCTGCGAGGAAGCATGAGCCACTGCTACCATTCAGGCTTGCAAGAAATCCCCAAAAGCCCAGTCAGAGCCAAACCCTGGGGACACAGGGGTGTTCCTCTCCTCATGCAGGGATGGTGCCTGGCATCATGCCAGCTCTACTGTGGCTCAGGCACAGAGCACAGGGATCAGATCTTGCCCTGCACAAACCCTGCCGTGGGCAGCTGCAGTTTCCAGGGCAAGAGGCTGGGCCAGAATCAAAGAGCTGGAGGTGGGGGGCACGGGCAGCGCCCGTGCCCAGCGAGAGCGCAGTGCCCCTTCCCTCAGGAGCACCCACGCTGCCCCAACATCCCACTGCCCTGCCTGACGCCGAACAGAGCCGGCGCTTCAGAGCAAGAAAATTGGGCCTTTGAGGCAGCCCCCGCAGCCCCGCACTGCCTCGGGCTCAGCCACTGGCGCAGGGAAGCTGGGTCGCGCCGGGACACGGGGGTGGAGGGTGACGCTCGGCCAGCCGGAAGAGGGACTGGCAGGAGCCCAGGGCCTCTGTGGGGTGTCAGGGTGACCCCATTGCTGCGTGCCCTGCGGTGCACCCACAAATGCTGGGTCCCACCCGGGCGGCTGCTGCCGTGGCACTCACAGAGTTTGTGAGGGTCCAGAAGGGGGGTGGGTGCAAGAGCAAATGGGAGCCTAAAGCCCAAGTCAGACCTGTCCTTTGAGCTCCCTAAGCTCACATCTTCCAACAAGGGGACAAGCACATCAGCTGCCCAATCCACCTTCTGTGCCTGCACCCCTGGGAGATGCTGGCAGCCCACAGGACTGTGTGTCCTCATCCTGGGTGCAGCAGCAATTGGGAAAACACTGTTTTGCTGATTCAGGCCTGAGTGGAAATGCTTTCACCAGAGACAACAGATGTGAGATATTGCAGCCTCTCCCCGGCTCCTATTTTGGCATCTATGGATGGAAAGTGCCTTGGGAAAGGATGGGGCACCCCAGGAGCTGGTCCAGATGAGCACACAGTCCCAGAACCAATTTTGCCTCACAGGTGCTCACTGCTGCATCCACCCTGGCCTGCTGGGGGGGCACCTGAGACAGGGGTTTTCTCAGCATTTGGGGTCCCTCATACAGGTGTTTTGTTTTACTCTGTGGAAAGCAGAATCATGTGAAGCTTTCTGAAATGGACCCAGTGTCCAGGTTTTGCCTCAACCCCTCCCAGCATGCCCAGCTCCGGGCACACATCCATCCACCAGGGAAAAATGTGTGATGGATTGACCAAGGGAGAAAAAAATTAATCAGGCTGGAGGTAGCTATGAATTATGTGGCTAAAAATACCTCTGCGGCATCTTCTGCTGAGACGTCCCTGAACAAAGCCCCAAGGAGCCTGAATCTCTGCTGACACCCCATCCATCACCCCCTCCTCACTGGGCAGGGCCAGCATCCACACACATCCGAGTGTTCCGTGGGCTCGGTTGGCTCCAGTGCAGCCGATTTACTGCTGAGCCCTGGCAGCAATGCAGAGGTTGATCTGTCAATGCTGGCACATGAGTCCCTGAGTCAGCAGGTACCAAGCACCGGGCGAGGCTGTCCATCCATCTCAGGGAGCTCGGGATGAGAGGCAGGAAAGCTGCTCTCCATCATCCTGCATAGAACAGCTCCGTTGGAGACAGCTCTGGTGGGGTCTGCAGGTCGGGCATTCACGGCTGCAGCAGCAACGAGGTGGCTGGTGCTGCCTGGGGTTGGTGCCGCTCATGGCCCCTCCATGGCACTGTCCCTTCCAGGGACAAAGAGCACCAGGAGGGTCACTGGTGGGTAAAACCAGGATCCTGCTCCCCTCCACCACAGCCTGTGCCCGGTCAGATGGGGGTGGCTGTGGGGAAGGCTGTGGCGGGACATCCAAGTGCCATCACAGCAACCCATGCCACTGACCTCTTCCCGGGCACCATGGTCCTGCTGTGTTTCTCCCAATTTCCAGGGGGAATGCTGCTCCGCATCCCCCCAGAGCCAAGGGCCCACCTCAGGGTCCAAAGCCATGGGGCCCAGCCCACCGGCACCCCCCCAGAGAGAGCACCAAGGTGTCCCCAAGGTACAGGTGGCTTCTCCAGAGCAGACCGAGCCCAGGCGGGGAAAGGCCAAGAGCGAATGGCGCCCTGCGGGGACTCGCCCGTGCGTGGGCACTAGATGGCAGCAGAAGAGCGTGCACGGGAACGGGCACCGGCACCGGCACGGTCATGGGCATGGGCACAGGAACGGGCATGGCAACAGGCACCGGCAACGGGCACCACCGCTGGCACCAGCACGGGAGCGGGCACGGGAACGGGCACGGGCATGGGAACGGGCACTGGCACCGGCACCGGCACCGGCACCGGCACTGGCAGGGGAAGGGGCACCGGCAGTGGCACAGACACGGGCACAGACGCGTCACGGGCATACTCATACCCCGGCAGCCGGCGGCGGCGCAGCCGCGTCCTGCGGGGCTCGGGGCACCCCGCGGGACACAGCGGGGGACAGTCCGGGATGAGCCCGGGGACATCGGAGGTTCCCGCTGGCCATCCCCGGTGTGGGACCCTCTGCTGTGGCCCACTCGGAGCAATTTGGGGCAGCTGAGGAGGGGAGTCGAGGTTTGCGAGTGACGGTGGTCCCGGGGTGGGGGGGTGGGGGTTTTTGAGGAGGGGCGGGGGGAAATGGGCACCCTGGCCAGCTGGCACCCAGTGTGTCCTGCGGCACACTGACGCCTCCTGCCCTGGGTGCCACACTTTTTGAGGGGGTTCCCCTCACACCCCAACAAACACACCTCCCATGTGCTGCTCCAAAAGGCAGAGAAGAAACCAAACTGTTTTGCAGGAGCACCCCAGCACACATGAAGAAACTGGGGCGGTGGGAGACGGGTGCTTTCCTGAGCAGAGGAGGAAAAACCACACGTGCTTGCCCACACACACACACACACACACACACACACACACACGTCTGCTCATGCACACCACGTGCAGAGGCACTGTTGGCTGGCCCCCATGCACACAAACATGAAAATACATGTGCATGCACACACTCCTGTGCACAGCCCCACGCACATGCACACACAATGGACACAGGCGCACACACACAGAGCTCCTTGCGCGCACACCAACCTGCTCTGTGCACACCTGGGCACAGGCAGGTGCCTGCACACAGCTGTGTGTCCTCCTGTGCACGTTTGCAGAGCTCACACATGCACACACATCCCTGCAGGCACTCACATACCCCTGCACACATATGCACAGCCCTTCCCAAGGTTTCTTGTTAAAAAGTACCCGGGTAGGTAAATAGGGGGCAAGGCTGGGGGCCACTGGTGGGGGCTGGGTCCAGGGCAGTCACGCTGGGGGGGCTCAGCCCAGCTGCTAATGACCCACGGCCAGTGCCAGCTTTCTAATCCGTGCAGAGGTTCAGGACAAACTGTACCAGCGATTATATAAACCGACTCGCCTCTATTTATTTAATTCCCTTTTATTTATTTATCGCTCAGCCAATTGAAGGCAGGGGAGTGTTGCATCCCCCAGCCCTCTCCTGCTTGGGCCACCTGCCAGCCAGCACCAAGGGCTGCTGTGTCCCCTGGAACCCCACGTGTCCCCCCACCACAGAGCTGCCGTGGGATTCTGACATGCCGCGTGTCCTCTGCCACAGGGTTGCCACGTCCCCTGGCATTCAGTGTTGCCACAGGGCTGCTGTGGGTCCCACATCCCTCGTGTCCCCTGTCCCTGCTGCGTGTGCATGTGTGTTCTCCAGCATGTGCGTGGTGGTGCCCATGGTGTGTACTGAGAGGACAGCGACGCACCTGTGTGCACACACATCTAAACATGCATGCAAGCACACCTATATGTGCACACACATCTGCACACGCACAGGCATGTGCACACGGTTACACGTGCACCTCCATCCACATGTGCAAGTGCATCCATGCACAAACACCTCCATGTTTGCACGCCAGCACCGTGCAGGTGGCAGCTGCTCTGCCAGCTCTTGTCCCCCAACCCAGGAGGTGACATGGGGACATGAGGCCCCAGCCATGTCAACAGCCTGCTGGGCCCCAGACTGAGAACTGGGGAGCGGGGGGGCAGGGAGGAGGAAGTGCCATGTGGAAGACACAGGATCCTCTCAGGGTCCCCCATATTCCCCTGGCACACAGTGGCACGCTGAGCCAGTGGGCTCCAACCCTGATCCCCTTCTCTGTTCACATGGCGGGGGACTCAGGAAGCAGCAGGAGGGAGCAGTGGGGGGATGCTGGACTGCACCCTGCCTTGTCTATCACCTCCCCACAGCATCGCTCACCCTTGCCCTGCCGTTACATAAAAGCCCAATGACAGTAAATCAAGGGGCAAAACATCTCCCTCAAATTAATAACTGACTTCCTGCGGTTGCAGATTCACCCTCAGCGCCTGTTTGTACCCCCCCCTTCCCACCCCCCTGCTTGGGTTAATGCTCCCAGGCGCTGTTTGCCATTAACTAGCTCCAGCACCACGCAGAGTGAGAGGCTGGGGCCCACTTATCCCAGTCCAGCTCAGGCAGGGTTGTGGTAGGAGCGCTGTCTCCATCCGTTCTGGTCCCACTCGGGCAGGAGTGGAGGACCTGTGGTTCTGCCACCACTTGCCGGTGCCCTTGGCCATGGCACCCGATCAGCTCCTGTGCAGGGCCAGGGCCGAGGACACAGGGAATAATGGGGCATGGCCAAGGCTCCCTCCTGTTCTCACACTGGGTACAGGGTCACTCCACACCCTTCTCACCTTCCTGCAGGCTGGCCAGATGGGGTCTGGCGGAGCCTGGTGACCTCCCCATCACCAGCATTGCCATCCCTGGATCAGCATCCTTCCCCCAGCAGCCTCCCAGTGTTCCCTGCACTCCCATTCTGTAACTGGGAGCAGGCCCTGCTCGGGGGGAGCTGGGACTGGAGCTGGGGCCAAGCCATTGTGCTGTGCCGCTGACTCGTGCAGGGAGAGCGGGTGCTCCCGGATGAACCCGGCTGGCGCAGCCGTTTCCTGGTGCATTTCTTCTATATTCAAAAAAAAAAACTAAATAAAATTCTTCTTAAACTAGTTAAGGTTGCTAAGAGACAACAATGTGCTTTATATGGTGCCTTATTGACAAAGCTCAGCTCTTAATAAGCTCTGAAATGAATGGCGAGCAGCTTGGGAAGCCCATACGGCAGGGCCGGACGCTGCACGCAGCCACCTCCTTCCTCCCGCAGAACAGCCCTAACCCCGCCGGGCAGAACCAGGGAAGGGCCCTTCTCCCCCAGGGCCGTGGCTGGTCCCCGCTCCCACCCCACAGCAGCTCCCCCAGGAGCCCTGGCCACCACTGGGGTCGAGCCATGCCCCGCTGGCACCAGCAGCATTTCGGAGCTGCCTGCTTGGCACAGGTACAGTGCTGAGAGCCGCCTCCGCGCCCGTCTGCCAAACACCCACCAGCCCGGGCGCAGCCGGAGATGCTGCGGCTCCCTCGGGAGGGGGAGTGGAGCTGGCTGGATCCACGCTGCCCAGCCCCAGGAGTGGTGGGTGCTGGGTGCTGCGAGCCCCACTGTGGGCAGTGAACCCATCATCAGTATGAGAGCAAAGTGTGATATGTGGGGCCAGGCTCGGTGTCAGCAGGGTCAGGCTGCGCTCCTTGGCACAGGTGCTCAGCACCAGGGCTGGGCCCAGCTCTGCCGCTGGCATGTGCGGGCAGGAGCAGGCAGGCCCTGATGCCAGGCAGGGCTGGCAGCCAGCTGGCATGCTGGGGAGGCCGTGGGCTCTGTGAGCAGGGGGCACCACCCTGGAGCTGGTAAGGGGCGATGGGGGGGACGGGCCAGGCTCAACCCTTATGCCATTCACCCGTTGTGATGAGCCACCCACAGCATGTCACCATGCTGGGTGTCCCCAGGGGAATGGCTCCTGCCCAGCAGCAGCCTGGCTGCTGGGGACCCTAGCATGGGGGACAAGGAATGGGTAGGAGGTGATGAAGGTGACAAGGAGCTGGTTAGGGGACACAGTGAGAAGTTTTGGGCTGAGGCCAGGGGCACTCTCAGCATTCCAATGTCTCGCCCTGCTGTCCCTCTTTTGCCACAGCTCCCAAAGCAGCTCAGCACCCTAATCTTTCCCTACACAGATGATGTGGGTGCTCCACAGTATCCTCATAGTGGGATGAACTGGGCTCTAAGCATATCCATGGTCTCAGCTCCAGGTGCTGGCTCCATGCCCAAAGCAGTGGCAAACCCAGCCTTGGCCCGCCACCGCCTCAGCCCCTGAGGAAAGGGGATGCTGCAGGCTCCTGGCTGCTCCCAAAACAGTCCCGGAGGAAAAACACGTGCAGGAGCACACATGTGAGGAAGAAGATGATTTGCTGGGGGGGGGGGGGGGGGGGGGGGCGGTGAATAGCACCCCATTTGCCCAGGCCCCGGGCACTGGGGCATCCGTCAGCACATGGAGCCTGGGAATGTCGGTGGTTGAGTTGACTTTGGCTGGGGCCTGCTCCCGCCTCACCCAGCCCACGGAAGCATTTCCCAGCGCCAGTCCCCGTGGCCTGGAGGGGATCCAACAGCCCCATTTCCCCCATGTCACTGCCTCTGGCACCCCTGGGCATCAGGAGGGTGACAGGAACAGGCAGCAGGAAGGGGGTACCACCTCAGGCTTGCCCATCATGCCCTCCCCAGAGAGGTTGGTTCCCCTTTCCCAAGCACTGGGGGCAGGTGGGGGCCAGGGCCGGATCCATGCCTGCCTTGGCCACATCCCCAGCTTTTCAGCTTAGTGCTCAAATCAGCTTGTGAGGTGCCAGCTGCTTAGCACCCAAATCCCCAGCCAGGGCTAAAAATAACCCCTAGGCCTGGGGGTGGCAGCTGGCACTGCTCAGCACTGCCTTGGCACCGCCATGGAGGGGCTCTAGAAATGCCACTTCTGGAGTGGGACAGGGACAGGGACTGGGAGGCAGGAGCTGCCCCCATCCCTCACCTCGGTGCCTTTGCCCACCACAGGCTCAAGGCTCCTCTCCCCAGGGACAGAAGAGGTGTCAGAGAGGAAAGTGACCCAGTATGTCACCAGTTCCTCCCACTGGCATGACTGGGAGTGGTGCCAGGCATAGTGGCCTTGCAAGTGGGGCTTTTCCCCACTGGCAGAGTCTCTGCAGCAATCCAGGAGAGAGTTTGGGGGGATGCTTTAATGTCCTCATGCTCCATCTGTGACATGGATGCTGTCACACCTCCGAACCACCCTTGTCCCTGGCACAGCCCAGGTGCCCAGCCAGCCCATGATGAGTTTGTGCAGCCTCAGCCCCTAGGGGAGGAATTTGGGAGTACTGCTGCTCAGACCCCTTGGCTGGAGGGAGCAGGAGGTTGTGGCTGTCTGTCTCCTCTGCAACAGCCACCACCGTTGGAGGAGGAAAGCTGAACTCAGGAAGCCTCAAGCTGTGTCCCTGCAGCCACCGGGTGTTCAGTGAGAGTTGTCACCTGCTCTTGTGCTGGCCAGGGGGCACCGCCTGCACACCTGGGGGACAGGGAGGGGAACAAATTGCCCCTGAGCTCCCTCCGGCAGCCCCCGGCAGCCTGGGCCATGCCGTGCCTGTCTGCAGCACGCTCGGAACATCGCCGGAGTCGTCACCAGTTTAAAAATAGCGTCTCAGCAGAGTGCAACCGCGTTCCCTAAAAGCCATGTGGTTCAAGTTAGAGGATTAATTGGAAATGCTTATTTTGATTTGCAAAGTGATTGGATTTTTCCAGGGCATTTTGAAAGGAAAAAAGTCTGAATTTAATTATCACTATTCCAAAAAGCACCACGGGACTGAGTGTTTGAGGTCGTCTCATGTTTGCTTCACACCCCGCTCCAAAATGCAGGCGGGCTGAGGGGACGTGGTGGGACGTGGTGGGGGTGTCCTGCTGTGTCCCACTCCTGCTTTCAGGCCAGTCTCAGCTCCTGGCCATTCCCAGCTCCCAGCCATTCCGGGCCGGAGGGAGTCAGAATGACCAGCAGCTGTCGGCCGGCCCCAGCGTGCGGCACCCGGCAGGATGAGAGCTCAGGGGGAGCTGTGTCAGCGCAGGCCAGGCCTGGTTTGGGGAGGGTTTTCTTTCACCAAGTTGCTTTGTTTTTACCAAAATGGATTTTTAACAGTAATTGCCTTTTTCTTCTTTCTTAGGGAAAACATCATTTTCAATTACATTTCTCTGGGTTTCCATTGAAAAATGAAAAGCAAATGCTCTTTCTTGCTGGCAAAATGTGGAAAAATGTCTAGGAATATTTTTGTCCAAATGAAAACAGTTTCAGTTCTTTTTCAAGATCTCTTTTTTCCTGAAAAGAAACCACAGTTGCCTTCCCAGTTATTCTAGTCGGACTGGTTTCAAGACAGACTTCCCAGTTCCAAGGCTGGAGCTAGGTTTATGGTGCTGCCGGGCTGCTGTGGGGTGCCAATGCTGCCATGGCCCCTCCACGGCTGGTGGAATGATGGGGCAGGAGCAGGGTGACACCTGCAACAGCACCTTGGCAGGTCTGGGGTGCACCAGGCTGGAGAGACCCATGGTCCCATGGCAGGAGACTGGGGCTGGAGGGTCGTCCCCAGGGATTTGGGAATGTGACCTCAAACTCACATTTCTGAGACACTTTGGAGCCCAGGGATGGCACTGCACTCTCCACAGCCCTGCTCCCATCTCAGTGTCAGACCCAGGAACAGCATGGGGATGTCCGGGGCATGTCGGGGGTGTTTGAGGTGTCAGGGGTATCCAGAGCCCAGAGTAGGGCTGGGATTAGGGACTCAGTTTGGCACAGGCTGGACACAGCAGAGTACCCAGAAAGGCCTGCTCGCAGCCAAAACCCCCGTGGATTCAGAAATGGTGCCTCCATTCCTCCAAAATACCCTTTATTTGGAGGCTCCTTCTGCCTTGAAATTCCCCCTGGCAAGTCTGGGCCTCAGAGCTGGCTGGGATGCAGGACACACAGGGATGCAGGATGCCCCACGATGGAGGCTCCAGCTGCAGGAGCTGTTGGCTCCACACACCCCACAGTCCTGCCAGGCCAGAGGAAGGGGAATACAGAAATCAATGTTCAACATTATCACTGGGCTGAGATTTGGCTCGGCATCCTGGCTCATGACGCTGCCTTCCCCCTCCTCCCCGCTCTGGGAGCACAGCCAGGATGGCCGGGCAAGTAGGGAGTGCCAGCGCGGGCATTTCGGTGAGAGCCTGAGGGTCCTGTTGGCTCCGTGCTGCCAAGTGCCCTCCTGCACACCTGGGCTGGGCACCCCCTCTGCTCAGGCAGGGATGCTCCTTGCACAGAGTCCACCCATGTCCAAAGTGCCATGGGAGCCAGGAACAGCGTGCAAGACCTCCTATCTCTGCCACAGCAACAGCCTTCATCCTAAAAGACCCCAAAATGTTGATTTTAAAAGATTCAGGATCCAGCAGGAAATTCCTCCCCCATGGGTCTGATTTGCCTCTGCAAGTAAGGAGCTGTGCCTAGGTTTCCCTGTTTGGAACACAGAGGGACATGATGCTTCTCCTGCAGCTCCATGGGAATGAGACAGCAGGGAGAGATCCTGCCTTGGGCCCTGGGAGGCAACCTGGGGTGGGGACCACAGATCCCCTTCTTCACCCCAAAACAGCTGAAGGGTTGGGCTGAGCCCCAAGGCAGCATTTGGGTGCAGCAGCTGGGAGGCTTCAGCCCCAGTCCTACAGGAGAAGGAACAGCCTCGACACTGGCAGCCAGCAGAGGATGTTTGCTCCCGCTGTCACGTGCCTCCACCACATATTTAGACACCGGAGCAAGCCAGCCCCAGTGACAAACATGGTGCCACTTGGGTAAACACAGCCCCTCGGAGGCGATGCACCCAAGGCCACCGTAGGGAGGGACCCAAGAAACGAGAAAAAAGCAGTAAAGAAAGAAAAAAAAAAAAACCAAACAAACAAAAACCTGAGGGAATAAAAGGGGGGAAAGATGAAAAAAAAAAGAAGGGAAAAGTCAAAAAAAAAGAAAACAAAAGGCAAAAAAAGAAAAATTAAAGGCAAAAAAGCAAAATGAAAGGCAAAAAAAGGAAAATGAAAGGGGAAAAAAAAGGCAAAAAGATCCAAGCAATTGTCTTTAAAAAAATATTTTCCTCCTGGCTTGCTGCAGAATGGCTGGGCGAAACGCCGGGAGCCAACCACCCTGTTTTCCTTGCTTCCTATTAAAAAAAAAAAAAAAAAAAAGGCAAAAAAAAATGCACCACCCAGCAGCCCGAAGCGGGGATACAAAGTCCACTTGTGGCCCTGTGCTGCACCCTCGGCCCAGGCGGCAGCTGGGTGCTGGCGCTGGGCGCCTGGCACACAATGGGGGCTGTTGTTGCTGGAGCGGGAGCTGGCAGCAGTTCAGGGCTGGGCAGAGCATGTGCTGGCAGCCAAGAGCTGGTGTGGCTGGTGTTAACTCTCCAGGCCCTGCTCCGAGTGCCCCAAGTGGGAAACAGGCAGGGAACAAATCCAAACCCACCAAAATCCCTCGCCCTGGCATTGGGCAGGGTGAGGAAACTGACCTGTTTGTCCCCATGCAGCTCCTTAATGCCCCCAGCCCCTGGCCCTGTGATAATTTGGGGTTTGTGAGCCAAGACTGGACCAGGACTGTGAAACAGCCCCTGTACCCCCTTCCCAGGGCTATCCAAGGCCCCTCAACCTGCAGAGAGGGTGCCTGGCCCTGGCACTGACCCCACGGGGTCTCACAGCAGCCAGCGCCCACTGGGCACCTGCCCCCAGGGCAATGCCTGGCCTTGGGGCACCGTCACAGCTAGCAGCACCCACAGCCCCGAGTGCCACCACATGCCCCAGGGAGCCTCCGGCAGGTTCCAGCATCTCTCAGCGCCTGCTCCATGTGCCCAGGCTGCTGCATGCCAGGACACCAAGGTGTGGGGGCCACGCCAGCTCTGAGGGTCCTCTGCCACCAGCCTGGGGGTCCCCTGCCACCACTCTGGGGTGCTGCAGAGGCAGGGGGGACCTGCAAACCCCATGTTCAGACAGAACATTCCATGTCCTGGTGCAGCTCAATGCCCTGTGCTAAACACTTAGGCCGTGTGCCCCCCAAACCCGAGGTCCTTGAGCTGCAGGTGGGGGCTGCTGCCCCCCCACCAGCGCCTCAAACAGCCCCCCCCAACCACAAACCCCATTTTCCCTCCCTGCTCTGCTGAGCTGCCTGGTCCTTCTAATAAAAAAAATAATAAGGACATGGAAAATTCTATAATATCCCTTTCCAGCTTCTTGGATTTGGCTTTCGTTAATTCGAAGCAGACCCCGGAGTGGGGGGGCAGAAGGGGGGAATCAAATCAAACCAGAATCACGGCACGGAAAGCCAGTTTTCACAAAGAAAGACCCAAGCCAGCAACCCCAACTTTTGAATGCAGCAGGAAAGGGAAAAAAAGTTTAATATGTGCTTAAAAACAAACGAGTAGTGGTATCATTTTTAATTAGGAGCCTATTTTCAAAGCCCTTATTACTTACAGTACGCTCAGCATCCGAGTAATTTTCCTCCCTCATAAAATCATGTCAGGGAAGGGAGAAAGAGAGGGAAAATTAGGGAAAGCAAGGAGGGATGGTAAGGAGGGAAAGCGAGGAGGGAAGGCGAGGAGGGAAAGCAAGGAGGGAAGGCGAGGAGGGAAAGCAAGCCCTTTGTGCAGCCGAGAGCTCAGTGAGGCGAACGTCCATGCCAATTTGTCTGCAGTAATTGGTTTAGCTGCAGACAGAGGCTGGCAACAGAGTCTGCGAGTTGCCAAACTTTTCCTGGGAAAGGGACCCTTCACCTAATATCACTTTTCGGTATTCCCCCCGTTTGTGTCGCTCCAGGACACGTCACTGTGTGCCGGCACAATTGGAAGCTCCTTCTGGAAAACTAATATAATAATTCTTTGCCATTCCCCTCAAACTTCCTTCTTGCAAATTCCAGCCCAGTTTTCTCCTCTGGCAAACAAAATCCTCAGAGAAACCATTTCCTACCACAGCAAAGGCCTCATCTAAGGGCCGCTGGAGGGTCCGAGCCAGCGCTGGGCTCCAGGGCTGTGCTGGGAGTGTGAGCCCCACACCTGGCCCCAGTGTTGAACTGGTGCAGCTGGGCAATGGCGCTTTTCCATCGCTGCTGCCGGGGTGTTTGCCCCGGCTTTGCCCTGGAGCGCTGGGCCCAGCACACACCGTGGGAAGGGGGCTGGGCGGAGGCCGAGCCGGAGGTGTTGGATCCGGCGACGGGAGCAGGTACCTCGTTACCTCCCCGCGCTTCTGTTTGCTTTGGCAACTGATTAAAATTCCCCCAGGATTCCTTCCCACTTCTGTCGGGGCTCCAAAACACCACCACCGGCCGCTTTTGCCCTCCCCAGGCCCAGCTCCTGGGGACTGAATCCCTCAGGGGACAGGGTGCCAGCTGGGTCCCCAAAATACTCACAGTACTCGCTGCACCCACTGCCCACCACTTTCACTTTCAGCTCCCCAAAGCTTCCTTGCTCCTCCGCCCTCCCCTCCAGCAAAACCGTGTTTGGGGGAATTTTTGTCCTCCCCTCATCCCTGGGTGCTGCTCCCTTTGGCACACAAACATTTTTGGGGGGGAGCCCTGGCCAGTATTGTGGTGCAGAGCCACACCCCTGTGCCCAGGACATCCCCGAGGTCATGGCACTGAGGTGCTCCTGCTCCCAAAACTAAGCCGCAGGGTCTGAGGGGCTGCCATGGCAGTGTGACTGTGACATGGAGACAATGGCAGGACCCCCCTCTGCCAGCTGTGTCTGCAGGGAGGAAACGAAAACCAAACTGGGATTCACTCACTCTAAACAAAGAGTCAGGGCCATATTCCTCCCCATTCCTCCCACTCCAGAAATTTCCCCAAATTCCCCAACACCAAGATGACAAACCAGCCCTGGGAGAGTGGCCAGATTTGATTTATGTCTTTTTGCGGGGGAAAAAAAAAAAAAAAAAACAACCAAAAACCAACAACAAAAAAACAAATGAGTGAGGAAATGTTTCCTGGTTGCATTTGGGGTTTGGTTATTGTTAGGAGTTTTTTTAATGAGTGAAATTTCAGTATTTGCGAGAATTCCTGGTGCCTCCATCAACACGTGGCTGCAAAAGTCCTGGCCCAAGCCTCCAGCATAGGGAGGGCAGCAGCACCATGGGCCCGTGGTGGTGTTTGAAGCTACTTGACAAACCCCTCAAAGCCCCTTTTTGATTTAAAACCAAGGTTTAGGGTCATTTTGGGGGAGATTTGCGCCAGTGAGGTCACGGTTCCCTGTGCCGCGCTGTGTGAGAGCAGGGAAAGGGCTACATGAGCTCTTTGAGGGCTGGCTTCCAACAAATCTGGGGGAAAAAGGTGATGTTTGAGCCAATGGAAAAATACAGAGTGGGGGGGGGGGAAATTGGGGATTCATTTTTTTTTTTTTTAATCTAACTTGCAGCGAAAAAAACCAATAAAAACACACAGCAAAAATCCTAAAACCCCTTGAAATTCCTGCAGAATAATTCCCTGAAATCTGCTAGCAATTTTTAAACCGAAATCCCCCCCTTGTCAGCAACAATTTCACTAGTTAAAAACCTGCTTCAGAAAGAAAGAGAAAAGGGAAAGAAAAAAAAATCTCTTTTCATTCCACGTTTTGGCTTTGAATCGAGCCAGGCCAGACCTCTGCCTGTTTGGGACCCAGGCCAAGAGCCATATGCAGGAATAAAGTAAATAAATTCTGGTCAAAACCAGAATATTCTCCTTAAAAGTTATTTTAAAAGCAAAGAAAGGCAGCAACAAAACTATCCTAACATAGATTATTTCCCTTTCTCTCCCTCTTTCCAGAGAGGGACGTGGCTCGGCCGTGCTGTTGCACCCAGTAGAATGGGACCTTGAAAAAAACCGTGCAAAAATGCTGAAAATGAGCCCCAAAAAATGGTTAATGAGGCTGGGGGATGTTTTCCCGTGGTGATGGGGGGGGCATCCAGCCCTATGCTGCTCCATGGCTATCTGCACCCCCTTGCCTGAGCCCAAAAGTTGGCATCGAGGTGTCTTAGCAGCACAAATCAACCATGAAATGCCCTTTAGAAATAAAATCCAGCTTTGAGCCCCCCCCCCCGCAAATTTCCACTTGTTCCAAGCACCAGTTTTATAGATGAGGGGCCATGAGCTCACAAACAGGCCAGGAAAAAAACCCAAGGAACGAACAAAGGGTCTGATCCAGCCACTCCCTAGAATCAGGGTAAATCAGCTTCCACCTCCAGGCTTTAATCCTTGCAAAAAACCACTTGGAGAAACAAAACTGCGCCCCAAATCCACCCCACACTTTTTGTTTTATTTGAGGCAGCAGGGATGGCCTGCACAGGAAAATTAAATTGGGTTTGGATTCCACCCCCGTCCTCAAAATGCCGTTTTACAGGCAGCCTGGAAACACAAAAAAAATTAGGATTTTTGTATTTTTAGTGTTTTTCTGCCTGGGGGTTAGGCATTGGGGTTCAGGCCAAGGGGGCTGCAGTGGGGACACTTGCAACAGGGTCTGATGGCAGCTCTCTGGCCCCATGGGCAGCACAGCCTATGGCACCCCAAATCCTGCAGCACCCCCAGGGCTGAGTGACCCCCGGTTCAGGGGCCAGGATTTGGGCTGCCCTTTGCTCTGCCTCTGGCCCTGCCAGTGCCAGGGGACAGGTGCCACTCAGTGCATTGAAATTATTTCCACCCCTGGCACGCGCTGTTATGGTTCCGCAGGACAAGTCCCCACTGACAGAGGAGAAATGGGATCATTTCAGGGGGAGAGACTGCAGGATGAATTTGGGGGGACACAAAGTGTGCCCCTGGGCCACTGGAAATGCACAGGGATGTCTCAAAACAAAGGCCAGCAGCCCTTTGCCCCAGCTTTGAATCACCCAGGAAATACTTTTAACAGCATTACAAAAATAAATAACCACAGCAGTCATTTATTTATTATAAATAAAAATAAACAATTATTTATAATAAATAATAAATAACTTCTTTATCATGAAGAAATAAATAACCCCTTCCCCATCACCTTGCACCCCAGGGCCTCGCAGATGGGAAAATAAAATCCCAGCCCTGCTCTTTCTCTCCCATTTTCCCTCTTCGGCCACCCTGGTACTGCCAGCCTGGCACAGCTCGGCGATCTCCCACGGCCCAAACCCAAATATTCACATCTCCCCCAAAACACGCCAGGCCAGGGGAGATGAGAAATCGCTGGAGAAAAATAAAACCCTGTCAGGAGAAAGGGAGCTGCCAGTGGGCACCACAGCGGCCTTGGAAGTGGTTAAAAATTGGCAAATTCTTCCCAGGGTTTATTTTTGCGCCGTATCGCGCTCAAAGCCGGTCAGAAAATGCAAACTGTGCTCTGCGAGCGGAGTTACCACCGAGTTTACATTCCTCGAGGCTTCTGGAGCTGGGACGAGGCGAGGGAACTGCTCATTTCAGCCTTTTTATTTTTTTTTTTTTTTATCTTTAAAACAGGGAAGTGGCTTTTTTGGGGGGAGCAGATGGTGATTAAAAAAAAACAACAAAAAAAACCAACATGAAAAAAGTTCTAGAGATTTTAAATTTAAAGAATTTTTCCTTTTTTTTTATAGACAGCTGGAATAAAATTAGATCTCATTTCCATAAGGCCCATGGCCATACTTGTGTCTGACAAATAACTCAGTAAATATACATATATATATATAATATATATATAATATAATACAATACAATACCCTGTGAATATAAAATTAATGTCCAGTATCTTGGTATGCATGTGGTGGGTTTAGCAGGCAAAGGAGATATGGGGAATGGATAAAATAAACCTCCTGTGTATCCAAAATCCCTGCTAAATTTGAGCTGAGCCCTTATAAAAATGATCAGGCTCAGAGTGCCCCACTAAAAAAAAATAAAAAAAAAAATATATATATATATATAAAAGAGGGATAAAATTATGGAATAAAAACTAGTGAAAAGACTGAGTAGTTTGCTTTAATTTTATTTTTTTGAAATATAGTAAATTATTTAGCATATTATTTATCACACTGAAACCATTTGAGCTCAAGGCAGATGGAGATTATTTTCCTGTTTGTTCAGGACTACGGAGCGTGCCGAAAAATCCAGGCACACGATGCATGCTTCGGCCCTCAGCAAACTGAAAAAATATCTAATTTTTGTTGACTTCCTATAGAAAAATATGGTTATTTGAAAGGATTAAGAGATTAAAGGATTACTCGATAACAAGGGTTAAAAATCCAGGTCCAGACACAAAAGGGGTCGATAAAAATGAGAGAATCGCTTTCCCCCCCACAAGCCCTTCGCCACTCCCGCACCAAGCCCAGTGCCCGGGTCGCTGCCAACTTTTGAGTGGGACTGGGGAGGGGGCAAAGCCCCCAACCCGCCCAGCCCCGGCTGCAAAGCAGCCTGTGGCTTTAAGAGATGGGGGGGAATCCGGGGGTGTTCCTGGGGAAGGGGTGAAGGGAAGGCGAGGGAGAACACGAGAGCATGGGGGGACAGGGATGAGTGGGGAGCCCTGGAGGGGATGGAGGGACAGGGATGGAGGATGCTGGAGAGCGCTGGAGTCGGGGGGCGGGGGGGGACACGGCCAGGGGGGTGTCCGCCCCCAGGGAAAGGGGGGTGGCAGGGATGGTGACCAGGGCAGGTGTCTGCACCCGGGGCTGGTGGGGGGTGACATGCGGAGGCTTCTGCCTTCGGGACCCGGGGGGGGAGGGGCGGGGGTCGACCAACGGGGTGTCCGCACCCGGGTCATCGGGGTGACCACCAGGGTGTCCGCACCAGGGGGACCGGTGTGACCAGGGGGGTGTCCGCACCGGGGGTGGTGAGGTATGTCCGTGTACCGGGGATGAGGGTGGGGGCGAGTCTCCGCGGCGCGGAGCCGGGGCCGTGCGTGCCCAGGGGATGCCCGGCTGGGGGCTGGCGGCCAGTGCTGAGCGGGGGTGTCCGGGGGATGCCCGGGGCGGGGACGGGCGGTGGGCTCGGCGCTGCCCGCGGCTCCTCCCCGCGCTGCGGTAGCTCCGCACCGGGGCCGCGCCCCCCCCACCGCCTCCCCCCCGCGCCGGGCAGGGCTGGAGGGACGGCCCCGCAGCCAGCCGGCCCCGGGGGGCCGCGCCGCAGCCCCCGCCACCTACCCGCACCATCCGGGGGCTACCGTCGCGCTGCCGGGCGAGCGGGACCGGAGCCTTCCTCCTCCTCCTCCACCTCCTTCTCTCCCTCCTCCTCCTCCTCCCTCCCCGCCCCCGCACCGGGAGCGTCCCCGCCGCAACGCCGCCGGTGCCCCGGGCGAGGGGAGGAGGCAGAGGAGGAGGAGGAGGCGGGGGCGGCGGCGATGGAGCCGGGGCGCTGCGGGCTGCGAGGAGGAGCCGTGCCCGTCCGGAGTGGGGCTGCGCCGGGGGGGCGCGGGGGGGATGCCCGCGCTGCTCTGCCGTAGGCGCCGCCCGCCCGCCCCTCTCCCGGGCTTTTTTTTTTTTTTTTTTTTTTTAATTTTTAAATTTTTTTTAATTTTTAGAAAAAAGAAAAAAATTTTTTTTGCTTGCCTTCCAAAAATACCTATCGCGTCCCCCCCCGCCATCCCCCAGCCCCGCCACCCCCACAGCGCTTAAGGCCGGGCAAGGCGCGGGCTCCGCGCCCCCCGCCCGGCAGCCCGGCCCCCCGCCCGGAGCATGGCCCCCGGCAGCGCGACGGAGCCGGAGCGAGGGTGACGGCCCGCGGGGGACACTGTGCTGTGCCGCTGGCTTCGGAAGACTTTTACTATAATTACCATCATTGTTATTGTTATTATTGGGTTTTGAATTTTTTAATTCTTTCGCGGGGCAGCGGTTTTTTCCTCCTCCTTCGGCGCGGTGGAAAACACACGTTTTAGACCAAAATCCCAAACCAGCCCATCCATCCTCTTTGCTTTGCGCTTCGCAGCAACTTGGAGCCCGTTAATTGCACTTGGCGATGGTAGGTCCCATGACACTTTCGTTTTCTCTTCTACTTCCCCCCTCTCCCCTTCACCCCCCCGTGTGCGCGTGTTTGCGGGTGCCCCCACGAGCAAAAGTTGCTCTCAGGGAGGGGGCGGCGGGGAGAGTTTAATACGGTGTCAGGGCGGGGGGGCGCGGGGCGGCGGGGGCGGCCGGGGAATGCTGCCGCCGTCTCTCCTCCCCCTGCCCACCCGCCCCGCGGTACCGGGGGGCGGAGGCGGCGGCGGGAGCCGCCCGGCGGGGAGGTCGTGGCGCGGGGGGAACCTCCGCAGCCAGCGGAGGGCTGGATGGAGCTGAAAATGGCCGCTAAAAAAGGGGCGGAGAGGCCGCCAGCCGCACCGACTTGAACTTGGAAGTGACGCCCGAGAGGGTCGCGCTCAAATCCGCGCTGCGCGGGGCCGCCCTGCCCGTACCGGGGTGGGAGAGGGGAATCACCGTCCTCGATGTGAGAATAAAAACATTTCCCCAGGCCCCGCCGTGCGGAGCTTCGCCCGCTTCTCCTCCTGCCAGGCCACGGGGGGAGCGTGGCGACACGGCCCGAGCCGCCCCGGGAAGATGCGGGGAGCGGGCCCGCCCGGCCAAGTTTGCGCGGAGCCGCCGCATCCCGCGGCGACGGGGATGACCCTGCGGGGGGAGTGTGCGGGGTGAACCCCAACCCCGGGCGGGGATGGGCCGCGGGGGCCGGCAGAAGTTGAGAGTGAAAATCAGTTGTGCGGGGAGAGGCGCTGCGAGTGCTCGTCCCTGCAGAGGAAAAAAAAAAATTAAAAAGCGGTTTTCTTATTTTTGGGGGGGAGACAGATAACGCTGGAGCCGCGGCGCCGCGCCGTGAGCGGCCGCGCTGCGGGTCAGGTTCCTGAAGGGAGCGGCGACCCCCAGTGCGGGAGGGGAGCGGGGCGCGGCCCCTCCGGCCCGGGAGGTGCCCGGGGATCCCCTTTGTGTTCCGCCCGTGGAGCTCCCCGCGAGCTCTCTAATTAGCGTCATTAGCGCCCGCGATCGGGGGTTGCGGAGTGCGAACTTGCGGTTTGGAGTTTGCCGGGCGCAGGCTCCGCTTTTTTCATCCCCTGCTCCCTTTGTGCGGGGGTGATTGCGGGGCTCCCCGGGACGAGGGGGGGCGCGGGGCTGCCCGTGGCGCTTTCTTCCCCCGTGGTACCGTGGTGCTGTCGGTGGTTAAATAACGCGCGGGGGGGGCGGAATAAGCGCCTCGGCGGGATGAGCGGGATGCGGCAGGGGCAGCGCGGGGCCAGCGGGGCGGCCCCCTCTCACCGGGGCTGGGTGCGGGGAGTAACACCACTAGCAACCCCCCCGCGCCGGGGCCGCTGCCCAGAAGTTGCACATGAATCTGCAGGATTTTTTTCTTTCCCATCGCCGGATTTGCTCCGTTTAGTTAAAAAAAAAAAAAAATTAAAAAATAAACCCCCCTAAACACCCAAAGCTGGGCGCTCGGCGCTGGCCGCGCCGGGGCGAGGGGGGATTCACCGTCCCGCGGGGGCCCCGTCCCTCCCCCGCCCCGCAGCGCCTCGGCCCTGCGAGCCAAAGGGGGTTCCTACATCTTTAAATGGGATGTAATATTTTGGGATGGGCTTTTTTCATAACGTCACTTCATTCCTCGCTCTTTTTTTTTTTTTTTTGTCTTTTTTTTTTTTTTTTTATTTTCTCATTCTTTCTTTCCTCTCTCTCTCCGTTGCCCGGGTCTCGGATGGAGCCGCTTCCCTTCTAACTTCCCCGCCGCCCGTGTCTGGAGGCTGGGTGCGGACCCCCGACTCCCCCGGGGCGACGATGACCCTTCTGCCTCTTTAAATCGCCTCCCCAAAACCCCCAAACAAACAACAACAACAACAAAAAGCGCTTTATTTTCCAAAGGGAGAGATCTTTATTTTTTTTTAAGGATTGGTTTGTTTTGGTGGGTTTTTTTAGATTTTTGGCGGGGGGGTGGAAGTTGGAATCTTTTTATTTCCTCCTCGGCCCCCCCTCCCGCGGGGCCGCCCCCCCGTGCCCGGCTGCCCCCCCCCCCCCCGGGCCCCGCAGAGCCGCTCCGGAGGAGAGAGAGAGAAAAAACGCCCGGACTGCTCCAGCCTCCGAAATGACTCAGTAACTTTTACGCCTCGAGTCTCAGCCCTGCAATTAGGCACTTTCCCAGCACGGCTCGGGATGTATTCGTCTCCTCTCTGCCTGACCCAGGTAACCGGGACCCCCCCGCGTCTCCCTCCCACCCCCAATTTGCTCCTTTCGCTGCAACAGACTTTAACAGTTGCAATACCAAAAAAAAAAAAAAAAAAAAAAAAAAAGAAAAAAAAAGAAAATGCAACACCCCTCTCCCTAAAAATAATCATAACAGAGAAAGGCGGGTTGGGGCCGTGCAGGGCTGCTCAGAGGAGCCGCGTTCCCCTCTTGTCCCCCTCCCTCGCCTTTTGCGGGGTTTTTTAATGGTGTTTCTGGTGCTCTTTGGGTTTTTCAGCCTTCACTTTCACTTGGGGCGTGGGGGGGTTGGAAGATTGCGTTGTGGTTTGGGTTTTATTTTTTGTTTGCTGCACCCAGAGGTGTGTGGTGCGGGGAAGCCACCGGCTTTGGGGGTGAGGGGGGGACACCGTGGTGTGTGGGGTGTTCTCGGTGGGTTTGGGGAGCCTGGGGGGGCCTCGGCATTGCAGGCTCGGGCTCAGCTGTGCTGTCTCTTAGGTAGCGTGAAACTTTTTCCTTCCCCCCCTCAGTCTAGCTGCACATGGTGGGGTGCAAGGGGTGGGGGGGCACAGGCATTTTGTTCTAAATCCTCCAACTTTGGGACAATGTGCACCCGGCCATGCCACGCTGCGCTGGCGGGCGAGAGAGCAGGGGGGGCTGTGCACAGCAGGATGTGGGGGGCACCCCCTCAGAATCCGAGGTGAGGGGCAATGCCAGTCCCCGTTGGGGTGTCAGGGTGACGAGGGGCAGCCCCAAGCCGTGCATAGGGACACTGCTGTCACCCCAGGCCATGCTGCCATGGTCCAATGGCACGCGGCAGGGTGGCTGTGCCTGGGCCCACGGTGCAGGCAAGCGGGGCGTCCCCGAAATCTCCCCCCAACAGCCAGTATGGCCACAGGGGGGAGATTCAGGAACCCCCCCCTTGCCCACAGCACGACCACTGCGGCTCTGCCTTTGCATGGTGCTTATTGATCGCTGATATTTATTTAATTATTGAGCAGGCAGCTTTCCCCGCCTCGTAACCTGCTGGCAGCCGCTGCCCGCTCCAGGCCCGGCCTCGTGCTGCACCCCGCAGGGGCTCTGCTGTGGGGAGGGGGTGCTGCTGCAGGACTCCCCTGCCCGTGCCAGACTCCCTCCTGCCAGACCCCCTCCCTCGGGACAGAGCTGCAAGCTGGGTCTGACTCTACCTCGGGCTCCTGGTAGAGCTCCTGGCTCGGGCTCCGCTGCCCATGGGGGTCCGTGGGGGTCCCCTCGTGGCACTGTGAAGTGTGGGGGCAGTGCAGGGTCCGGCCCCAGCTCTCCCCGGCAGCAGCGTGAGGCTGGTGAGGACATGGGCAGGGTGGGCAGCACCAGAGTTGTTCAGATGATCCTGAGGTGGTGCTCCCTGTCGTGTGGTTGACTTGGCAAGGGTCACACCTCAATCTGGCTTATTTACTTCTCTTTCTTTCTTTCTTTCTTTTTATTTTCTTTTTTTTTTTAACTCTTCTTCTTTCTTTTTCTTGTTCTATTTTTTATTTATACTTTTTCTTTTTTCCCTTAATTTTCTTTTTTATTTTCCCTTGCTTTTTTTCTTTCTTGCTTTCTTTCTTGCTTTTTTCTATTTTCTTTTTCTATTTTTTTTCCCTTTTTTTCATTCTTCTTTTCCCTTTCTTTGCCATCCTGCCTTTCCCACCCTGACTCCATCCCTCCCAGGGGTCCCACCACCTCCCAACCCTCCCAGTCTCCAGCTGGTGCTGGGTTGGCAGCTCCTGTTGTTGCCAGCTCACAGTGCTGGTGTGATGTGGGAAGCCGTGCGGTCACTGGCCGGGCCGGGGCTGCCAGGAGCCCTTCTCACCAACCCGTGCTGTTCCCAGCACTTCTCCTGGCCGACGGAGGGGAGTTGGTTTTTCCTCCACGGATCCTCTGCCCCGCTGCCTGGGCACGGAGAAGGCTCCGGTGTCCTCCCCCTCACCCTGACATAGCCTCAGCTCCGATCCAGCCCGGCTCGGATGGGACCAGCCATCGTCCCCCACCGCCAGCCCAGCCATTCCCGTTCCCATCCCACCCGCGCGGCGGGCAGGCTCGCCCGGGCTCGGGAGCTGCGGATGGTGATGTGGATACATTGGAACGTGCGCGGGAGCCGCCCTGCCTTAGCCTTTGCGCATCTCGCCACCACCACCACTGCCAGCCCCTGGAGCCCGGCACGGCCGCTGGGACCGCGGGACCCCTCAGGCAGGCGCCCTTCCCAGACGGAACAGGCCCAAACTGGAGAGGCCAGCGGCACCAAAATAGCCCTGGCAAAGGCATCGCTCGTGACACGCTGCTGGCCACGGCCTCGGCCGTGTCTCCCGTCAGGCAAGAAGGTGGCTTTGTGCCCTCCCCAGCTCTGTGTCCCTGCTTGGGGACTTCCTCCCTCTTCCACAGCTCACCTCTGTCCCCCCTCAGGGACAGGCCGGGAAGTCAACAGGGAGCTGCCTAGATTAGCAGGGAAGCAGCACCGGAACCTCCGCCACGCACGAGGCCTCACCCTGCCCACGGGGAAGCGGGGCGGGGTGCGGGGGGTGTCCGGCTGCCCAGGCTCCAAAATAACCCTGGAGCTGAGCACCTGCCAGGGACCTGCACATGTGTCCCTGGGAACTGCTGCTGAGATGCTGAAGGGACTTCCAAAGCCATAACGTTTATCCTTGGCTCCTGGATCCACAGTGGGGGGAGATTTGGGATACTTCTGGTGCGGGAATATTGCAAATTTTATGACTGGTGATGCTCCTACACCTCTGGCTCATGCCTGGTACGTGGCAGTGCCCCCAGCCCCTCACCCTGGTACCTGCAGGATGGGAATGAAGTGAGATGAGTGCCATCCTCCAAGGCAGCCGCAATGTTGGAAGCTGGGCATCCTGCCAGGGTCTGGTCAGAGACCCTCTTCCCTCTCCCAGGCTCCATGCTAAGGGTGCAGAGCTGATTTTGGGATGGCAGAGGCGATGCACGCACACTGCCTGACTGAGAGCCAGTGGCCAAACAGAGACTCCCGTGTGTGCCACAGTCAGTGGATCAGGATCCGAGGGGCAGTGGGGAGCACCTGGCTAAACTGTCCCGGCACAAACCTCACTACCAGCGAATGGGCACAGCTCAGGGCCTGGGGGTGGAGCTGGGCTACCAGAAGCATTGCGGCCACGTGGCACAGTCACAGACACATCTCCAGGCATCCGAGGGGATCCCACCTCTCCCTGCTCACGGCTGGGCTCCACACATCCCTCGGCTGCCACCGCTGCTCCAAGCACGTGGCTGGAGCGGGGAGCTGCCTGCTGGGCACATCTTATGGGGCATCCTTTGACAAGCTCCCTTCCCAAAAGCGCTGGGGCTTTTCAGCACCGGTGCTCACCCCCTCCACCAGTAGCTCCGGAGAACTGGTTTCCAGCCGGGAGCTCAGATCGGCTGCCAAAGGATGGGAGCAGCAAGCCGGGCATGGCGGGGGAAGAGAGGGAAGGTTGCAACACACTTTCAATTCTCCCATCTGCTGAGTATTGTTTGGGGAAAACAATGAGGCTGTTCTTTAAATGCAACCTTTGAGAGATCCTCGCTTTCCCCGCGGCGCCCGCCACGCCGTGCCCGCCTGCTCTGGCGAGCCCTGCCCCACTGCTCGCGCCCACTGCTTCTGCCTGATCCCATCTTAAATCCTCACCCAGGAAAAATAGATCCTGTTTTCAGTGAGGTTTCTGATGCTAGATTGGAGGGCCGGAATGGGCATGCGGGGAGGCAGATGGGATAAAGCCAGCTGCATGAGGGGCTGCTGGCCGATGCTCACACCGTGCCGCTCTCCCCCTCATCACCTTGAACTTGTCTGGGGCCTCGTACAGTAAATCAGCAGCCCTTTTTCGATGTACCTGCCGATTCCTCTCCTCCCTGGGCAGCTTGCCCTGCCCATGCTTCTCTCCCTGACCATGGTTCAGGTCCCTCATGCCTGCAGTTCCCTCTGTACCAGGGCAGGGAATGATCCCACCGCGTGCCCAGCACTGTGGGTGTACACACCCTTTGCAGACTGCTGAACAAAGCCCAGCTGCCAGAGCCCAGAGCACTGCCTGGAGCTCTTGGAGCAATTGGGAATAGCTCCCTTTGGCACTTTTCTATTCCCCTGAGCCTGGTAGGGCTGGGGATGGATGCTGGCAGCCGTAGTCTGATCCTGTTTTGACCCGGCGGATTTCCCCCCTTGCAGGGGTGGCTGTGGCATGGACGGTGTGGCCAGGGCAGTGCTGGCGTGCCAAGGCTCACTTGGCAGAGGAGCCATGGCAAGGGATGGCCCAGCCAGCCCTTATCAAGGCACAGCAAAGAGCGAGAAAGGCAGCTCCCTGAGGAGCTCTGGGCAGCCCTGGAATGGGGAGCTCAAGGGCCCAGGGGAGAACTGCCACGGTGGCACCAAGGGATCCGTCCTGACCCAGGGCTGTGCACGGTGAAGAGGGCCTGAATAGGGATTTGGTACTCACAGGGAAAGAGAGGGTCAGTGTCTCCTGCCTTTGGAGGTGGTGGAGGCAGGTCCCTGCCAGGCAGAGCTCTCTGGGAATGGCCCCAGGGACAGGGACAGCTTGCCCTGTCTGCTCACCCGCCTTCCTTGCCCGATGGTGCCTGTGCCAGCCATCCCTGTGCCTGGCCCCTGGACACGTCCCTGCAGCCCAAGGGGCGCCCATTTTCCACCATCACTCCCATTGTGCCTGCACCTGTTCTAGCCACAAGCCAAGCCCTTGGTGGCAGGATGGGGATGGGGATGGGGATGGGGATGGGGATGGGGATGGGGATGGGGATGGGGATGGGGATGGGGATGGGGATGGGGATGGGGATGGGGATGGGAAGCATCCCCAGAGTCCCTAACTGGAGGGCAAGAAGGAGGGTTGTCAGGGAGGTAAAACACCTTCCCGACAAGCTGGCACGCTGCCTGCCACCCCCGGCCATGCTGCGGCTCCTCAGTTTAGGGACGGCAGTGCATCTCCGTCACAGAGCATCTCCAAGGGGGCTGGCTGCCCATGGGAGGGGGCTGGGGAGGCTGCTGTCCCCATCAGTCCTTGCACCCAAGCTGGGAATTTTAGGCAGGGCCCTGGGGTGGCAGGGACATGCTCCTTAGGGACCAATGGGGAGAGGATTTCTCCCACAGCTCCTTGGGGTGTGCCGGGCAGGTTGAGGCAGGGTGGTGAAGGCGATGGGAGCAGTCAGGGCATCAGTGGGGCCCAAGCCCTGCCAGAATCATGTGGCATCACTGGTGACATCCGCATGGCATGGCTTGCATGAGGGCTGCTGGTGGAGCTGAGTCTGAGTGGGGCACTCCTTCATGATGGGCCAGGAGTGCCCAGTGCCAAATCCTCATGGATTTTCAGTTCCAAGATGCTTTTGGATGCACCAAACTGGTGCAGGCAAAAGCCTGAGCTCAGCCTGCCTCCCTGCCCTGGCAGCCAGACACCCTGAGATCTCATCTGCAAGGGGGGTATGCAGACCCCTGGGATGTGCCAGCTGCAGGGAGGGGTACCCCCGGGCATCCCGGGGCCTGGCTCACACCCGGGCGGGTGGCTGAGCTCGCCATTCGTCACGTCGGCCCTGGGCAGGCATCCCCCGCGGCCGGGCGCTCTGTGCCAGCTTGGCTGGGACCCAACGCCCTGCGCCGGCCGCCAAGACCCGGAGCTTCCCAAGTCCTGGAGAGGAGCTGGGAAAGGATCCCGTGGCTCAGGTGCGGCAGTGCTCACGCGCTGGGGGACCTGGGGCCAGCCACTGCCAAGGATTGATTTCTCGGTTAACTCACCACTGCTCTAAAAGCGCATTAATCCTCCTTCCCCGGCCAGCAGCCAGAGCTGAGCAACATTTTGGGCAAAATCTCCAGGTCTGGGCTTCGGGCTGCCTGCCGTGGACATTGCCCTCCCCACCACGGCCACCACTCCAGCAGCACTGCCTGGCACGGGAACACCGGGATCCAGCCCTCCTGCTGACCCCTCTTCCCTGGGAGCTTATTCAAGTCCATAGCCAGGTGGATTTTTTAAAAAACTAGGGGTTTGGTTTTGTTTTTTTAAGAAGGCTTTCACTCTCCTTGCAAAGGGCCCCTGCATTCCCTTCACGGGAAAATGGTATTTGACCGGCTGTTGTCCAAAAAAACCCCCAACATGTTTCTGATCACGAAAAACCAAGAAATATTTTTGCTTTCAAAGGAAAAAAAAAAAAAAGCCCATGAGAGAGAAATGTTGATTTTCCACCCAGACATTTCCCCTCTCCCCAAACCAGCCCTGAAAAAGGGAGGCACCACTGCATCTTCCACGCCCCAGGATGTCATGCTGGGGGTACAGTCCCACCAGGGGCACAGTGGATGTCACCCAGGGCTCATCTGGGTGCTGGCGGGTGGTGGTAACGCCACATGTTCCCCCTTCTCTGCTCAGATCCCCTTTCCAGGTACTCGCACATTGTACAGGCACGTGGGGCTGCCGGGAGGACAGCGAGTGCCGGTGACCTGCTGGCTGTCCCCAGGGAGTCACCCATCACTGTGTGCTGCAGAGCCGCCGCCGCCAGCCCGCCTCGCCCCGCTGCCACAGGCGACGAGGCCGCTTGGTCCCACGGTTGCCTGGCGGGAGCTGTGATGTGCCGGATCCTGCACCCCCTCCCGCCGTCCTTGGCTGCTGCCCAGCGATTTGGGAAAGCGAGACGGCGCAGGCTGAAATGTGACCCCCGCCACGCTGCGCCGCAAAATCTCCTTTAGTAACCTGTGCGCCAGGACAGCGAGTGCGCGGCGTGAATACCAATGAGGAGAAAAGTGCCGAGTAAAGAGTTTTTGATGGAAATGGCATCGCATGAGAAAGAGAGCAGGAGCGAGCGGGCGAGAGCGCGCCCGGAGCCTGCGCTGTGCACGGGCACAGTGGGGCACACACGTGTGCGCACCTGTGGCCCGGGAGGTTGGAGGCTGAGCGCGGCAGGGTGCCAGGGTCGTGCCACCCCGGCGAGCACGAGGGAGATGGGAACGGGGGTGATGAGCGGAGGGGGCTGCGAGGCAGCAGTTGAGGGGACGCGTGGCAAAGGGTTTCCACGGACAGCGTGTCCGCAGGATCCGGGGCACTTCCGTAGCGCACCGTGGCCCCGGCCGCAGGGAGCGGCTCCCGTCCCCCGGCGCAGTGGGCTGCTGATCAAAGGCGCAGGCGGGGAGGGAGCGGGCCTGTGTGAGCAGCGCCCTGGCCGCGCGCCACCCCACCTTCCCGCTCCGCTCCCCCGGGAGTTTGTTAAACAAATTTCTCTAATTGCACAAGCCAAGGAGTTTGTTGGAGAAAAAAGCCGGGGAAATTCCCTTCCTCTGGGCCACCCCTTCCCCGCTTCCCCCGGGGCAGCTGGCACAGAGCGAGCAGGTCCTCCCCACGACCCCCGGCTCTGCGGGAGGCTGTGACCCCGACGCCTGCGGGGCGCAGCTGCGGGGTGTCCTCATGTCACCCCTGCCTACGCAAGGACGTCCCCTGCTCGACCTCTTCGCAGCCGGGTCACACGCATTCTCTCCCGTCCAGCCCCCGGGGTCAGACCCTGTCACCTAACGCGGTGACACCCAGCACCGCCGCCTGCCCTTCCCGCCTGGCGTTCTCCATCGCTTGGCTGAGCACCCCTGGAAACGGCCTTTGTGAGCCTCCCGTGGGTAGCCCCTGACATCGAATCCTGTCGGATTAGCAAACGTACGGGATAAAAGCCTCGGCTTGGCGGCAGTTCTGTGCCGGGTGGGGGCTGAGGCGGTGGCCCTGCCAAGAAGGGACGATGCGCGGCCGGGTCCTGCCCCGGCTCTCGCTGAGGTCATGGCTATAGATAGCCCGGGAGGGCGCAGTGCCGAGGGCAGGATCCTCGTGCCCTTGCCAGCTGCACCGAGAGCCCTGTGGGCACCCGCTGCCTGGGAGGAGACGCTGCCAGGGCGCTGGGGGTTGCTGATGGACAGGTTGGCTGGGCCAGCCACTGGCCATCGCCAGGTGACAATCTGGTGCTGCAGGGTGTGACCCTACACGTGCAGGGATGCTGAGACCCAGCTGCTCTCCATTCTCCATGGTGAGTGGGGTCCTGCAGCCTCTGCTGACACAGTGACCTGGGGTGGCTTTTTCTGTGTCTTCCCACCATGTTTCTTTCTTTCCCTGCTCCCAAGCAAATGCCAGGCCGGGGCACCCCCACCCCCAGGGTGCAGCCATGGGTGCAAAGCTGCTGGGTCACAGAGTGCAGGGCCAGGGTTTGTCCCCTCCAGCCACCCAGTCTTTGTGCAGCCCAGCTCCCCACAAAGCCAGGCAAGCATGTGCCCAGGGTGCCTCCAACCAGCCCCATGGGGCTCTGGAGCGCCGGGGTGGCTGGGAAAGGCATTGTTGATGAGGGCACTAAAAATAGAGAGGGACTGGGGATCTTAATGGGACTTTGTGGGAAACCTGGAAACATTTTCTCATCCCCATAAATGAGTCCAGATGCATTAACGATGACTGCATTGCATCCTGAGGTACCACCGGAGGGAACTGGGACGCGCTCACCAGCTTCCTCGCCTTGCGGTGGGGAATTGGTTGGAGAGAGGAGTCACCACCAGCAGCCAGGGCTGAGCCATGCCTGCTGTGTCTCATGTGGGGACAGAGACAGGAATTTGCCCAGCATCACCTTGGTGAGGACCTCAGACCCCATCCCAGGGTCTCTGTTCCTAGTGCCTGTGGGCACTCACAGCTCTGCGTGCGACAAGCAGTGTGCAATGTGCACAGGTTGGTCATGGCACCACAGCCCCACGAGCTTTCTGGAGCCCTCCAGGCCCTGAGGTGGCCAGTGGGGGGAGAGTGAGGTGATGCAGGAGGACCCCCAGTCCCAGGGCCAGTGGTGCTGGGATGCTGCTACCCCAGTGTGCCCTGCGGTGGCATCGAGCTGGTGGGATCTGGCCTGTCAAGGCATTTTTCCTGTTCTGTCGTGGAGCTGTGACAGGGATATTTGCTCCCAAAGCACCCGACCCCACTGGGGGACCTTGGACTCCCCTAGAGGATGGCTTGGGGCCAGCCTGGGCAAGTAGCCCAGGGCGGGTGGCTGTTGGAGCCCACGTCACGAGGCAGGTTGGCACGGCCGTCTCCGCGGTATGGCAGTGTCACTTAGCGGTTACAGCAGCACTCGGGAGGCAAGGGCAGTCCTGCCCCAGGCCTCAGTTTACATCCAGGTGGGGAACAGCACCCAGCATGGGAGGAGGGCACTCACTCCCTGCCCCAACCCGGGCTGCTGACCCATCCTGTGGGGGACAAGGGGACTGGCCACAGCCACCAGCCTCTGCGCCAGGCACTGCCGAAGCCCAGCGTCCTGAACAGAGTCCCTTTGTGCAGGTCAGCCCCCACCCACTTCTGTCACTTGGGAGGCATCCAAAATCCTCCCAAAATAGGACCCAGCTGGGCTCAGCCTTTGAATCTCCCCAGGAAGGCTCTGCTGAGCTGCTGAAAGCAGATGAACATCCCCCTTCCACCCCATTGAACCAGTCCCATCCTTCAGTGCTCGGCGTGCAGGGCCTGTGTCCCCTTTGGGGACACACCCAGCCCCTTTGATCTCCAGACACCACCTCATGCCTCAGTTTCTCCATTTCTCTGTGGAGGGTCCTGGCAGGTTGTCCCGAGCACCCAGGGAGCCGATGAGATGCTGGAGGAGGGGCTGAGCCTTTGGTACATCCTTTGGAGCAGCAAAGGCCCTGGGGCTGTGGTGGGGGCCCATGAAACCTTCACCTCCAGGGCCCTGGGTGGCCAATCCTCCTGCAAGGTTGTCGATTCTGTGGCAAAAGGCGGGGGCTATTTTTAACCACTGACTTGCTCCAAGGATTGGATTTGCAGCAGAGTGAGCCCCACAAACCCATCACAGCACTGCCATCATAGGGTGCAGAGATACCCCCAAGCGCCAATCTCCCCCAGCAGGCACCCCCAGGAGGAAGCTGAGGACACCTCTCTGCACCTCTACACCTCTAATGGTACGTGATGGGAGGGAATTAATCTCCCTCAGAAAGGCCAGGACAAAGCAGGCAGGGCTAAAAATATGTTGAGAGGGAAATAAAACCTCCTGCGTCAGGGGCTAAAGCCAGGCTCAGAGCCCTGGGCCTGGCCCAGGGGGGCTAGAGGGACCCTTTCTGGTGCTACCAGACCCAACACACCTCCTGCCTCAGTTTCCCTCTGTGCTCCTGGGAACAAACTCCGTCCCTGGGTCACATCCTGGCAGCTCCCAGGCCGAGACCCTGGGATATAGGAAGGACAAAGTGTGCCAGGAGCAGGGATGGTGGGGACGGGCCACCCCCAGGGCCCCACGCTGACACAGGGCAGGGCAGAGGAGCTAGCAGCGCTGGGACCCGTTGGCAAACCCTTTTTTTTTTCCCAGTTCCATAAAACATTTCCCTTCCTTGGAACCCCAAGGGGTTTCAGCTGGGAAGCCCTACATGGCTCTGGTGCTGCTGGCCACGGGATGCCTCCCAGGACAAGGGGACATCTTGATGATGGGCTGGGTCTCCCCTGTGCTGCTTCCAGACCTCTCCCAGACTTCAGCAGTCGCCATCGCATCCTGCCTCTTCTGTGGGCTGGCCTGGCAGGTGACATGCCTTGGTTTCCTTCTTTTTGGAAAGGCAGCACCTCACCCTGGGGGCAGGTGGGGTCACCCTGGGAAAGTGGCTGAGCCATCGGCTCCCAAACCCCAAAGGGGACGAGTAGAGACGGCACCTGGGGAAACTGAGGCACCTGGAAAGTCCAACTGAGTCTCCAGGAAGGCAGCAAGTGGCTTTGGGCTCTCACACCGTCGAGTCTCCCTCAGCAGAACCCTCTTGGCTCCTCCACCACCCAGTGCTAGCCGTGTTGCTACTGGATACATCCCTGGGGTGTCTGTACCCCTCCCTGCATGCTGGGCATGCTGCTCCCTGGTTTGGGGCACGTTTAGGAAACCCGGGGACCGGCAATGCCAGTTGTTGCTGGGGGTGGGGGTGCAGGCAGGCAGACCAGAGGCGGTGCTGGGCATGGTGTCGGAGCATGTACTGTGCCACCAGAGAAGCCCCCTCCGGCTCCATCCCACCTGGGCCACCCCCAGCTGCTGTCTGCAGGGCAGGCTGTGCTGGCTGGCGGGGGCCCAGGCAAGCGCTGGCACCGGAGCCCAGGGCTGCCAAGAGAGCTGCTTTTCTTCCTGCTGTTTTCCAAAGCAACTGGCAGGTTCTCTGCCGCCGCGGCCTCCTGTGACCCGCGGCCTCGGCGCGCTCCCTGCGCCCCCGCTCGCAGCCGCAGCACCTGCGAGGGCGAGCGCCGGCACCGCTCCCGCCCCAGCACGTAGGCGCGGGCAGGTGGGCACCGGCCCGGCACCCAGGGGCGGCAGGGACCTGCCTGCTCTGGGGTGGCTCAGAGGACCAGGCAGAGCCTGTTTTTGGGCAGTGCCAGGTGTGGGGACTCCAGGGTGGCTCAGTGAGGGGTGCGCAGTCACCGTGGTTCCAGGTGCGTGGTGAGCACCAGGGGCTGTAAAAGCCCACTCATGCCCTCCTGGGCTGATCCTGAGCAGGGCTGAGCACTGTAGCAGAGCGATAGGAGGGGTGGGAGCCCCTCTCTGCCCCATCTCTGCTCACCCTTTCACCAGAACTCGTTGTGGGAGCAGTTCAGCCCACCCACAGCCCCCAGCCATATGTGGATGTTGGCCAGGGGATGCTCTTGGCTCTGGGGGGAAAAAAGAAGCCACACGATCTGGAGAGAGAAGCTGCGAGGAGGCTGCACAGTGTGCTGCCTTCACCTCCATCTGTGTCAGTGGTGCCAGCCAGATGCCCTGGGCACCGAGGCTCTGTGCCCTGGCGTGGGCTGCAGGAGGGGTTTTGCAATTGAGGGGCTGGGTCAGCCAGGAGCTGGGGGGAAGGTGGCTGTGACAGTGTGTTCTGCCCCACGGGCAGCTATGTCGTGGGGCTGGGTGTGCACAGGCAAGGCCTGCACAGCTCGTACCTGCCCCGGGAGCCTCAGCTGCCCCCATGCCCCCTTGCTGCCCCCGCCCCAGCACAGCAATGCTGCTCTCCCCGGCCGGGGAAACCGCGTTCCGATGCGGAGCAGGCCAGGACACCCGGCCATGCCACACCGGCAAGCAGCAAAAATTATGAATAAGCTCTTGTTAATAAATACTTTATGATGAATCCAAATAGATTTCCTCCTCTGGAGCAATTATTGTAAAATGGGCTCTAATAGGGTGCAGGGCGGCCCCGGGAAGGGCTGGGTGCCTTTCAGGGCCTAAGTGCCTCCTTCCATCCCCTCTAATGAGCACTTCCCAATCATTTGCATCTGTCTCGGCAACAGGTCTCATTACCAGGTTAACTCATTACCCAGAGCCGCTTTGGAGAACAGTTATAAGCGGCTACCAGAGGCTCCGCGGTCCATGCTAAGGGCATCTGCAGGCTCTCACGAAGGGAAGGCAAGTTACCACTGTGTCCTTTTAAGGTACCGAGATTTTCAGGATTACCGGAACCTCTATAGTCGCATTGCCCCCTGCCACCACGCCAAGGCTTCCCATGGGGGCACGGAGCCCGGCGCCCGACTTGCCAGCCCCTGCCCGGGCTCGCAGGGCCTCGGGGAGCGGGACCTGGCAGGAGCGGCGACCGTGGGAGCCGGCAGCGGTTCGGAGGTGTGCGGCTCCTGGAGGGGCAGCTGAGCATCCTTTCATAGAGTACACTCTGTGTGGTCCCTGAAGGGCTGCGATGCAGTGAGGTTGTACCGCATTGCGCCTTGCCCGGCGTGGGGATGGCGTCCCGCTCCTCCCCGCAGCCGAGGCCGTGTTGGTGGGGAGCAAAACCAACTGCCGAGGTGTCTGACCCCTCCCGTCCCGCTCCTCTTCCTCCGCCCTTCACCCCAGCGCCTCCCTCGTGAAAACTGCTCCGGAATTTCCTGAGGAAACGGGGTTTTTTTCATTGGAAAATTCAGGCTGTTTCGCTGAGCCCGACCTGTTTGGACAAGGCGCTGGAGCAGAGAATGCTCGGAGAGTGGCCAGCCCATGCCGCGGTGCCCGTGCCAGGTGCTGTGTCCCTGCGTGGCACAGAGCATCCCCCAGGGTGGAGGGTCCCCGGAGTGCAGAGCCCAGTGCTGCCGAGCCGGGGACAGAAGCACGGGATGAGGCTGTGCCCCTTCCCAATCCCTGGCGCTGCCAAGCCCTGGACTGCGGAGTTAATCCTCCATGGCATGCCCAGCTCCACACAGAGCATCCCTCCTTCCTCTCTCCACTCCACCACAAGACAAAGCCGGGCATGACCCGTGCCTCAGTTTCCCCTCACAGGACCTGACATGGAAAGCCAGCGCTCCAGCATCCCCTGGAAAGGGGGTGCAGGGGGGCCCGGAGAGGGGCCGGCAGCACCCGACGCAGGCGTGCTCCTGCCTGGGTTGCAGGGCTTTACAAGCCTGGGTTGGATGAGGCCCAAGCGCAGGCTCTGCTGCCAGATTCCCATCCGGAAATGCCCCGGGAGCAGCCTCGTCTGGGGTATTGCAGCACGTCTCTGCTTCCCAGCCCCGCAAAGGAAAAACAGCAGGAGAAACACTTAACCAGTCCTTTGCCGGCACTCGGGCTGCTGAATGGGGGGAACCCGGTGGGAATCTGGGACTGGGACAGACAGACGGTGTATCCCTGCCTTTGCCTTCCCAAGTGAATCCGGTGTGACGCCGGCTATTGCCAGCCGGGATGGTGTGCCAGGCTGAGGGACTCACTGGCTGCACGGTTGGGGACGGTCCCCACGTCCCTTAGCGTGTCCCCTCAGCCCCCAACAGCAGCCGTTCCCGTGTGGTTGTCCTGGTGCCCCTCAGCCGCCCTCGCCTGCCCTGCTAAAGCGGCTTAACCGCGGCATCGCGGCGCGGGTTAAGCCGGGCGGGAGGGAAAGTTGGCGAGGGGCTGATTGGCTTTGGGTCCAGCTCCCGGCCTGCCGTAATCCCGGGGAAGTGGAGGGGGGGGAGGGACGGGGGGGGGGGGGCTGTGATGTCTTCGGGAGCACCGAGGGCTTCAGGGGCTTCTGCACGCATCGGGGTTTTGGAGGTCTCAGTTGTGGGTCCAAGTGAGGACTGCAAATTCTCCCTCATCGTGGCGGGGGAGGGCACAGAAACTGGAGTTTGCTGCTGCCATGCCGAGGCAGAGCACCAAGCACCCCTCGGCCCCCACAGTGAACACAAGCAGCACCCTAGGGTGCTGCCTCACCCAACCCGGATAACCTGGTTCCTGCCACACTTCCCTGCAGTGGTGCCTGGGGTGGCACTTCCCAAGCGGGAGAGCAGGGATGAGGACAATGGCGTGGTGTTCCCCCCGGCCCTGCGGCCAGCCCTGCTGCCGGCTGCCTGGGGAGGATGGTGGGGCCAGGGGATGGCAGCAATTTGTCGGGCTCGTCTGAATAAGCGGCCACCAAGGAAGATGAGCCGCCCACCTCCCCGGCCAAGTATTGTTTTTGGAACTCACTGCTGCTTTTTTCGGCTCCTGTCTTACTTTTCTTTGACCTTCTTTCCTGATTTAAGACACATGCCCAGCCCTTGCCCAGCTGCACTGAATTAGCGGCTGCTGCTGGGGAGGGAAGCAGGAACCAGACCCTGTGGCCGCTCCGGGAGCAGCCGGCAGGGACAGGTTCCCCAGGCAGAGACGGGTGCTCCAGGCAAGGAGGGGTTCCTCTGGTAGGATGAGTCCTCTGAGCAGGGACGGGTCCCCAAGGTTAGGATAGGTTTGCCTGCAGATTTGGGTCCCTATGGGTACAATGGGCTCCCCAGTGAGGGGACAGTATCTTGTCCCTTGTTTGGCATGGGAGAGACACCTGTGGGGCCACAGCTCTGGGTCCAGAGAGGGGCTGGTGGCCCCCAGAGGTGGCAGGATCTGTCCCATGAGGAAGGATCTGTGTTTGCAGGGACTTTTGGGGGGCTAAGTGGGGCTGTGCCGGGAGTTGAGGCTGGCAATTACTGGTGTCTGTACTGGGTTCAGGGACAGTGGGGTCTGTACTGTGCCAGGTCACAGCAGAATCGGTGTAGGTGTCACTGGTTCAGGGGACACCCAGGGCTGTGCCATGGGACCCACACTGGCTGTTGTCAGGTTTGTGCTGGGGGGAACAGATTTAGAGTTAGTGGGATCTGTGCTAGACTTGGGCACATGTGGAAGTTAGCAAGGTCTGTATGGGGCTGATCCTTGCTGGGAGCCTGTTTCAGGGGACATTGTTCCCTCCAGGCAGGGTCACTCTGGGACACAACTGCTTCAGCCAGGGAATGGCATCGCTGCTCTGGGATGAGTGGGGCCAGATCTGGAGAGCTCACCCCATACCACAGCCACAGCTCTGTCCATTCCCAGCTCCTGCCCCTGGCCACCTCCTCACCTCAGAGCAGCACCTGCCCTTGGCACCCTCCCTAGGCGTGACCCTGTGGCACAGCAATGGCAGTTGTCACCAGCCACCTCCTTCTCAGCCCTGACACTCTGCAGCAGGAATCCAGCTGAGCTCCTTCCTCCTCCTCCCCGCAGTCATGAGGGACCCCAAGGGCCAAATCCTGCCCTTGGGGACCAGTTTGATGCTGCCCTGGCTATACATGGGGATGTTCAACCCTCCGCCTGCTGCTTTCCAAGCTGTGCTGTTCCTCACCAGGAAGGCTCCCAACACTTTTCCATCCCATGGTGGGTTTGTGGGCCCCCCAGCCAGGAAGCACTGATTTTCCAAATTGGAAAAAAAAATGGGATGCGAGAAGGAGGGGCCTGGGAGGGGGATGTAGTTTCCTTGTTTTCTTTTTGGGGCCAGACTCATCCAGCAGCGCTCACCAAATGGAAAAAGGCAGTCAGAGCATGCCTTGTGTGCCGGGCCAGGTGCCAGCCGCTGGGCTGGCTGCAACTGGGGCAAACTGGGGGAGGTTCCTACTGGTCCAGAGGGAGTTGAGAGGTCCAAGGCACCCACAGCTTGCACAGGAGCACCCAGCATGCTGCAGGCATGCAGACCTGACACTGGAGTGTTGTGGTCTGACAGCGCCTGACGCTGGCACAATGGCTCTGGTGGGCGCAGTGTCAGCTGGGATTTCAGGTGGGATTTCTGCACCTGGTGGGAGCAGATCCTGGCATGCAGATCCTGCAAAGGGAGAGGGTCCAGGTGCTGCTGAGGTGGCCAACCTTGCGCAGGTGCCTGTCCCCCTGTGGCACTGGCTTCAGTATTGCCCAGCCACTCCCCGCAGGTGGTTGGGCCAGGAAAATGGTAGCCAGTGGGATTTATGCTGGAATGGGGATAATCTTGCTGTGTAGTCAGAGGATCCCCATCCCTGGTGGACATGTACCTCTGCCACAGCTTTTTATTCCAGTTGCACTGGGATGCAGCCTAGTGGGAATGAACCTGGCAGGTCCCCAGGGCTCCAAAGTCACACTGGGAGGGAGCTTGGAGAGACTTGGCCATGAGTGACCCCTGTCCCTCTGCTCCCACAGGATGAGTTCCACCCCTTCATTGAGGCGCTGCTCCCCCATGTCAGGGCCTTTGCCTACACCTGGTTCAACCTGCAGGCCCGCAAGCGCAAGTACTTCAAGAAGCATGAGAAGAGGATGACGAAGGATGAGGAGAGGGCGGTGAAGGACGAGCTGCTGAGCGAGAAGCCGGAGGTGAAGCAGAAATGGGCCTCGCGCCTCCTGGCCAAGCTGCGCAAGGACATCCGGCCCGAGTGCCGCGAGGACTTCGTGCTCTCCATCACGGGCAAGAAGCCCTCGTGCTGCGTCCTCTCCAATCCTGACCAGAAAGGCAAGATGCGCCGCATTGACTGCCTGCGGCAGGCGGACAAGGTGTGGCGGCTGGACCTCGTCATGGTCATCCTCTTCAAAGGGATCCCGCTGGAGAGCACCGACGGCGAGCGCCTGGTCAAGTCAGGCCAGTGCACCAACCCCATCCTCTGTGTCCAGCCCCACCACATCAGCGTCTCTGTCAAGGAGCTCGACCTCTACCTGGCGTACTTTGTCCGTGAGAGAGGTGAGTGCTCATCTGCCTTCAGGGCAGAGCCTGGTCGTGCCCTGCCACAGCCAACTCAGGGGGGGTTGTTTTAGCTTTCCCACCCCATCTGTCCCATCCCCATCTCTAGCTGGGGATACTGCTCCCAAACACCTTCCCCATTGCAGACCCTCTCTCCAAACTGCTTCTCAGGTGGGTGCCCCCCAACCCTGGCACCTCTCCCCCAGCCAGGACTGATCCCAGCTGCCCGGAAGCAGGAGGACACAAAGGTTTCTGAGGATGCTCCTGTCTCTGGCCATTGCCAGCATGGAGTTTTGGGGGTTAAACCCAGAGTTAACCCCACATCCTGCACCTACCTGAGAGGAGTGGGTGGGCAGCCTGGGCAGGGAATGGACAGCCTGGTTCTGGTGCATCCCCAAGGGCTAGAGCTAGGAAAGGTCAAGCAGTGCTCATTTGCCATGGGCTACAGTGCAAACCCCTCAATGCCAAAGCAGGGACAGGGGCAGCGACGCTGGCTGGGGAGGGCACAGCAATAATGTTGGTGGGGGCAGCACCTGCTGTGCCCTGAGGGGATGCTGGTCCTGGCCCTTTACCTGCCTGGGGGTCCCATGGACTTGCTGGGAGAACTGGTTGCTTTCATTGCAGCAAGGAGGGTCAAACATGCTCTCAAAACCGTCAGTCAAAAGGGGGAAACTGAGTCATGATGTGCAGTGAGGGCAGCAGATCTCAGTTTGGGTCCCCGAGCCATTGTCCTCACCACCAGCTCATGCCACCTCCCCACATGCTGGGAAGGGGAAACTCATAACTATTTTACCTGGGCATGTTTGTTGTCCCTGGCTGGTGACATGCTGGCACAGACACCCTGCCAGCAGCTGGGGTTCCCCACAGACCCTGCCACTCCTCCAGCACCCCCAGGTGTGTGAGGAACCAGGGGAGATGCAGTGTGACCCCAGGTGAGGGCTGAACTGTTGCACAGGGCTGGTTCACAGACAAGAGGGTCTGTGACTTGCAGCCCTAGAGGCAATCAAGGGGCTCATGGCCACCTCTGGCCAGGCCAGGCTACCCAGGTGTGTGGGGGTAGCAGGATATTGGTCCCCTCCTGGCAGCACCTCCTGCCCATGCCCACAGCACCAGGTGACGTCCCCCGGCCCCGTGAGCCCACTCTCATCAACACCACAGCAGGGGGAACTTGGGACTGGTGGCTCTTTTCCTGGTACTGGCCAGAGCCCAGGGACAGACAGTGACACCACAGAGGCCACCACGGTGCCAGCAGTGCCAGCAAATCAGGTGCCAGTGTTGTGAATCACAGTGGGCACACGCTCTGTCCAGCCATCCGTGGGACATGCTGGTGTCACTGGGGAAACTGAGGCAGGGCGGGCATGTGACCTCCCTCACTACCCAGGGAAGGGGTTTGGTAGGACTACCAGGCTCTCGTGGCTTTGGGGAAAAGCAGGGCACAGCCTCCAGCAGGGAATAACCAGGGTCAGACCCTGCCCCAGGGCCCAGGTGGGACCCTGGGCTGCTGTGGGGCACATACATGGTTGCACATGCATGTGCAGCCAGGACCTCCCTGCCCAGCGTGTCTCCCAGTGTGTAAGCACGTGTGCCGCCAGCACCGTGCACCTGTGCCCATGCATGTGACTCACCCGCTCTGGGGCAGCAAGGGACCCAACGGGGCCTGGCACCACCGATTCCCAGTGGGGCCCTGGGAATGGGGGGGGCTCAGGGTGCAGACTGGGGGCTATGGGTGTCCTGTGCACCTGGGGAGGGAATGGGGTGTCTTATACTGGGCTGAGACATGGCCATGCTGGGCTGAACTGGGGTGCTGCATGCTGTGTTGGGGGCACCCTGTACTGACTGGGATGGGGTTGCTGCATACTGGGCTGGACTGGGGGCACCCTGTGCTGGCTCAACTGGAGGTGTAGTGTCACACTTGGCTGGAGTGCCCTGGACTGGGCATAACTGGGAGCCCTACAGTGGCCAAGCTGAAGGCAGGGACCAGGACCTCCACAGCATCTGCAATGGGGTCCCCATGTGCCACCTGGTGTGCCTCACTGGGGTGCTGTATTGCCAGGTTCCCTGGCCATGCCATGTCCAGCTGCTGTCCCCGGGAGGTGGCTGCCCCTCTGCCACCCCCTGCCCCTCTACCAGCGACCTTGACCCCAGTGTCTGGGTCCCCAGCAGCCACAGTCACCTGACTGTCTAATTGGGAACACAGAGGCTGTAAATACTCTCTGATAAGGCCTGGCAGCCTCTCACTTTCACTGTTAAGGTCGCTCTGGCCCTGGTTAAGGGGGACCAGGATGGGCCAGGAGCAACAGCGTGGGACCCCTGGGGGTGCTGCAGGGTGCTGGGTGGTGGCTGCTTGGCCTGGCCCAGTCCCAGAGTGGGCATGTTCTGTCAGGCTGTGGCTGATGGGAGGGGTCTCCGGCCTCCCACCTTGGTGGGGAAACTGAGGCAGAGAAGAAGCTACCACATCGATGGGACCCTGCATGGCATGGCCAGGCTGGTGACAGCACTCGAGGGGTGCTGGGGATCACCGTACCACAGCCTTGTGGACTCTGAGCTTCTCCCTGCCCGACATGCTGCCCTCCTGCCCCCTCCCACTTGCTCCTGCCCGGCACACTGCCCGTTCTTACCTGCCCCCTCCTGCCTGATTCTGCCTCCTCCCTCCTTCCTGCTCCCTCCTGGCTGCCCGCTCCTGCCCTCTCCTGCCTTCTCTCACCCGCCTGCCCGCTCCTCCGAGCCGCCCGCAGCATCCGCAGCCTCAAAGACTGGGGGCTGGGAGGGTCTCTCCCGCGCAGGACCCCCCCGGCCGGGCAGTCCGAGCTCCCCGCGGCCCACCACGTTATCAGCCCAAGCACGTGCGCCCGCGCTCCCCCGCCCCCGCCGCCCGGTTTTGCCGGTGTCAGCACAATTTCCCAGCCGCTGCTCTGGCAACGCTGGGGAAGCGGGGGATGGAGGAGCCCCCGGCCCTGCGCTCCCCACCTGCGGTCTGGGGCAGCCTCGGAGCGCCCGGACGGCCCCGCCAGGCCCATGCCAAAGGCGAGATCTGCCCCTCGGCTCTTCACCCTGTCCTTGGCTTTCTGTGTCCCCGGGTGGGCAAACTGACGCACGACCTGTGCCGGGCTGGGGGAGCTTCCGACCCAGCCCTGGTGGCCCCAGAGGTGGCCGTGGCGTGCAGGGATTGCCAGGCGCCTGGGTCCTCCCCAGAGCAGCCCCGGCCCTGCTCTCATTCTGCACCCAGCCCTGCCACCGCCACTCCCGGTACCTTTGGGGCAGGATGGGACCAGGATGGGTGCGGGATAGGAGCAGGGCTGGATGCAGGATGGGTGCGGGAAGGGTGATGTGAGCAGGGTTCGATGCAGGATGAGAACAGGGCTGGATGCAGGGTGGGTGTAGGATGGGAGCAGGGCTGGATGTAGGGTGGGTGCGGGATGGGTGTGGGGCTGGGTGAGGGCTGGGCTGTGCACACCGCAGTGGGGGAGGGGACAGTGCTGCAGCCCAGAGCTGGGTGTGCGGCGGGGGGGGGGCGGGGGGGCTGGGGGAGCTCGGAGGTCGCTGGTGAAAGTCAAAAACATTGCAGTAAAATGGTAATCAATCTCCCCAGCCGATGGTGCCAGGACCTTCGGAGAATTACGGAGAGATTCCTCCCAGCAGCTCCCGTCGGCAGCAGCCAGTCGGGGGACGGGGGGGAGGGAGGGACAGTGCCCCCCTCCCTGCATCCTCTCGCCAGTGCTCCCCACCCCTATGGGCTCCCTTGCTGCGCCCTCACCATAGTGCCTCCATCCCTGCATCCCCATCTATGCATCCCCCCCCATCCCTGTATCCCCATGCTGGTAGCTCCCATCCTTGGACCCCGCCCCCATCCCACCCAGGCTCCCACAGCCGGGGAGAGGCAGAACAGGGTCAGTGCTGGCCCCTCACACCCTCTGAGGTTCTCTGCCCCCCGCCCCCAGCCGTCATGCTCAGCGGGGCAGGGGGTCGAGGCTCTGCTCTGCATTGAGCTTTTCCCGGCAGTGCCCCTTGGCTGAGCCCCCAGGCCGAGCGGGGTGGGAGCAGATGGGTGCCCAGGGCAAGCAGGCAGTGGACCCCAGGGTGGCATCGAGCTCCTGGCAGCCCCGGCCATGCCAATGCCAGCGGACAGCACCTGGGGGGAGGCAGGGACCCCCGCACTGTGCCAGCATCTGTGTATCCCACCGCCTGGCAGCCCCTTATCTCCCCCTGCCAGCCTCACCGCTGGGTGCGGCGCGAGGCAGATGGCACCAATCTGCTGGGGAGCCCGTGCCAGGGCTCTCCTCCCAGGCGCGCTGCGGCCATGCCAGGCCGGCCGTGCCAAGCGTCTGCTCAGCCCCTCCAGATGGAGGGGCAGGCGTTTCCCCGGGCACCACCGCTCCGCCAGCCCCCGCGCAAATTTATTTATCGCCAGGGTCGTGAGAAGATTGATGGGGTTCACAATATTTGGGATCTGCCATTCGCAGAGTGGGGCACCGGCGGGCAGGCAGGCTGAAGAACTCCCCAGCACACAGATGAACACAGGCAAACCCCTCCCCCTCTTCCTGGTATCTTTACTCCCAAACAGCCAGGGAGGCCGGAGTTGAGGGGAACGAGGTAGGCAGAGCCCAGCAAGTCCAGGAGGAGACCCCCCCCGGAAAGGACACAAGGGTACGAGACAGCAGAGAATCCTCAGGGGCTGGGTTCCTGCCCTGAGGGCTGCGTGCTGCAGAAGCGGGATGGGAGGGGGCTCCCCAGGGTGCCACCCCTCCCCGCCATCCCTGTCTTGTGCAGCGTCACTGCCCTCGGTCCCGCCGTTTCTGAGCCCGGCCCCGCTGCGAGCCTGGCGCTGGCACGGCCGGGGCGGTTTCCATGTGCTCGAGCTCTCCGGATCGATGTGCCGGCGACCTTGGGGAGGTCAGGGCTTCCCCGGCTCTCCCGCAGTGCGCCGAGCCGGCGGCGTGCCGGAGTCGGACGGCTTCCCCGCAGTGCCTGCTGCCAGCCCCGGCCTCGCGTCACCACTGAAGCGAGTTGCGCCGTGCTCAGCTCGGCGGCCCCGGCAGCGCGAGCGGTGCCTACCGGGGACCTGGCATAGGGTGCCACGTCCTGTGCTGCCGGAGGGGACAAGGGGCCAGAGCGGTTCCGCGCACCGTTAGGCACCCGATGAATAAAAGATGAGCGAGCTCCTCTCACGAGCACCTGCCGTCCCCCGCCCTCGCCACCCGCCGTCCCCCCGCGCTGGCAAGCGCCGTGCCCTCCCCGGGGCCGCAGTTGCCATCCTGGCTGGGTGCCCGGCTTCGTGCTGCGCTGGCAAGGGACAGCTGGGGAGGCAGATGCCCACGGTGCTCCCTCCTACCCGTGGCCGCGGGAGGAGGGGAACAGACGCCGGCAAGCCCCCGGTGTGCCCCTACACCCCCAGTCAGGGTTGGCACTGCCAGCTGGGGCATGGGGACAGTCCCCTGTCACACTGGCCCCCGCACTGGTGTCTTGGCCAGTCCTGGGGAGGCTTGAACCTGCCGCCTCAGCCCTGCGTGGTGGTGATTCAGAGGCTGGTTTTGGGAGAGCATCAGAGGGGCCATGGTGGGGGCCCATCAGACTCGGTGGGGAGGCTGGCTGTGCTGTGGGGCTCTGCCACGGGGCTGGGATTGGTGGTGCAGCAACACAGTGGCAGCATATTTCCCTTCCCTATCGCTGTCCCTTTTCATTTCCCTTTCTCTCCACTTTAATTTCTTCCTTCCTTTCTCCTTCTCTGCCTCCCCCCCTCCCTCCCTTCCTTTCTCTCCCTTCCCCATCCGTCTCCCCTCTCTCCCACCCCCTCCCTGCAGCTGCACCCCCAGGTGCCCCCGGTCCAGGGCGCAGGGAATGGATGCCAGCACCCCGCAGGGGAGAGTCCCAGAGAAGGGGGGGCTCAGCCTTCGCTTTGTCTATCCCACTCGCCCCATCCCTTTCCCCGCTGCCATCTGTCCCCGCTTGCCTCCGCGGGCGCCGGCAGCCCTGGATGGAGCCCAGGCCTGGCAGGGCTGAGCGAGGGGGCGGCCGCGCCGCCCGCCTGGGGGGGTTTCCCCCGGCCGCTGCCATCTCCCCGTGCCGGCCGGGGTCGGCCGAGGACAAACCCGCTCGCTCCCAGCGCTGCTCGCTCGCAGCCGCCGGCCAACGTGCTCGCGCCTCCCAGGCTCCCGCCCGGGCCAGCTGGCCGCGGCCGGCGTACGTGGCAGCGGGGCGCGTCCGTTCCCCCCGCCACCGCCCCGCCACCTCGGGGGATGCCTCCGGCCAGGACCTCCCCAGGGCTTCGCTCGGCAGGGAGAGGAGAAGCTGCCGCCCCCGCAGCGTTCGTGGCTAAGGCCCAGCAAATTCGCCTCACCCCGCAGCGCTCCGGGCATGGCGGGGGGCGCCGGGGGCCGGGGCGTTATAAGGAGCGTGGAGGGGGGGTCCCGCGCCTCGGCGCGCCGGCCGGCCCGGCTCAGCCAGGATTTACCCGGCACACGCGGCGGTTCAGGGTATTATATAAAGGAGGTTACACAAGCAGGACTGTTCCGGGTTTATGTAAGGGCCACCCCAGCCTGGCGGCAGAGGGATGGACAGTGGGACGGGCAGTGCCGCTCGGACCTGCGAGTCACTGTGAGACTGGGATGAGGAGTTCTGGGGGTCTAACAGGGCAGGGCCCCCAAATCACACCTCCTACAGCCTCGCTTGCCCCAGCTCTTGCAGTGGGATCTGCCCCACGGCACACTGGCTCCCTCTGGTCTCCTGGGGTCTTCCGTCCTGCCCAGGATGTTGACTTTGGGCCCTACTGGTCCACGCTGTCGCCATGGCCAGCCAGGCCACAGGAGTGCTGAGGAGGTGCTGGGGCTGTGTGGCCACCGAAGTTCCCCCCAGCCAGCCCCAAGGGAAACTGAGGCACGGGGCAGAAGCCTGCAGAGAGCAGTGCTGAACCCTTGCCCATCCCCTGCCCTCGGCTGGCAGAGCTGGGGAAGAAAGAGGAAGACTGCTGCCCTCGTTGGGGGCTGGGACTGCTCACACCGGCGCCAGCAGCTCCTCCAGCCCCCGGCATCCTCCAGCCTCTGCGCCTGCGCCCGCGCCGTTGCCGGTAACACCGTGCCCTGTTACCGTCAACGCTCGGGCACTGAGCCAGTGCTCTCCCGCAGCTGCGCCAGCCCCGGGGGGCACCCGGCCTGCAGTGACACTCCCCAGGGCCGGCCCTGCTGCCCGGGGGTCGTTCCCACGCACTGAGACCGCGGGCGGGTGTCGCCGTGGGGCCCGGGGGCGCCGTGCCAGGCAGCGGGGCCGGGGTGCGGGATCCATAATTCAATGGGTGGCACGGGGCCAGGCTGCCAGCGCGGCCCAGAGCCCAGGCAGCCCGCGCCCTCCCCCGGGCACACACTTGGCTATTTTTAAAAGAGATTGGATCGACCTGTTTGGGCACTGAGCGCCCTCCTCCACCTCGCTGGAGACGACTCTAGCACTGAACCCCCTCCCCCCTGAGCTCCCCACAATGTGGCAGCAGGACGACCACCACCTCCATCCCCCATCCCGGCCCTCTGAGGGGGTGTGGAAGGCACAGGATCAGTGAAGCAGCAGGGGTATGGGGGAATTTTACAGGCTTCTTTTTCCTCTCTGCTGCAGTCGAGCCACTTGTTGGGTCCTGGATTTGGAGTCTCCCCAAAACACCCCTTGTGGGGAGCGAGGCCCGTGAGCTCAGGGCTCCCTTCGCCATTTTAGCACGCCAGCCAGTGCAGACAGCTGTCACATGGCGGTGAGAGCAGCGCTTGGCCCGGCCGCCCCACACTGAGGAGGCAGCCAAAAATCTGCTGGCAAGCTCTCCCACCCAGCCATGAGAAGCGCCCGGGGTACTGAGCCCATGGCCCCAGCCTCGCACCCACTGCCTCCATCAGCCCGGACACAAGGGTGCTGGGAGGGGCTGGCCCTGCTGCCAAACCTCCCAGCCCTGGAAAGTCCCAGGTGCTCCTTGGGCTGCTGCAGGTGGCAGCAGAGTGCTCGGTTTGGGGGCAGGTCCCCAAATAGCCCCTTAGGAATAGGGGTCGGTGAGGTGGCATTGGCAGTGCTGGGTCAGGGTGGGATGGTGTGGGGGTGCGGGGACATGGGACTCACTCAGGAGGGCACCCAGGGTTAGTGATGGCCCTCCTGGGTGCCCTGGGGGAACAGTGACCAGGCTGGGGTGGTTTGGTGTAGGCGAGGGTACATGTGGGGCACCTCAGGATGAGCAGTGGTGGAGGTTCCTGGGCTGAGCCAAGGGCTGTGTGGGCACCTCAGAGTTACCAGGCAAGGGCATGGCCTGGGGGGCTACCCAGACGTCAAGCACCCCAGGACTGGGCAAGTGGGTGCCATCTGGGAGGCAAGTAGGGTCCCAGGGAGCCCTGAGGCCACGGTGGGGGGCTGTGGGGAGCCGGGCTGGCCTCAGGCTGTGACCGCCAGCCTCCATCCCGCGCCTTGGCTGGGCTCCACCACTAACCACTTCCAGAGCCGCCGCCAGATTTGTTGTTTTTAGAGGCGAGGAGGGGCCATGTCCGGCCACGCGGTGCCCGTGGATGCACGGAGGAGGGGGGGGTCCCCGCTGCCACTCCTCCCATCCCATCTGATTTGTGCCCCGCTCACTCCCACCATCTACGCCCCAATACTTGGGCATGCAGACGCTTCAAAATGGGGGAATAGGATTAAAAAAAGAGAAATAGAGAGAAAGGAAGGAAAAAACCCTGTGTCTGTCTCGAGGGGGAGTTTCTGCTCCCTAAAATGGCTGCCTGAAGGGAGACAGGGGTGTGGGCACGGGGATGGGGGCTGGTGGCGGTGAGCAGCATCAAGGCAGGACGCCACAGAGCTGCCAGCATAGTGCCAGGCTGGCACGGGATGGGTGGCGGGGATCGTAGCATCTGGGCGGGGAGAAAAAATGGCTGATTCGGCACTGGCGTTCAGCAGTGCCTGGGAGATGTCGGCACACAGGGGGGTCAGGCTGGGAGGTGGCACAGTCCCACTGTCCCCACCTGCCCAGTGGGCAGCAACAGGGGTGTCAGGGTGGAGGGTGGCATGGATAATTTGCCCAGCCAAGGATAACTAGTCTGGGAGCCACATGTGAATGCAAGGGACTTGAGGGGAGAAAAAGGAGGAGAAAAACAGCAGGAAAGGGAAATATCCTAAAGCAGGCATATGGGCTGGCAGTGGCAGCTGTGTGGTTTTGATGGTGTTTTTGGATTGTCTCAGCCCTTTCCTGACATCTGCCAGGGCTGCCAGAGAGAAATGCCAAAGGCCAAGGGGTGGGAGGAGGAGGAGGGTGGAGAAGCAGGAGGAAGAAGGAGTATGGGGGAGAAATACTTGGCAAAAGTTATGGAAGGGCTTTGGGAGCAGCCAGGTGAGGAAGGATGCTCCTGACTACAGTGTCTGGGCTGTGCCAGGCCATGCCAGGGCCACTGAGCTCAACATCTGAGTTTGGATATTTTTAGCCAAGAGGGAGCAGGGCCAGATGGGGCTTCAGAGGTCAGAGCAGGTGCTGCCCCAAGCCCTGCTGCCCTGCAGGAGCTGGGCAGAGGCAGGGCAAGGCGCCACAGGTTATGCCATGCTGTGATGATGCTGCCTAGTGGGGCAGCAGCGGGTCACACGTGTGGCTGGAGAGGAGAGGAGGCGGGAGGCTGGAACACAGCCAGGTGACCATCACCTGGGCCAGCACTGGGGGTTCACCTCCTGCAGAGAGCAGTGCCCAGATCCTGCATGTGGGGCTGTCCCTGCTCCTGTCACTGGCAGGGAAGGCAAGGGGGGCTGGTTGGTGACTGTTCCTCAGTGGCTTGGTGGTGGCCCTACTGTGTAGTGAGAGCTGCTGGGCAGCCTATGCCTCAGTTTCTCCCAGCAGGACAATGAGTCAGTCAGCAGGACAGCAGTCAGCTGGTGGGCAGCCCTGGCTCACGCTGACGTGGAGGTTGACACTGGCACAGGGGGCTCACCCTGGTGGGTTTTCCTCTTGCAGATGCAGAGCAGAGCAGCAGCCCCCGGACAGGCATTGGCTCAGACCAGGAGGACAGCAAACCCATCACGCTGGGTGAGTGCAGCAGGCAGGGCATGGGCAAGAGGACAAGGGACACCCCAGCCTGTCCCCAGGGTCCCTGCTATGGTGGGGGAGGGGGGTCCATGACACATAGTCAAGATGCCTGTGCTACAGCTCTGGTGTCTCACAGCCCCAGCCAGCCACTGCCTGGCCCCTGCTATGAGCTGGGCATTTCCTAAGCCTTGTCCTACACCCAGCAGAGTCCCACTGAGGCCACAGACCTTGAGGACAGCAGCTGTCATGGAGGTTCCATGGTGGAGGGGCAGCCCCAAGCCCTGCCAGCACCCTCAGCCACAGGGAAACTGAGGCATTGAGCAGGTCCAGGGCGTCTTCAGCAGAGGGGACCAGCTGGGGTGGTCTCTTGCTGGAGCAGGGAGTGGAGGCTGAGGAGGGTGACAGATGGGGATTTGGGGTGCCCTCAAGCATTGCCACAAGGCAATGCAGGATGGGAGGGATGGTCCTGTTGCCCCCTCAGCACGCCTTCCTCTCTTCCACACAGATTCGACAGACTTCCAGGAAAGCTTCGTCACCTCGGGAGTGTTCAGTGTCACCGAGCTCATCCAGGTGTCCCGAAGTGAGTGTGACTGTGATTCCACAGCACAACCCTTGGCTGCCTGGGCACAGCAGTGTCCCAACAGCCCCTCCCCACCGAGCCCCCCTGACTCCCCTCTCTCCCCACAGCACCGGTGGTGACAGGCACAGGGCCAAACTTCTCCCTGGGGGAGCTGCAGGGCCACCTGGCCTATGACCTGAACCCCTCCAGCACCGGCATGAGGAGGACACTGCCCAGCACCTCCTCCAGCGGGTAGGTGCCACCAGGGCTGTGCCAAGGCAGTGCCAGGGCCAGCCCGAGCATGGCCATGGGGAAGGCGAGGGGCAGCCAGGTCCTGCCACAGGCTGGCACTGACCCACAGCAAGCTGCAAGAGCTGGGAGTGTTCAGCCTGGAGAAGAGAAGGCTCCAGGGAGAGCTCAGAGCCCCTTCCAGTGCTTAAAGGGGCTCCAAGAGAGCTGGAGAGGAAGTTTGGACAAGGGATGGAGGGACAGGACATAGAGAATGGCTTCCCACTGCCAGAGGGCAGGGATGGATGGGTTCACTTCCCTGTGAGGGTGGGGAGGCCCTGGCACAGGGTGTCCAGAGCAGCTGTGGCTGCCCCTGAATCCCTGGAATTGTCCAAGGCCAGATTGGCCAGGGCTTGGAGCAACCAGGGCTAGTGGAAGGTGTCCCTGCCCCTGGCAGAGGGTGGAACAAGATGAGCTTTAAGGTCCTTTCCAACCCAAAGCATTCCATGATTCTGTGACTCTTCCCTATCCCCAGGAGCAAACGGCACAAGTCGGGGTCCATGGAGGATGACATCGACACCAGCCCTGGGGGCGAGTACTACACCTCCTCCAACTCCCCCACCAGCAGCAGCCGCAACTGGACAGAAGACATGGAAGGGGGTAGGTGTCACCTCCGTACCAGTGCCCTTCCAGTGTCTTGGGGCCCCCATCCTGCTCCCAGTATTACACAAACCACTGCCAGAACACCCTGTGACCACCTGAGCATTGTCCATGCCCCGGTGTCCCTATGGGCCTTCAGGTCACAGGACACATTGGCTGTGGGGGCTGCAGTGCCACCCTCAAGTCCCCCAGAACATCCCTGCTGCTTTTCCACAGGGTCTGTGGGGTTGCTATCAAAGCTCTCTGATCTAGGCACAGGTGTCCAGATGTGTCTCTGGCCCCGCACTTTGCCCAGGTGTGTCTGTGGGGGCTGCAGTGTTGCTACAGTGTTGCCCAATTTCAACACGGGCTCTCTCTCTAGGGCCAACCCCGCCTCTAGACCCATGCCTGGTCCTGAAGCCCCACACCAGCCTCTCTCAGCCTCAAGTCGGCTCCCCCAGCCCCACATCACTGTGAACAGTGGCTTGGTGGTTTTTTTCCCTTTCCTGTCTAGACAAGCCCGAATTAGCTGTTCATTAAGAAAGGGGGGGCTGGGCTAATTAAAGCGATGCTGCAGGGCTGACAGAGCAGCTCCCCCCACACCTCGAGGTGCAGGCGAGGAAGCTGCTCCTCTTCCTCCTCACTTGGCTCTTCTCCTGCCTCCCCCAGCAGCCGGGTGGGCTCCAAACCAGCCCCTGGTGGTGGTGCTGGCTGGTACCAGGCAGCTCCAAACCAGCCCCTGGTAGCGCTGCCTGGTGGTGCCCAGCTGGGGGGCTGGAAGCACCAATCTTGTTGGAAGGAGGTTTGGGGGCTGCAGGTCCAGCCCCCAAACTGTGTCCCGTGTGTGCTGGAACTGTGCCCCATCCTGCTCCGTGGGGCTGGTGCATGGGGTGGTCTTGGGGAAGATGCAGCCCCCTCCCCAAAATGATGCATGGAGCCAGGAGGGAGCTGTGCCAGTGGCTGACCCAGGCAGGGGTGAGGGTGGCTGGTGGGGGGGCTCAGCCTTGGCAGCAGGGGGGCTTGGCAATCCTGTACGGGATGTTCTGGGAAATCCTCCTAACGCCCGGCTGAGAAAGGGCTCAACCCATTACTAGGCTCGGGCCAAATGGCCAGAGCTTAAGCCACAGCGGTGGGGGATTAATGTGCCTGCCAACTCCGCCCCATGCCCTGGGGCCTTGGGGACCCATTTCTGCTACCAGGGTGGGACACACATGCACAGAGCTGTGTGAACCCACACGTACACATCTGCAGGAACACACACCTGTGCACGGGTGTGCACATACACACACACACACACAGGTACACAGATACAACGCACACATGCACACACATTCATGCACGCAGGTGTGCCCCCAGAGATGCCCACACAGGTGCCCACCCTCCTGCTGGCACACACACGCGCTCACACCACCACTCTCCCCACACCCACCCTGACCCCGGGGTGCTCCTTGCCCCTGGAATGAGCTCCCCCAACACTGCACTGAGATGGCAGCAGCCATGGGATTTGGGGTCCCATGGCAGGTCCTGATGTTGCACCCTGCTTTCCCCAGGCATCTCCCCCACTGTGAAGAAGACAGAGATGGACAAGTCCCCCTTCAACAGCCCATCACCCCAGGACTCCTCACCCCGGCTGAGCAGCTTCACACAGCACCACCGTCCCGTCATCGCTGTGCACAGTGGTGAGTGTCCTGCCAGGGAAACGAGGCACAAAGTGAGTGCTGAGTGACTGGGGGGGCTGGGGCAGCCACTAGCTAGTGATACAGGTGTGTGTCCCCTTTCGCTGTCACCCGCAGGTATCGCCCGAAGCCCGCACCCATCGTCTGCGCTGCATTTCCCCACCACCTCCATCCTTCCCCAAACGGCCTCCACCTACTTCCCGCACACGGCCATCCGGTACCCGCCTCATCTCAACCCGCAGGACCCGCTCAAAGATCTCGTCTCGTTGGCCTGCGACCCGTCCAACCAGCAGCCCGGACCGGTAAGGACGCAGCCCTGTCCCCGCACCCATTGCTCACCTTGCCGTGGGCACCGGGGGCTGCTGCCAGCCGGGCTGCCTGAGGAGAGTCCCCTGGACCAGCACCGCCGCCATCACCTCTGCCGCCGCACAGGGGGGTCGGGGTCTTCTGGTGGCACTGGTGGGGTGTTCTCTGAGGCTGAGCTCCAGCCGTGCTGTGCGTTGGCTCGGGAGCGCTTCTGCGCCTGCTCCGTGTTGGCACCTTGTGTCTGCGGCGATGGGGGTGCCATGCCCCAGTTCTGCACAGGGCACCACGAGTGTTGGGGTGCTGGGGCTGAGCCGTCAGCTGGAGTTGGGGTGTTGCGGGGGGAGCAAGGTGTCTGCCAGGCATGTGTGACCATCTCCTGGAGTCACCGTCCACCAGCATGTCCAGGAGAGCAATGGGCTTGATGTGCCCCATCCACTTGCAGAGCTCACAGATGACCCGTCAGCTCCTCAATGTACCCGTGTCCTAAGTGTCCCCACAAGGGTGGCAGAGCCACACTGTGCTGCTGTGGACCTTCCCTTGCCACAGCGCTCTGCACTCCCATGCACCCAGTGCACCCCACAGACATGGGACCCCACACAGCCCACACACTTAGCACCCAGCACCCCGCACCCCTTGCTCCCATCACCAAACAACCTTTGTAACCAGCACCATGCACATGCAGCACCCAGTGCATGCAGCACCCAAACCATCACCCCATACACCCAGCATTCCCAACACACAGCACACCCCACACCACCAGCACCCCACACACCCCATGAAGGGCACCCTTCATACCCAAAGCTGGAGCCTGGGAGTGTTCCTGCTTCCATAGTGTCCATAGCTCTTGGGGAGCCCCTCTGACCTCTGTCCACCACTTGCCTGTTTCCCCTCACCAGCAGGGCCTGATGCCAGGATGAGGGGCATGGCCGCTGTTCCCCTATGCAGTGGCTCAGTGCTGGGCTGATGGACACTGGATCAGGAGAAGCCCACAGCCAGGTTGGGCAAGGAGCACTGGTGCAGGAGCCTTTGGAGGCTCTGGGTGCCCCTACCCCTCCAGGGAATGCTTCAGAGACCCCCCTGTCACTGTAGAGAGGGGTCCCAGCACCCTGGCTCCAGCATGCGCCGCTGTGGGTCATGACCATCATGGGGCATGGCCTCCACAGTCCCCCAAATCCCTCCTGTCCCGCCGTCATTTCCTGCCTGCTGCCAATGCTGACCACTCAGGGCTGATCTGAGACCCAACAAACTCATGTCTGCAGTGAGGGACACCATGTGCCTGTGCCGGGGGTGTCCTTGGGGCTCCCCGGCCATGCTGGTGTACGTGTGCGTCCTAATGGCTTGTGCTGTTTGTTTTTTGTCTGTGTTGTCCCCAGTTAAATGGAAGTGGTCAAGTGAAAGTGCCCAGCCACTACCTGCCCACACAGATGCTGGCACCGCCACCTCCCCCCGGCATGCCCCGCTTGGCCGTCTCTCCTGACACCAAATCCACCACGACAACTTCCGAGGGAGGGACGACCTCGCCGACATCACCCAGTAAGCACCCGCGGTGCCCACCCTGCTCCCCGGCCCGGCTGGCCCCCTCCTCTCGCAGCCCCCCAGGGTGTCCCCCTGTCCCAGTGCTGGGGGGATGTTGGCGGAGGTGGCCTCCCTGCAGCCAGGGAGAGGGTGGCAGCTGGCACACCATGAGTTTGCTGGGTCTCAGGCAGGTCGGAGTGGACAGGGTTTGGGCATGTGGCTGCTGTGGCCACTGAGCCAGGGGATTGCGTGCTGGTCCCAGGGACCAGCTCGAGCCCCTTGTCCCTCTGAGCATGAGTGGAGCCACAGCAGGGCTCCCCAAACCAGTGTGCCCAGACCCCTGGTGTGGGCAGTGCTGTGGGGGAGGCTGTGCCCTCTCTGTGTCTGTTTATCCCACCACGGTGGTGGCTGTGCTGCCGGGAACGGGGACCAGCTGGCATGCCGCGGGTGGCACTGGGACTAGGGACAGTGTGCCTGGTGCATTGTGTGGGCTGTTGTGGAGTCCTTGGTGCTGGGGATTCTGGTCTTGTTGGGGATGTGAAGTGACACCAGAGCAGGGATTGTGTGTGCGTCCCCCAGAGCCCTTGGCAGGTGGCACCTGGAATCTTTGTTAGCGTGGGTCACTGACAAACTCCTTGCCCTCCACTCCACCTCATGGACCATAAGTGCCTTGGCCAGGAGGGTTTTGGGTGCTGGGCCCAACAGCCAGAGAGGAGCTGGTGTCACCCCAGACTGGCATGAGAGTGCATGCCACAGTGGTGGGACACTGTACCGTCACCACACTCTGCGAGGGGGTTGTTCCTGTTCCCATCCTGCTGTACCCATGGGACATGGTACCCCAAGTGGCTGCTGTGTCCCCACACAGTCAAGCCCTGTCTGATCACGCCATTACCCTGTCCCTGGGTAATGGGCCATGACTGATTGTCAGCATCTGGTCAGCAGGTGTGGCGATCCCATGGCAAGGAGAAGGCGAAGCCTGGACAATCTGGAGGGATTGCATGGGATGGTATGGGGTAGCCTGGCTGATCATGGGGTCACAGCCTTGGAGAGGGACAGAGGAATGCAAGTTCCTGCAGGCTCAGGGAAGGATGCGTTAGGAGGACACTGGCTGTCCCCAAGGGTGCAGCTGGCTCCAAATATCCCATTCCCCTTGGCAGCACTCTGCTTCTAGCAGGGCTGAACCCATAAGCTCAGCAGGGCTGGAGGTCCCACTGCTGGATCTCCAGTTGAGGGATGGAGGTGGCAGCAGGGTGGCATAGCCAAGTGGAACTGGTGGCTGCCATTGTTTTCCCCGTGGCAGCTCAGTTCCAGAAGCTGCAGCACGGGCACAGCCGAGAGCACCATCTGCGCCTGCACCACGGGGCATTTCGCCCTCCCAGCCTTGGTCATTGCCCTGAAACCACGGGTGGTACCGTCTGAGCACAGCACCCCTGGGTGCAGCACCCCTCGGTGCCATTCGCCTGCCATCAGGTCACAGCCAGGGACGTCGCCCGGTCGTCAGCACCGGGTGCCAGGGAGCTCTGTCCCAGCAGTGCCAGGGAGAGGGCCGGGCCTGGCCCTGGTGGGGACAATGGCAATGCCACCCGCAGCCCCGTTAATGAGCTCTCGTTTGTTCCCCAGCCTACTCTGCACCAGGCACGCCCCCTGCGAACCGTTCCTTCGTGGGATTAGGACCAAGGGATCCTGGGAGTATCTATCAGGCACAGGTGAGAGTGGGGATGCTGCTGGGGGGACCCTGCTGCCCTTGCCCCGGGCAGCCTCGCCATGGCATCACCATGGGCATTGCCGTGGGCATGGCCAGTGCTAGCATCGCCGTAGTGGCTGTTGCTGACATGACACTGCTGATGTGGGCACCATGACACCCCTGCCATGGCATCACTGCCGTGGCATTGCTGCCAGGGCATCACTGCTGAGGACATTGCCACCATGGCATCACTGCCATGGCATTGCTGCCATGTTTATTGCTCCTGTGGGAATTGCTGCTGTGGGCACTGCTATGGGTATCACCACTGTGGTATCACTGTTGTGAGACATTGCTGCTGTGGATTTAAGCTCCGTGGGCATCACTGCCATGGCCTTGCCACCATGTCTAAGGCCACGAGGAGTGTCACCACAGCAGTAGCATCATTGCTGTGGGCGTTGCCACCACTGGTGTGGCCACAGCAGACATTGCTGTTGTCAACATCCCCGCCATGGCATCACTGCCATGGGTGTTGCTACTGTGGGCAATGCCAATTTGGGCACCACTGCTGCGTACGTCACCATTGTGGGGTTATTTCCATGTGCAGTGGACCATGGGCATCACCACCATTGCAGCTGTGGCAACTGACACTCTGGCATTGCAGTGCCAGTTTTGCTGCTATGGGCATCATTGCCTTGGCATCACTGCTGTGACTCATGGGAATTGCTGCCATGACCTCTAACTACAGGCACCCAGTGCCAGGGCTTTAGGCACTGCTGGTGGCTCAGGGCCACCACAAGTCCTCCATCACGGAGGGAGGTCACTGCCATGCTCTGGCTGCGCCCTGCCTGGCAGCACCTGGCACCACCCTGCGTAGGTGCCCACAACATCCCCAAAGGATGCCCACAGAGGTCCCTCTCTGTGTGGGCACAGGCACCTGCTCTCCCTCAGCTGTGCCCGTGGCCACTCCAGCTGCAGTGAGAGGTCATGCGTGCCTTTCCAGGGGCTTTCCATTAGTCCTGGGTTCTGGAGCTGGCACTGCAGGCAGTGCCGTGGTGCCAGAACAGGGGTGGCAGCTCCTGGCCTCACTTCTGACATGAGTCGTCTGGCCTCAGCATTCCTTGCAGGGGCAGCTGCAGTGGCTGCAGTCCTGCCTGGCAGGTGACACAGGTGACAGGACAGAGGGATGGGGGTGTGGACGGTGCCATGTTGTGGTACCGTGGGGCGCTGCCCTGCCTGGGGAGGAGTGCTCAGGGTGCTGTGCTGTGCTGTGCCGGGATGTGGGCACTTGGGGGCTGTGAGCCGTGACATAGGGTACCGGGGGTGTTGTGCTGTACCAGGCTGTCAGATTTGGGAACCATGAGCTGGGACACCCGAGGGTGCTGTGCCGTTCCAGAGGAAAAACACAGAGGACCCGGCTTTGATCACAACCCCCACTCTGCCTCAGTTTCCCCAGTACTGTACATGGGGTGGGCACCCCAAGGGCCTTGGGTCCCTAAAGAGGAGACCTGGGGAAGCATCAGGAGAACCTTGGAGGAGCAGGAGGCCAGAGTCCTTGTCCAGAGACGGGGGTCACAGTCACTTGCAAGACTGCCAGAATCCTTGTGTATACCATGTTCGGGGAGGCTCCCCAGGGCTCAAGGATGCTCTGCCTGGGGAAACTGAGGCACGGGGGAAGGAAGCAGTGTCCCGGAAGGGGCAGCTAAGACCTGCCACGCTCTGGTCATGGGGGGGGGGGGGGGCCTGGAAGGGTTAAGGGAAGCAGAGGCCCCGAGCTGTCTCGTTTCCAACGGAAACCAGACATGAGGTAATCGGGAATGAACTTGAACTTGGGGCTGGTGGGGGAGAAACAATGGGAGGGTGGGAGGGGGCCACCTCGCGGGGTGCCCAGCTGTGCCACTCCCCTACCTGTCCCCAGGAGGCACCATTCCTTGGGGACAGTCGCCTTTGCCGTGAAGGTGCAGAGGGACCAGCGCCCAGGGGAACGCGGGTGGCCGGGGTGCGGAGGACCGACAAACTCAGTGCAGGAGTGGGGGCACCAGCCCCGTACGCCGAGCAGGGGACAGCGCGGGGACAGCTGTCTCGGGGTCTGGGGACCGGCCGGGGGACGAGGCAGCTCCGCGGGGCAGAGCACTAACGCCGGCCTCTCTCCTCTCTCCCGGCAGTCCTGGTACCTGGGATAACCGCCGCCGTGCCGCCCCTTCGCCTCCCTTCTCCTCTGCTTTAGGCACCCCCAGAGGAACATCCCCGTCCCCGAGCACCAGGCCCAGCCTTGCGGTGACGACGGAGAGCGCGGCCTCACCACGACGACGACGACGACGACGACGACGACGACAAGCAAAACCCAAACCCGAAGGAAAGAGCGAGGGAAAGGAAGAAGGAAAAGGGTCAAACTGTTTTAAAATGGAAAAAAAAAAAAAAAAAAAAAAAAAGAAACAAAAAACAAACAAACCAACAACCCATCCCAGGAGGACCTTTCCCCCCACCCCGGCGATACTTCAGAAAACGAAGAAACAGGAAAGAAAAAAAAAAAAAAAAAAAAGAAAGAAAGAAAGAAAAAAACACTATTATTTACCCCGTCGGCCGGCGCCGCGCTGAGACCTGACACAAATCGTGCCAGCAATGCCTCCCGGAGCGGCTGCAGGGCCGCGGCGCCGAGCCCCACCGGCCGCTCGCCGAATATGCAAACGGCTTTGACTCTGTCGTTCTCTATGTGAGTAAAAAAGATCAAAACCTCCCCCGCCGACCCCCCCGGCCCCAGACTGTCGGGAGATCCCGGGGCTGGGGTGGGGCGCGGCGGGGCGGGGAACCCCTCCTGCAGCCGCAGCCCCACGGACCGGGTGTGCTCGCGGTCGGGGCGGGTGATGCTCCGTGCTATGCAAGCGCCTCGGGGACGGTGACATCGTGCTGCAGTGACACGGTGACGGTTATGCGGTGGCATGGAGACATGATGGCACAGTGGATCGAGCGGGTGGCACAAGAGGAGGGGTTTGTGACCACAGAGGGTGCATGGGCACGGCCAGAGATGGTCGCGGCGGCGGTGGCACCTCGGTTCCCGCGCGGACACGGTGTCGGGACTCTCCCACCATGGCCCAAACGTCACAGCGGCGGTGGCACCCCGCCGTGGCACCCCGTCGTGGCGGTGGCATCGGGGACACGGCACGGGGACTGTCGCAGCCCGGTCCCCATGGCTCCCGGGCGGCCACCGTCGCGCCGGGGCACCGATCTCCATCTCTGGTCGCCTTCCTCCCCCAAGCCTGCACCGGCCGGGGCCCCGTGCGCCCCCCGGCGTGTCCTCCCGCCCGGGGGTTCCGTGCGGCTGGGGGGGAGGGCATGCGTCTGTCTGTTGAGCTATGCATTCCTGTGGACAGGTACCAGGTGGGAGGCAGGAGAGGGTGCGCTTGTGTTGCACATTTTGTAGGAAATGCACTTTTAAGAGGGAATCGTCAAAAAAAAAAAAGGAAAAGGAAAAAAGAAGAGAAGAAAGGAAAAGAAAGGAAAAAAGAAAGAAAAGAAAAGAAAAGAAAAGAAAAGAAAAGAAAAGAAAAGAAAAGAAAAGAAAAGAAAAGAAAATTACAAAAAAAGGAAGAGGAGGAGGAGGAGTCCCCGGCACTGGCTTGCCAGGACGGCTGGTTTGGGGTTTTGGGGTTTGGTGGTTTTGGTTTTTTGGTGGTTTTGGTTGGGTTTTTTGGGGGGTTTTTTGTTGGTTTTTTTTGTTTGTTTGTTTGTTTTGGTGGGGTTTTTGTTTTGGTTGGGTTTTGGGTTTTGGGTTTTTTTTTGTTGTTTTTTTTTTTTGGATACAGAAGGATGGAGCAAAGAAGCCCGAGCGACGGTGAGGGTAGAGCCATCCCCCCGGAGCCCCTCGAAGTCCCCCGGTGTTCCCGGGAGCCCCTGACCCCGCGTCAAGTGCCTGAACTGCAGCGAGGAGGGGTCCCGGCCTTCCTGGAAGAGCCCCCGGCCGGGGGCAGCGCGGGAGGAATCATTCGGCCGTCCCCGTCTCATGGCCGGCAAGGGGACGCAGGGACGTGGCAGTGCCTTAGAGCAAAGGGGCCCCCGCCGCGGCCGAGGCGAGAAGGAGGAAGAGGACGAAGATGCTCGTTGTCCCCAGAGAGCTGAGGAGACAAAGGATCCCCAAAGGATCTCTGGCCCAGGGGACGCCCGAAGGGTGGTGATGGAGAGAAGTCACCGTGGGGTGTCCAGGAGCAGGGAATTTCACCGAGGCCACCGTCGCTACCCGCCTGGCCACCTCCCCTGTCACCCAGAGCCGCCCCGAGGACCACCGGCATCGTATCCCCCCATCCCTGTGGCCCCCGCTTCCCCCCGCTCCCCACCCCCCGGGACGGCACAACGAGGCACCGGGGAAAGGGCTGACGCAGGAAATCCCGGGAGACAGAAAAATAATCAAAAAGGACAAGAAAAGGAGAAAACCCACAAAAAAAAAAAAAGAAAGAAAAAAGAAAAAAAAGAAAAGAAAAACACAACAAAAAAAGCGCTTGGCGGAGAGGAAAACCTTTTTTTAAAAAGATCTGAGAAAAGAAACACATGAAAAAAGACAAAAAGACAAAAAAAAAAAAAAAAAAAAAAAAAAAGACGAATAAACTGCATGGTGCTTTAACAGGATCTGGTGACCTGGCTCAACCCAGCCGCGGCTGGCTGATGCTGTGCATGGCAGACTCTTATTAACCGGCTCTACCTTCCCCTTCAGCAAAAGAGGAAAAAAAAAAAAAAAAAAAAAAAAAAAAAAAAAAAAAAAAAAGAGAGAGAACTGTATAAAAAAAAAAAAGCCGTAAAAAAAAAACACAGAAGAAAAAAAAATCCATGTTTTCCTAATTTGCACGAAATTTTATACCACATGATGTGCCTTGCCTTCGAAGCCTAAGTATTACTGGACCCGATATCAGTGCGAGGGAGTCGCTGCATGCCCGGGGCTCCCGGGGGGCCGAGGGGGCCGGGGGCCATTGCCCCCCCCTCGCCTCCTGCATGGCTTCTTCTCGGCCGGAAAAGTCCCTTTTTTTCTCTCTATTCTTCTTCTTTTCAAACTGATTTTCCCCCTCAGAAACGTCTTCCAGTTGGTAATACCGATGCATCCTCTGCGCCAACACACCGGAATATGCAATAGCTGTTGGGGGGGCCGGCCGGGGGGGCGGCCACCCCTTTGCTTTGCCTCTCTTTTCTTTGTTTTCCTTCCGTTTTGGGGGGTTTTGATTTGTTTTTTCTGCTTCCAGCAACCAAAGGCAGCGAGGCGGGAGGCGGCAGGGACCCCCGGGCCAGAGTCCCCCCCCCGAACGCTCCGGGGGGACCCAGTGTCCGGCGCGGCAGGACTGACCGGGCTGTGGTGGGGTCCGTGCGCGGAGGAGCAGGCATGGAGACCCGCAGGGCTGATCCTTACGGTGGACCACAGGGTCCCGCCCTTCCCCCTTAGGGGACCCACACTTTTAAATTGGTTTTCAGTGGGGGGGCAAGGAGGGCTGAGCCCAGCTGCTCTCGTGACAGGAATGGAACCGTGTGAATGTAGCTGTGCCCTCCCCGGGCTGGTGTCTGGGGGGTCACAGCCTCCCCCCCACCTCCACCCCATCGGCTTCATCCCCAGGGGTCCGGCTGGCGCAGCAGGGAATGGCAGGACGTGCCTTCTTGCCGCCTCTCCCTGCTGTGCCCACTGCCGAGCAGGGACCCGTCACCCCCTAAAACCCCAGAATTTGCCTTAAAACCCCAGCGTTCCGCCGGCTGGAGAGGCCCTCCCAACCTCCCTGAGGCTGAGTACTGACGCGGGTTGTAACACTGGTGGGCAGGTGGCACCGGCATCGCTGCTGCTCGGGCATGAAGAAACGTCGACAAGTTTTTAATTTTTGTTTGTTTAGTTGGTTTGGGGGGTTTTTTTTGGTGGTTTGGTTTTTTGGTGGTGGTGGGGGGGGGGGGGTTGTTGGGGGTTTTTTTGGTTGGGGTTTTTTTTTGGGGGGGGGGGGGGCTGGTGTCCAAAAGTATTAGTGGGGGAGTCACGGGATGGTCGCGTCCCGCCGGGTTTCGCCCACAGTTCAGGCTGATTTGAGGGTCCCAGACCCTTGCGAGGAGCCCTGGGAGACGCTCCTTTATGCAAGGTGCAGTATTGATTTCTGCAAGGACAATGCAAGGAGGGAACGAGGGTGGTGTCCGGCTAGGGGGAGAGGAATGAAAATTAGAATTTAAAAAAAAAAAAAAAAAAAAAAAAAAAGGAAGGGGGCAGAAAAGACAAAATTTTTTAAAAAGAAAGACTTTTTTTTTTAAAAATAGAAAAACAACAAAAAAAAAGAGGGGGTAAGCTGGAAAAGGCTCAGCTCAAAGCAAAAAATATTAAAATTAAAAAAGGGTTTTAAAACAGTGACAGTGGCGGCTGAGGGAGGGAGCGGGGGGCACCGGGGCAGCCCCTTCGGCCAGCCCCGGGGAGGTGAGGGGCGCTGGCGCCCCTCGGGCCTGGCCCCCCCCCCCCCCCCCCCGAGGAAGCCCCGGAACACACTCTCCTCGCGGGGACACCACCGGGACCGTCCCCTGTCCCCTCTTTGCAGCCCCCCAAAACTCGCCCTCGGCAAGAAAAGCACCTTAAACCAAATTAATAAAAAGCAAAAAAGAATCAGCTCGACGCTCCCCAGCCCATAGGGCGGCACTGGGGGGGCGTGCCGGGGGCTTCCCCTTGCGGGGCCGGGGAGCCCCCCGTACCCCTGGGTCATTGCACTGCTCCCCCGACACTCCCCGGGGCCGCCCCCCCGACTCTGCCCAAAGGGAATATGCAACACCCCTCCCGGTCCCTGCCGGGGGGGGAACCACTCATTTTATTATTTCTATTTTTTAACTATTCTCCCTTCTTTTTTTATCTTCTGATGGCCTCGATGGCCATGGTCGGGATGAGCGCAAAGCCGGGGTGGAGGACACCCCATCCCTGGGGAAGCTCCGGGGGGATCCCCCGCAGGGTGGGGATACGAGGGGACTCCGCTCGACAATCACCGCGGGGGTTTCATGCACTACAGTCTCTCCTAGAGGGTTTTTAGTCGGGCTCGTCGGCTTAAAAAAAAAAAATTAAAAATAGTCCTTGTGACCTATAAATAAAACAAATAACCTGTACATATATATATATATATATATATATATATCCACATATATATATATATGGGGCTGCAGGGCCGGGAGGGGGCACGGGGCCCCACACAGTTAAGGTACTTTAAATCGCAAAGGAATATATATATATAAAATCTCATATATATATATATATATATATATATATATATATATATATATATATATATATATGTCTTGTTTCGTGGGGTTTGGGCTCTTGGGCTCTTTGTTTTGTTTTGTTTTGGGGTGGGTTTTTTTTCTTTTTTTTGTTTATTTTGTTTATTTTTGTACTCGGAGTTTGGAATTTGCTGCTTTCTGCTCCCGCTGGGGATCCCGCCACCAGCTGGGATGGGTGCCCCGGGAGAGGCCCATGGGTGACCCACCGGGTCCCCTGTGCAGTGCCCGTGGATGTCACTGTGGGTGCTCCAGGTGATAGCCGCGGGTGCCCCACCGGGTACCCCTGTGGATGCCCATGGGGGTCCCTCTGGGTGTTCCAGATGATGCCTCCCTGGGTGTCCCTTGGGTCCCCCAAGTGATGCCCATGGGTGCTCCTTTGGATGCACGAGAGCCTCTCTGGGTGCCTCAAGTGGTGCTCACAGGTGCTCCGCAGGGTACCTCGAGCAATACCCACGAATGCCCCTCTGGGTGCCCTTTTGGGTGCCCCTCTGGGTGCCCCAAGCGATGCTCACGAGTCCCCCGGTCCATGGGTGCCGCTCTAGGTACCCCCGTGCCCCTCTGGGCGGCCCGTGCGATGCCCAGCGGCTGGCGGGGGGTGGAGCCGGGGTGGGGGGAAATCCCACCCCTGGGGCAAAGAGCGGCAAAAGGAGAGAAACCGCCCTAAAAAGGCGCCGAGGCGGCAGCCGGCCGGACCGCACCTCTTACCCAAACCAAAAATCCCGCCGCAGTGCCTCCGCGCCGCCGGCTGCCCCGCCCGCCTTTTCGGGGTGTCCCCGCTCCCCCTGGGGGGCCGGGGCTGCCCCCTCCCGCAGTTATATTTTACTCGTTCGCTGGATTCTCGCTTTCGCTTTGCCGCAGCCGATACACACCGCGAGCGCACCAGGGCCGCGAGCCGGGGCCGGCCCCCCCCCGCTGTGCCCCTCCGCGCCCCCTGGCCCCGCATGACCCCCCCGAGCCCCCGCTCGCCTCCCTGGTGCTTCACGATATTTGATTATACCATTGTACGCAGCCATTACCCATAGCGCTCCTGCCTACATACACTTACTGACCCTGATACGGATTTTTGGGGTTTTTTGTTTTGTTTTGTTTTGTTTTGTTTCTTTTGTTTTGTTTTTTTCCCGTTGTTCTTTTTTTGTTGTTGTTGTTGTTCCCCCCCCTATGCAAAAAAGAGAAAAAAGAGACAAAAAAGAAGAAAAAAACAAAAAAGAAAAAACTGACACACAAAAAAAGATTAAAAAATGAAAAGAAAAAAAAAAGACAAAAAAAAAAAGTATAAAAATTAAACAAGCTATGCTTCAACTCCAGCTCGCCTCCGCCCTTCCTTCGCTGCCCCAGGGAGAAACTGAGGCACGGCGCCCAACTGGGGAGAACACGGGAGTCCCAGCGGAGGAGGAGGGCACTGGGGGGCACCGGGGAGAGCAGAGCCCTGCTAGGCAGTGGGCACCCATCACCCCAGACGAGGGACCCCCCCAACCATGACTGCTCTTGGCCCGGATGAGGAGGGTGACAGAGCTGGGACCCCGCACACTGCATCCCCAGCCCCAGGCGGGGCTGCGGGGTGGCGGGGAGAGGACATGTGGCGACAGGACATGGGTGGGGGCAGCCGTGGTTCACGTGGGGGTTCAGAGCTGCTGCCACGTCCTCTGTTTCTAGACCTTGGCCACGGGACGTCACCACCTCGTGTCCGTGACGCCATCGCCCGCCGGTGTGACGTCACGGTCCTAACTTGTAGGTCAGCGTTGGCCCAAGTTGTGCTTCACCCCCACAGTCCCCACGGTCTCTGTTCCCAAGAACTGCTCAGGACAGCCATAGAGGCGAGGCTCCCCCAACCCCTCTCGGTGCTCCCCAGCCCCCCGTGTCCCCTCGGTGCTCACCCCTCGGTCCGAGGTGGTCGGGCAGCGATGTGGCTGGACATCAGCTCTAGCCCTGCCGAGGTCGCTGAGGCCTGGCAGCTTGGAACTTGCCATTGTCCCCTGCCCTAGTGGCACCCGGGGGTGCCCGACAGCCCCCTCTCCAGCACGGTGACACAAGACGCTTGACGCCGGGGTACCTGGGGAAACCTTTACTGGGCTGCCCTCCCGCTGGCCCAGGGCTGGGGGACACGGGGAGGCCCCGCTGCCGTCCCCGGCCGCCACCCTCCCCGCTCCGCTCCGGCGAGCGCGTGATCCGCGCCGGGTCTTGATCACAGCTGCGGGGCGAGAGGTGCCACGGTGGCCACGGCTGTCGTCGAAACCCGGCGCGGATTCCCGCTCCGTGGACGGGGTGAGGGTGCGGCGCCTGTCAGAAGTGCTCCGGAGCGCGCAGAGGGGCGCCGGGGGGGACTCAGAGGGACGTGGCCTTGCTCTCCTGCTTGTCGTCGCTCAGCTCATCCCAGTTCTCAGCCGCCGGGTTGACGTGGCCGGAGCGCCCCAGCCTGCGGGAGAGAGGGAACGTCGGTCTGCCGGGCTCTGCACCGGCACCGAGGCCGTGCCAGGGGCACGAAGGGTACCACGGCACGGCCGCCTCCGGCCATGCCAAGGGCACAGAGCCGCCATGGCACAGCGGGAATGTGGCCACCGTCGAGGGAATTCAAGCCCCGGTGCGGGGGGATCCCGGTATCGCTGCGTGGCACCCGGGCTGTGGTACCTGTCAGTCGCCAGGGTCTCCGGGTAGTCATTCTCCTTCCTGGAAGGGGAGAGATGCTGAATGGTGCCCAGTGACAACCCTGCTCCCAGCCCATGGGAACTTTCCACGCAGTTTTCCCCTGGCCCCCGCCCCAATCCAACCTGTGCTTCCTGAGATTCCAGAACCGGTTAATGAGCAGGATCACAAAGACGATGAAGAGGAAGACGACGACGGCCGTGAGGCCAACGAGCCACGGCTGCAGCACCTTAGGGCCCGTGCCTGCATGGCCAGGGGCAGGGAAGGGAAAAGATGGGGATGGGGACAGCTTCAGGGGAGCTCTCTCCTCCAGGGGATGGGACCCCCCCATGTGATGGGACATTGGCAGACACTCACTGTTCCCCTTTCCCACTATCCCTTGGGTACCAAGAAAGCCACCCCCAACACAGCTCACCTGTCCCCAGCACAGTGGAGAGCACTGGGGCAGCAGGTGGGTGTCTCAAGAGCTTTCTGCTCTGCCCCCAAAAGTTACTGGTTGGAGCACTGGGACAGACTGGCTCCACTGAAAAGGTCTCCCAGGAGCTGATCTGATGCCTGAGGGAGGCCTGGCCACCTCCCCAGGCACTCCAGGGCACAAGTGGTACCTACCAGCTTGTCCCTGGGCAGTGGCAGCGAGGACGAGCAGGACCAGGAGCGAGAGGGGCTGCAAGGGCTTTGGCATTTTTGAATGGAAGGCTGGGGCACGTCTGGATCCTGCTCCTGAAGGTGAGCTTCTGTCCCCTGCTGCTATCATGCCTGCACTCTGCACCCAGGACAACGGGCGTCTTTATTGGCCCCAAGAGGACAAAATGGCACCAAGCACCATGGCAACGTGGCTCCTGTCACCCCTGGGAGGTGGTACCACACCCCTGGCTCAGGCACCAGCACCTCACAGCACCCAGTGGCCACCACCTCTGGGACCACAGTGGCAAAGGACAGGTATGTCCCTGTGCCCAGGACTGGGGACTACCCCCAGGGCAGGCAGGTAGATGAAGGGAGTGACAGACAGGTGGGTGGGCACACAGGTGGAAGAACAGATAGGAGAAGTACCCACCCTGCCTGGTTTCCCCTTGCCCTGCTGGCAGGGCTGGGGCAGATCCCATGGAAATGGGGAAGTACAGAGGAGTGGGCAATTCCAGGCCACCCCCAGCACTCCCCTGGGTACAAACCAGGTGCCCCTAGACAATCCCAGGTGAGACCCTGTCATGTCCTCAGAGTGTGAGTGCCCATGTACTGTCAAGAGTGAAATACTGACAGGGTTAGCTCAAGACCATGGCAGGGTGCCCACTCACCAGGGCACATGGAAAACTGAGGCAGATGGTGGCCAGCAGCACCCTAGGGAAGGACAGTGGACTTTGGCAAGGCTACCCGGCCTGTAGCTATTCCTCAACGGGTGAAGAAGGCAACTGGGGGTGCAGGGATCCAGTCTCAGCCTGGGTTTAGGACAGGGTGAAGGTCCATACAACACCTCCTACCCCCAGTTCCCTCACCCAGAACCCAAGTGAGGCTTTGGGGTGCTTTGTCCCCCAAGACTGGTTTGGGGCCACCTGTGGGTGCCACTGAGCATGGTCTGGCAGTGCCAAGGCACTGAGGGGGTGGTGGGGGCACAGCCAGACTCAGCATCCAGCTGTCCATCTGTCTGTCCCTACCATGTGTCCGTGCTGACTTGGCCCATCCAGAGGTGTATCCGTGTTTCCGTGTGCATGTGTGCACCTGCGTCCATGCCCCCTGCCACCATTAGCTGTGCACCCACACCCTAGGTTTGCATCCCCAAGCACCCGCCTTTATACACCCATGTGCCCATGGCTGTGCCAAGGGGTGCTGTTGCCCCAGGCAAAGGTTGGAACATCCCAGCCCTGCCACCCGCCACGCTGCACTGGGCCAAGAGGCTTGCAGGGCTGGGACAGGTGGCTTTATTGGCATGACAGCCCAAGAGGAACCCTGAGAGCAGCACTAGGGCTAGCAGGGAGGGGAAGGCTGTGTGCCAGTGCTGGGTAGTGCCTCCGGCCAGAGCCACACTGTGACCCAATGGTCAGGGAGGGCTGCAGGGTACTGCTGGTGGCAGGGGTGTCCCCTGGCCCTAGAAGAACCCCTTCTGAGAGGAGTCAGCAAAGGAGATGGAGCTGTGTGGAGCAAGCAGCCCCAGCGGGATGTCTGTTCCAGGCAGGATGCTGTTGCCTTCATCCTCTGCCTTCTGCTCCACCAGCACCTCATCCTTCTCTAGCCACTCTGCCTCCAGCACGGTGCCCTCGGCCATCCCCGCCTTCTCCTCCAGCTTGGGCCCAAATGCCCAGTCTGCAGGGGCAGAAATGGAGCTGTCACCAGCACTAGCCCTGCCACAGCACAGTCTCAGGTGGGGGGGAACTCCCCGGCCCCCTGCCCACTCCAAAGCCCAACCCTGCTTGTGGGTAGCACTCACCGGCAAAGTCGTGCACCAGGTCCTTGATGAGGTGCCCCACGATGGCATACGCCACCACCAGTACCAGTGTTGCTGCCATCATCAGGTACAGGACATAGCGGGGCAGGCGGATGCTGTCCAGGGCGGGGGGCTTGTAGTCCACGTACAGCACCCCATCCTCCTCAGGGGGGGACTGCAGTAAGTGCCGTGGTCTCCATGCCCCCCCGGTGCCAGGGAGGGGGATACCCCCTGCCAGTGCCATGGCCAGCTGTCCCGGCACCCCCACCCCGAGCCACCCAAGCGTCTGTCACACGGGACTGCAGAGGGTGAAGTGGCATCAGGGTCCAAAAGGCTCCTCAGTGCTGGCAGATCACAGGGACAGTGGTGTCCCCAAGGCTTGTGGCAGTGCCACTCACCCAGTGACAGAGCTGTGCTGCTGAGGAGCTTAGCACCTGCTAATCCAGGTGCAGCCCAGCTGCCTCAGCATGAAGGGTGACCAGTGGGCTCTGATGTGGCGCAGGGTCCCCAAATCTCGCCCCTCTCGGAGTACCACTGGTACCCCTGCCTCCCTGGGAGTGGGGAGTCACCTACAGCTGGAGAACCCCCAAAGACAGGGATGGGGAGGGATGCCTGAGGTCTTTCCTCTGTCCCCTGCACTGGGTTAAATCCCTTAGCTGGCCCCAGATCCCTGGAGCAGATGGCTGAGATCCCAGAGGACACAACACCCTCGGAGCTGGTGGCGATGGGCAGAGGGGATGGGGATGCAGCCTCAGTCGTGGGGACTCCCACGGGGACCCCCTCTGCTGTTCACTGAAGCAGCCCGTGGCAAGAGGCTGTCACCTTCCCAGATGGCTGCCACGTGTCACCCCAGCACCCAATATCAACTTCCCAAGGCAGAGCAGCCTGCAGAGGGGTGCAGAGTCCATGCTTCCCTGAAAAGCAATTCCTCCCCACACCAAGAGGGTGCAGGATTTAGCCCAGACCAGCGGCAGCTTGGGAGAAACCCCAAACCCTTCCCAGCACAGGCTAGACTGGGAGGGGTGAACGTGTTGGTGAGGTTCAGTGTCAAGTCAAAGCTCAAGGCTCAGCCCTGCTCCACTCCAGCACCTCCCAACTCTGCTGCATGAGGTCACCCCTGCCCAGATCCCAGCCTCAGAAATGCATTTTATTCTAATTTTATCTTTGGGGGAGCAGAGACAAATGTTGGTACAGAATGACTGGGAAACAACCGTAGAAGGTTTGAGTCACCTGTGGAAAAGCTGGAGAACAAAGGTGCAGGCAGCCGAGGTGATAAGTGAGGATGAACAGCCTGGCAAACTCCAGGGTGCTGGAGCCCACGTGCCAAGAAGGGAACAGTGGAAGTGATAACATGGCCTGGGGAAAATCACCCATCTCACTGTCCAGGGGATGGATATGGACACAGGGACACACCAGAGCCTGAAGTACTAGCTGGGTCCTGCCAGGACCCAACCTCACCCAGGGGCTACAGAGGGTGAGGGAAGGGGGACAAGCAACCCATAGCAGCTGCTGACTCCAGTGAGAAGACATCGGATGTTTGTCCCCAGCGCTGGGGAACTGCAGTCTGGAGCCCCTCACCCTCCACATCACGCACAAGGTGACCCTGCCCACAGCACTGGGCCACATCACTGTCTCTCAGTGTGTACAGGTGACCAAAACTGGTGACATCTTGACTAAGAGCCCTTTCCATAGGGTCCTGAACTGGGTCAGACTGGACCATGGCCAGAGCTGCCCCTTGGCTGTGTCCCTGAGCACCAGAGCCCTGGGGATGCTGAGCTGGCTTCAGAGACTAAGAGGATTGATCCTGGGACTGACTCACAGGGAGGACTGATCCTGGGACTGACTCACAGGGAGTCCTTGGACAAGGGGAAAAGGTATGTCCCGCAGGATGCCAGGCCCTGCAGGGCAGTGAGACCTACCAGGGTACCTCAGACAGTCCATCCTCCTCCCCAGGGCTGCGGGTTTCACCTTGTGCCATCAGAGACCCCACTCCCTCCTCCTCTCAATGTGGCTGGACTCGATTTTAAAGGTCCTTCCCAACCTCAACGGTTTTATGATTTCATTTTGGCAGCCCCCAGGCTCCCACCCGGGGCTTGATCCCATGGCACTGGGTTCACTCCACGCCTGGGCACAGGTAAATCACAGCTCGACTGACTCCAGCTTCCTGTGCCAGTGCTTTATTCCCTGCCAAACCCCAGTGCCCAGGCTGGGCTGGCTGAGGGATTTGGGTGCCAGCAGCAGCCTCAGCCCTCCTGGGCCTGGTTAAACACAGGGGAAAGCCCACGCAGGCTCTACCTCACCCTGCCCACCCTAATGGCAGCAGAAAAAAACCTTTTTTTCTTCCCTGTAGAAAAAAACCCAGCTATATCTTCCCAACTTTGCCATGAAACAACCCCCATCCTGGGGCAGAGGCTGCCACAGGCTCAGCTCCAGCCTGTCCCAACAAGAAAAGCCAAACCCACTGCGGGGGTGAGGAGGGCCCCAGCTCAGCACCAGCAGTGAGAGGATTTTTGAAGCATCCTAACACCATAGCCCACAAGAGTGGGTGCCCAAAGCCCATCCTAGCCCCCAGCAAAGCTCAGCTGGAGAGAATGGAGCCGCCGACATGGCAGCACCAACCCAGGGCAGGCCCAAGCCCTGCAGAGCTGCAGCAGGCTCTGACATGCTAAGCAGACCCCACCTGGTCCAAGCCCCAAGCCATGCTGCGGGCAGGCAGTGCTGATCCTGGCACGGAAAAGGGGCAGATCCAGGAAACAGTAGCTGGCAAGGAGTGATGGGGAGGCAAGCAGCAGCTCAGCCTGGATTTGGAGGGAAAAGGTGGTTGTAATTGTGCCAGAGAGCAAACCCAGTCCCTCCTCCAGCTTTGCATGGCAAGGCATGGATCCACGCCAACAGAGGTGCTCCCAGTCCAGGCTTAGGAGGAGGCCTGAAGCTTGCAGAGGCCATCAGCGTATTGGAACTGGGCACCATTCTCATACTCGTACATGTCCAGGGCGACCTGGCAGCTCTCACGCACCACACGCTCCTCGTCGCTGGCAAAGGTACGCAGGGCCTGCAGGCAGGAGGGCTGGGCAATGGAGCCCAGCGCCTCAGCGCACTCGTGCCGCACCATGGGGCTCTCGGCACGGCTGCACAGTGCGGCCATCAGCTGAGGAACACACGCCTCATCCTGCAGCTGCCCCAGCACGTACCCAATCTCATGGCGGAACAGCGCGCTGCCACAGCGCAGCCCTGCGGGAGGGAGAACAGTGAGCTGGAATGCCCAAAAATGTACCAGGATGCCCCAAAACACACCAGGCCGCCTGGATGGAGCCCCCATCAGAAAGCTGGGGGTGCCAAGGATCACTGCCCCAGCCCCATGTACAGAAAGGGTTGTCCCACCCTGCTCCCTGATGTGAGCCCTGTCCCAGTGCCTCCTTTGATGGCAGCACGACAGAGCTGCTGCCCTGCACCCACCCAGGTTCTGACCCACCACACGATGTTCGAGGGAATGGCAGCATGGCCTGGAACTCCAGCCCTTCGGGACCGAGCAGCTAGTGCAGGAGCTGACAGGTCCCATCTTGTGGACCTCAACAGTTCCAGATGGCTGAAGAGCTGATCCACTTCCCTCAGGCTGGGGGTAGGTCCACACAGCTCCTATGGTCTGCCCCTTTCCCATTCAGGGGGCATTCCCCTCTCCAGAACTATTCTCAAACACCAGCAACCCCTGACTTTGCAGGCTAGGAGAGCAGGACACCAAAAACCCTGGGCCAGGTCTGACAATGGGTCAGACCAGCTGGTTGTCCCAGATCACCATCACAGCCAGTGCCCTCCCTCCCTCAGGGACAGCGATCTGGAGGGTGGCAAGGGAGCTCTGGAACACCAGAGGCCAGCCAGCGCTCTTTAATGTGGCAGGGAACAGCAGCCCTAGACACAAACACATGAGAGTAGCTCTGGCAGTCCTGGGCTTGGGAAGGGCTCATCCCAGATTAGCCTAGACAGACCCACTGCAAGGACAGGCCCTCACCTTCTGCCAGTGCCAGCACAGCAGCCTGGCTCCCCACGTTCCGCAGGGCAAACATGGCCCGGTAGCGGTCAAACAGTTCCTGGGACTCATCCAGAAGGATCTCCCGGAGCTTGGCAACATCCGTCTCCTCAGCAGGGGGAGCAGGATCTACAGAGAGGTATGGGCTGGTGCCTGACTTCTCCTTGTTGTTCTGCAGCCACTCCAGCCTCCTCACAGCCAGCTGACACGTCTCTGCCACCTGTGGGTACAGGGACACAGCCCTGGCTGCAGAACAGCACTGGACAGTGCCAGGAGAAGCCAGCATGCAGCAGGATGTCACTGTGATGTCCCCACCCACCTGCCCAGGCAGGATCTGCCTCGCCCTCCGAGACCAGCAGTGCTGCATCCCAGAGGAAATGACCCCTCAGGAACCTCACCTCGACCATAGGATCCTGGGAATAGCGTTTCAGGATATCCAGCACATCAGGGTTCCCGATAGCACCCAGGGCTTCACCTGAAAGATGTATCAGGATGTTATCAGGGTGTCTGTATGAGAAGAACCCTGCTGTGTCCTCTGACAATGCCTTGCCTTGCTCTAAAGCACAGATAAAGGCCTAACTGATGGATCCCAAATGGAGCAAACATGTGCCCAGGCTGGACTGACCAATTCCAAACAGGACAAACACAACAGGAGAAGCCTGGCCAGCAGGAACAGAATGGCCTGGCCAACCTGTCCTGTCAGGTCTGGCCAGAGAAGGTGGTGAGATGTTATATGACTCAGGGTTTGACAACCAAGCCGGATCAGGCCCCATGAGCTGCTCTGTACAGTGTGAGAAGCACCCCCAAGCCGCACTTGCCAGCCAGCCTCTTGCCCTGTCCCCAGAGCCGGAGGAACTGTCGCCGTACCTGCCTCGTGCCTGACCATGGGCTCCTGGGCCGTGTCCTCCAGCACGCGGACGAGCACCGGAATGGCCGTCTCGTCCTGCATCTGGCCCAGGCAAAAGGCCAGCTCGTGCTTCAGCAGCGCCGAGCCGTCCTCAAAGGCGCGGCTGATCCACTCCACGGCCGCGCAGCCGCCCAAGTTCCGCAGGGTGAAGAGGGCCCGGAACCGGGCGGGCAGGGGCTGCGCCGCGTCCACCAGCGTGCGGCCGATGGCCTCCACCTCCTGCTCCGTCACCATGGCGCGGGCGGGTCCGGGCACACTGGGGACTCTGGAGGGGCTCCTCGGTCACACTCCTGCGTCCGGGGAAGGGAGTCAAAGTGCGCCCTCAGCGGCCAGCGGGTCCCGTCGCCGGGGGCAGGACGGGCGATAAAGGCCGCGGCCCAGCCTGTGCTAGAGAACCGGACCCCGGGGCCGACCTCGGAGCGTGTGTCCGTACTCGGTTTCACCCGGGTTTCACTGGTTTCACCCAGGACGGATACAGAGCCCCTGCCGCGACCGCGCCAGACGGAGCCGCTAGGCCGCAGAACCAGGGCCCGAGAGGAGCTGCCCGGGCCGGGGGATACCAGGGGGGTTTGGGGAGGACCCGGCGGTGCCGGTGCCGCACTCACCGCACGCCGCCATCTTGCTGCTCCGCCACGTGACCGCCCGGCGGCCGCGGCGCCTGCGCAATACGTACGGGCGGGGCCGTCCACGAGGGGGCGCTGCCTCCCCTCCACCTGAGGGTGCTGCCGCTTCCGCCCGCCAGGGGGCGCGGTGGGAGGGGCCCCTGCCCGCCGTGGCCGGGGAAGGTTCGGCTCCAGCCGGTCCCGGTCAGAGATCCGAGAGACGGGCAGGGTCCCAGGGATCCGGGAACTGAGCCATAGACCCCTTTGGAGAGGGGCCACGGATGCTAGGCCGGGCAAACCCCTCCAGAGAGGGGCTAGGGTGTTCCAAGAGGGGCCAAATTCCTCTGGAGAAGGGCAGGGGATGCCAGGCAGGGGAACACCCCAGCCTGGAAGGGCCAGACAGTGCCAGGCTGGGCAAACCCCTCTGGAGAGAGGCTGGGATGCCAGGCTGGGCAAGGCCCACCCTGAGAGGGACCTAAGGTGCAAGACTGGACAAAATCCCTCAGGAGAGGAGGCAGGGGTGCCAGGCTGGGCAAACCTCTCTGAAGAAGTGTCAGGGATGCCAGGATGGGGAAAATCCCACTGTAGAAGAGCCACGGGTGCCAGGCTGGGCAAACCTCTCTGGACAGGGGCTGGGGGGTGCCAGGCTGGACAAACCCTCAGGGCAGCACATCCCTTAGTTTGTGCATGCAGTTTAATTCCACGCTGGTGTCAGCCTTTGCAAGTCACTGCTGCACCTCTTCCTTCCATCTCCTTCCCATGTGTGTTTACATGGCAAGTTTCAGACCTTCAAAGGAGTTTTGCCTTATTTCAAGGCTCCTGATGATTTTGGCCTAATGAAGAGGCCTTGAGACAGAGGAAAGGGAGATCCCAGCAGCCTCCCCCTCCCAGCCCTAATCCCCACTGTACTCCTGCAGCACATAACACACCACAAAACAGTTTAGATCCTGGGAGAGAGAATGGGCACAAAATACATTCCACTGCCTGAAACCTCCACAGCAAACTCAGCACGAGCGTGACATGGCCGCCCCTCCCTGCCCTGGGTCCGCCTGGTACAGCTGGTAGCACTGGGCCAGTTTGCCAGAGTCCACAGTGAGTCTGCAAGCAGGGATGTGCAAGGCAGTTGCTCTCTGGGCCCATCAGCCCTCCCCACAGCTCTCGAAGTACTGGCACATCAGCTCACGCACTTGCTCAGCCCGGTTGTCCTCCATGGCAGCCGGCGCGGGCTGGGAGGGCTTGGGCAGCTCGGTGGGCTCAGTGCCCTCCAGCCACTCCTCATTGAAGGGGTTGTTGTGGGCCTCGCAGACGTTGTGCAGGATGCAGCAGGCAAGGACAAGGGTGGGCAGCAGCTCCAGGCTGCAGTCATCACACTTGAGGAGGATCTGCCAGCGCGCCTTGAGGCGCAGGAAGGCATTCTCAATCACGCTGTGGGCCCGCTTCAGGCGGTAGTTGAACTGCAGCTGGCGCTGGGTGAGGTTCTCGTCCTCCTGGTAGGGCTTGAGGATCCAGTCTTGCAGGGGGTATGTGGCATCGCCCAGCAGCACGTACTTCTGTGCCTTCCCCATGAAATGCTTGGGAGGATTGGGGCACAGCCGGCCCTCCTTGGCCAGCACCCACAGGCTGGAGCTCTCCAGGACCGCGCTGTTCTCCATGCTGCCTGGAAAGGCAGTGGAGACATCCCAGAACTGCCCCAGCCCATCCACGGTGGCCTGCGTGAGGATGGAGTGCCAGCCCTGGCCGTTGCAGTAGTCAGCAGTGAGGCGCAGGGGTGGGTGGATGGGGATGTGCAGGCTGTCCAGTGCCCCGATGCAGTGCGGGAAGCCCCAGCGTGTGCAGAAGATGCGCACCATGTTCTCCAGCTCCTTCTCATCAGGCAGCCGGAGGTAAAGTGGCTTCAGCAGCAAGACGACAGCATAGCTCACCTCACGGACACAGCTCTGCACGGTGGAGGGCCCCACACCAAAGAGTGGGCTCAGAGTCTGGTACTCCACGTTGGTGGCCAAGTGCCATAGGGCCACAGCCACCCTCTTCTCCAGGGGCAGGGTGGGGTGGAAGTGGGCACTGTGCGGAGCCAGCCCAGGCCGCAGCTGGTTGCAGACGTAGAAGAAAGTCTCTTTGGACATCCGAAACTTCTCCAACCAGTCCTGGGGCCCAAATTCCTTCAGAACCACCCGCTCCCACCAGTCCGTGCTCCTGAGGCTGGGCCAGGCGCGGGGGTAGAAACAGCAGCTGGTTCTCCTCCGGTGAGCGATGAGGAGCTGCAGTGCAAGGGGAGAGAGCAGCAGTGTGAGACAGGACTTCCCTGCACTTCACTGGGACCCTCTTCTGAAGACTGCCCAGCTTGAGAGACTTGCTCAAGGCAGGAAGATGGCCAGTGCCAAGTGGCCAGTGGTCCCAACTGGTCTAACACTGGTCAAATCTTCCTGTTCCTGGGAAAGCTCACTGCGAACCCACCAGGCAGTAGGTGTGACTTCAGACAAGACGCCCAGGTGTTACAGTTTTTTGGAAAAGCCCCTTTTTGGGGTGGCCACTTGCTCTGGCGGCTTGTGTTTTAATGAGCATTACAGGATTTCCAGCTGCCAAGGGAACTTTGGGCTAAGTCCTGATTTGGAAGGGGGAGAGAGCATCCCTCAAAGGTGGGAATCATGATTTGGAAGGGGAAGCTCCTGGCCTCTCCACAGGAATTGTTTTTCTGTTATTAAATTCTACAATGCAACTTTAAACTAAAAAGAAGCTTTAGTCACCTTCTTCAGCCACTGCCCAGGCCAGCCGGTTCCTCATGTTCCCCCCCAGCTTGTCCTTGCTGCCAGGGATCCCTTGTATCTCCCATTGCATCCGCCTTTGATGTCACCTCCTCCTTCACATCCCCATGTCCTCTGCATCCACCACTCCTGGTGTCCAGGATCACATCCCGTGTCCTTCAAGTCCCATCCTTGTGTCCTTGTCTTCGAGTCCCACAGAATCCCCACGTTCCCCATCCTTTGCGATCTCTGTGTCCATGTGTCCTTCCAGTCCCACATCCCGTGTTTTGGGTCTCACACATCCCCCACCCTTTATGTCCCCCGTGTGACTTCCCCGTGCTCCCCATCCTTCCCAACACTGTCCTTTGGATCCTACAGCCCCCACTATCCATTTTTTGTGTTCCTGTCCTGTGTAGCCCGTGCCTCAAATCCCCCATGTCCATGTGTTCCGTGTCTCACGTTCCTCATCCTGTGTCCCTGTGATCTGTTCCCGTATCCCCCCATCCTCCATGTCGCCGTGACCTCCGCGCGTCTCCCGTGTCCCCCAACCTTTGTGTCCCCGTGACTTCAGTGCATCCCCCGTGACCCCCCCCCATCCTTTGTGTCCCCGCGATCTCCACGTGTCCCCCGCATCCCCGCACCCTCCGTCCCCCGTGACCCCGTCCCCGCATGCCGTTGTCCCCACGTCCCGTCCAGTCCCCTCCCATGGCGGCCCCGCCCCGGTCACCGTCATGAGCCGCTTCTGCCGCTGGCTGTAGTAGTGCCGGAACCAGGCGCGCCGCTGCGGCCCGTCCCAACCCCCGGCGCCGCTCCCTCTGCCGGCGCTGCTCCCGTTCCCGGCCATGGCCCCGGCGCGTCGTCGCCGCCGCCGCGCCAGCGCGCACAGGAGCACCAGCAGCCGCTCCCGCATTTTCAAATCGGGAGCCGGGGCCGCCCTGGAAGTGATCGGCGGCGGGGTCACGGTGGCAGCGGTGGGAGGGGCGGGACGGCGCCGCTCCCCTCCGCACGGCACGGGTCTGCACGGCACCGTACAGGTATCCCCGTCCCTGCCTGCAGCTCACCGTGCAGACATCCCCATCCACACCGCACCGCATCGTCCTCCCCATCCCCACCCCTACCCCCATTCCCACCCCCATCCCCACCCCCACAGCACCACGATCACCATCCCCGCATCTGTGTACTGTCCTGCACAGCTCTGCCATCTCCATCCCTACCACCATCACCAGTTCTCACCAAACCACACCATCCCATCATCTCCATCCTCACCACCACACCCATCCCAACCCACTCCTTTCCTGCCTCCAGGCTGGGCTGGAAAAGGGTCACTGGGCTCTGCTGCGGCAAGGACTGGCACTACAGAAACAAGGAAAACCACAACAACAAAATCCCAAATCTGCCTTGGATTTGCAGGAAGGCTCGAAAAGGCTGGAAAAGGCTGGACAAAGCTCACTGGGTTCAGACTGGCACAGGAGTGGCACAGGAGTGACAAAAGGCCCAACCATAGACCTGTGGTGCCAGTGCCCTGATGGTGCCCAATGAAAGGAATAAGAGGAATGTGTCTTTACAAAAAGACTGCATAATATGCTTGTAAATAGGGTCAGGGACTTGTAGATAAGGAATTAACTGGAGAAACCATCAGTTTCAGAAAGTGTTACAAATTCACATGAATTGCTGCTCAGCCAAGGTCCTGCTAAATTCCTGAACGTGGAGAAGAACAAAGACAATGGAACTATGAATATCATACGTTAAACAAAGGGGGGGATGCATATTAGAGGGGGACATAGAGTAGGCAATTCAGGAAGTTCTTACCTTCCAAGTACCTCAGCCAGTGGAGAAAGGGAGAGGGTGATGTGGCCGTGAAAATTAGGATAAAAAGGAAGCTGTGTCCTCTAACAATTTGAGAGACCCCATGGGAAATGCCCTATGGCCTCTCCCTTTGTTCATGACTAAGTTACAGGACTCTTCTGTCTCCTTTTTGGACATAAACTTCTAGTATTGTGAATTTTTCTGCACACTTGGGAGTTATGCGAGGGCCTGGATGGTACCCCAAAAGTGGTGCCCACTCTCCCAATGCCTGTTGGGTTTCCAGACGTGCCATGGCGGGGCAGATCCCATAGGTCTCCTGAGACAATGGAGAATGTAGGGATGCCTGCAGGGAAGTTGCTGAGTTTCTCATGGCCTGAGCCCAGGATCTGTTCGAGAGAATCATCTTGAGTTCTGGAGGCAGTTTGGGCACTACAAGATCAGAAGGATCCAAAGCTGTTGGGGAGTGTCCAAAGGAGGGACACGGAGCTGGGGAAGGGTCTGAGGAGCAGCTGAGGGCACTTGGCTCATTCAGCTGCAGCAGAGGAGGCTGAGGGGAGGCTCCTCGGGGGCTGCAGCTCCTCCCGAGGGGAGGCAGAGGGGCACAGGCTGAGCTCTGCTCTGGGACAGGGACAGGAGCCCAGCAACGGCTGGAGCTGTCAGGGCTTGGGCTGGAGCTCAGGGAAAGGTTCTTCCCCCCGAGGCTGCTGGGGCACTGCCCAGGCTTCCCAGGGAATGGGCCCAGCCCCAAGGCTGCCAGAGCTGCAGGAGCGTTTGGACAATGCTCCCAGGGATGCTCAGGGTGGGATTGTTGGGATGTCTGTGCAGTAACAGGGGCTGGACTGGATGGTCCCTGTGGGTCCCTTCCAACTCAGGATATTCCAGGAGTCTATGAATTATTCTGTTCCTTCTCAGGACTGCAGTTATCAGCTGTTTCTTGTTGAAAATAACACACAAGAGAGCCTTAAAGAGAGACTTGATTATTATGTGAGGCTGAGCTGCATGATTAATAACCAGGGATGCCAAGATTAATATCAAGGAATTGCATGCAGCTTGCTACATTGCTGCACTAGGACCAGAATGGGTGGTTGTGCCATGCAGGGTAACAGTGAGATGGCCATCTGCGGTCACCAGAGCATTGCAGATGGGCAGTTTGCGGACAGGCACCCCGCTGCCCCCGCAATGAGCTCCCCGGGCCCCTAGCACCAGCCCCTCTCTGGGCATGGGCAGGAACTGGGGGATTCCAGCACACACCAGTGCTGAGAAAGGCATCGGGCTGCAAATCCTACTGCAGCACCTGCCCCTGACTCCTTCCGGGCCATGTGGGGCTGAGCTCTGCGGGAGCAGTAGCCCCCGGCCCAGTGCCCTCCCAAGAAGGGGGTGGAACTGGCTTTCCCCCACCCACCCTACAACTCCCTGGGAAGAGTAATGCGGATCAGAGACCAGGAATGGGGGAGACACAGACATTCTGCGGGGTCGTGGGGGGTCCTACACTGAGTCACAGACAATCTCAGGGTGGTGCACAGGGTTCTCACACCCACCTGGAGGGGCCAGGATCAACTCCTAGAATCCAGGAGGCCCCCCAAGGACTCTTAAGGACTCAAGAACCTTCCCCAGAGACCAAAGAACCCCCCTTCAGGGACCAAGAAACTCTCACTAAGGAGCCCCTCAAAGACCCAAGGACCCCCTCAGGGACTCAGGGACTTGACGAGTCCCTTCCAGGGATCAAGACGCCCTCATAAGAACCCCTTAAGGACCAAGACCATTCCCTTAAGGACCCAAGAACACACCTACCCCTATTCCAGCGACCAAAAGAACCCCGTAAGGACCCAGTAATTCCCCTCCCAAGGACCAGAAGAACCCTCTTGAGGACCCAAGGACCTCCTTAAGGACCGAAGGGGCTTCTCAGAGATCCAGCAGTCCCTGGCCCGGTGCTCTCCAGGGAGGGACAGGGACACCGGAGCCCCCGCCACGACGTCATGTCCCGCCTGCGACGTCACCAGGGCCGTTGCCATGGCGCCGCGCGCCGCTGCTTCCTGTGTGTGTTCGAAGCGGCGGGCGGGGCGCGCTCCCGTCGTGCCCCGCGCGGGGGCGGCCGCCATGTTGTGGAGCGGCGGGGCCGGTGGGTGCTGACGGAGGAGGCGGAGCTGGGCCGGGCCGGGCCGGGCCGTGGCACCGGCGCCGGAGCAGGTACGGGCCGGGGCAGCGCCCGGGGCACGGCACGGTGCGGAGCACGACATGGCGTGGCGAGGCAGGGGGCCTGCGGCAGGCCTGGGCTCCGCACTGTCCCTCGGGGGCATGGGCCTGTGGGCCGGGCGGGGCTGCCTTGCCTCCTTTAGTCCCTTTCTCCCTCCCTCGGCAGCCGGTCACCGAGCAGCCCCGCCTCTCCCTCCCCGCCCGTTGCGGTGCCTTTTCAGGCCTAGCAGGATGGGCCCCGTCTATGCCGGTTCCTGCGGGCCCAGGCGGGCTGTGCCCCATCACGGCGCGGCCGGTGAGCTCCAACGCTCCGGTGTGTTTGATAACGGGCATCCTGCACCTGCACCCGGGGCCTGAGCTGTGCAATGCAGCTGGAAGCTCGCGATGTAACCCCTTCCCTCGGTCCATGTAACCTGGCCTGCTACGGAAAGACGCAAAGAGCGGAGCCTGGATCAGCTCTTGGTTCTTGGTCAAGTTGATAACGCAAATGGTAACAGAGGTTTTAGTGATGTGGATCTTATTCCTAAAGGGATCTGCCAAGCAGCAGCAGGTACTTCGGCCAGGAGTCTGTTGTTTACATACAGTTCCGGTGGATTTTCCCCTGCCCACCCGATGGCTCTGGGGTCTGAGGGAGCTCATTATTGCTCTGTGTTTCATCAGGGTGTTTTTAAGCTGTTGTTGACATTTGGCATGTGGGATCTGTATGCAGGACCAGCCTGAATTGAAGGTTTTCCAGGTGGTGAGAAGGTTCTGCTGGGGCAGGGAGGTTTGTCAGGTCACATAGGAGTCACTTCGGGAAGGTGTTGTTGGATTTGTGGCATGGAGGATTGTTTTCTCTTGATTTGTAGCTCTCTTGAAGGCTTTGTGCCTATTTTATTGTGAGGAGCTGATTCTTTCTGCATGTATTTAATGATAACACCCCAGTATTTTGTGCTGAAGGTTCTTCAAAGAGCAGTTCGGCTGTGAGCAACAAAACCTTGTTGCAGCCTTCTAGAACCTGAAGGAGCAAACACAAAAGATGGAGAGACTGTGTTCAAGAGCCTGGAGGGACAGGAGAAGAGGGAATGGCTTCCCACTTACAGAAGGCAGGGTTAGATAGGATATTGGGAAGGAGTTGTTACCTGTAAGGACAGTGACGCCTCATCAGAGTTTGCCCAGAGCAGCTGTGGCTGCCCCTGGATCCCTGGAAGTGTCCAAGGCCAGGTCGGATGGGGCTTGGAGCAGCCTGGGACAGTGGAAGGTGTCCCTGCCATGGCAGGGGGTGGAATGAGATGAGCTTTAAGGTGCCTTCAAGCGCAAACCATTGTGGGATTCTATCATCTTTTATTAGTCTGATTTTGGTGTTTTGGTTATTATAATTAATACAGAAGCAGAGTTTTCTGGAACTGTTGACTGAGACTGTCATGTTTCATAATTTATATGGTTTACTTTTGTAGTTTGTCCAGGAGCACAATTTCATCTTCAGTACCTTAAGTGTTATGATGAAGCAGAGTTTTGGATGCCTGACCTTTCAGTAAAGCTCCGAGGACAGGGCTGCTGGTGAATTTTTAATCTTTGCTTATAGTACACTGACTTCTCCTTTACTGGAAGCCTTACCAGAGCATGTATCTGTAAAACTTTTAGCTGTCTTTACGCACTTAGAAGTACAAGATAATTGGACAACCGTCTTCTGTGGATTTTTTTGAAGGGAAACTGAATATTATTTAAGTTAGTAGCCATATGAAAAATGTGCTCAGAGAATAGAAACTACTAAACAAAAACAAACAAGAAGCCCTGAAGGTTCTGTAGGTTGTTATAAAATGCAGACCGTAGCCTTTTCTTGTCCTTTTTTTTGTTCCTAAGTCAGTCCTCCTTGAGTCCAGAGCGACCAACATGTAAAAACTCATAAAAAAACTTCTAAGGACCCTGTATCCCTAAGACCTGAGTACTTCACTCTGTCCATCCCCACTTCCTTTTTATTAACCCCCCAGGTTCAATCCCATGCCCCATGTTGTTTAACTCATCCATCAGTGGTTGGATGAAGGGGTTGGTGCCTCCTCAGCTACTGACACCGCAGGAGCAGTGGCCGATCCCCCGAGGGCTGTGCAGCCCTGCAGAAGGGTATCAACAGGCTGGAGAGGTGGGCAGGAAAGAACTGTTGGAACTTCAACAAGGGCAAGTGTAGGATCCTCCACCTGGGCAGGAATTGATACTCAGGAAGTTCCACCTGAACATGAGGAAGAACTTCTCTATGCAGTGACTGAGCATTTGAACAGGCTGCCCAGAAAAGGTGTGCAGTCTCCCTCACTGGAGATATTCCAGAAGTGTCTGGACACGATCCTGTGCCATGTGTTCTGGGATGACCCTCCTTAAGCAGGGAGGTGGAACCAGATGACCACTGTGGTCCTTCCAACCTGCCCATCCTGTGATTCCATGTAACACTGGGATATGCATGGCAGTGGTGGAGTCCCCATCCCTGCAGGGATTTAACAGACATGTGGATCTGGCACCTGGGGCATGGTTAGTGGTGGCCTTGATAGTGCTGGAGGAACAGTAGGACTCTGCTTGCAGGATTTTAGAGGGCTTTAGAGGGCTTTTCCAACCTAAATGATTCTTTGGTTCTACGCAGAATAATTAAACGAGTAAATATCTTCTAGGTGACTACCAAAATAGGTGCCATCATATGCTGGTTGAAAGCAGAACCTTTGTTTCTCCTGTCTTCTCCAGTGACTTGCACAAAACGTGCTTGTGTAGGGAAAACTGCCACCAGGTGACGGTGGAAACAGAGGTGCTGTGGCTGTAACTGGCCCAGTGACAGAGACACTCAGAGCTCAGCTCCTGTATCCAAGGGGACTTCTGGGGGCCAGGCAGTGCAGAGGGAATGGGGTTTGATTTGGCCCTGCCTCGTGAGAGGCATGTGTGTTTGGCACTGGTTATGTCCTGGACTGAGATGAAGTCTCAAAGCAGAACATTGTAAGGTTAGTGCATGTTCCCTCCTTGCCAAGAAGTATCTTGGGGAAATCACACCCAGCCCCTTCACCAATGCAAGAATTCGCCTCCAGCACCTGCAGAAGGTATGGGGTTCTGTGCTGTTCTGCCTGAGCACAGGGGACCAGAGGGAACGTCTTCCAGTGGCAAATGGGAGCAGCAGAACTTGCTCAGCACTTGGTGGTTCTCAGGCAAGACCTTCGGGAGCTGAACCTGCACTTCACCGCAGCCTTTAGAGCGTCTCTGAGCCAGGTGACAGCCAGCACAGCCCAGGGGTGCAGGTGTTGCTTCACTAGGGGCATTGGCCAATTATTGCATCTCTGAAACTGGAGTGTTCCTGTTGCTGCCTCTTGTTTGGTTCGCTTTTGTAACAGATAAACCTCTTTAAGGAGACTTTCCGTTACTTAGGGGCCTTTCGGCCCAAGGGCAGGAGGTACTATCAGAGTGACCCCATGTGTTGTGCTTTGGTTCCCAGTGCAAGGCTTCCTGCGCTACTGAGGACTTCATGCTGTATTTTGTATTCCCTGGGAACAAGTATGCCCCCCTTATTAATGGAGCATCATGGTGAAAAGGTGAAATAATCACCACCTGCAAGCAATAAAAAAAGGGTTTAATAGTGGTGATTTTCTAAGAAATGCCCTGCTGAGTGCGTGGTTGTCGCGTCTGCTTGGATAAGCTCTGCACTGCCAAGAGACAATGGTACGCTGCAGTGGGATGTGTATTGAATGAAAATATCATCTATGAAGGTAAAATAACAACCCTGCAATTCTCCTGACTTGTTAAAAATTGGCTTAGGCAAATTTGGAACACCTCAGCAAGGCGCCTGGCTGCTGTGTGGCTTCATCGGTGGGGTGGCTGCTGGTTCTGATCTCTGTAGTTGCTCATCACTTGTATTTGAACTTGAACAGTTTAAAATAGGCTGATCTTTGGAGTACAGGCTTGACTGTTATCTTCCCTTTTTTTCCTTTAGTTGTGGAGAAAAAAGGGATTTAAGAAAAACATCTATGCTGAAAGCAATGGTAATACCTGAGCATCATCTGTGTGAGAGGCAGCAAGAGTGATGTTCCTGGTGGGATGTCTGGAGTGTCCTCTTCGAGGAGCATTTGCATTTAAGAGCAACTGTTGTGTATACAAAAATCCTGGTGAAAACCTTTTGGGCTTGTAATGGTGTACTGAGAAGATTTATTAGACATTAGGAAGAAATTCTTTCCTGTGAGGGTGGGGAGGCCCTGGCACGGGGTGCTCAAAGCAGCTGTGGCTGCCTCTGGATCTCTGGAAGTGTCCAAGGTCAGGTTGACTGGGGCTTAGAGCAACCTGGGGTAGTGGATGGTGTCCCTGCTCATGGCAGGGGGTGAAACAAGATGAGCTTTAAGGTGTCTTCAAGCCCAAACCATTCTGCGATTCTGTGATTAGTGGTGGCAGTGTTTATCTTTGGTAAAGGCCTTTCTGAAGACATATTTTGCTGTTTCCTGAAGGTCTTACAACCCTGAGCTTCTGCTGGCTTGTGATAGTCCAGGACACAAACAGAGCTTTGTGTCATGAGCATTATGTCCTTGGCTCCCACAGGCTTCTGCAGCCTCTGTCATCAGAGTGCCCTAAATTTTTGTGGTTTGCTGGTCAGAGTTTCTCTGTCATCGTGGTAGGATTGTGCATCGCTTTGGGATGGTGTATGTGAAGCTTTACCTGAGCTTCTGAAGCTGTCGTGGAGGGCTGTGGGAAGTCTTGAAGCTTGTCTGTGAGTGCATGTGGGGGCACAGAAGGTCAAATGTTTGTCACCTCTAGTCTGATTGTAGGTTAGGCTTGTGCCTGTGAGGAAAGGGGGATATTTTCTGCCTATGAAGAAGGAGAGATGTTTTCTGCCAGGGGAAGTGAGGGGAGGCACGGATCACTGTGCATTTCACTTTTATCTCCAGCTTCTGTATTCCTGTTCCAGACTAGGCGGCTGTGTGCAGGCCGGAGATGCAATCAGTGTTTTGGCTCTGCCCTTGAACCACTCTGCCTTCAAATGAAACTGGAGTTCAGTTTGTGTGTATTGCTGGCCACTAAAAGTTGGCACTTGAGGAACAGGGATGTAAGGCTGATGGCAGTGAGTGCATAAAGGTGTTTCTGAGTTCCCAAGGCAGGAGGTGCTTGGCAAGATGCTTTGGAAAGGCAGAAAACCATGGAATTTTGCAGGACCTTCAGTGAAGAGCAGTCACCTACATCTTACGCTCTGAAGTACACTGCTGCAGTGTGATGGCTCTTGCCATGGTCCAACATCTTGGATTTTGGTGGAGTAATCTTCAGGAATGTGAGTACTAATGGTGAAGATCCCATCTGACACCATAACACTGAAGTAAATTTTTTGTTGTCATTAGTGTGATCTCTGTCGTACAAAGCTGTGGACAGTGCTTCTTTGATGAGGGCAAGGTGGCAAAGATTGTAATTTGTTTTGAAATAAGGCTTTAACTGCTCCCATTGCATATGGGTAAATGGCTGATTTTATAAATGCTTCTCACACTATAACCTAGTAAATTGCTGGGTAGCAAATTATATCCTTGTAGCTTTAAAAAGGTAAATATTGGTAAAACACACAGCTCTTAACTTTTTGTGCTATTGCTGGTTTGAAAGGAGGCCAGTTACTGGAAAGGTTCGCTTGGTTGGTGTAATGTTCCTTGGTTGGTTAAATGTGGACAAGTTCTGCCTGAGCTTGGCCAAGCACAGAGTATCTTGCTCGTTCCCAGTGGCTGCCCTGTGAAGCCTTGGTATTCTGAATGCATTCCTAATAGTCTTGACTATTACACAGCTAAAAGCTATGGCTTAGCTTTTTTGTTGGTGGTTTTTTTTTTTTCCCCTTTTCCCTTACAGCTTGTTCAAAAGCCTGTAAAAGAATCTATAACTGGTAATACTCTTGCAGTACTCCAGGTTGAGGAAGAGGTGGTGCTTACTAAACCAGCCAAAAACATCAGCCCTTTGGGGCCAAGTTAGGTTTTTGTGTGATGTGGTCAGTATCTGGAGCTGGCATGAGGAGAGGCAGTACACTGCAGCTGCTAGGGATAGAGGAACTGCCACTTCTTCTGCCAGCTGAGGGCTTTGCCTTATTGATTTGCAAGTGGTGTGATCGGGTTTAGTCAAATCAAAAGAAGATGAAAACTTTGGATTTGGGGAAGCAGGACATGTAGGTTTGATTTCAAACCCTGCTGGTCATGACTTGGAGGACTGAAGTAAGTACTTGTGTATTTTTCCCCTTAGGAAATGATGAGGCTATTCCAAAGAGCTTGGAAATACTCAACACCTGAATAGTGACATATTTTTACCTTAAAGCCTGTGCCATTTAATACAGGCTCAAAGAACAGGCAGTATCTCTGGGTGCGGGTAGGTTCTTGCTGACTATAAATTTGGAGGACTTACTGGTAAGAAGAGCTTCAGGCAACCTTTTTCAGACTGGAGATGCTTCAAAATAAAGCATCAACATAACATTAATGGTATTTAAGTTACCAAGGCATCCTTTACTTCCCTTTGGCCCTGTGTAAATTAGCTGAATATACTTCCTTACATTTACATCCTGTGTTTGGTATTCCAAGTCTCTCACTATCATCAGCACCTCTCATGTTAAACACTTACCCACCCAAATACCTTCTAGAAGAGAAGGTACATGAACAATTTCTGGAATTAAAAGAAGGGTCAGGAATCATCCATCTCTTGAACTGCTTGAGCAGAACATGTCTGAGTTGACAGAACCAACCTGCATCTCTTACCCCTCCTCCAGTGTGTTCTGGGGAATCCAAACAGGTATAGCCTGCCTCAAACCACAGAAATCGTTTTGCAAAATTACTGCCCTTGTTTCCCTGCCAGGCCTGGCATTCTGCATGCTGGCTTATTAAAAACACATCCATACCAAGAAAAACCACTTTCCTGTTTGAATACATGATGGTTGGGTCAATAAAAAGAACAAAAGGCATTTGTTCAGCAGCATAACTGCCTGTAAGTATTGTTCTGAAGGTAAGGAGCTGTGAGAGAGTGCAGCCAATTCAGAGACAGGACAGAAGGTACATGAAGAACATAAAGTCAGAATACAAATTCTTCTCAAGGAATCCAAACCCTTCCACCAAATCCCACCTTTCTTCTTCAAGCATAAACTGCCTAATTAGTGACAAAATAGTGTCTGAAGAATATGTAACACACGTAGCTCCTCAAGATCTTTTGTTTCTTCAACTCAAAGGGAACTTGAAGCCTACTTATCATAGAATCACAGAATCATTCAGTCTGGAAAAGCCCTCTAACATCAAATCAAACAATTCCCCCACCACTGCCCAAGGCCACCAGTAGGCTATGTATGTCCCCAGGTGCCACATCCACACGGCTGTTAAATCTCTGCAGGGATGGGGATTCCACCACCACCCTGGGCAGCCTGTGCCAGTGTTGGATCATGCTTTCCATGAAAAAATTTCTCCTGATGTCCCACCTAAACCTCCCCTAGCACAGCTTGAGGCTGTTTCCTCTTGTCCTGTCCCTTGTTCCCTGGGAGCAGAGCCTGACCCTCACCTGGCTGCACTCTCCTGTCAAGTCATAGAGAGTGAGAATGTCTCCCCTGAACCTCTTTTTTCTCCAGGCTGAGCTTCCCCTCAGCTGTTCCTTGTGCTCCAGCTCCATTCTCTTCTCCAGACATGCACCAGCCCTCTTGTGAGAGGCTCTGAACTGTCTCCAGGATTCAGGGTGGGGCCTTAGCAGTGACCAGCACATGGGGGTGGTCACTGCCCTGGTCCTGCTGGCCACACTGTGGCTGATAAAAGCCACATACCACTGGCCTTCTTGCCCACCTGGCACACAGCAGTTCATGTTCAGCTGCTGTCACCAGCACCCTCAAGTCCTTCTGGTAAAGCCTTTTTTACTTGCTTTGGGGGAAACGGACTCACTTCCACTCACTTCCCACAGCCAAATTTAGAGACAGCAAGAGCGTACCACAAACTGGAGTTACTGCCTGCTCCCTGGGCCTGTGTTAGTGGCACAGGTTTTAGGGTGAAAACATATCACTATTCAGGTCTGAACATTCACTGCTGTGTTCTGCCTCTGTGGTCTCTCTGTTGAACAATCTGTGCTGTGTTTCTGAGTGAAAGTTGTTGGTGAAATTTGGGCAGATGGGAACTGAAAAGCTCGATAGTCAAATTTGTTTCAGATGCAGAATTTAAAATGTCTCTTTGCTGTGTAACTGGATCTCTCATGAACATTGTGCTGAGCCATTTTGGGAGGACACTTCAAATGTGTGGTGTTCCCTGGCTGATCACGCTCCTCATGTGGGTTCTGCAGGCTGAGCTCTCTTACTCATGGTGTTAAAACAACAACAACCCAAAAAAAGAAGAGGGGAGGGGACATTTTGTTGAACTGTTTCGTTTGAGACACACATTTGGTAGCTTGTGGGTTGGTAAGGGCGGTGGTAAGTAAACTTCAAAACGCAGGAGCATGTTTGGTATGGCATGCGCTAATTTTTATTTTTTTTAATCTCCTTTATTAATAGCATCACAGACTTTTCTAACTTTTCACTGCAATTATATAGTCTCTGACTGTTTGCTTCATTTGGTGGGAGCTGATCTCTGTTAAATTTGGGAGCTTTCTCCAGTTTTGCTGCTGAAAGAACATATGGGAGTAATGTGTTAAATTAAAAAGGAGAAAAGCTTGGGGGAGGAGGTGGTAGAGGTAAGCAGGTGTGATCAGAACCAGCTTGGCACTGTCTATTTTAGGGATGCTGCTGTAAAAATGTTGGCATTCTTAATGTTAAGGAAGAAAAGCATTTCAGTATTTCTAAGAAGTCCAAGTTTTTGTACTGAAAAATGTCATAGCTCAAAGAACCACAGGGTCTCCTGAGCTGGAGGGGACCCACAAGGATCATCAGTCCGACCCCCGGCCCTGCACAGACACCCCAACAATCCCACCCTGTGCATCCCTGAGAGCGTTGTCCAAACGCTCCTGGAGCTCTGGCAGCCTTGGGGCCGGGACCATTCCCTGGGGAGCCTGGGCAGTGCTGTTCCTGGGGTCCTGTCCCAGAGCAGAGCTCAGCCTGTGCCACTCTGCCTCCCCTCGGGAGGAGCTGCAGCCCCCGAGGAGCCTCCCCTCAGCCTCCTCTGCTCCAGATGAACGAGCCAAGTGCCCTCAGCCCCTCCTCAGACCCTTCCCCAGCTCCGTGTCCCTCCTTTGGACACCCTCCAACAGCTTTGGATCCTTCTGATCTTGTGGTGCCCAAAGTGCCCCCAGCACTGGAGGTGAGGCTGCCCCAGTGCAGAGCAGAGCAGGACAATCCCTCCCTGGGCCTGGTGCCCCCCAGGACACGGGGGCCCTTTGGGCTGTCAGGACTCAGCAGTGACTCAGATCCAACTTGCCATCCACCAGGGCCCCCAGGCCCCTTCCTGCGGCGCTGCTCTCCAGCCTCTCATTCCCAGTCTGTCCCTGCATCCAGGGCTACCCCATCCCAGGGCAGGATATGACACCTGCCCTTGTCACGTGTCACATGGTTGGGGATTTTCCAATCCTCACATTTGTCAGGGTCTCTCTGTGGGGACTCTATGTCATTGAGAATGTCAACAGTCTTCCCAAGTTAGTGGCCTCAGCAAACCCACTCAGGACCTTCCAGTCCTGCCCCCAAGTCACTTACAAAGACATTTGAGAGAACTGGCCCTAAGATGGAGTCCTGTGGAACGCCAGTGGTCACGACCTTGATGTCACCCCATTTCCTGTAACTTTCTGAGGTGCAAGGCCATCAGCTCTGCAGTGTGGAGTCTGTGTGCTTTGCCTTGTTTTCAAGCTTATTTCACAGAATATTGTAAAAATTCATCACATCTTACTGAATTGCAGTGTGTACTACTGGACCCCTTGTAGCTTGGTAACTTGACCTGAGTTTTTAGCTGTAAAAATCTGGGCAGATCTGTGGTTCCTGAAGGCAGCCTCTTCCCAGGAGGAAGTGGGAGGCAGTGCAGGGCTGTCCCTGAGTGTGGCACTGTGCAGCTGCTCCCTGGGCAGCCTCCTCCCAGCGCAGCCTTTGTGTGCAGTTGCCTCCTGGATTTACCACAGGTTTGTATCTCGAGGCAACTCCATTTGTGCAGCTGGGACTCTGGCCAGGTGCCATAAATGTTTATGCAATAACAGTAATGAAGATCCCTTTCTGTTCTGCACAGCCTCCAGATGCCTGTGTGCTGTGGGGATTTGCTTATGTGTTAATTGTGCCTTTGCCTTTGGACATGTTTATCTTGAGTTGAAAGACCAATTTAATGTCTCCTCTGGCGCTGACGTTTTTGTGCCCATGTCAGCTGTTGACAAGGTGCAGAAAGGTGTGTGATAGGGAAGGTTGGACCCTGGGGGTGCTGCTCTCTGACCTTGGGGCCTGGCAAGAGCTTCTCACACAAGTGTCAGCTCATTTATTTTTTATTGATGCACATGTTAATTTACTAGGCAAATCTCAGCTATGGAGCAGCCCTGTCCTAAAATATATGCTTAAAATATGTGCTTAAATGATGTTAACTTGCTTATAGACTGTACAGCTGTATGAATGAGCAAGCTTTGTACCAGCCAGGAGGAGTATTTGCGATTGTGCTGGCATCAGACATGGAATGTTCACTGGGATTACTAGATCCCTAGTATGTTTCTCCAGTGGGTGGTGTTAAAAGTCTGCAGTACTTCTGACATGGCTATAAACATCCCACCTTCAGCACTGCTCCTGACCTGAGCAGTGGGACAGGCTGTAGTGGGATTGCAGATCCCACAATGGTTTGGGTTGGAAATGACTTTAAAGCCCATCTCGTTCCACCCGCTGCCATGGGCAAGGACACCTTCAGTACACCAGGTTGTTCCAAGCCCAGACCAACCTGGCCTTGAACACTTTCTTGAATGGGGCAGCCACACCTCTCTGTGCAACTGGTGCTAGTGCCTGGACAGGACAGACTGCAAGTGCCTGGATTTTTCATGCCCATGTCCTGAGGGATTGCCAAACTCTGCTGCTGCAGGGCCCGGGGGCAGTCCCTGCTCCAGGTTGTGGTGGGGACCAGCTGAGGTCGTGTCAGACACAAAATACCGGCTGCCCGCATTCTTCAGTGTCACACAAGTATGGTACCAATGCTCTGGATAGGAAAAGTGTCTCAAGTTCAAAGAACAGGCTTAGGAGACTTGGAAGAGGCTGTTTCTGCGTGGAGGAGTGTAACATTTTGTTGTTCTTCTCCTCCTGTCTTTTGCAGCACACTGGTTACTGCTTGGACTTCGCAAAAATAAATTCCTGAGCCTGCTGATCTCTCCAGCCAGCCTCCCACCATGGATCAGGACTACGAGAGACGTCTCCTACGGCAAATCAACATACAGAATGAGAACACAATGCCCTGTGTGAGTACAGATGGGCTCAGGCTCACTGTTAGATTGTTGTCTGTCTCACTTGTGACTGTTTTCCTTGAGCTTTTGGAAGACCTGGGACCTCCTCAAAGCAAACCACAAAAGTCTTTTGTTGGATTGTGAGCAGGTGTGAGCTGTTCTATCAATAGCCAAATAGCTTGACTTTAAGAGAGCTTTTGAATATATAACCTCAGATCAGGTTGCAAAAAGAAGATATTTTTGTAGAGTTCAGTAATTCCTTTTTAATACATAATTTCAGCAACTACACATTAATGTAAAAAATTGAGGACTAACAAACCAACCAAAAGAGTAAGTTCAGTGTCTTTTATTCTTTTATTCAGGTAGCAGAGATGAGAAGAACCTTGACACCTTCCAATTCTCCAATGTCTTCTCCTAGTAAGCATGGTGACAGGTTCATTCCCTCAAGAGCTGGGGCCAACTGGAGCATCAACTTCCACAGAATAAATGTAAGTTTTGCTCCCTTCTACAGCTCTGCCTTGGAGCTGAGGAAATCATACCTTTTGTTTTGGCTGGCATGATTGCTCTGCTTATCTTCTGCACCATGCGCCTTACTGCCCCAGAAGAGTTCTATTGAATATGTGTCCTCAAACCGTATGCTCCCTGCATTTGCTATTTCGTCACATATCCTGAGGTTTCTGTATGGTGATGGCATGTTTCTCCATTTCAGGAAAATGAAAAATCACCAAGCCAAAACAGAAAAGCAAAGGATGCTACCTCAGACACTGGCAAAGGTGAGACCACCCTTCTACTGCTTGGCAGTGTCCAGAGCTCTTACTGCAAATTGCTGGAGAAGCCAAGGCCACACTAGCACTTTCATGTTTATGCCAAAACTCATGCTAGTATTTTGGGAAATGCCCACATCATGAGTGACTGCCAGGTCACTGCTTTTGATGAGTATCTGGATGCAAGAGGCTGTGTCTACTCCTTGATTTATTGTGTCATGGAAGCACTTTCCTGATGGAGTGGAAGGAGGGAAAACTTGGTACTAATCTTGACTGTAAATGGAGGCCCCAGGATTATTAAGAGACTCTGTGAGAGTACAAATTGTAGAATCCTGGACTGATTTGGGTTGGAAGGGACCTTAAGGCTCATCTCCATCCACCCCCTGCCATGCACAGGGACGCCTTCCACTATCCCAGGCTGCTCCAAGTCCTCTCTAGCCTGGTCTTGGACACTTCCAGGGATCCAGGGGCAGCCACAGCTGCTCTGGGCACCTTGTGCCAGGGCCTCCCCACGCTCACAGCCAACAATTCCATCCCATTATTCCATCTAACTCTTCCCTGTGGCAGTGGGAAGCCATTCCCTCTTCTCCTGTCCCTTTAGGTTCTTGTCCCAAGTCTCTCTCCAGCTCTCTTGGAGCCCCTTTAGGCCCTGGCAGGGGCTCTGAGGTCTCCCTGGAGCCTTCCCTTCTCCAAGTCAGGCACACATGATCCTGACACTCCCTGCTGTTGCTGCTTTGAGCTCTCTGCTCAGTGCCTGTTTGGGTTTACAGATGGCCTTGCCTACTCTGCTTTGCTGAAGAATGAACTCTTGGGAGCAGGGATTGAGAAGGTGCAGGATCCCCAGACAGAGGACAGAAGGCTACAGCCATCCACCCCAGAGAAGAAATCTCTCTTCACTGTAAGTTGGTTACTTGCATTAACACCAGTGAAGGTTGTGTGTGTGTCACAGGAGCGGAGCACAGGGCTCTACCAGGCTGCTCGTGCAGTAAGTTAGTATTGGGGCTTGGCTGAGATAAGCTGTTGATAACCTATGTGGTGGCCTGCAAAGGGAACCTGACTGTGCAGCAAGCAATGTGCTTCTTGTGTTTGTACTGGCAGGAAAGCTGGGTGGAGCCAGGCTTTTAGGACAGTGTGGCGAGTGGCCAAATCAGACTTTTGGACTTGAGTGTTGCTGAAGGGGTTTGTATGGTTTTGGAACATCTAGGAAAGGAAAAGCTGGCTGTTGGAATTAGCTTGGCATCAATGCACATTGGGAGTGATGCCCCAGGCCTCGGACATGTGGGGTCCTCACAAGATTTGTTTCTTTATGCAGTACTCACTGAGCACAAAACGCTCCAGCCCAGATGATGGCAATGAGGTCTCACCCTATTCCCTGTCTCCTGTCAGCAACAAAAGGTAACGCTGATCATCAGCAAACTAAAAGAAGGGAAAGGCTGGGGCAGAGGGTTTGGTGAGGTTCTCTAGGACTTCTGTCTAAAACTCTAAAATGGCAATTTGAATTGGATTCAGAGATCTGGAGAGATTAAAAAAACAGTCAAGTTCTAAGAATTTCTTCATGTGCCCAGCCAGCCTATGTGCTTGTAATGTCTTGGTCACCTCTCAGTAATAATCAGTTTATCTTTCTGTTTCATAACTCCTTTGTAGATGCAGAACTTAATTCCTTCCACTCTTCCTGCTGAAAAAGGGTTGTGCAGCCTTTTGTCTCTGCATTTCTATAGAAACTTCGGAGTGCTCTGGAAAGAGTCTGTAAAGAGCGGCTACACCTGTGCCTCCCATCTGCTGTGAAGTGCAGATTCCTGTAGTTGTTTTTTTATCTGTTTTTGTAAACAGTCAGAAGCTGCTAAGATCACCTCGAAAACCAACTCGGAAAATCTCCAAGATTCCTTTCAAAGTGCTGGATGCCCCAGAGCTGCAGGATGACTTCTACCTGAACCTGGTGGACTGGTCCTCTCTTAATGTCCTCAGCGTTGGCCTTGGGACTTGTGTTTACCTGTGGAGTGCTTGTACAAGTCAGGTAAATGGTCATGGGTGTCTGAAGATTGAATTGCCCATTGATGTACGATTTTTCCAGCCTTCCAGAGCTATGGAATGTGCTGTGTGAGGGCTTCAGCACTTGTCACGTTCTATCCCAAACACAGCACTGGTTTGTGAGACAGCCAGTAGTGCTGTGTGACAAAAACATGTTTCTTACCCCATTCTTGTCTCTGAAGGTAACCCGGCTGTGTGACCTCTCTGTGGAAGGCGATTCCGTGACATCCGTGGGCTGGTCAGAGCGGGTCAGTATGACGCTGTCAGCAAGGACAGCTAAGACATGGGTCACTTGGTCACTGTCATCATAGCTGTAGTTAACTCCCTGAGCTGGTTTTTCTCTGCTAAAATAGAAGGGAAAGAGAGCAGCCTCTTGTATCTTGAGATTCTTGAGGCATTGCTAAGAGGAGTGGGAGGGAGAAGGAGCCGGTTTGCTTCTTCAGCTCTTGACAATAAAATGTTACAATAAATATATTCCAGACAGGCTGTTTGGGCCTCTCAGTAGGGAAAAATGTGTAAGATGGAAGAACTCTGGATGCTTTCCATCTTGTGGGATTTATGTCAAGTCTTTTCTTCAACTTTCAGTTTTTTGGCTGTACTTCCTGGCTGTACTGATTGTGGCTGTCTGTTTGTCCAGGGAAACTTGGTGGCCGTTGGTACTCACAAGGGCTTTGTACAGATCTGGGATGCAGCTGCAGGAAAGAAGCTCTCCATGCTGGAGGGACACACAGCCAGAGTTGGTAAGGAGTGGGGAAGCAGAGGGTTCTCAGGGGTCTCTTCTTCCTGATTGAACTTTGTTAGCCACGGATCTGCTGGAAATAGAGAACTCAGAGTACCAGGATTGATATTTATCCCCTGCTGTGTCTTGAGCAGGTTCAAAATATTATCATCTCATAACTCTGGTGTTCTGATCTGGGTATGATGGTGGTTGGGTATTGCAGGAGGTGTTTCCTCCTTGCTTGAGGTTTTTTGGGTTTGGTTACAACATCTCTTCACTGCTTCTGGCTTCCGATTTCAGCCCTGCTGGCAGCTTCACACTGAGATTTCCAGTTCCCTCTTTTGGGGTACTGTTTTTTTCTCTGAGATTTTGTGAATCTAAGCTCTTGGGTGAGATTTGGGAAATCCGTGCACCTTCCAAGATCCATTCCTGTGCTTTACTACACTCTGAAGTGGGGTTGGTAATACCTGCAGTCAGTCTGTTCAGGGGAACCTATATTTGTGCCTTGATCTAGGACTCCAGAGAGTGGATGTCAGGGAGGTCTGTGAGGAGTGGTTTGAGGTTTGTTAGGGTTTTTTTTTTAAACCCTGGCAACTGTAATGGCTGCATTTTGTTTACCAGCTGCTGCAGGATTGGGCTTGACAATGTGGCCAGCAGGACCACGACATGGTCTGTGCTGAGTGCTGCTGAGGTCCCATCTCAAATCCTGGAGTCAGTTTTAGATCTCTCACAAGAAAGACATTGAGGGGCTGGAGCATATCCAGAGAAGGGAACAGATCGGGGGAAGGGGCTGAAGCACCAGAAGCAACTGAGGGAGCTGGAGGGGCACAGCCTGGAGAAAAGGAGGCTCAGGGGGGACCTTCTGGCTCTGTACAACTCTCTGACAGGAGGGTAGAGCCAGGAGGGGGTTGGGCTCTTCTCCCAGGGAGCAAGGGACAGATGAAAGGGCATGCCCTCAAGCTGTGCTGGAGGAGGTTTAGATTGGATATTGGGAAAATTTCTTCACAGAAAGTGTTATAAATCATTGGAACAAGCTGCCTAGGGCAGTGGTAGAGTCACCATGCCTGAAAAGTGTTTAAAAGACATGTGGATGTGGCACTTGAGGACATGGTTTGGTGGTGAACATGGTGGTGGTGCTGAGTTGATGTTTGGACTTGGTGACCTTAGAAATCTTTTGCAGCCTCAGTGATTCTGTGATTGCATGACTCCTATAGCACCCTCTGAATCTCTGCCCCTGTTGCAGGTGCCTTGGCATGGAACGCAGACCAGCTCTCGTCTGGGAGCCGGGACAGGATGATCCTGCAGCGGGACATCCGCACCCCACCCCTGCAGTCTGAGCGGCGGCTCCAGGGACACAGGCAGGAGGTCTGTGGACTCAAATGGTCCACGGACCACCAGCTCCTGGCCTCTGGAGGGAATGATAATAAGGTACACTCCTTCCAAAAGGTCATGGGAAATATCAGACTCCCTTTCTTTCTAGGGCAAGGGGAAATGTTGTCATATTGCACCAGGGGCGGTTCAGCTTGGATGTTATTATATCGCTGGAGGTGTTCAAGGCCAGGCAGGACAGGATTTGCAGCAACCTGGTCTAGTAGAAGGTGTCCCTGTTCATTGCAGGGGATGAAACTAGATGGGCTTTGAGGTCCCCTCCAACCCAAACTATTGTATGATTCTATGATTAGGGAAAAATTTCTTCACTGAAAGAGTGGTTAAGCATTGGAGCAGGCTGCCCAGGGCAGTGTAGGAGTTGCCATTCCTGGAAGTGTTCAAAAAACAAGTGGATAGGGCACTTTGCAATATGATTCATTGGGCACGGTGGAATTAGATCAAAGGTTGGACTTGATCTTAAAAGGTCTTCTACAACCTTAATGGTTCAGTGATTCTTTAAGGATGTTTGGCCTCTCTGAAAAGGACTTTTGCTTGTTGGAGTATGACCAAACATAAATCATGCTAAGCTACTCAGTCTTCCTAATAAAATGAAAAAGACAAACTTAATTTTGCTTCTGTATTGGGCTAATTAAATCTCTAGCTTGGCTCAGGGGGTTGAGTTCAACAAAGCTGCCCTTCCTGGCTATGTTTGGGTAGTGTATGGTCAGGTTTGTTGCAGTAATGTTTGTTTGCAGCAGGAACCTGAGGTAGAGCTCTGTGAGTTCTCATACCTGTAACGCAGGCTTGCAGCTCACTGAGCACCATATGGGAGAAGCATCTGTCACAAAAAAGCAGTGTTCCAAGCCCTTTGGAGTGGGTTGCTAGGTAGGGAATGTGCCCAGTGCCTGTGTGACAACATGATTGGACTGAGTTCCTCCTGCTGAGAATAATTCCTAATGAACTGAGCAGATTTCTAGATGTTCTGGAATGATACAGCGAGAAAGGCAACAGAAGGGTCTGAGGCCCCCTTCAGTGATGCCATTTCTTTAGTTTTATTCCCTTACCTTAGGGCCTGTCCCTACCATGTGGCCTGGGGGTAGGACAGCTCCCCAGCTGAGTGTAGTGCCAGGGTGGTTGTGACTGCCCCATGCCTGGAAGTGTTCAAGGCCAGGTCAGATGGGGCTAAGAGCAACCTGGTTTAGTACAAGGTGTCCCTGCCCCTGGCAGGGATTTGAACTGAATGAGGTTTAACCAACACAAACCATTCCATGATTCTGTGAAGTGTAGAGTAGAGCTGTACATGTCTGGGCAGAGCTGTAGGAAGTCAGCTTGTTGCCTGACTGCCCTCATCGGTTCCGTTGTGGCTCGTGGGTGTAGTGGACACGTGACTGAGGCAGAATTTTGATCATGTCTCTTCTCTCTGCCAGCTCCTTGTCTGGAATCACTCCAGCCTGAGTCCCGTCCAACAATACACAGAGCACCTGGCAGCAGTCAAAGCCATCGCCTGGTCCCCACACCAGCACGGGCTCCTGGCCTCGGGTGGGGGCACAGCCGACCGCTGCATCCGCTTCTGGAACACACTCACGGGGCAGCCCCTACAGTGCATCGACACCGGGTCCCAGGTGTGCAACCTGGCCTGGTCCAAACACGCCAACGAGCTGGTGAGTCCTTCCCTGTGCAGCTGCTGCCGAGCTGCCCTGTGTTGAGAAGTATGGCTGAGCATGAGCCAAGTGTGTCCAGGTGGGCAAGGAGGCCAAGGGCATCCTTGCTTGTACCAGCAAGGGTGTTGCCAGCAGGACCAGGGCAATGACCACCCCCCTGTTCTGGGCACTGCTGAGGCACCTCGGGTGCTGGGGTCGGTTTTAGGCCTTTCACAGCAAGAAAGACAGTGAGGGGCTGGAGCATGTCTGGAGAGGGGAGTGGAGCTGGGGAAGGGGCTGGAACACAGGTCTGTTCAGGAGCAGCTGAGGGAGCTGAGGGGCTCGAGCCTGGAAAGAAGGAAGCTCAGAGGGGACTTTCTCTCCCTCTAACAGGAGGGTGGAGCCAGGTGAAATTCAAGTTCTTCTTCCAAGTAACAAGCGACAGCACAAGAAGAAATGGCCTCAAGTTGCACCAGGGGAGGTTTAGATTGGATATTTTGAACATTTCTTCATAGTGGTCAGGCACTGGAATGGGCTGCCCAGGGCAGTGGTGTAGTCTGTAGAGTGTTAGACTTGATTATCTTGGAAGTCTTTTCCAAACTTAACAATTCCATGATTCTATGATGCGTGTTCCCCTCTCCCCTTTCAGGTGAGCACCCACGGATACTCCCAGAACCAGATCCTCGTCTGGAAGTACCCCTCATTAACTCAAGTAGCAAAGCTCACAGGGCACTCTTATCGAGTCCTGTATCTGGTAAGTGATGGCCATAGCTCTCTAGCTGCTCACCTGGCTAGAGGTGTGCTCCGATGGGACCCAAGGCAGCAGTGGCAGTGGCACCATAAGCTGCCTGGATGGGAATGTGAACACTCCCCATGAGCAGTGGAAAACTGTTGTTTCTGTGCCTGTAAGGGACAGTTTGACTTGCTGCTATGGAAATGTGAGGCTTTTTTAATGATAGCAAAGCCTTCCAAACTCTCCTGAGGAAATATCTGAGTTTTCTTCTAAGAAAACTCTTCTAAGCCTGGAGAAGAGAAGGCTCCAGGGAGACCTTCCTGTGCCTAAAGAGGCTCCAGGAGAGCTGTAGAGGGACTTTGGAAAAGGATCTGGAATAGCAGGACAAAGGGCAATGGCTTCAGACTCCCACAGGGCACGGTTAGATGGGAAATTGGGAAGAAATTCTTCTTGTGAGGGTGGTGAGGCCATGGTACCTGCTTCTCCAGAGCAGCTGTGGCTGCCCTTGGATCCCTGGAAGTATCCAAGGCCAGGTTGGATGGGCCTTGGAGCAACCTGGGATAGTGGAAGGGAGTGGAATGAGATGAGCTTTAAGGTCCCTTCCAACCCAAAACATTCTGGGATTCTGTGATTTTATGAAACACAAGCTTCTCTCCTTGCTCCCAGAAGGCTTTCACACCTCTTCACTGATGATTGTTGCTCAGGGAATCAAACATTTGTTGCGCGTAATCCCAATCCATCTCATATCTGCTGTTACTGTTACATGGTGGTGTCAGCAGTTCATGACAGAGCTGACAAATGCTGATAATGTTTTGGGAGGTAGATTCCAATGTAAGCAACCAATACAGCCTGAAAATCCATCTTCCTGCCTTCAGGCATGTTGATAATCCTGGGAGGAACAGCATCAGTTGCACATGTCTTGGATTTCTTAACAGAAGTATTCTTTCCACAACACTCCCCCCATGTGTTCCATACCTGCACCATAAGGTGCAAGTGCCCAAATTGCACCTCAGGCTGCATGAGGCACCTGAAAGCAGAGTTAGCTGGCTTCTCACCACTGAGTAGGAAGGAGAGTTAAATCTCCCCTGCATTCCGACAGACTTGTTTTCAGCCTCAAAAATGTGACAGATGCTAAAGGTTGTTGTCTTGTCCTTAGGCAATGTCCCCTGATGGGGAGGCCATTGTCACAGGAGCTGGAGATGAAACCTTGCGTTTCTGGAATGTCTTCAGTAAAACTCGCTCGACAAAGGTAATTCCAGGCAGGGGGCAACTGCCTGGGGGAACTCAGGCCACGTTGGCTCTGCTCTGTTGCCTTCTCTCTGATCCCTTCCTGCAGATCAAGGGCTAAGGTAGTGAAGGATTCCACTTTGCTGAGATTTAAGTAAAAGGTTGCTCTCTGTGCCCAAGGCAGGTGTGACACAAAATCCTTTTCCAGGCTGGTCCAGGGCTGCTGAGCAGAGCAGAGCAGCATTTCAGGGGCCTCGCCAAGCTGAGCCCTTGGGGGACAGCAGGTTGGGAGAGCTGGGGGTGTCCAGCTGGAGATGAGAAAGCTCCAGGGAGACTTACAGACACTTCTAGTGCCTAAAGGGGCTCCAAGAGAACTGGAGAGGGACTTCGGACCAAGGTGTGGAGGGACAGGACATGGGGAAATGGCTTCCCACTTCCAGAAGAGGACTAGATGGAATATTGGGAAGGGATTCTTCCCTGTGAGGGTGGGGAGGTCCTGGTGCAGGGTGCCCAGAGCAGCTGTGGCTGCCCCTGGATCCCTGGAAGTGTCCAAGGCCAGGCTGGGCAGGACTAGGAGCAACCTATGGCAGGGGATGGAATGAGATTAACTTTAAGGTCCCTTGAAGCCCAAACCATTCTGTGATTCCGTGATTATCCCCTCCCTCTTTACAAAACTGCTTAAAATGGGGGTTTGGATGAAAATGGGATCGTGGATTCTGCCAGTGACAACTCAGCATCACCAAAAGCAGATTGTGCCTGATGTTCTGAGAGTTTTCTTGGGTGCCTGGCAGTGGGATTTGGAGGAGGGGACCTGAGGCAAGCTGGCATTGTTCCTGGGAGGCCCCCAGCTCTTGCCATCTCTGAGGTACAGCTGCCTGCAGAGCTCTGGGAATGGCACTCTGGCCAGCTGCACACTTGTTACCATTTGGAAAAAACCCATGGGATATTTATGCTGTTGGACTTTGATTTGTGAGCTTGGATCATGCCCTGAGCTAGAGATACCAGGTTAAAAACAAACCAACCCAGAAGCATGTGGAGTAACAGCTATTTACCCCCTGCTTTGTCTTCTCTTGTCAGGAGTCTGTATCTGTGCTCAACCTCTTCACCAGGATACGATAAACCCCCTCCCTGTGCCCCGGGAACCTACAGCCTGACATTCCAGGATCAGACCACTCCCTTGGCATGCATGGACCCCCGGAGCCCAGCCAAGGGGTGGGAGAGCTGTGGGACTGCAGGAGGACCCAGCTCATTAAATATGTGCTTGTGACCCACAGGGCTGGGCAGTATTTGGGATGGGGTGGGAAGGGGAGGGAACTGCCAAAGGTTATTGGATTCTGCCCTCATAAAGGGAAATTGGGTACAAGAGAAACGTTAACCCACCATCCTCCAGCCGTCAGGATGGTACTGGGGAGGACTCATGTGACATGGACCATTGAGACTGGACTGAGGCCATCCCCCCTGCCATGGTGTGCCTCCTGCGAGAGAGGAGCATATCCTTGCTGCTGTGGGAAGGGGTTTGCCGTGCTGTTCTGTGTCCTAGAGTGACATCTCTGGAGGCAGGAGCCAGCCAGACTGGTCCGGTACAGCTGGTGCGAGGGGCACAGCCCCAAGCTGGGCATCTAAGGGCTTTGTTCATAGCCTGGGCATCCCCATTCCAGGAAGAAACTGGAGAACTGCCTATTTTCCATTTTTTTTTCTTTATTTTTCCCCCTGGACAGGTACTGTAGTACTTGACATGATCATTCCATAAGACAGCTGGATTTTTTTTGGCATGCTTGACAGCTGCCTCTGAACAAATACACTGTGGGGCTCTAAACTTTGGAGGAGACTTAAAATGCTTCACGTCTAAGGGAGCAGGTTTGGGAAATTCTGCAGTTGCTGTTTCATATTCTGGGCTGATCCTGGGAGTTGGCAGAGAGGAGAAGCAAGGACTTTACAAAAAAAGAAACCCACCCAACCACCTGTGCATGTGGAGCTTCCTTTGGTGCCACCAGGTGGGTGCCTTGCCCTGGAGTCTCCCTGAGGCCAAAAGCAGTTGGGATGTGTTTGAGAACAAAAACAAATCCTGAAGATGTGATTTTTGGGGTGAGCACGGCCTCTTCTGGGTGGAAGAGGGGTTCTCCTGAAGCAGGGCTGCAGTGTTGCTTTTTGTTATCTCCAAGTCCCAGACAAGACCCTGCTGTTGAGTTTTGGTGTTTGGTTTGGGGTTTTTAGGTTGTGCGGGACAAGAATTCTGCCTGGTATTGGAGCCCATGGGTGTGACACAAATGCTCTGTGTGTGTGTGTGTGTGTGTGCGGTGCTTTTAATTTAAGAGAAGCTGTAAGGCTGCACAGCCTCTTCCATCTAACCTGTGTCTGTGCCTGCCCTGCCCAGGCCCTGCCTGCCTCCTGCCCTCTCCCAGCATTGCTTCCTGTTCCTGTGTGGAATTCCCTAGCTGTGTATATAGACTTGTCCTCTCTCTGTGGGTTGCATAGATAATGCTTTCTCTTTCTTTTGGAGGAAGGGACCTGAAGCAAGCTGGCATTGTTCCTGGGAGGCCCCCAGGAACATGCTTTCTCTTTCTTTTTTTTCTTATTTTGTCTTCTCTCCCTTCTTTCCCTAAAACCAGATGGTAAGAATATGATTAGACAGTCATATTCTTACGATTGTCCCCAGTACTACCAATATCCTTAAGGTGAGCCAAGGTGTGAGAAGGCCAATACAGCCTTGACTGCATGTGCCATCACACCAGTGCCTGGATCAGGCTGGTGCTGCTGTGCCTATGTCACACATACAGGGAGTCACTGGTGAGGAGCTAGTGTGCTGGGAGGCCCCTGGTAGCTCCAAGTCTCCCAGGCCCACAGGCCACTTTGTCCTCTCACAGTCTCACTTGCCACTAAAATGGGACTTCCACCAAGTTTTTAAAACACTGAGCGCAACTGCTTTAGTGTAGCTCTGGCCATAAGACATGAGGAATGGTTTGAAGTCACCCCAGGGCCTGTCCTGTGTTGTTTGTTCCACTTGTGGGCACTGTTCCACATCACCGCTGGTTGGGAGCAGCCCAAAGCACCTAAGAGGTGTTAAATTTAGTTGGATCATTAAGCTGGGGAATGGATTTGAAGCAAAGGGTCACCTGAAGCAAGAGGTATCTGTTGTGGGTGTCATCACCTGGGGAAAGGGCCATTCAAGGGGGCTGGGGAGGGTGGTGGCTGTGCTGTGGATTTTCCTGTTGTGGCATGCCTCCTGCTAAATAGCACTGTGCAGACCCCCAGGACACACTGCTTTCTCCTCTGGGGAGGCATAGTTGCATGGGTTGGGGGCACACAGGAGGTCTCAGCCCATTCTGGAGCAGGAGGGAGCCAGGCACCCAGCTGGAGTGCAGAGTGAGTGTGGTGATGACTGGGCTCCCCAGTGCCCTGGGGCTCCCCAAAGGAGTGGATTTGCCTCTTACCCTGCGATGGGGGAACTTCCTCAAGGAGTCCCAGAAGCTGTTGGGGGGAGTGGCAGTGCTGTGGGGTGGGCAGTGCCAGGTAGGCACTGCAGCTACTGCCCAGTGCTCCCAGCTGCAGAGCAGGGATAGCTCCTCATTGCTGTGTCCTCCACCATTGTCCCCTCTTGCCAAGGACTTCCCCAAACTACATCTTATGTCTACGTCTCACTTTTCCGTCTGCCTTGGGAGCAGGTTAGCTTGTGGTGGCTTCTCTTATTGCACTTGGGAGGGAGGCTGGTGATTCCCAGGTCAGGGCTGTTCTGTGGCTACACACAGCATGGCAAGAACAGGCTGCTCACCCTGACCTGGCTGTCAGAGCTCGGTGCAGCCACCTTCTGCCCCGCTTCCAGCTGCCAGGCAGGAGCTCCTAGTTGTATCCATGTGGAGGTGGGTGTGTACAAGTGTCTCAGGGTGATTCTGTCACTGTCACCAGCTGCTCAGGAGGGAAAAGGGCAGAACTGAGGTGATGTGTCAGTGTGTGTGTGTGATCTGTGGGCACTGGCTTGGGCACAGGGTCCTCCCAGAGCTGGGTGACAGAGTCTGTGGCATCGTAGTATCCCAGGTGTCGTGATGGAAAACAAACATGGAGCACGCTGTAACTTTTTCATGTAAAGCAATTGAACTGGCATTAAACAGGTTGTGAATTTATTGGGATTGGTCTCTGTGGCTCCACTTTGCTTCTCCACAGCAAAGGGTGCAGCAAGTCCCCAGAGTCCCCACCCCACCTCTGCAGGTACCAACTTTCTTGGCACAGCTCTCACCTGAGGTTTATTGCTCCCAGCTTCCCACTCCTGTTTGCTTTCCTGCTGCTGGGAAAGGGCACAGTTCCCCTCCCTGCCCTGCCCTGTGCCACTCAGCATGGCAGGAAGGAGGAAAAGGGGCCCCTGGCCTGGCACAGCCCCTCCTTGGTGTGGGGCAGTTGCCAGGGGCTGGCTGCAGTGAGGCTGGGCATGCAGAGCAACTCAGTCCTGCAGGCCCTCGAGTCAGGACTCCTACTATCCCCATGGGGGTGGGACCCTCACATCAGGGGGGCACCCCCCCTCCCTGGGCACTGGAGCCCTGTGGACAGGGGACACCTCTCCCGTGGGGTACAGCCCTGTGCCCCCACACCTGTGCCTTGTTCCAGCCCTCGGGAGGGACATGGAACTGTGGCAGCTCCCTCCCCTCGGTGACTAATGTCTTATACTGTGAGGACCAGGCCACTGCTGGAAGACCCCTCTGGGCTGGGTGGTGTGGGGCAGAGCTGGTCCATGGGGCTGAGCAGCAAGGATGAAGAGGGGGAGGATCCCTGACCTTGGCATCACCCACTGCTGCTGCCGCAGGCATGGAGCTGAGCTGTGGGTCTGGGGAAGGGATGACCCAGGAAATGGTGCAGAGAAAAGGAGGTGTCAATGCCTCAGTTTCCCTACCTTGGTGCTTGGGGGAAGCTCCAGGGCTTTGGGCTGGGTCGATCCTTTGTGGGGTGCGTGTTCTGCTGTGCCCCCAGCTCTGCTCCCACCCCCAGCTTACGCTCAGAACCTGTGGGACCCATTGTCACCATCGTGTACCTGTGACCCTGCACCTGCTGGGAACCCTTTCCTCTGGCAGGTGAGCCCTGTCCTAGAGAAGCAGCAGGCTAAGAGCCAGGGCTGGGCCAGTTGCAGGGTCCTGGGGCTCCCTGGTGCACCTCCGCTGCCCCCTTCCCCTCTGTCTCCCATTGTCATCAGCAGTCAGCTCCCCGGGGGACTGTTCAGGGTCTTCTGCTGTTCCCTGGACCCCTGGGACATCAGCACCTGGAGCTGCCTCCCCACACCAGTCAGAATCAAAGCCCCTGGTCCTGCTGTGTCCTGGTCTGTTCTGGGGAGCAGGGGGTGCATGATGGGGGACTGGTTCATGCTCATCCTGTGCCATCTGACCCAGCAAATAATAAGTTTTAATATAATAAAGATTTTAATAATTTTATTAATAGAATATTCTGTTCTCTGTGCCCCTGCCTTGCCTGAGGCCTGGCCTCCTCTGCCTGCCCCCCCTTGGCAGAGAGGGCTGGGTGGGGGTTGGTGCTGAATCCAGCCCCCTTTCCCTGCTCTGTGCCCTGCCAAGAGCTCCCTGGGTCTCTTCTGCTGCTGCTCAAGGTGGGCAGGCAGGGAGAGCAAGATGGAGTCTCAGAGCCCACGTGGGCTTCCCAGGCATAATGGGGGGCTGGAAGGCACTTGATGACAGAGCCCCCCGTGAGAGGCCAAGGAATGGCTTGAGCAGCCCCTGAATTCTCTGACCCCTCAACAGCAGCTCTGGTGATGGTCCTCAGTGGCCTCACGTTGTAAACCTGGGGGGAGGCAGGGTGAGGGGGAGTCTCTGCTGGGGACAGAGGCACCCCCACACCCCACCACTCACTGCTGTGACAGGTTGAGGTCTGGCCAAGCCCCCACGAATGCCAGCTGCTGCTCCAGCTCCGAGATGCGCAGACCGATGTACCCCGAGGACAGCAGCAAGGCCACCATGCTGAGGACAGGCTAGCGTCAGCCAGGGAGCACACACAGGGTGGTGGCATGGGGCAGGAGCAGTGCCACGGCCGGGCTCCTGTGTATTTGCCCTGGGGATGGGTGTCTGAGGGGAAATGTGGAACCCCAGCCTGCCAGTGCCGCCCTGGAGAGGCTGTGTTGGGGCTCAGTGGGATGAGGACGGGGGGGTGTGAGCAGGTCCTGGGAACTCACAGCAGCAGGTAGATGATGATAATGATGTTGAGAGGGCTCAGCTGGGGATTTATCCGGGACCAAAGTGCAGTGGCCCAGGCCCAGAGCACGGTGTGGTGTCCCCCTGCCAGGACAAGGCAGTGTTAGTGGCACTGAGAGTCCGTGCTCGGCTCTGCCAGGGTGTAAACCCCCAGGACCATCCCTCCATCCCGAGCCCCCTGACCCACCCCAGAGGCCACATGTCTCTGCTGAATGCACCCATTCGCTGCTGCTGGGAACTAGCAGGGCCACCCCGTCATCCTCATCCTCCGCTTGCCTTGATCTCGGGTTTGGCTTATCTGCAGGTGACAGGGAGACACTCGATGAATGCCCCAGGGAGGGGTCTAGGTGTCCTGGGGGCACACGGGGCCACAAAGAGCCAATCCTACACTCCCTGGAGCTGTGGGAGATGCTGGGGGGGGGGGGGGCGGCGAGGGCCATGTCACCCTCCCAGAACATGCATGTCTGGGGAGCAGGAGCAGAGCCCAGAGCTGAGCTGCCAGTGGGGCATGAATGCGAGTGGGGACACGAGCAGGGCTGCAGCATGCGAGGGGTGCACCAGGGTGGCCGCTGACCCAGGGATTCGTGGAGGCTGTTGGGTTCTGGGGTGCTCTGCTCCAGGTCTGACTGGCTCGAGATCTGGAAGAGGACAAGCCCTGGTCATGATGATGTGTGTCCCCAGGGCACCTGCACTACTGCCATGGGGACATGGGCAGCACCTGATGGGACCTGATGTCACCGACAAGAAGGAAGGGTCTTGGGGTCTGCACTGCCCTGGGCTGGGGCTTTTCATGTTTCCCCCCCACGTCTTGCCAGGAGCTACAGCACCCCACCCACCCCATCCAGGGGGCTGGGACCACCCCTCCTCCTGCTGTACCCTCCTGCTCTGCATTTGCTGGCCTTACCTGAGACTTCTTAAGGGTTTCCTCATTGCTCAGGGAGTCTTGAGGGCTCTGGCCACTGTCCTGGGCAAGGAGAGATGAAGGGAGGTGCCCTGCAATGGATGGATGGAGCCCCCCTCCCTATCCAGTCCCTGCATACCTGCAGGTGTTTGCAGACCGACCTCAGGAGCTGGTACGTGGCCTCTCGCTGGCGCAGGGACACAAAGAGGAACTGCCAGGGAGTGGGAAGGGGGTTTGTGCCAGAGCTGTCCCCTTCGTCACAGCCCAGAGCCCATGGGGACCAGGACACTCCAAACAGCCCTAGGTGTGTGTGCTGACAGCCCCAGCACTGTCCCCGGTCTCACCTTCTCTCCCTTGGCTGTGCGGATGCTGACTGCGTTGGGCACCAGCAGTGCCGTGTTAGTCTTTTTGAGGGCTGAGATGGAGGCGACAGGGACCACGGCCTGTGCCAGGGGGGACAGGCTGTCATCACCATGTTCCCAGCTGCCACCTGTGCCGCTGCCTGTGCTGCCAGCCCCACACCCACTCCAGCCCACCTTGATGTCCTTGAGCAGGAGGTTGGAGTGGAAGCAGATGTGGCGGGAGGACACGTAGAGGCGGCCATGGTAGGGCATCTCTCTCTGCCAGGCACATGAGAAGCAGCCCAGCAGCACATCCTGCTCGGCAAGCTCCCTGAAGGCCCGGCGGTAGCTGCTGTCCTGCTTGCTCAGCTGCGGGAGGTCGGGGGGATAGTGCTTGGGGCCAGCCCTGGCATTGCGGGCATCCTGCAGCCCCTTGCTCCATCACCACGTCTGCCACGGAATGGGACAAGCCCTTCCTCGGCCCCCGCTCCAAGAGAGCATCCAGCCGAGACCACGGGGCTGGGGCTGGAGTCCTGCTCCTCAGCTCTGGTACCCCAAGACTCACCGAGGGAGATGGGGGTCCCTGCCCGCCCGTGGCCGCCTGCTCTGTCTCCTTGCAGGAGGACTCATAGGTCCTGGATCTGGAAGGAGGCATCGGAAGGGGTGACTCGAGGGGCACAGTGGGATGTGGGGCTGGGGTGCGGGATGCATCCCCATAAGGTGCAGCACCCACCTGGTGAGCTTGGGTGGCCTCAAATGGGCACTTCCCCTCTCCTCCAGGCTCCGCCACTGCTTCTCCCCCAGCACCTTCTGCCTGCTACGCCTCAGCTTCCCTGGCATGAGGGATGAGTCTGACAGCTGGGGAAGAGGGGGCAGGTTGTGGGGACAGTCTATTCCTGCAGCACAGCAAATCCCAGTGTCACCCAATATCCCTGTCCCTCCATCAGGGAGGACATGGAGACGGGGTTTAGGCCACGCCGGGACCAGGACAGCAGAGCTCACCCAGTCGCATGACCCCTTTGCCTGTCCCATGGTATCATGTGCTGGCTGCGACCCCCACGGGCAGCGGGGGCTGGGATGACGGGGGAAGTGGTGACCCCTGTACCGGCAGGTGACAGGGTAAGTGATCCCTGGACCTGGAAGTGCCGGCCCAGGTGATGGCCGGTGCTGGGTGCAGGAGTGCGTGGCCGGTTGGCTCCAGAGGGGACGGGAACGCGGCTGCGGTCCCAGACCCACGCGCGGCCCCAGAACCCCGTCCCGGGCAGGCTCCGCACTCCCCGCGAGGTACCTGCTGGGGGGCACAGCTCCCCGTCCCGTCGGAGCTGTCCTGCTCTCACTCCTTCCAGCGCTGTTCCTGCTTCGCTGTTACCTCCTCCTCCTCTTCCTCCTCCTCCTCCTCCTCCCGAGGAAGGGTAGCGGGCGGGGCCGGGCGGCCGCGGCAGGTTCGAAGGGAGCGGCCGGGGCAGTCCCAGCCCAGGACCCCCTGGGTTGCGCGGAGTGAGCCCCAGTCCGGCCCCCGAGGGAATGCGGGACCAGCCAGCTGCCCCGCAAAACAGCTGCAAACGCACTCCAGCCCCAGCAGTGCTGAGAACCAGAGCGGCACAGGCACAGTCCCGCAGCACTGTGCAATCCGGTGGCATTTCACAGATCCACGGGCACCCCGCAACCCATGGGCATTCCGCAAACCCGGGACATCCCGCAATGTCGGGACACCGCACAGCATCGTCTGCCCGGTGCCCACTCCCCTCCCTCCTGCCCTGACCCCAATGCCAGGCAGTGCTGGAGGCACGTCCACCCCTCGCCCGGGGGTTTCTGCCGTGGGACAGGGACCCCCAGAGGGAAGTGGGGAGGGGTCGCGGCCGGGCCGGGTGCGCTGGGTAGAGCCGAGACCGCGCCCCCGCCGCGGGCCCTGAGGCAGGTGCGAAGGCCACGGACCCAGCCCGGCTCAGCCCCTGCTCTCTGGACCGCGGCTGATAACGCCCTTCCCGCAGCGATGAACGGCCATAAACTCGGGCCGGCCCGACCCGAGGGGGGCTGCACCCCGCACAACCACCGCACTCTCAGGCTCCCAGTCCATCCGCCTGGATCCTGTTCCATTCCCCCACACCGGGCAGACTTGGAGTGTCACTCCCTGCCCTTGGCCACACTCTGTCACAGCCCCCGGCCCCTCTGCACCCCCCTTCAGCCCACACTCGTGTCCTGCTGCACACACACGACCGCACAGCCCTCGTGGCAGGGGCTCCATGACAGCCCATCCAGGGCACACACACAGACCTGTGTGTGCAGGCACAGGGCATGAACAGGGGGCCCATGGAGAACCTCTGCTCTGGAGCCAGGCTGGGAGAGCTGGGGGTGTTCACCTGGAGAAGGATCCAGGGATCCTTGCAGGGCCTAAAGGGGCTCCAAGAGAGCTGGAGAGAGACTTGGGACAAGGGATGGAGGGACAGGACAAGGGGGAATGGCTTCCACTGCCAGAGGACACAGTTAGATGGGATATTGGGAAGGAATTCCTCCCTGTCAGGGTGGGGAGGCCCTGGCACAGGATTCCTCGAGCAGCTGTGGCTGCCCCTGGATCCCTTGAAGTGTCCAAGGCAAGGCTGGACAGGGCATGGAGCAGCCTGGAATAGTGAAAGGTGTCCTTGCACATGGCAGCAGTTAGAACAAGATGGGCTTTGAGGTCCCTCCCAACCCAAACCATCCCATGGGTTATGCACACCCCCCTCAGCACCTGCCCACGTGCACCTTGTGTGCACACAGCACATCCTTGCAAGCACACATGGGCGCACACACTCCTCCTGACACAGGTACACACAAACACACGTTCATGTATGTGTCATTGATGGACACATACACATTCACACACATATGGACACACACAGAGCACACACACACCACAGGGTCTCACGCACACACCAGACATGCCTTGCTTATCTCACACACACAGAGCAGACACACAGAGACAGAGACATTCACATCACACACATGCACAGAGCACACACATGGGTACACACATACGGGGACACTCACACACACAGGATCACACACAGGATCACACACAGGGCCACACACAGACTGGGACACACACAGACTGGGACAGACATACACACAGGGTCTCACACACATACGGTCTCATACGCACACAGGGTCACACATAGGGTCACACAAACACACAGGGTCACACATACACACAGTCACACACAGGATCACATAAACACACAGGGTCACACACACGGTACACACACACAGTCACACAAACACACACACGGTCACGGTCACACACACATGGTCACATACACACGGTCACACACATAGAGTCATACACACACACGGTCTCACATACACACAGAGGGTCTTGCACACAGGATCACACACATAGGGTCACACAAACACACAGGGTCACACACACACACAATACACACACGGTCACACACAGTCACACACACAGGATCTCACACGCAGTCACAAACACACATGCAATGTCACACACAGAGTCACACACATAGGGTCACACAAGCACAGGGTCACACAAACACAGGGTCACACACACACGATAACATACACAGCGTCACACAAACACGGTCACACACAAGGTCGGTCACTCGCGCGCGCGCACACACGCACGCACACACAGAGTCCCCACCCGCCCGTACCGCAAAGACCGCTCCCATTGGCTGTCCTGTCTCAGGGGGCGGGGCACCCTGCACGGACCAATCATTTGCCTCCAGCGCTGCTCCGCGGCCCCGTTTCGTGTGCGGGCGCCGCCATGGTTGCTGAGGGCAGCCGTCCTTGCCCCTCCCCTCCCCCCCCCCCCCCCCCCCCCCCCCCGCCCCTCCCGAGAGGCCGGGCGGGAGCAGCGCTGGCCACCCCTCGAAGCCCCGTGCGCACGCCAAACCTGCTCCAGCCTCAGCTGTGGTGTCCCGCACCCCAGAGCGGAGCCCAACCCCATCCCAGGGCCATCAGTGCTGCGACTGGTTTTTTCTCTCCTTTTTCTCCTCCTTTATAAAGTGCCGTTTGTATGTATTGACCTTACAAAAGCAGGTTAAAACCTCGGACCGGGCGCCCCCTTCTTCTGGAGCTGCCTTGGCCTGGCCTAGGCCCTTCTAGAGTTCACTGTGCAGAAGAGAGGTGACAGGTGACTCTGCTCCAGTCACACCACACCATGGACAGCCTTCACTGACCCGGTGGGGCCTGGGCCACGAAAAGTCCAGGACGGGGACATGAGTCCAGGGTGGGAATATGAGTCCAGTGCAAGGAGACAGGGTGGGGGCCACCCCCCTCCCCAGAGTCCAGTGGCCTCCAGTGTGGACCCTCCAGACTCAAGAGTGTGGCAACGTGGTGGCCAAGGACACGGTGGTTTAGGACACAGCCCTGAGGACACAGTGGCCAAGGACACAACCCCATTCAGTTGACGGTGCTGCTTTGGCTCTCTCCCTCAGCACTCCCAGTGCCACTTTCAGAGGTGGTAGAGCTGCTCAGCCCCTGCAGGCTGACAGCACCTGGAGGAAGAGGAGGAAGGGACAGATCAGGAGAGATGGCAGCGTGGGGTGACCCACACGTGCTGGCCTGGCCCTCCTGGACTCTTCTGCTAGCACGAGGAGCCTGACCCAGCAGGGCCCCAAGCAGGCCGAGGGGTCTGTCCTGTTCCCCTACCCCACAGTGAAGCACTGGCACTCAGAGAGGCAGAACAGGCATTGAGGAAGGGTGTTGGTTCCGCAGCCTGACAAAGGTCACCCCACTGTCCCCCATGTTTGCGGCCAGCACATGGAGCTGCCTCTGACCCCTCCTTGGAGCCCCAGGGCCAGCATGGCCATGACCAGGCCAGGGGGGGTGTTGCCCCTCAGAAAGGCACAGCAAGCAGACACAGCCCCTCTCTGGGGGCAGCAGTAGAAGTGGGACAATGGCCCTGCCCTGTCTCCTACCATGAGGGTTCCCCTGCAAGTGTGGCCACAGCCAGCCCAGTGACAACAGGGCTCCCACTGCTGCCCCAATGGGGCCATCTGCAAAGACACTGTGGCTTTAGCTGAGGCTGGCACTGACCACAGGGCTCCCAGTGCCCCCAGCCCCACACTGGGCTGCCCCCAAGCCCTCAGCCCCACTCACGGTAGCGGATCCGGATGGGCCACACCATGATGCAGCACAGCATGGTGACAGCGGCAATGGCAATGCCACCGGTGACTAGCACCATCACCCAGCGGTAGAAGTCGACACAGGCAGGGCAGCACAATTCAGTCCTGTGAGGACAGGCAGGGATGTGCTTGGAAGCCAGGACTGGAGTTCCAGGCTACAGGCAGTGGTCCCATGTCCTCAAATCAGAGTCAGGACTGGTTTCCACTACGATGCAAGGGAAAGGCCCAGGGCAAGGATATACCCAGGGTATGGCTTGGGCTGCCCTCGTCCAAGGCCAGGAGAGAAGGTGAAGAAGGGTTTAAGACAAATCAGAGCCAGACAAGAGAAGGCTCCAGGGAGACTTTACAGCCCCTTCCAGTGCCTAAAGAGGCTCCAAGAGAGCTGGAGACGGACTGGGGACAAGGGCCTGGAGGGACAGGACAAGGAGAAATGCCTTCCAACTACCACAGGGCGGGGTTAGATGGGATTTTGGGAAGGAATTCCTCCCTGGGAGGGTGGTGAGGCCCTGGCACAGGGTGCCCAGAGCAGCTGTGGCTGCTCCTGCATCCCTGGAAGTCTTCCAGTACAGGTTGTACAGGGCTTGGAGCAGCCTCGAATAGTGGAAGGTGTCCCTGCCCATGGCAGGGGGTGGAAGGATATGAGCTTTAAGGTCCCTTCCAACCCAAACCATTGTGTGATTCTATAAATCTGAGCTGGTTCCCTCCCGTGCCTCTTGCTCCAACCCTGGAATATTTCCTCATGGCCCCCAAGCGATGGGGGTCCCAGCTCTGCAGAGATGCTTACGGGCAGGGGTGCAGGTTCTGGATCACCATCACAGCCAGGCCATTGGCCATCTTGTCCGTGAAGCTCATGGCACCATAGACAAAGGCGCTGCTGTGCTGCGGGAGGAGAGGAAACCACGCTGCTGTGCCATGCTGGGCCATGCAGCCCTGTGTGCCCTCTCATGGGCAGAGTTCTCACTGCAGCAGAGCAGCAGAGCATGGGGCACAGCACTCACAAGGCACAGCACACAGGGGCTGCCCAGCAGAGCCCCCTCTCAGCATCTCCATCCCCTAACCCTAATCAGTGCCTGCCCCAGACTGTGGGTTCTGTGCCTGCCGTGACCCCCACCAGGAGCATCCAGTAGCAATCCATCCCACCAGGAGCAGCAGCCGTACCGTGTTGGTGCCAATGAGATCTGCAGTCATAGACAGGGAGGTGACCAGGATGGTGGCTGAGCCAGCCCCAAGCAGCAGCGCCAGCCCGTAGATCTCATCTCCTATCGGCCTGGCCAGGGCCACCCAGGAGGCGAAGGCCAGGACCACCAGGATGCCCACAAAGTAAGTCAGCTGTGATGGGGATGGGCAGAGGGAGAAGGGGGAGTTCAGACATCAGCTGGCACTTGGTGAGGGAGGAGTAAGCAGGGAGGGCACTGGGCCAGCATTGCCCAGGACCCATGAGGGACAGCCCTGGCTCTGTCCCAGCTGTATTTAAACAAGGAGACCCCAAAAGCAGGTCCTTCCTGTGTGCCAGGCTGTTCTGCAGCCCAAGGGTTGAGCCCCAGGCAGAGTTGTGGGAGCATGTCTATGAGGGCATGGGACATTCCACTGTCACCCAACAACACAGGGAACACACTGGGGGGGCAGGTACCTCCTTGCTGGCATTGCAGACCATGTGCCCACCCAGGCCAATGTAACCAGACCCCCTCCTCTGCCCCTGATGGGCACTACAGGACACTGCAGCCCAGTCCTGCACTGGAAATGGTAACTCTGTGCCAGCATTGCCTTCCCCAGCCCCAGAGATGTACAAGACCCTGCCCCCATCCTTGCCCACAATCCCCAGACCCAGCAGGACGCAGATCTCCATCCCTGCCCACCACCCCCAGTCCCAGCAGGACTCACACCCACACCCCCACCCCATACCCACCACTCCCAGTCCCAGCGGGACCCATGCTGCAGTGCTTGGTTGCTGGCAGAGGGTCCATGAGGGGTCCCAGCTCTCCAGCTCCAGTGTGCCAGGAGCTTTGCTCACAGCCAGGATTTGGCTCCTGGGCCTCTCCTGGGGTCAAACTACAACCTCTCCAGCACCCTGGACTCACATTCCGACCAATCCATTTGTTCACAGGCTTCATGAGGAATGAGGAGAGGAACCCACTGATGTACATCACTAGGGGAATGGTGGCAATGTATTTCTGCAAGGCACAAGGACAGGGAGGAGATGAGCCCCAGACCACATCAGGACACCTCCCCACGCACCCCTGGACCTGCCCTGCGCCCACCTTTGAGAGCAGCAGCGAGTTGGTCAGGTACATGGCGATGTAGGTCTGGGACAGGTTGACAATGAGGCGGGTGGCCATATAGAGCACTGCAACCTGGGAGGGGACAGGGTCAGGGCATCATCACTCAGCCTGTGGGAAGGACCTTCCCTGCCTAGCTGTCATGGCACAGGTGCCCAGCAAGAAGGGGATGGCCCCTCTGAGGTGGTGGATGAATGCCTAAAACATCCATCTCTCTCTAGTCCCTCTCTCCATCCCTACCCACACCTGGGCAAGTCTCGTGGCTGCAGGACACCCAGGGTGCCCAGGCAGGGCAGGAGCCCAGGCCAGGGGAGTCCTGCCCAGCCGTACCTGGTAGAAGGAGGGCTCCAGCAGCCAGTCCTTCCAGAGCAGCAGTGGGCGCGGGGGACCTGGGGGCTCCTTGTGCAGCAGCGGGGTGCTCTCCTCTGGCTCGGGCAGCACCCCTGGTGGGTACGGCTTCTCCTTGGTGCCCAGGTGGAAGATAAGGGAGAACACGGCCCCCAGCCCCACCACGATGAGGGCCAAGTTCTGGTGAGGCAGTGGGGGTGAGCACAGCAGTGAGGGCAGACCACCATCAGCACCCCAGCAGTCTGGAGGGTAAGGAGGGGTGCCCAAACCCCAGGGGAGGGCTCAGTGTGGCTCTTGCCCATTGGTGAGGTTTTAGAGCACTGCTCCCTGACTCCCTCCAGTACCTCCCCAGCTGAACCATGGGAAGAGGGAACCGCAGGGACTGTGCCTTGCCACTCACCCGAAACACAGGGATGTCCTGTGGGCCCAGGTGCTCCATGTGGTCAGGCTGGTCCGTCTGGAAGTTCAGCAGCAGCCAGGTCAGGCCGTACACAGTGATGTTGGCCATGACAGTGAAGGCATACCTAAGTGGAAGGAAACCTTGGGGCAATGCAGAAGGACAAGCATGGGGACAGCACAGCAGGATACCTCTGCCCACAGCTGCCCTCCAAGTCAGATGTGCTACAGCCTCTGCACCACAGTGTCATGGCTGAGGCAACACTTCTGAGGGCACAAGGCACCTGGCCAAGCATCAGCCTTATTGCTGCAACTCCCAGTGTGCCCAGTCCAAGCCTCGGTGCATGACTGGGAAGAAACCAAGATCCCTACAGATCAGTCAGTTCACCCTCCAGGCACAGCTCACCTCTGCTTCAAGGATGACATGAGCTGCCTGCCCTGGTACCCCCAGAGTGGGACCACTTGGACACACGGTTATCCCACATCCTCCCTGCTCACCCTGCTCCACGGGATAAACATCCCATCCCACATCCTGGTCCTGATAGAGATGAGCCAAATGCATTGCCCACCTGGCCCTGGGGACATCTCACCTCCAGAACAGTCCCCAGAGCCGTATCCAGCTCTCCCTCAGGGCATCTGGGAGGGACAGTCCCTCCCCTAAATGCCACTGTCCATTCCCAAAGAAGAAGAGTCCCTAGCTCAGGGAAGTGTCCCATGAGCTGTGTCACTGACATCCCTGGGATCAAGACATTCCCTCCTGGCAGCAAAGGCTTTGGGCCACCAACCCAGGACCAGTGTCCTTTGGCACATCCCACAGGACACCCTCATGGCCCAGTCCTTGTCCTGCCATGCAGAGGTCTCTGGTGTACCACAGCACCCAGGGACCTCCTGTCACACAGTGATGGGACCCAGCATGGGCAGGGCAGCTCCCCCAGGCCCAGGGGACCTCCAGATGCGCCTGTGCTCACCTGAAAGCCGTGAGCTCCACCTTCCCATGGTCACTGCTCACCAGCTCAGGGATGAGGGCCAGGTGGGACACCTGCGTGGCCGCCCAGCCAAACTGGAAGATGATGATGAAGGGGAGGTAGTAGATGAAGGCTGCCCACTGTGGAGTGCTCTCCCTGCAGGCCAGGCAGGGGCTGAAGACAAAGGGAAAGGACACAAGGACACAGGTGGTGCCTGGAGAGAGAGTGGAGCAGTCAGAGGCTGCACACCTGGCTAGGACTCCAATGTGACAGACAGCCCTCTCCAGGACAGGTTCTACCCCAGAGCTGAGGAGGGAGGTGGGCGCCTTCCCCAGCCAGATGAGACACGTGGAGCTCCAGACACCCCCTTGGCCTGTCCTGCACAGGGAATGTCCTTCACTCTGGCACCCAGCACAGACAGACACCGCCCAGTCAAGGTCCTTCCCCAGCACAGCACTGGCACTCAAGACATCATGACAGACCCGCAGTGTCACACCCACAGACACCAAGAGGTTCTTGTTGTCCCCAGGTGCAAATAACCCTTCCCTGCTGCCTGCCCATGGTGATATGGCACCCCTGGGCTGGGAGGGTTTGGCGGTCCCATGAGCACTGGCACCTCGTCTGTTTCCACATCCCCTCTCATGTGGGGCTGGCAGAGTGGGGCCGGCAGAGAGAGCCGTGCTTCCACCATGCTCACAGACATCACGCACAGCATGACAGGGTGACACAGAGGCATGGGGGGCTCTGAGAAGGCCCCACTGAGTCAGGGACACCAGATCCAGGCTCCTCCCTCTGCTGTGGCAAGACACCACAAGGACACAGCCTGAGGCACTGTGTGTAGGTACCCTGCACGGGGTAGACAGGCCAGCCTGGCCTCTCCCTCCCCTTTCCCAAAGTTACAGTCTATCTGCCAAGTGGCTCCACAGACCCCCAGGCCCCGAGGCAGAGCCTGGTGCCACATGTTCCCCTGTACTGTCCTACATGTTTCCTACTTCACTGCATGCTGGTGAACAGCTGTTCCTACAGCTGAGGGGAATCTGCTTTGCCAGGTCCCCAAGGTACCCTCTCCACTTTGCAAGAACCTCTTTTCCTCATGATTGACTCCCCTTCCTCCCATCCATGACGGGGAATTCCCTCTTGCTCCCACACAGCACAGCCATGGCAGGCCAGAGCAAAGCCAAGAGCAGCAGTGACAAACCCAGCCCAGCCCCATTCATCCCACCAAGGGGTGCTGAGTCCCCACACTGGCTCACAGTTGGCTCACAGAGCCAACTCCTGTTGGCTCCAGGAGTTCTGAAGAACAGGGAACTCAGGCACATGTGGTACCTGTGCCCCAGACAAACCACAGACATGGGAAGGTCCGTGAAGGCTCAAACCAGCTCAGATCCTCTCTGTTCCCTGGGTTTTAACTGGGAACAGAGGGCCCAGATGAGGGGTGAGGGTCCCAGGGCCCCACAGGGTCAGGCTCTGCAACCCTGTGAGGGCTGTGAGGGCTCCCACAGGAGTGCTGGAGCAGGAGCTGTGGGACCCAGCTGCTGCAGCCTCCAGGGCTGCTCCTGTGCCCACCCATGAGCCATCACTACTAGCACAACCACAGGAATGTCACCTCCTCATGGCCCCCTGGAATGGGCAGTGTCCACCACCAGGGTCACCCCACTGTCCAACCCATGGAGCTGTGCCCATCTGGCACAGGGCTGCACCCCAATATGCAGGTACCCCAAGTGCCCAGGAGTGGCTGCACTGAGTCAGAGGGGTCCTGGAGACTCCCTGCTACCCCAAGCGGGGCCATGGGAGCTCCCCCAAGACCATTCTGCCCACCTCTGCAGCACCCTTGGGCAGGCGAAGGCTCAGGTTCTCATCTCTGGCCCCGCAGGGGCAGGATCACGAGAATGCCTGCCTGCTGCACTGCGCCTGGGGCAGGGATTTTGGGACAGCACTGCCAGACAGGCTGAGACAGGCATCAAAGAGACGCTTACCCTTCCTCCCCACTGCGTCAGGAAGCTGGACCCCATAAAAGAGCTGGCAAGCAGTCAGGGACACCCGGCACTGCCTGTGGGAACACCGGGGACCGCGGCCGCGGTGGGAAGATGCCACTGATAGCAACTCGTGGTGTCTCCCCCACTCCGAGGCTGCGGTTTCACAACGTTTCCTCTGATCAGAGCACGGGTTTGCCACCAGACAAGACACCCCGCTCCCACACAACACCCCTTGCTGCAGCGTGATCGAGGGAGTCAAGCGGCCCCAGCACAGCCAGCTCCGGTGGGTTTGCCACCACCACTGGTCACTCTGTGGTCAGCCAAGGTGGGCGCTGGGGAAGCCTTGGGAATAACCCACGCTTCAGTCTGGAAAACAGCCTGCATCCCTGCTCCAGCCTGCCCTGGGCTGTGCTCTGCTCCCTACAGCCCTCATGCAAGGCCTGAGTTAGGACTTCCCCTCTGTGCTCACAGGGCAGCACCCGGCTGGAGCAGGGGGAGAAAAACAGCTCTGGCCACTTCCCTAAATATAGGGCACCAATGCAGCTGACGGTGGGGCAGGGGTGAAGCTGCCCCTTCAACACTCTCCCTGACTCACCAAGCCAAGTTCCGGCAAGGTCAGACACTTTATCAGGCTGCCGTTGGGTTGCATAAAGCAGTTGGTCGAGATAAATTTGGGATCAAGATAAGAGGACCCATACTGCAACCGTCCTCTGTCCACACGGATCTGCTCTGGGTAAGGCAGTGCCCAGTTGTTACCAAGGGTTGTATCAATGGCCGTTTCTTCCACCAACTGCCCCATCCCCAGTGCCAGCTAAGTAGGTTGTGCAGGCTCCTGCACCAGTCACAGCACCAAGGACCCCTCTCTACACCACGCTGTCCCCTCAGAGAGGGACCTCAACAGATGGGTCTCCACCAGCCCCTGCACTCCATTACATTTTTTGACCCAGGGCACAATGCAAGACAAACCTGTCAATAATTCCTGTGAGCCAGAGCCTCCTGTGCATCCCATGGCTGTACCCCACTGCTGGCCCCCAGGGTGCACACCCAAGGGCTTCATGCTATAGGATGCCCCCCCGGGGAAACCAAGAGCTGCTCAGGAAGCAGCTGGGCTTTTGGGAAAGCCCGATTTTACTGCTGGTCTTGGTTTTGCTGCAGCTCCAAGGTCTGAGCACATGGCTCTCACCCCAGCTCACTGCCACCCACGCACACAAAGTCTGAGGGACAGCAGGGAGCCCCCCAGGGTGGGATGGTACCCAGGCAGGACAGGGATACCATGGTGCCACTTCTCCATCCAGGCTCAGCATCCCACTGTCCCTTACACATGGAACAGCTCTGTCCCCACGTCGCTGCTGCAGGTGATCCAAGAGAAGCATCTCCCAGGCTATCCTCTCCTCACAAGGCATCCCAGACCCATCTCCTGTCACCCAGGGCACTGCCTACACACCAGAGCCCCTTCACCCTCCACAGGGCACCCCAAAAGCCCTCAGGGCAGTCCCTGCTTCCATGGAGGAGCTGCTCCCTTCCACCCCAGAGCACACAGTTCTGCTCACCCCTGGGACTGCCCCTCTCCAGGTGGGGGGACCTCACTGCCACAAGAAGGTCCCCCTCCCCAGAAAGGCTCCCACACCTTCAGGGAGACCTCCAAGCCACAAGGCACCCCAGTTCCTCTCTGCTCCGGGGAACTCTCATGGCTGATCCCAAAACCAGAAAGGAACTCTTGGTCTCGTTCCCCCAAGATTCCAGGGCATCTCAGAAAGGTACCCTGGGGCTTATCCTGTACCCCAGAGAGGCTCCTGGAGGAGCCTCACTCATGTTCCCCAGCAGAGTGTCCCCCACCCATGCTCCCCCAGCAGAGCTGCTTGAGGCCAACCCCCTGCACCCAGCATCCCCCACTGTCCTCCACCCTGGGCATCCTAGAAAGGTTCATCCAGGGTCATCCCTTTCTTCTTATGGCATCCCAGAAAGGTTTCCCTGGGTAACCCCCACTCAGGGCACCTCAGAAAGGCTCCTTGGGGCCACACTTCTCCCTTCTGGGCACCCCAGCAGGATGTCTCTCACCCCTGGCATCCCAGAAGAGCTCCCCCAGGGTCACCCATTTTCACACATCACCCTGGATAACCATCCTCGGTCCACTCCGAGAAAGGCCCCGCTAGAGCCATCCTCTCCACTTCAATCACCCCAGAAAGGCTCCCCCAGGTGACCCCCAACCCAGAGCACACCAGAAAGTCTCCCTCAGCCATACTCCTCCCCTCTTCTCCCCTCCCCTAACCAAAGCACCCCGGCAGTGTGTCCCACCCATGGCACCCCAGAAAGGCTCCCCATGGCCATTCATCTCCATCCGGGCCACTGCAGAAAGGCTACCCTGGGGCCATCCATTTTCACCCCAGACACCTTAGGTAGGTATCCTTGGGCCACCCCCTTTCGGGACACCAGAAAGGTTCCCCCGCATGTCCGTTAACACAGAACAACACAGAAGGGTTGGTGCAGGTGGACCCTGGGGCCACCCCTCTCCACTTAGAGCATCCTAGAAGATTTCTGGATGTCCCCCAAAACAGACACACAGAAAAGCTCCCCCGGGGTCACCCCTCTTCACTTGGAGCATCTCAGAAAGGCTCCCCCGGGTGTCCCCCACCCAAAGCACCCCAGCAAGGCCTCTCAGGGTCACCGCCCTCCACCCCGGGCACCCCAGAAAGGCTCTCCCGGTGCCACCCCTCTCCACCCAGCTCTCCCCATCAGAGCTGCCGGTCCCCCGCACCCCCTGGCCAAGTGTCCCCGGTCCCTCCGGTCCCCCGGACCCACCGGCCAGGTGCCAGCCCTTCCTGCGTCCGCAGCGGCCGCAGCCGTGGGCCCTGTCGGCCTCGAAGCCGAGCAGGGGCGTGCAGAACCCGTCGGCCGCCTGCCCGGCGAGGAGCAGCCCGCCGGCCGCGCCGTGCCCGTAGCCCAGCACGGCGTGCAGGAAGGGCAGCAGGTAGGTGAACCACAGCGCCGAGCACGCGTCGTTCAGGAAGTGCCCGCACGCGAAGCTGAGCCGCGCCCGCAGCGGCAGCGCCGGGCCCGGGGCCGCCGGGGACTGCGGGGGCTCCGCCATGTCCAGAGCCCGCGGGGAGAGCGGCGGCACGGGCCCGGCGGGAGCGACCGACAGGCAATGGGAGGGAGGGAATGGGAGGGGACAGGGAGGGAGGAGATGGCAGGGACAGGGAGGGACCGGCCGGGACCAGTGATTTCCCGCATTCCCTGGGGCCGCCGCGTCCTGGGCGGGGAGAGCGGGGGGTGACCCGGGTAGGGGGGATGCGGGAGCGCGTGAGCGCTCAGTGCAGTCTCCACACCGATGCCAGGGACTTCACAGCTGCCCCCACACCGTTCCCAGTCACACCAGCTGTGGCCCTGTACTGCCCCCAGTCACACCAGTACCGTGACACTGCTCCCAGTCACATTATGCTGCCCCCATACTGCTCCCAGTCACATCAGTGCTGTCCCCATACTGCTCCCAGTCACACCAGTACTGGCTCTGCACTGCTTGCAGTCACACCAGTGCTCCCAGTGATCACAGTATTACTCCCACACTTCAGTCACCTCTGTCCTGCCCATAGCAGTCCCATAGACCCCAGTATCCTCACACTGCTCCTACTCACACCAGTGCTGCCTGTAACAGTCCCATTACTCACACAAGGGACAGTCTCAGTCACTCCAGTACCCCCACACTGCTCCCAGTGACCTCAGTATCCACCGTAGCAAGGGAGCAGTCCTCATGCTGCCAGTAGGCACCCCAGAATTCCAGTGACACTAGTACACCCTCACTGCTCCCAGTAACCCCAGCATTCAAGTGAAGGATCCCCAGGATACCCGCAGTTACCCCAGTTCCAATGATTTTAGTACACCATCACATTGTTCCCAATCACCACAATATCCCAGTATGCACCAAGTGGGGAGTGTCAGACTACAGGAGTGAGGGTACAGGGATTGTGGGCACTGGAACCAGTCAGATGGGAGTCAATGGAATGCTGGGATGACTGCAGATGTCATGGGGAGCCCCTGCTTGGATGGGCAATGGAGTGGCGAATCGTGTGGGGGTACTGGGGTGACTGGGACCTTCTGGGTAATGATATGTCTGGGGCCATTATGGGGCCATTATGGGCCCTGCTTGGGTGGCTGGGGACAGTGTGGAGTACTGGAGTCCCTGGGACTCTGGGGTGGCTACTGGAGTCACGGGACACCCCCTTTTGGGTGAATACTGGGGTCACTGGGAGAATTGTCAGCTTACTAGTGCTACCTCCTCTTGAGTAGGTACTGGTGTGACTGGGACAAGGATGAGCAGTACTGGGGGCACTGAGACCCTCTAGAGAGGAGTATTAGGGTCATTGGGACTCTGTGGTGACTACAGGCATCATGGGGATCCCCAACTTTGTGAATACTGGAGAGATCCCCAACTGTGTGAATACTGGAGACACTGGGAGCAGACTGGAGGTCGTAGGGACCTCCCCTTGTGTATTTAATGGAGTCACTGGAACCAGTATGGCCTGTACTGAAGTGACAGGAAGCAGTGTTTGGGGAGTAACTGGGGTCACTGGGACTCCGGGATATGTGCTGGTGTTATGGGTACCCCCTGCGGGGTGGGCACTGGGGCTGCTAGGAGCCGTGGGGGAGGGTAGCTGAATCAGTGGATCAGCCCTGAGGTGAGCACCGAGGTTATTGGGAGCGATGGGAAGATACTGGGGTCACTGGAATGGGGCGGCGGCTGTGGGACGCCGTCATGACGTTGCCCCTTTAAGGTGCTGCCCACAGCGGGCCACTGGACGTGCGTCCCCACTTCTTTGTCGTTGCCCCTTTAAGGCGCTGCCCGCTCCACAACGCTTCCTCGTCCGCACGCTGGCTGCTGATTGGCTGGGCCCGAGACACGCGCGCGCGCGCCGCTCGCTCCAGCCCCGCCCTCCCTTCCGCCGATTCTATCTGACGTCATCACATCCAGCCAATCCGCGTGGGGCTGCGCTAAACGAGTCGGCGCCGAGCGGCCAATCGGGGGCAGCGCGGAGGGAACCTCGTTTGCATAATAATAGAGAGGCGTGGTCAGGTGAGCGGCGGCGGCGGCGGCGGCGGGTCCGGACGGGGGATCCTTTGGGGGGATCCTTTGGGGGGATCCTTTGGGGGAGGCGTTCCTGTCGGGATCCTGGGGCGACCGCGCAATTGCGGGTAGAGGGCGAGTTATGAGGGCGAGCCCATTGGGGCGCTGCGATGGGACCTCAAGAGTGAGGGCGAGACGGGGAAGGCCGGTGAGGGGGTGCCGGGGGGGCCACTGGGGATGCGAGGGGGCGCGGAGTGTTACGTGTTGGGGCTGCGATGGGTCTCGGGGGAGGGGGGTTTCTGCAGGAGAGGCTCAGGGGACGCTGGGGATCGCGAGTGGGAGGGGGGCCAGGGGGATGAGCCCGTGGGGGCTGAGATGGCACTCCCAGGGAGGAGGTGGGTCAGTGGGAGCGGGCTGGATCTTGTGCCGGGATCCTGGGGCCTGGGAGGGTGGAGGGGCCAGTAAAGGGGCAGGTTGGGGAGAAGGTGCCATTCGGGGAGGCATCCTGTGATTTCCTCACGAGGGAGACACCTCCGAGGGGTTTTGGCATGGGGACCCCGGTGAGCACCACCGGCCTGATGGCAATGCCAGCTGTGCTCTGTCCGCAGGGTGCTCACCGAGACCCCAGCCGATGGCCCACAGCACCAAGCAGCCGCCTACCGCCCTGCTGTAAGTGCCACCACCTGCCACAACCTCCTCCGGCCACCCTGTTCTGTGTCAGTGCCCATGGTGAAAGAGCAGCAGAAACTCACCCCATTCCAAGCCTTTTACATGGTTTGCATGTGCTGGGGAAGGATTGTCCCTCTCTGCTCTGCACTGGGGCAGCCTCACCTCCAGTGCTGGGGGCACTTTGGGCACCACAAGATCAGAAGGATCCAAAGCTGTTGGGGAGTGTCCAAAGGAGGGACACGGAGCTGGGGAAGGGTCTGAGGAGGGGCTGAGGGCACTTGGCTCGTTCATCTGGAGCAGAGAAGGCTGAGGGGAGGCTCCTCGGGGGCTGCAGCTCCTCCCGAGGGGAGGCAGAGGGGCACAGGCTGAGCTCTGCTCTGTGACAGGGACGGGAGCCCAGGAAGAGCTGGAGCTGTGTCAGGGCTTGGGCTGGAGCTCAGGGAAAGGTTCTTTCCCCCGAGGCTGCTGGGGCACTGCCCAGGCTTCCCAGGGAATGGTCCCGGCCCCAAGGCTGCCAGAGCTGCAGGAGCGTTTGGACAACGCTCTCAGGGATGCTCAGGGTGGGATTGTTGGGGTGTCTGTGCAGGGCCATGGGGTTGAACTCAGTGATCCTTGTGGGTTTCTTCCAGTACTGGATATTTCAGGATTCTGTGATTCTAAGCATCTTGGGAGATCAGAACCAACAAGGACTGAATTCCCATGAGATTTGTGCTGCCCTGAGATTTGGCCTTGGCCCTCCTGGCATGGGGGCTGGCGGATGGGGAAGCACCTCAGAGGTGGAGGGAGGTGGATGCCACAGTGAAATTGGCTGTGGAGAAATCTTGCCTGAGACAACTTTACTTTTTAAAATATCCTTAGGCATTCAAGGATTCCAGATCACAAGAGGGGAGGGTGACCTGTCTGGAGGGTGTTGGTGTTCCTGGCGAACATGATGATGCTCTGGACATCACTGGGAACATTGCTTTTGGAGCCAATAAAGCCAAAGGCTGGCTGTGACCCTGCACAGCCTCGGAGGGATCTTTTCCCCCAGGAGCTGGAAGAAGAGGTGGTCTCACACCTTCCTGTAGGGTTTTTTGTGAGGGTGGGGGTGTAGGGCACTGGTTGGCTTCTGATCCTGGTGGAGGGACTTGTCCCACTTTGTCTTCAAGGGCCAGTGCAGTGACAGGCCTTGTGCTGGAGACTCAAAGAAGTGGCCCACTAAATTAACTGCAAGGATGGCTTGTCTGGCCGATAAATGGATAGCAATAGCTTGGGGTCTCTGCAGGGATTGGGGTTTGCTCCAGGTACATAATGTGGCAAACACAAGGGAAATTCCAAGGTGCATCCTGAGCAGGTTTGGATGGCTGTGGCTTTTGGCACATGTCTGTGCCAGGGCTTGTGTTTGGCCCCGGGCTGGTTCCCAGGTCTGGGGACCTGGTTGGAACCCAAGTGAGCATCGGTTGGTGATACTCAGGAGTCCCTTGTGGCTCCCCTGATGTGGTGAGGACATTTTCAGCCAAGGAGGAGCTGCTTTGAGGACTCTGGGGGTGTGAATGGGACAGGGCTTGGGAATGGAGCCAACTGGAGGAGGGGCTTGGGGAACCCCAGGGTGGGTGATGCTGTGGTGGGACACAGAGCCTCTACCTTCATAGTGTGGGACCCATGGGTGCTCAGTGGGGCAGGGAGGCTCTGCCTGAAGCAGCTGCTGATCCGTAAAGCCGTGGCCGTGACCTGGGGAGGGGGGCTGGGCCTTGTAGTGCAGCCGCTCAAGGTGTTGGGGAGGTGTCACAGCACAAACCTGTTGGGGTGCTTGTTGCTGGAGCAGACCAAGCCAGCGCCCTGCCCTCACCCTCTGCCTCCAGGGTTCCATGGGTGTGGGTGATGCTTCCAGGTGGTGCCCCTGGGTACCAGCCCCTGCGGCTCCTCTTCCCTTGCAGAGTCCCTTGGGACTCCCCACCAAGGTGTGTCCCAAGCCCAGGGATGTGACTGTCAATGTTGCCTGACCCCAAGAGCCATCCCCCATCCAAATGTCCCTGACAAGTCCCAGGGCTGCCACCAGACCCTCAGGGCAGCTTTAGTGTGCAGGGCTGCCCTGCTCACCTGGTGCTGGGCTCTGCTTCAGTGCCATCACTCTGCTGTAGCCTCCCCTCATGGGAACAAGGGCTCCATGGCCAGTGCCGAGTTTGGGGCTATTTGAGTCAGGGGATTTGGGGAATCCGGTGAGTGAAAGATCATACTGCTGGGAGATGTGTCACTGTTGGTCCCCATGGTGTCCCAGCACTCTCTGATGGTGCTCTCTGGCTGCAGACATGCCACGGGCAAGGCTCAGCATGGAAATTTCCTGGTGGCCATCAAACAGGAGAAGGGAGAGTCGGCGCGGGGGGGTGGCGAGAAGCCAGAGGAGGAGGTGAGTCCCAGAACCTGTGTCCTTTCTCGCACGATACCTGAGAATGGGTCCCAAGGTGCCCTGCCCCTCTGTTTGCCCTGCACCAGCCCACATGAGTCTGTGGCTGTGGCCATGGGCCAAGGAAGGATTCAGACTTTGCCTTGAGGGCTAGGTGGGCCTGAGGGCTGCTCCTGTGTCCCACTGGTGCAATGGCTCTGATCCCTGATGGGCTGTCCTTTCCCCATGGGTGCCAGCCAGTGAAGAAGAGGGGCTGGCCCAAGGGCAAGAAGAGGAAGAAGATCCTTCCCAACGGCCCCAAAGCCCCTGTGACGGGCTATGTGCGCTTCCTGAATGAGCGGCGCGAGCAGATCCGCATGCAGCATCCGGACCTGCCCTTCCCGGAGATCACGAAGATGTTGGGAGCAGAGTGGAGCAAACTGCAGCTCTCGGAGAAGCAGGTACTGGCCCCCAGGGGAGACCTCCCCCCTAGGCTGGGCAGCTCCAGAGCCTGCTCCCCAAATCCCTGAGCTTGCTACAGGAAAGGTGCTGGGCCCGGTGCTGGGGAGTGGCAGCTGGGCAAGGAGGGATTAGCAGCTCCTGGGAGCCTGGGTTGGGTCAGGCTGAGGCCCCTCTGTGACCCACCACAGCGGTACCTGGACGAGGCGGAGCGGGAGAAGCAGCAGTACATGAAGGAGTTGCGGGAATACCAGCAGTCAGAGGCCTACAAAATGTGCACAGAGAAGATCCAGGAGAAAAAGATAAAAAAAGGTGGGTTGTGGGAGCAGTAGTTGCCAGGATCCAGCCAGGTGCGGCCAGAGCCTTTCGGGGATATGAGGCTGGCTCCTGGGGTGACCTCCTTCCTCCCCTGCAGAGGACGTGGGTGCGGTGGCCATGAACACCCTACTCAACGGGCACCCACACAAGGTAAGGCCCCGTCTGGTCTGCCTGTGTGGGGGGAAACTGAGGCATGTTACACTGCTGGGCAGGTGTGGGTAGGCAGAGGGAGTTCTAGGGCTGTGAGTCCCAGGTTCCTGGAGGGATCAGAGGCAGAGCATAGCTGTCCTCCCTCCCCGCTTACCAGGCAGGGCCAGCTCTCACCCTGTCCTGGTGCTCTCATCAGCCTGGTCCTAAGGTGTTGGGGTCCCTTCTGGTGGGCTGAGCCCTGCCCAACTCCTTCCTCCTGTCCCTCAGGCTGGCGAGTGCAGCGACACCTTCTCCACCTTTGATGTGCCCATCTTCACCGAGGAGTTCTTGGACCAAAACAAGGGTAGGTGCTGTGGAGGGTCCTTGGGAAGCCCAGTATGGAGGGACCAGGTCCTGGCTGGAGCCTGAGCATTGGTGACACAGAGCTGTGTGTGGGATAGGGTTTGGGTTTGGGATGAGTGGGACATAGTGCTGTCCTGGCAGCCCGGGAGGCCGAGCTGCGGCGCCTGCGCAAGATGAACACAGAGTTCGAGGAGCAGAATGCCATCCTGCAGAAGCACACAGAGAGCATGAATTGCGCCAAGGAGAAGCTGGAGCAGGAGCTGGCACAGGAGGAGCGGCAGACCCTGGCCCTGCAGCAGCAGCTCCAGTCCGTGCGACAGGCCCTCACTGCCAGCTTCGCCTCCCTCCCCATCCCCGGTAAGTTGGGGGCAGCTGTGGGGCCCCCTAGCTGCTGGGACCCTGCCTGGGCAGAGAAGCTCTGAGAGGTCATTCCATCCCATGCAGGGGAGCACTGTGGGGCAGTGGGGTAGTGGTAAGTGCCCATCTGCTGCTGGAGTGGGATCCTGCAGCACCTGGGAAGCTTTCCAGGAAGCCCAGGGATGTGACAGGCAGCTGGCTTCCCTGTCCTGCGACAGGGCTGGCTGGGATCCCTCCTTCTCTGGAGCCACACTCACAGCTGCACCCCAGATTGGCCCAAATCCATGTGTTCCTGGGCTTGTGCCACTGCAGGAGGTGGCACCAGATCCTGGGGTCCCTTCTGCAGTTCCAGCACATGGGCAGGGTTGAATGGGGACCTCCTGGCCCTGCTCACTGGGCTGTCACCTCACAGGCACTGGGGAGACCCCCACGCTGAGCACCCTGGACTTCTACATGGCCAAACTGCACAGTGCCATCGAGAGCAACCCCCTGCAGCACGAGCCACTGGTGCTGCGTGTCAAGGAGATCCTGTCCCGGATTGCCAGGTGAGTGCAGGGGTAAGACCGTTGAGCTTGAGCTGGTGGTGATGGAAGCTGAGCAGGGAAGGTGTACACAGAGATGGGTGTGCAGCTGCTCCAGGGAGCTGTGGGAGAGGGAGCCTGGTCCCTGAATTCAGGAGGTGTCCCCATGTCCAAAGATGCTGATCTGTTGGAGCAAGTCCAGGGAAGGCCATGGAGCTTCTCTGAGAGCTGGAGCCAGGCTGGGAGAGATGGGGGTGTTCACCTGGAGAAGAGAAGGCTCCAGGGAGAGCTCAGAGCCCCTTGCAGGGTCTAGAGGGGCTCCAGGAGAGCTGGAGAGAGACTGGGGACAAGGGATGGAGGGACAGGACACACAGAATGGCTTCCACTGCCAGAGGGCAGGGTTAGGTGGGAATATTGGGAAGGAATTCCTCCATGTGAGGGTGGGGAGGCCCTGGCACAGGGTGCCCAGAGCAGCTGTGGCTGCCCCTGGATCCCTGGCAGTGTCCAAGGCCAGGCTGAATGGGGCTTGGAGCAACCTGGGCTAGTGGAAGGTGTCCCTGGCCATGACAGTGGGAGGAGCTGGATGAACTTTAGGACCCCTTCCAATCCAAACCATGGTGGGATTCTGTGACTCAGCTGTGCTTTTCTCCCTCCTCAGTGAACACTTGTGAGAGGACCAGTCTTTCCAGACCCCGGGCTGGCTGGACCCTGGGCCTGTCCCTTGGAGCTCACTCAAGGGACAGTCTTTACAGGGGGTCTGGCTGCTCCCCCTGCCCCTTGCACCTTCCTGCAGCTGGGACTCCCCAGCCTGGACCAGCCGACCCACGGCTGCACCAGCTCCAGGGACCTTGAGCTTCAGGGGACAAGTGGTGCCCATGGCTGAGAGCCCAGCTGGGGCAGCACTGGGAGAGGGTCAGCACTGGTGTGAGCACCCCTGGCTCTCCCCTGGCCCCCCAGCCCTGCCTTGCCCACCAGGGGTTTCCCTGAAGCCTGGCTGGGGCAGGGGAGGCACTGGTGGGTCTGAGCCTGGAGTGAACACACCTCTTTAGGGTGAACTGGGGCTGGGGGCACTAGGGGGTGACCAGGACCCCCTTGGGTCCTTGTGCTTCCTCCTCTCCCCTGGCCAGCTTGGGAGCCCCTTGGTTCTATCCCAGCAATGGCATGAGGGCAGCTCCTTCCCGCCGCCTGCCTCAGCTTTTATTTAATGGGTGCCTTCAGCCCCTGTCCCTGTCACTGCTTGGCTTCGCTCCTTCCCCTCCATATCTGGGACCAGGCAGCAACCTCCTGAAAGCAGTAAAACTCTTCAGGCTAGAGGGGAGCTGAAACTGACCTCCTCCTGGGGCAGGGAGCAGGGGAGAGCTGGGACTGACTCCCTCCCATGATCAAGACCCCTGGAAGAGGGGACCTGGGACCCACCTTGTCCTGGGGTGGGGACCCCTGAGGCAGGGGAGCTGTGACCGACTCCTTCCAGCTTGCAGGGACCCTGGGTGTGCTGCATTGGCTTTTGCCTCCTGCCTCTTTTGCCTGAGCCCCCCTGCTCTTGTGGGACCACTGTGCTGGCAGCTGGGGTCAGGGTTGGTGTCCCTGGGACTGCCTGTCATTAATTTCAGACTGTGTAATTAGAGAGTGTCTTATTTTCTTACTTAGCACTACATGGGCCTGGCCCTGGGTCTGACTGGGATGGGGGTGTTCCCACCTCTCCCTCGCTTGCCAGGCCTGCGCTGTGCATCTGCCATTTGCCATCTCCTGGTGCTGCTGGGCTGGGGATGGAGATGGGAGCAAATAAATGTGGAAGAAAACCACTCTGGTCCCTGTTTGTGCTTGTGCTTGTGTTTGTGCTCAGCGGGAGCTCTGGAGCTGATCCTGGGGTTGTTGAGGTGGATCCGTGGGTGACAACCCTGAGGCCATCACTGCAGCGCCTAGCCCCAGCTGGGGAGGATGTGATGGTGCTGGCTCTGGGCCGGCTGCTCTCCCACCTTCAGCCTGGCAGGGGCTCTTCCTACGTGGCAGAGCTCACCCGATCCCCGCGGGTGACCTGCGCCACCGGCTCAGGTTTCCGGGCTCGGGGATCACCTTACGGCCGGCGGGGAGCCAGCCCCATCCATAATTCAGCAGCGCCGCAGGGATGCAGCGGGCGGGCAGGCACGGCCGGCAGCCCCCCGAGGGCGGCCTCATGGAGAACGGCGTGGGGCAGGAGCCGGGGACCCCCGAGCTGGCCGGCCCCGCAGCCACCCGGCCTCCCCGCACTCGCGCCAGGCTGGTGTTCCACACGCAGCTGGCCCACGGCAGCCCCACGGGGCGCATCGAGGGCTTCACCAACGTCAAGGAGCTCTACGCCAAAATCGCCGAGGTCTTCGACATCTCGCCCACTGAGGTGAGGGGCTGTGGCCTAGGGAGGGGTCTTCGTGCCCCAGGCAGGGACACCCACCCTGTAGCCTGTTCTCCCACAAGACCCCAGATTCTTGCAAATGTAGTCCCCAAAATTGTCTGGAAGAGTGTTATGGCCTCAGGGTTGTATCAGCTCCTCTGGGGAGGGCATGGGGGCTCTGTGCCTCAGCTTCCCCCGTATGTGGGCAGGAAGCTGTGGCTTCAGTTCCCTGGCTAATTCCAGCTGTCTGGAGCTGCAGAAAGGTGCACAGGGATGGGGACAGTGCAGAGTCCCCAGGCGGTCTGGGGGTCCCTGGGCCCCTCTGTTCTAGTGGTGCTCAGATCTGACCGAATGCCCCTCACTGAATCCTGGCTGTGGCTGCTTGACACCTCTTGCCCTACTGGGGCATCCCCAGTCCCTGCTGACGGGGTTCCCCGGGGCAGATCCTCTTCTGCACGCTCAACACGCACAAAGTGGACATGCAGAAGCTGCTGGGGGGACAGATTGGCCTGGAGGATTTCATCTTCGCCCACGTCCGGGGTGAGACTAAGGAAGTGGAGGTGACCAAGACAGAGGATGCACTTGGCCTCACCATCACAGACAATGGGGCTGGCTACGCCTTCATCAAGGTGAATCCCCACGGACTGTGCTGGGGCTGGGGCAGCCCTGGGGACTGTGGCCCTACAGGTGACATCCCCTTTGCATCCCCTCCCTGAGACCAGGCTCCTCCCTCACTCCCCACATCAGTCCTTCCCTGGGTCCACCCTGGCCCTGGGGGTCTCCCCTGCCATGGGGAAGTTTGGGAGGGCTTCCCTCCCTCACCTGGCTACCAAAGGGCATGGGACTACTGAGGTGGTTGTGTGTGGGGCGGGACGGGGGCTGTGTCTGACTGTCTCATTGTGCCATGTGGTTGCTGTGTGCCTGTCCCACCGTGATCCCCAGAGGATCAAGGAGGGGAGCATCATCAACCGGCTGCAGACAGTGTGTGTGGGGGACAGCATTGAAGCCATCAATGACCACACCATCGTGGGCTGCCGGCACTACGAGGTGGCCCGGATGCTGCGGGAGCTGCCGCGGGCACAGCCCTTCACCCTCCGCCTGGTGCAGCCCAAAAAAGCCTTCGGTAAGTTGAGAAGGTCCCCCTGCTCTTGCTCTGGGGACCGTGGGATCGTCTCCAGCTCCCTGTGGCCCCGCAGCCCCTCTCCAGTGACTGAGTACCTGCCAGGGTTCACTGCCCCCTGTGTGTACCCCTCTGCACCCCCGCTATGTGTGTGTGTACCCCACAGCCCTGGGGCACCCACATGGGGGTCCTCACACCTGCTCATGCCCCCCCATGGGCACCCCCTTGCTCTGCGTGCATTGTCCCAAGCATCCGTGAGTACCCCACAACCACGAGCATCCCCACCCTGCACCCCGCGGTGTCCCTGATACACCCACCCCGTCTCACACACGGCTCACGCTGCAGTGCCCTGAGGGGCTGGGGGATGGCCGGGCAGTGAGCAGCGAGGGGCTGGGAATGCCAGCTCCTGCCTGTGCCCTCATTCCCTCACTCTGGGGCGCAGACATGATCGGGCAGCGGACACGGACAGGCAAATCTCCAAGCGAAGGCAGAGCGGCCAGTGGGAAGGAAACGCTGCGGCTGCGGACACGGGGTGCGGCCGTGCTGGAGGAGGGGGTAAGGCCCACTCCGAGCCCCCCACCCCCACCCTCTGGCTGCTCACACTGTGCCAGGGTGGGGATAAGCATCTCCGTGCCCCTGGGTGACCCCGGTGCTGCCTGGCACTCACCCCCCCGGGCACCTCTCCCCCAGCCTAGCCCCTCCGAAGAAGAAGCTGCCCGGCGGGTGGACGATCTGCTGGAGAGTTACATGGGTATCCGCGACAGCGAGCTGGGTGAGGAGGGAGCGTGCACTCTGATCCGGAGCTGCCCCTGCCCCTACCACTGACCTGCCCGTGTCCTGACCTTTACCCCTACCCCAACCCTACCCTAGCCCCCGCCCCTTCCCCAGCCCCTGCTCTGACCCAGCTCCTGCCTCTTCCCCTCTCCTGCCCCCGATCCTGACTCAGCCCCTGCTCCTGTCCCAGCCCCTCACACTAGCCCTGACTTCCCTCTTCTCCCCAACAGCCTCGACGATGGTGGAGGCGGCCAAGGGCAGCCCCAGCGTGGCCCAGCTTGCCCAAGGGCTGGACTCAGTGCTGGGCGAGTTCGCATTCCCCCAGGAATTTGTGGCCGAGGTGTGGGCAACCGTCTGCCACCCCAAGGGGGATAAGGAGTAGCTGGGGGGCAGGTGTTGCCCCTCACTTTTGTCCCCTCCCCACATCCCACCTCAGCCCCACCCCATGTGGGGTTGAGGTGCTGGTGGGGATCCCCATACTGTCCCCCACACCCTCCTGAGCAGCACCTAGATCTGTCCCTTGGGTTGAGGGGCACCCAACCTACTCATCCTCCTGAGGATCCCCCTTACACAACCCCACAAATGTGGTGGGCAGCAGCTGTGGCTCATTAAAGGAGAGACTGGAGGAGAAGGGCTGTTGCTCTGATTGTCAGAAGGGTGGGTTCCCCTCCAGGTACCCTCCCTGGGGCCTCCAAGGATGGTCACCCCCAGCATGCTCCAAGAGCTTCATGAGCTGTGCTTTATTGGGGACTGGGATGGGGAATCAGCCCTGTGCACCCTGACAGCCCCTTGGGTATCAAGCTTGCGGGGGGGAAGCCCCTGGATGCAGGTGATGAGGATCCACTATGGGGGTGGGATGGGGGGATGGCCACGTCCCCCTGCTCAGTGCCTGTCCCCAGGGCTGCTACTGCAGGACAGAGCCAGCGGTGAGTTTGCGGGGCAGGGAGGGCGCGAGGGAAATGATGGAGGGCCGGGGGTGCAGCCGGGGGTACACACGCTGCAGCACAGCCCGACGGAACAGGATGTAGACCCAGGGGTCCAGGATCTGGTTCCAAGTGACCATGCGGATGTAGATCAGCAGCATCTCCTGAGTGTGTGTGGGCAGCACCTGTGCCTGGCTAGGCAGATGCTGCAGGACCATCTGGACAATGAAGATCTGGGGGGAGAAGGGGGCAAAGTGTCAGTGGAGGATCCATGAGCTGCTCCAGGGTGGGGAAGTGATGAAAGTAGAGGCACTGCGCCCCTTGGAGGAGTCCTGCCCTGGCTTGAGGGACTAGGGAGCACCTGCTCTGCCTGTCACCAGGGGCCAACTTGGGGTGTAGAGAGGTTGCAGGGGGACACCAGCAGGGGAGGTCTTACCAAGGGGACACCCCCAGACCCTAGTGGGACCTCACTAGCAGGGACATGGAGGGGACACAATGAAAGCTGGGACTTCACTGTGAAGGGTGGGGGACACCAAGCCCCAGGAGGGACATGGAGGGAGGTGGGGCTGAAGACTGAGGCCCCACAGGGAGGAACAGGTGACACAAAGACCCCCACAAGGAGGAACAGGGGGGACATGAAGACTCAGGAGGGACATGGAGGGGTGGTGATGGGGCACACCAGGACAGGGGCCTCACCAGGAGGGGCATCCAGCAGATGGTGGCGATAATCATGATGCCCACGAGCTGCACCATCATCTCCACCTCGCTGTCTCGGCGCCGCTGCACCGACTCGCGGTCATGGTAGACACGGCAGAGTGTGACCACGCTGATGGTGTTGAGGATGAAGGAGAGCAGCACAGAGAGAATGCCCAGCAGTGCAAACAACAGGCAGAAGACAACATCACCAGTGTCAGGCAGAAGGGTGAGGAAGCACCAGGAGCCAGGGAACTGCAGCGTGTACCGCCCCAGCCCAAACACCGGCAGCAGTCCCAGCAAGCAGGAGAAGCCCCACACCAGCCCCACGATGGCCCAGGCGCGGTGCTTGGAGAGGCTGGTGGAGCGGGAGAAGGGACGGTTGATGCCCAAGAACCGCTCCCCAGCCATGGTGGCCCCCAGCAGCAGCGGGCACTGGCCAAAGAAGACCATGGAGAAGCCGAGGAAGTTGCAGAGATGGCAGCCAGGGTCCACATTGGCCCAGGAGAACTTGGTGAAATGGTAGGGGATGATGACCGAGGCTGTCACCAGCAGTCCCATGAAGTCTGTGACCACCAGCCCACAGAGGAAGATGAGGAAGGAGGAGCGGGCCTGGCTGGAGAGCTTGCGGGAGGAGCTGACCAGGACGCAGAGGGCAAAGAGGTTGGAACAGAGGCCGATGAGGCCGAAGGCTGTGGAGAACCAGGGTGAGGTGATGCTGTTCTGTGCACTGGCACGGCCATCGCTGGCATTGAACACCCCGAAGCACGAGTCTGCCTGCCTGGCCATGCTGCTGTTGGGGGGCTCCATGTCCTGCAGCCCCTCCTGTTCCTTCCAGCAGCCTCAGGCACCCTCCCGGGTCTGCTCCATGGCTGGAGCCCCCCCGCCACTTCCGGCACCAATCCCGCCTTGCCCTGCAGGGGGAACAGAGGGAATTTAGGGCTGTTCCCTATGGCCAAGCCCACCCATCATCCATCCTGAGCCTGCAGATATGGGGTCTTGCAGGGGCTGTGGAGGGGGACACCATGGTGGAACCCCAGCCCATAGAGGGGGACACCAGGGCAGGACCCAGCTCTGTGCTGACCCCAGGCACAGCTGCAGTAGGTGCCAAGGGCTGCAGCCCTGCAGCTGCTGGGAGTAACTGTCCCCGGCCGTGAGCCACATGAGGCTGCAACCGCGAGGCTGAATCCCAGCACAGTGGGTGCTGGGGGAAACTCAGCATTGACAGCCTGGCTCCCTCCTGCCCCAAGGTGGGGAACATAGCCAGAGGTCCCTGGGCCATCACCCTCCATCATGGTAGGAGACACACTCTGAAGGATGCAGGCACAGAGTGGCTGCAGCAGGGCCTGATCCTGACACTCTACCTACCCCTGAGCATAAACCCCAGGCACAATGTGAATATGCCCCATTCCTCCAGTGTGCTGGGGAAACCTGAGGCACAGGTTTGAGGCTGTGCTGCAACCCTGGCACTGTTGCCAAACCACAGCCAATGTGGGTGACAGACTCTGCCCTCCCAGCATCCCTCACAGTGGGAGCTGTTGGGTTTGTCACCAGGACAGTGGCTGTGACAGGGTGCGATAGGGATGGCTGTGGTGGTGGACAGCCTGGTCAGTGCCACTCTGCCTCACTTGGGCTGGGAAGCATCTGGAAATCCTAGCATCATGGGATATCCTGAGTTAGAAGGGACCCACAAGGTTCATCAACTCCAACTCCTGGTCCTACATTGCCCTCCATTGCAAATTAGTCCAGGCTGCAAATGGGATGATGTGGGACAGGACAGAGACACGGCAATAGTGGGGACTGGACAACCTGGGGACACAGACCCCTGCACAGACCTCTGCAGGGACCAGATCCTTCCTTTCCTCCTGGGACCCATTTCTCCAGGCTGTGGATGTCCTTGCCACCCCACCTGCCCCAGCCCACCCTCCTGGTTGACACGATCCTCAGCCCAGTGGCCCCAGTAAAATGCCCAGTGGGGTGCCAAGCCCTACCCTAATAGGCCATCCCTGCAAAGCCCCCAGTGTGGTGCTCCTCCCTTGTGCAGAGTGGCACTGCCACCTGTTTTCTGTCCCCAAGTTAAACCTCACACCAACTCTGATCATTGCCAACCCTGGCCATTGGTCCATCACTGGCCTGGCTCTGGGTCCCCATGCCATGTCCCTCACCCAGACACCCCTCAGCCATTAACCCCTCTCCAGCCTCTGGTGTGAGGGTGGCCACAGGGCTGGGAGCCACTGCACACACCCGAGGCACACAGTGATCCCACAGCCTGGCTGGGCTGGGATGGGGCCAGGCATTGCAACATCCTCTGGGGCCTCATCCCAGCGACACATGGGGTGAGGGTGCCAGCACCCACCCAGGACGGCAGCACTCTACCCATGCCTCGCCACTGGCTGTGTCACGGGACCTGCAGCCCTGGGGAGTGGGGAAGGGGCCGGGGATGGTGGTGGTGGCTTGTCCCCATGTCTCTCTTATCCTGGTGTGGGGGGCTGGCAGAGCATGGTGGTGAATCACTGCAAGGGTGGGCCTAGCCTTTTCCATGAGCCAAGAATGAAAACTTGCTGCTGTTTGTTCTCACTGGTCCCTGAGGGACTGTGTCAGCCCCAGAGGCGTTTGCCCTGCAGACACGTGGTGAGGCCTCAGCATGACATTCTAAGACCCTGAGGAGTAACCAGCCTTTCCCACATCCTCTGAGAGGTGAGAAAGTCACCCCTGCCTCACAGTGATGCCACACGAATGCATGGTGTGCCAGTTCCACCCTAGCTGTCCTTTGCCATGTATCTGCCCACACCGTCAGGGTGCTGACCCCAAACATGTCCCCCTTGTCCCAATTTCCTCTGCTCACCGGGGCTCAAGAGCCCATGGGGCGATGCTGCCTTGCTGTCCCTGTTACCTGGGTACTCACAGCCACGGGATGCTCTTGGCTGCTCACTGGCTCACTGTGGCAGGGTATGACCCCTGCCTACAGTGTCCAGTGGAGAGGGGGTGTGTCCCTGCACTGGTGCCTTGGGCAGGCAAGGAGGCAGCAGCCCCAGAATCTCCAAATCCCACCATTACCTACATCCCCTCCCTGTCCTCCCTTCACTTCCTGCCCTGACACAGCCACAACCTGGACCCTCATCCACTGGCCACTGTGGCCTGGACAAGGGACCCCAGAGGCTCGGAGGACTCTGAGTTGGGCTCAGGGGCTGAGCAGCTGGGACCCTCCCTGTACAGAGCTGCCTCAGCTGGGCACAGCACTCAGAGGGAATCAAGTATTTACAAGGGGCCACTTAGCAGCAGGGCAGGGAGAGAGGGAACCCCTGCTGTGCCAGAACACACCAGTGGTGTCTCTGGGAAGGGGCTCATGTAGGGGTGGTGGGTCCCCACTTGCTATTTCCTCCCCATCACGGGCAGCCACTGCAGGAGGATGTACTTGGGGACAGCAGATCCTGCAGAAGAGAAATCCTGAGCCCAGGGCCTTCCCCAGCGGGCCCCCTGTGCTCAGGTTTGGGGTTCTGGACCCAGCAAAATGGACATGCCATGAGGAGCAAGGGTTTAGCAAGGTGTGCTGGATTAAAATCCGGGAGGAGAAGAGCTTGCTCTGAAATGTTCTTCTGGAGGCTGTGAGGCGCTGGCAGTGGGGTGTGGGGGGGCTGGTGCAGGTGCTAATGGGGCTCCTGGAAGCCCCTGAGCCCACAGGTTTGGGTCCTGCTGCTGATGCACCAAGGCTGCCCTGCCTCTGCTGGGCACTGCTTCCTGCCCTGGCCACATCTGAGGGGAGTGAGGGAAAGGCAGATGGGGAGGGCGGGAGGCTGCTCCTTATCAGCTTCTGCCCCGGACCATTGCTTCCCCAGGCTTCCCCAGGCAGGACTGGGCATGGGGCCTGGACAGGGCTTGCAAGATCAGGCTGGAATGGGGGCTGGAAGGGGAGAGGCACCACACACCTGCAAAGGGACCCCCAAACCAGCCAGCAGTGACTCCCCCCACACCCCATGTGTACCCTTGATCTGGGGTCTGCCACTGGATGCGGTGCTTAGTCACAGGGCAGCTGTGCAGAAGATGCTGCAGGAAGGTTGCATTTATCCCTTGCGTGGCCAGTTTCTGCTTGCTGGACCTTGCCAGGACACTGACTTTTCCCTGCGTGATCCTTTCTGTCTCCACAGACTGATATCCCTGGTACAGATGGTCCCATGGGACACTGTGTCACCTGTCAGGGTTGGACATGGTCCCACTGCCACCTCCCTCCACGTTGGGGCTCTGGGGTATCAGATCAGGTTGAGGTCAACAGCTCAGACAGGAAAGGTGATGGGGATGAGGACTTAGTGGGGCATCAGTGCTCCTCCTTGGACCTAAAACCATCCCAAGGACCTCCTCCTGAAGAAGGTCTGGCCTAGAGCAGGGACACCCCTAGGACACCCAGGACAGAGGACATTCCTGGGAAGCAGTGACACACAGGATGATTCCTGCCAGGCATGGTAACTGTTCTCGCCTTTCCCTGCTGTGGCCCAAGGCAGAGGTCTCCAACTTCTCAGCTGACTGGGAAACAACTGACACCATCCCCATTCCAATCTCCAGGGCCCCGGAGCCGGCCAGGCGGTGGCTGGAGGATCAGCCCGGGTGCCCTGGAGTGCAGGATCTGGGGCTCGGCCGTCCTGGGGCACCAGGGCCCCCCGCCCCGCGGCTGCCCCCGCCCGCAGCGTCGCGGCATCTCGAGGGCTTCAAGGCTGCTGGGCCGCCCACTCCGACAGCCCGAAATAGACCCTTCCTTTCCCGGCCCTTTCCTGAGGCTTTTCTAGTCCTTCTCCGGCCCTTCCCAGAGGAGCCAGCGGCACATGGAGGCGGGCGGCGGCGGGCGGCGGCGGGCGGGGGGGACCCGTCCCAGCGGGAGTGCCCCGAAAGCAAATTCTAGTTCCGACGGGAAGCCGAAGATACGCCCGTAACGACCCTCGGTCTCGGGGACAGACAGACTGTGGGGGGAGCGGGGACACCATGTGTCCGTCCCCCACTATGGGGGTCTCTGCTTCCCTTCCCCCGAAACGCACCCGATCCTCGAGGTTGTGTGCGAACCCGGCGGCTGAGGCGGCCGCGAGCGCCCCGAGAGCCTTGGGAGTTCATGGAGCCCCGACCGTCCTACACAGCCCCAGGAGTTCCGCACAGCTTCTTCGCTCGTCTCAACCTTGCGATCTGCCCGCCCATCCCAGTCTCTGTCCCTCCATCCCGGTCTCTCTGTCTGTCCACCCCAGCCTTCTGAGCTCTTTGTCCTTCACAGCCCTCTTGGCCCTGTATCTCTCGCCCCCCTCCAACGCTAGCCTCCCCGCGGAGACCAGAGCCCTACCTCGCTGCCGGCGCCCACCCGGCTCAGCTCTGCTCAGCCCGGCTCTGCTCAGCCCGGCTCTGCTCAGCCGGGCTCCACTCAGCGCAGCTCCGCTCAGCTCCGCGGCGGGGCGGGGGAAGGGCCGGGCTCGCCGCGCCCCCCGGAACCGGCCCCCGTCCCTCTCCACTCCCTCCCTGCTCGGGACGGGCCTCCAGGCGGGGCTTGCCCCCCGGCCTCATCGCCCCCCAGACCGGGCTGCGCCCCAGAGACCCGCCAGGGTGCCTCTGGTGCAGCCCTCACAGTGCTGGCGCCCAAAGCCCCCCTGGCGGAGGCACCCGCGGCTGGGTCGGTGTCGGGCTGGGCTCCCGCCCCCTTACTCACTTGTTTACTCGAGCGAGTCCCTGCCCGGGACCCCTTGAGGCGGGGGGAGTCCGACCCTCCAGCGGGACCCGCACCGCGGTGGGGTCCAACAGAGGGGGCGTCCCCGCCGAGCCACGCAGCGACTCCGGGACCCGAGGAGAGAGAGGCCGCTGCGGCTCTGGGCGCTGGGTGGCCGATGGCCAGGGTGCTCCCGCAGCCCCGGCCGTCCATGCCCTGGAGGGATTCGCCTCCCGGGGGTTTTCCCAGCCCGGCAGCTCCAAGCTTGGGATGTCGCTGCATTGTCCAAACCCCAGACCAGCTGGGGTGGCAAGTCCCCAGGCAGTGTTCCCTCCCGTGGTCTCAGGGCTCGACAGCCTCTGTTGCTGCCCCTCGTGCTCCGTCGAGGAGGGCAGAGCTCATCTCTGGCCGCGGTGTCTCCCTCAGCTCTGAAGAGCTGGGAGCGCCTGAGCCCACGGGGGATGCGGGGACATCCCGTGAAGGCAAGCAAGGGGCACAGCGGCTCGGCGCTCAGGTGGATGTCCTGGCACTGGCTCGGCAGTGAGGGGCTGCAGAGCACATAATCCCGCTATCCCTTGGTTTAGAGCAAAGATTATCGCAGCGAAAGCCCAGACGGAAGGCAGGGCCAGCCCGCAGAGCTGGATCGCGGCTGATACCGTGTGCTTGGAGCAGGAGTGTCCCACCGCCAGCGAAATGCGCGGGGCTCGGCAGCCGCTGCTGTCCCGGGTGGGGCCTGGGTGTGCTCGGGAGCAGCTGCGCTCGCGGATGATGGAACACGGGGCAGCTCCACTGACTGCCCCACCTGGGCATGAACCGGCCGAGCCGCTGTGTTCCACTGCACAGCTCAGGGCTGCGCCGTGGCAGCTTCCCCCGAAACGTAGGGGAGATGTAGACCAGGAACACTGAGAGCAGCCAGGTCAGGGAAGAGCCGCCAGGGGCTTCAGCCGGATCCAGCCTCTGAACTGGCCCCGGCACATTACCGGAGGCTGCAGCAGCTCTCGGGGCTCAGGCTCCTGTGCCTGCTCAGTGACCGGAGCCCCTCCTCATCCAGGGCCTGGAGTCAGACGTGCAGCAAAACTGGAAGAGGACATGGACCCTGTTCCAGCTGCAGATACAGTGGGATGTTTCTGGGGGAGTTCCCCACCTCTGTGTGTGTCCAGGAAGGAAAGGGAGGGACTAACTATGGGGAGGGAGGCTCTGCCTGGCAGCTGAGCAGGGAGGGCACCAACCACCAACTTTTGGGTTTGGGGTTTTTTTCCCGTTTCCTCCTCCCTGGCCAGGCCTTCAGTCACTTCCTGCACTGAGCCCCAAAAGCCCCCTGCGCAGGCAGCAGCTGGAAATAACTCACAGGAAGGAGAGGCCAGGGAATATGTCCGGTGCAGCTGCTGGCCCTGGGGATGTCTGGCAGGATGGGGAGGGGGTACCCATGTGCAGGACCAAGGCAGCTGGTGTCTCCCACCCCAATCTGCAGGTAGGCCAAGCCCCACAAGTGTGGGTGGCCAGGGCAGGCATGGGAGCCTCCTCAACACCAGCTCCTGCAATGGCTCTGGGGCTAGATCCTGCCAGCAGACCCAGGAGCAGGACAAGGCAACTTCCCTGAGCCATGGGGCAGCCCCCAAGGCCTTGGAGGCCCCTGCACAGCAGGATTGCTTCTGCCCTAGTGCTGGGGGACATGGGCAGCCCCCTAAGTCCCTGCACCATAGGCCTGTACTGGGGAGAGGGTGGATGCAGGTGGGAAATGGCCTCTCCGTGAAGAGGCAGAGGTCAGGGCAGAGGTTTCCTGCACCCCTGGGCACTACTCATCAGCACCCCATCCTGCCTGCCTGAGCAGGCATACCCTGGAATGTGGGGGCTTGTGAGGATGGAGCCATTTGGGGTGATCCCAGAGGAGTGTGGCTGTGCCCATGGTCATCATCCAGTGGGACCAACACCAGCAAGTCCCAGCTCAATCCTGAAGTGCCCCTAAGGTGACCAAAACTCGTCTAAACATCACTAGAGGCCTTCCAGAACCCCCACCTCATCAACAGGATACTGGAGAGTGCAGCCGCTTCTTGCCCAGGGCAGGGAGAGCCTCACAGGCATGGTGTGGGCGGGACTGCAGGCTCTGGAATCCGGATTTTCCCCTGTAAGGAAATATCCCAACCAGCATCCCTCTCCTCCGCTCCACCAGAGCAGGCGGCAGGCAGCACTAAAGCTTCCCATGCCACAGCCAGGACTGAAGGATGTGGCAGCGCTCCCAGGCTGGGGAAGCCAGATCCCAGGGGAGGACGTGCCAGGAATGGGGCCCGGGGGAGGGTGAGGGGCCCCTCTAGGAAGCAAGACATGGGGCAGTGCTGGGCTGGTGAAGTCAAGGGTCCTGTGACTCCAGCTGGGGAAAAGCAGCTGGACTGGTCTGGCACTTGTAAGGGGAGGTGCTGGGATTAGAGGGGGCTGGACTGGGGCAAGGAGCACCTGGGGCCGACTCTGTGGGATAGGGTAACAGACCCCAGAGACACAGGGGTGAGAACACCCCACCCCCAAGCACTATCCAGTCCCCCAGGGGCATTCCCAGTGCCGGCCTAGTGTGGTACTGGCTGGTGATGTCATGCAGGAGGAGTGGGGGTGCCCGTGCCCAGGATCTCAGGGCTAAAACAACTCTTGTTTTATTTATACTTAAGTCTCAGGGTCCTTCATGATAAATGCACACAGAGAAAAGCCTCAGGAACATGCCCAGTGCAGGGTCAGGCCTTGGGGACATCTGTGGAACAGCATCTGTGCTGTGGGATGAGACCCCTCGCCCAACCCTGACAGGTGTCCGAGGGCGATGAACAGCCCCTCACCGGCGGTAGCGGTAACGCTTGAAGTGGAACCAAAGCTGGAAGATGCCATTGGCAAACTGGCAGCGGAAGCCATGGCGGTGGGAATACTCCCACTCCCTGTTGACGATCTTGAAGGCTATGTCTTCATAGGGTGGCCCGGCATGGAAGCGCAGGATGGCAAAGTCCTTGTTGTCTTGGCAGGCCTCCAGGAAGTACTCAGGCGTTGAGCGCTTATCAATGAGATCGGGGTAGAAGATGTTGAACTTATAGCCCTGCACGATCTTTGGGGGGGGGTTGTCGAAGTCGTAGTGGGTCTGATTGTACTTGTTCCACTCGAAGCCTGTGTGCACACGGTTGAAGAAGCGGGGCTTGCGTGGCCGGTACTTGTCAGCCCATAGATAGGCCTTGCCCGTGAGCGGCATTTCCACACTAAACTGCGCCTCGTCCGCCCCCATGCCCTCCTTGGCCTTACGGAAGAAGATGTCGTCGGTGCTCTCAGAAGCATCACCTATAGGGGAGGAGAGGTGACATCAGGTTCTGCAGTGCCAGCCAGGTCTGGGCCATGTGACACTGCTCCAAGGCATGCAGAAAGAAGAAGCTGCTGTGCAGAGGATGCAGTACTGGACACAGGAATGCATGGGCTGCCCTGCAGCCTCTGAGTGGGCACTGGGCTGAGTTGTGCTGGAAAACTCAACCAAAACACCCCTCGTGCCTGTCCGCACCCAAACACCTTGGTGGTACTGAGGCAGGTCCCCCAGGGAGCACCAGCAGCCTGAGCACCATCTGCCTGTTCCTGCCCAGGCCACAGTGCCCTTTGCCCCAGGGGCACCCCTCTGCCAGGTCAGCTCTGGGTGCCTGCCCCACATCCAGCTCTTGCCCTTTCCTGAGGGCAGTGTCCCTCCCAGCCCTGCACTCTGAATCACTGCACACCCTCCATGCTGGGCAGGCTGCAAAGCTGGCACCTTACCTGTCACCTGGAGCTGCTGGCGCAGGAGCAGCAGCCGGTGCGTGTCCTCCTCGGCCTCCAACACGTGAGCATCGAAGGGCAGCTCATTGGGGCCCAGCAGCCGGGGGCTGTACTTGCCCGCGTCATAGTCATCCAGGCTCTGCTGGATCAGATCCTCCTCCATCAGCACAGCCTCCCCCTCCGCCTCTCCCTTGGCCTCCGTGTCCTGCTCTGCCTCTGGCTCTGAGGATGGCCCTGGCTGTGCCTCAAGGCTCTCCTCAGGATCCAGCCTGCATGTAAGGGAGAAGAGAGGACTGGGACGGGGATGGTACCCTCGCTCGTTGCTCACCTCAGCTCTGCCTTGGGAAGGGTGAGGGGCACAAGTCTGCCTTTGTGCCCAGAGACAGGCCCAGGTGTTTGCTCACCTGTCACTGGGGGAAGCTGGCTCCTGCTTGATGATGGGGAAGAGTGGTTCACTCTCCACACCCTGCTCCTGCTTCAGCTTGTACAGCTTCTGACGCAGCACGTCCTGGTGCCGCTCCCGCAACCTGAGACAGGAGAGGAGCCGTTGGTTCTGCCCAGCAGAGCCACCTCACTCCCACCGCCCAAAGCTGTAACACCCACCTCCATGGGCAGAAACCTGCTAGGCTTGGATGGCTTTGGGCTGAACAAGCCCCAGTTCAGTTCCCTCTTGGAGACATCACTAAATATCACCACTGCAAAAGGGACTGGGTGTCCTGCCCTGCTCCCGTCTTGAAAATCAGCCATCTCAGAAAAGGTAGACCACCCTGCCCCATTCCCTCCAACAAGTGGGTTTATGCCTCCACAGCTCTGCCCACAGAAGGGTCTGCACTGCCCCCACTCTCTGCTCTCACCTGGCACGAGCCATGTAAGCCTTCAGCTGCTGCAGAAGGCTCTCCCAGTACCCAATGTCCAGGTTGGGCCCTCCTGCCCGGATCTTGCTCTCGATGCCCTGGTACAGAGCTTGCAGCTGGTTGTATGTCTTCCCCTTGAACACGGACTGCACATCAGAGCTGACCGAGGCGTTGACACCATCCCGACGCTCCCCTGGACAAGTGAGGGCAGCCAGTCAGTCTCCAAGCACTCAGCTGCACTCATCCCGGTTCTGCTGACAGCAAGAGGCTGGGCCCCAGCCAGGGACAGCTGCCAGACCCACAGCCTTCATCCAGCAGGTCCAAGAGAGCCCCTCTGAGCCTGAGCACACATGGCAGACCCCGCAACCTATGGGACCCACCACTCACTGTCCCCAACATCCACACCAGGCTCTGCTCTCCTGTTCACCTGGTCCTCCTTTCCCAGAGGCCTCCAGCTTGCGGAGCTTGGCTATCTCATCCTCTGTGATGATGGTCATGTCCCTCCAGAAGTCCACGTTCTTCCCCTGCTCCAGCTCCATGTACACCTGCAGGCAGGAGACACATCGGGCATTTGCTCCACACCATGGGCAGGAAAGCAGAGCTGCTAGAGAAGCCCTGAGCCCAGGCAGAGGGGCAGCAGAGCAGGCACCTGGATGTCCTCCACAAGGTCCTCCATGTCGGAGACGGTCAAACCATTTAGGAAGGTGTAGGGCTCGTGCATCTCCACGGCCAAGTCATCGTCCTCTGCACTGATGTACTTGGCCAGAAGATCAATAGGCTTTGCCCTCCCATCCCGAATTCGGATCTTAGACCTGGTGAAGGGAGAGGAACAGAGAAACAGTGGCAGACACTGAGCAGTGCCATCCTCTGCTCCCTGCCAGGCCTGGCTCTGAGCAGGTGCACACCTACCGCAGCTTGGCCTGCTGCAAGTGGAAGTTATCCTCCTGCTCTTCCCAGGTTTTGAAGTGCTCTGCCTCTTTCTCCCGCTGCAGCATCTCCAGCTCCTGCTCCCGCATGGCTTTTTCCCGTTCCCGCTCCAGGCGCAGCTGCTTCACCTGCCCAGAGTGACAGAGCTGTGAGGCCATGTGGATGGACCATTGTGCAGACACCACAGACACCTGCTTGAGAACAGCCATGATATGACCTGTCCCTGAGTTGCCTTGGCTCCTGCCATCAGCCCAAGCTCCTGGAGAGCAGGGAGCCAGTGAGGCCAGGTTGCCTGGGCTCACTGCCATCCCTTGTGGGAGACAGGAGACAGAGGCACAACTGAGTGCCTCAGTGTTGTGACTTGGCATTGTCCTCCTCAGCACCTCCTGAGCTCCTGGGCTCAACCCCAAGGGAAGAGGTTTCTAATCCTGGAACAGCAGAAGCCAGGGTTCTATGACCCCCACAATCCAAAAGACTGAATATACCCAAGAAAAGAAAATAGAGATCTCCCAGTGAGGGATGGCGAGAACCAGGCTGTAAACAGGGCTCTCTGTCAGACACTAACATGAAAAGGACATCTTATCCCACCTTCTGCAGCTCCAGGCGATTGTCCTCCTGGATTCGCTTGTTCCTCTCCTTCAGGTCCTTCTCATCCAGATGGCTGATCCCTTTCTTTTCAAGTGCCTGAAAAAGAACGGACAAGGGAAGCTGTGGAACCTAAGGACCTCCACAGCCCCTCACTGGCCAGAATATGCTACTCCATTCACCCATTTCTGCTGCTCCAGTGAGGTCTGATCCTGTTGAAGGTCCCTAAATGACTCAAATGCTGCTCCTGAAGCCCCTCAGCAAACCCAGGCTCAGCCCACATAGCCCACTTGGCCTAGTGAGGTGAATGCCAGCACAACAGTATCATGGAATCATGAGGGAAGGGACCTTAAAGATCATCTTGTTCTACCTCCTGCCATGGCAAGGACACCTTCCACTACACCAGATTGCTCTAAGTCCCGTCCAAGCTGGCCTTGGGCACTTCCAGGGATCCAGGGGCAGCCACAGCTGCTCTGAGCAATGTGCCAGGGCCTCCCCACCCTCACAGTCAACAGTTCCTTCCCAATATCCCATCTAACCCTGCCCTCTGGCAGTGGGAAGCCGTTCCCCTTGTCCTGCCCCTCCAGGACCTTGTAAAGTTCCTCTCGAGCTCTCCTGGACCCTTGTAGCCACTGGAAGCAGCTCTAAGGTCTCACCAGAGCCTCCTCTTCTCCAAAGAGCCTTCTCTTCTTCCTAACCCTGAACACCCCCAGCTCCCTGACATTCCTATAGCAGATGTGCTGCATTCCCGTTAACATCTCCATGTCCCTGACCCAGTAAATGCTGCGCAGCACTCAGCCTGGAGCTCCCAGCACCGCCGGGACCCTCTCCTGCCCTCGACCCATCTTCTTATCTCACTGCCCTGGATAGAGACCCCACCTGAGGCACAGATCCCCCTGACTCCCCCTGCCTGTTCCATTCAGCTGCAAGGACAGAGCAGAGCTCACCTTGCTCCAGATGAACGTGCCCAGCAGGTTATTGTCCCCGAAGGGATTGTCGGTGTTGGTGTAGCCCATGTACTCCTCACCCCAGCCCATCTTCTCCCGCTTCTTTCTCTCCTTGGCCTCCTTCTTGGCCAACCTCCGTGCTCGCTTCTCCTCGGGTGTCTCCAGGGCCTTCAGCAGAGCAGCCTGTTTCTTCTTCTCCTCCCTCAACCTAAGCCGCTCCTGCAGGCTCAGCTGCTGCCCCAGCTCCTGCCGGCCCCGGGGTCGCGGCGGGGAGGGGGAGCTGACGGAGGACACGGAGGACTTGGATTCATCCCTCCTGCGAAGCCGCTCCCGGCTCCGTGCTGCCTTGTCCTTCCCGTGCTCCGGGCTGGAGCCGGAAGAGCGGCCACGGGACCGTGCGCGCTGTTTCCTCCGGTACTTACGGTGCCGGTCCTGGCTGCTGCTTCTTTTCTTCTTTTTCCATTTCTGTCTCTCATCGTCGGAATCTGAGCTGGGGAGGCACGGCCGGGCTTAAGAGGGAGGCGACCACGGCCGTGACGGACACGGAGCATCTCCCCGCCGCAGGTGAGGGCGGCCCAGCACCGGCGCCACCGGCAGCGCCAGGACAGCGAAAGGTACTCGCACCCCTCACCCCTGATAGCCCCGGTGTCACGAGCAGCGCTTGGGACCGACCTCTCTCCCTCAGTCCCCGGCGCTCCCCGAGGCCGGCGGGACCGAGCACCCTCTCCCGCCCCTCGCCGGGCCCGGGGGTGGGGACAGCGGCCAGTTCGGGCCGCGCGGGCCCCGCACACCAGCCCCGCTTCCCGGGGCCCGCTTCACCACAGACACGGCAGGGCCGCTCCGGGCCAGGTGCCCACTCACCCCCAGCTCGGCTCCCGGCGTCGGCCCCGACTCCGGCTCTTGCTCCGGCTGCGGTGCCGCCGCCCGCGGCTCCCGGACCGCGAGCGCCTCCGATCCTGCTCCCTTTCTCGGCCCCGTTCCCGTTCCTTTTCCCGGCCCCGGTCCCTTTCCCGCTCCGAGAGGCCGCCCCGGGCCGGGCTACGCGACCCGGAGCCCATCGGCAGCGGCGGCTCCGCCCAGGGGCCTCGCGGGGCCTCAGTGCACGGGGCTGCCCAACGTCCGCCTGCGCCCAACCCGCTCCACCAGCGGCCCCGGCGCAGACAGGCGGGCGGCGGCGCAGCCCTAAGCCAGGGCGGAGCACGGCAGCTCCCGCCTGTGCCGCTCCGCGCCTTTTCCCCAGACCGGGCCGTGCCCGCGCGGAGCCCACAGAGGAGGCGGACAGGCTGGAGAGCACAGCACAGACTGCAGAACGCTTTATCAGAGCGGGGTACAGATCTCTGGAAAAGGGGCTACCTGGAGAAGGAGGGGAAAAACCCCCAAAACCGAGAAAAGAATAAAAGCCCAGGCCTCGAGCCCCCGGAACAGAGACGAGATAACGCCCTATCATCGACGTCCCCATCCGGTCGCAGCGTCGGCGCCCACTCTGCCGTACATTTGGCATACAGCGCACGCGCAGCGCGGACATGGACGTGTGGGAACAGCGACATCCACGGGGACATCCACCGGGACACGCGTGGGGACAGGGCCAGCCACCAGGACAGACGTAGGTGGGAACAGGAACAGCCACCAGGACAGACTTGGCGCGTGTAGACATGGACAGAAAAAAACCCTCAGACATGACCAAGACGCGTCAGCCCCTTCCTTGTCCATTCGGGAAGCGCTGGAGCAGTGGCTGAGAAGGGGAATGCGGGGGGCGATAGAGCTCTGCAAACACCTCTGCCTGCCTTGGACCAAGGCCTTTGAGTGCTCTGGCTTCATTAAAAAACTCCCCAAATTGCAATTTCGGCACACGTGGCCAGAGAGGCAGCAGCAACCAAAAGCTGCATCCCCTCTGTTTCTGTTGAGGGTCCCTCTGTGAGCTCCTGGGTTTGCCCTAAAGCCTTTACAGGAGCCTGACGGCAAACTCGGGGACAAAGATGCCCATTTTCTCCTGCCCGTCCCTTACCTAGCAGGGAGAGCTCACCTGCGGCCCCAGCACCAGGCAATGGTCAGGTCATGTCCCACAGGCTGAGATCCGGTGGGGATGGTGGGGATGAAGGACGGCAGTGGCACAGGGACCTGTGTGGGAAGGGGCTGTCCTGCAGGGTTCAAATCTTAAGAGTACAAGACGCATGGTGCCTCCTTTAATGATGGAGAGCCCAGACAGCACCTGCTAGGTCATTCAAGAGAGCCCAGCAGAGAACAGCAACTCAAGTCCAGAATGAGCTGAAGTACAGATGGAGGAACACTCAGACCAAGGATGCTCTTTCTTATGGGCAAGTGCTATTCCTGCCCAGGCAGCACTGGCAGTGCCTGTGACATGCTCCAGAGCTCTGCCATGCAGAAGGGGCCAAGAATGAGCTCTAAAATCCAAGGTCCTTTCAGCCTCCGTGGGAAGCAGAGGCCAAACAGTTCCCCAGCACTGAGCTGCTGGGACTGGAGATGTCACAGCAGGGACTGTGCCAGCCTGAACAGGGGCAGTTTCCATTTCAGATCAACACTTGCCTACAGGTCCTTGTCCATTTGGGAAGCGCTGGAGCAGTGGCTGAGAAGGGGAATGCGGGGGGCGATGGAGCTCTGCAAATACCTCTGCCTGCCTTGGACCAGGGCCTTTGAGTGCTCTGGCTTCACTAAAAAACTCCCCAAATTGCAATTTCGGCACACGTGGCCAGAGAGGCAGCAGCAACCAAAAGCTGCATTCCCTCTGTTTCTATTGAGGGTCCCTCTATGAGCTCCATAGGACAGGTTCCTCCTTGTCCCCTTGTAAGAGGACAGCCTTCGCTTGTCCTCTTACGGGACCACCCCATCCAGACCTGCTCCAAAGGGTCCATCATTATAGAACTGCACAAGGATCATCTCAAAAAGGGAAGACAATTCTTTGAAAGAACATGCTGCAGGAGCTCTGGGTTCACCCCCTCTCTCAGGACCCATGTGCAGCTAGCTCCAGCTTACAAAGCTGCACAGAGGCCAAGCAGCTTTAGGGAGCCCCTAGAAATGAGGGGAAGGAATAAAATCTCCATCAACAATGCTTAAACCATCTCAAAAAAGATGCTTGATTTCAGGTGGCTGGAAAGTCCTGATGATGCCAAACCCTCCAGCCCCTGACTGAGGTGGTCCCAGGGCAGGTGCCTGGGTCAGAACAGCTCGAGCCCACCCCAGTTCCCCTGTAGAGCCCCCTCCTCCCCCAGCAGCAGCAGCAATGTCTCTCCCTCTGCTCTGGCTGTTCTACACATAATGCTGGAAGAAAAAGGTTGAATTTTTAGTGTTTTGAAGCCCCTTGCCTTGAGCCCAAACACAGGTGAGGCTGTAGATATTGCATGGCTCCCATTTCCCTCCACCAATCCCTGAACTCCTCCAGCCTGCAGAGCCTCCTGGGTGGCACAAGAAGGAGGGATGGGGCAGGAGCTGCAGCTGGGAGAACGAGCTGCCAAGCAGCGACAGAACGGGGAGAGTTTCTTGAGAGACTTTTGATAGACTGTTTGGTAAATACATGGATACATGAACAGCAGCAACTTGCACAATCCCCAGACTGCTCCCAAGAAGCACAACTCACAGCCTTCTGCATCTACAGGCAGGGAAGTCCAGGTCCTGTATTCCATGCAAGAAAAAACATCAATTCCTGAAGATTCTCACTAAGTTCAGTACAATACAGAAGGAGAAGCTTCCCATCAGCCCAGCTATATCTTCTAGGACCCAACATAACTGCTCCTGAGTGCTACTGTGAAGACAGATTGTGGGGACTGAGGCCTGAGAGAACAGGGTCCCACTTCCCCACCCCTCTCAGTGAATCCCAAGGACAGTGAAGATTGTAAAGGGAATAAAGACATTTCAACCCTCTTTCTCACGCAAGGTTCATAAAGCACACAAACAAGACTTGTCTCACTCTGGTCTAAAGGATTCCCTGTTTTCTCTCTGGGAGATGAGGATGAGATTGCTGGATTCCAGACTATGCTGTGTGTCCTGCTGATGGATGAGACTGAACACTACCCCATGACATCAAATTCTCTCACCTACAGCCTGTAGCCCTTGCAAAGCAAACCATCTCAGACACCTGCAGCAGGGATTTCCACCAGCAGTTGTTACCCCAGGCAACACCCCAGCCACCCAGCTTTCGGTCCAAGAGTCCATGAGCACAGCAGTGCTGGCACAATTCTGTGGCAGAGCCAGGCTCCCATTCCTGCCTCCAGTGTGTGGATGTGCCCTTGTCTCCCTGTCTGCCCTGAGGGGCAGAGGGGATGTGTGAACCCAGTGTCTGTGACCCCAGGGCACACTCATGAGCATGTGAGGAGCTGTGTGGCTCCAGGAGGATGCAGGGTGTGGACAAGCCCCACGTGGGCTGGGCAGAGTGGGGAACTCGCCCTCCAACGTGGCCAGGCTTGCGAGGAGCCCAGTTCCCATGTGTCCGTGACCGTGGGTCTGGAGCAGGTGGCGGCTGGTCGGATGAAGTGCAGACTCCAAGCACAGAGGGAGGGGTGGCGCAGCAGTGCAGCACAGGGTGAAGGTGGAACTCATCATGACTTCGGGGAGAGCTGAGGAGTCTATGTCATTGTCACCAGGAACTGTGTGCTGTCCCGCACAGTGTTACAGACAGGAGAAATCACTAGAGAGTTCGGATCCTAGTGAATTGGCATTTCTTGGCAGGTACTTTGGACTATGGGAGCAATTCTATTCCATGGCCTTTAATACATTTCATTTTCATAGCACCTTTCATCCCAGGGTTTAAGTGCTGTAACAGAAGCAGGTACTGTGCACCCATTAGCACGGGGGAAACTGAGGCACAGAATGGTTTAGTGACTCACCTTGGGCCACTTGGAAAAACCGTGGCAGAGTCTGGACAGCCTTAAACCTCCTGAATCCCTCAGTTGATCAGACCACACTGCTGCCTCACATGAAGCCACTCCGCTCCCTGCCCTCCCCAGCAACGTGCTCCTACCCATTCTTCGGTGAAGTCTCATGCTCCTTTTTGATGCACAAATATATGACCAAAAAAAAAAAAAAAAGAAAAAAAAAAAAAGAAAAAAAAAGTGCTGTAAACTAAATGTTTTAAAAAGCACATTTGTGCTGTCTCTGTGCAAAGATAAAAGAAATAAATACATGATTAAAAAATTAAAAAGGTTCACAGTATCACACATGGATAGGTAGCTGCGGTAGTGCATGTCTGGAAAACACTGTGTTACTACCCAGGATTCTCTACACCCAGCTGGAATTCTCTGCTGGGAGCTGCGGGTGAGTGGGTGGTTTCTTTGCTGCCCACGTCTGGGGTAAGTAGAAATACATGGTTATAGTTTTGCTCCATTCTGAAACGCAGTGCCCGGGATCCTGCAGTGCAGCAATACTGGTGTCAGCAAGCTCTTCCCCATCCCACTGGAATGGCTGAATCAACGAAAAGGGAACATATCGACCTGCAGAGGGAATCACTGCTCTCTGGGACTTCTGTGTCTGCATAGAGATTACTGCAAGAGGCAGAGAGAAGAGAGTCACAGAATCACAGAATCGTTAAGGTGGGAAAAGACCTCCAAGAATATCAAGTTCAGCCATCAGCCCAGCACCACCACTGTGTTCATCACTAAGCCACATCCTCAAGTGCCACAGCCACACGTCGTTTGAACACTTGAGGGACAGTCATGCCACCACTGCCCTGGGCAGCATGTTCCAATACCTGACAACCCCCTTTCAGTCAAGAAATTTTACTGAATATCCAACCTAAACCACCCCTAGCATAGCTTGAGGCTGTTCTTGTCCTGTCCCTTGTTCCCTGGGAGCAGAACCTGACCCCCACCTGGCTGCATCATCCTGTCAGGGAGTTGTGGAGAGCAAGGTCTCCCCTGAGCCTCCTTTTCTCCAGGCTGAGCCCTCTCAGCTGCTCCTCAGCACACTTGTGTTTCAGCCCCTTCCCCAGCTCCACTCCCTTACTCCCTTCTCTGGACATACTCCAGCCCCTCAGTGTCTTTGCAGTTGTGAGGGGAAAGATGACCAACTCCTGAGCATCAGTGCCTGCATCAGTCAGATCTGTGTCCTGCCGATTTCCCAGCACAACCAGAAAGGCTGTTCTACATCCTCTAGAAATGGCAACATGTCTGGAAAACCTGAGCTCCCTAAAGCTACCCCTGCACAAAACAACTAGGAATAAGCCATAGGCCTTGCTGAGCAGGCTGGGGCTCTGCCAGCACAGAGCTGACCTGAGAGGCAGCCGGGCAGCCGGGCTCTGCCTGCAGCCATGCAGGAGCCTCATGCTGCCAGAGGCCAAGCTGACCTGGCAGAGGGAGCACAAACTCCAACCTCGACCCACCCGGCACACGGCTGTTGGACACTTACTGTATCGCTCTCCTCATCGGAGACAGAGTGGAGCTGAGCGCTATAGTGGAGCGGGGAGTAAACCCAACTCCTCTCGTCTGTCGGCTGCCAGAGTGGCCAGAGACGGCAGGGAGAATGCAGGGAGAGCAGCAGCAGAGCAGGGAGCAAAGGAGAGAAGAGGAAAAAATAAAAGGAGAAAATAAAAAGAGTAGGAAACAATACTGTAAGAACAGCTGTCCACCTGGAGGGAGAGCACTGAGCCCAGAGCCAGCTCTCAGCAGAGAAGCCCTCCTCATCCTCAGCACATACCTGCTCCCTGCCAACCGGGACACGGGACCTGTGCCAGATACACTGGGGGTGGCACAACCTCTCGTCTTGTAGGGACAGAGTTTTAGAGCTTTTGAGATGTAAGGGAAACCTCAGCTCCCTGCCATGACATCACCTAGCTCCAGAGAAACGGAGAGATTTGGGAAGTGACTTACCTAAGAGCAGTGACAGCTCTGGGTTCCTGCTACCTGCTACCAGCTCTTATCTTCCCATTTCCAGAGCCCTGTGCATGCTACAAACTGATGTCCAGGAAGGCTTTTACAGGGAAACTGGATTTGTTTGCTGTGCCTTCCTCCTTCTCTGCAGAAGGCAGCGGAGCTGGACTGAGACTATGGCAGATGGTGGTCACAGACAGGAAATGGTTATTACTGATATTTGGGGACAGTGGGGTGATGGGAACAAGTACAACACAAGAGGCAAGACACAACTGGACCCTGGAAAGAATGAGGGGAAGGAGGTGTGCCTTGAGGGACAGTTATCACAGCACTGGACATTGGTGTGAGAAGAGACACTCTGCTGCCGACACAGCACAGATTCAAGGGCTGGTCTCTGCTTCCAGGGTTCCTGGGGGACCTTTTACATTGCAAACAGGCTCTTGGAAATGGGCTCTTTTGTCTCCAGGGGACGTCCCACAGAGAAGAAACTGCCCCCTTTGATCCAGTCTGGCATTTGCAAAGGAAGAGTAGCAGAACTGGGTGCTTGGAAAAAGCCTGTGGTGTTCCCAGCCCAGGAACTGAGCGTGACAGTCTACAATGTACAAGGAACTACAAGAAGCCAGAGAAGCTTTGAAGCACTGGGATCCACATGCTGAACCCTTCAGTAACTGCAGCTCCATTAGTAGAGACTGCTAGAAGGAAGGAAGGTTGAGAAACCCCTGTCTGGAGCTTCTCAAAGGGCTCTGTCAGAGGTACAGGAAAGCTCTCCACCACATCAAGCTTGTCCCACATCCTCTTTTTCATCCATGATGGTTCATCCATCTTGACTGAACCACATGCTCCAGACAGTCTCTTTCAGAGCCTTTTAGGAGCTTGGATATGCGTGGGGAGCTGCGGGAGATAAAGAAGCATCCAGTACTTGGCATTACCCCTCCCAGTGCTGGAGCAGCCAAACCCAGCTGAGGGGCAGGAGGAGCTGCAGGAGGAGTTGCCTATTTGCCCATAGAAGTGCAGCACCTTCCTCATGCTGTCAGCCATGGCCAGGGGCACATTCCTGCCCCTGCTTCCCTGTGCACCCTGACTGTAACCCAAAGGGAGCACCAGGCTGCACCAGCGAGGCTCTGGCAGCACTGCCACCAACCCCTGGGGACAGCAGCTCTCCCAAAGCCTGAGAAGGTAAATGCTAAACCCCAGAACTATCTCAGCTCTAGATTCAGCCCCTAAAAGCTCAAATGCCTCCCTTCATCTTTAGGAAAGGAAAATCCTCCCTGCTCAAACAACACCTTCAGTGAGGAGGGAGCACACTCGTGATGCTGAGAAGAGCTGGAGAGCTGAAACCAGCCCTAACTCAGCACCAGCTCCTGCCTCATTTGGTTTATGAGCTGCTCCCCACAAGCCAAAATGGTTCTGTTTGCAACTGGAGTTTTAGAAACTTCAAAACATCTTAATGGTGTCTTTAAAACCTGCTTCCTGGGCTGAGGGAGCTGAGCTATAGAGACCCCGGTACCTCTCTGGCCTGATCTGGTACTTAGAATCACAGAACAGTTTGGGTTGGAAGTTCACCCAGTATTCCCCCTTGCCATGGGCAGGGACATCTTCCACTATCCCAGATTGCTTCAAGGCCATCCAACCTGACCTTGGACATTTCCAGGGAGAGGGCAAACACAGGTTCTCTGGGCAACCTGTGCCAGGGCCTCACTGCTCTCACTTTTCCCAAGGGCTGGGTGACACTACAGCCCATCCCAGGGTAGGAGCTGTGTCACCAGTCTGCAGAAAAGCAGGACAGAGCTCATGATTCTCTCAGATCCTACAAGGAGATCCACTGCCGTCATTTCAATATGCTTCCCCCATTTATGCTGGGCTGGTTCCTAATGCCCACTCAATCCAAGAGCCCCAGCTGTTGAGAGAAATGGGGTGCTGGCCCCAGTGTTTCAAAGCTGCAGCTCTGCTCCCCTACATGCTGTGCTGGCATGGTCACTTACAATCCCAGAGGAACGTGAGGTAGTTCGGAGTCTGCGCTGGCGGGGAGAGTAAATCCAGTACCTGCCATCTGTGAACTGGGTGGCCCCAGGACAAGTGAGGTGCGAAAGGAAACAGAGGAAAAAAAGGGTGATGTGAAAGAGAGGATGAAAGAGAAAGCAAAAAACAAGAGGTTGGGCAACTCCAGGCCCGAACAGGTGAGCAGGTGGGAAAGCCGTGCAGGGGACAGCAGCGCCCATGCCCTGCCACACTCTGCACTTTTATTCCCTGGGGATGAACAGGAGAATGAAGTGCTTTCCACGAGCACACTTCCAGTGATCAGATCACAGTCCCCTGGGACTGGCCAAATCCTCCTCTGCACACACCATCCCGTCACCCACCATTGCCCCTGAGCACTGTAGGAGCAGCTGTGGTGCTACTTGAGTGCACACATGCAGCCTCACCTGGGCTCCAGCTCAAGTGGCTTTCCAAGGAGCTCAAATCAGCTTTTCCCTTCATCCCAGCAGTGACAAACACTCCACAGCACACGACACACATTTAATGCAAAACTCAGATGAAGAATGAAATGCTGATGAGCAGTCAGTCACACTCTCTGTGAACACACTCTGCAGAATTTTCTCTTGGACAGAGGTGCCCCTCAAGCTGGGGGGCGTCCCTATGCCCAGGGACAGGGAGGAAGAGCAGGTGACCCTCACTAGAAGACACTTGCCAGGGAGCAGGCAGGATCTGCCTGCACACAGCTGCCATCCACAGACAAGGAGGGGGCAGCAGTGTTAGAGGAGCCATTTGCATTTTGAACAGCATGCATCCAACCCCAAACAAGCTGTAAAACAGGGCTGATTCCTTCCACAGCTCCCATGAGCCTCAGAGTGACTCGGCAATGAGTGAGCAGCTCTGCAGCAGTCAAAAGAGCCCAGGCAAAGGCCAAAGCTGCATTTTAGTTTAGCCTGAAGGAGCCCATCGCATGGGCTCAGGCCATCTCCAGCACCACAGAACCAACAGCAAGAAGTCGGAACAGGGAGAAGCTGGACACCTCTTTTAATGAGGGTTCCAGTGCCCAGGCACAAGAGAGAGCTCAATTCTCATGGGACAGGCACTCAGCTCTGTTATGGGAATCCATGGGACAGGTACATGTTGCTAAAAAATCTCTTCTCTGGTCTGCAGAAGTTGCTCAGCCATTGTGGGAGCTGAGTGAGGACCAGTGCCAGGCTCCACGGCACTCTGCTGCCAACCACCAACTTACTCCCTGGCTCAGCACTAGACTCCCACTGCATCACCTAATGCAGCCTGCAGGGAAACGAAAAGCGGGAGTTCACCAGAGCCCAAGGTCACCCTCTGCAACCACCTCCCTTTGGGTCTAGGCCATGTTTGTGTCAGGAAAGCAGCCAAGATCTCTGGCTGAGGAAGGAAGAACCTCTCTGTTGCACCCACATCACCTTAGTTTGTCCCAGGAGCAAATATGCTGGCCTAGATAAGCACTTGTGCTTTGAAGTAGAGCAGCACAGCTACAGCTATATTCACAGGAGGAGTGCCACCTGTGTGAGCCCCACTAGATGCTGTTTTGAGTTCCCCAAGTTTAATCCAGTTCCCTGCATTCAAAAACCCACCCAGCACTGAGGTCTCAAGGTGCTCAACACCAAGATGGTGCAGGGCAGCCACTGCCCAGCACCCAACTGCCCGGAACGGATACCGATAGCTTTGTCCAACCCTTCCCATCACACCCCAAGGGTCAGGTGGAGGAGGTATCTTACAAAGTATATGTCTGTGACTGGCACGTCGTCTTCATCCGAGGCCTGGCTGGCTGGTTCTGAGGCCTGGCTGGCCGTCTCCACCTCTACGGTGGCTGTGGATGTGACAATGGCACAGGCTGAAGAAGCTGCCTCTCTGCAGAAGGGAAAAAAATGACAGTCTAGTCACTGCAGACAGGACAGGAACAAGCAAAACTGATTTATTACAGAGGTGCTGAAGATGCTATGCTGTCACACCCTGAAAGGTCACAGCAGGGCAGGCCAGATCAAAACTATGCTTAGCCTCACTGAACACTCATGACTCCAGAAAAGCTGGAGCCCAGCAAAGCCTCCAGCACAAGCAGCCACAGCTCAAAACCCACTGTGTGGCCTCTGCTCAACACTCTAAACCACTCACTCTCTGACTTCTTCTTCTTCAGGAGCTACAATCTCAACGTCACACTTGGGCTCCAGCTCGACACTGATCTGCTGAACCTCCTCCTCAACCCGCACCTCCTCATGTGACCTGGAAACGAAAGAGACAGGCCCAAAGACTCAGCTGGGCATGAGTTATGCATAGCCCTCAATTTTATGTCAGTCTGAATGAGTCTCACAAGTCTCTTGTGCAGCTCTGCCCCAGCACACAGATGCTGCTGCTGCTACCGTGGCACTGGGCTCCCAGCACAGACTCAGTGGCTGATTCCAGCTCAGAGGGAACACTCAGACCTCCCAGGATGGAGGGTTTGGATAACCAAAACTCTACGGAAAAAGAGTCAGTCCTGCAAGATTGCAACACTCAAGAATAACAAGGTGGGAAAAGAGGACAAGAGCAAAGGAGTTAAACAGCCAGTGCTGCAGGAAAGATGGGCAGTGTCAGATGGAGCATGGGAGCAAAGAGGACTGGCCTCCAGAGAAAACTTGTGTCCAGAGTTAGCCTGGCACCAGGCCAGAGCCTCTGACCTCTTACAAATCTCTCACCACACCAAAGCTGCTCCAGGATTGAGATCAGATTTATCTGCACACTCTGGAACTGCTTCTGACAATCTTCACTTTAATACCTCTTGCTATGAAAGTAATTACTTGTGCCCATGGGAAGGAGGAGCAGGAGCCTGCCAAGCCAAGGGGCAGTTGTCAGAGAACAGCTGAGATCTGGGTTCACTGACAGCACTGCCCTGCTCTGGGCTGGCTCTGACCAGAGCTGGGGCCAGTGGGCAGCCCCTCTGTCCAGCTCCAAGCAAGGAACTTGCTACACCCTTCCTCACAGGGCTGGACCTCAAACCTGGAGTGAATTCCCCAGCAGACCAGAATAACCAGAGGCATGACACATTCTTGAGCAAATTGGGTGAGGTTTTTTCTATCTCAGCTCATGAATGTAAATTGTTGCTTTAATAAATTTGTGTCTGCACTGGTTTTCACCAGGGGATCCCAGAGAGCTCCACAAGTGCACAGGTCCCTACTCTCCCAGGAAGGGCACATGGAGGCAGTAGCACTAGAAAGGGACAAATTAGGCAAAAACCAGCAAAGATGATGGCCACACCTGCAGACGGTCGGTGTAGCTCTGGCAAATCTGTGACAGATAGATCTACTCTGACCAAGCCACTGAGCTCCCTGAATGCTCTCAGGTCACTCCGATTCACCTGACCTATTTCTGGATGAGCAGACACATACTACAGCAGCTCCCTCCCTCCATGAGGTACTGTTGAGTCTGAACTATTTTGGATTAAGTCACTGCATTTGCCACATGGGTCCCAGCACTGGGGCCTGAGTTTAAGTTTCAAATTTTCAGCAATTTCTAACTCAGGATTCTGCAGGATATGAGATGCTTCACAAGTCCCTGACACTTCACACAGTGAACAGGTCCCTGCCCTCCAGGGACAGGAATTTACCAGGGTTCAGCAACATGCATCATCCAGAGGTATTTTCATTAGGAAATACCACAGAAAGGGATTTTTTCACAGTGCATGTCAACCGAACTCAGCAAACCACTCAAAGCTTGGAACAAGGGCAGATGCCTGCACTGTGGGGAAAACCCTCATCTTCCAAAGATCCTTCCTTCCAAGCACCAAACACTGACTGCAGAGAGAGAGGACATCAGCCTGTCAGGCTCCTCTGGCTATTGCACATCCCAGGACTGAGTCTCTGATGTCATTTCAAAGCCTACTACACCTACACAATGTCCTAGAAAGCGAAGGCAGAGCCAGCAGCATCTGCTGACTCCTCGTGCAGATCCTGCTGACACAGGCAATGAAGTAATTTTTACTGGTGCAAAACAATTCCACAATAATACACAATAATTTCATGATATGAGCCTCTAAAATCAGACACTCCTCTGCAACACAGCATTTCTGGCCTACCTTGTCGTTGGCTCTGAGACACCACAGGAGGGAAAATGCCTCACAGATTTCTGAAAACACTGGAAGCTCCTTCTGTGGGGACTGAAGGTGCTCAGTGCCTCACAAAGTCGAAGTGCTTTCACCTTGCTCAGGCCACAAGCAGATGCTCAGAGGAGGAATGTTCCTGCTGTCAGGGCTCACTTACTCGCTTAAAGGGACTTAAATGACCTTCCTTGACTCTGCTGCTGGGTGGATGGGTAAATTTGGACAACACTGTTGCCCCCTTTCCTGTCAAATAACTGCGGTATTTTCCAAGCACAAAGAGACCTGCTTTGCAAGGAAAATTCTGTGTAAGAAATGGGGATTGCCTGATTGCAGAAGCAGCTCAGCATCCATGCCAAAATCCTGGAGCTACTGAAATTCCCACGCAGCCCTCTAAGAGACCTTTGCAGGGGATAAACACGAGGTCTCTGAGCAGCACAGAGATGAGACAAGAAGACAGGAGACCCATTTCTCACCTGCCATCCTGCCCTGAGGAGTGTGTACGCCTCCTGTGGAAAGAAAACAGAAGAGTTTGGAGGAGCAATTTAAGCCAGAAATCCTGCACTGTCCCCAAATCTACCTCTGCATCCCATAAGGGAGATGTACTACTTAACAACTGACACTTCTTCCAGCAATAATTAATCCCATCAAAGCTGTGTCTGCTTGCTCCCAGGAGAGATTTAATTAAAATCGGTCATTAGCATTCCAGAGTGCAGGGCAGCCTGCCGGGATCTGCAGCACAGAGAGGAACGGCAGCCACACGACGCCAGTGGGAGCAGGGGAAGTGTCCTCACCTGTACCTGGGCTGCTCAGAGGTCTCTGAGGGGGATCGCTCGGGAACGGAGAGAGATGTTGATGATAGTGTCGTGGCTATGGAGGCCGTGGTAGCTTCTTCAAAGGAAGGAGGAGTGCAAGGGAGCAGGTCTGGCCTGCCTGCTGGCACAGAGCAGGGGCAGGGGAGAGGCAGGAAGAAGAGATGATTAAGTCAAACACCAACACTTCACCTACACCAGTCCCATGTGAGGCTGTTCCACCGTGAACCTGCACACCCACACTGGGACTGGGCACTCAAATCACAGACGTGCAGGAAATTTTGCTCAGTCCAGGAACATGACAGCCTCTCCCAAGGCGTCCTCTGGAGAGAGCCAGTCAGCACCACTTCCAGCACAACAGGCAGGGAATAGAATGCCAGTGATGACTTCTCAGTGGTGACCAAAGCTGGATTAAAGGCTTGGATCACCAGGGATAGATATCCAAGTGAACTAAGAGATGAACTGAGTGTCCAGTGCTTTGCACAGGGATCAATCCAACACTGACTGGAGGAGCTTGTCCTCCAGCACTCAGCTGTAAATGCAGCCAGATTGAAGTGAAGGCAGCACAGAACCAGCCCATTCTCCTGTTTTCCAATGGCAAGATCCTGCGTGTTATAACTGCCCAAACACTGTCATTGGAGTGCTGCAGTTCCCAGTCATCCCTCCCCCATTTTTTTAAAACGGTAGAAAATGCAGCTTTCTGTTGGCTTTTGGGCTATGACTTATGGTGCCCCTTGGCAGCATCTGTCTTGCAGCAGTGATGCAGGTGACCATTTTTACTGCAAAACCCCACAGTGCTGCAAAGAAGGGATTTGGCCTCCTTTGATGCAGAGGTGTTGCATCGAATATCTGCTGGTGCTGCAACAAAACAATGTACTCTTACCTTCTTCCCTGTCCTGGTTAGGTTTAGCACCTGCAAAGCACAGCAAGACATGCAATGAAGAGCTATCCATGAGGAAAGATCTGCAGTCGGTGCACAGTGGGGAACTTGATGAGAACAAGGGAGGATCCTAAGGAACTGCTAGGAAAGAGAGGGCAACCATAGAGCTAATACCCTGAGCAAGGCTGTCACCTTCATCGTCAAGTGTGGGGTAACTCCTAGCCGCCCGAAGGTCATACTGGGTGTCATCCTTCTCCGAGGCCAGCTGGCTGGCTGAGAATGCTGCGGTGGGACCCGCTGTCTTCACTGCCAGCAAGGCACTGCGCCCTTTCTTTGAGGGGGATGACTTCAGAGCTGGGGGAGGGAGGGAGACAGAAGGTCAAAGTAACCACCACCAGCTATGGTCACACCAAAGGCATTTTTCCCTTCACAAGGAGAGACTCTGCCCTCACACACATCCCTCCTCAACTGAACCCAAGTCAGGTGCAGGGAGCCTGAGCAGACCAAGGCGAGCTGTGACAATCTGAGGGCTCTGCAGTTCTTAGTTTTGCTCTGTATCATGGAATGTTTTGGGTTGGAAGGGACCTTAAAACCCCATCTCATTCTACCCCCTCCATGGGCACTAGAGCAGGTTCCTGCAAGCCCTGTCCAGCCTGGCCTTGGACACTTCCAGGGATCCAGGGGCAGCCACAGCTGCTCTGTGCCAGGGCCTTATTACCCTCTGCTTGCCTGACTTCTAATCTAACCCTGCCAGCTCAAAACCATTGCCCCTTGCCTGTCACTATCTGCCTGTATAAAAAGTCCTTCCCCCTCCTTTTTCTAAGCTCCCTTTAAGAGCTGGAAGGGGCTCTAAAGTCTCCCGTGGGCATTCTCCAGGTTGAACACCCCCAGCTCTCTCAGCTGTACCACGGTGGAAAACCTTGCTCTGTCTCCAGCCCAGACTCCTTGTGAGGGCTGCAGCAGCAAGACCAAGGTAAAGCCTCAGCACAGCAGCCTCTGAACCTGGTACTTACAGGAATTCTTTCGAAACACCGTGTTGGTCATGAATTTGAAGAATCTCTCTGCATAAAAGCTGGGTCTGTGTACTGACACCGTGTCCTACAACAGCAAGAATCAATTGTTTAATTTTGAAATGATCCCTCAAGGCAGAATTTCTGTAACAACCAACACAGTGTTCTTTATTCCAACATTCAGCACTGACAGAGCCTTAAAATGGAAAGGCTTAACTGAAACACTCTAATTAATGCTATAAATAACCCTGAAGCGTTGCCTCTGATTGCATTTGATTATATTCTTGCTGTGATTTTATAATGGATTTTGGTGATTTTATACCTTTGTAGACTTCCTGGATTTTTTTTTAACACTGGCCTGATTGCATACATGAAATTTCTTCTGGCTTTGCTGGCTGCCATACCAAGCACACCTGGATACCTTTGCACGTCCCACAGATACTCAAATTTAACCAAGGGTCTCCATACATTTCCAATGTTTTTGTTTAAAATAGTAAAACTGAAACTCTTTCTGCTTCTGATGTTTGACTGCGCTCCCATGACTTGGCATCTCTGCATTTCCTTTGCCACTTTAAGGGAAGCCAGGAAATCCAAGGCTGAAAAACAGTTTCCACATTGAAGGTTGTTCTTTCAGAAACAAACACCTGGCTGCTGCAGGAATGAAGCCAGCAGAGAAACATGGAAAGGGATTTGCTGGAAGAGAGCTTGCTGACTTGGAAACAGCCAGTTACCAAAGAGACACAGGGCCCCTGACAGCCCAGGAACACACACACCTGGGTGTGTGCTCCTGGTGTCACAGTAGCAAGAGATGGACAGACAGGAGCAGGGAAGGAAAGCTGTGAGCACAACAGCTCAACATGTGAGGAGCTGGATTGAGCAAGGACTTCAGCTTGGAATAAGTGGCACCACCCTGCTGTGCAGGAATGAGAGGCGAGAACTTCTCCTTTTGTCAGCTGCAGCTGCGCCAGGTCAGGCTCTATAAATAGCCACCAGGTAATCCTACTAGGCTTGGACAACTCCTGCCTCTGCACAGGTACTCACCCCATCATGGACAAGGGCCTTCCAGGTGTGTTCTAACTTCTTGATGAACCTAATTCCAAGCAGAAATGGAGAGAAAAATAAAGATACAGATTCAGGCATACACTCTGTACCAAGCCCCCTTTCATACCCTATGGGGAGATCCCTGAGCTGCCAATGTCGCCAGGACTGAGCTTTCTCCAGCATCTCCCCAGCCAGGTCAGGACTGCCTGGCAACACCAGAGGGAAGGAGGAGCTGGGCTGGGAGGTGCACCTGGAAATATGCTTCCCACACTGAGGTAGGAAACTACTTTATGAGCAGCTCATCATCCTGGACAAAGGGCTGTGTGTCCCCAGCTGTTCTAAGGATACGACGGAAGACCATGGCCAGCTTGGGGCAGCCATATCTACTTATCCTGGCATCTCCAAGAGAGAGCATCCCCCTGCTTTCATTTGTTACTAAAAGAAATGCTATCAGCTAGAAAAGACACACTGTCAGGTTACCTACCTGTATGACTGCAATATATCTATGATTCCTACGTGCAGCAGGAGACGCTCTCCTTTGCCGTTCACTGCTGGGATCCCTCCCATCCTGCAGGTAAAGCAGAACTTCAGCAGGTGCAGCTTCAGCCAGAGCACCTGTAACACCCAAGTTCTGGGAAAGGGCAACAGCAGCCCTGCTAAGGGGCTCTGGTGTGGTGTCAGACACATTCTAAAACCAGCGTGGTCACTTTGTGCACAACCATGGGGCTCACTGACTGACCTGGCTTGACCCTTAGTGTCCCAGGGTCACTGCCTGCATGGCCAAACACCACTATCATGACAGAACCTGCATCGTGTGGCACAACTTTGCCTGAGCCAGAAAGCACCACAGAGCTTTTTCCTGCCTCTTTCTGGGAATCAGGTTGTTTATTGGGTAAGCGAGGGCTGTCTGCCATTAGGGCAGAAAACCCTTAAGGATGAGGATATTCCCAGTCCCATCCACACCAATTCCACCCTGCCAAAGGTGCAGCAACCATCGGCACCAGCACACAACCAAAGCACAGAAGTACCAGACACTCCTTCAGGCAGCCACTGCAATTATTGATGCTGCCTAAAGGACTGGAAACACCACGGTATTATCTCAGCTCTCAGGACTGACCCTCCATCAAACCCACAGCAGCTGGTTTCAGACAGCAGCAAGCAGCAAACTCCACCATTCCCTGACCCAAGAGCCAGGCAGAACCCCAGATCAAGCACAGCACAGGCTTGGGGCAACCCCCAGTCTCCAGCTCCAGCAGTGACTCCAGCACTTGGCTACACTGCTGTCTGCTAACCCCACTGGGATTGCCTGAGGGAACTGCCAGGGGGTTCCAAAGGTGCGAGTGATGGAAAACTCCAAGCTCCTATGGACAGGCTGATCCCTACTTTTGCTCCAATATTTGCGTGTTGAGCTAGAGTGTCCTCCTCAGGGCATGGGTGGATGTTTAGAGGCTGTTACACAAGCTGACAACCTACAGTCTGACCTAAGAAGAGAAACTGCTGTGAGGCCAGAGCCTTACAGAACTATTTCCCACCCTGGCTTCCCTCTTTCCCACCACAATGGCAGCACTACCAAAACTCCAGGAGAGCCACTCCCTTGAACAGTTCCTGTGGGCCTCATTAGGGATTTCCCACTTCAGCCTCCACCTCTGCCCCTCCCAGCAAACAAGCAAGCACAGGTTTCACCTACGTGTCGTCTGTGTCTATGGACTCCCCCCGGGCAGCCCCTCCCTGGATGGACTCCATGGCTGTGGAGTACAGGGCCTTCTGCCCCACGGGACGCTTCTCATCCGACGTGCTGTGGGCTCCCTCCGACAGCTGCTCCCGCTCGTGCTGGTCTATGTTATGAACCCCAAGCAGGAGGCTGTAGTCCATGATTTTAAAACTTTCCAACACCTACAGGTTAGTATTGAGTTCAAGAACAAAGACAAAATATCAAGCCAGCCGCAGAAATACAGACCCTGAAGCAAGGAATCAAAGCAATCAAAGGAAAACATCCCATCCACTTCCCGACTAACAACTCCTTTGACAGAGCCTGAAAGTTTCTGAACCAACAGTCACCTCTGAGTTTGACAGCACAGAGTTTGGCCATCCTACAATCACACCAAAGGCTTGCAAACAAAACCACTGTATCTGCTGCACAGTGATTGGGAAAATGCTCTAGCAGAGCAGCTACAAGTAGAGCAGGCTGCCAAAGCATGATGCACCAGGAAAAGGAGCACAGCCTCAGTCCTCAGAGGCTGCTGTGAGATCCAACTCTACTACTTGGCTTTCAGGGAAAAAGGCAGGAGAAAGGATTGATCCTACTCTGGGATCAGGAGATTAGCAAGGTTCTTAATCGGAAATTGCTCTTCCTCATGCTCAAGAGCCACAAAGGCTCCTTACCCTGTCCCCGAGCTGCCCCCTCCTTACCAGACAGTCTCGCTGCAACGTCTTCACCAAAGCACTGAAGGTGTCTGCATCCAACATCAGGCCCTCGGGCATGTCTTGGATGAAGTCCAGATCCTTGTATGTAGGGCTGGACTTTTCTTTTTCCTTCTTGGATGCTCGGCGTTTGTAGGTTGAACCTTTGAGGTCAAATTTCAGGTGCATTTTCACCACTCGAGGCAGGATGTTGTTCATTACAACCACGCGGATGTTTTTGCCCCCGGACTGCACACAGTACAGTCCATAAAACTTGGGCAGCAGTGTCCGGGGGTTCTGGTTCAGATTCTGTAGCAAGGGTGGAAAAAAGCATGGAGAAAGGCCATTGAGCAGAAAATTCCTGCTGTGTTCACCACAAAGCACGTTAACAGTTGGACTAGTGGTTCTTCGCTGAGCGGTTCTCTGAACTTAACAGGAGCTCAGTGTACACATTTTACAAAGTCCTGCATTTCAGTGTCTTTAGGACGTGAAAATACCGGGACTGAGATGTTCACCACTCTCTGGGCAAATAAACAAGTCCGGAAATCCCCTGCTTTCCCCAAGTACAGCAGCTAAAAAAAGGAGACCAAACTGGGAGAGAAATAAACACAATAAGTGGGAACTTCAAGCTTAAAAATAACAGCTCTCTTTATCTCTCCACAAGTGTCAGAATCAAGAGCCATTCTCTGGCCCAGAATAAACCAGGGACAGGGTTATTTTTCAAACATAAATGTTCTCCTCCTGTTGCAGAGTTGCTTTATGAAGCAGTCAACCAGAGAGCACGGATATCCTGTTCCACTGTCATTTCCTTTTTTTAGGCAGCAGAATAATTAGGAATGACATGACAGGCAGGATTTGCTTGTTCAGCTTTGAGTACATTTGGGAAGGAAACAGAACTTCTCTGCACACTGTGGCAGGAAGGACAGACCTGAAGGTTCTGACAGACAGCAGAAACGTGACTGTATTAAAATTTCATTCCCCTCAGCTCACCCACCTCAGCACAGCAGTGAGCCCTCTTGGAGAGTGACAAAAGTAACAGAGGCAGGTAAATGGAAACAGCTTTAAAGCAACTCAGGATGAAACAACCCTGCTTCCTTTCCCTGATTCCTTTGATATGGGTGGTTTCCCAGGAGCAGCAGGGTAATCAGGCGTAGTACCACAGAACCCACAGACAGTGGAAAGCTGCAACAGGTCACTCAGAACTCTGCATCAGACTTGTAAGTTCAGTTTAATTCACTGACTGATGATGGCAGGATTAACAGTCCAACTCCATTCCCACTCAAAACCTCACACCTGATTTACTACACAAATTAGACAACAGGCAGTGCTTTCCAAGAAAACTCATCCTGTCCAGGAACGTGTCACTTGCAAAAGCAAGTGACTCACAAAATCTCAGGATGGTTTGGATTGGAACAGACTGTAAAGACCATTTGGTTTCACCCATTTCCCCTATCCCAGGTTGCTCCAAGCCTCGTCCAACCTGGCCTGGAACATTCCCAGGGATAAGGCAGCCACAGCTGCTCTGAGCAACCTGTGCCCTACCTTAAAAACGAAGAATTTCTTCCTGGCCTGACTGTCACTAACATACAGACATCCCATAACCTGTCTCTCTTGGGTAAATTTTCCCCAGTAAATATTGAGCAATGAAAGCATTTTCACAGAACCAGTGTAGGATCACATAAACCCACTGCACCAGGCACATAGATGGGGCAGCAGCATTGCTTCTCATCACCTTCTCCTTGGTATCTTCACAACAAACAAATCACTGGTCATTGTAACTGAATGTCAAGAGTCCTCATCCATTAAGCTGGAGCCTCCAGCACAGTTGTGCAGGAAGACCAGCTCCTGGATTTTACACCAAAACAGCAGGTTTGGGTCCAATTAACTTGACCCAATGCAAGTCTCAATATCCTGCCTTGCCAGATTGATCTGCAAAGCTGGCTGGTACCAGGGGGGCCTCCAGTTGGGAATTGCAGGCAGTGGGAGTGAGGACAATCCTTGGAGTAATGGTCAAACAGCAGGAATGGGAGAGATTCAGGGACAGCAGCGCTTTCCCCACAAAACTAAAGTGGTTGTGTTATTGCCTGGAGAAAGAGGAGGCTCAAGGGGGACCTTTTGCTCTCCACAAGTCCCTGACAGGAGGGTGCAGCCAGGTGGGGATCAGGCTCTGCTCTCAAGGAGCAAGGGACAGCAGGAGAGGAAATAGCTTCAAGTTGTGCTAGGGGAGGTTTAGGTTGGATATTGGGGGAAATTTCTTCATGGAAAGGGTTGTAAAGGATTAGAACAAGCTGTTCAGGGCAGTGGTGGAGTCAACATTCCTGGAAGCATTCAAATAATGTGTGGCTGTGCCACTTGAGGACAAGATTTAGTGGTGAACATAGTGATTGTGCTGAGCTGAAGGTTGAACCTGATGATCTTGGTACTCTTTTCCAGCCTTAGGAGTTTTACTATTCTATGACTGCAATCAGCAGCTATCCCCAAATACAGGCTTGGGCAAATGCACACTGCCAAGTGAAGAGGAACGAACTAGTTCTGGGAAAAGGACACTCAGAAACACACATCTGGGAAGCCATTCTGAGGCCAAAACATGCTTCCAAACTATGGTACAATTATATGCCTCACGTTTACCCACAGAGTTTGCAAATAATCAGTAGGATTTGTGCTTCTGGGACTATTTCATGACATGCTGTTAACACTGTCCCTGGCATGGGGGCAGGCCACAAGACACCCAGGTGGAGGACATGCCCTGGGAGATGCTCTGCCATGACAAAGCCTAGCTGGGTCCGAGGTCCTGGGTGATACACACCATGTAGTATCCAGGAAGGAGTTTCTGCAGGAATTCAGCTTCCTTGTGCATCACAGTTTTTATGATGAATTCATCATCGCTGGTGACATAGAAGAGGGAGCCGCTGGCCCCGGGGTTGGACAGCTCGATCAGAGGCTCGTTACATAACGAATACTAGTGAGAAAAAGAAAAGAAGGTGATGTTTTATCCCCCATTAGTGGTAGATTTGAGTCCTATGCCCTCAAGGCCTTCCCCATAATGTCATCTCCCTGGGAGATTACAGGGTAGTAAAGCTCAAGTGAGAACTATTTTCATTATAGGTTAGGTCTGAGCAGCCAGAGTGATGGAAAATTTATAATTAGGAGGCTAAAATTACAGTTCAGGGCATCCCAACTGCTCAGTATACAACTAATCATCTGCTTTCAGGAACATCCAGCCTTTGTAATGACATCTTATCTGTTCCCATTGTGCCTGCACGCACGTATCACATTCAGGCTCTTTGAGCACAGCCCGGCACACGCTGATGGACAGAGGATTTCAGGAGACACCACAGTCTGCTCAGGGAACTGCACATCACTGTGCAGGAGGGAACACAATGCACTGGCTGTTCTCAGCAGCCTCCCCTGTTCCCTGCAAAAACCAGTGCCTGATTCACAGAATCCCAGAATGGTCTCGGCTGGAAATGACCTTAAAGTTCATCTCATTCCATACATGGGCAGGGACACCTTCCACTAGACTAGTTTGCTCCAAGCTCCATCCAACCTGGCTGTATTTTTACAGCCACACTTCACTCCAACAAGCCTGCTGAAAACATGTGACAAGTCTTATCCCAGGTGTGCAATCAAAAGGGATAAGCCCTGCTCAAGCACAGCAAAGAGTTCTGCATTGGGGCCTGAACTGGGAGAATATGTCTGGTCATCAGGATGCAAACAGCACGTCCTCAAATAAGGACTTGCCCAGCAGCAGAGGGAAAAAAAAAAGGAGAAAGCAAAGCAGGCAGATGCACTTTTTAGCTCACTGCCCACCCAGGTACTGCAGGGGTCAGGTGGGTTCAGGGTAGGATCACACAACTGCCCGGTGAGATGGGGAGAGTGAGGTGGGGCATGGAAGGGAGGTGATCAGAACAATAAATTAAATGCTCATCATTATGTAATGAAAACGGCTTTCAGTTCTGCACAGATTAACAATCCCAGACTTGATCAAGTTAATCATCTCATGCATAATTAAAGGCATTTGCTGCTGTGGTAGGCAAGAGACAATCAGGAGAAGCAGAAACAAACATATCAGAGCCCGTACCTTTGCAACTGAGGCAAATTCCTTGCCTGTCCTCAGTTCTGAACACTCATCCATCAGGCAGCACTGCCTTGGCTGGCACAAGAGGGGATCACTGTTACCCTCCCACCAGCCACTGGCACAGGTTTGTTTCACTGGCAGGTGTTCAGCTGCGATCACCCCCATCTACAGGTGAAAGGGCTGTTCCAAAAGGGGAAGATGTGCACTCGTGGATGTGTTTCCTTTCCCAGTTCACATACAACAGGATGTCACAGAAAGGCAAGGGCCCAAATTCAACCACAGTACACTTGAAGCCCCAACAGCTTGTACTCCAAGATATTTGAAAACCAGCCTTTCCAGCTCTGAGGAGCTTTTGAAGCACAAGAACAAGCTGTGGTTTATTCTGTCTTTTTAAGATGATTGTGCCTGCACACACGTATGATGATAAAGTAAGTACGCTCACATAGCTCTTCAGTGAGTACACAAGAAAAAATTCCCATCTTTGTCCTTAGAGCCACAGGGGACATTACAGGGTTGCACCCAGCAGAACACAACTCCTTTGGCTTGTAAACACAGCAAGCTGTTGTTACTACAAGGACCAGAGAGGGAAGCCCATTGCAGGGCTTAAACAGCTCACACTGTGTGCAGGTCATGGCCTCCCTCCAGTACAGGCCAGCAGCTGTACTGGAGGGAGGCTGTTCAGCAAACTCAGATTTGGAATCCTGATTTGGAATCATGGAATGTTTTGGGTTGGAAGGGATCTTAAAGCCCATCTCATTCCACCCCCTGCCATGGGCAGGGACACCTTCCACTACACCAGGTTGCCCCAAGCCCCGTCCAATCTGTCCTGGAACACTCCCAGGGATGGGGTAGCCACAGCTTCTCTGGGCAACCTGTGCCAGGGCCTCGCCACCCTCATAGTAAAGGTAAATAAAGGAGGAAAAGACGGAGAAATCTGAAAATATATCCATACCAAATAATCATCTGGACGAATCCCAAAGAGCTCTCGGAAGTACCGGAAAGCCACTGGGGCATAGGTCTTGAACCTGAAGTCAGCATAGTGGTGAGCCGGGGTGAGGTTACTGCCTTCGCTGCACAGAACACACACATGGGCAGGGCCTGTTACCATTCACCAGACACGGACAGTCACACCAAAGCTACTGTGTATTTCAGATGCACTGAGCCTTGCAAAAAGACGTGTTTGGACCACCTTTCTTCTGTGGTAGCAAAAAGGTTTCAAACTATCTGCCAAATCTACTTCCAGAGATTAAAGGAACAACCACTTGCCAAGCAGAATATATTTACATGGAGAATTTAACTTTTATGAGCTTTGTTTATTCACAGTTAAGAGTGCTCCCAGAAGGAGTTTCTTCCATCTAAAACACGGTATGATTTTGTGGAAAAAATTCTAGATGGACAGCCAGAAAGACAAGCACATAGGAAGGATAACAAACTGGAGTGTACAGTACTGCATCTTGCACTGTACTTCCCTGCAGGCCAGTGCACTGCAGATTCCAACACTTCCCACTGTTCTGTTTGTATATCACAGAGCAGATTTAATACATTCAGAGTATGCAACTCTGATCTAAAGACAAATGGAAGCTCTCTTGAAAAGTCAGTGAGAGGAAAAGAAAAGAAAATAAATAATTCATGCATTCGTTCTTTCCCCCTTCTCCTTTACCTTGGGAAAAAAATGCTCTCCACCACGTAGAAGTCCTGCATCAGGACATCTCTCTCTGGCTTGGAGCTCAGATTGCCCACAGTATATCCAATCCCCAGCTGGATGGCCCCCTTCAGAGTGGATGAGGTGGTCTGGCAAAAGGAAAAGAGCAGTCAGTGAGCACTTGACAGCAGATAAATCACAATAACATCCCCTGCATTACAACACAGTCATGTCTGTGACTTCTGTGGGGTCATCTCAGGCACCACACACTGCTAACCAAGTTTACCCAGGCACTAAAGAGATGAATTAGGGCTTCAGATTTGCTGTCTGCAGGATTGTGCTGTCCAAGAGTGCTACATAAAAATCTCAACCAGATTAATGACTACTGGGCCATATCTTCTCTCAGCCTGTCACTCATACTTAGGTGCCATCGCCTATTCCCCAAACCCAAACCTTTTTGTAGGTGGTTTCCCCAGAAGCATCCACACTTCGATGGCCAATCTTCTTTCCTTGGCCTGGCTGTCCTGGCAGTGATGGGCCCTGCAAGGAGAGCACAAGGATAGTCAGGGCACAGGCTGAGCTGCCATCAGAGCAGCACAGCCACATTTCCACACTGTACTGCACACAGGGATCATGGTACTGCTGGAGAAAGCCCTGCAGTGTGCCAACAGGTGAAATGGAAACTCTTTGAATTATACTTCCACCCCTCAAGATGAGTTAGAATAGCAACACTCCACCTGACACCTCCACTGCTCACTGGCAAAGCTCTCAGCAAAGATGCTGAGCTCAGAAAAGATCCAGCTGCCAAGATTCCCCTGGTGCTTAACTGTGGTTTCCCATTGATTTAAAACAGTGATGTATTAAATCAAACAGCCACAGAGATTTACTCTTAAGATCCCATGCCCTAGGGTGTCACACTGACACCTTGAGTTTTGCTGGAGAGATCAGAGCCAGCTGATGGGGACAGCCCAACCCCACTCACGTTGAGATAATCCACTTAAGCAAGATCTCATCTGTTTACAATTCCAAGGCTGAACCCACACAGGGTGAGCCACAGGAATGTCTCTTCCACAAGTTTTGAAGTTTACAGAAATGCTATAGACTGCCAGCACTTCAGGGTGACAACAAACTTGCTCCTGCCCCCTTCTCCTCTCCCACCTCTGAGTCTGCCTAGGCTTTTCTTTGCCAACCCAGGAGGGCTGTTCCTATAACAGCCTGGTGTAACCAGGTGTTGGGAAGTTCCCTGCAGCTCCTTTTGCAGCCCTAGGGACTCTACTCCACCACCAATCAACACCACCCACACCCATGGTCTCTGCCAGTTGATCTGCATGGGCCCTGGAGCCCACCAGACAGCTAGAAATGCTGGTGAGAGACCAGTACCATTTCAGGGTTTGCTACATTGCAGAACAGCTTTGGATGTTCCTTTGAGCAGCATGCAGAGAGATCCAAGGTCACTTCCCAAGTGACTGTTCTATCCCTGTCCCTCTTGAGTGCTGCACAGACCCAGCTCCGAACCAATGGCTTCAGCAGACAATGGATAATTTTGCTCAGAATAAGAAGTTCTTTGTACTTTAGCTTTTGATCAAGAGCTTGCAGTTATTTCTGGTCAATCTGCTTGTACTTCTCGTACTAAAGGGCAGTCTGAGTCCTTCTTCAAAAATCCCATTTCCTACCCTATTTTATTAGCAGGGCCAGCCTTGCTTCTGAGCATTCCTCCTCCAGCAGCTGTGAGCAGTAGCAAAGCTCAGCCTCCTTCTACTAATCCATTGGTTCTTACTCCATGCAAGCCCAAGCTGTGTTGTCCTGCCTTGCCAATGGCTCACCATCATCCTCCCAACATGATAAGCAGACACAGGCACGGGGAAGGGACTGCCATCCTAGGACTGCAGTGACAAAAGTTTCCTCCAGTCTTCTGCTCTGCCTGTGTCTGTTTCCAGAGCAAGAAAAAGTGCCCCAATTTCTGCACTGAACAATGCAACCAACTTCCACAGAAGCTGAGCTTCCCACTACGTATATTCTGGTATAAAAGAATCAAGTGTCACATTCCAGGCAATTTTATGGGAAGATTTTGCTGTTCATGTCTACAAATGTGCATCATCCCAGGTAAGGAATGGGAAGGAGCATATAAAAAAATTTGATCAAACAAAAATCATTTGAACATGATGCCCTAAACCATGAGTGTGGGTTTCAGGGAACAGCTTTCAGGCACAGAGCCTCCTACTGGATTCCCTGCTGCCAACTGTGAAGAGTTTTGCTCCAGAAGGTAACAGTGACTCAGAACCTGTGACCTGGAACATGAGAAGATGAGTCCGTGGAGATGTTCCCCTGTTTTAGGGCTTCACAAATCACAGCCTCCCCAACTCGTTCCCACCAGTGGGAAAGACCCACCAGAGAGGCCTGGAGATACCCAATACATGCATTCTCCAGTTACCACCTCCAGGTGATGGTGTGGAAGAGATGCCCTCAGTCACTGATGCTGAGGCATCATGGATCACACAGCCAAACCAGCCACATGATTGGCACAATCCCTCCACATCCCTTCTGTGACTGCAGTGATACCAATGAAGGGACCCCAGAGACCTGCCACTAATTTTATTTCTCCCAAATAACAGATATCAATTTTGTAGTAACCTCGTAAGTATTTTGAAATGCAGTTTGGCTCAAAAAAGGCAGGTATAAGAGTTTCCTAGAGCTCTGTGTTCTCATTTCTCAACACAGGATTGTCAAACCCAGCTTTACACATCTCACCTCAGTGACAGCTGTCTTCTTTGGGCCCAGACCTGCAGACAAAAGGGAAGAGCATCAGGAAAAGTAGGGACATCAAATAAAAGCCTCCAACCCAACCACTAAAACTGGGAAAACAGCTCAATGCTGTACTTGTCAAGTACAGCAGCCATCCTTTAGAGCAGCTGGTTTTACTCAGTTTTCAGATTCACCAGTGCAGGAATCTAATGGTACAGGTGTCACCCGAACAATTTCCTTTTCAGAAGCACAAAAATGCACATTTTTTCCCAGCAACAGTATTTCCTAAAGACTTCAGCAGAGAGGTCTTGCAAATCCCTGCTGCTCCATTAAGCAATGGATCCACATTACACCAAAGAGTTGGCTCCACTAAGAAGCCCAGAGAGACACTCCTGAAGCTGTTTTCTAGCCACTCAGAAGGCACTTGACAAAATTTGATCAATTGATAATTGAATGTATTTATAGAATCCTATGTCCAAATATATTACACAAATGAATGCATCATTTAGCTTTATCGCTGCCTCAGGAGAAGCCACTGCTGCTCCAGTACAGCCAACGGTGGAAAACAGGGTTTTGCCTCAGGCTTTTAGGTATAGAATCAGAGCAGGAAACATAGGCCCAAACCCTCTGACATGAGGCCATTTCCCATTTCCTAGCCTGAGTTTGTTTTTCTGAGTTTTCCTGAACACAAGTTTGCAAGAAGCTCCTTAACTTCAGACAGCGGGGAGTACAGGCTCCTGTGTGGAACATGGGACCATGAGATTCAGCCCAGATGGCTTCTAAGAGCTACCATGAAGGATCAAGAGCTGCTGAAGAGGAGCTCCCCACACCACCCCAGCAGTCCCCCAGTACCTCTGTGTGCATAGGCCAGTTCTCATGGGGGAGACTCCTGCATAGAACACAAACCCAAGGGACAACTTTAAGGCCTTACTTCCAGGTATGAGTCTGCCACTCCCTGCTCCTGTCCTACAGAATTCCTACAGGTACAGATCCTTATCAACACATAATCCTTCAGAAAGGGCTTAATTTTGCAAGAGACCATTGAGTGGAGTTTTGAGTTCATCTACACTCAAATTAGGGGGTGATCTTCTCTGAGGGGGAGTGGATGTCCTCTGTCCCTCCTGGCTGGAGAGCAAGCCCTAAGCACCCAACCCAACTTCTGCTGCTTCAGCATCTCCCCCTGCTCCTTCAGCATCTCCCCCATTCGGTGAAGGAAGAACTTCACCAGCTTACCCATAGTACCTGTTCAACTCCTTCAAAGAGAAGCAGTGCTGCTACTCCAGGTCTTGTTTCCAAAGGAGCCTGAGCAAGAACCTGGGCATCAGTACCTGAAGGGGCTCCAAGAGAGCTGGAAAGGGACTTTGGACAACGGCCTGGAGGAACAGAACAAGGGGGAATGGCTTCCCACAGCCACAAGGCAGGGTTAGATGGAATATTACAAAGAAATTCTCCCCTGTGAGGCCCCAGCACAGGTTACCCAGAGCAGCTGTGGCTGCCCCTGGATCCCTGGAAGTGCCCAAGGCCAGGCTGGACAGGGCTTGGAGCAACCTGGGGTAGTGGAAGGTATCCCTGCCCACGGCAGGGGGTGGAACAAGATGAGCTTTAAGGTCCTTTCCAACCCAAAACATTCCAAGATTCCATGATAATAGGATGACAACACTAGGGAAGTGTGTGACTCAAGTTACATTTTGGAAAATATTTCAGACTCTGGAAAGCAAATAAACAACAAGCCAAACAAAAAACCCTTGGTGATCACAGGGGAGATGAAGCTGCTCTGACTCAGAAGCGCTGCAGTTGTCTCACCATCCTGACCTCCACAAACTGGGCAGTCCCTCATGTGAAACAGGTCTTGTCACATGGCATTTTGAGCTGTCTGCAGAGCACCCCTGGGCCTACAGCCTGGCCTGCGGGGCAGAGCCAGGGTGGCACAGGAGAGTCACTTGTTTCTCTCTTTTAAACAGGGCCCAACTCCTGCCTCAGGAACAGTCACTGAAATGCCACTCCCTGTGTCACACAATCCCATTGCAAACAGGGAGAGGGAAGTGAGCAGAGTGGGAACCCAAGGGGTGCAGAGCAGCTCCCCTCTGTCACACACTCAGGTCGGGTCCCCTCAGGTGAGGGGGTGTCACTGACAAAGACTGTGACACAGACCTCAAGTGACATGAACCCTATCACTCCTCCAGCTCTCAGACTGCAGCAGCGCACGGCTCAGGACCACTGTGAGCTCAAACTGTGCTGAAATATTAGTTCTTTGGCCTAAGCCAACACAATTTTGTGATCATTGAACAAAACAGCCTGCAATGGCCCAGAAAGCAGGAAATAAGGCTCTGAGCGAGCATTTGGCTAATGAACTTCCAGAGCACAAACTGAAGCAGCACTTCCAGACTATGGGGGAATCCAAAGGAGCTAATGCTGCTCCAGACAGAGCACTGGAAATCACTGGGAACACAGCACAGCCGAGAGCCCTGGGCCAGGGGAATGTGCTCTCCCTGCGCGGCTGCCACCGCTCTCCTGCTGCACTAATCTCGTTTCTGCACTTTGTCACAATTCCAGAGCAGGAGATTATCTTTAATTTTGTGATAATTACCACAAGCCACTTTCATTCCCAGCTTTTAAGTGTCTGCTGCTGTACATGTACCAAATGTGGAATCAACACCAGCCATCCGCACAAAGGAAAGGTATCAGAGGCAAGGAACCACAGATCTCTGGGAGAAATGATGCCTGATGTGAGCAAGAGCAACACCAGCAAAACTTCCCTCTGCCCCCACCATTAATAAAAGTAATCAGCTTTATAAAATCAACTTGTCTTGTCAGAAAATGTAAAAATCTTCTAATGGCTCCTCTGTGCATGGCACATGGCTGTGCTCGGCTTAAACAAGGTGACAGATGGTCTCGTAAAATCTGATTTAACTCCAGCTCCAGGGGTTATTGAGCCACAAGGCAGTGCTGGGGTTTGCGGGAGTGGGAGCACGGCTGAGGGAAGTTTCAACACTTAACAATCTAATTGAAATGATTCTTATCCTGTTTGGTGTGGCTGATGAGGCTGTGCTCAGAAATGTGACGAGCGGCTCCGGAGGGGAAACCCTGAGATGAAACCCCAACTTTCTGCCCTGCCTCCAGTCTGTGCCTGGGCTTTGCCAGGCACTTCATGCATGCTTGACCTGCTGCCTTCAGTTCTGTTCTCATCTGTGCATGGCTCTGAGTGACCCTGTCCCAGTGCTTGAACTTCTATGGAGCCTCTGAAATAAACACTTCAATTGTGGCATTCAGCCATACCCATCTTAACTTGTGTTTTTTCCATATTCACAGTCACATCGTCCATCTCCACCACTAAGCTGATGCCCTGCAAGACAGGCAGGAATTTCCTCCTGGAAAGCCTCCGCCCAGGAAAGGGCTCAAGTTTTAGCTCTACCAGCCAGAGGAGCAAAACCCCCACAAGGTAAGGGTGGTGAGGCCCTGGACAGGTTATCCAGAGAAGCTGTGGCTGCTGGAAGTATTACAGGCCAGGAGCTTGGATAAGGCTTGGAGCAACCTGGTCTAGTGGAAGGTGTCCCTTCCACTCCCTCCAAACTAGCTGAGGCAGGTTGACTTGCCAAAACCCTTCATCGCCAAACAAGGCATTAGAGGCTTCTGTCCACCAGAAAGGAATTTCTTAAAAGATGTACAAAAATCCAGCAGAAGCCTTATTTAAGATCACAGAATCCTAGAATATCCTGAGTAGGAAGGCACCCACAAGGACTGTTAAGTCCAAGTCCTGGCCCTTCACAGACACCCCAACAATCCCACCCTGAGCATCCCTGAGAGCGTTGTCCAAACGCTCCTGGAGCTCTGGCAGCCTTGGGGCTGGGACCATTCCCTCGGGAGCCTGGGCAGTGCATACATGATCTAAAATCTAAGTTTTCTTTATAAGACAGGTCTATACACACAGACATATATTTATAAATTGTAAGTATTTCATGCTTTATGATGCCCTAGAAGACAAAACAAATCTGAATAACCAGTGGACTCCCTTCTCTGATCAAAATGCTGCTGCATCTTCACTAAAAGCTTCACTTTGTTTAAGGGTTTATAAGGATATACAATGTGACTGGAACTAAAAATATATGAAAATAAAAATGCCATGTAAGCTCCTTGGCTGGAGGCTGCAACGACATGACTCCTCCAGAAATCCAGCACACCAGAGACATGCAGCTTGCCACTCACACCCAGCCTGGTCTAGTGGAAGGTGTCCCTGCCCATGTCAGGGGGATAGAACTGGATGAGCTTTAAGGTTCCTTTCAATCCAAACCATTCTGGAATTCTGTGAAATGCTGACAAGTTACACACACTCAAAAGGAGTGTGTTTATCTCATTTTTCACTTTCTCCATCGAGAACAAGACAATGTGACACACCTGTGCAGCCCATTTGGCCAGTAAGGGGATGTGGAGACTGCAACCAGGACATGATTCCCTTTTCCATCAGACCCCTAACATAGACTCACTTGGTCAATGCCTTATAAGCAAAGGCAGAAACAAGAGTACCAAGGAGCTGTGGAAGTTAAAGCCCCAATACACATGTATTACTATCAAAATACAGGCAGAAAGGATGGAAATTAAACACATCCATCAAAAGAGATGGCTGTTGCTGCCTGTAAGGGACTGCTGTCTGCTGGTAAAAACAAATTAAAATTAAGGGGGAGTGGGGAAAGGCGATTCAGCAAATCATGGAACAGTTTGGCTTGGAAGGGACCTTAAATCTCATCTCATTCCACCCCCCGCCATGGGCAGGGGCACCTTCCACTAGACCAGGGTGCCCTGAGCCCCCTCCTTGGACATTTCCAAGGATGGGGAAGCCACAGCTGCTCTGGGCACCCTGTGCCAGAGCCTCAGCACCCTTACAGGGAAGAACTTCTTTGCAATACCCCATCTAACCCTGCCCTCTGACAGGGCATTCCCCTTTTTCTGTGCCTCCAGGCCCTTGTCCAGAGTCCCTCTCCAGCTCTCTTGTAAGCCAGAAAACACTCCTGAGCTGGGAAGCAGCCCCTGAGCCAAAGCAGCAGCCAGCTAGGCTTCCCAAGGAGCCACCAGAAGCATAAGGCTATGTCTTAAGGCACAGGCAAAAGCAATCCCTGAATTTCTTCTTGCACTCTACTCATGTGGCTTCAACTCCCAGCACATGGAGCAGCAGCTCAGGGCAGTCCTGGGAGGGGAGACCACAGGGAGCAGCAATTGGCTTAGCCACCCCGCAGTGAAGGCAGCTGAGTACAACCTGCCCTTCCCAGGCACCTACTTCTGGTCATTAAACGTATTTTCTTTCCATAATTCAACACAATTTGATTCAAATGAGAATCATCAACTAAGGCACAAAATGAAATCAAAATTTTGGGGTTTTTTCCCCTTAAATATGCCATCTCTTGGCAGAAAGAGCTGTAGCTGTTCTGCACCCTGGGCATGGATCACTGCTCCTGCCATCCAAGAGCTTCGAGAAATAATACAGAAATAAAGCAATCTGAGATAAATTCTGTTTGTTATGTAGAAACTACATAAAGCTTTACCATCTAAATGTATCTGTTTTTCCCTGGAGTACTGCCTGACTGACTGACTTTTGGGATCATCCACACAAAACTGGTGCTAGTCAAACCCAGCCGACCCTCTCTACTGCCTGGTTCACCCCATTATTCATCCCAGTGCTCAGGCAAGGCTGGCTCCATCCCTATGGACAAAAAAATAGGGGGAGGAGAGATCTGGCTTTGATGCACCTGCAGCACGGGTAGCTCAACATTCCTCAGGACACTTTAGCCAGCATCCCAAGTCAAGCAGCTATTTGCAGCAGAAATGCTGGCAGCACCAGGCAGTATCCAAACTGGGCTACTAGGAGCAGCCAGATAAATAATCTTGTTTAATCCCACCTCAACCAACCTGACCTCCTCCCTGCTCCTTCTCATCACCCACATGGGCTCTATGCCTCTTCGCTTGAAGCACACAGGAGCCACCTTCACATAAAATGACATCTGCACACCAGCACCTGCTGCCCCAACTCCATGTGCTGCACTCTTCCCATGGCCTTTGTCTTGTTTTTCTCAGCAGAAATGCTGGGGATGGGAACAGCAAGGCTTGTACAAATAAATGGCTTGTACAAATGAAGGGAAGGAGATTAATGTACAGGCTGGGCCTTGGGGCACTGCTGTGGTACCTGCTGAGACCAGTGACACGGCTGACCCCTCCTTTCCACCCTAGGCATGGACATGTTCTTCCATTAAGTGGAGACAGACAGGCACAGGGAGCCCCAGTCCTGTCCCAGCCCCCCGCCTCAGGTTTCTGACCACCAAACTCCAGAAGCTGCTCCCCTGCTAGCTCCCAGGGATCAGCACTGAACCTGTATTTTACAGCCCAGCTCAGCTGATCAAAGCAGACTTCCAGCTTATGGAGCATTGCCAGGGACTGCCACAAAAGGATGTTCTGCAGTAAAGGCATCTACCAGCCTGGTTTATTTTTGGGTTTATGCAGAAACTCTTTCTGCCTCAAAAAGAAATCCATTTATCCCAGCTCAAGAGGCAAGGCAGAAGCTGAAGATGCAAGCAGGGAGTTAACACGTCTCTTCCGCATCGTCAGCTGCAGGTGCCACCACATCTGGGGTGCAGCATCCTGGGTGCAGCCCTACTCAGGGAGCTGAGCCAGGACATCACCAAGCTGGAACGTTTCCTTAACAACTCCCTGGAAAAGCATTTACAGAGCCAAAGCCCAATTACAGTGAGGAACGAGCAGGACAAGACCAGGGAAATGAAATTCAAAAGTAACTGATTTGTTTTCTTGTTTTGGATCAGCTGCATGTAGAAGAAGGACAATTTTGAAGTGCTGAGCCCAAAGCGTGTGACACAGTGACAAAAAGCAAAACAAAAATCTCATCAAAAGCAGCACACAATAGCTACCACCCAGCAGTGGAACAGGCTGCAGCCACTCAGCTCAGTAATTATGCAATCCAGTGGGATGTTTGGGCAAACATCTGCTCCATGGGAAAGGTGCAGCCTTATCTGAACACCGTGTTCCTGCTCCCTTCCACGCGCCGGTCACAGGAGGATTGTGGATGGAAGAACACACACTCCGCAGCACGTTCCTTGCAGGCAGTGGGGGCAGGAAGGCGAGAGGTTCCCAAGGTCAGGCACCCAGCAGCAGTGCTGGAAACACTGGCCTCTTCCCAGCTTCTGGCTTCTCTGTTTATTACAACCTGCAAGTCCAATCTGTCTACCAGCTCCACAACAAAGCTTGATCAGGATTAGAGACAGCAAACATGGAGCAGGAAGCGTCACCTCTGCAGGACTGAGCCAGTTCTGTGCCTGGGAGGACACTCAGGCACAGAGGTGCCGCACTAAAACCATGATGCCAATTTAGAGCAGGGCCATAAAAGGCTGAAGGACTTTGAAGCCACATTCCTCACAATCAACCAGAAGAGCCAGAGCAACACTCAGCTGCCCTTACCTTTGTTCAAGGGTAGGATAAGCTTCAAAACCCCTACTAGCAGGTTCCAACCCACCGACTTCACTCACTTGAGGTCTCCTGCCTGCCCAGAGCTGGTTTGGCAGCAAGAGGACACAGAACCTCCTGCTGCCTTTCTCGTTGTGTTGCAAAACCACTGGGAACCTGAATGTAGCACATGACCCCAGGCAGCCCCTGGGACTCTACTCTGTGTGTTCAGATGGAGTTTCCAGCTGCCACAAGGTCCCTGAGAGCCACTTCTCAAACCTAGGTCAGATAAGCACAAGGCAGTGAAGGAATTCACTTCCCTCCTTCACTGTCCAAGCATCCCCATCCCCCTGCTTGCAGACTCCTGCTGAGAAGCAGGATTCAGGACCTTTAACATGTCCTACCTATGTGCAGGGAAGGAGGCTCACCTCCATCCTCCAATATGCTGCTCTCCCAGTGCCACTAATAAAGAGGGAGAAGCTTGACCTGACTAATCTGAGGTTACACCCTGCCTGCCGCAGCCAGGACAATTGTTCTGTCCCAAATACCCAGGGTTTCCATAGTGGCACAGCTCAGGGCTTTGGCTGCTTGGGGCTTAGCGCCCATAGCACCTCCCAGTCAGGCAGCGATTAGAGTGCTGGGGCCTCTTCACCAGCCAATCTCCTTTTGGAACTCGTTGGCTCTGTGAGGACACTTGCAAGACAGACGCCAGGCAAAAGACAGGGAACTGCTAGCTGGAAAAAGGATATATTCACTGTGGTCAATCCCAAAATTTCTTATGCGGATAAACAGCACAGGATATTGTTATTGAGAGAACAAACCCTCTTTAACTAGAGCAGGAGGATGTCTTTGCACATAAGCCTGGCTCCCTTTCCAATATTCCTTCTCTGGGTACCCTGCAAAGGATCTCAGACTGTCTAGGGGGAGCACTGGCAATGCAAAGGAACCATTCCAGCTGCTTGCAGGAGCAGCAGCACAGAAGATATCAACAGAGTTGGATTGTAGGCTGCATGAGACAGTGACAAACTATTTCCCCAACTTTATCTCTCAGCCCTATCTCACAGAGGGTTTTGCACCTCCAGTCCAGGAGGGATCGGCCAGATAATTCGTAACTCCCACTATTTAAAAGTGTTTTCCTCAAACAAGACTGCCCTCCTGGCTCACTCACCAGCAGGAATTATTCCAATCTAATTTAATCTGAGAACCCAAGAATGCAACCCATGAAAGATATCCATAATTTTCTGACATTCTAAAAAACACATTGAAGTCCAGTTACTACAGTCAAAGAAGGTAAGGAAATCTACTTGAAGTTTCCCAATAACCACCTACCACAACACCAGGACATAGAGATGTCACCACAGTCAGCACAGCTTTAACCCTTTGGGATCCCAGCATCCCAACCAACAGCAGTCTCCAAAGGGGAAACAGCTGCTCTGTCTGCAGGCCACCTTTCACAAGACATCCCAAAGACGCACCTGGATTTTTACATAGTGGGGCATTTCCTGATTTACTCTGAAACCAAAGCTGCTCGGCTAAATCCTGTAAGATTTAATTCCACTCTGACTAATGTCACCTGACAGAGATTTTCTGAGGGTGCTCAAGCACTGGAGACTTGAAAGGGGATTTCAGTGCAAGGTTACGTACAACATGCGTCACTGGAGATAAAGTCCTTGTACCCAGCCTGATGGGTACAAACTCCTTCACCAAACACTTCCAGGTTCCCACACATGCTGACAACACTGCAATGTAGAGTTTTGCATCCCAAATAAGCGGTGGGTGGGAAAGGAGGCAGGGACATCTCTAACTTCTACCTGTGTCAAAAACGGATGTCCAGGCAAAAGCATTAGGTAGCATTTCCAGTTTTTAGGGTGTGAGTTTCTGATACAGCCCTCAAAGACCACATCCTCTGCACAACTCAGACATGGTTTTCAAGTTGACCAGGTACCAATGAAAACACACAGCTGAGAAAACATGCTCAAAAAAGCAGAGCAGTGACACATCTTTGTTTGAGAAAACAAAGGTTTGCCTTGATAATCTTGCAAGTCTTTTCCAACCTTAATGGTTCCATTAATGGTTCAATTCTATTACTACTTCTAAATAAACCTGGGTCTTTGCTGATGTAAAAAGAAGAAATCCAAGCTCTCCAGGTTGCAGATATGGCTCATCTGAGCTGGTTTCTTGGCCTCATTCAAAACTCAACTCTTCCAACTCTACTGCTTCCCATCAGCATATCCTGTGCCTGCCTGGCAGCACTTCACCACCCTCACTGCCTGTGCCTCTCCTGCACCAACCATCCAGACCCCAAAGCACAACAAAGTGAGGGTTGGCCAGCTCTTCAGGAGCAAACTCTGCTTAATCCATCCCAGCTACTGCAAATTCTTTCTTCAAGGTAGATCCAGATGGATCCTGGGCTGCTTTGAAAGAATTGTGACCAGCAGGTTGAGGAAGGGGATTCTGCCCCTCCGCCCCACTCGGGTGAGATCCCACCTGCAGAACTGCCTCCAGGTCTGGGGTCCAACATCAACAAGATACAGAGCTGCTGGAGGAAGTCCAGCGGAGGTCCTCTGCTCTGAAGCTGAAGGTGTTCACCTGGACAGCGCTCCAGGGAGACCTCAGAGCCCCTTCCAGTGCCTAAAGGGGCTCCAAGAGAGCGAGGGAGGAACTTTGCACAAGGGCTAAGAAGGACAGGACAAGGGGGGATGGCTTCCCACTGCCAGAGGGCAGGGTTAGATGGGATATAGGGAAGGAATTCTTGGATGTGAGGGTGGTGAGGTCTTGGCACAGGTTGTCCACAGGAGCTGGCAGTGTTCAAGCTTAAGCTGGACGGGTCTTGGAGCAACCTGGACTAGTGGAAGGTGCCCCTGCCCATGGCAGGCGGTGGAATAAGATGAGCATTAAGGTCCCTTCCAACCCAAGCTCCCTTCCATCCCTCCCCTCCCTGGACATGCCAACACCTCCTCTCTTCCCCAGACTGAGGTGGCTGGTACCCAGGAGGGGTCCTGAGCCTCCAGTCTTCTCCCCAGCTGGGGCACTGTGAGCAAACACCCCCCAGAGCCACAGCAGGACACAGCTCTGGACAGACAGGTCCCCGTGCTGTCGGACACAGGAATGATCTCCAGGGCAAAAGCCACTGACACAAGGTGTGGGGAGTTGGAGGCTAAGAATAAATTTATATTATTGCTCACTACCGTGTTCTTTTCTCACTGGTCTAGCTAAGGCCTTCTACTCTCTGTGACTCAAATGTTTTGGTCCTCCTGCATTTGGTCCTCAAATGTTTGGGTGCTCCTGCTCTGCTCTCACAAAGGCACCTGAACAGACGGAAGAAAACAAGCCACAGCAGAACAAGCTCCAAAGATGGAGTGTGCTGCCAAAAATCACAACTCAAAGTTTCAGCAAGAAGTCTCTCCTCTCCCTGGGATCCTGGCTGTAGCATGACAACTAGTGACTCAGCTAGCAGCTGAAAAGAAGGTACCTAAAAAACAATGACATTTCAAAAAATACTGCTAGAGCTCTTACTAGGAAATTCAAACAGGTAAAACACACAAAGAGGGCATAAAGAGATAACTTGCTGCCCATGCTGGGCTACAGGGATGTCTCAGCTGTGTTATACCAGCGATCAGGGACAGTCTCCTACAACATAGGCAGCCGTGAGCTGAAGGACAGGCTGGTTTTGGCACAGACCTGCAGCCTGCTCAAAGCTGGGGTAGAAAAGGAGCTTCTCCAGCCTGACCTAGAAGATTTCCACTTAAGAGGCTGAGCCAGGAATTTATTACTTCTATTTAACCAAGTGCAGTAATGCCCATTTATTTATTAATTTGGGAACCAGATCTCCAGACTCCGCACAGGTATGTGCCCAAACAAAGACACAAAAGAAGAAAGAGCAAAATCCAAAAGAGCACTCAGGCTCCCAAGGTGCTGCTCAGGCAGAACTGAGGGCGTTGCTGAGCTTGTTCTCCTAAACCCCCGCAGGCCCTCAGGTGCTGAGGACCCTGCAGATTGCTGGCATTGTTTTCCCCGAGGATGAGCACACATTTGTACACAGTGCAGCCACAAATGCCTCTGGGAGCAGCACCAGTTTGGGCTGAGCTTGCATGGGGCATGAAATGTGCCTCACCATTGGTATTCCTGCACTTGCACAGGACAGAGGAGTGGTCAAGGTCTCTCTGAAGTGCTGTTGTGGTTTCTAGGATAAGTCTGATAGAAGACTCTTAATAGGTGAAAGACAACAAATTACTTTGGAGCTGAACCTCAGCCAGCTGGGTCAGCTCTCTTCCCAGCTTTTCAGAGCCTCCAGATCTTGGGCTGTGGGTTTCAGAGCAGCTCTTCTCCAGTGAGGGAGTGGAGGAAAGGCATGCCTTAAACAGAGAGAACTACCACTAAAGAATACTGGGGCTCCAAACACAAGTGATCACCACAGGAAGAGCCCAGGCTGGCTGTCTACACGGCTCATAAATGTGCAGTAAAACCACTTGTAAGCTCCAGATGCAACTGGGAACAACTTGTGGTCTTCAAGGTTCTCAAATAGAGTCCTGATCCATGAACAACTTGTATCCTTCTCAGGGCTTTACTCAGCATCTGCCCAACACAAGGAAAAAGTTGGGACGCCATATGAATCACAGCATCATTAAGGTTGGAAAAGACCTCCAAGGTCATCAAGCCCAACCTCTGACTGAAGCTCATCATGCTCACTAAACCATACAGCAAAATGCCATTTCTACTTGTTTTTTGACTACTTCCAGGAATATCATCACTGTCCTGGGTAGCCTGTTGCAAGGCCTGACTGCCCATTCAGTGAGGAAATTTTCCCATTGTCCAATCTGAACCTCCCCTAGGCCACCTTGAGGCTGTTCCTTCTCTTCCTGTCCCTGTTCCCTGGGAGCAGAGCCTGACCCCACCCTGGCTGACCCCTCCTGTCAGGAGAGCCAGAAGGTCACCCTCTCCTTTTCCCCAGGCTGAGCCTCTTCAGCACCCCTAGTTGTTCCTGGAGCTCCAGCCCCTTCCCCAGCTCTGTTCCCTTCTCTGGACACACTCCAGCCCCTCAATGTCTTTCTTCTTGTTCTGGCCCAAAACTGACCCCAGGATTTGAGCTGGGGTCTCAGCAGTGTCCAGCAAAGGGGGATGGTCACTGCTCTGGTCTTGCTGGCCACACAATCCAGCAGCACAGAGTGAACTTCAGCTTAGCATTTCTGAACTACACAGAAGAACCTCATGAGTTCTTTAACAGTGTTCACTAAGACTTCAATAAAACAAGCAATGAATTCGTTCCCCTGAACCAGAACACTGTGTATGTTTGGATCAGCCAAACATACACTACCACTAATCTGCAAAAGAGAGGGGGAACAGCACAATCTGCTCCTCTGTTTGGAGAGAAACAGAAGCCACTGCCAGGCACACATCAAATATTCCCTCAGAAAAGTATCTCCAGGAGGACAACCCAGCTGTGTGCTCAGGCTTCTCCCAACCACCAGCCTTCTGGTTTATGGTGGTGGTTGCAGGGAGGTAGGAAGAGACAGAGGTGTGTGGTGACGCTGGCCAACACTTACACAACAGTTCTTAGCAGGGAATAAAGGATACCACAGGTTGACACAGGTACTCTCATAGGTTAAGGTCTACTTTTCCTGGCTCCCAATCCAGTAGCCTCCTTCCAAACCAGATGGCTTCAGCCTACAGCTCTGACCCCACCAAGCAGTGGGGCTCCCCAGCTGTACTGAGGAAGCCAAGCAGATTTGAGCGGGGGAGTTCTTTTCACAAAGCATAGCAGAAGGGCAGTTGGAAGGCTCAGAGCAGCCAGGAGCCAAAGGCTGTCCGTGGGAAGAGGAGAAGGCAGGTGTGATGAAGCAGAACCATCCTGCAGGTACCACAGCCCCTTTTAAGGATGGGCCTGACTGAGCTCTGCTGTTTTGGATAGGGCTTCTTGGCTTCCTCTTCACCAAAATGGGTGCGTTGGTTTTGCCAGCACTTAAAGGTGAGTCATAAGGCAAAGCAGGTTTGGAGACTGTTTTTTTGTTAAGTCAAGAGCAGGAGCTCTAATAGAAAACATGAAGTACCAGGCAGCACTTGCTACTTCTGCCTGCAACACAATCCTTTTTCCTTTAGATGAGCAGCTGCGATTCAGACACAGCTTATCCCTCCCTCCCACAGGTCTTGAATTAAGTTATTTTTCACCCCACCTCACCCTTACAGATTAAGTTTTTACCCCACTTCACAGCAAAACCTGCATTTAAATTTCATTTCTTCAGCTGCTCCAAAAACCCACCTTGTTTCTCTAGGTCACAGTTTGCTCTTCATGCTAGGCACTTCCAGCCTCCTTGCACTCCCAGTTTTCACTTTAAGAAAGATTAAAAATAAATCAAATTTTTGTGTTTTAAAACCTGGGAGTTCAGGGAGCCACAGTATCCCTCTGAGATTGTTATAAACCTTAAATCTCATCCCCTGTGGAAGCTTGTGCATTGCCATCCCATCCATACAAAACCAGAGCCTGCACATATTAAACCAAGTTCTTCCCAAATTGCCACGTTTCTCATTTTCTTTAATAAGCATTTTCTGGCATTATCAGTCCAGAAGCCACTTGCTCAAGAGTGTCCCAGATAGTTAATCCACCAGTGACTCCTGCCCAGTACTGAAATGAAAACAAACATCCAACCCCCTGAGACTACAGAGGAGAAAGATTGTCAGCAGTTCTCTACCATCAAAATTAATTTAAGCCTGAAGAGATGCTGGATTGGGAAGAGGTATCTTGGAATTAAAAAAATCTATATGCATATCAATCAGTATGAGGCTGCAGCCTCACCTTGAGTTCTGGAAGCAGTTTGGGCACTACAAGATCAAGGATCCAAAGCTGTTGGACAGTGTCCAAAGGAGGGACACGGAGCTGGGGAAGGGTCTGAGGAGGGGCTGAGGGCACTTGGCTCGTTCAGCTGCAGCAGAGGAGGCTGAGGGGAGGCTCCTCGGGGGCTGCAGCTCCTCCCGAGGGGAGGCAGAGGGGCAAGGGCTGAGCTCTGCTCTGGGACAGGAGCCCAGCAACGGCTGGAACTGTGTCAGGGCTTGGGCTGGAGCTCAGGGAAAGGTTCTTCCCCCCGAGGCTGCTGGGGCACTGCCCAGGCTCCCCAGGGAATGGTCCCAGCCCCAAGGCTGCCAGAGCTGCAGGAGCGTTTGGACAACGCTCTCAGGGATGCTCAGGGTGGGATTGTTGGGGTGTCTGTGCAGGGACAGGGGTTGGACTCGATCCTTGAGGGTCCCTTGCAGCTCAGGATATTCCAGGAATCTATGAAAAGTTACAAAATGCAACACAATATCCACCTCCTGAAAAACTTAATTGTCTTGTAATGTAAGTCAGAATTACAGGGGAAAAAAAACATTAAGCAAAGGCAATTGTTAACCTTTCAGATTTCAGCTCTTATCACTGAACAAACAGTTCAGTTACCAACCACAAAAACCACCCCATAACATGTGCTATTTAAACCCCCACATAATCCCCACCTGTTAGGCAAGAGTGAAACCCAAGGCCTTATTTCTGAATTCCACCTCAGCAAAGTGTAACTGAGCATGTCATTAACAGTGACAAGCACAGCTTTGAAACTTCAGCTTCATTTTCTGCTCTCTCTATTCCAGCTTTGAAGTCAGGGACTATTTTCCATCTCTACAGTTTGCATTTCTGCCAGCAAATGCTCTGCGTTTTGTACACTGCCCCCGTCAACACACAGCCAGCCAGATGGAGCAGCACCCAACACGTACAGAGGAGAGGAAAACCCTCACTTTGCAGATGACACCCAGCTAAAAGTGACATTTAAAGAGAAGACAAATGTATTCAGGTATTATACCTGCCCTCTCGGCTGCATGTGCAACTAAGCACACCACCCCTTCATCCTGGCACAGGGATGCAGAACTAGCTACACTGACAGAAACTGCGAAATCGAGAACGCAGAGAGACAACCAAGTTCCACATCCGCATCCAAGTGGAGTGACTGTGACTGCTGAAGTGCCATAAGCACATTCAGAGAAGGAGCACTCAGCCAGAGGAGGATTTTAGCTAGCTCCTTCCCTTTGAAAAATGCAATAATGGACAATTTTATAATGAAAAATCCAAAAAATATGGTCCATCAGATGTGCAGAGAAACCACAGAAAGAACAACTACTGCAGCATCTTTGTCCTCAGCTGCTGCATCCTGCTCAAAGCAGAGGTTTTGGCAATATTTCCTTGTGTCTTAGCCCAGGTCACAGAATCTGCCAAACATGACAAAGCAGCACAAAGACAGGCAGATCTTCCCTGATATTTTAGAGCAGATAACGAAGTCCATCACTTTTGCTTTGCAGAGGACTCTTCCCTCTCCCCCCATTAACCCACATGGTAAAGGCCATCAGTGTCACAAAGCCATGGTGAGTTCCAGTTCACAGTCCTACACTGGGAAGAGAGCTGTACATCCTATCGGAAGACCCAAGCAGTGGTCATGGCAGGCTCCAGTTCATCATCCTCACTTTACTTTGTACAATGTGTACATGTGTTTCTAGGCCTTATGCCAAGCCTTAAGGTTTTTCTGAAATCCCTCAGTTTTTCAGGACCTCAAGTAAAATCAATGGACACCAGCGGTGACAACTAATTAAGCTGGGCTGTCCCCTCTGTGGGATCCACTATGGACAAAGTGGTAACAAAATCGAGCAGGCTGCAAGGGCAGAAACCAGCCATGTCCCATCTCAGCCGTTGTGACTCCCAAGATTTTATCAACTGTGTTGACAAAGCAGGATACACTGCTGTTGGCAGCTGAGGTCACCTGAACTCTGCCAGAGTTCACAAGTGTTTGGACAATGCTCTCATGCACTTTGTGGGATTCTTGGGATTCTCCTGTGCAGGGCCATGATCTGGACTCAGTGATCCTTGTGGGTCCCTTCCAACCCAGGAGATTCTATGGTTTCCGGCACTGTGGTCTGCCGAGAACCTCACAGGACTTAGGAGTCTTGAACTGTGAAAGGACTTCATGAAACCTCTCCAAACTTGCCAATTACATAAAAATATTCAAGTGCTCTGAACCCCTTGTGAGTTGTATCAACGCAGCAACCCAAACTGCTCCCACTCAAGTTGCTCAATTTGGTGCCAAGTGGCCTGAATTACCTGAGCTCAGACAGCCTTGAATGAGATAAAAATCTATACACAGCCATTCTGAGCCAACTCCATCACTGGAGGGCTGACAGGACAGCACTGAACAGCATCTGAAGCAGTGCTGTGACTGTACTGCTGCCCAGCTGTAACTGGTGTGAAACCAGGTAAATTCATAGAGCTCAGGAGGATGCTGTTAACTTGCCCTTAAAACAGAATCACAGTTCCATCCACAAATCAGGAATTCCACTCCAAAAAATAATTGAAATAATTGAATTAAATCACCTTGAAGTCATTCACCTCATGCACAGAAACAAGACTGTTCCACCGTACTGTTGGAGAGCTATATTTGATTTTTTTTGGTAGGTAATAAACAGGTAGAGAAGCCTCCCAAGGTCACAGGATGCTCCACAGGTCAACAGCAGCAAGACGAAGGTGGTCCCCCCTCATCATCACCTTGCAGCACATGTGGCCAGGATGTTCTCCCATCCCGCAAGAAAGGAAAGAGGGAGAGCAGATTAAGGTGACCTACATTACTCCTGCTCTAAATATACAGAATTGCTTTTATTCTACCTACCTCATTCCTCCCTGGCCTTCCTGTCCCATATAGGGTTGGCAAGACCCCTCTGCCCAGGTGGGAGGTACAGGTGGGGTGAACTCAACCTTAACCAGGGAGGCAGAAAGCAAGTCTGGGCATCAAGCTTGAACTCCCAAGAGACTGAATTTGCAAACAATGCTCTTTCAATGGAGATGACACATGTTTCTATGTGTCCTCAACTCCATCAAGCTGCACTTCACCAATGTCAGTGGTTGTCTCAGCCACTGGAAATCTGGACCTTCACTTACTTGGGGTGACAGAATATAAAGCAGCAACTTAGAACAGCAAACTCCAACGGAAAGAAACGTCTAACTAGCAATTTAAACAACATCTTGTCAGGCGGCAAATGAGCAGGCAAAACAATCTTGACTAATTCTACTCTTGCAGAAGCACAACATGGTCACCAGCACAGTCTGATGCATCCAAGACACCCATTTTGAAGGGCAGCATCCTGATGTGCCCAAAGTTTGGGTCACACTAAGGACAGGCTTCCAACACCAGCCCTGCTAAATGACTGTGAACTCAGGTCCCTGGCCCCAAAAGCAGCAGAACTCTTCTCCTATGGAAAAAAACCATGAAACAGCTGGGGAATTACTCTTGATTTACTAAATTCAGTGAAGGAGTAGAGACCCGACTGGCTCCCAGACCAGCACACCCTTCCTCCAGTGAGCTGCATTTCCTCCAGGAGATGGCTGAGGTCAAAGCACTGCCAGGTCTTCTGGAAAAGAAACTAGGAGTTGTCTGCCATGGTACAGGAATGCAGACAACTTGAATGTGAAGAGTCAGCAGTTTGACAGAGCGTTGTCCAAAAAAGCACTACTGAGTTTTAATGAAGAGTTAACAGCTGTTGTGCCTAAAAAGGCCCTCACAGCATGAAAACTCATTTTTTGCAGGAGCCACCAAGACCCATGCAAGAGCTCCCACAGAAGAGCAGAAGCAGGAAAGCTTTAGCAGCAGCAGCCAGAGCACATGGCAGAAGCTGAACCAAACCTCATTCCCCTGTGTCACTGGGAGACATGGAACATTATGCAGTAAAGCGGAAAGCAGTGTTTGAGCTCTGTGGGGTCTGACCAGTCTGACCAAGCTCCCCACCAGCCACGGCGCCAGTGGCACCACCCCAGCAGCGTTGCTTCATTTTAATGACCACAAACAAGGCAAAGCTGCCCTTGTCTTGTAATCCATTAATTCCTCCCAGTTCAGGAGAATTTGAAAGTGGAGCTGTTTCACCCAGAACAAAGACAGGAGCCTGCCTGTGCTGTTCCCATGCTCAGCTAATCTCCAGGCCCTTTCAGTCATGGATGTGGATCGGCCTGGGCTGGTCTTGTGACAAACCCCAGGCCATGACCTGGTTCCCTTTCCTGGATCAAGGAGTGCCTTGCGCAGCAGGAGCAGCTACAGTTGTGCTCCTGGAATGTGGGCCCTTGCCTTTCAAACACTGCTCATGCAACAGGCAGGTCTTCAATGATGAAGGCAAACAGCTGGTTTACAACTTCTCTTTTCTCCCAGGAAGTCTTCCCCACCCTCTCTAGTAGCAATTTCTGCAAAGAGAACATGCAGATTCTGCTGATTACAAAGGAGATGAGGACTGGGCCCCCTTGATGAGTCTGCAAAGTATTTATACTCCTCATACTGAATGCAAACTGCACAGGCAGTGGTTGGACACAGCAAAGTTTGTTTCCTGCAACTCCAGATCCAAAGTCGAGCAGTTATCCAGAGGGAGAGCACTTCTCATAGGCATCTGCCAGAAGTGCTGTAAAGAACACGTCAGCTCCATGTTATAAAAGAACACAGCTCTTCTGCACATATGGATTATTCCAGCCTGATTCTGTGTAACTGTAAATATTTAAGAGAACCCTTCACACCATACACTGACTCCCTAGCTGTACACATTTGTGGTTTTTTCAATAGAATTAGGAAAGAGCAGTACGCTTGCTGTAGCTGAAAGCTTGCAGCTTTCAAAGAAAGCTGGAAGAGATGCAAAGGGACTCGCAGCCTCTCCCCAGAGCTGTGAGATAAAAACATGTCATGGTAAGTGGTGACCAGCGGCATGGGCAGGGCTGGGAATGCTGGGGCAACCCAGAACATTGCCAGCTTCAGATTTCCTCCCCACCACAGCATGTCCTCTGACTCAGTCTGGTAATTCACCACAGGCCAGTGCTAATACCCACATGTAAGCTGAGGAAGCCACAAGAACACACCATGGAGGAGGATGATACTTAATTAGGGATTGACAGCATTTTCTGCTAAATATGTGGGTGAGGAAACAAAGTAACAGAAAAGCTTCTCTAATAATTTTTAGCTTTTTAATTACAAAAAATGCTTTCCAGAAAGTCTGGAGGCTAACCCAGCTATTGGCATCACTGAAAAAGTCAAACAAACAAGTGCCAGGCTGCTTAGGAACTGAGTATTTCAAAGACCTACCTAAGAAGGAAAGGCCCCAACATCACCATATGATCACTGGCTTCTTGGAGAAGTCAGGCTCCTGTCCACAGACTCAGTCTCCAAGTTCTCCCCAGAGGAGGTGCAGAGCCTAGGAGAGCCAGCAGCTGCTTACCCTTTGGCACGTGCCTCCCAGGCAGGAGAACAATGCTGGACTCTACTGAGATTTCTGCTGATGGAGTTCAAGACCAAGACCACCTTACATAGGCCACAAGTTTGGTTTTTTTACATGACCCTCTACCTTCTTGTGCTTTCGTTTCATTTCAGCATTGAATAGTCTTTGGCTTCTAACCCTTTGATGTGCCTTGATTTCCCTCTCTGCTTGTGCTCATGTCTTTTCTGGTCTGTGAGTGCGTTCCTGTGGCAGAACAGCTGGCAGCAGAGGCTCAGAAGGGCATGTGTCCTCCTCCCAGCATTAGAGGAAAACACAAATGGCTGCACAGGTGCCCTCAGCCAGCAGCAAACATCCAGACCATGCTTGGCCAGGAATTCTGCTTTGCCAAAGACTTACAGAACACAACAGTACTTTTCTCCTTTGAGTTCCTGCACTCACCACAGATTTAGAAATAATAAAATACCAAAGAGGTGTGTCCATCTATCTAACAGTAAATACTTACAGGAAATCGACACTAGGGCTTTGCACCTGCACAATGCTTCTGCCTGGTTCCACAGACATGATCAGACAATCAGTCTGATGTGACTAAAAAATTATGTTGTTGGGCACATTCATGAGGTGACCCAGCTCGTAGGCATGGGAGACGGGTGAAGGACAGCAACACTGTCACTGGGTTATTAAACAAATCAGAGGAGCCTATCAGAGATCTTGATTAGAGACTTGGAAAGACTTAATGGGAAAGGAAATACCCCATCTTGGCACCTGCTGTTCTGCTGCTATTTAAGAGTTTCAAGGCCAGTCTGGATGGGGCTTGGGAGCACCCTGGCCTAGTGGAAGGTGCCCCTGTCCATAGTAGAGGGTTGGAATGAGATGGTCCCTTCCCACCCAAACCATTCTTTCATTCTATGATTCAAACATTAAGTCACTTCTCTCCCAACATAAGCACCTTGGAGAAAAGCAGGTGCCAAGGCCTCTGGGCCTCTGTGTTAAACTGGAAGAGTGTATCCCAAAACTGGCAGCCTGCTCTAACACCTGCTGCCCCCACTATCTTCCCTGGGACCCAGGGGAGATCTGTGAGAGTGCACCCATGGGATCAGACCATCTAGAGAAGACAGGAGCTGCTTTGGCTCTCACTTTCCTGCAGTCAGGATGCCAGAGGGAGCATCTCCTGCTAGTGACATAGCAAAATGCTGCAGATGGGAGCACTGAGTGTTCACTTCCACCTAAACAAAGCCAACCTTCCTTGCACTGGGATTAGGAAATATTTCCCCCTCCCACTCTGTTTCTGACATTCCCCAGGGCAGTGCAAAAGGTGCAGTGATTTCTGCTTTTTGAGTTTTAAGTTAATGACCCCCACATAACACCTGCAATTCCCACAGGCACAGATGAACAGATCTCATACCAGTAGGTACCAGCAAGCACATGGTACCACATCCATGTCATGAGTGAGGAACCTGCCAGACCTCTAGAGATTAATTATAGTACATGGGAATATGCTTGGCAGCCCAAAAGGATGGATGGGAATAATCAAACACTGACAAAGCTGAAGCATCAAGTGATGAGAAGAGCTCTCAAATCTTTGTCAGGGTATCACACAGCCATGGCAGGACTATTTTTGGAGTCAACTGGTGCTAACTGAAAGATGTATCCATGAAGGAAGAGAGTGCTGGAATTCCTGCTGCTGCTTTTCAGGCTGTAACCACCTTATATGGGAAAACCATATTTATTAAGATTGTACATCTGGCAAGAGCCCATAATGGTCATGTCAGTGAATCACTTCAATAACAGTTCCCAAATTATACACTGTTCATACTGAATCCACTCAGGTCATTCCCTGAGGACCTCTTCCAGAGAGGCCCATGTGCCTCCCAAGTGGGACAAGGCAGTGGCAGCTCTGCCAGCCTCGGCCCCAGCAGGGCTGTTATATACAGGTCAATGCCAAATGCTGGTTAATGAAAATGAGATCAATCATTCCCCACCCTGTGTGTTCTCCGGGATTTGTTCTCCAGCCTGCCCTGACACTGATACAGGTGGGCTCAGCATCCTTTGGGCAGTGCCCACATCTCCCTGCTGTACACACTGCTCTTCCCAGCTCCCAGGCTCCATCATCCCAGCTTCCCTGTGTGCTTCCAGCCGATTCATATCTTAAAGAACAATTAATTTGCCAGAGAAGCCTGAATTCTATTTTCATTGCCTTCCTCCTTTCCTGCAGCTGAGCTGTGACTTATTGACTGTGAAGTAACTGCAGGGTCTTTAAGAGTTCAAGGCGCGGGGTGTTTTTCTGCCTGTTCCTGCCTGGCTGACTCCCTCTGTAATCATTCTTGCCAGCACCATTTCACGCCACAGAGGCATGTGACATCCAACTATGCTGTGAACCATAATCATGCTGGGGATGATGTTTATATTTGATTTTTCTTCAAGCTGATAAGCTCTCTTCAATTTCCCCTCTCCATCGAGTTGGTATGAATTGAACTGCTTATGCCCCACAGGGTGGAATGATTCTCTTATCTCTAATCTGCTCACTGAAAAAATTGCTTCCAGTAACCCTTCAAAAGTCACTTCAAAGTTATCACTGCTAAGAGGGAAGAGCTGCAATACTGTTCCTGGGCTGTCGCAATCAACGCCCTCCCAATGTTTTTTGGAGACAGCACACAGAATACCTGGCTGGGGCTGGGATCTTCATTTTGCTCCTTCAGCCAGAGGTACAGCAAGACAGCTGTCCAACATGAGTGTAAATCCTTGTTAAATCATTTGAGCTCCCTAAAGCATTAGAATCCAACCTTGAAGAACCCATTGGAGGCTTCTGCTCCAGCTCTGGATCATAAATGATGGGCAGACTGCAACCCGTGTAATAGGTGATCTTCAACAGAAATAAATCCAGTGTCAACTCGGCTTCTCCATTAGACTGAGAATTCCCACTTTAGAAAGGAGATGGTGGAGGCCAGTTCAGCTGTCTAACACTCAGACAGTGCCAGTTCTTTTGTAGTAACAGCTCTCCCACAACTCAACCACCCTTGAATAAAAGGTTTCTAGACCCTGTGTCTCCAGACTGCACCTGGCTAGTGGAATGGTGATGCACCATTTGCTTACCCAACCATCTCTGGGGACCAGGGCTCCCCAGCCTAAACAAGCCCAGTACTCACCTATCACCACACAGCACCATACCTGCCCACACCATCTCTGCTCCTGCCCACAGCTCACCAGAACCATGGAGAAGCCCCTTACACTCCCTGCAGTCCCTCCCCAGGGCATGAGGGTACAGATTAAGGGAGAAGGCACAGCAAGCACCAGCACCCATTAGATTTTGAAACTCCATTGCAACTAGTAGGTCACAAAACTTTTTAAAACTTTGAAGCAAACATCTCAGGAAGGGACGATTTGGGCCTCTGTGTTCATGAATGAGCCGTGGTGCTGGCAATAAGTGATGTTTTCTTCCTCAAAGCATGAGATTTCCAGAAGTTCCACTCAGAACACTCTATACTTTAAGTCAACCTACTGCCAAGGCCTCTCTGACTTCCATCCCTTCTCCATTCAGTTTTACTCCTGTACCAGACTAACTGGTAATCTTTCTATAATTATTGAGGGCTTGGGGAGGGTCTTTGCTAGCTTAACCCACATTCTGGATTAACCTTGCCATGTTGTTCAGGCAGAGCACAGCAGCACCTAGATGCCTCCTCTCCAGCCAGGAGGCAGGCAGCAAGTTTCAGCCACGCTGGTGATCCTTCATCAACAGCACACACAGAGCAGTGAGCACAAGTGGAGCAGCGTGAAGCGCCTGTGTAGGTGGGTCACTGGCACCTCAACACCTCCACAAAGCAGCAAAGGCACCAGCGTTATGGGGATTTGTCACCCAGTTCAGACCATAGAACACAGTGACAACCCCAGGCCGGCACCCCAGCCTACACTGTGCAGGTGCAGCTGTAGGTACATGGTACAGCCCACCAAAGGCCACCTCCATCCCCCAGGGTTTGCTCTTCTTCAGCAAAAACTCATTTGCTGTTGTGCACATCGTCCCCAGCCCCCCGGGAGCCCCAGCTGCAAGTGCAGCTGAGGCCAAGTGACACAATTTGGACGCTACCCAAGTGAGGAGTAAGCAACTTTACTTGAGAAATCAAAGCATTGGTGAGATTACTGGCTCCGTTTCATCTTTTTTACTATTAGCGTAAGGTAAGACAGCCTACAGGTTCATAAATTCAGATTTACTTGCTCACAGAAGAAGAAAAATACACACTCCCTGCTTAAACCCTTCTTGAGCAACAGTCTCCATAGACACTTTGCCTAGTCCTGAGCAACAACCCTCTATCCTCCCCAAAAACCAGATATGTGACAGAGAAATCAGAAAGACAAACGATATTTTAATTGCACATTGGTGTCCTTCCCCATGGCACAAGGGTGGATCAAGATGGGCTTTGAGGTCCCTTCCAGACCAAACTGTTCTGTGACTCTGATCATCAAAGAGGTTCTCTCTTACTCCCTTGGCATCACTTGCCACCCCTACCCGTGCTGGGAGAACACTCCCAAAAAGAAGTCCAAGGGTGTGTGGGAGCACAGCAAGCAGCCTTGGGAAGACAGGCTGCAGGCTGCCAGCCCCTGCATTCCTTTACAGGGCCAAGGAACTGCAGCAGGATGGTTTGGGACAGCTTCCCACAGCCTAAACCTCGGCACCTTACCCAAAGTTACACACTACACCCACACCCCCGTCGCGGCAGCTGACATCTGCAAAATGAGCAAGGCTTCCACTGTAATTAGCTGGTTCTCAGAAGATCTAATGATGTTCATTTAAAGGCCTGATGACTTGGAGATCGCTGTCATCACACAGCCAAACCCTCTGAGCACCCCGGACTCTGGCAGGTGCCGGGAGCTCGGCATCGGGCCTGCGGAGGAACGTGTCAGCCTGGCAGCAGCGGGGCTGAGCATCACGAGCACAACTCAGCCAGCAATCTTGAGACTGTTCACGAACCAGAAATAATTAGGCAGCAGCGGAGGCAGGGGCAGGTGCACAGGCACAGCCCCACGGATTCATCCTGCCACTGAGGAGCCCCATGTCTTCTGCTAATGCCGCTGCCGGGTCAAGCTCGCTCTGGGCCCCTACAAATGGGCTCCCTCCGGCGGGAGGGACCCCGGCCGGCGGCAAAGCTCCCCGTCCTCGCTGCCAGGGCCTGCCCGGCCCCCCAAGCAAGCCCTCCACCCCGACCCTGTGATCGCCGGGGAGTGACCCCCGAGAGAGGATGGGACAGAACGGCTCCGCCACGGCTTTCCAGGCCCAGTTCCAGGACTGGGAGTAGTGCCGGAGGTGAGCGGCCTGTGCCCCGCACGGTGGTCTGGGCGTCGCCGCTGCCCCTCGCAGCTCCGAGACTCCCGAGGGCAGAAACGGGGAAGCTCCATCCCGCTGTCCCTCGGTGTCCCGGGAGTCCCCTGCCGGCAGCGGAACCATCCCGGGTCCGGGGGAGAAGGGAAGCAGCAGTTGGACAGGACCACGCGGTGTCTGGGAGGGGCGCACTCCGGGGTGCGGGGCGGGGGGGGACTGGACCGAACCACTCCGAGCGCCCTGCAGGGGGGCACGGCCGGGGTTACGGCTGGGCTGAACCACTGCGAGCCGGCGGGACACGGGGACACGCCGGGGCCCGGCCGGGTGGGGGACCGCCAGAGATGGCCCCCGGTGGTCGCGGCGCGTTACCTCCTGACGCGTCCGGTCCCCCTACGCCGGCCTCCGGAGTGATGGCACCGGCACCCGCCGCGGCCGAGCCCTCCGCCTCCTCAGGCACCTCCAGTTCCATGGCGGCCGCGGGCAGGCGCAGCCTCGGGGCAAGACAGGCCCCGGACAGGCCAGCGCCCGCCGCCGCGCTCCTCCCGGGTACCGGCCGCGGCGCGGGGGACCCTGGGAGCGCCGCGGACCATAGAACGCGGGTGGCGCCGCGGCCAGACACGCCCCGAACAGTGCCGGAAGCACACCAGGGCTTTTCCGCCGGAGCTAATTGCGATGTGGCGGACGGCTGTCGCGATAACCGGCGGGCTGTAGGATTCGACGGCGGGGGAGGACGGATTAAGAGAGGCCGCAGCAACTCCTGCCGCTCCCTCACAGCGCGGCAGCCGCGACACCTCCAGTGGAGGGGGAAACACCACAGGGTCGGGTGGCGGGGCCTGTTGTCACCATGGCACCGGGGAGGGGCTCTGCTGGGGCGGGGCGTCCCTGTCAGTTGCTATGGCAGTGGAGGAGCGGCTCCCGGGGGCGGGGGAGTCTGCTGGTCGCCATGGCAGCGGAGGCGTGGTTCAGGCGGGGGCGGGGCTCCGGCGGGGGCGTGGCTAGCACGGCGCGGCAGAGCCCGCGCCCCCCCTCCTGTCACGGCTCGGTTCCTACCGCTCTGCCCCCGTGGATCGGGGCCCTCCAGGAGCCTTCCCGGTGCCGGGCGTCGCCTACCGCCCCCCGCCACTGTCTCCGAGATCTCCTGGTAGCTGTACAATCCGCCGGGCTGGACCAGGCCTGCCGTGCACCGGGACACGGAACACGCTCCCTCCCCCGTGCGCGGTCCCGGCGCCGTTCAGCGCCGCCGATTCCCAGCCCGGGCCGAGGCCCAGCTCCTCCCGGCCTCCCGGCACCATCTAATGGCGCTGCCTGGCCCGGGTCAGCCCTGGGGCGCGGGTCAGCCCGGGCCGGCCCCGCCGGTTCTCGGAGCCCCGGGGCCACGCGTGTCCCGGATGGGTAACAGCGGCTGGGAGGCAACGCTGGAACCACTGACACCAATCAGCCTGCTCGGTGTCGCCGGCCCCCGCCAGAGGGGCTCCCGACTGCGGCTGGTCCTGGGGAGCTGCGGGAGCTGCTCCAGGCTCCCCGCGGAGCTCGGCCGGGAGCAGCCGGTGCCGAGGAGCGAGCGGAGAGGCAGGCGGCGGCATGGCTCCGGCTCCGGGGCGGCGGCTGTGGGCCGCGGGCTTCCGCAGAAACTGGTCCCCCCACGCCGCCTCGGCGCTGGGCTGGGAGCGATACCGGCCCCGGCGGGAGACAGAGAGCCGCGGCGTGGACCTGGTCGCTGTCACCGCAGGAAACCGGCTCCGGTGGACGAGGGATGACGGGGGCCTGGTCCTCAGGTGCGGACAGGGGCAAGGGAAGGGGAGGAGAGGGGGCAGCAGCCATCACCAGCTTCCCCCACATCTCCCAGGACAGGGATCTAGCCCCCGTGTCTGTCCCGTCTTGGGACAATGGGTAACGCTGGGAGAGTTTGGGGCTCTGGGATAGAGTCCGACTGCTTCCCTGGACAGGGCAAGGACCGGGGGGAGGAACTCCTATCTGCAGGCACCGCCACCACCAGCATCCTGTGAGCCTGTCCCGGTGCAGCCCTAGTAGGGCGATGAGTGCAGGTGGCTGAGACACCATCACGGTGGAGGACACCAGGGACACCCCTCCACAGCACCTGCTGTGCCTGGGAAGCTGCTCCGAGACCCCCTTCCTGCTCCTTCCCCGCTGCAGGCAGAGTCTGGGCCACAAAGGGTTACGCAAGGCACCCTGGAGTGACACCACTGCCACCAGCCAGGGAGCTCAGCTCCTTCCTGGTCGGATCCCAGGCTCGGTGAGTGCCTAATTCTGTCCCCCGGGATCTGTCGGCCGTGCTTTCTGGCTTTCAGCCGTGCTTTCACTTGGGGAACCTGCCATGCTTTGTCCCTCCCTGGGTGACTCCAGGACCCAGTGACCCTCCTGGACCTCTGCCCCGTAGCAGGGAGATACCCCGGAGGATCACAGCTCCACACCCCAGGGCTGGAGGACGTGCCTCGCTGCTGCTGATTTACACTCGGTCCGGAGCAGCCCTTCCAGAGACCTTTTCCCAGAGCAGGGGGTCGGGAGTATCGCTCTGTGGGTGGGGTTGGGATAGAGCAGCCTCTGGAGGGATCCAGGACCTCACTGCGGCACGTCCAGGGCCAGACAAGGGACGAATGGTTTTGCAGCACTGGCTGAAAGCAGAGACTTTGATGATCCTAGGAAGGCTTTGAGGTTCTCAGGATGAGGGCCCCTATCAGGGGAGGGGGGATTGGGAAATATTATGGTGGTGGGGTTGGCTATGTGCATGGCTGGGGTGGACAGTGTGTGTCACTTTCTGATAAATGATACCCCGACTCGTTGCTGTCCCCGTAGCGGGCATTGTTGGTGGCATCACCTGGGGCCAGGCACAGCCCCGAACTGGGGATCTGGCTGTGGGATGAGCTGCCCCAGCACAGCTTGGCTTTGTTTGGCTTGAAAACCCCTGGGAGATGCTGCCACGGTACATGTATGGGGCAGTGTGCGGCAGTGTGGGGCTCCAGTGCTGCCAGTGCCCGGTGCTGGGTGTGTCGGGCTGAGCCATGGTCAGCTCTGCCCAGATACTGCCTCTCCCTGCGGGGCCATTCCAAGTGCAGGCTGGTTTCTATCAGAAACCGGCTGAGCCGGCTCCTCCTGCTGCCAGCCTCGGCCTTTGGCTGGTGCAGGCCCTGCGCCAGGTCTTGGGGGGAGACTAGGGACAGGGACAGGGCTTGATGGCACTGTGGGCACACTGCCTGTGCTGCTGGAGCTGCTGCCATCCCCATGCTGCCCCAGCCACTGCCTGAGGAGAGCAATGGGCAGCAGTGGAACACAAGTTTGTGGCCAATTTGTGGTACCACAGTGGTGGGACAATCATGGGAGCCAGCTGGGGACAGTGAGGGGCTGTGTTGGGTGGCACCAGGGGTGGCTCTGGCACAGCAGATGTCACCACCCTAGGGAGGGAGATGATCTGGCTGCTCCAGGTTGGTGTCTCTTGGACCTACAGTTCACACTATGTCACCTGCAGATGTCCAGGGAGCACAAACAACACTGGTGACACAGCAGAAAACCCCCCAGTGCCACACTTGGAGTTCCTGTTTATTATCAGCTTTCCCAGTGCCAGGACAGTGGGTGCTGCCACACTGGGGTCCTGCCCAGCCCCAGCTACCCCCTGCTCCCACGTGTCCCTGGGTGGCTGGTTTCAGCAGCTGGTGACGCAGAGGGGACTCTGCCCTCCACACCCGTGGCTGCAGCCAGCCTGTCGGGTGAATGATTACCCCAGGCCTCCCCCAGCCCTCCCCAGGGCTGTAGTGAGCTGGGTCTCATTCATGGGCTCAGGCTGGTCTCATTTTGGGGGCTCAGCCAGCTGCCTCAGCACTGCTCGAGCTGGGGCTGCCCATGGGATGTCCTTGTTCCAGGGCTGAGCTGCCTCACTTGCCTAGGGCTGGCATCCCACTGCCAGATTCCTGATGTGGCATCACCCCGGCATTGCCCCCAAGGTGTTTGTCTCTGTGTCCCACCAAAGCTGCCCTGTGGCCAATTGCCAAAGGGCTTGTGGAGGTTTTGAGCTCCTTGTAGCACCAATGTGGGCATCGCTGTCTGGGCTTGAGGGTGGCTGAGCTGCATTGGGGGCTGTTAGGAATGAGCACAGCCCCAGCACAGCCACTCCAGAGCCCTCGGACACCATGGCCATGTAGTACCATGGGAACTGGGGGTGTTCAGTTTGGAGAAAGGTACTCAGGGGACCTCATTCCTCTCTACAGCTCCCAAAAGGAGATTGTAGTGAGATGGGGATCAGCCTCTTCTGTCAAGTGTCAGGACCAGAGGAAATGGCCTCAAGTTGTACCAATGGAGGTTCAGATTAAATACTAGATAATTTTTTCGCTGAAAGAGTGGTCAGGCAGTGGAGTAATTTGCCCAGGGAGATGCTGGAGTCATCATCCCTGGAAGCATTCAAGAGGCATCTGGATGTGGCACTTGGGGCCATGGTTTAGGGGTGATTATGGTGGTGTTGGAGTGACAGTAGGATTTGATGATCTTGAAGGGCTCTTCCTGCCTTGATGATTCTGTGAGGCCCTGATCAAAGTGCCCTGTCCCGCCCCATGGGAACTGATGAGAGGCTCTGGTCCTTCTGTCTCCCACCATCATGGGAACCCACGTCTTTCTAGGTTCATGCTGATGTTCCCTCCAGGGAGACAGATGTAGATCCCTGGGCCCATTCCAGGAGTTTCAGCCTCAAAGGGACATTATTCTGGCAGTCAGGCTTATCTGCCTTAGGTGGAAAACATTTGGGAAACCAAATGGTAAAACTGGGCCAGTGGTGCTACCAAAACAGCTGGCAGAGCTGCTGGAGCCCAGAGTGGGTGGACAGGCCCTGAAACACCATCCAGAGCAGCACCCCAAGGCCTGCCAGCTCCAGGAGGGCAGAGCGGAGTCAGACCACGAGGATGGCATGGACAACAGGTCCCAGCCATAGAGATGAGTCCTGTCCTTGCCCCGTGTAAAACTTCCCCTTCCATGGACACATGTCTGAGGTGATGACACATGATGACACATGATGGAGGTGGACCCCCAGGGAGTGATTTCATGGTGCACAGAGGCAGCTCTGGGTTCGCAGCCATGCAGGGTTAGCTGGGGTGTGACATAGCTTCCAGTCCTGGTGTCCTGGCACCATGGAGCTCTGTCCTCCGCAGCGTCACAGTCCCTGATGCTTATGGCTCAGTTTTGCTGCTGCTCTTTGTTGCAGCCTGATGTTGGATTGAGGAAGGGGCCAGTGGCTGCAAAGAAGAGCCGGAGCCAATCAGAGTCCCCCAGCTGTCTGGCTGCCACTGTCACTCTCCCCAGCTTGTGCTGGTGGGTGCCCACCATGGAGGAGATGGTGATCTGGGAGCAGCACACGGTGACACTGAGCAAGGTGAGGGGTGGCCCTACTGTGGGAGGGGATGGGGTCTATGGGGTCAATTCTGCCTGACCTCCCTTCTGCCCATGCCCACTAGGACCCTCACCGGGGCTTTGGATTTGCTGTCTCCGGAGGCCGTGACCATCCCAACAGGATAACCGGGGACACAGCAGTGTTCGTTTCAGATGTGGTGTCTGGGGGACCGGCAATGGGCCAACTCCAGTGAGTGCACAGGGACATGGGGCCATAGGGAGTGCTTACTGCCAGCAGGGGCAGGAAGGATGGAGAATCACTCCTGCTGGGACAGGGCCAGCACCACTGTTGCCCTGCCTGGTTGGAGTGGAATCCCTTGGGGTACACTCACCAACCCACCAATTCCCTGGGCTGGGAGCTGTGCCTGGGACAGAGTCACAGGTGCGTTTTCCCTTCCAGGAGGAAGGATCACATCGTGATGGTGAACGGCCTTTCCATGGAGAATGTCCCATCCTCCGTTGCCATCCAGACACTTAAAACCTGTGGCAAGATTGCCAACATTGTGAGTGTGTGCTGTGGTGGGATGGGGACTGATGTCATGCTCATGCTGTGCCTGTCCCTGTCCCAGATCCCCTGTCCTCACATGCCCAGGTTTGGGGCTTGGGAATTGCTGCAGGGACATCTCCTGGCAGAGACAGCTGTACCCACCATCCTCTCCTGCTCACTTTGCACCTGCAGACACTGAAAAGACCGAAGAAGATTCACCTCCCTGTGAGCAAGAGCAACCCTGGGTCCCCTGCTGTGCCCCGGCACTACGACTCAGATGATGATTACAGGCTGCACCACTCCCGGGATGACCTGGATCACAGCCAGGGCTATGATGGGGACTCATCCAGCGAGAGGAGCTCTGATCACCACCACGATGACCGTCGCCACCACAAGCCGGTGTCAAGGAGCCGGAGGCGAAGCCAGGACAGCAGCCACTGGATGCAGAGTAGCTCAGATCGGAGAGACCGTAGCCGACATTGCTCTGCCAGTGCCTTTGGCCAGGACGGGGACACCAATGGGCTGGCCCTAGTGTCAGGCTTCAAGCGCCTGCCATGCCAGGATGTGCCAATGAAGCCCATCACATCGGTCCTGGTGAAGCAGAAGCAGAATGAAGGTGAGGCTTCCTGCTCCTGCTGTCCCTGGGTCTTGTTGCCTGATTTTTTGCCATGCCTACCCCCAGCAAGGAGACAATAGTTGGGTGGGTGCCAGGGCCTGGCTGCAGCAAGTGGACGGTGCATGCCATGTTGGTTGCACTAAACCTCCTGCCCTCAGCTGGGGGCTACAGAGCTCAGCTTTGGGGCCTGCCAGTACCCCAAGGGGAGCTGGGGCTTGTAGGAATGGTGCCAAGGGGGGACCTTGCAAGGGTCTTGCATGTGCCTGACTCTGCTACCATCATGGCTCTCTCTGGTGCAGAGTATGGCCTGAAGCTGGGGAGTCAGCTCTTCATCAAGCACATAGTGGAGAGCGGGCTGGCAGCCAAGGACAACTCCTTGCAGGAGGGAGATCTCATTCTGAAGGTATGGGGGCCTCAGGGTGCAGAGCACTCACTGTGAGTCTCATCTTCCCCTCTTTGGAGGGCTTGTCCCTGGCTGGTGTCACTGCAGGGCCCAGCCATGGCCATGCTGGAGGCAGTTCTGTCTGTGCCCACTCCCTGTCCCAGGGACCCTGCAGGGACTTTCAGGGCCCAGATCCCTGTTGCCAGGGCTGGTGGCATGTCCTGGTGGCACAGTGGGCTTGTGTCTACCCCACTGTCCCCACGGTGTGTGGCCCCCCACTGTGTGTCTGTGTCCCCACTGGATGACAGTCACAGGTGTTTGTCAGATAAAACTATGTTTAAAGTATTTGAGGAGGAGGAAATAGAAGGGAGGGAAACCCTTTGTTTGGACACCTGGTCCAGGCAGACCTGTGGCTGCTGGGAATTGATGCCAAAGTGACTCTGGGGTAAACAGAAGGGATTACATCCCACAATCTGTTGGGAAAAGCAGCTACCACTCAGGGAGATCCCAGGCCCAGGGCTTGCTTGGGGCCTGACTCCCTGCACCAGGCCAGGGCATGGAAGGACAGTGCTGGGCCCAGGGCAAAGGAAAACTGAGCTTCAGGTGTCTGAGGGGTCCGTACAATCCTGCCTCCGGGCAGAGCCCCAGGCAGGTGGAAGTGGGTATTAACGAACCATGCTAATGTTTCCTCTGTACAGAATGATGTCACACTGGGAAGCAGCCAAGAACATGGACACAGAATAGGTGAAGCTGCAGGAGCTGGGGCTAGGCTGGAAGGGCTGGGAGGGGACCAAGAAGATGGCAGTCAAAGCATCCCATCCCAGTGAGGTGTTCCTGGGGGTGGCTTTCCCAGAAGCAGGTGCCCTAAGGCCTCCCACTATGCCCCTCCAGATCAATGGGGTAGCCAGCCAGGACATGTCCTTGGCTGAAACCCAGCAGCTCATTGAGCAGACAGATGGGATCCTGACGCTGCTCATCCTCCGTGACCACCGGCAGTTCCTGGTCAGCATCCCTGACATTGACAGCCAGAGCGACAGCTCCCAGATGGACGGTGAGGAGATATGGTGCCGGGGCCAGGGTCAGATACGCAGCACAGGGGCTGCATGGCCACTGATGCATGGCCTCCTGTGGCTGCAGATATCTCAGACATCGACTCTGAGCTGTCCCATCCGCCATCTCCTGAGGCCTCCCCACGACCTCCAGCTGCTGCCAGGACAAATTCACCGTAAGGCCGACATTGTCTCCATAAGTCCCTCTGTCCCCTGGCAGATCCTGCTGTGTTCTCCACCTGTCTGGGGGTGCATGTTCCCCATTTCTAAGCCAATATCCCTGGAGGTGGTACTGCCATTCCCAGCTTGCTCTGCTGTCTCCACTGCCCATGTGCCCTGCTTAAATCCTGCTCGAACTTGTTCCAGGGAGAGGAGACGATCGAACAGGGAGCCTGTGGCCAAGATGACTGTAGCTGATCCTCAGAGCCCAGGTGAGTGGACTGGGCACTGAAGGGGCTCCAGGCTCCTGTGCATCTCCACTGCCCAAAGCCCAGGCAGAGCTGTGCCAGGGCTCCCTGTGCCTCGGCACAGCCACTGCTGCTCCTAGACCAGCACTCCTTCCTGCAGACCTTCTGGAAGCTGTGGAGTGGGACCACAGTCCCCACAGCAGCCCCACTGCCCAAGCTGCCCACAATTACAGGTATGTCTGCAAAATGCAGGGGGGAATTGCTGGGGACATGAGGAGCTGCTGTGTCACGGGGTTGGGGTGACAGGGTCAGTGCCTCCCTGTCCTATCCTTGCATGCCACCAATGGGCTGACTGTACTTCCCTGTGGCAGGTGCAGCACCAACTCCAGGGCTGTGCGGTTTGTGAAGGCCAAGAGTGTGGGGCTGCGGCTCACGGGTGGAAATGATGTGGGCATCTTTGTGTCGAGTGTGCAGGAGGGGAGCCTAGCTGACATCCAGGGCGTTCGGGAAGGTGACCAGATCCTGCAGGTACCCGAGGCTGAAAACACTCCATATGCTGCTGCACCTGGACTGGCCCCAACCCTTTTGGGTCCAATATCTCCCCAGGGTATCACCTCCAGGGTGACAGGGACCAGTTCCCTCTCCCACTCTGCCCTGGGCAATGCTGTCCCTGGGTCCTCTGCTGGTGCCCATGCCCTCTGTCCTGCTGGCAGGACCATGTCCAAGTGCTTTTCTGTGGCAGGTGAATGACACCAGTTTCCAGAACCTGACCCGTGAGGAGGCTGTGGAATATCTCATGGCCCTGCCCCCAGGCGAGGAGGTCACGCTGTGGACCCAGAGCAAGCAGGACAGTGAGTGGTGACCAGGCTCATCCTGAGCTCGTGCCTGTCCATCCTCTGTCTCTTCTGGGCAAGCATCAGACCTACTGGACTTGCCATGGCCCTTCCTGTCCCTGTAGGGTAGTCCTTCTTCCCCACTCCTCCAGAGAGCTGATGGGAGGGGACCAAACCATCCCAGCCTTGTTTGTGCCTTGGCTTCCTAGAGCACAGGGGCTTTTTGGCATCATGGCTCAGCCTGGAGAGGCTGGTATGTGCTGGGGAGTCAGATCCTACTGTCCCCAGCATGCCCGAGAGTGCCATGGGAAGAAAAGGTGTCCCCAATACCCTCCTTAGCAGCAAGGGCTCCTGTGCAGCCCCCCAGACAGCCTAGTGCCTTCCCAAATCTCTCCAGCATCTTCTTCCTCAGCCGCCTCTTCCCCTGATGGTCCCTCTTGCCCTGGGCTTCAGTTTACAGGAAGATGATCTCATCCAATGTGGGCGACTCGTTCTACATCCGGACACACTTTGACTTTGAGAAGGATACACCATCAGGGCTCAGCTTTGTCCGTGGGGATGTGTTCCACGTGCTGGATACCATGTACCGGGGCAGGCTGGGGAGCTGGCTGGCTGTGCGCATGGGCAGGGACCTGCAGGAGCAGGAAAAGGGCATCATCCCCAACCGGAGCAGGTAGGGATGGAGCCAGGAACAGCCCCTAGACAAGCAGAGCAAGAGAAGGCTCCCAAGTGAGCTGGGGACATGGATGGTGGGCTCAGTGAGAGGCAGGGCAAGGGCTGGTGGGACAGTGGTGGGAAGCAAGAGCTGGTGAAATCCCTTCTCAGGGTGGTGTGGCAACTGACGGTCAAGTTGTCCGAAGTCCCAGAGAGAGAAGTCTACTACAGCCTCACCTGGCTGTGCTACCTAGCAGGGGTGCCAGCTTCTCCTGATCTGCTCCTCAAACTCAGAGGCTGCAGGTCCTGAGCCCTCTCCTCTCCCAGGGCCGAGCAGATTGCCAGCCTGGAGTCGGTGCTGAAAACCACATCTGGTGCCACCCCATCAGGGGCAAGGGCTGAGTTTTGGAAGCTGCGAGGCTTGCGGGGAGCCAAGAAGATGCTGCGGAAGAGCCGGGAGGATCTGTCTGCCCTCACAAAGCAGGGGCGCTACCCACCATATGAGAGGGTGGTTCTCAAGGAAGGTGGGCACCAGGACAGCCTGACCCACCTTGGGGACACTGGTCTCGGGGCTGCCCTGCCGTGGATGCTGATGGGCCCCTCTCTTTTGGGAGGAGCAAGTTGCAGGCCTGTGCACACCATGAGGAGAAGACCTGGGTGCTTGGGTGCTGGGAGCTCTGCCCTTGCCCCTAGCCACCCTGAGCACCTCTGTCCTCCCACAGCCAGCTTCAAGCGGCCAGTGGTGATCCTGGGCCCCATCGCAGACATCGCTGTGCAGAAGCTGAGCAGGGAGCTGCCCAAGCTGTTCGAAATTGCCCGTAAGTGCCCCCACACTGGAGAGAAAATGATATCCAGCAGCCAGACCCTGTTCATTACCTTTGGCTCCCTCCCTATGACACCCCAACACCTTCCTGGGCTCATTTGCTCTCTCCCCTCCTCTCGCTGAGGGACACAGTCCTGGGGCCAGGCATGGCCGTGCCCAGGCTGGAGCTGTCGGACGTGCAGCCCCTCTTATGCCCCAACTCTGTGTCCTGCAGCAAGTGTGCCCCGAGATGGGGCATCATCCAAGGTCATCAAGCTGGACTCAGTGCGGCAGATTGCAGAAAAGGTGAGACATTTCCCATATCCTTGGAGCCAGCTGGGGCCTGTGGAAAGCCCATGGCCCCCATCCCTGCTCCCAGCAGGGCTGATGGCTGTGCCCTGCCCCAGAACAAGCACGCCTTGCTGGACATCACGCCCTCAGCTGTGGAGCGCCTCAACTATGTGCAGTACTACCCAGTGGTGGTGTTCTGTGAGCCTGAGAGCCGGCAGGGCATCAAGGCCATGCGGCAGTGGCTGGCACCCGACTCCAGGAAGAGTTCCCGGCGCCTCTATGCCCAGGCCAACAAGATGAAGAAGTATTGCAGCCACCTCTTCACGGCCACCATCAGCCTCAGTGGCAGTGGCAATGCCTGGTATGAGCAGATCCAGGACATCATAAGGACTCAGCAAAGCCAGCCTATCTGGACAACAGCAGAGCAGGTACTGGGCACGGGCTCTCTGTGGCGATGCTTGGCCTCCTGGGGCTGCTGCCCCAGGTGATGGGGCTGCACATAGCCCCCCATGGCTGGGGTCCCATGTCTCTGTCATCCCCACCGCTCAGGCAGATGTAGCACCTGAGGACAATCTGGATCTGCTAAACCCACCGAGGACAGTGGCCTCAGGCTACCTGACTTGTGACAGCCATGCCAACAGCGACTATGATGACACAGATGGAGACACGGGCGCCTACACTGATGGCGAGGCAGAGGATGCCTGTGACCAGCCCGGGCTGGCTCGTTCCTCTGAGCCAGCACAGCTGGTCCCAAGCCATGGCCTAGACTCCTCCGAGCCAACACAGCTGGCCCCAAGCCACAGCCAGAGTGAACAGGTGGGTTGTCCCAGACTGCTACAAGAGCCCGGTGGCGCAGAAGAGGGTGGCACAGTGCCTGGCTCTGGAGTGTAATTCCCATCCTCATTACACAGGCAGAGTGTCACCTCTGGCTGCTGCAGGGTCCAGCTATGTGTCTGTGCCCAGCTCTGGGTGTCCAGGGGCAAACGACCCCAGCTGTGGTACAGCCCCTGCCCTGCCCCTGACCCCTCCCACCTCTTCTTCCCCAGGTGCCCGAACGGCCACAGCAGGGCAGGCGCTACGACAGCATCAGGTAGCCTGTGCCTCGGGGTGGGGATGGCAGCCGCCCAGGGCTGGGGACAGTCCCAGAAGGGCAGTGTTCCTGTCATGCAGAGCCATCACTACCCTTCTGTCCCCCAGGGAATATGAGCACGAGGCGGTGAGGAGGAGGTTCACACGGGCCAGAGATGACTCGGAGCAGGATGAAGGCTATGAGTGGGGCCCAGCCACAGATGTGTAGTGGTACTGCTGGCCTGTCCCTCCAGGTCAGCCCTCCCACAGCCCTGCACAACTGAGTGCAGGTGACAGCTCAGGTAGTGCCCCTGTGGCCAGGCTGGGTTGGGCCCAATCCTGCTATATACCCTGCATCACCAAGTGCCTGCACTACCATGTGCTTCCTTCCCTTTTGGCCACAGCCACTGCTACAGAATAAAAGGGATGTCTGGATCAGGACGGGCTGTTTCTGGGGGTGCTGGGTGGCAGCATACAGGGGACACCCTGTGCAGCAAGGTGGCCTTGCTGGGACCCAGGCACCTCCCTGGCCAGTGGCTCTGCATACAATGAGGCATCACAGGGGGAACTGGGGCCTGGCACCACCACAGGCCTGGGATGTGCCCCCCAGAACTGAGCCTCCTCTGCTGCAATTCCCCAACAGCTCCTCAAATGCAGCCTCCCATATTTCCCAAAATTTTTATTTTTAGAGCAACCAAGCACACAGGCACAGCCAGGTCAGCACTGCTGCAGCCCTGGGAGCCCAGAGAGCTGCTCACAAAAGGCTCACAGCCCCAGGCTCCCAGGATGTGGGGCTGGGCAATGCCATGTTCCCTTTTGCTGCTCCAAGGGCTGTGGCTCTGGGCCGGGCTGTGCATGCAGAACGATTCAAGGCAGCACCAGGGAAAAGCTGAGGCAGGTTCCCAGCTTGGTGCAATGTGTCTAACGGAGAGTTTGCACCCCAACAGGCCTCTGGCCAAGCCACGGGAGAAGAGGAGGTGCCAAGAATGCTTCTGCCTTTAAGTCCAAGTCTGGAAGCTTCTGGGTGTCCCTCAGGGGTGTCATTGTGCACCCACACATGGGTGTGCAGGGTCAGTACTGCTCTGGGGCTGTGCTGGCTGAGCTTTGGAGTTGAGCAGTGCTTCCAGCACTGTCCCCACTTCGGGAAAGGCACCGTTCGTGAGTGTAAAAGTACAGTAGTCAGTGACTGGACAGGGGGAACTTTAACATAGGGCCTCCTCTCCTCCCACTAGCACAAGGCCAAGGTGAGGGATCCTGTGCAGCAGCACAGGACAGGCACTGCACAGGCACTGTGAGGTGGGGAGAGGTGATTGGAGGGGAAGAGGTGCCCAAAGCATTGCACCACAGGCCCTGATGCTGCTCAGACTGGGTATCAGCTCCCAGTGTCCCACTGTGTCCTGAGTAAAACAAAAGAGGTGCAGACTTAGGTTCTACTGAGGGCTCTGATGCAGGGCTGGGGCAGAAGGCAGAGCCAGTCCTGTCCCTGCAGCCCTGGGCTCACTCCTGCCTGCCCCAGGCATGGTGGCTCAGAGGAAGAGGGGCTGCTCCTGCCCCGTCAGCAGACGGTACGTGGAGGCCGGCATGGTCTTGATGTGTACCTAGGCAGAGAGGCACAGATTAGAGACCCCAGCCTGGGCTGGAGGGTGCTGGTGCACAGCTCTGAGCCTAGTGGCTCTGTGGGGGCCCAGCTCACCTCACTGACTGCCTCAGTGAGGATCTGGATGATCTTCTCATGTGGCGTGGCCACCACGCTCTGCCCGTTGATCTCGATGATGCGGTGTCCCACGCGGATGCCACCCCGCTCTGCGATGCCCCCACGCATCAGGCTGCAGATCTGGGAGCAGGGAGTGCTGTGAGAGCAGGGCTGTGCCCACACCCCAGCCCTGTGTCATCACTGCTCTGAACCCTCACAGCCCTGTAGGCTCCCAGCCAGAGCTCTTCCCTGGGGTGCACACCTCCTCCAGCCCCTGGCCACGCAGTGAGGGCAGGGATGTCCTTGTGCATTGCTGCCAGCAGAGGGATGTGCTGAAGCTGGGGCCAGAGCAGGCCCCAGGATTTTGTCCCCTGGCTGATGAGGTTATGGTTGCCCCACTCACTGAACCCTTCTGCTCCCCTCAGGCCTGGGCTGCAGATACTGAGCTTCTCCCTGGGGCATGAGGACAGACCCACATCTCCAGTCCTAGGGGGTGCACCAGTTGGTGTGCAAGGTGGGTGGCTGCGCTACCCAACCCAACCAGCTCTCACTCAGCCCAGGAATGCCCCTCTCTGCCTTCCCAACACAGCCACAGGAGAGCCCAGGGCAGGGAGTGGCTTGGGCACAGGGGACAGCAACAATGTCACTGGGGTCATGCCCAGAAAGCCAGGAAGAAGCCACCATCCTGAAAGCAAACAGCTACAGAGCACCAGGGAGAGGGATAAAACCACCAGTGCTGCAGGAAGGCCGTGAGGAGCTTTTTGCTGTGCACAGCAGACTCCTGAGACCCCTCAGCCTGGGCAGGCACATTGAGTATGGGAGCTGGGTGCTGGTCCCTGGACACAGCCAGCTCTGCCAGTCCCTCAGGTAGACCCTGGCCCAGCTCCCATCCCACAGGCACTCACCACACCGTTCTCAACACAGAAGCCCAGCTGGTACTTGGAGTCAGGGCGTCGGATGACAGCTGTGGTGACAGGGGAACAGTGCACAATGTTCAGTGTCACCTCAGTCTGGTGCTTCAGCTCCTGGAAGGTGGGATGGGGCTTGGTCAGATTTTGGAGAGCTATTTAGACTGGGCAAGGGGCAATGCAGCCACATTGCTCATGTGGGGGCTGAGGATTAGCAACCTGTTTTCAATGGGGAAACTGAGGCACACAAAGGGATACTGCAAATACAAATCCAGGAACAAGAACCTACAAACCCAGCCCAAGGCATCCCTGCCTGTGAGGCCATGCTGTCCTTGCTATTAGCTCCTTCCCATCCTACTGAGAAGTAGATGATGCAAAAGGTTCCCTTCAGGACAGGTGCCTGCCTCCTGCTCCACCCTCCTATTCAGGGAGGACCACAGCAAGTACAGTCCCCAGCTTTGTCCCTGCCTTCCTCCAAGTACTCTGAGCATGAACTGCCACAAGCCTGCAGGATAGGTATGACCTCTGCACACCTGCCTCCAAAGCTGGGGTACCCGAGGGAATCCCAGCGTCACAGACACTCCCAGATCACTCAGGCCAGTCCCCATCTCCCTGCTGGGGTGAGGCAGGAGGTCACCCTGTCCTGGCTCACCCGGATGATGCTCTGGCAGGTGCCCAGGGGCAGCCCCACCAGGCTGGTCCCATTGACTGACATGAGGCGGTCTCCAATGCTCAGCTCGCCCGACCGCTCTGCAGGGCCCCCATGCATCAGGTTGGCGATGACCACGGTGGGCAGGATGGAGCCCCAGCCTGACTCCACAATGGCAATGCCCAAGATCTCTCCCTTCTGCTTCCGGATGCAGACCTAGGGAGAGAGCAGGTGGGTTAAGACTGTAACCTCCGCCGGAGTCATGAAGCACATGTCCCAGCCCACAGCTGCCCTGACAGCTGGCTGGGATGGGGTCTGGTTTTGTAGGGAGCACCTCAGCTGGACAGGGAGCCACAGAGTGGATGACGCAGAGGTGCCAGTGGGTTCCCCACATTGTCCCCACCCCCTGGAGCAGTTCTTACATCCTTGCAGTTCTCCTGCCGGGAGAAGTGGGTCAGCTCTGCGTTGTACTGCTCCTGGTCCTCCAGGGCACGGCTGTACTGGCGCGGGCTCAGCTCGCTCAGGTCGATGCTGTTGGCCTCCAGGAAACGCTGGTAGGCCACACCAAATGCCTGCCCGATGGCCTGGGCGATGACTTGGGCCTGGGGAGCGACAGGGGCTGTTCCTGCCTATGGCTCAGGGCTGGAGCAAACAGCTCCCAAGGCCCTGCAGTGCCCAGCATGGGAACTGTCCTTCAGAGCTCTGGGGTGTTCTGGTTCCTTCCCTGCATGAACAGGGCCAACTCTCCCCTCCCCTTTGCTTGCTGGGCCTCTGTCACAGAGATGCTCAGGCTGGGCTCCTGCCCTCTTCCTTGTGGTGGGGGAGGGGTCTCTGCTGCAGCCCCAGCCCAGAACACCCAGTTATTACACTGGGATGGGACTCAGGTCCCCAGAGCCAGCTGCCCACCCCAGGGACCCATGTGTTGCCTCACATCAGCCGAGTGGAAGACATGGCAGATCATCTTGTAGAGCCGCTTCTCCTCTGCCACCTCCAAGCGCCGTGGCAGCTTCCGGCGTGCCATAAGCACCACAAGGGAGCCAATGTCGGCAATGTAGGAGATGGTCTGGAGGGAGTGATCCATCATGGCCTCCTGGCAAGGGGAACACAGGCAGAGAGTTCAGCCCTCTTGGGGCCGTCAGACTACATGGGCAGCCGTGAGCCTGCTAGAACTGCAAGCAGGAAGGGTTTGGCCACGGTGCTGGGATGTGGCACAGCTGCTCAGCACATGCTGGGCAGAAACCATGTCTGTGCCAAAAGCTACAAATAGATCCTTCATCAAGGACTCATTTGTGTCCCTGGGTGTTGCCAGGGGACAGGACAGCTCCCCTCTTGCTATAACACAGAAACTAATCCTGAGGCAAAGAGCTCCCCAGATTTCAAGCCTGGGTTCCCCAGAGTTTGGTCTGGGATCCCAGCAGCTCCACAGGGTGTAAGTTGCATGGGAAGTCTTGTGCAGCCACATAGAGAGGTGAGGACATGACACAGGATGGCTATGAAGTGACACATCCCTTCCTAGACATGTGTCCTCATCCATAGGCCATCACTGGGCAAGACCCTGCTGGTGTGGGAGCAAAACTGAGATCCTGAGACCAAACAGGAATGTTGAAGCAGCTATAGAGCCATGTGTTTACTGCTGCTCCTGCTCACCTGAGTGTCAGCAGTGAGCACCTTGATTCTCTGTGTGGAGACAAACAGATCCACCTCTGTCATGGGCTGGGACTCCCCTTCAGGTGCCTGCAGAAGAACAGAGAGGTCACAGGACCCCGCTGGGACCCAGCCCCACAGCAGGTGCCCTCAGGCAGATCCTGAGCGCTACCCCACAGCCACAGGGTGCAAGGCTCCCAGCAGCCATGCCCCTCATCCCTCCTGCACCTTGATCCTGTCCACCGCCTCCTGGGCCTGCGCCATGCGGACGCGGGTTGGGGGGTTCCTCTCCGAGGCCAGCTGCGTGGAGCCCAGGTACTTGGCCCCAAAAATCACACCATCCAGCAAGTCCTCTGGGTCACAAGGGCCTGGAACTGAGGCGTTGGGAGGGACTGAGCAGAGGCTGCTCCCCCACTTCTGAAACTGGGGGTACCAACTCCTGCTGCCTGTTAGCTGCATTCCCACACATGATGAAACAGCTCAGTGCTTGGTACATGGGCACCTGGCATCACCAGGGGACCAGGGCTACTTCCCCCTTCCCTTGGGAACACATGGCATCCCTTTCCCCCAAGTATCCCCCTCCCTGATCCCTGACGCACCTCCATTTCCTCAGCAAACGCTCAAACAAGCCACGTGGAGCCTGGTGCACCCACTCTGGATGGGTACAGAGCTGGCTGTTCCCTCCCTGACTGGGACCCCAGACTACTCCCATTCAGGGTCAGAGCAGGTGGACTCCTGGATGCTCTTGGTGCTCAAGCATGGAAGCAACTCACCCTCTTTGAAGGCTGGGCAGGATGATGAGGATTCCCTGTTCTGCAAAGCAATGAGAGAGCAAGTGAGGCTGTGGCTGCGACCTCAGGGATTCACCCTGCCTGGCCCTGGAGCAGTGGGACAGCAACGGCAGAGCATCCCTGGGGATAGGGTAAATGGCATAGGGTGTCAGGGTTGGACAGTGGGGACCAGGGTCCTAGGCCTGTGGGAGTGCTAGTGCAGGGTCCTGGAGCTGCAGGGGAGGATGGCACAGGATCACAGGACCAGAGGGGCTGTTTGGACCCACCAGCCTCTGCCCAAGGGCACATACAAATCAGCCAGCCACGCAAGCATGCACTCAGGGCTAAAGCTGGTACCGAGGGTCTTGTCCGGGCAATCTCGCAGGGCAATGCCCTGTAAGACCTGAGGAAAGTTGTCCCTGGCTCTCCTTTGTCCCCATCCCAGACCCCAGGAGGGATCAGAGTCAAGGGGCAGGTCCTGGCTCCTGCTGCCCCATCGCAGCCCAAGGCACAGTGCACTCACAGTCACAGCACCCTGAGGTGGCTGCTCTGTCCCGGGGGCCAGAGTGGAAGGCAGGGCTGCCCATGCCGGCTCTGGGGAACCTTCCCAAGCACCCTCGCAGGCAGAATCGTCCTTGCAAAGCCCCTCTCCATAAGACCAGCTACCAGAAGGTTCTTCCTCTGAGCTCTCTGGCCTCCCCAGCCCTTCAGGCTTCTCCACAGCGGCTGGTTCCTGCTGAGCCTGCAGCATGTCCAGGTTGGTCCCAGCCAGGACATCGGAGCAGGCCAAGGGGGTCTCGGCACCAGCCTCAGGCAAGCCCCTCTCATAGCACAGGAGGCTCAGCAAGTCCTCCCGATCAGCCTCGGCGAAGAGCAGCCCGTGGCAGGGCTGGTCGGAGGCGGAGTGCTGGGGGCAGCAGGGACGCATCGCCAGGCCCCGGCCCGTGGCCACGTGCAGTGGGCACGGCCGGCATTTGCTCGGGCACTGCCCGCGGCCCCGCCGGACACCAGCGTCCGAGGGAGATGGCGAGCCCTGCTCTGGGGCGGACGAGCGGTCGCGGAGGTTGGGGTCGAGAGTCTCGAGCTGAGCCAGCAGCCCCTGGATCTCCGAGGGTTCGTTCTCCACATCCTCGGTCCACTCGGACCCCGGGCGGGCGCGGGGCTCGGGGATCTCATCCAGCTCCATGCCTGTGGGGTCGGCACTGCTGGGGGTCTGGGGGCACTCCGTGCCCCGAGGGGAGCTCCCGGCGCCGGGCTCCCAGCGGGCAGAGCCCTGCGGCACCTCGGGCACCGCCTCCGCTTCCATCGCTCTTCCCGAGCCCTGGCACAGCTCGGTCCGTCCGTCCGTGCCTCCCACGAGCTCCGGGGCTACGGCGGGCCCCGATCCCTCCGGCCCGGAGCCGCTGCCGGGCTGCGGGGCGGTACGGGAGGGCTCCTCCGGACGCCCGTCCCCCGCACAGCGCCCAAGGGCGTCCGGCCCGTCCTCCGTGTCCATGGCTCTCGGCTCCGAGATCTTATCGCTGCCGCGGGCAGGGAGCGCGGCCGCCTGGAAGTCCATGGTGGTGCCGCTCTCCATGCGGCCGGCAGCCCGGGAGGGGCCCGGGCCGGCCGGACTCGGTCACTACCGGCGCCTACGGCCGGGACGAGACGGTCCCGCCACCATTTCCGTTCGCTCCGCGCAGGCGCGGCCGCGGCCCCGCCCCGGTCCCGCCGTGCCCCGCGCCCATGGCCGCCCGTGCGCTGCTGTGGGCGGCGGGGGTTGTGCTCCGGGCTCAGGCCCGTGGCTACGCCAAGAAACCCGGTGAGGCTCGCACGGGCACCGGCCCTAGCCCGCGCTCCTCGGTCCCGGCCCCGGACCTGGCCCCATGCATCCCCCCGTGTATCCTCCCGTGTGTCACTCCGTCCCCCCGTGCCCCCATCCCGCGCTTCTCGCCCCTGGTACCGGCCGTGCTCTCATCGCGCTCCGGGCCCCGTGTCACGGTCCCCGGCCCCACGATGCCCTTGCCCTCGAGTCCCCATCCCTTCCCTTGTCTGCGTCACTGTCCCCCGGCACACTCTCTCACCCTGCCCTTTCCCCCACAGCCACCAAGTCCAAAGGCAAGGGTGTGCCGAAGGAAGCGCTGAAGGGGCCGGAGGTGTGCACGGACCCCACCATGCTCGCCACCCACGCCATGGGGGTCAACTACTTCAAGGAAGGTCCGGAAGTGGTCCTGAAGCCCGACTCCGAGTACCCCGACTGGTGCGTGCTGCCCCACTCCCCTCTGTGTCCCAGAGGTGCCATCCCAGGGGCACAGAGCTGTGTAAGAGGTACAGGGAAGTGTTCTGAAAGGAGGCAGACTGCCCCTCTGCAACCCAGACACCTTCCCCAGGGTCAGGAGACAGGAGTGGGTGCAGTGTGGATGTGGAGCAAGGGATCTGCACATCCTGGTCACTCATGTCCATTGCTCCATCCTGTGCTTGTCCCTTTGTCCTCCTTCCTGCAGCCTCACATCCTCTGCTTTCACCCCCAGGCTCTTTAAGATCCACCTTGGGCCCCCCAAGAAGCTGGAGGAGCTGGACCCCGACTCACTTGAGTATTGGAGGCGCCTGCGGAAGTACAACACATGGCAGCGCAACAAGTTGAAGAGGGGCAAGAAGCTGTAGGTCCTGCTGAGTGTGGGGCTTCCATGTGTGCCAGCACAGGTGGCACTGGGACCTGCCCTGGTTTTGGTCTCTTCTCCTTGCTGTAAATAAGAAATAAATCTTTGGTGAGGCTGATATCTGTTATAAAGGCTGTGACACACCCAGACCCTTTGCAAGCTTGGTGCAGGTCCACTCCATGCTAAGGGCTGAGGCAACAAAGGCCACAGGATCTCAGTGTATTTGTTAAGAGAGAAGCTCAGGTTTTGGGTTGTAGAGAGAGCCCACACTGCACATGAGTCCTGTTCCCTGCTCCATCACTGGCTGCACCACAGCAGCTGGGGGTGAGGGCACCATGGGGATGTGGGTGGGGAATGACCCACCCATGTCCCTAGCCTGTGGATCTCAGGGCCTGAGCAGCCTGTGCTCCCCGGGGCTGGAAGGTTGGGGGCCAGGCTTTGGCAGTGCTGTGGGGCAACAGGCAAGGTGAGGGAGGGGACATGGTGGCCCATTGCAGTGCCACCCTGACACCATGCTCTCCTTTCCTCCTCCAGCAGCAGGAGCAGTAGTACTGGGATACCAGGACTTGGCTGGGCTGGATGATGAAGGCAGGGTCTTCCCCACAGCACTAGGGGCCTCACTGCCCTATCTCTGCTGCTTCTTGGGCAGCTGCAGCCTGGCAAAGTCCAGCAACTTCCCCTGGCCTCAGTTCTACCTGTGTGTTGGGCACACCTGACTGAGAGGTACCGGTCACCTCAGTTCACCTTTACCCTGGACTCGCTGCCCTGCAGCTCCTTCTGGGCTCGAGCTGGGCTCTCAGGAAAAGAGGTGCCTGTGGGTTCCTGCAGTGAGGAAGGGACAGTGGAGCCTCTGCCTGGCCTGGCGGTGGCCCTGGTGCCATGTGCCCTGTGACAGGGCCAGGGCGTGCCCAGCTCCCCTGGGGATGTGGGCAGGGGGGTGGCAGCTCTGCGCCCACGTGCTGCACAACAGACAGGAAGGAAGAAGGAGGGAAGCAGAAGTACTGTGCTGCAGCACGGGGGCCTGGGGAAGATTTTGGGCTGAACCCTCATTTCCTCTGTGTGGGGCTCAGTGCACACCCTCGGAGCTGACGGGGCTTGGCCTTACCCCGCAGTGAGTGCTCATCCCTGCCGGGCCTGCAGCCCCTTGCTACCACTAGCGTGTTCAGATCCCAAATCCAGCAGCAGGTGAGCAGCCGGAGCATCTGGGTCTCTGTCCTCTGTCTTGGAGCCCCCTGCTTGGGTGAGTGTCACCCAGCTGCTCTGGGCAGCTCAGTCCTGGGGACAAGGGCCTTTCAGGGGTGGGTTGTTGGGAAGGGACCTGAGGGGAGGAGGGAGCTGCCCCTGCCCAGCTGGTTCATGTCATACTGAAACCTTTCCCAGGATTCAGGGCAAGCGGAGCTGGGTCCCAGTCCCAAGACACCCATGTACTCTATGCTGACCCCCCTGGAGGCCCCTCATGGTGGCTCTAGAGCCACCATGCTGAGGCCTGGTGATAGCAAGGGGGTTGCTACTGCCCCACTGGGGCCTCTGCTAGAAGGAGAGGGGTACTGGGGCCCCATTCTCTGTGTCACCTGACAGGGAAGGTGATGGGGGCCATCCCCTCTTTCTAGCTCTGTGGACCCCCATTCCACGAAGGTCCCTTTCCTGGGGCTGGCTAAAGTACCCTGGCTCCTTGCCCAAGTCTGGCAGGGTGAGCAGGGTCCCCTGTGCCACCCAGCTCCCAGGGTGGGAGTGTGTGTCATTCCTGGCTGACTGCTGGTGGCCAGATCCAGCAGTACGGCCCAGCCAGGTCCCAGGACCTCCTCAGGCTCCTGCTGGGAGGTGTCCCGACACCAGGGATCTCATTTTTCTCCCCTCTAAGTCACCCTGTGCCCAGAGGGGTCCGGTGGAGCACGAGTGCCTGTCACCTCTTCACCCACTGACAGCTAATCCCCTCGGCATTCCCAGGAGGGATGGGAGACTGGAGCATGCCCATCGGCTCGCTGGGAGAGGAAGTGGTGGCCCGGCTGTGTGAGCTACTGGATAACGCTGGCCGGGGCTGGCGCAAGCTGGCTGAGCTGGCCGGGGCCGAGAAACGCTTCAAGTGCAGGTAGGGCTGGGGGAGCCTTGCTGGCGGCTGTCCCCGACCGGTTACAAAATGCACGTGGGCACAGCTCTGCCGTGGGCTGAGCGTGGAACTCACGGGTCAGTTCCCCGCCCGGGCTGGGGCACCGCTGAGGCCCCTGGCAGGGCTCCCATCCGCCCCGAGGTGTAGGGGGGCTGTGGCTCTGACGGCTGCGGGTGCTTGCAGCGCGGAAGAGCTGGAGATGTGCTCACTGAAGGTGCTGGAGCCCCGCGGCAGCCCCACACAGTGCCTGCTGCAGCTCCTGGCCGAGCGCGACTGCACCCTCAGGTACCTGCTGGGCTGCCTGGAGCGCATGGGGCACGAACAGGCCTGCCGAGTACTCAGCTCCACCGGTACGGACAGGCAGCAGGAACTGGAGGGCTGGACGGGAGCATCAGGGGGGAAGAGCTCAGCAAGAGGAAATGGGCATGGGGGTGAAGAACAGCAATTCCTGCTGGGGGTATTGCTCTGGTAGCAAGGTCCTGGGCAGGCAGGATGGAGTAGGATGGATGCAACAGGATGAGATAGGATGGGATATGGTCTGGTTGGACGGGACAGAACAGATTTGGACAGCATGGGATAGGATGGGATGGGATAGGACAGAGCAAAGTGGGATGGGATGGGATGGGATGGGATAGACTGAAACAAGATGATATGCATAGATGGGATAGCACTGAATATGCCAATGGGACAAGGTAGGATGAGATGGTTGGGACAGGACAGAGGTGTGGGATGTGGTAGGATGGGCTGAGCTGGGAGAGGAGAATCTGTTGTGGGTGGGGATGGGGAAGGATAGGATAGGACTAGACGGTATAGGGTGGTGCGGGACAGGGGACTCAGCCATCCCAGGCTGGTCTCTCCCACAGTCCAGGATGTGATTCGCATTATGGTGCAGCCGGAGTCTCAGGTGGTGGCGGAGGGGACACAAGTGTCCCTGACCTGCTGTGCAACTGGCCCACCAGGGCTCACATACCAGTGGTTCTGTGGGAGGCAGGAGGTGAGGTCCCACTGTGCCACATTGAGCAGGGGCCCCACACCCTGTCGATGGTGAGGGACCCTCATAGGTAAGTGGGAGTCCATTACTCCTTGGCCTGTTCCTGTCTTGTAGGTGCCTGGAGCCACATCCCCAGAGCTGGTGATCGACACAGCCACCCCGGCAGGCCAGCGTGAGTGGTACATCTGCCGGGTGAACTGTGGGGCCACCTTCACCTTCTCCAGGTGGGCTCATGTCCAGGTGGAGAAGAACAGCAGCCCCATTTCAGGTGGGTCTCAAGATCTCTGTCAGCCTGACTGGGACATTTCCTGCAGGGCACCTCTCACCCCATCAGGATAAGGATGGGTCCTGAGTGCTATCATTTGCCATGTAATGCCCTGGGTCAGCTGTGAAGATCTCTGGGCTTGCTGGGGTGATGGTGCCCATAGAGGAGCCACATGCCCTATGTCCTGCTCATGCCTACTGCCTCATACCATCCATGGGTGCCAGGGCCTGTGGGTGAAGAACCTGGGACTTGGAGCAACTTTGCAAAGTGCTGCCAAGGCTGGGTGCCTAATTTGCCACCCTGTCCCTTCCCCAGCCAGTGGCTACTGTCCGACCATGACAGGGCTGAAGATCCTGCAGCAGCCGCGGCCGTGCTGCCTGTCTGAGGGGGACATGCTGGCGCTGGAGTGCAGAGCCATTGGCAACCCCCCACCCCAGTACCAGTGGTTCAGGAACCGGCGACCCGTGGAAGGAGCACAGGCACCCCAGTTCCAGGTATGGAGGGACCTCTGGCATGGCACAGCATGGCATAGCATGGCATAGCATGGCATAGCATGGCACAGTGTGGCACATTGCAGCACTGTCTGGCACACTGCCCCAGCCTCCTGCTCCATCCTGCTGGCAGGTGAAGCTGGTGACAACGGCTGAGCGGGGCAGCTACTTGTGCCACGTATTCAACCTCTTCCATGAGGTGTGGAGCCAGGAGGTGGACGTGGAGATTGGTGAGGGCCCCAGACAAACCTCTGTGACCCCCTATCTGCTCTGTTACCAGTAAAGCCCTTATGGCTGCTCCACAGTTCAGGGGGGACTGCAGCCCATGCTGGGAGGTGATGCCATGCATAGGGTCCCTGACATCCCCTCTGCCACAGGCCCACGGCTCTTCACCTCTGGAGGCTCCTGGCAGGAGGGGGATGGAGGTAGGTGGGGGCAGAGCAGACAGGTCTGTGCTGCTCTGCTCGCTGTGCTCCCCTGACACTGAAGGGCCTTGGCACAGCATTTCTCTCTTCCCAGGCTCCCTAGACCATGGCAGCCCTGGACAGTTGTACGGTAAGAGTCTACTCAGGAGGGGCTGGTGGCCCTCAGGGCTCTGACTGCCACCAGTTGTCACCATTGTCACCCCATAAGGCTTTATTTGGCCAGGAATGCTTTGGGTGCAGCATACTGGAAGAGTGAAACAGCCCAGCCCCAACCCAAATTAGGAGAGCTGATCAGCACCTTAACCCTCAACCCAAATCCCCAACCCTAACCCTTACCCATAACCTGAAGGTTAGGGATCAGTGAGGCAGGGATGCCACAGGGTACCTTGGTACCCAGGGACAGTGATGCTGGACAGAGTTGGGTGTCACCTCTGTGAGCTGTGGGCAACATGGAGAGCAGGTGTGTCCCACTCTGTAACAACACCTCTCCTGTCCTTGCAGCCACGGACAAAGTGGCCCTGCTGATTGGCAACATGCACTACCTGCACCACAAGCAGCTGCAGGCTCCCATCATGGATGTTCATGCCCTCGGTGCCCTCCTCTGCCAGCTTGACTTCAAGGTGGTGTCGCTACTGGACCTGAGCAAGGCCGAGATGCAGATGGCTGTTGATGAATTCCTCCTCCTCCTTGACAAGGGCGTCTACGGTGCGACAACACCCACCAGGGTGGCTCCAGCCCAGTGGGAGCTGGGTGGTTTTATGCTGGTGGAGTCTTGGCGTCCAGGCAAGACGCAGGTGCTGGCTCGTCAGGGGATGTCACCATGGCATCTGCCCTCTGTTCCCTCAGCAGGTTTGCTCTACTATGCTGGGCATGGCTATGAAAATTTTGGCAACAGCTTCATGGTGCCAATTGACGCGCCCAGCGCCTACACATCAGAGCACTGCCTGTGTGTGCAGCGGGTGCTGCAGGAGATGCAGCAGCGCCGCACTGGCCTCAACATCTTCCTGCTTGACATGTGCCGCAAGAGGTGACCCAGCCCTGCCACCCACCTCGGGACAAGCTGCCACTCAGGGGAGAGCCAGCACAGGGACCTGTGGGTGGTGGCTCCTGGGGGAGGGTAGCAGGGCACCCCCAGGGTCCCATCTAAACCCATTGTCTTTGTCTAAATGCTCCAAGCCTTCATGGCCCCTGTGAGCTAGCAAACGCTCTAATGGGTGGGCAGAGGGGCACAGAGCAGCCTTCAAGGTCTGGTGTGCTTTGGGATGGGTTTTGGGGGAGGACAGGTTCTCACTCTCTCCAGCTTCTCTTCTCTTGCAGGAACCTCAGTGATGACATCATTCCGCAGGTTGGGGCACTGGAGGTCACGGCCAACATCGTCTTTGGCTATGCCACGTGGGTCCCCTTCCACCATTCCCTGGCATAGGTGGTGGGGCTGAGTGTCCCTGCCTGGCTCAGGGTGGGACAGGGGCTCAGATCCCCACACCTGCATCCCTCTGCCCTCAATGCTGGAGGGATTGGGCAAGCAGCAGCCCCCAATCCCTCACAGAGCAGGGAGGTGCCCATGGCACTGCTTGGCTTTGGGCAGCACCTGCTTGCATGAAGTTCCAAGACTCCTCCAGAGCACTGGGGTTTGGGCTGGTGATGCTTTAAGCATCCAGGATCCAGCTGTGCTCTCACCTGTCCCTAGCATGGTTGGCCAGATGATGTGATGGAAACAGGAAGAGCGCTGGGCACTCAGCTCTGGCTTCCTTAGGGCTGTCATCCTGCTGGGCACTATTCCCAGGGAGTGCCAGACCCCATGACAGATCCAACCACTGCCCTGTCGCCGCAGGTGCGCAGATGCTGAAGCCTATGAGCTGAGCCAGGGTGAGGTCTCCAATGGCATCTTCGTCACCTTCCTCAAGCGCTGGTTGCTGGAGGATGAGAAGATCACGGTGCTGCTGGACAAGGTGGCCGAGGGTGAGTGAGGAGCAGTGGGGAGCAGTGACCCCCCTGGTGGCCCCTGCCAACCCCCTGTGCCCCCACAGACATGGGCACTTTGGAGATCACGCGGGGCCGGCAGGCACTGGAGCTTCACAGCAACCTCTCAGAGAGACGGGCTCTGACAGACCCCATCTGCCCCCCGGGCCAGGATGAGTCCTCTGCCAGGAACCTGCAGTGGGCCAAGGCTCATGGTGAGTCTTGGCCACCCTGTCCCAAACTGGCATCTACAGGGGGGCACAGCCCCAGGAGCAGAACAACATTTTCTGGCTTCCTCCCACCTGGAGGAGAAACTGCTGGCACAGAGCCACCAGCCTGGAGAAAGGAGCAACATGTTGGCAGCCCTGCTCTGGGGTAACCCAGCAGCCACCTTGCCTGTGGGTAGAGCTCCAGCCTTGAGCCCCTGCAGCTCTGTGCTCCCTGTCCCCTCCCCAGTCCTGCCAGAGAGCCAGCACCTGTGCTTTGACTGTGGTGTCACCGTCCAGCTGGGCTTTGCAGCTGAGTTCTCCAACATTATGATCATCTACACGCGTGTGGTGGCTGCCCCCAAGGACATCACCAAGTGTGAGGCCCGGCTCACTGATATTCCTGAGGTGGGAGCAGCTGCCAAAGCCCCCACCAGGGCAATGCTGGGGAATGGGGGAAAGTGGTGGTTTTCAAATGGATGCCATCCATGGCAGGAGCTGGATGTGGACCTCAAGTGCACCAACAAGGAGAGCCCAGAGGAGTTGGGCAGCCCATTGGTGCCCATGTGGAGCCTTGGCTGCCCCTCCTGTTGCCTCTACAGCCGGATCTGTGGCTTGCAGAAGCTGCAGGTAAGAGCCATGGTGGGCAGGGGCTGGTGGTCAGGGGCACAGCATGACCATGGCCAGGCCAGGACAGGAGCCCATATCCTGGTGTCCCTGCAGCAGGAGCTGGCCTTCACTGTGTGCCTGCAGTACTGCTACCAGGGCATGGATGACTTTGTGGAGGAGCGGCAGCGGGTGAACGTGGGGCGACCGCTCATCACCAAGCTCAACCTGCTGTCCTCCCCCTCACCGCCCCACAGCCCCCTCTTCTCCTCTTCCCCCAGGGGCTGGGGGCTGGTGGAGAGCTCGTGGGTCAACACCCCTGAGGAGAACCTGAGCCCCGAAGGCCCCAGCTCCCACACCCTGTAGAGGCATAGTGAGACCCTCCCGCCCTGTCACCACAGTGACCTGGTGCCACATCTGTCCTGCTGGGGGCCAGGGGATGGAGGGGGTGGAGGTGACATGCACAGAGGCTGGGCTCCATCCTGGCCTCTGCCAAGGTATGCAGGTCTCACAGCACAGCACGACTGGGATGTGCCCCAGCTGTACGTCCCTGGCATGGCAATGCCACCTCCACATGCTCCAGCAGTGCCAGTCCCACATCCCCGGGCATGGCAGTGCCAGCCAGATGTCCCTGTGCAGTGCCAGCCCCACGTGCCAGGCCACCACCGGGCACTGCCAGGGGCAGAGTGCCCAGAGACCACGGCTCAGCGGGCTCGAGGCGTCGTGCTGGGGCAGGGCTAGGTTCATTCAGGCCTGGGAGAAATAGAGAGAAATAAGAAGCTTAGGGGGCAAATCCCGCGGGAGGAGATTACAGGGGGTGGGAGCGGGAGGGCTCCTGTTCGGCCACGAGGGGGTGGGAGCATCCCCTGGTACTCCTAGCGCTCCCAGTAGCACCTACTCCTCACAGTACAACGCCAGGAACCGGCCGTATCTGGGCAGTGTGCGATTTCAGGACAGGATTGGGATCTAAGGGGGGAAAGAAAAGCTTTTTTGCTTGGATTTTTCCCACGCAAACCCACGCATGTTGGGATAGGCTCCAGTGGCTATCCACCGGGAAAAGCACCAATAAAGTGGTCTGGCCAGGTGGCTTGGCGCTTCTGTGCCCTCCCTGCGTTTAAATGGCATTTTTGGTGTCAGAGATCTTGCCCGTTCCTGCAAGAGGTGTAGCGCAGCACCGGGCGAACCCATGCGAGGGAAGACGGGTACCAAGCGAGGGTACCCCGACATTCCCTGTGCCACTCCATGGAATACAGCTTATTTCCGTAGTTCACACAACTCTCAGCCCCAAAGACCCAGGGAGACTCATCCTCATCCCGGGGCCCCTCCGCGCTCTCGGGCGGCGGTTGCGGGGCCGGGCTGGGGGAGCACCCTCGCCCAATTAGGCTCCGATCAAACGAGCCGGGGGTGCGGCGCTGCCGCTCCCAGCGCCAGCCGGCCTTTGTTGGCGCTCGGGAGGCCGAGGGGTGCCCCGGGCTGGCGCCAGCCTCGGCAATTATGTCATGTGAAAAGCGCAGCCCCCATTGAGCGCGTCCCGTCCCCCGGATCAAGCCCCATTACTTCCGCAGCCGTTGCTTCATTATCTGCCGGCCAGAGCTCGCCTCGGCCGGGGCACTTCACCCCATTAGCTGGGCCGGGGAGCCGGGGAGCATCGATTATGCGTTTAATGGGTTGTTAAAGGTTTAATTGTCGCTAACGAAACAGACGAGCAGCAGCAGCCGGGGTACGGGGCACAGGGAGAAGGGTCTCGCCGGGGTCAGTGCCTCGCCGGGCCCGCTGGCATCCCGGCCACACCCGCCCGACCCCAGGACTCTGGAGACGTCAGAGTCCCGCCGCGGGGGGTTTGGATCGGGGTGAGACTCTGGGCGGGGGCGGGCTGCAGGAGGGGCCGATGGCGCTGAGCGGGGTTTGGACCAGGGGGACGCGGTGGGGATGGGGCTGCCACAGCACAGCCCCGGCTGGGAGCTGTTGCCAGGTCCGACGTGGGAAGATTTTCTGGGGAAACATTTTGTTGGCAGGAGAGTTGTCCCTCGTCTGGCTCCTCCAGGGACTGGGGCACCCCAGGAACCCAGGACACCTCAGGTCATCCCAGGGACCCGGGGCACTTGCTCACCCAGGGATAAGCCCCCCTGTCTTGCTGTCCCAGCTGTGCTTAAGCACCTCAAAGCCACTGCGGACTCAGCCGTGTGCTGGGGCCATGCTGGCCTTTGCCATCAGTGGGGTTGCCGGTGGGTGAACAGATGGGATCCCCCAGAGCTGCAAAGCCACTCTGGGGACCCCTGAGGACACGGCACCTTGTCACCACCATCCAGCTTCCACCTGGCAGGAGACACTGGCAAAGGGTAAGCCAAGTGTTGGTGTGCCCCAACAATCCTGTTGTAGTGACCCCAGGGCTCACAGCCAGCCCCCTCCTCTCACCAGCCCTGGGCAGGGGCCTCACAGCTCCCACTGCTTCCCATCCTCCCACCAGCACAATTCCAGCAGCCCTCTGCCACTGGCACCTCTGGGAGTGTTAGGGTGGGAGGCAGTGGGCACAGGCCCCAAGGGACAGTCAAGCAGGGGACCTGTGACAAGCTGTTGAGGCCACGGTGCAGCACAAGCCAGTCTCAGCTGAGACTGGATCAGGTCCCCTGTGCCTAGACCTGGCCCAGCCCTGCACACAGCATCCCGAGGGAGCAGGGCAGGAGGGTGTGCAGGGATGATGCCCCCATGCTCCGACAGAAAGCTCCTTTCTGACAGAGGCTTGGCAGCCACAGAGTGCTAAGGAGGGCACAGCACGACCGAGGCCCGGCAGTGCCCAACTTCAGCATGAGGCAGCTGTCCAGCATATCTCTTTACTCACAATACACCCGTGCTCTCGGTGCCAGCGCATCTCCCAGCATGACCAGCAGCGTGCCCCCACGCAGCTAAAACATCCCCCCAAGTACTCCCTACAAAACTAGAGCTTTCTGTTCAGTTTTGTTTAAATCCGCAGCATTAAAAAAAAAAAAAAACAACCAAAAATGGAAAGGGGAGGATGTGTGGAGAAAGGAGGTGTCCAGCTGGGGTGTGGTGGGTGGCCCGATGGCACAGTGGGATGCCTGAGCCTCAGCCAGGTCCTCAGCTTGGTCCTGATCTTGGTGCCTCAGAGAGGCAAAGGGGCTCTCCTGGAGTGCTTCCCCCCAGCTGTGGGGTCCTGCCAGCACCCCGACTTGCTCCCCTGACGCCACTGGTGCTGGGTCAATGTGGGGAAGATGCAGCCCGGCATCCCTGCCCGGTGCCAGCTTTGGTCCTGCTGAGCACTCACTGTCCTCCCTCACCCACCACGGGGCAGAGCCAGCACTGGGGGCAGGAATGGCGGCCAGGGAACTCAGAGGGGAGTGTTCATCAAATGGGCTGCCAGGTCTTGTCAATGGTCTGAATGTGCTCCTTGGCTTTCATGCGGAGCGAGGCGATGCTGGAGCTCCTCTGGTCCACCTCCTCCAGCGGGTACTTGTCCACAAAGGGGGTGCCGCACTGGTAGGGCGTGGGGGCCATGGGCTGCATGCCCTGCGCCATCGGTGGTGGGGTGTTGAGGAAGGAGTGCCCGGCGTAGGGGGGCTGCAGGGCCTGGGGGGCTCCCATGAAGCCAGGGATGCTGTGAACTGTGGTGGCGTTGGAGATGGGGGACGTCAGCCATGGGTCAAGTGGGAGGGAGTTGCTCATGGGCCCCATGTTGGGGGTCATGGGGGGCCGGTTGAAGGAGAGCACGGGGGTATCGTGGAGCTTCATGGAACTGGCCTCCATCTTCTCCTGTCTCCTCCACTTGGCTCGTCGGTTCTGGAACCAGACCTGTGAGATGAGAGCCAAGCTGAGCTCACTGTGCCCAGCTGGACCCTTGCAGTGTGCCCCACAGGCTGTGTCCCATGCAGGGTGCCCCATGTCTCTGCCCCAGGCAGGGTGCCCCATTCTGCAGTATTCCATGTAGGGTGCCCCACAGGGAGTGCTCGAGGTGGGAGTGTCCTGTAGAGGGTACCCCATCCCACCAGGGTTATCCTACAGGGGTCCAGCAATCCAGCACTTCCGCCAGACCTCTCCCACAAGCCCCAGAAACCAAGGACATCTCCCAAGGTGTGGAAAGTGAGAGGTGTAAGCACACAGCCCCTTCTGCTGCATGGGACCATGCACCCAGGCCCTGCAGACTCCCAGCAATGGGACAATTGTTATTCGACCCCCCCAGCCCCTTGGTTGCGGCTTTTGTAAGTTAAACAGCCACAGTTGTGCCAAAACCCAGCAGGAATGACAGGGACCAGCGACCCAAATCCAGTGGTGACATCTGGCCCCAGGGGTACTCCTCATTAAAGTGCTGGTCCCCGTGTTCCCAGAGCAGCACACGGCATAAAGGTCTGCTGCAGGAGGCAAAGGGGAAGAAAGATGAATGGATGGATGGGAAAGGGGAGGGTTCCATGGACGGCTCACAGCTGTTGGTGGACACTGGGCTGCACTGGCGCAAACTACATGTCCAGAGAAGGGAACGGAGCTGGGAAAAGGGCTGGAGCACAAGTCGGATGAGGAGCAGCTGAGGAAGCCGGGGGAGCTCAGCCTGGAGAAAAGGAGGATCAGGGGGGACCTTCTGACTCACTAAAACTCTCTGACAGGACAGTGGAGCCAGGTGGGGGTCAGGCTCTGCTCCCAGGGAACAAGGGACAGGACAGGAAGAAACTGCCTCAAGCTGTGCCAGGGAAGGATTAGGTTGGAGATTAGTGGGGCAGTGGTGGAGTCCTCATTCCTGGAAGGACTTACAAGATGTGTGGATGTGGCACTTTATGGACATGGATTGGGGGTGACCTTGGCCTCCACCAACTGCTGGGGGAGCAGTTGGACTCTATGGTTTCAAAGCACTTTTCCAACCTGAATGATTCCGTGATTCTATGAAACCAGTTGCTGCTCAGAGAGATCAGCAGAGGTGTCTTTATGGTTTGGACATCCACAAAAAAGGCTGCATTGTCTTGACTGGGGCTGAGGCCTGGGGAATTCAGTTCATTTTTTTGGGTTACTGCTTTGGTTCCCAGTGGGTTTGTTACTTCAGCTCCTTGACCCTTTCTCCCTCCCTGATCTCACCCCATTGGTCCAGGCATGGTGGGGAGAAGACTTGTGGAACCCCAGGCTCTTCCCAGGCTCCGCAGAGATGTCACTCCTGTCTCGAGCAATGGGGAAACTGAGGCACAGAGTGAGGCACTGGCACTAGAGCTGAGAGCTGAGCAGAGCTCTCCAGCACCTTGGGGTCACTCTGATACTGCTCAGGGACAGATCTAGGGTACTTGGATGCTGCTTTCCCTACCTGCACGCGGACCTCTGGCAGGTTGACCTTCATGGCCAGCTCCTCACGGCTGTACACGTCGGGGTAGTGGGACTTCTCGAAGGCACGCTCCAGCTCGTGCAGCTGGTACGTGGTGAAAGTGGTGCGGTTCCGCCGGTGCTTCTTCTTGGGCTGCTCCTCCTCGGCGGCGGCTGGAGGGGTGCCCTCGCCGTCCCCTGGCTTCCGCAGCTCACCCAGGTCCCCCTCGCACTTATTCAGGAACATGGTGGCACCTGCAGGGGCACCGCAGAGTTAGAGGGATGTGGGGGCTTTGGACCCCCACATGCATCCCCAGTCCAGGGATGGACAGACAAGTAAACAGAGGGATGGCAGGATAGGGTGGCCCTAGGAATAGGTTATGCAAAGGCATAATCCTCTCTGCCACAGCAGAGGATCCCAGGGCTATGGTGTCCTGGGGGCTGATCCACAGTCCTGAGGACTGACCCAGGGTCCTGGGGACTGACCCAGAATCCAAGGGATGCCTCACACTTGGCTCTGCTGTTTGAAGCCACTGGGCCAATGAACCCACTGGGGCTAAAATTATTTCCTCTAAAATGGAGGACTTTATGGAAGTGCCATCACAGAGAGCCAACCTGATCTCTCTCTGCCCTGGCCTGGAGGGGACCAAGCCTGGGTTAGTTCCCAGTTAGTTCCTTCCTCCCCAGCTCCTCTTGTCCAGCCTCTTCCATAGTGAAGGGTGGCCCTAGAACGCTAGACGACCCAGCGTCAGTCCCCAGGCCGGGAGGGAGTGACCCAGCACTGTTCCCCAGCTAATAGCCATTTTGGTGACGCTTATAAGCATTTTCAACCCTCACAACGTTTCATCTTTAAGCTTTTTATCCGGCATCTGAAATCTTCCTGCAGTATTTGCAGGGGATTAAGGGTCTCTTTCTACTGTGAGGATGTCAGTAGACATGGAAATGGGGCAGAAAACTGTAATCCTGGGGCAAAGGGAAGACACTGCATTGCCCAGACTCGCCAGCAAAGACTCACCTAATGCCTCAATGGGAGTGGGGAGGGAAAAGGAGAGTGGTTTCGTGCTGGGAGGGGGTAAATGGGGATCCTAGAGGGCAGCAGGCAGGGGGCAGGTGTCGGGTGTTGCCCAGGCTGCGCACACAGGGGTGTCTGTGTGGGTGTGCTGTGTGTGCAGCGGGGGTCTGTGCAGTGTGCCTGTGGTGGCTGTGTCTGTGCCTGTTCCTGGGCAGGAGCCCAGGGGTTCTCGGGTGCTCCCAATGAGGCACAGGTGTGTAGGGGGAATGTGTAGTGGAAGGTGTGCTGATCATGCAGTGGAAGGTGTGCAGCATGTGCACAGTGCAGATGTGTACGTGTGGGCATGGGGGTGTGCAGGGTGGTTTGTGGCACATGGGAGCAGTCCTGGGTGCAGTGCCTGTGTGCCATGCATGCAGCACATGTTGTGCAGTGCCTGCACTACTGCACACAGGGCACAGTGTGTGTGCACAGCACTCGTGCAGGGTGTGCACAGTGCTGTGGGTATGCTGGGCGCACAGTGTGTGTGGGGCACACACAGCCTGTGGGCACAGGAGCTGTGGGAAACCAGTGCATGTGCAGTGTGTGCAGTGTGTGCAGTGTGTATGTGCAGTGCACATGGCACATGCAGCAGAGGCAAAGGCAGAGCCTGTGCCATACACCATGGGGTGCAGCACATGCAGCGTGTGCATGTATGTGGCAATGTGCAGTGCCTGTTCAGTGCCTGTGCAGCGTGTGCTGTGTCTGTGTGCAGTGCACCCAGCAAAAGCAGCTTGTGCCTGGTGCTGCTGTGATGTGCTCAGTGTGTGCTGTGGGTGTGCAGCATGTGCAGCGTGTGCAGTGTGTGTTGCCCACCCCGTGGGTGCTGTACTCACAGAAGGGCTGTGCACATGCAATGCTGTGTGTGCAGGGAGTGCAGCACAGTGCGTGTGCCTTTGGGAGCTGCAAGCCCCCTCTGATGCCCCACAGCTCCTTGTGGGGTTTCAGAAGCCCTAGGGGCTCTGGGTCCAACCCAGCAATCTCAGGGTGCCTCAGGGGAGCCACAAGTCAGGGCAGCGGTATTGGATGCTGCACCCGGGGGTGCCCCAAGGCAGTGATGGGGGGGGCTGGGGGGAGCAGGGGCCCTGTGGTCACTGTGTGAGCATGATAGTGTGTTCTGGGGTTGGGGACATAGGGAGGGGATGGGGTCCCCTACTGCCATCCTGCTCTCACTTACCTGCTTCTCATTTGCGCAGCTCCACACCTGCAAGGAGAAGAGAGAGGGGGCTGAGCACCTAGAGCACCCTCCTGGGGCACAGACTCCTCAAGGGACCCAGCACCCCATCAGGATCCCCATCTGCCCTGCCCAGCCATGTCCCATGGTCCTATGGAGCAATGGAGGGGAGCCAGAGCTGGTCTGGGGGGACCTTGAAGGAGCTGAGGCAATGGGAATGGGTGAGATGGGCTCTGGGGAGGATGAGTCAGAGAGGCTGGGGGAGCTGGGAATAAGACGGGGCAAGTCAGAGAAGAAGTGGGGCAATGATGGGGGGATGGGGTAAGGTGTGGAGATGGAGCCCCATGGTTCACGCCCTGACCCCATCAGAAAGCAATGGAGGCAAAGGCTCCCCAGGAAGCAGCAAACCCTGACCTGGGAGCACAGATGAGCCAAGAACAGCAAAATACCGGAGCAGCAGTGACCCGGCAGCAGGGTGGCAACACTGTACCCAGTGGGATGGGGGCAAGGGCGGGACTCCCACCCCAGTCTGCTTCGGTCTGGCCAGGAGGGCACAGATGTCCCTGAGTGGGGAAGCACGGGAGCATTACAGATCAGGCTGGGGGGACACCAGCACCAACCAACCACCCCATATTCCCCATTCTCCAGGGACTGGCCTCAGGACTCCCAAGCCTTTGCCACCAGAGTTTGGGGAATCCTGCCTGGAAACAGGCCATGCTGAGCTGAGGGTGGGGGGACTGCTAAACTCTGGCTCCCGAAGGACATCTTACTGCAGCCTCTGTCATGCTAGCAGCAAATTTTGGGTTTAAGCCCTTAAGCTGCAGACCTGTGCTAGGAACCACAGGGACCCAATACCTCCGGAGAGGTCTTCCCTCCCTCTCCTCGATGCCCCAGCCCATGGTTTTCCTGTGGGGGCTGCTAGCTGTGGGGAGGGGACAGCTGCTGGTAAAGATGCCCAAAAAAGCAACAGAAACAACACTGAGCCCTGGTCAAAGTGGGTAAAAAACCTCACTTCCTGAGTACTGCAAACCAGCAGAACATCAGTGAGGACAAATAGCCTCCCTGGCAGCAGGGGATGTGGAAGAGACAGTCCAGGGACAGCCCCACCTTCCACTGGGACCCAATTCTTTGCCTTTGGAAGCCCATTCAGGTGCCAGAATGTGGCTCCCTGGGCTCAAACCGCCTGGGACGGCTGGATGGTAGGAGCATGGGTGGCTCCTGCCCCTGGCTCAGTGTGATTCGGGGCGAGTGACACTGGCGGGCACCCGCACCCACTCCCGAGTCCCCAGGGAATGGTGCCAGCCCCATCCCCAATACCAACCCCAGGCACACCCTGGGGACACCCACTCCCTTTCTCAGCATCTTCCCTCAGTGCTTTGTCCCAAATTGGAAAAAAACGGTGTTACCTGCTGGGCCCAGCTCGGCTTTTCCAGGAGTATTTAACTTTGCTGGTCCCTCCCGGGAACCAAACAAGCGGCTCAACCTCACCAATCTCGCAGCTTTGGCAGCCAAAGTTGCCTCTAGTCTTCTTATTTGTCACAGAACCGCCGTGCTAAGGCTCGGGAGAATCTTTATTTAGTGTTGCAGATGTCACCAAGGCACCGCAGATTGGAAATGAGTCCAAAGGATTAAGACGAGGTTATTAATTGGAGGCCTTCCCCTTTAAGAATGATTGACAGTTACTTTCTGGACAAGTAATTGCTCTAAATGTCCCCCCAGCACGGGTCCGGGGGGGCAGCGGTGGACAAAGCCCCGAACTGCCTTCCCCACTCAGATTGTCTCCCCACAAAGGCGTCCTGCTGGAGTTTGCCGTGTAATCCCCTCATTACAGGCAAGGAGAAAGAATTAGAAACAGGGGGAGCGGAGAAGAAAGGATGGAGGGGGAGGGGGCAGGATTTCCTTGGGCTGCGGAGCCTCTGCCCCAGAGATGAGGTCCGGGGCAGATGCCCCAAGCCTCGGTGGGATGGGGATGCTGCAGTGATGAGTGTTGTCCCCCCTGGATAAGGATGGTGAGCCTGGGGGTGGCCCTGTGACAGTGTGGGTGGCCCTGTGGCTCCCGGTGATGCTGCCTACAGACCTCTGCCCATGTGGAGAGCAGAGATGGGGACAGGTGTAGGGACAGGGATGGGAGCCAGGCATGGGGTACAGCTGTGAGGACCCAGGGTGCGGACACAGTCTGGCAACCTGCTCTGGGGTCTGGTTGTGGGCCCAGGTGTACGGACCAGCCATGGAGACCAGCCCCTCTGAACAGCCTTGGGGACCTGTGATGAAGACCAGGCAGGGAACACTCATGGGGACCAGAGCAGGGGACCAGGCAGGAGGGCAGTGCCCATGGGACCAGGTGTGGGGATGAGTCATGGATATGGGACTGAGCACTGGGGCCAGGCATGGGAACACCCTGTGGGGACCAATTGTGGGATCCAGCCAAGGGGACAATCCCTGGGGGGTGCCCATGGGCCGTGGCCTAAGGGGGCATGGGACAAAGGCAGCCAGGCTGAGGGGCAGGACTACCATTCTTCTCCTCCCCACTCCCACTGCTGCCCCTGGGCCCCAAAGAATGATGGAAACATCATGGTGGGGGTCCTGGGCTGTGCTGGGGTATGTGCTTGGTGCTGCCCACAGCCCCCGTCATGAGGCGTGGATTTTGCCCTTTTCTTTTTTTGCTCACTTTTACTTTCTCCCAAAACCATCTTCCTGCCACCTGCAACTGCCACTGCCCCCAGATCTGTCTAGGCTTCCTCCCACTCCCTTCCCCTCCTTGCCACACTTCCCCTTTCGGATGGCAAATGTTACTGCGGGAGTTTTGGAGCCCAGCACCCTGTGCCAGGTGGCTGCTGGTCCCTGAGTCTGTGTCCTCCCCTCCAGAGCTGCTGTTGGTGAGACCCCGCAGCTCCCTCTGTGTGCTGGTGTGGGCCCCGAGGCCACCCTGTTGTCCCCCACTGGGGCTGTGAGGCTTCACCTACCCTGTCTCACAGCTCTTTAGGGACAGTGTGATGTTGTCTTGGGGATGGCACACCACCACCCTGGGGACAGTGTGCCACCACCCCAGAGACAGGCTGGCATTGCCCTGGCCACAGCAAGACCACACACCAGGGATGTCATGACATGTACAGGTGGGCCATGCAGCCCCTGGGGATGGGGTGACACCCCCATACCATGCAGCACTGCAGGGGAGAGCAGGGAGGTGCTGCCTGTGGAGGTACTGGGGACATTCCCAGGGCAGGGTCGATGTGTGGGGCCAGGGCTGAAAACTGGACCCCACTGGCCCAGATACCCATGCTGGCCACTGTGGCGAGTGCAGGAGCAGTGAACCACGCTGATGGTCTTCGGCAGGTTTCCCCAGGGTGCACCACTAGCCCAGGGGTGCAGGGAGGTCTCCAGGGTGCCGGGTTTGGGGGCGGGGGACTGCCCAGCTGCCCGGCCCCGGCGCTGTGTTGCCCCGTGGCCGCCGCAAGGTGTTGCCTCGCCCGGGGGGAGGCAGCAGGCTGATTTGCCAAATGATTATAATTGCCTTTTAGGAGCAGATAGCAAATTGATTTGCCTCCTTGTCCAAGGCCCGTAATCGCTTCATCACTTTAAAATATTAATGCTATACTTCTTTGCTAGTTTCCCAATTACCCTAATTGAAGGCAAATTGGTTAAGAAGGTGCAATGCAGAGTATCAGGGGGTTTAGTTCACTCAAATGACAGTTTTAAACCTCCCTAATCCTATTAGCGCGCAAAGCTGCTAACGCTTAGAGACGCTGCGTCAGCTTACCGGGGTGGTGGGGCCGGAGGCGGGGGTCGGGCCGGGGGACGGCCGGGGGCCACCGGCCTCACGTGACCAGCTCGACCAGGGATTTATCACTTTTTTAGTTCATTAAGAGGCCTTGGGCAGGCGGGGAGGCAGCAGGGGTGACCCAAAAGGGTGCTGAGCGGGAGGCAGGTGGCAGCATGGGGAGGGCGGGGGGCGGGGTGGGCAGGACGATTAGCCAAGGAGACCTGTCGGGAGGGTCCTGACCCGAATCCCAGCTGGTGCTGGGAGTCCCCATGCAGCCCCAATGGGAACACTGGGAGAGGGCTGCCAATCAGGGCAGGATGGGGCCCTGATGTGGAGCGGGGATGGAGGACTGAGGTGGTAGTGACAGAGCTCGTTGGGGACCTCAGTGCCATCGCAGCAGCTGGCACTTGGTGGTGAGCCCAACACTTGGGAGAGCAGTGATGTCAGGTGGGATGAGTGTTGTGCTGGGTGCCACAGCTGCTACCACCCTGTCAGGGACCTAAGTTCCTAAGTTCTGAAGAAAAGCTGGTGAACGGGGTTGGGAATGATGGTAGAGACATCAGGGATGATGAGGACAGCAGAGATAGTGGGGCCACCAAACACCAGGAGGCTCCCCCGTATCAGGCCCAGACGAGCCTGTCTCACGCTCCCTGGGATGTTCCAGCAGCCACCAGCCCCTGGACTGGTACCCGGAAGAGTTCCAGGGGGGAGCTGAGGGAACTGAGCACCTCATGCATCCAGACACCTCCTTACTCCGTGTGCTCCAGCTCCTCAGCGGCGGCTCAGCCCGATGGCTCTGGTGACAGCGCTGAGCTCGGTGACACAGCTCCCAGCCCACCTGCGCTGGATCCGGACTCCCCCTCCCAGGCCGGCCACCGCGGCCGTGGGCAGCCCGGGCAGGCCCGTCCCCGCAGCCTTTCCGGAGCAGATGGCAGCGGCGTGGGGAGGACGGAGGCGGCTCAGCGCGTCCTTCCTTTCATGCACACACAGCGTGATTCCCGGCGGCTCCGGCTCCGGCGGGAGGTGCCGCTGGGGCCAGCGCCGGCCGTACATTTCACACGGGTTCAGCGAGCTTAGTCCTCGGGGACAGGCGACTCAGGAAGATTAGACCTCGCTAAAATAGGCAGGTATTAGTGATCTCAGCAGCCCCCGGCCTTCCGGCGTGGCGGCATTTAAGCCAGCCCTGCTGCCAAGCGCTCAGGGCGGAGTCCCTGGCGGGGCAAGAGGCAGCCGGGCACCCTGGCCCAGCCAAAGGGATGTCCCTGCTGCCCGCACGGCCAGGGGATGCTCGAGCGCTGGAGTAAATGCTCCACACACCCCCTCCCGCTGCTGTCCCCAAGGGATAGCCAGGGTGATCACTGGGTCCCAGTGGGGGCTGCTGCAGAATGGGGGGATGGACCCGTTGGCTAAGCATCCTGGGCTTGTTGGTGGCTCATGTCAGGGGACATGGGGCAACCCGGCTCCAGCGCAGTCATCATGTCCTCTCACCAACCAGGACAGGGACTGCGTGGGTGTGGGATATGGCAGGACGACCAGAATGGTGCTGACAAATGCTGTATTTATTAAGCCAAATGGTGCACGGTGCCAGGGCTGGTAAGGGGGTAATAGTGTCTGGGACCTGCCCCATATGGAGGCTCACACCAGGAGCACCACGAGAGAGACCTGACCAAAATGGCTGGAGGGAACCCAGGCATTCTGCACCCCTGCACACCCTGGGAAAGCAACTGGGAATGGTTTGGGGAAGAAAACTCACGCCTAACGTGTATTGGGACCCGCACCCCAAGTAAAGGCACCCAGAGCCTCCGCATTCCGTGGCTCCCGGGGACAGGCGCTGCCGGCGTCACCTGCTGCGGGGTGGGCAGCGGTGCTACATCAGGGCGCACTTCACCTGATCCACGCCGCCCAGCGCGCGGTCCCGCAGCGCCGGCAGCTCCACCTCCCGTAGCTTCGCCAGGAAGGCGAAGGCCCCGGCGCTGCCATCCTCCTCCTCCTTCTCGCTGTGCACCATCGCTGCCAGGTCCTGCGGCAGCTCCACCGCACCTCCGGCCACGTGCACCTGGGCGTCGTCCCTCTCGTCCTAAACGCGGGTGGGAGAAGGTGTCGGGTGGGGACAGACAGGGTACGTACCGCGGTGGAGCGGGGGACGGGGGGGACGGAGAATAGCCAGTCCCAGGGTGCTGGGGACACGGGGGAATTCCAGGGCTGTCCGGTGCCAGACTCGGACGTTGGATGGACAGTGACAGATAGTCAGATGGAGACAGTGGCTGTCTACTGCCCTCTTCAGGAATCCCTCTCATCCAGGGGAGCACGGCAGCCGTGGCCTTGGGGCTGTTCCGGGTGATGTAAGGGTCGAGGGGGAACCCCCCAGGTCTGCAGACAGGCTGGTTCTTACCTGGGCCAGGTGGTACTTGTCCCGCAGGTGCATCCGCACTGTGGCCCGTTCTGCCTTCCTCTGTGCAAACACCTTGTCCCGCTCGATCCTGCAGCAGGTGCCATACAATCACCCCCACCTCACCAAGCCCCCCAGGATCACCCCGACATTACCCTGGTCCTTCTGCAGAGCAGGTCTAGGAAAGGAGGGAGAAGGTCTGAGACCCACAAGAGGGTTAAAGTGGGGATCTGGGAGCAGGAGCCACATCCTGTCCACCTGGCTCAGCACCCAGATTCAGAGGTGCTTGATGAAGGCACCCATTGCAGGGACTTGCTCCTTCTGCAGCCTCTCTTCTCCCTGGTGCTGAGCTGCTGGGTTCCCATAGCACCCAGTCCTGGGGAGGTGGGACCTTAATCCAATCCCATGCTGACCACCCCATCCCTTGGCTCCAAGGGTGCCTGCCTGGAACCATCCTGGGGCTCTGACACCTGGGGGTTCCCCTTGTCACCTGTGGTGCACAAAGGTGCTGTCACAGCCCTGTGCCAGCCCCTCCACGGACCTCCCATGCTGTGGGGAGACACACTGAAGGGCATCTGCTCTGTACTGTCTCTTGCCCCAGCTGCCTCCCTGTCCCTGTCTTGTGCCACTCTGGGGAAAGCCCACAGCAGGTGGGATCCTGATTCTAGTGTGTTGGGAGACCCTAGTGACCCGCCAAGCCCCGGCAAAGCCTTACTTCTCCTCCAGGAGCTGCCGCTGGTACTCCTCAAACTCCTCGCGGGCCATGCCGTTGGGCAGCGCAGCTGCCTTGTCATCCTTGGGGGCCCCCTTGGGTGACTTGTCCTTGCCGCCCTGGAAGCTCTTCAGGGCAGCCGTGAAGAAGGAAGCCATGGTGGGTGGTGGTGGCAGCTCTTGCCCCAAGGTGCCCACCAGGTCCCAGTGCCTGCAAGGTCAGTGGAACCAGCCCCAGGGGCACTGCGGATCAGGCGTGGATTAAGGCATTAGGAGGGGAAGCCACAGCCAGGGTGGAAAGACCTTCCCTTCTCTGCACCCAAGGGTGTTTGCAGGGGACAGTGGCAGGGCAGGGGGACAGCAGGTGCTGCCACATCAGAGTGATGTGGAGGTGGAAGGAGTCGTTGAACTGCAGCACACATTGGGTCAGGCTGAAATACTCCCCATTACATAGATCCCAAACTGGGGCAGCACCCATGGGGCTGGGGCAAGTCCTGGGTATTGCCCCATACCGTGGGCACCCAGAACCACACACACAGGGGGACTGGGGGTTCAAGAAGTCAGCACAGAGGAGACAGAAGAGGATTAGCCAAAAAACCCCAATGGAGGGTCAAAGGACTGGCAGCAGATGAGGTAGTGGCGGGTGTGCACCCACCCGCGCGGCAGCCTCGTGTCCCCGCTAATCCCTGCTCCACCGAGACTCGAGATTGCTTGGGAGCCTGCAGGGCCAGGGGCTCCCCACTGCAGGGGATGTGCTCTGTGCCCATAATCTATATAAAAGCAATTCCCATGCAGCCTGTGATTAAAGCATAATCCTCTGGTGCACAGAGCCCCGATGGGAGGGGCTGAATGGCATGGGGGGCTCCGAGGGCCAGAGCTCCTAGCCCCCACAAAGCCTTTCACTGGGCTTTGTCAGGCCCCAAGTGACAGATAGGCCTAATTTCACCCCAGAGGCTTAAAGATGCTGTTGAACTAATTTCTTTGGTTTAATCACAAAGCCCAAATCCATGTGGTTTAGCTGGCTGTTGGCATCCCTGTATGGGGCTGGGTGCTGGGACAGGGCTGAGTCAGGGTGGGGTCTCATCCTCCTGTGAGTGGAGATGTCCAATCCTGCAACTCCATCACTGAGAGTTGCAGCTTGAAGGGATCCCACATGCAGCATCCGCTCCTGGGGCTGAGCACAGGGGGTGTTGGCATGGCTCCCTTGGGGTCTGCGCTCCTCGCTCTAGTGGGTCAGGGGAGATCAATCCCATGGCAACCTTTTCTGGGCTGTGTGGTGGGTAGAAGGACCATGATGGGATGGAAGGAGGCTGCTGCCCCATCTCCACAGGGAGAGAGCAGTACCACAGGCCATCCTGGTCCTGGCCCCTATTGCCCTACCACTTCCAACCCTGGAGGGTCTAGGGGCTTCAGGTCCTGGGTCCTGGTAGCAAGATGGGAGTTAAATGTCCCTCAGGTGCTTCAGCTCCTTCTGCAGCTTCTCTGTAAGTTTCTTGAAGGACGGCCGCTTGCCTGGCTCCAACTCCCAGCAGCTCTTCATCAAGGCATAGACGGTGGGTGGGCAGCCCTCAGGGGGGTCCATGCGGTACCCCTGCTCCAGCAGCTCTGTCACCTCCTTCAGGGCCTGCCAGGATGGAGAAGCCAGCTGGCAAACCCCTTCCCTGCTCTGGCCAGGGAGCGGGGGATGTCCCTGTCCCATCAGTGCCAGTGGGGTGTAACCTGTGGTGTTCCCTGGCACAGTGCTCACCAGCTTGGGATAGGGTGCCCTTCCAAAGGAGAAGGTTTCCCACAGGAGGATCCCGTAGCTCCACACATCCGACTTGGAGGAAAATTTCTGTGGCGGCAGGAGAGGGGGAGGCTGAAGCCAGCTGAGGGCTGCGCTGGGTCCCCGTTGCTTTCCGAGGGCAAGACAGAGGACACTGACTGCCCCCTGCCCCCCTTCAGCTCCCCAGGTTGTGAACACCCCCCAGTTCCATCATCCTGCCCCAATTCCCACTGCACACCTGCTCAGGACACAGACAGAATTTTGGGAGATGCAGAGCTGACTGTGCTGGAGGCCACTGTGGGGCAGGGATGCGTCAGTGGGAATGGGAACAAGCATGGGCAACCCACGGGGGTGCGATGCTTTGGAAGGACTCCCTGGCCAGCCCCTTCCCTCTCACTGTCACTCACATTGTGTTTCAGTGCCTCTGGTGCTGTCCACTTCACAGGGAGCAATGTGGCATCTGCACCTTTGGGGTTAACTCGGGCCAAGCCGAAGTCGCTCACTTTGGCCACGTTCTCCTCAGAGATGAGGATGTTGCGGGCAGCCAGGTCCCGGTGCACCAATTTCTTGGACTCAAGGTAGTCCATGCCTTGAGCCACATCCCTGCCACAACCAAGTGAGACAGAGCCATGTTACCATGTGTCCTCTGGGGCTGCACAGGTGGCTGCAGAACCCTGGATCCCAGCCCAGAGGAGAGAGAGGGACTTACAGGGCGAACAGGAGGAGCTGCTGGGTTGAGATGAGAGCCCGGCCCCGCGTGCGCAGGAAGTTCACCAGGTTGCCCTGACAAAGAAGGATAAAATGAATCAGGACCAATAGGATGGGGCTGCCAGGAGACTTGGCCTTCTGCAGGTGCTTGCACTGCCTGGCATCTGTGACGACTCAGCCCCTAGACAGGGATATTGTCCCCAAATCCAAGTGGTGATGAGTCCCACTGGCTGAGGAGCAGCCAGGTGCTCTTACCTTGCTCATGAACTCCATGACAATGTAGAGGCCATTGTGCAGGATCACTCCCAGCAAACACACGAGGTTTTTGTGCCGGACCTTCCTGGAATGGAGGGTATCCAAGTGAAGGAGGTGCCTTCTCATCCCAGGCCATGGGAAGGGTTGGGCCACACCTCCATGGAGCACTCACGTCATAGCAGCTGTTTCAGCGAGGAAGGCCTGGGCAGTCACATCGCACTTGATGTTCTTCACAGCCACCCTCTGCCCCATGTACTCGCCCTGCAGGACATCTAGGAGAGCATAGGAGAGTCAGGCTAAGCCCCACACCAGGCCTCCTAAACCCCAGGCTGAGCACCCCTGCACCCCAGGCTGAGCCCCCCATGCCATGAGATGGGGAGGGGGATCAGGCGGTGACATCTGGAGAAAGCTGCACCTGGGGAACATCCAGTCCCATCCTCTCACCTACCTCCGAACTCGCCTTGCCCAATGCGGTCTCCCAGTGTGAGGTGCTTCAGGTTCAGCAACCAGCCAGCTAGGCATGGGCACAAGGGCAGGTTAGCAGGGGTCACCAGTGGGGCCTTGTCCCTAAAATGCAGACCACTGTCCCCTCCCACCATCCCCTACCTTTGGCCAACTCCTCCTCAGCTGACTTCATCCCAGATTTTGGTTTAGGCTTCACCAGCTTGGTACAGATGGCTCCCTGCTCCTTCATGTAATGCTGCCAAAGGATGGACAGATGGAGGTGATGCCAGCTCTTGCCCTCAGGCTCAGGGTGTGAGTCCAGAGAACAGCTTTGCGATGGTCCATGAGACTGCACCATCACCACCCTCGAGGGCAGCCCATGTCTCAGCCTTCCTCCCCTCTGGGCACAGCCAGGGGAACACCATGATGGACCACAGGGGATATGGGATGCTACTGTTGTGGTTGAACCCCTGGCAGGTGCTGCAGCAGCAGAGGGCAGTTTGCAGAGGCAATGGGAGCAGAAGCAGCCAGACAGGATGGGACAGGATGGGACAGGATGGGACAGGATGGGACAGGAGAGGTTGGGACAGCACAACCTTTGGAGTTTTAAAGTGGGGCAGCTGAGAAGGGAAAGGAGCCACCCAAAAATTGTGTCTAAAAGCAGAACACAAGAGTGCAACTCCCTGGAGAGGAGACAGGATGAGGGATGGACTACCATGAAAAACTCACTGGAAGGGCAAGAGCCCACACAACAGCCAGGGAGCTGCGTGGGGTCAGCACGTGAGAGGGGGCTTTGAGTGGAGGGAGACACGGCAAAATGCCTCAAAGTCCAGGGGAGGCAGAGGCCACCAGGGTCTTCCTGCTATGTGAAGCACTGAATAAGCAGGGACAGGGGCAATGTGGCCCTTGGCCAAGGATTGGGACTGCAGCTGGCACAGCTGATTTGCAGAGACATCCTTGGGATATCCCAGATCCACTCATTGCACCCCAAACTGAGTGGGAACTATGAGCCTTTGAAGAGGATAGAGAATTACACCAGGTAACAAATACCAATGAAAACCACACAGAACAGGACAAGGACCTGCCTCTGTGTGAGCCCATGAGGTCTTTGCCCTTCTCTGACACTGGTGGGACCCTTTGCCTGGGGCAGGGGGTCTCACCTCAATCATGTCAATGAGGTTGGAGAAGTACTGCTGGCTGTCGATGCTGAGTGTGTTTTCCTCGTGCACCACACGGTAGTGGATCACCTCCTTGCCAAAGCTCACGCACAGCACGTAATCACCGGGGTGCCGGACAGACTCACGCACCAGGAACAGCCCATCCTCAGGGGGCTGCAGCTCCTGCACTGCCTCTGTCCCTGAGATCTTCCCGTGGAACCAGCTGAGGAGAGGGGCGTTGGAGAGGGAGATGAACCAGGGGGCTTCCCCCAGGAGCAGGAGCAAGATGGGGAAAGCAGAGCCCCTGCCAAAGCTACACAGACCCTACTGCATGAAACCCCTCATGGAGTCTTATCCAAGCTGGGTGGGCACAACTAGGGTTCCTTAAAGCCAAGTACTGGCTTTTGTACCCAGCAAACCCCTCCATTGCCAGGGCATGGCTACAGGATGCTCTGTCCTCAGCTGCCGACCCAAAACATGGATGGGGGGAGCACACTGGACTCATCTGCTGTTGCAGCTCCCGAGGGCTCAGCTGGGTCCTCCGGGCCCCCCTCTAGTCACCCCAGCTGTACTCACGGCATCAGGCTGAGTTTGGGGTCGGCGCGGATGGCCCCACGCTCCCGCAATGCACTGGCTGCCAGCAGCCCCTCCTGCCCCGTCTCATTGTGCCTGGCACGGTACCAGCCTTTGCCCTGGGAACAAGAGGGTCTCAGAGCAAGGGAAGGAAGGGGGAATCCCTCTAGGAAGGAAGGGACTGCCTCTGGCAGCTGAGCTGATGGCACTGGAACCCATTCCATCCATGCCCTCTCAGCACAGTGTGTACCTGAGCACCCATAGGTCTCACCTCCACGGCCTCGATGATGGTGACCATGTCGCCCTTGCGGAAGGCCAGCTCCCGGGGCTTGGGCTTGGTGTGGTCATGCTTGGTGACACACTGTGTACCAGGGGGCCAGTGCTTCTGCAAGGAGAAAGCAGCATCAGTAGGGACAGCGAGAGCTGGACCCCTCTGCTTCCCACAGGCACCAGGGCCAGCCCCAAGGACCATCTGGAACCCTGGCTGGGGACCAGGGGCACTGGGCATGAGCCCTCCTCCACCCCACTTTGGTCTTGGGGGCACACGTGCCCTGGTGTCAGCTGGCGTTGCTGGTGTCCCTGTGCAGCCCCGCTCACCCCAGACATGGTCAACCGTCAGTGCATCAGGGACTCCCTGTCCTCTCCTGCTGCCACCTGCAGAAGAAACCAAAGGGACTGTGGAGGAACGGGGCTGAGCTGGCTTGTCCCAGGTCATGGCTGCTGTCCCAGGCCACTGATGCTGTCCCACAGGCTCCCCTGGCCAGTGCAGCTCCTGTCCCTCACACAGCCTTGCACCATGGGATGGAGGAAAAGGCTGCAAACTCTGCCTGTGCCAGCTGTGTCCTGGGGACACTCCTGTCCCACACGCAGATAGGAGCAGGACCCAGCACTCCTGCTCTCTGCCTTTGCCACCAAAAGGGGCCACAGGTCTCACCAGCTCTGCTGGCACAGCAGGAGCCCAGCACCACAGCTGTGAGGGAATAATGTGGTTTTATCAGGAACTTGCTTTTTCAGCTCCTCATTCAGGAGCTCTGAGTCATCAGGGCCCCAAGAGGCACTAGCCATGGCCCCACTGATGTGGGATGCAGCAGGGCTGATGTGGGGGCTGCCTGGCAGCAGGGACACAGACAGGCGAGGCTGGGCTGAGGTGGGACTGTCACATGCACTGGCTGTGGGACGATTGCACAATGTCCATGTGCTGCCCTTGACACCAACTGGTCATGCTGGGATGCATATGACAGCTTTGCAATTTAAAATTGTGGCTCTTTTTCTCCTGGAGTCCCTCATCCCCATTGCCATCTCCTTGGGAGGATCACAGAATCAGGGAATGGTATGGTTTGGGAGAGACCTTAAACCCCACCTCATTCAACTCCCTGCCATGGGCAGGGACACCTTCCACTATCCCAGGTTGCTCCAAGCCCATCCAGCCTGGTCTTGGACACTTCCAGGGATCCAGGGGCAGCCACAGCTGCTCTGGGCACCCTGTGCCAGGGCCTCCCCACCCTCACAGCCAACAATTCCTTCCCAATATCCCATCCATCCCTGCCCTCTGGCAGTGGAAGCCGCTCCCTGTGTCCTGTCCCTCCATCCCTTGTCCCAGTCCCTCTCCAGCACTCCTAGAGCCACTTTAGGCCCTGCAAGGGGCTCTGAGCTCTCCCTGGAGCCTTCTCTTCTCCAGGTGAGCACCTTCAGCTCTCCCAGCCTGGCCCCAGAGCAGAGGGGTCCAGCCCTTGGGGCATCTCTGTGGCCTCCTCTGCACTGGCTCCAGCAGCTCCACGTCCTCCTGATGTTGGGGGTCTCAGAGCTGGAGGCAGCTCTGCAGCTGGGGTCTAATCAGAGCAGAGCAGAGGGGCAGAATCCCCCCCTCCCCTGCTGCCCACACTGTGGGATGAGCTCCTTCGAGCAGAGATGACTTTGCTGTTTTGGAAGGTGAGTCACAGTCACTGCTCTGCATCACTGGTGATAAACTCATCTCTGTAGCAGTGTGGATCTCATTATGCCAGCCCATATCCACAACAACAAAACAGGGACAATTGTAGCTGCTACAATGTTAGTATCAGAAGGCAGCAGTTTTGTTTCTACCAGAAGCCATTGTTAGCCAGAACTGCCATCCCCTTGCCTTGCAGCCCATCCATGGCACACATATTGTCTTGGTGAAGTTGGGGCTGCAAAGGCAGCCACTGTTTCCCAGCAGGTGCAGCCAAAGGCTGACGTGACTGGGTGCACCTCAGATCACTTCCATTGGTGAGGATGTCAGGAACACAGAGCTTCAGAACAGAGTCAGCTCCATACCCCTCCCATAATACATCCTGGTCCAAGGAGAGACGTTCTGGCTGAACTAGGCGGGCTGATGGGAGCTCTGACAACTGTCCTTCATTTTCTGCTGCTCCAGGACAGAAATTTTGGGTGAAAAGCAACAACTGTTTGGTCAGTCCTGCCCCTGTGTGCAGCAATTGGTGCTGTGAAGGGACAGATCCTCCACTTGAGTACCAAAGGGAAGAGCTTCTCCTCTGCCCGGCTGGCCCCAGGTCTCAGGGTGATGGACCCACACCCCTACATGGACACCTGCTGTTGGCAGAGCCTGGACACCAGCCACTGCCTCGCCCAAGCACTAGCAGGGACAGTAGTGAGTCACCTCCCTCCTGGTGACACTCACATGCCTTGTCCTAAAGCAGCTCTTTGTTCCTGAAGGTGTTTGATCCATGAGATTCCCATCATGGAATGAATGTTCCCACAAGCACAGTGTGCAGGCAGAAAGCCTTATAGGAGATATTGGCCCCCTTCTTTGTTTTGGGGCTGTTCTGTACTTTTGTGTATTGAGAAACCTGAGTAATTGCAATGAAGTTGAAAAGCACAGAAACAAAGTTGGCATTGGTAGAACTGTCCCAACCCTGGACTGGAGAGCTCAAGCATATTCCCAGTGCACGGAGTTACTCCGGCTGAGAAGGTGCCAGACCTGGCAGCACTGTGACAGGAGGGGACACCGCCTGCAGAGGCTGCACCTCTGGACACGATGGAGCCGAGACGCTGTGCACTCCCCTCCGGAACACAAACACCCAGCTGCACAGGGTGTCACTCAGACGAACAGCAGGTACAGCTGCTTTCCTGGAAAACTGGTGACACCCAGGCATTCCCCCCACTGCCCACCACGCTCAGCACCGTGCCTGTCCTTCCCTGCTGTCAGAGTGGACCGGAGGACACCTCATCTGCCCTCAGCGCCTCTCGGACCTTGCTCTTACCTCAGTGGTGGCCATGTGGGGCTGGGGCAGCAATGTCAGGGGAAGCTCACAGCTGAGCCTGAACTTGGATTCCTGAACTCTTGGATAGTCTCTTTCCTACACAGAGCCAAACACTGTTCAAGGGTAGTTCTCAGACAGAGCCAGAACCCAATTTCCTGATTTCTCTGCTGGTGAGGTTGTGATGCAGCATCCGGGCGGTCCCTGTGCTGGCGCCGCCTGCGCCCTCAAACCTCTATCAGAAATGACTCATTATTTGACAACACTTAGAGCAACTTCTGCTCTTTGAGGGCACAGTTACACACCCTTGCTAGAAAAGAACTGGAGCTCACCAGATCCTGGCCCCTGTGGCACTGTGGGGGAATCAGTACCCCCCAGCAAACAGGGACAGTTGCTGTCATCGCTGCTGGCCTGGCCAGAGCAGTGACAATGGAGTGGGTGTCTGTGGTGGCAACAGCTCTCCGGGGAGAGCTGGGACAGGAAGAGCTGGGACCAGGGATTGCCAAATGTAGTCTTGCCTCAACATCAACTATGTGAGCCTCAGAGCAGGTTGATCTCAGAGCACAGCCACTCTTTGCTGTTCCTCTGGGGATGACAATCCAGAGGCATTGTGGGTTGGGTCAGGCAATGGCAGAGAGACCTTTAAATGAGTACCACTGCTGAAGAGAAGCAGCTTATGTGTATCCTGCAGCATCCACAATGAGTCGGGAGGGAATAACCACCTCTGCAGTCCATCATCCCAGCCAGAAAACCAGACACCAGTTCTGCACTAATGTTCAGCATTTCCAATATTCTGAGCAAAATGGTGAAAAAGAAGAAAATGCAATTGTAGGCAAACACCAGACTTCATTCAGGGCTCTTGGGATCTTTTGGGGTGTACTTTAAAAAAAAAAATTAAATGGTGTTTAAGCCTTTAGAAAACATTGGCAATTCAAGGGCAAAGGCAGTGTAGAAGAAAACTAATCCAAACTAGCTGGTACTTTCAGGTCCTGGTTATATCTTTTGATCCACAAACAACTTCCCCAATCCATTCAAGCCAGACTGTTCATAGGATTCTTTGGATGGGTTTCCCCAGGAGCACTCCTTCCATTATTCCCTGTATTTGTAGGGATGGATCCTGGTCTGTTCAGTCTGAAGAATAAACATATGGGTTTGTCCTTACGGCTCTGCACTGCACTCCCAGGATCTGCACAAGGCTCCCTGCGACAAACAGAAATGTTTTGTACTTTTGGTTTTTGCCACATCCGGCTGTTATTACAGACATGACCATGGCCGAAGAACTCATCGTCACACACAGGGAACCACTCCCTCAGATGTAATAAACGGGCTTTCCCTGTCCTGCTGCACAGCCAGCAGAGATTCCCACGTGCTTCTGCCTGAGCTGGTGTCCCCTTTACATCCTATTGCACGCCACCCAGCCAGAGCCTGAGCCTTTAATAACGGAACCTCAGCAATGCTTTCTCCCTTCTCCGGTGCAGCAAAGACAATGCCCTGCTCAGTGGGTACAGCTGAACCACTGCACGCATGGGTCCCTCCAAAAGCTACAGAGCCAAAAGATCGGCACTTTGCAGCCTGTCCTATCACTGAGTAAATGGGCAATAGTATGGGAATGTTTGTCTCACATTCTGGGCTGAGGCTTTGCCTACTTGCCAGTCTTCCTCCTGGCATCCTGCATTTGGGCCAGGGAGAGTGAGGCTCAACATCCTATTGAGCAGTGCCATTCCTGGCAAAATCAAAATTATCCAAAGGAGCAGAATTTGGAAGTGGAGAAATGGGCAACAATATTCATCAGGAACAGCACACATTTTGTACAAAAAAACCAGCTCCTGTTATCTCAGCAAGATCTGGGCATTAGCAGTCCCAAACCCAAAGGCTCTCTTTTGCCAACTCAACCCTTTTCGGTCCTCTTGGACAATACCATTGGATTCACCAGAAACGTATTCCAGCCAACCTGGGGAGTCTGCCCTGCATTTCAAAGCCTCAAAAAGGGAACTAGAAAATAGCAATAAGTCATAAGAGCAGACGTGTCTTTGACATCCAATATCCAGCATTTAAAGGGAATATCACTCACTGAGTTAGAACATACTTTATCACAGCAAAAATTTATATTTCCACCCAGAAATATAGACTCACTGAACCCCAGAATGGTTGGTTGTGGAAGAGACATTGAAGAGTATCCCTTTCTAAACCCCTGCCATGGGCAGGGACACCTTCCACTATCCCAGGTTGCTCCAAGCCCATCCAACCTGGCCTGGAACACTCCCAGGGATGGGGCAGCCACAGCTGCTCTGGGCACCCTGTGCCAGGGCCTCCCCACCCTCACAGCCAACAATTCCTTCCCAATATCCCATCCATCCCTGCCCTCTGGCAGTGGAAGCCATTTCCTGTGTCCTTTCCCTCCATCCCTTGTCCCCAGTTCCTCTCCAACTCTCCTGGAGCCCCTTCAGGTCCTGCAAGGGGCTCTGAGCTCTCCCTGGAGCCTTCTCTTCTCCAGGTGAACACCCCCAGCTCTCCCAGCCTTGCTCCAGAGCAGAGGGGCTCCAGCCCTCGAAGCACCTTTGTGGCCTCCTGTGGACTCACTCCAGCAGCTCCATGTCCTTCTGGTATTGGGAGCCACAGAGTTGGAGGCAGCTCTGCAGGTAATTGTTGGTTCATCTGCAGAGAGGATCATTTGAAAGGGTCTTTCAGCCTGAATAAGCTTCAGCTGATGCCTTAAGCTCACCCTTCTGCGAGTGGCTGTGCCCAGCACTGGTTCAGGCACACCTGCATCTTTCTCTGCATCACCATCCTGATGCCTCCAGGAGCAATCCTTGTCTGTCCCCAGCAGCCCCACAGAACAGTGTTGGCAGAAGAGGTATTTTCCCTAAACCTGTGCAGAGCAAAATACAACACCCAAATCTCTGCCCCAGCAAGAAAGCAGAGCCTGGGCATAGTCAAGGGACAAGTGGAAGATGCTCAGCTGCAGCTGAACACATGAGTTCGTGACACCCAGACCCAATATCAGGGCAGCTGTTTCATGGGGACACATCAGGCCTTGGCTGCAGTGTCCATGCTGTGTCCATGGTGTGTTGTGTCGGTCTGGGGGGAACAGGCAGCATTCAGAGGCTTGTCCCACATCTGGTTCTTGTTTTTTTCAGGCATCTGTGTCACTTGCCCTGAATGGAGGCTGCTCTATCAGTTAAAAACTTTAGTATCTGGTATCATAACTTGGCTCCCATTACTAGCAGCACTTGTGGCAGTATCCAATGGCTTTACTTCCTTATTTCTAATGAGGAAATCTTTTTGCAGCAGATGAACTTTTCATCCTTTTTTGATCTGACTAAGGTCATAGTAGAAAGGGCTTATGATATTTCAACACTGGCCAGGTTGGATGGGGCTTGGACCTGGGATAGTGGAAGGTGTTCCTGTCCGGGGGATGGAACTGGATGAGCTTTAAGGTCCCTTCCAGCCCAACCATTCTGGGATTCTGATTCTATAAAACAATGCATCTATGTAAACATCTATGGAAGTTTTGAAATACATCGCTCACCAATACGTTTTTGTATGGCCTATGACCTTTTTCCCAGAATATCTAAACAGAACTTTCTTTACACCTCCCAGAAATGTACTTAAAGAAGAAACAGCCTTATTTCACAATAATGCGGAAACAATGTTTTTCAGTCAGTTCTAAAAAGCCATTCAAATTACTCCAAAAAGCCTGAAGGAATGTGAAGAGTGATTTGAAATTGAACTTTAAATAAAGAATCATAGTATTTAAAGGTTATCCAGTCCCACCCCCTGCCATGGGCAGGGACACCTTTCACCTTTCACTAGACCAGGTTACTCCAAGCCCCATCCAACCTGGCCTTCCTGGAGCATTTCCAGGGATGGGACAGCCACAGGCAATCTGGGAGCCAAGAATTCCTTCCCATCTAACCCTGTCCTCTGGCAGGGGAAGCCATTCCTGCTTGTCCTGTCCCTCCAGGCCCTTGTCCCAAGTCCCTCTCCAGCTCTCCTGCAGCCCCTTTAGGCACTGGAAGGGGCTCTGAGGTCTCCCCAGAGCCTTCCCTTCCTCAGGCTGAACACCCCCACCTCTCCTAGCCTTCAAGAAATACATGAAGTTGAAGCCTGTGGCAATTCTCTTGCTGTCTGGTGGAGTCACATTGAACAACCAAAGTGTCCAGCTCTGGCTCTCTCCTTTGCACTCTTTTTCCAGGTACCACTAACACAGCACCAAAGCTGTGTTACAGCTTGGTCAACTTTGCTCAAAATCACCGAGAAGGAAGTATCTCCATATGTCTGTACCATGCTGTACACTGCTGCTCCCAAACAGCAGCCCCTGGAGCCCAGGATCCCTGCTCCAAAGGGTGGGGGAAAACCACAAACCCATACAACAAAACCTGGCAGCTTCAGGCCAGAGGGCAGAAATCTAAAGTGATAAAATGTTTAAAGGATACACATGATACCAGAGTGTGTGTGGGATTTATTTCTTTTTTGTTCTTTAATATATCTCTCTATATGTTTTGCTGTGGGAAGAGTTTCTTCTAGAGCGAGGAGTAGGAGGGAAGGAAATATAACTGAAGGAAAGGAACTGTTGCTACAGGCAACGCAACTCTTACACAACGGTGCAATCTCTGTAGTGATTATGGAATCACAGAATCATTAAGGTGGGAAAAGACCTCCAGGATGATCAAGTCCAACCGTCAGCCCAGCACCACCTCCATGTGCACCACTAACCCATGTCCCCAAGTGCCACAGTCACACATTGTTTGAACACATCCAGGGATGGTGACTCCACCACTGTGCCAGTGCCTGACCACCATTTCCATGAAGAAGTTTTCCCCTATATCCAATCCAGACCTCCTCTGCTGCAATTTGAGGCTGTTTCCTCTTGTCTCATCATTTGTTACCTGGGGAAGAGACTGACCCCCACCTGGCTCCACTGTTCCATCAGGGGTTATACAATTTTGGAGAATTACAGTACAACAAAACTACCTGCAATGGATTATTTAAAATGCAAGATATCAGACTAACCCAGAACTTATTACAGGCAAAAATAGCAATCATATGAGCATTATTTCATACATGCAATATGATTATTATGCCACATCTGTTGTTTGCAATTTTTTCAACCTCCTTCACCCTCTGCTCTTCTACCTGTCTCTCTTCTTTTTACTGTGTGCATCAAATGTATTCTTCCGAGATTTCGATCTTTTATTCCCCTCAAAGCCATCATTTTTAAACCATGCCAGGAGAAGAAGGAGGTAAAATGGTAACAACCCAACAGAAATGAAGGCAGCTATATGGAGGAAATATACAGAAATCTGCAGTTCTTCCCACACACTATGGAAGATGGAATTTTAAGTTATTTAGAAGTTCATGACCACCACTACACCATACACAGAAATTAAGCTTGTATTGCAAAACCTCACCTAAAGCTATGGTAGCCAGCGCCTTTAAAAATATGAAACCAAGAATTTGGTGTCCAAGCTGAAGCCTTCTTCATCAACCTTCTGCCCTGAGCCACAGAGGTTTCAGGCAAGACTGGCTACTGCAATTTTAATTTAATCTCAAACTGGCTTTTCATCATATTTAACATGAGTAACTGTAGGATTTTAATGTTTGCTTATTTGATATTGATCAAGAAAGTCAATGCCCTCATTGCACAGTCAAGAAAATTTCAACTGTTAATGAAAAAAAAGTAATTTCATGTAAATTACCTTTCCTGCTGTGTATCAAACCAAGAACAACTGAGCAAACAGGATGCAAGAGGGCTTGAGTCACACACTGTACAATTTTATGTGCTACCATAAAATCTGTGGTTTTCCACATAGGCAATAAAAAATGAGACAGATGTGTCAATAGCACAGAGAAACACTTAGGACATGTAGCACTTCATTTATAGACAGTGGGACTCTCATTTGGTGGGACACCCCAATTTCACTGTCAATGTGGAGAACCAAATTAATCAGGACCCTCATCAGTCAGGAGGTTGGGATGGAGCTCAGGGAAAGGTTCTTCCCCCCGAGGCTGCTGGGGCACTGCCCAGACTCCCCAGGGAATAGTCCCAGCCCCAAGGCTGCCAGAGCTCCAGGAGTGTTTGGACAACGCTCTCAGGGATATTCAGGGTGGGATTGGTGGGATGTCCTGTGCAGAGCCAGGGGCTGGGCTGATGATCCTTGTGGGTTCCTTCCAACTCAGGATTTTCTATGGTTCTATGCTCATTTCACTTTGATAAATCCCTTCACGTAAATCTGAGCAACATCAACACAATTTCTGGTGTTACTAATGATAGAAGTATAATAATAAATGAAATGTAGTCCACATCTCTCAGTAGTTTAAAAGTGTTAATTGCAGTGAGAATCTTCAGTATCTCACTGTCAAGGACATTTAGCAAACTGGTATTAACTGCACTTCTCTACCTGTGCATCATTTCATTACAGATTCACTGAATCCCAGAATGGTTTGGTTTTGAAGGGACCTTAAAACCCATTCCACTCCTGCCATGGGCAGAGACACATGCCGCTATCCCAGCTTGCTCCAAGCCCCATCCAACCTGGCCTTGGACATTTCCAGGGATCCAGGGGCAGCTACAGCTGCTCTAGGCACCGTGTGCCAGGGCTTTACCACTCTCACAGAGAAGAATTTCTCTTTCTACAGTAAAGAGTTCTTGGCAGCTTACAGTCTAAAAAGCATCCCACTTACCTTCCTAACAGGGATCTTGCAGTCCAGGTTCATCTGTCAATGCAAGACGTGAGAAAGGAAACCCATCACAAAAATAAATATATTGAAGTCAGGTTTTTAACAGCAAACATCAGCAGGCAAAGAATTAAAAACATGTTTAAAACTATTTAAATAATTCTGAAATCTTGCTTTACCTGAAGTAAGAAAATGTGAGAAGCTGATCAACTGAGCTTTAGATTCTCTGGAATAAGCCCACAGTTACAGCATCTGAGACTTCCCTTAAAAGCTTTTCTATAAATAACAACTGTGAGTGTTCCGAAAAGCAACATGAGCTTCGTGGAAGTCAAGTGGGAGTGCCTGGGGCTGGAAATACAGTTCTGAAAAATCCACAGACTCACAGAATCCCAGAATGGTTGGGGTTGGAAGGGATCTTAAAGCTTATCTTATTCTACACTCCTGGGCAGGGACACCTTCCACAGGGAAGAATTCCTTCCCAATATCCCATCTATCCCTGCCCTCTGGTAGTGAGAAGCCATCCCCACTTGTCCTGTCCCTCCAGGCTCTTGTCTTAACTTCCTCTTCAGCTCTCCTGGAGCCCCTTTAGGCACCAAAAGGAGCTCTGAGGTCTCCCTGAATCCTTCTTTTAAATCCTTGTTTACAACAAGTCCCATTGTCTCTGGAGAGGATTAAAGTGACATGTTAGAAGTAAAAAACCAGATGTCCTAGGTTACAATGTAAAATTGTGCCTAAGGTATGTATTCTATCCCCATGAGCCGTTGGAACCAAGGTGGGGCAGTGTTTTCCTTATCTTCTGTTAACGAGCCTAACAATGCCTTGCCCATGACTCATAGATAACTCCCTCTGGGAGTTATCTCTGTTTAATGGGCCATCAAGGACCCACTGCATGGCTCATAGAATGAGATCATCCCATTGTGAGATGCTCTGCCCAGGGGGAGGAGCCAAGCATTCCCACCTGGATAAATCCAGGGTTTGGGACAGCACAAGCAGCTTTTATCCACTGGACTCCCAGAGGAGACAAGAGCTGCCAGACATTTCTACAAGAATCACTGCTTTGACAAGACCATCTCATCTGGACTGCCACTACCACCCTAACTAACAGGGTGTCAGGTTGTATTCTGACTCTGTCAGTGGTTTTTTTTTTGTACTATTACTTTTATTTTATTTTACTTTCCTTTATTTTCTTTTCCTCTTATTAAATTGTGTTTCTGACTTGGAGTCCTTCATTGGTTTTGCTTTCAAACCAGCACACCAGACAAACATGCTTTCCCTTTAACCAAACTTTGATGCTTCTCTGGACATTTGCCCACTCTTGGGGACCCTGCCTTGGGGTTTTGGACCATTTTAAAATTAATTACTAGACTGCTTTGTCACAGGTTGTTAAACTACCAGGAATGTATCCACTTTTGTGGGAATTTTGATTACATAAATAGCCAAGTAAGAAAGTATATTTTCTCTTTTATCATGAAAATGCACACACCCCCAACAAATCAACTCTTCAACCTGACCTTGGTGGCAGAGTTTCCTTGGAATGAACATCAGGAGAATGAAGAGCTGATTTCAGAGCTCCTTTCTAAAAATGTTAATGATCTCAGGCAACTGAGTGCACACAGGATTTCACAGCTGCCTGCTAATCTTCTTAACTGCAGTAATCATACAAGAAATTCTACCTCAAATGCACACCAAGAGCTGAATATATCACCTCTGTCACTGAGACCGAGTCTTCAGGGGTGTCCATGGATATTTCTGTTCTTTACTGGCATTTTCCCATCACTCACCTGTTGCAGTTTGATGGCCATGTGCAAGAAGAGAAGTATTTTCCCCACCTCCTGTCACATTTTTTATCTGGGTATAGAATTCTGGCACTACTCTCTGAATACTAAACACAAACCCATTGCAGCTGCACTCAGAGCGTACAGGGAAGTTGGATATTTTAACCTTCACCATTTCCAATCTGAGACACAAAGCACATCCTTCAGGATAACTAACCAAGACAGTAACAGCAGGAATTTCTCCCCAGAATGTATTTTCTCAAGGTGTACATACTTATTCCTTAATAAAATGTTGCCACTCTGTGGAGTAACAGAGACTTTAAAAGCTCCCAGCCACCTTATACCACAATTCAAGACAGGAAGGAAATGCAACAGCCACTGAATCTGCAAACAGTTCTAGAAAGAGCCAACTGAAAATCCCACAGAGAAATTTAACTGGAGCTCAATTCATTCACATACATTGTTGCCACAATGGACATGTCTTAATTTTAAAGCTGATGGGAAGTAGCAATCATTTAGCAAAGAATTTCTTATAGCAAATTTTTTTGAGTCCATTGTGCACTCAGGTATGCTCTCTTGAATATTATCACCACTTCCTGGTGACAGCTTGTGTTATCATGGGCATTTTCCAGGCATAAATAATACTTACATTTGGGGTGTTTTTTTCTTGTTATCTGCCCCTGCTCATAGTAAGAATGGGAAGAACAAAACCTGATCTCACTGGAAATGAAGAATTAATTTAGATTTTGAATCTTAATGTACTATTTCATAAGTAAAAGCAAAGTAACATTTTCAGGAATTCACAAAATAATAGCAATGCAAATAATCTAAATATGTCATAATCTGTCCCAGCATTGAAAACAGTATTTGCACACAGAAAAAAAAAGCCTGACTAATACAAAACCCTACATGAAAGCTCAAAAATGTATATTTGAAAAATCAGAGTAAGGTGATTATGCACAAAATAAACCAGCATGGCAAAAGTGCAACGGCTTGATCAAGCATTGTTGAAAAATAATGTTGTAAAAAGTTAAAAATCATGATGATTATATCTGAAATCAAAAGCCTCATACAGTGTCAACCTCTCCTACTCAGTCATGTCAAACAGGATGCACACCCAGCAGGCCTCAAGGTACACTTTTGGAGACAGTTGTAGTCTGCTTCAGTTTTGTCACAAGTTTGCTGCTTCTTTCCTCTACTTTTAGCAGTTTGTGAATGAAGAAAACTGGCTTAGTAGCCCAATTATTATCTATTTAGGAAGACATCCTTAATAGCATTTTAGTTAAAAATCCTTCATACTACTGCCAGCTGTTTGTTCCTATGAACTCTTCCCCGATTTGTTTTATTCCTTCTCATTAGAGCAATTACTAGAGCAGCTGGCAGTGGTGGGTTGAATTTATTACTGACATTTGCACCTCTAACCCAACACTGAAACAGTGTCTTTGCTAAAAGCTTTGCTTTATTATGCAAAAGCTTCTGCCTGAGTACCTGGCTGGTGCTCAGCCTCCCCAGTGTCCAACAGATTATGCTCAAAAGGCACACCTGACAAAGTTAGAAGCTCTGCACAGATGGGCTGGGGAGGTGTGTCTGTGTCAATTTCATGAAGTTCACCAAGGCCAAGAAAAACTCCTGCACCTGGGTCTGGGCAATTCCAAGCACAAACCCAGGCTGGGCCAAGAATGGACCAGGAGCAGCCCTGGGGACAACTTGGGGCTGTTGGTGGGCAAGAAACTCAACTGCTCCGGCCATGGGAACTGACCCCAGAAACCCCACCCTGTGCTGGGCTTAGCCCCCAGCATGGGCAGCAGGGGAGGGGGGGATTCTGCCCCTCTGCCCCACTCAGGTGAGACCCCAGCTGAAGAGCTGCCCCAGCCCTGGGGAACAACATCAGGAGGACGTGGAGCTGCTGGAGCCAGTGCAGAGGAGGCCACAGACATGCTCCAAGGGCTGGAGCCCCTCTGCTCTGGGGCCAGGCTGGGAGAGCTGGGGGTGCTCACCTGGAGAAGAGAAGGCTCCAGGGAGAGCTCAGAGCCCCTTGCAGGACCTGAAGGGGCTCCAGGAGAGCTGGAGAGGGACTGGGGACAAGGGATGGAGGGACAGGACACAGGGAATGGCTTCCACTGCCAGAGGGCAGGGATGGATGGGATATTGGGAAGGGATTGATCCCTATGAGGGTGGGGAGGCCCTGGCACAGGGTGCCCAGAGGAGCTCTGGCTGCCCCTGGATCCCTGGAAATGTCCAAGGCCAGGTTGGATGGGGCTTGGAGCAACCTGGGATAGTGGAAGGTGTCCCTGCCCAGGGGTGTGGAACCAGATGAGCTTTAAGATCCCTTCCAACCCAAACCATTCCATGATTCCAAATTTTTCCAGTGGTAAGAAGCCTTTCAAAACAAAAGGCAAGTCAAGACTCTCCTAGAATCCTAGAATGTGCACTGCAAATAAAAATTTAATAGTAATTATTTCTTTGATGGTGGTTATATCAACTACCACATCAAAAGTGTGGTTAAGCCTGAGAGATTTTAAGCTTTTTATCGCAACTGGACATCAATGTCTCCATGATGCTATACATCAGATACTTTCAACATTGCAGAATATTTCTGAATATAGGTAATAGCTCATACCACTTTCTCCACCCTTAGCATCCCTTCTCTGTGCAGTTCTCAGGATCACCTGCTGCTAAACTTCTATTCATGCCACATTTCCAGCCACAGCAGAGAACAGCAACTGCTGAGTAACTTCAAATGCTCAGCTGGTCCCACAGACAAACAGATCTTTTACAGCCTCTCTAAGAGTGAGGAGTAAGTACTGGCACCCTGCTGTAAGTACTCTGGGATAGAAGTAGACATTGAGAAAAACTCCAGTAAAACAACACTGAATGACCACACTGTCATCATGTGCATGATCTTCTTTCCAGGCCACATGAAAAATTCGACAATTCTTGTGCTCAGATATTTTCAAAGCCATAACTCAGAGAAGACATGAAGTACAGTGTCCAAAGATGAGTGAACACTTGGAGCAAAAGGTTTTCAGAGACATCAACTTGAACAGTCAAAATCAGTTGTGAAATAATTTTCAGGAATATTTTAAGAAATAACCCTTCCAGCTTGACTGTGCTCTGCTTAAGTTGTTGGGTTTTTCTGAAGTGTTAACTTTATTTCCCTGTTAACTGTAACATCAGCCTAACTTTCAAGACAAATGTGGAAGAAAAGCTTTGTGAAATGGTTTGGTTTCATAGCATAGATGACAACTTTAAGCTAGGAACTTTTGGCAAAGCTAAACAACATGGATCATGCCAGGTTGTCCCAAGAGCTTGTTTACTGCTGTGAACTGACTTAAAGCATATACTTCGATCAAGTTTTTATTTCAGAAATGTTTCTGAAAGAGTTTTTTCTTGATGTACACCCTTCTTAAACATAAACAGGCTCTGTGGTATTCATAACCCTACAAATGTGTCCCACCTCCCGAGGCTCCCCGGATATGTGTCGCACCTGCTCCTGTGAGCCACAGAGCAGACACCACAGAGCCCACATTGACGTGGTTTGCATCCTGCAGGGCTCCTGTTTCCTCAGCTTCCTGCCTGCTGAACAACGCCTTTCTTGTTGCACTTTTGTCATTCTAAGTGCCCCTGGTACGACAAGGCAACATATTCATTTCCCTTTCAATGAAAGTACTGTTTTTTTATTAAACATTGTGTCCTCTGAATATAAGTGGAAAAATTTCCTAAACACTCAGATTAAAACCAAAAAAACACCCTTTGGAGTCATGTAGACAATGTATTTGAGCAATGGCTCTGTAGCAAGAGTCATGACACACTGAAGTTAATTAAAGTTTAACACTACAAAGCCCAGCTGTGCGCCTACAAGATGGGAACAAGCTGCCCTTGAAGATTAGTGTCTCCAATAAATCACATGATGATAGTACCTTAGTCTGCTGAAAGATAAGTAGACTAAAGACAACTGTAACTACAAGGGATGTATGCCTTAGCAAGTAACTAACCAATCCTGAGCTATGCTTTTGCAATATGTATGAGCTAATTAGTGCCTGTATAAGTATGATACCTTTGTATACAATAAACAAGACTTGTTGACCATGATACATGAGACTCGTCTCCCGTAGCTTCACAACAGAGTCACATTCAAACTTGCAAAGTATAAAACTCACAAGCACTGGCGGTTTGATGAGTTTCTTCTTCATTGCCTCACGCTGCTGGTGTTCCTAAAACAGGGTTCTGTCACCTTGTGTGCAAGAGCCAACCCACACATCGAGTCAGGATACTGGGTTTTACCACCATTCTGTAGAACAAGGTGCCAGGACCCTCACAATGCTGACACACCTGGGAAACAAGCACAGGCTTGTATACAAAATGGTAACACAGAAAAATGACACAGAAACAGGTCACTCACACTTCCATCACATAATTCTTAATGTGCATGCGATGTCTTAATCCAGCTCATTACACTGACAAATTTCCCTGAGGGGCTGTTTTTTAGTATTATAATAATCTAAGTTAACGTCAGGCTGTATTTTCATCCTATCAGCTACCACCAAGTTAATATTTAACCTTACACTTGATTACAGTTTCTGCATGAACCTGTTTGAACAATTGTCAACAAAATAGGGATTTCCAGTGTTGTGTTCCTGGGGGCTCCATTGCTTTGCACCCTATTCTCATGGTGTCAGGTTGATATGAACTTTCTGTGAATTTTTTAAACTTCATCTGACATCACCACTGCAAGAATTCACACAGAACCCATTCATTTTAAGCTTCTTATACAACCAGCCCAGTCTTGGCTGCAAGACTTGTATGTGGCATGGACCGAGTGGGTCCCTTCCCACTTAGGATATCCCAGGAATCTATGATTCCCCAAGTCAAAACATACCTATGTCATCAGCTCTTTGCTGCCTGCAGAGCACACCTGAGGTAGCTGGTTTAGATCCAGATGACAACACTGTTGGCACATGTGCATGGTTGGATGCACTGACTTTACCAAGTACAAAGAACTAAAGACCCTTTTGCCCCAACCTGTTTGTCATTTAAGTTTTCACTAAGGGACAGAATGAGCACTACAACAAGTGTAGAGCAAAGTTCAAAGAGGCCAGGCAGTTACTGGTACATCATGTACTTGCTCTGAAAAATGTGCAGTTTGAGATGTGGTAATTCATGGGTTAAACACTTGTGAGATGTTGTAGCTCTTTGCAAACAGCCCTTTAAAGAATAGATATTTTTTGTTCCACCACAACGACCACGCTGTCACTCAGGTGGTAAATGGGGACAATCACAAAGGTCAGGGGAAAATCCCCCTCAAGTCTTGTGTCTCTCAGTTGGCTGAGCTCCACACACTCCTCCAAGGGGGAGGCTGGCCCCAGTGCCAGGCATCAATGGACACATCAATAACCAGCTGCCAGACTGAAGGCATCCCAGAAGATGTATTCCCATACTTTCATATAAATTAAGTTAGGAAAGAGATGTTTAGCACATCAATATACATTGCTTCTTAAAACAAAAGGAGGTTATTTAACAAAAATCATAAGAATTCAGGTGAAAAAAGAAAATCTATGTAACTGTAAGTTCTAAAACAGCACATAATCATTCCACAAAACTACACTTATCATAGAAATAATTGCATTTTACCTGGAGAATAAAGTTTTTCACATCACTAAAAATAAATCTCAGACAAAAAGAGAAATGTGAGCCAGTTTTTAGCACTTTCTCAAAAGGACAAACACAGCAATTTTAGTTACAAATATACTGCTCACTATCTCCTATGTTTTCAATATATACACATTGAGGAAGGTACTTTTAGAGTCCCTCAAAGACTGTACCTATTGAAACCTTCCCCTCCCTGCCCGCCCCACATCAAAAACAAAACAGTGATGGAGTCAGAAAAAATACATCACACCTTAAAAAGGTGAAATGATAATTCTGTAACAGTTTAATTTCTCAAATTCAGTCCTACAGGAATATCACCTGTTCTAGCATAATTTTGAGAAATTAATGAAGAATACTTACAGTTCACAGTTCATCTCATCATATTCTCTCAACAAATACATATGGAAAGATATTGCTTATATACTCAAGGTATTTTAAGTCCTGTTTGGAGACATGATTATCACAGAATCATAGAATCATGGGATGGTTTGGATTGGAAGGGACTTTAAAGTCCATCCAGTTCCCCATGGGCAGGGTCACCTTCCACTGGACGAGGCTGCTCCAAGTCCCATCCAGCAGATTTACTGCAGAACATGCATTAAACACAACCTACTTATGAGAACTGAATTTCTGACAAGAAGCAGATTATTTGAGCAAGAAGGTTGTAATTTCACACTGAATAAATTCTTTTTCTCTTTACATAGAGAGAGGCTTCTCCAGAAAGAGCCTCTGGGCAGGAAGCTCATCCCCTTCTGCAACTGAAGGAAGTTGTTTGAAGTGTCTAACTTGAGAAACAACTACCTGTACTACAAGAACTTTCAGATAAAACATAGACATACAGAAGCCATGGATGCTGGATTCCAGCAGCAATGGTCCTGCTTGTTCTTCACAGTTGCTCATAGATGTTTGTTATTCATAACTAATTATCCTGTATACAGAATTCCAACACCAAAATAGAAAAAATAGGAATTAAGCCAACTGTAGTAAAAAATAGTTGGTTTTATTTGATTGACATGGCAGACAGGAGACAATTAATAAATTCAGTTTCTTATTCTGCCTCAAATATTGGGGAATTCTTTCTAGAAAAATACCTAAGGATACGTTTGTGGTGTTAGAAGGGTGGGGAGCAGGAGCAGGAACAGGGTAATTGTGCTCACTCCAGGGGAGCAGGGAAACAGGAGGAATAAAAGACAGCAACTCTGAGCAAGAAGTTTTAATGCATTCCCAGAAGAGGTCCATTCCATTTCCAAATGGTTTCCAGTTTGAGTAAACACGAAATTAGATTATATTGCAAACTTCTAAAGCAAGATATACCATCTCATTAAAACTTACACAATCCAATCAATGTTCTTGCCAGCATGACAGGAACCATTTCAAAACAGGTAATTTTGCAATGAGGGAAAATAAAAAGCAAGATTTGTTAATTTTGACTCTCTAGAAATAATGAGGTCTGGAACACTGATTAAAAAAAACCCACATCACCTCATCATTCAAAGGAAGCAAGTGAGGTGCTGAAGTCTAGAAGCACTTCTGACATTTACTAGAGACTCAAACCTGATTCATTAACTCATTATCACTCATTGACTCTGCCAATGTCTAGAGATATTTATTAAGGACTGAAACCCATTGTATTACTGAAAAAAAGCTCATCCCTCAAAAATGGAGGTCTGAGATAAATCCCAAACATAACAGTTCCTTTAAGCACTTCAGTCAAGAATGGGGATTGTCCCACTCTGCTCTGCACTGGGGCAGCCTCACCTCCAGTGCTGGGGGCTGCCAGAGCTCCAGGAGCATTTGGACAATGCTCTCAGGGATGCACAGGGTGGGATTGTTGGGGTGTCTGTGCAGGGACAGGGATAGGACTGATGATCTTTGTGGGTCCCCTCCAACTCAGGAGATTCTGTGGTTCTATGACTCAGGTACCCTGACAGCTGACATGGAGCCAGAAGCTTCATACAGGCTGCAGTGCCAAGGCAAAGCAAAGCCCTGGCACCCTGATTGTCTGTTGGCCACCAGCCTGAAAACATCAGAGTCACCAATAACATCTGTGTGTCTGCAGAGGTCTGGGAGCCACAGACACCTGACAGATACCTCACCAGGGCCCCTGCATTCTGCTGCCTACAGACAGGATCAAGACTGGATGACACAGGAGTCAGGAAACTGCAGCAATGCCCACATGGAGGAGAAAATCATGCAATGGTGATAAAGCAACTGTGTGAAGTCTGTCACAAAGGTACTACCTGGCAATAAGCACATTGTTTGAGGTTAGGATTTTTCCTTTTATTTTTATTTCTCTCATGGAATTTTCTCCCATTTGTTGCCTGATGGTTAGTGGCGATACTTTAGAGACAAAAGATGTGCTGGGAGGAGCAGGGGAAGGGTGCAGTTTGCTACTATCCCTTAGCTGGGGGGCTTTCTTTAGGGAAGGGCAGAGACACTGCGAGATTTTGGCAGGCGGTGAGGGGCTGGGCTCAGCTCCTCGCTCGCTCTCGGGACCGGGGGTGACCTGGTCAGGCTGTGGCTCTGGGGAAAATTTGCTGCCACCACGGAGTTCTGTCTTGCACTGTTTTCTCCTTACTGTGGGTGAGCTTCTGCTTTCAAGAGCAGCTGTTGAACTGGGACCTTTCCAACACCCGACCTCACTGGGAAGGGGACCCCGACCCCCGACCCCTCAGGCTGCTTGTGGGAGCCCGCCGGCCTCTGCCCAGCCCGGCTACTTTCTGCTGCTGCTGCTTCGGGCCTTTTGGCCACACTTTAACTCAACATCCCATGCCCATCCGGATATCCCGCGGCTCCTGGCACAGCTCCTTTTCCTACACTTTGTCACCCTGGATGTGCCTGCCTCTGCTGTTCCAGCTTGCTGCTCCGAGATTCCTGCTGCAGTCCACACTCAGCTTCCCAAGTGGCGCTGAGACCGGCTGCCCGCTGAGGGTTTGCAGACGAAGCTCCTTTCCCTCTCTCGGCAGCTGAACTCGCGCCAGAGCGCCCCCTGCAGCCGCGGGGGAATCATTGCAGCCAACCTGTCCAGATGGGAGCCACCAGCGCCCCTGCCGGCTGTGCCCGGAACTGCACCAAAGGGGAAAGGGCGGGGACTGGTTTTGTGGTTCTGGGTGGGACTGGGTCTGTGGTTCTGGCTGGGACTGTGTCTGTAGTTCTGGGTGGGACTGGGTCTGTGGTTCTGGCTGGGACTGTGTCTGTAGTTCTGGGTGGGACTGGGTCTGCGGTTCTGGCTGGGACTGGGTCTGTGGTTCTGGTGTTACTGGGTCTGTGGTTCTGCTTGTTGCTACTGCTGTTGTTGTTTGCCTTGTTATACACATATATGGGTTGCGAACTGTTATTTCTTTTCCCTTATCTTTGCCTTAAAGCCTCATAATTTCAAAGTTATAATAATTTGGAGGGAAGGAGGTCATAGTTTTCATTCCAAGGGAGGTTCCTGCCTTCCTTGGCAGACACCTGTCTTTCAAACCAAGACACACATTCAGGTCTGTCCAGCAGAATATCCTATATCCAGTGGTGCCTATAAGCAAATGCTGAGCAAAGAGGCAGCACAGAATCCTCCCTTGCAAGTCCCTCTGCTTCAACTGTCAGCCCCCACAATAACCCAAGCCTGTCATAATTTGTCCTTTGGTAAAGTTCAGAACATCTCTGAAATACTTGCTCAGCCTGCTTTTTTTTTCCTGTTTAACTTTCTGTAGGCGCAACATCCTTGAGCATCCCACGGATACAGTGCCTATTCCCAGGATCCTCACCTCCTCCATCTGTGTTGAAGCCATCTCCTCACAGCCTCACTGGCAACCCAAGTTTGTGCAGTACAATCAGTTCCTATTCAGTGGCTTTCTGCCATCTCAGATCCAGTATTTGCTTTAAATAAGTTCTCCAGCTTGCTCTTCCAGTCATTCTTGCAATGGCAGCTCTGCTCTGCTTTTGATTATCAAAAATATTTTTTGTTATTGTCACCAGCCCCAGGCCCTCCCCATTTCCTACATATCTTCTCCAAGAATCACAGAATTGCTGAGGCTGGAAAAGACATCTAAGACCATTAAGTCCAACCATCTACCCAGCACCACCATGCTCACCACTAACTCATGTCCTCAGGTGCCACATCCAAAAAGTTTTTGACCACTTCCAGGAATGGAGACTCCACCTCTGCCCTGGACAGCCTGTGTCAGGGTCTGACAATCCCTTCTGTGAAGAAATGTCTTGAAGACAAGAGGAACAGAACTGCATACCATCTATATCCTGAGCACAAGTGAATCACTATCATTACACAAAATAGCAGCATAATGTTCTCTGTCCTCTATTTTTGTTCTTGATGTCTGACATTTTATAACCTAATGCTCTGCAACATCATAAGCTCCAATATTTTGCTCTTGAGTGGTGATGGCCAGCATAGCTTCTCATCTTGTGGGAAAGCCAGGAGAGTTTCCCCCAGGCTTTACTTCTGTATGTTAACTATTCAGTCATGCATGATGACTTCTTGTAACTCCTCACATCTGCTCTACAGAACCGTGGATTATATCACCTTCCTGCTCATCTATTTTTCAGATAATGAGTATACTGACCCAGTCTCCACGAAGTTTAAAACACACTGTGACTCATGCCACACCATGTCACCAGCATCACTTGTTATAATCTTGCAGAAATACCTCCTCACACAAGAGGGAGAATTCAACATAAAACCTACCAGAAACAACCCAAATATCATAATCGCCAACCAATTCAGTCCAAATTTCACTGTGGTTCTAACAGACATTAATGCATAGAGCCAATTGTGCCCTGGATCACAGCACCTTTTACAGCCAGGAAATTAAGATTAAATTAAGATCAAACTATTACAGAGCTGTAAGTGCTACATGTATTCCAAGAACAAAATATGTACAATTCTGTTTTCCTAGTGGTCCATGAAAACTATGGGAATTGCAATCTTCAGTCCTGGAAGGGATTTCTCCATGTGTGAACCAGAGACATAGTTTATTCCAAGTGGTAATTTGGTGGCCCCATGGTTCTCACCCTTCTGTACAGTACACCAGGCACAGGCAACATTTCAAACAACCTTTCCTAGCTTAAAACCCTTACTCACAATCTTGATTTGGAGCAAGAATAACAAAAGGCCATCATGTTTGGCACATCAGGTCTACAATTGCTATCAGTGGCATTAAACATAGACCAGGTAAAGAATTGCCACTGTAGGCAAGGAGAGCTTATCATAGAGAAGTGTGTTTATTATGGGAGCTGGATAATGGTTCTGTTCTTCCCCTGTCCGCTGCAGAATGACTCCTCACTGCTGTGACCATGGAGCATCCAACAAAGGTTATGAGCAATTTCTGTTACAGCACAAGTATCTCTGCCTTTGACTGGAGCTCCTTGACAGCTCATAGGACTCCTTCCTCCTCCAAACATCCCATCCTACGCTTGGCCAAGTAATTTGGTACTTGCCCTTAGAAGTAAATCCTTTGGCTTAAGACAAATATCTAACCTGTATTTTCCTTTTATTTTACTTTTTGTTATAACTCTGCTTTGTGATCTTCATGACAAAAGATGAAGTAGGTCATTAGTAGATATGTCCAATTAGCCTGGAGAAATTAGCCTGGGGAAAACGAGGCTCAAGGAGGACCTTGTGGTTTTCCACAACTCCCTGACAGGAGCGTGCAGCCAGGTGGGGGTCAGGCTGTGCTCCCAGGGGACAAGGGACAGGAGGAGAAAAACAGCTTCAACTTGTTCCAGGGGAGGTTCATGTTGGATATTCAGGGGAAGTTCTGCCTGGAAAGGGTTATCAAGCCCTTACACAGGTTGCCCAATGCACTGGTGGAGTCACCATCCCTGGAAATGTCTGAAAAACATGTGAATGTGGTACTTAGGGAAACAGAATTGATGATCTTAAAAGTCTTTTTCAACCTAAACAAATCTGTGATTCTAGGAAATGCTAATGACAGAGTGGGTTGGAGGAGATGTTACAGCACCGTGTGTACTGATGGTCAAGCTAGGCAGTATTCTACTCTCCCAAAGCTTCACAACCTGACAATCTTTTCTTCAAATCTTGAATAAAAAAATCTACTCCTTTATCAGAGCTCCCAACCTGCACCCAATGCAGACAAGCCTCATGCTTTCAGAAAGAGAACAAAACATTGATGTATCCTTATAGACTAAAAGCTTGAAGCGAAATCAGAGATATTCCTATGAAACTAATCAAAAGCATTCTATGAACACCATTGTCTGCTGAAGAGTTCCCAGTACATAGACTAAAAGAGCAAATCAAAGCAACTCCCTAGTAATGCAAACTCCCAACCAGCCCACTAATTCAAAGCCACAAGTCTGAACAAAAGGTCTGTTTTTTCCCTTGGAAAGCATTAGCAATGTATGTCTGCAACAAATCACATGAGATGTAAAGACAATGACTCACTTCATTATCTTCAAAGTATGAGAACAAAATATTCTGCTGAGGCAAAAGTCCTGCAGAAATGCTGATGCCCACTGCACTTTGCTCTCTGATGGCAGCAAGGAACAATAAAACAATTCCAACAAACCTCTGCAAAAACAGAACTGCAGAGATTACAGGATTTTAGTCTGGATTTCTGCATTATACACTGTCATCTTACAGCTCCAAAAGGGCTCCCTTTGAGGAACAGGCCTGCAAATTAAACCTAAAATCTTAAAACTAAATATGTGCAGAGCTGAGGAGCAAACATGCCAGCAGTAAAAGTTCTGGTGGCCAGAAGAAAGGAACCCATGAGACATGGCAGTAGTTTCTGTGGATAATCACAAGGGTTAGTTCAATACCTTCCAAAACTGACACTTCTACTACAAGCAATAAAAACCTGCAAAATGTTCATAACTTGACACTATGCCATACCAGAAAATTTCTAATTTAATTCACTCAGAGCCCTTACAAGCCACACCCCTTCCTTCTTGAAGCTGCCTGAGTATTGATGTTGGACAGATCTGTTTTATCTGCTCTATCAGGCAGCCACAGGTGACACTAACCAATTTCTCCTAAAATGATGAAAAATTCTGACTCTAATCCAAGAAATAAATGTAGAAACACAACCATGATGCCACAAAGCCCCTGAACAAGGATGCAGTGCTGCTGGTGAGGGATTCCTGTCAGGAGTCCCATGGAATTACTTAGAATAACCTAGATCAAAAGCTGAGATTTATTAATCCTGATGCACTATTACTTCCAGAGTTACACAAGGAGAAATTTGCAGCAGTAAAATTCAAACTGCAATTAACTGCAGTGTAGCAAAGGAAGTTCCAAAATTTGGGTTCCTTTTCATTATCCCATCATCCAAAATCCACATTGGAATGCCAGGATGAACTGCGAAGGCATGGAGAACACTGAAGTTAGTGACAACTGAGTCTTTTCAATCAAACATTTGCCACACAAATCATGGAGAATCTCAGTCTTTACTGTCTTGACTGTGTAGCTGGCATACAAGAAACACTGAGGGGCTGGAGTATTTCCAGACATGAGAATGGAGCTGGAGAAGGGTCTGGAGCACCAGGAGCAGCTGAGGGAGCTGGGGGAGGCTCAGCCTGGAGAAAAGGAGGGGGGACCTTCTGACTCTATACAACTTCCTGAGAGGAGGGGGCAGCCAGGGGGGGTCAGGCTCTGCTCCCAGGAACAAGTGATAGGACAAGAGGAAACAGCCTCAAGCTGTGCCAGGGAAGGTTTAGGCTGGACATCAGGAACAATTTCTTCCCTGAAAGAGTGGTGAAGGGTTAGAACAGGCTGCTCAGGGCAGTGGTGGAGACACCAACCCTGGAAGTATTCAAAAAATGAGTTGACATGGCTTGGGGATATGATTTAGTGAGTATGGGAAGATTAGCTTAAAGGCTGGATTTGATGGTTCTGAAAGTCTTTTAAAGTGCTAATGATTCTATGATAAGCAAATACCATCAGTACTGGTTGCCAGCTAAAACTGCCCCAAATGTTAATCTATGTTTCCTTCCTGAATGTTTGCTGTTAGGACAGGCTGGGGAATAAGTTCCTCTGCTGCCAGGCAGGACCACAGCCCAGCCCAGACTAGACAGGGCCAGAAGGAACAATTCACCTGGGCCAGCAGCCACGGATGCTTACATGGGAGTTTGCTCTCTGGTAGAGCTCACTCCACAGATGAATTAGGCTTAAACTGTACATGGCTGAGTGCTTAAAAAACCCCAAACAAACAACAAAACAACAACAAAAAAACCCCAAGTCAAAAAAGTTGTGTTTAACAGACCCAGCGTCCAAGCAGAGAATGTAGCGATATACCAGTTTAGCATCACCCTCCACCCAGGCAGTTTTTAAAGACAGACTGAATAATGCAGGTCAATCCATGATATAACACTGAGGTCACAACTGATTAGACTTGGAACTAAGATAAAGTCACACAAATCAGATAGAAAATGGCAAGTAAATAAACAAACAGCTGTTGAATGCCTAGCAATTAAGGGTTTTAAATTGCTAAAATGCTTCTGCCCAGCATGACCAGCCCAACTTTGTAATCTTAGTATGCTACAAAATAACAAGTAAACACTGAATTTTTGTAGGTATTGTTTCAGTTACTATCTTGGTCTGGAGACAAATTGAGGAGAAAACTCTCTGAAACAAGTGTTTCCTCTAAAGAGAAGGGCTATGGTAATCCCTTTTGCCAATGAGTAATGAATGCCAGTGGGTGAAAGTGAAAAAACCCCAAACTGTTTATTAACAAAGAAAAACCCCCAAAGGGTGCCCGCAAGGCACAGAAAAGGATTATATAAATGCTAGATATGGAAGTTTCAAAACCTTAACCCCCATCTCCCACCAGAGCACTGACTGGGAGGCAGAGACGGCAGCTGCCTCTCTTTGTCTCAGGGAATGGGAGGAACAGGAGTTCATGCAGCCACCTGGGCGGAATAGATGGGAACCTTTCTGGCATTGGTTTCTTCCTCACAACAATAAAACCTGGTGTTTTTTATGATCCTTTCTTATGTTGGTTCAGCTTCTCCAAGATTGGTTCAGGGCAGCCCTCTGTCAGCTCCCTAGACAGACCACAAAAACTCCAAAATCTAAACGGTTCAAGGAGGAAAAAAAAAAAAGAAAGAAAAAAAAAAAAAAGCTGCCAAGAGGATTCCAAGTAAAGCCTCCAGGCTAGGGGAAGGGGAAAAAAACCCTTCTTACTTCAAGCTGGCAAAAAACTAATCCAACAAAAGGAACAATGTAGTGTCCTGGTCCATGCTGCAGCCCAAGCACCTCGAGAGAGTGTTTGAACCAAACCACGCAGGAGCCCAAGGCTCCCTGCCCCATCCCAGGTCCATCTTAGAGCTACAGCAGCCATTTTTGGGCATAAAGGGAATAAAGTATCATCATAAAATCACCCCACGACAATTACAACAAAAAGCTGCTCTTTTGTCTATGTGGACAAACTGGCAGCAGCTCAGAGACCCCAGGAGTTACCACAACTATGCTGAGCATTCCTGAAAGAAAATATAACCCTGCAGCTGCTACCTTGGAAATTGTATGGCAGAGCTGATTTAGAAAGTGAATAAATGATCTTTTCATGTGTCCCTAAGTCATTAACTTAGAACCCTACTTCTGCATTCAGCAGCTCTAGTTTGCTGTTAGATTTAAATTAAAGCCATACCATGCAGATCAGCTGGGTCATGGCAGTGGGGAAGCTCATGTAGAAACCCAAAACTGAAGGAAGGAAAAGCATTAAGGTCCTGTCGAGCTAGTCAAGGGTTTAGGGTCTTAAAAAGCCAAGAGCATTTTATGATTATTACAAAGTTGTTTATTATATAAATGCATCAGTCTTGAAGGCAAGAGTTCTAAGGATGTGGTCTTGCTAAAAGTTATAAGGCTTAAAGTCTCAGAGGGGCACAAAAGCAAATTGACACAGTCCCAGCCACAGGGGCAAAGCAGATTAACAAGGAGTCCCGGCCATGGGGGAAAGGCAGGTTGCCGGCCCAGATTCCCATTCCTAAGCAACGTTCTCAGCCAGCAGCGGCCACAATGGCAAAAGCTACAGCAGCAGCAGTAGCAGCAGCAGCACCCCTGGCAGCAGCACCTCCGGCAGCAACACAAGTGATAATAACTGACAAAGTCCTGGCAGCGGCTCCCTGGCAAAGCCCTATTCTCTCTTGTAGATGGTGGGAAGGTGGATTGATCCATCCAGAAATCGATGAATTGGTGCCATTGCCCGAGAACCAGAAGATTTTTATTCATAAACCATAAATACATATTCATATCCCTATCTATAGGTTACCCAATCGACTAAGAACACAATTTTAAAACATTCTTTCTACACCAATCTAACTCTAGTTTTGAAAATGCGAAAAACTATGAAAAACTATGAAGGATGGCATCAAACCTTACACAAAACCTACGCATATAGCATATCTATTGATGTAAAAAGTTCTGTCATATTTGTATTATAAATAAAGAGCTTGACTCGGCCAATATATCAAGCAGCAATCAATTTATTAATTAATACAGAATGGCAAAATGTGAGCAAAGCAGCGCTGGGTACAGTGGGGGTTTCCCTTCCAACTGCATGCCGACCGTTGATTTTCTGCTGGTATTTATTGAGATTTTTCATAAGCACTTTTCAGCAACTTTTTTCTAGTTTCCTCTTAATTTCTATTTTTGAGATCTAATTTCTACACCCATTGTGATCAATTTCTATTGGTGATGTTAATTTTTTTATACTTCAAAGGTCTGAAATTGGTGAGGTCAGAAATAACATCTTGTGATGATGAGGTTCTCAGGACCATAAATTAGTGGTGGTGATGTCCAGATTTCCTTCTTCAGAAGAAAACACCAGAGATGAGAGATTCAGCCTTCCTTCTCAGGACTATAAATCAGTTGTTGGTTATGTCCAGCTTCCAGATTGTGGTCTATCTCTTCTTCCAGGATCATTAATTTTAGTTTGGAATAGCTCACTTCCTTCTATTTGGGTGATTACAATTCTTTCTATATATTTATGCTAAGGCTATAGTTCAAACCTTCTTACTACAAAGCAGTTTAAAGCTTATAATAATTTTATTTCCAAAGCAAATAACAATAATATTTCTGCATTCCTCTATCTTAGATGTTAAAAAGCTATAGAACTCATACTAATTGAAAAAGCCTAACACATTGTAAAAACCTTATAGGCTCAAATGGTTCACTTATAAGCAAGCAAAATATTAGTTCAAAAGCCTCCTTCCATGCCTTTTCCCGGTTTTGTTTATTAAACAGATGTTTTTATGATTAACCCATGACCTTTTCCACACATTTCACAACCACAACTACAAAGGCCATCTTTTTCTACCTGACACGAAACACAACCCTACATTTCACATTTGAAATGAACGGAGCAGGAGATCTTTCTCCTTTTAAAACGATCAGCTTGGAGTGGGGGCCCGGCAGGTCGTGCGCTCACCACCACTGCACCCAGAAGCTACTTGGAAAGAAGAACTGCGCAGTAGCTTTGTCCACTGAAGTAAAGGCAGTGGGCCCTGTGCTGGCTGACAAAATCTTAAGGCACTTAGAGTATACTTACTTAAAACTAAAATCTAAACTTCTACTTCATATTTACGTGGCTTAATATATTTTAATTTCTCTAAAGGCTTTAATTAAATCCCTACATCTTTCTCTCTCCCTGGGGAATCCAGGGGGCCATGCACTCCAACAAGGTCCATTAGTTGTAACAGCCAAAAGAACAAGGTCCCTAAAATGATGTTGATAAATTGCATGAGGAAAACTGATACAAGAACCTGCTCTAAAAGCCTTTATCACATCATACAGTCTCTCACTACCGAGGAAGGCAGAAAACTATCAGAGCACTCCTCCTCTTGCTGTACCTCCATCTCTCATGCATATTCTATTCTGAGGCCATGGTTCACTTCAATATTCAAATAATAGAGCTTTCATTTTTAAAATGTCAACATTTGCAAAGATTTTACAAATATTTTATTGTGCCATTTGTTTCCATGCTTAGTTATTTAACTGCAAAGGTGAAGTTACATTAAAAGTTACTTCTTTCAGCTTCAGAAATTACCAAAATTGGGTCACTAGCAAAAAGTTACATTTAAAACAAATAATTTTAAAATTTGATACTAGAGTTACTGTAATAATTGCAAGCATTAGTTTCCATTCATAAAAAGAGCCTTGAAAATAGAAACAAGAATCATCATGCCTTGTAAAGTGACTTCAAAAGGTATAGAAGAATTTGTCCACCCCAAAATCCATAAACTCAAAAAGCACTGTGCTGTAAGTCTTTAAACCCTGACAGCTTTCCATCCTCCCCAGATACAGAGTTCTGTCATTTGAAAAGAAATCTGGGTCTACATTATGTCCTTGGCTTCAGTTTATTATCAGATTTAGCTCTTCAAATAAACCAAACCTTGAAGTGCAGGTACTTCTAATGAGCAGAGTAACACCTTAAAAAAAATAAAGCAATGCAGAGGTGAAGACCTTGTCACTTTTATAAAGAGAAATTATTTAGTCACATTGGCTTTTTTTCAGTCCCTTTTTACACAGCACTGTTATTAAAAGCTGTTTCAGAGCTTTATTTAATAGCTAGATAAGTAGCAAAGATAAAAACATCCAATGCATGAGCTTAACCTATAAAGTAGGGAAAAATTATTCTTTATTGCTCTCAGGCAGATCCTGAGGCATTGTGATGTCACAGGAGAGAGTCTAACTTTCTTCAGCAGCCCAGTGCTCACCTGGTTCAAACTGCATTGCATCTTTTCCCACACCACATCATCCAGGCAGTAGCAGCAACATCCACATCCACTGCTGAACTCTGACTGAAACATGAGAGGTCATATTGGGACGCAGCAGACCAATAGTACAGGACAATTAATTATCATATAGTTGTCATATAAGACAAGTTACAACTACCTACATCACAGCCAGCTCAGCAAGCTGTGGAGGAAGGATGGGAAGGGCCTGTCAGCATCAACACTGGGATGTGACACCATCACATAATGTGAAGGCCATGTCAGAGGCCTGGGGCCATTTGGAATCAGACTGGGCCACATCTGAGTGCTTGCACATGACCAGTCATGGCTGACATGCCTCAACTTCAACTGGGGATAAATTTTCCCCAGGAGCTCCAGTGCTCTGCAGCATCTCCAAGCTGTTCTTGTGAGGGATTTTTGAGAGATTGTGCTTGGCTTGTCATGGAATCTTATAAAATTTTGCCAGAGGAGGTTTAGATTGGATATTAGGGAAAGGTTCTTCCCTCTCAGGGCAGTTGGGCACTGAACAGGCTCCTCAGGGAAGGTCATAGGCCCAAGGCTGCCAGAGCTCCAGGAGTATTTGGACAACAGTCCCCAGGGGGAAATTGTTGAGGTGCCCTGTGCAGGGCCAGGAGTTGGACTTGATGATCCTTTGGGTTCTTTCCTAGTCAGGAGAGTCTCTGAATCTATGATGCTATGAAATAATATATTCAAGTGATATTTATTTTGCAAGCCATTTAAAGCAGATAAATCAATTAAGTATTGGCCAGCCTTTGAATACAAATTCATTATGTCAGATGGAGCTGGTGCTGCCCAACAGACTTGAGAACTCCGAAAATTTTAGAACACTTAGTCCAGATATGGAATCCCTCACACACTGAGGCAAGGGCTCTCAGCCTCCAGGAGTTCCCTTGGGCATCCCAACCCACAGGAAGAGTCCTTAACTGCAGACCTACCACTCCAAGGAGAACTGACCCCACTGACAGCCCTGGCAGGGCTCCACCATAGCCCAGTCAGATCTGACCTATGATCAGATCATGCTCACCCTCCCTGGTGGGCTCTGACCTGCTGCCCATCACAGCCACTTGGAAAAGTGATGAGGTCCAGCCTGCACAGAGCCGTCAGTGATTCATCCCTGAAGCCATGCCACAGCTCAGACCAATTGCAGGTCCCTGCTGGGGGGAGCACCTGCACAGGTGCTGAGGACATGCATCTCCTGACTGCTCTAACACCTAGCTCATGGCTGGATGACTGGAATTTCTGAAGTTAACCCCTTTGAGGGGCACAACTAATGTGGATCATGTGAGCAGACATCCTCAAGACACCCCACCTATTCAGAAAAGTGTTGAGTGTGTAAACACAAAGCATATTGTTGGAAACAGGAACAAAATATCCCAGCCATCACAGTACCACCTGACAGTTACACACGTGACACAGCAACCAGCACAGCCACACGCTGACCGGCACAGTGTCCTCCTGATGTTCCCCAGGGCTGGGGGCAGCTCTGCAGGTGGGGTCTCATCTGAGCGAGGCAGAGGGGCAGAATCCCCCCCTCCCCTGCTGCCTACGCTGGGGGCTCAGCCCAGCACAGGGTGGGGTTCTGGGGTCAGTGCCCATGGCCGGGGCAGTTACACACCCTCTCACCCACTAACACCCCCGTGCTGGTTTTGCATTTATTGACATTTGGTGAGGAAAGGAAGAGACCTATGGGAGTGATTTTTCTAAGAAAAGCTGTGATTAAACCAATCAGTAACTAGGTTTGAATATTGACATCTAGTTAAACCACTAGAAAGTTGACACTCCTCTGGGAATACACGTTAAAAATTGGGGAAAATCCCAGGAAGATTTTTTTCCTTCTGGCCTGGGAAAAGGTAACAAGCAGGCTCAGCTCCCTCCTTGCTGCAGAGGGGCCAGGCGTGCCCTATCGAAGGGCCAGGCCCCTTCCTGGGAAGCCTGCTGGGCTCCGGGTCGGGGTTTTGCCTGGCAGCTGCCAGGCAGGGGGAGGGGAGGAAAGAAGGCCCAATTCCAGCCAGATCAGGCCCTGAGTGGCTGTTAACATCTTGCCGCTGAAGTCGCCCCCACATTGCAGCCTGCGAGGCCTAGAAAGGCTGGGCCCCCAGCGGCTGCCAGGCAGAGGAAGGGGGAGAAGCCCCCTCCGCAGGCATGCTAGTGGTGAGATCCTAGCTGCTTCCCCACCAGTGTGGCTTTTGAGGAATCCTCTAATATAAACAGCTCTGGCCACCGGTCATCCAAGACCCCTTGTCGAGGGTAGCCCCAGGCACACGAGAGATCATGCAGCTTGAGACCAAGGGCAGCTCTGCACTGCCGGAAGAAACCATCATGACCTCTGCAGGCATCAGGCGAGAATATTAACTCTTTCCTTGCATGGATGAAACTTGCAAAACATTGCATCCTCTCTGAGTGAGAGAAAAGGACAGAGGGAAGACATGTGGAAAGACAATATGAAGACATTAAGGTCAGTGAAGGAGGAGTTACATCCTAGATGGAGGAGAACAAAGAGATGACTCCTTTAAGGCTGAAATTCTTTTGTAAGGCCATGGTGATGGACTGTGATATACTAGAATATCTCTTTAAGTTGTGGAAGACATGGATGGGGAGATGAGTGTTCAAATTGCAGATATGAGCAAAGGTATTTGTGTTAAATGTTGAAGTAGCTGTGATCTTATGAGAAGCTTGAACAGAGAGAGAGAGAAATGAGATTAAGATGAAGACCTGCCCCCAGGAAGAGAAGAAGAAGACCTCTGTTCCCAGAGATAAAATTATCTCAGAGAGAGAGGAAGAGAACATTTGCTTTTGAACTGCTCATCCTTAAAATAGTACCCTATGAGTTTACATGGCCCATAATGCAGTTGTGGGAAGGCTGCGTGATATGAGAGGGACCTTCACAAATGCAGATTCCTGGGCAGCCGCTATCTGTGAGAATTAAAAGCCACAAGAAAACTGTTTTTCATGTGGGGAAGTTTCCATGGCAGACCAAAAGAGCCTTCTCTCTCTAAAAGAACTGATGAAAGACTATTTTTAGAGGTGGTAAACCCACCTATCTCTGCACGCTGTCAGTGAGAAAGAAAAGAAGTTGTTGGGGGAGAGGAGAAATGTTTTGAAGGTTTTATTCTGATTCTTATTAATTTTTTCTCTCTTGTAGTTTTGTCAATAAAGCTTTCTTTATACCCTTTAAAGTTTAAGCCTGCTTTGCTTTTTCTCCTAATCCTATCTCACAGCAGAAAAAGAGTAAATAATTCTAGTGGGCACTCAACCCACTACAACCCCCAAGTCCTCCTCAGGGCTGCTTCTGATGCATTCTCTGGGTTTGTGCTTGGAATGTTTGATCTCAATGATGCCTTAAGTTTTAGCTTTCGTGTTTTTCAGATTCTGTGTTGCCTAGGAGTGTAGTTCTGAGCCTCATATTAAGTGCTAGTAAGCTCTTTTCACAGAATAGGCACACAAAACAAATCCTTTTCCTGCTGAAGGCCACAGACAGTGAGGACAATTTTCAGGCTCAAAAGCATAAACAATGGTGGACTGAAGAAGGAAAACAAGAAAGGATAGGACTTTATAACCTGGAGCTGTAATTGGACAATTAAACCCCAATATGCAAATAGACCAAAACTTATAAAAGTGTAAGACCTCCTGACCGGTCCATTTTTTGACCATTTTAAGTCCATCTTGGGTGTAGCCCTGGTCAGGCTCTTGCCCTGCCCAAGGTGTACCCTAAAGACCTTTCAATAAATATCTACTTAATTCTCTAGTTCGGTCCAGTGTCTGAGTAGTAGGCTTTGCCAAACATACAAAAGTACTGAAAAAACAGGTGCTTTCCCTAAGTTGTCGGGGAAACAAAAAAGGTAAATTAATCAGTGTGTTTACTGTGCATTTTACTACTGCTTAATATCTTACTGGAAAATGGGGACTGGAAAGTGATGATAAATGTAATTAATATTGTCTAACTGACAGTCTGACAAAGTGTTTTTCACACCAACAGCTCACTGGACAGATACAACTACACTACAAATTCATTCACTACCAGAATAAAATCACACACAACCACAAGCTTCATAAATTATGAGCTTGGAATAAAGATGACTCCTGGCAACCAGGAAAGCTTCTGGCTTGCTTCCTTACATTCTGTTGTTTTTCCGTTAAATCTTTTACCTACTGATAAATTTTAAAGGAGATCATATCAGAAACTAGGCTAATAGATAGTGGCTGCTGCACAACAAACATTGAGGGGGGAACATATACAGAGGTCATTACTACATAAAGGAAAAGAAAAACCAAAGAAAGAGTGAGGAAAAAATCTGCTTCATAACAGCTTATAATAACTGCACATTTAAATTGAATTAAAACTTTTCCACATCTATCCGCAAATGATTAAGTGTGGCTAGTTTAATTAGAGCAGCTCAGTGCAAAGAAACCTTAACTGACACGTTCCTCAGCCAATGTGCTGGTGGTGGCAGTGCAGCTTCAGAGCTCATATGGTCATGCCTGGTGTTTTCTGCATTGACTTCAGGAAATCCAGAAAAAGTTCTCCTACAAATCACTGGGAATGTAAATGGGAGTGATCTTTCTGCAGCACAACTTGAGACAAACATGCTCCAGGAGACATAATTCACCTCACAAGTGAAATGACAGCAGAGGCAGAACAAGAACAGCAGTTACAGGTAACCCCAGGGAACGTGACTCCTATGTGAGTGAAGTGGCAAGGGTGAGTCCGTCCTTCTGCAAATGGCCAGAAGGGAATTCCAAAGAGGGCAAACTACTCCAGACAGTGGATATGATTCCTCCTCAGGGGAGGAAATTACACTTGGGAACAAAGACAAAAGCATAAAGGAACTGGACACCACGAAGATTGAGGAGAGCACAAGGGAACACTAAGGAAAGAAAAAGCAGAGTTGTCTAGAAGGATGCTGTCAGTGAAGCAATGCAGGAGCCCTCGAGTCTGGGTGATGGACCAACAAACACAAAGATGAGGAATCAGAAAGTGTCAATAAGCAAAGCCTTGGAACAGAGCTGGGGCATGTGTTGAGAGAGATAAGGGTGAACCAGAGAATAATGGAGAACAGGGGCTGAAAACCTGTGGAGAGGAAGACACAGGAGAGTGAAGGATATTTCATAGAGGTGAGAAATCAGAGAACAACATGTGAAACCCTAAAGAAGGGAAAGAAATCCAGACACTGAGGAGCCAAGAAAGGATGGCTGGAAGGCACCAGGACACCTTTCCAAGGGGAAATCATAGAATCAGGTAATGTTTTGGGCTGGAAGGGACCTTAAAGCCCATCCCATTTCACTCCTTGCCATGGGCAGAGACACCTTCCACTTTCCACTATCCAAGCTCCGTCCAACATGGCCTGGAATATGTCCAGGGATGAGGCAGACACAGTTGCTCTGGGAAACCTGTACCAGGGCCTCACCACCCTCACAGGGAACAATTCCTTCTCAATATCCCATCTAACCCTGCCCTGTGGCAGTGGGACGCCATTCTCTCTTGTCCTGGCACACCAGGCCCTTGTCCAAAATCCTTCTCCAGCTCTCCTGGAGCCTCCTTAGGTAGGCACTGCAAGAGACTCTGAGCTCTCCCGTTCTCCATGCTGAACATCCCCAGCTGTCTCATATTGAACAAAGGCGGGAGATCAAGGCAGTGGCAGCTGCCCAGGATGCTCCAGCACTCGCAGTACCCGCAACATCCCTGTGCCCTGGGATCAGCAGCTTGTGCGGAGCCAGAGGAAGACTGCCCGACATATTCCACGCTCCCACCAGCCGGTGCCGCCATTTCACTCCTGAGAGCCCGCGGGGAGCGGGGCGGGGCGTAAGCGAGGTCACAACAGACTCCGCCCCCTCCCGCGGCCCCGGCCCTCCGGGCCGCCATTTCAGAGCCGCGCCGGGGCAGTTCGTTCGACCATCGGGGAGGGGCGGAGCGGCGTTACCGGGGTTTAACGGCAGCACCGGGGAGGAACGGCGCTGCTCTCCGGCGCCTCGTACCGCTCACAGAGCGGCTGGAGCTTGGGGCCCCAGGGGCTGCGGAGCCGGCACTGCTCAATGCGAGCATGTCCGGGGGCGGCCGCTTGCGGCTGTGAACCGGGAGAGTGCACCCGACGTGGGGCGGCTCCTGGAGCCTCCCTGCGGTTCTCTCTGTGCCGTTAGGAATCCATCCATCCATCCATCTATCTGTCCAGTTGAGGGCACTTCTCTCGTTCAGCTGGAGCAGAGGAGACTGAGGAGAGGCTCCACGGGGCTGCAGCTCCTCCCGAGGGGAGGCAGAGGGGCAGGGGCTGAGCTCTGCTCTGGGACAGGGACAGGAGCCCAGGAAGGGCTGAAGCTGTGTCAGAGGTTGGGATGGATCTCAGGGAAAGGTTCTTCCCCCCGAGGCTGCTGGGGCACTGCCCAGGGAATGGTCCCGGCCCCAAGGCTGCCAGAGCTCCAGGAGTGTTTGGACAACGCTCTCAGGGATGCTCAGGGTGGGATTGTTGGGGTGTCTGTGCAGGAACAGGGTTTGGGATCAAGGATCCCTGTGGGTTCCTTCCAATCCAGGACATTGGGATTTTATGATTCCATGTTTATTCACAGTCAGGTACAACCATTTGTCCTTGTGCTACTGCTTCCACCTGTCAATTCCTGCTGCATGTTTCCCTCCTATGTCAAAACCAGGAGGACTTCCTGAGTCACCCCGTTTGCACTGAACTTTTTCCATGTTTCAAGATATCCCAAGAAATGCCATGATCAAACATATCTGTGGCATTCATGTTGCATCATCTTGAGATGATTCCAGACATGACACCTGGCTTTAAGTTGCTAAAATTCCACATCATAAAACCTTCAGGCTGACATTTTCATATTGAACTGAAACACTGTAACAGACCATTAATATATTCAGCAGAAAGAAAAAATTCATTATAAATTTGACACACTGTTTCAAAGGATAACACCTTTTAATTGCCAGCACATCTTAAATAAGTGTTTATGGTGATAGATGAAATGATGAGATTACAAGTATGCTGTCAAAAGATAAAGGCATCAATGCTCTGTGCAGTGTTGTGCTGATGGCCTCAATTTTTGAAGATTTGAGACCCACCTCATGTCCAAGAATGGGATTGTTAATTAAAACCTGAATGATACAAGAAAATGATCGAATTTACAGTAAAAGAAAGCTGCCACTGATGTGAATGACAATATTGTGATTTTGGGGCTGGCAGGATGAGCAAATAACAGATGCACAAACGCCTTTAATATTTTATGAGGCCTTGAAGGATATTTCCAAACCAGGCTTGGAATTTTCATGTAAGGATTCCCCATCTGGCACTGAGAGCTATTTTAGAGAGGAAAATAGCAAGGTTTTCAACATTGCTCTTAATCTAATATCCTCAGTGGGCTCTTCATGGAGCTGAACATTAGGATCTCTGTCATGCTGTGCCCATTGGATATGGCAGAGGCTGGGCTGCCCCTGGCTGTCATATGTGGAAGATTAGGACATGGCCCAATGTAACAGGGCCACATGAAGGCATTTCTGGAACAGGTTTCTGGGCAGTTAAACCAGAAAACATCAATGCAACCATGTTGGGAATTTACCAGACAAGATCTTGCTAGAGGCCACATCAGCATAGGCAGAGAAAAGATATTTGTATTTTCATTGTGTAATTTGCCACGTATTCCAGTAGACAGAGTATTTCCACATGTGTACATGGAAATGCCAAAGAACACAAACTCCTGTTTTGCTGCAATTCCCATCCTTCAGGTGATATCTCACTCTTCTAAACTCGAGAAAGGAGCTAGAGGAGAAATTTGATTTTCAGGTATGTCACTCAACTAAGTAAAACTTAAATCATGAGCCGTCTATGAATGAAAACGAACATCACATGTTGTAATGCAGAAGTATTCTGATTTTTTCCCCCAATGTTGAGTACTTTAACACAGGTTTTACAGACCTAAGCTTACATGTCACACACTAAGCATGCTGCTTTGTACCAGGGTATTATTGCAGAGTACCGTTGGCAATGACAAAAAGACTTCTTTTTCTGCAGAATAGTGGAATTTTACTCTCATAGATGACTCCTGTGCAGTGGAAATATGTGCAGATACAAAGGGATGCCCTTGGCTACAAAAAGTGGAAACGGAAGACGGAAAACTCTAGGGCAGCTGGTCTCTTAAGGGCGCTGCAGAATTTCTCAGAGCACAGGGAAGTGCTGGCCACCAGTTTCTTTGACAGATCATTTGCATCTCATTTACAAAGGAAGCATTTAATCTCTTAACCAGTCACCAGCATTCCCGTGGGTTGTGCCCGGGGAGATTCCCTGTGCCTGGGCTCCGGCTGACACTGGCCCTCAGGCGAGAAGAGGCTCGGCTACCGGGAGCGCTGCCCGCAGCCGGCGGGCTCAGAGCTGCCGTGCTTCATCTTCCACCCGAGCCAGACTCCCTGGGACAGGGCACCACTCGCGTTTCTCCTCCATGAGCCCAGTTGGCTACAGGAGGCCCCTTCTCCTGCGGGCTCCTTTCCACAAGAGCAGCCGGACCCGCGGCCGGGGCCGACCGGCCCTTCTGGAAGCCCCGAGCCTTCCCGGGGAGATAACTCTGGTTACGGTGCCAGGCGGCTCCAGCCCCGGGCGCTGCCGCCTCTGCGGAGTGGCCCCGGCCTCCGGTCCCTGGCCCAGACCCCGGCCCCGGCCCCGCTCCCCTCCCCACGGCGCGCGTAGGCTCCGCCCCCGGTCTGCACTTGACGGACGGGCGGAGAAGCCAATGGCGCGCGGGACACGTGCGCGCAGTAGCCAATGGGTGTCGGCGGGCGGTGCGGGGGCGGGGCCGTGGCTGTGGCGCTGGAGCGGCTCGTTGTGCGCTGCGGACCGATCGCCTCCCGCTGCCCGGGCCCGGCCGCCGCCGCCGCCGCCGCCGCAGGTGAGGCCGCGCGCGGGGCCGCGGGGTCGCGCCTGAACAGCCCCGGTGGCACCCACGGGACCGGCCCGGGAGGGAGCAGGCGACGGGGCCCGGGCGGCCGGGCCGAGGCCTAGGCCTGTCGGAGTAGCCCGGGCCTGTGGGGGGAGGGGCCGCGGGGCAGCGCGGGTCCGGGGCGGCGGGCGGTCGGCGGGGGTCGCGGCTTACGGGGCCCGCAGGGGCCAGATGGGAACGGGCGGGGAACGGGTCCCGTGGCCACCGCACTTGCGGCGGGAAGGCCGCGGGTCGCGGTGCCGCGATGCGCTGCGGGTCCGCGCCGCCTCTCAGGGCCTTTCTCCGTTCGGTTAATGGCCTCATCTTTCGTGTTTATTTTTCCCGTGTCTGTGCGGACACAGCTTTTAAATCTCCCATGTTGGTTAGGACTGGAACGTCCTCGTTGACTGGCGGTACCGGAGGGTCCGTGCCACCGGGGTCAGTGGCGGTTGGCTTCAGTGCTGCCAGCGGGTCCGGTGATGGTGTGGCGAGTGCTTGGGGCCGCAGGAATCATGGCTAAAGCAGCAGCCACTGTTGTTTGTGCTCGTGGGAGCAATTCAAAGCAGACCGTTTGCTCTGTTTTAGCGGTTGGAAGAGGCGAGACTGTCCTAGGGGCCGTTTCACGGCAGTACACGTGAGGGACATGCCGTGGGGAGGCGAGTGCTCCTCCTGGGTTCTGCACTGCTGGGAGTGCAGGAACGTTTGTTGGGCGCAGAGTTGTATCCGAGGCTTGCTGGGAAAGGAAGCACGGTTTGTTGCATGAGGACTTGCACTGGGATCTTGTTATTACTTAGCGAGGCACCTGTGGAAAACAAAAGAGGAAAGAGTTTGGAATAGTAGAGATTAATTAATTTTCTTAACGCCTGTTGATATATTTGATCACTTTTTGAGGTCTTTGTGGTTTTGTTCATTTTACTCCCTGATTTGTGGGTGTTGACTGGTCATATTGCTCGGCTCTCACCTCTACGAGCTGTTGTTTCCCTGTACTCATGTTTTAACCACTTTTTTTTCTGGAGCTGTGTGAACAGTTCTGTGACTTGTGTATTCCCCATTACAACTAGGATCATGTACATGTCCTAGTGTCTTTATCAAACCTGTAGAGTTGATGGAATTTCTTCCTGTTGAGTCCTGGGTTATGTCTGTGTGCATGATGAGTAATAAAATCAAGAGTCCTGAGCCTATAAGTCTGTGCTGCATGAGATGTTGCTGTGAGTGTCCTGGTTTTTGTTCTGAAGCAGAGTAACTGTGTATATAATGATCCCAGTGCTCCTGTGGTTACCATGATTCAAAGGCATTCAGTGGAGTTCCAGCTGTGATTGCAGTAGGCTCTCCCCAGGCCTGACTGGAATATGAACAGGAACATCTTAAGCTGGTGTGTTTGTTAAGTGTGTTGTACAGTGAGTTTATAGCCCTGCCGTGGGTGGTTCTGCAGGACCAGATGAACTCCTTCGGGAGTTGTCTTGTGCAGTACCAAGTTTGTGAGAACAGCAGCAGCAGTAAGTCTGAATGGAAATGTTAATATTGTGTGTAGCAGCTTATCCGTGTTTGTTGAACAGTGTCTGGTGCTGACATGAACTTAATGTGAATGTACTCTTTGCTCTGAATTCAAGCACTCTTTTCTTTCTGTTTCTTGCATGTTCTGTCACTTTTTTTTTTTTCCCCCTGGAAAAAGCCCTCCTTGTCTTGACCTGAGACATTCCATTTTACTTTCAGAAGCCATCTCTTTCAGCTGTTGTACCAGCCTACTTTCTCTTCTGAAACTTCGGTCTTTGTCTTGTTTCTTGCTTATTTGTTGTAAGCTTTCTGATTTGATTCCCAAAGTTGTTGGCTGTCACTCTGACCACATGTGTATAAGCTGCCTGTGAAGTTGGTAGACATTTTGTCACCAGCTTTAGAAAGCTCAAACTTGCTATGTTTTCAGACTTCAAGAAAGAGTTTAGAGAAGCTGTTCTTTCTGCACTTCCAGGTACTTTAGAAGTAGCCTGGAAGGCAGCAACAGGAAACTCCTGCCAATTTAAGCATTGACAGAGAGTGACAGAGTTCAGCAAGGCTTGTGGTAAAAATGATCAGGGCACTTCTCCTGTCTGATGTGCAGTTCTTTATTCAGGCACCTGCAAGCTTCAAACTGCTGGCCTAAATGATCCATTTGATTATACAACCTTGTTATATGTAGGTGATGTATGCAAAAATAGATTTTAATTTTTTTTTTTCTGAAGGGATAGGGTGGAATTAAGCTGTGCTGGGAGGGCAGAGATGTTCTTCGTGTGTGGGTTTGCTGCCTTTGGGTTTTTTTGTTTGTTTTGTTTTTAATATTAGTAGCAGTGGCATAGTATTACAAAAGTATAATTTTCCTATCTCCTACTGCTTCCATGGCCTCCATGTAGGAACACAGCAGCAAACCACAATGTCTCACCAGGCCCTCAGAAGTGGATTTTCATCTTGTGCTGGTGTTTTGTGCTGGTGAGCAAGTTGGATGCTGTCTTTTCCTCCTGCTATTCACTTGCCTTCTTGCTCCATCAAGGTGAAAGTATCTGAAGATGGATCAGTGTTATCCAAGGTTGGATCAATGTGTGGAGCAGCTGTTGTCTGAAAGTGTCTGGAATCTACAGTTCTTGTGTCCACTTCTTCTCATCTCCTGCCTTCTCCCTTAGAAAGTAATCATTTCCTCACAGCACAGTTGTCTCCAGATGTCCTTTGTATAGGCAAAAAAATTGCCAAAGGCAATTTATGGACAAACTGTCTAGAAAAAGGAAGGTAATAAATTGTTTCTTTTTTTTTTCTTTAGTATCTGTTTACCATAAAACTGTTTTTCTAAAAATGCCATTGCAGAAGGTAAGATAGTCCAGGCTGCACAAAGTTCTTTGCTGTCTCTTCCCTGTGTAAGAACTTGGTAGTGTTAACTGGCAGCATCCTTGACCCAAGGGCAAACAGCTGTGGAATCCCAGAATCCCAGAATCTCCAGGCTGGAGTTGGAAGGAACCTTAGAGACCATCTTGTTCCACCCCCTGCCATAGTCAGGAAAACCTTATGTATCCCGGGTTGCTCCAAGCCCCATCCAAACTGGCCTGGAACACTCCCAGGGATGGAGCAGCCACAACTGCTCTGGGAAACCTGTACCAGGGCCTCACCACCCCCTCAGCCAACAATTCCTTCCTAATATCCCATCTAACATGCCCTGTGGCAATGGGAAACCATTCCCTGTGTCCTGTCCCTCCATCCCTTGTCCCAGTCCCTCTCCAGATCTCCTGGAGCCTCTTTAGGCCCTGCAAGGGGCTCTGAGCTCTCCCTGGAGCCTTCTCCAGGTGAACATCCCAGCCTTGCTCCAGAGCAGAGGGGCTCCAGCCCTTGGAGTATCTCTGTGACCTCCTCTGGACCGGCTCCAGCAACTCTATGGTGCTGAGAAGTGCTGAAAAGTGTATTGTGCTGCTTAGAGGGTGTGGATGTGAAACTCTGAGCAGAGCATGGTATCCTCTAGCTATCAGGGCTGGCTGTTAATCTGGGAAGATGGAGAAATCGGGATCTGGCAGCAGATGTTCAGTGTCTCAGCCACAGGTTGCTGATTGCCCTTGTTCCTACAGCTCGAGCTGAGAGGGGCCCCAATCCCTGCCATGTGTTGGACCAGCAGCAGATGATAATTATAGGCAGCCTGTATCTGATTTCTGACAGCATCCCAATGATGATTAATTTTGTTCCTAGGAATTGAGTGTAGTTCATCAGACTGGTAAAGTAAGGTCATTGCTATGAAGAATGCAGCTTATTTTTTGGCCTCAAATGCTTTTGTCTCTGAATGGCAATATAAGCATTGACAAAAATACCTTGATGATATTATTGTATGGATGTGAATAAAAATGCAACTAAGGGAAGCATTTAAAACCCTTCCAGAAAAATCTGATTGCTAAGGAACATCTAAAACTCCTTTACTGAAATATTAAAATTATGACAGTTGAGATTTGTTAGATCAAAAATGTGCTTAAAACTAAATTTATGCCCAGTGTTTATAAAACAACATTAAACAAACAAACAAAAAAGCTTAAATTATGTTATACTGAAATCAGTGATTAAGCATATGGAAATAGAATGTGTGGAAATGCAGCAGCTGATTTTAGTAATGGCCACTTCTGATGCTGAGCTGTTTTTACTGGCTAAAGTGTTGAAATCTTAGGTGCAGTCAAGCTGAGGAGAACAAGGGTAGTGTCCTTGTTTCAGGTGTGCAAAGGGGAAAAGAATATCAAAGAGGTAAGATCTGTTACCTCTGGAAAACCCAAAGGGTTTGCAAGTAGAAAGGGTTTGCTTGGTTGCCAAATTTACAAACAGAATTTACGTATCAGTGTGGAAGGATCATATATGTACAGCATCTGTGACAATATTCAGAGTTTCAGGGTAAAAGAATCTTCCTGTATAAAGACAAACTTTTTTAGTGACCTTCAATAGCATGTGTCAGCACTGAGTTAGTTTCATTTTTGTATGAAACATACAAAAGGGAGAGAGGGGAGAGTTAAAATGCCAGTTGAATCATACTGAATATTGAATTTAAAGTTTTCCTGTTTACTGATTTAAAATACTGTGGCTGCAGAGCAGAGGAATTCCGATAAGCCACAGAATACTGACCTGATTGATTGCTCTGGGACAGTAGAAGGAGAACTAGGGTAACTAGTTTGGGGAAAGAATCTGTGACACCTCACTTTCTGCCTTTAAATTTCCATGCATATCAAATCATCATGTTCACAGTTCAGGAAGATGGCTTTTCCAGCAGAACTTAGGATTCATACTTATGAAACATAGCTGCCACTCATTCTGAGCAAGGGGAGGTGAGACCAAGACCCTTGGATTGTAGTCACAGACTTTTGGAAACAGCATCAGGCACCTCTCAAACACAGGCACACTCCCTCATATCTGATTTGGTTTTATTCATAAGGAAAGCATTACCCTCTGCCCTCACAAATGTACAGAGAGATAATCTGTTGGAAGACTTAGATGTGTTGCTTGGATCTGAGTTGAGGCTTTGAGGTACGTGACCTGTACATGCTGGAATGACCTTCGATTCTCAACTTCATGCTATTTTCCCTCACTGTGTAAGTGCTGTTCTTGAATTTAAGAGACAATCTAGATTTTGTGATTTTCCCTCCCCCCAAATGGCTTTTGATGTCAAATCTGTCAAGGTTTGACAGGAATTTGAAGGACTAGTGCATGAATGTACAATGAATCAAATACCAACAGGGCTTGCACTTCACTGTCCTTGTCCTGTGGTCTGTCTGTGTGTTCATGGAGAGGTCTGTGCTTGTGGGGTGCAATATGGAGAGCTGTTAGGGACAGGGAAAGAGTTTGTATAAAGAATAAAAGGTGTTTTCACGTAGATTATAGAGAAGGGCTCTGTGATGTAGAGAAGTCTGGATTAAGTAATTGAGAGATGTGCTCTGACTGTGGAGCGCTAGGAAACTTTCCTTTTTTCTTGGGAGGCAGGTAGGCATAGGGGAGGGTTTTCTACTGGTGTGGCTATTCAGGTGAAACCTGCTCTGTTCCTTACAGTGATTTCAGAGAAGAAAGTAAGCTTTTCCTTTCCCCCAATTTTTATCCCTCTCTGTTGTGATTAAACTCTTGCTTCTCAATCCTGGTATGACAGCTGCCTGCAAAACAACTTTTGCATGACAACACTGTGTTGGATAGTTCTTGAAAACTTTTCCTGAAGCAGTTTAAATTCGTGGGGACTCTTCAGCCCCTTCTATATGTGTGGCATTGGTTTTGGCATGTGTGCCATCCTGGACATTTCAGCACCTCTGCACCTGCTTTCTGGATTGGTCTGGTACTTGCCTGAATGTGGCAGTGTCCATCTTATTCTGTTTCAGGTGTGGTCTCCAAGAAACAGCTCGGTGGCTTAAGACAAGATTGTTGCTTCTTAGTCAGCCATGATTCCAGGGGGAGGCATGTCAACAAATATCTGTATGCTGGAGAAACAGAAGGCCTCTAATAGCCTTGAGGTTCTACTTGAAGCACCCCATTTAGATTTTTTAAATACACAGGCAAAGCTCAAGAGTAAACCTATGAAACTGAAGTGCAGCTTGATGAAACAGCTCATGGGCAGAACTCTGCTGCATCACTGGTTCCAGAGTTCCTGTTCATTTACCACTGACAACGCCAACAAGGAGATTTCACCAGTTCAGGGACTTTGTCAGGCACTGTCCACTTAAGCCCTTCCTGTATATTGTCCTGGGTGATGCTGACTTGCACTTCATTGCAAAAAAGGATGGAGGTTTTGGGTGAGTAGCTGGGTCAGCAGCCTCAAGTCTGCTGTGGTTTAAAGACCATGCTGTACTCACTGTGGCCCATTCCCAGTGCAAGTCAAGATGCCATGAGCTCTGTGCCACAGAGCTCATTGATCCAGAAAGAATTTCCCATCTTAAGTTCTGTACTAGCTGATCCATCATCCATCCCACCTGAGGAGCTGCCTCCATCTCTGGGGACCCTAGCACAAGAAAGACATGGAACTGTTGGAGTGAGACCAGAGGAGACCATGGAGATTCTCTGAGGGCTGGAGCCACTCTGCTCTGGAGCCAGGCTGGGAGAGCTGAGGGTGTTCACTGGGAGAAGGATCCAGGGAGCCTTGCAGGGCCTAAAGGGGTTCCAGGAGAGCTGGAGAGGGACTGGGAAGAGGGATGGAGGGACAGGACACAGGGAATGGCTTCCCACTGCCAGAGAGCAGGGTTAGATGGGATATTGGGAAGGGATTGTTGGCAGTGAGGGTAGGGAGGCCCTGGTACAGTTTCCCAGAGCAGCTGTGACTGCCCCTGGATCCCTGGGAGTGTTCCAGGCCAGGCTGGATGGGGCTTGAAGCACCTTGGGATTGTGGAAGGTGTCCCTGCCCATGGCAGGAGGTGGAATGAAGTGGTCTCTAAGGTTCCTTCCAACCCAACTATCCTGGGATTCTGTGAGCATCTGTTTAGGTGTCCACATACTAATTTGTGACCCCAGTAATGGTCTGGTGCCTTTTTAGTCCTGTGAACAAGGTGAAGGTAGGCAAAGCCTCTTGCCTGATGTTAAAGACAGTCAGTTCTTCTTGCCAGTGTTCTTGTTTCATGTGATCTGCACAGACCCATACAGGTTTTCCTTCTTAGCAAACATCTTGCAGTGGAATAATTAATAGCAGTGATTCCTAGAATCCTGGATGGAGATACAGAGTGTCACTGGGAAAAAACTTTTATTGGTCTGTTGCCAGAGCCATTTAACCTGTGGGATCTAGTGTGCTTTTGTGAGAAGGTGATTGTTATGGTCAGTGCGACATTTCTGCAGATGGTGCCCATGAGAGCTTTTCAGTCCAGTCCTGGGAGTGCTGGCCTGGCTGAGGGTGCCTGAGCACAGGTGGTGAAGTGTTGGGCTGTGTGGATTCAAGCACCTCCAGAATTGGTGGAAGATTCAGGCACAGCATATATGGTTCTTGTTGTTGCTCCCTTGGCATTGTAAGTTTTAGGATATCTTACCCAAGGAAGAAGGTGGCTGCTGCCTTTTCAAACAAGCTTCTGCAGCATTTAGTTATTTTTAAAAAATTGTCATTTTAGGTAGTACAGTGCAGTGGAACCTAGTGTTAAAAGTTTTGGTTTTTTGGGACATAAAAATGAAGGCCTGTTTGGGAAAGGTTGCAAACTACCAATCTCTTTTCAGTCAGTCTTCCCAAATAGAGCTGTTGAGCCTTCTCACCATCATTGACCCGTCCACTGGGAATATAAGTGCATTCAGTTTTTTGATTTATGTCATTGTGGATTGACAGATGTCAGTTAATGAATTTCTAGATACAAATGAGTGTCTTGGCCTGGTTCTTAAATCTGGAATATTTACTGATAGAAATGGATTGTTATCTCTTTGGTAAAGAAAGATCAGGACATTTCCTCAGCATATTTCAGTGAGAGCAGAATAAAAACTTGTTTTCCAGTGTAGTATTGCTTGTTTCTCCCATCATATCTTATAGCTCCTTTTCTTTTTGTACATCCTTGCAGTATGCAGAGGTTACAATTCTTCACGGGCTCTTTTTAACTTTGCTGGCATGGGAACTATTCACCTGTTGAGGAATACACCTGGTGCAGGTGGGCAGCAGCAGCGTGAGCTGCAGGTTGTTTTTGGAGGGGGTTCTTCAACTCTGACAGTCTTGGGGCCATGACCATTTCCCTGGAGAGCCTCTTCCAGAACCTTTTCCTAATATCCAACCTAGGCTTCCCCTGACACATTGAGAAAACCCTGGACTAAGCATCAATATCAGAATGGGCACAAACTGGGAGGGGGCACAGCCCAGGGGCGCTTTGTCCGGGGTCCCTCCCCAGGGGTGCCAGCTGGAGCCATTCTGTGTCACTGCACCACAAAGGAAATGGAGTCTGGGACTGTGCTATGGGAAACATGGGGCTGAGCTGGTGAGAGCAGCTGGTCTGACTGAGGGAGTGTGGGGTGTGCGGCGAGTCACGCGGGGTCTGTGGGGTCACTGCAGCCACCACTGCAAAGGGGCTTTGTTCCTAGCAGTGCCAGTGGGACCTCCGGAGTGGCATCAGACTGGTTGAATGAGAGAATTTCCTTAACACCTCACCAGCAGAGAAAGTGATTTCCACACTAACTTCCAGACTGGCGGGACAGCGTTAGTCCTGCAGCAGATTGTGTAAGTGCTCAGCAAGAGATTAGGAAGAAAGAAGCATCTTCTCTCTCAGTGCTCTGCTCCTTTAGCTCTTCACTGTGCCTTTGTTGCTTCTGCATGCTTTGTTCCTGGTATCCCATGGAAACGTTTGCCATGCCTGTATGCAAGGGCTTTCTATGTTTGCTTTCTGAAAGCCTGAAGAAAAGCAGGTGGAAGCTTCCTTCCCACCTTCTGATGGCTCTGAATCAGCACTTCTCTAGGCACTGCTAGAGTATCCTGGGAGATGTAGACTGTGAGTATTGCAGACAGGTTAGAGGATGTGGGACAATGATGGAAAATCAGTAGCCACTTTCCAAACTCTTGTCAATTCTGCTTTATGCCAAATGTGAGTGTAGTAGCTTGCCTTCATGGTGTGCTGGGAAGGTTTTTCTTCTTGGTATCTGACTATGGTGCATCCTTTTCAGGCAGCAGATACACCCTGGAGAATTAAACTCAACCCTCCAATCTTTTAAATGTCTGTTCTTGAAATCTTTACAATATATAGCAATTTCTTAATCTCAGCAGTAGGAAGGATTTATATCCTAAATAAATGGCAAATTTGGTTAAAATGAAGGAAATTTTAACTTTTTCCTCTTAAAGGTGGAAAAATCTCAAAGTTTCTTCCTTTGCTTACTAAATATTGTCTTTGTGCCATACAACTTGCCCTCATATTGATGTGTTCTGCTTGTAGGGCATTAATTTTGTAGAGGGCAAAGGCAAGTGAAGTTGCCTTCTATTCAGATAATTCTGAAAATGTGTGTTACGTGGTTTTGTAACTTAGGCATGGTGACCAGAGACGGTCAGCTGTTTGAGTGTTGTTTACCAGAACAGGAAACTTCTCTGAGATTGTGCTCAGCAAGTTCTGACAGAGCCAGGAGGGGAATGTATATTTAATGACAGAATTTGCAGTACAACTGAGATGACCTGGCAGCTTAAAAGCTGTTTGCTGAGGGGAGCCTCTTCCCCCGCTTCCAGCTTTGCAGTGCCTCCCCCTGCTCTCCTATCCTGTGGCATTAACTGGTGCTTATCTTGCTGCAAGGAAAGCAGATTAAAACTGCTGACACAACAAAAAGGACTTCTCCTCTGTGTGGTTTTCCTTTGCTTTCACAGTACAAATTGGTTATCCCATGGGCAGAGGGTGCTGTAATAAGTTTGTGTTGACACTTGAAACACAAAAATGCGGGTAGAACCTAATCTGTGGGTGAAGGGGGGCAAGAGCTGCCAGCTCTTAATGCTTCAACTCATATTGAAAAGATAAAGATTCAGTTCAAATCCATACTGTGTTAAATCTCAAATTAGCATAAGTCTTCTCATGGTTTACTCTATAGTGATGTGCTCAAGTATTTGTTTAAAAAATTGACTTTAACTGTCAGACATGAATTAACAGCGGCTGCTGGTGAAGGGCCTGGAAGTCTCTTCATGCAGGGAGCATTCCCTTTCTAGACTGAAGATTTCTGGTTGTTGTTTCTGACTTCTTCCACTATTCAACTTCTGGCTGTCAGTAGTGGTGCAGTCTCTGGAAAGGCTTATCCTTTAGCAGATCCAGATATGTAGATCCTGTTGCAGAAACAGGGTTTAGATATCCTGATTTCAACTATTTCAAAGTTGAAGTGCTTGAAAAACTAGGATTCTGGCAAGCCATGAGCAGGTTGAGTCTGGTGTTTTAGTTGTAGGTCAACTAAAACATCAGGATTCAGTCACTGATGGTGGATTGAGGCAGAGAGTATATTCCTGTGATTGGAATTCTGGATGGTTTCTCAAGGCTTTCTCTAAAAACTGCAAAAATAGAAGCTCTACCAAATACTCAATATACCCCCAAGTCAGTGTGCAGCACAGACTCACTGGTTTCATACACACAGTTAAGCACCAAAGGCCGCATTAAACAGTAACAGGCCTTGAGGTGCAGGATTGACCACATTTACAGGGGAGAACATTCAGAACATTAATAGTTCCCAGCTGAAACACTGAACTGGGTCAGATCTTGCTGCTTCTTGTCTTCCTGTCTGAAAGAGTTCTGGGCATAAGGTTGGAATTCAGGTTGAGGTGGCAGTTTGGTTGTGGTTGGTCAAGTACCTGGACATGGGATACCTGATTTTTACCCTGGCTGTTGGGAATACTTTGGTGTTAACAGGAATGTCTTCAAAATCTGTCTTAATGCTTTTTATTAATGTAAAAAAAAAAGAAGTCCTGAGGAGCTCTTTAATGGTACATAGTTTCGTAAAATGTCATGTTTGTGCTTTTGAAAGAATGAATTGTTCTGGAATTTTCAACAAATAGAGTTTTGTTTTCTGAGTTGAAAAAATGCATTGCTGAAGCAGCAGCTTGTTCTCGGTTTTTTAAATAAACATTCAGACTTATTTCAGGTGGAGGAAGTTTGGTTTATGAAAATGTGAAGATCTAAACCTCACTGAGGATTTTTTCCCTTTGCAGATACATTGTAAAATGTCCAATGGTTATGAAGATCACATGGCTGAAGATTGCAGGGATGATATTGGTAGGACAAATTTAATTGTGAACTACCTCCCTCAGAACATGACACAGGATGAATTACGGAGTCTGTTTAGCAGCATTGGTGAAGTGGAATCTGCAAAACTTATTCGGGACAAAGTTGCAGGTATGCTTTAGTATTTCAGAAATTGTCACCTTGTTCTATACTGCTTGAGCAAATACTTGGTTGAATACAACTTAATGTAGAAATACTAAATATTTGTGTGTGTGTGTGATCAAACTGTTGACAAGTTTACCTGGAACTCCAGAAATGCCAGGATTGGGTATTGGGAGGATGGAATGCTCAAGACTAAGTTAATGAATATCGTGGTATGACTAAGAATTCTAAGTACCGTTCCCAAATTTGAATATTAATAGACAGGTCTAAAACTGGTTTAGATTTAGTCCCCAGCTGATTTAGTCTTCCTACAGTCTGAGTGGTTTTGACTTCACCTGAACTCTGAATATACAAACAAACCTTTTGTTCTGATTTTGATCAGTAAAATAAAGGTGTGCTGAGATTCTGAAATGACTATAGGTGTTATCACTATTGTGGAATTTAACTTGTAAGTTCCTTAAATAGGATTGGTAGTAGTAGCTTTAAAGTATGAGAGGAATGAATTGTTCTGACTTGTGAAACTTAATGGTTCCTTGAAGCATAACAAATGCTGACAGAGCAACTGCTTCCATATCTGTTTGGTTGCAGGAGGTTTTAGCTGGTCTCTGAAGAGATTTTAATCCTTGCACTGTTAAAATACTTAATTTACAGGTTCTGGTTATTGTTCAGAATTTGCAGAATTTTGGATTCAGTGAGAACACTTGGTTGTTTCTGGAGGGAAGAAAAAAAGTGCTGTTAGCTAGCTCTGCACTGGTGTTTGTTTCCAGTCTGCGGCTCATTGCTTGTGGGATTCTCTGCTGTACATGCTCAGTGTTGTATTTCAGAATCCAGCAATACTGATTGTTATCTAATCAGTATCGGAACCGGCCTGAGACTGCTCCCCAGTCTGTAAAAGCTGCATGGGAGCTGATGGAATGCATGAGACCTCTTTGTGCATTATCTTTAGTGCTTTATTTGCTTGAGAATACCCATGAGAACTGAATAATAACTTCAGAATTTCCCTTCCAAGTAGCCTCTCTGATTTCCATGTCTCTGGCTTTCCTGATATCTTACAGATGAAGTATCTCATGATACAGATATATCAGTACAGATATATCTATACTTAAGGGATGTATGTGTTCAGTTATGATAAAATAGTTGCATAAATACTGATTTCTTTGAATGTTTGGTAGTTGAGTGCTCATCCCAGACGTTGTCATGTGCTTTGCAGCACTTAGAAGTTGAGGCTTACTCTGAAGGCTCATTTTGCAAGGAATCAGACCCCTTGCTTAATGATAGCAAGTCATAGCTGACCTGCACCTTAGACTGTAAAATAAGCACAGAATCACCTGTGTGGGAGGAAAGGATATTTTCAGTGGGAAGCAGGAGACTCATCAGTGCCTGAAGTTAAGAGCCTGCTTCAGACTGTTATCTATAGCATCAAACACTCTGGTAAAGTCTGGTTAACTTTAACTTGGAACTTGACAGTGCTGGGTAGTTTAATGTCCAAAACATAAACTTGTGTGCTCAAGGTTGTTCTTATCCTCAAGAATCAAAAGTAAAATTGCTGTTATTGTTGCAGAGAGTCCTTGAGTGCCTGTGGACAGAGCACTGGCTTTTCTCTAAAGTGTTTGCAGGTGCTGGATTCTGTGTTGCTGCTGTGGTCGTGCCACTGAATTTTGTTGCTACTTAATTTTTCATTTGCTTGCAACACTATTAGGAGCACTTACTAATCATCTCCATGCTTACTGATAGTTCTGGAATATCAGTGCCAAAGAGCTGGCTCCTTCAGAGCATTTTTTTTTCCTTTTGCTTTTGTTTCTGCCCCTTGATGTTCACATTATATTTTGTATTCTCAAACTCTCTGTTAAACAGATGGCTGTGCAGCAGTCCCTGAACAGAAAAATCCTGTAGCACAGTTCTGCTTTTCTTGTGCCTCCACTTGCATTTTTCTGACCCGGTGGCAGACAGCAGGAAACTGGAGCTGCAGAAAAACCTGTTCAGCTCCCTGACCTTGGTTTCTGATCAGATAAGTCATAATATTGGCATGTGAGATAAAGCGCATTGAGTGGCCTGGACAGGAGGGAGGGAACCTTTTACTTTTGTTGGAATTAGACTTTTTGGATCAGTTTAGTTCTTTCCAATGAAGTCATAGCTTTTGGTGCCCTCATAAAGTTTTGATAATTAGAGTATTTTTTCTTTGAAATTCCCTTTATTGCTTGTGTTTGGAGAGATAAAATCAATGTTTAGTTGAAAATGCTTGCATTTTGTTAAACATTGATACATACATTTCTTCTTAATTTATTGTCTGTTAATGAAACATGGGGCAGAAAATACTTCTGCCTGGAATGCAGTTTTTCATGACTTATTGAACTGGCATAAACTGTCTGGAGACTGATTACTTGGATTCAAAAATTGATTTGAAAGCCAAAGTTTGGATTTGTTTGAGCAAGGTATTTAATTATGATTGTTACGTATGTTGTTGTGTTTTGCTTCAAATGCTGCAGAGTATTGAATAATCTGTGTTCTGTGTGTTAGGTTGTGATTATAAAACTAGTAGAGCAGAGAAACTCCTTGGAGTCTCCAGACTGCTTACCCTTTATCTCACTACCGATGCGCATTACAGGAAGGTGAAACCATGGTGTCAGTTCGCATTCCTTACTAGGAGCTTTTGGTTTTTGTGTATATATGGGTTATAACCATTGATAAAGGTGTGACTGTGTCTGGTTTGTTGTTTGAGATGTGACAGCTTCCTTTTCTGTTTTTATTTCTTTTTTTTCAGTACCTATACAGAGAAACTTGTGTACAGTAGATGAGCATTAGAAGGATGCAGGACTCCTTGTGATCAAACTGGAGGAATAGAGTGCTGGGCTTTGTATTCCTCAGTTGGTGTAGTGCATTCCTCAGCACTTCCAGACATGGTTTTGCTTGACTTGTGATGAGTGAATCAGTACGGGGGGTCAGCAGGCAGATATTGGATCGTTGCTATGCTGCTCACTGTACTTGTGTTTATGGCAAGTATATCTTGGACATCCAGGATTTTCATAAGAGAATTATAGAATTCATTGGAATGAATTCTATATGAAAATTAAGAAAATTCACTGTTCTTTCTGTCAGATCTTAATCTAACACCAGCTGTGCCTTGGGGCTTTGAACCCTAGGGAAATGTTGGAAGGCTGATTCCCACTTCCCAATGTAGTATGGCACAGTGTCCAGCCTGCAATGTAACTTTTCACTGGTGCATCTCCTGGCCTGTCATGATGATTGCTAAGGTCTGTGAGTAGCCAGTGACCTGATTCCATCAATGAAATCCTCTCTTCCTGTGGCTCTGGCTCATGAGGCTGAGAGCTACAAGTCTGGGGTTGGTCCAATTGGCCTGCACCGATCAGACAGTAGCCCTGCAGCATTGACTGCAGACAGCCAGACCAGACTTGTACTCTGCACCAATTCCCTCTCCAGGGGTGTGTATGATGTTAAATGTCCACTTCCTTGGAGCAACTGCCTCATGCTGGATATGATCCAACAGAAGAAATTGTTGCATGCTGTATTTTGCATGGGGGGTGTTTGACTTTGCTGCAACATCCAGGTGCTGGGTCTGGCTTTCCAGCCTTTGTGCTAGGCTGGACCCCTCTAACAGGTGAGCTTTTTAAAACATTTCTCCTTCAATACCTGTTAAAGCAGGAATCCAGGCCTCTGGGCTTCCTCAGTTTCTTGCAGCACAGATGCCGATAGCTTGTTGTGTCAGGATGTTTGACTGTGCACAGCACAGATGCTTCTGCTCAGTAGCTCTAAATTTTCCAAGAGAGCCTGGTCATCTTTAGCCTGCTGTCCATGCAGCTGTAGACAGGCTGTTAGTCCTTCTGGACCAAATGCTGAAGCTGAAAGTTAGTCTGTCGTGTGTTTTAGTTTCTCTGTTTTCCCCTTACTCTGCTGAAGTATTGGTACTTTCAAACCTGACTGTCCTAAAGCTCTGAAAAGGTTGAGTTAAACTGCTTTTTTGTAGAATTATTAAAAAACAAGAAGCTGCCAAACTCACGTGCAATGGCAGCACATGGTAATATTAAAAATACTACTCCTGCGTATTGGAGTAATTGTGTGAGCTGTGGGGTGCTCCCACTTGTGATATTGTATGTTGTCACAGTGGGGGAATGGCGAAGAAGGCACGCACACACAGTTCTTCATGACCAGAAGGCTTTACTTCATTTCATCTTTGCCCTTTTATAACACAAAGCACTGAAAGGGCAGTGATTGGTTGGAGAAGGACTGCGTCTCTTCTCCTTTAGTAAACAACAGGTGTGGAAAACAGTTATGAGAACTGTTATGAGAAAACATGAGAAAAATCTTGAGAAAAAGTCAGCTTACAGAGATATTTACAATAACAATGAGAACGTGTATTAAGAATGAGAACTTGTAGATCAATTTCTCATGGGAATCAGCAGCTTAGCAGCAGAGTTCCCAAAGCACAAAATACAGAGTTACAGTATGTAACTGTCCTCAGAGTGCAAGGGAAAAGAATTCACCACAACTACCACAAAGCTGTGTTTGGGGAATTTAAACTGGATGTTAGGAAGAGTTTCTTCCCCTCAAGGATGCTGGGGCACTGCCCAGGCTCCCCAGGGAATGGTCCCAGCCCCAAGGCTGCCAGAGCTGCAGGAGAGCTTGGCCACACTCTCACTCTCAGGGATGCACAGGATGGGAGTTTTGAGGTGTCTATGCAGGGTCAGGAGTTGGAAGAGCCCCACAAGGACCAGCAGTCCAACTCAGAATATTCTAGGGCTCTGTTCTAGGATTCTGTGAATGTTTTTCCCCATGTGTTTATGGTCTCAGACTTGTATGGGATCTATTTATTTCTGCTGACACCATATCCCTGCTCTGAGTCTCTGGTGACAGGTTGCTGTGCACACCTCACTCTGTGAGGGTTCCTTCTGACAGTAATTGATTTTATAAAGGAGGTATTCAACTTCCTGAGGGTTCCTGTTCCTTCCCGCACACCTTCTGAGCAGGGAATGTTCTCCCTCTGGTACTCATGACTTTCTACTCTAGGAAGTGTAGGATATGATCATTCACACTGTTCCAAAGGCTCTGTTCCATGGGCTTCCTCTGCACTCTCTGCATTTGCTTGTGTCAGTGTGGGTTCTGATGGAACTCGCTAAGGTCAAACTCTGTGATCAGCAAGTGTCCAGGCAAAGGGATCTCTCCACTGCTACTGGGAATTGTGGAGCAGAAGGGACATTTTGGGGTAACTTGTTGAGGTTGTATGCAGGAATTTGGGGTCCATCTCAAACATTGCTGTTGTGATGGCTCACTCTCTGCAGGTGTGCCTGGGACATGTTGCTTACAGACCAAAAGTCGTTACTTTCAGATAGTTGTAATTCCTCAGGAATGGACATAAAGTTTTACCCTTTCACTGCCTTCTTATTTTCATGTCTTCTCTGGAAGACTCACTCTCAGAAATTATGCAGCTAAAAAAGAAATTAATGTCCTTGTCCATGTGAGCTTTTCAAGCAGAAAGGGGAGGAGGATTTTACTGCCCAGCTGTCAGGTGCTGCAGGGTGCTGAGTAGCTCAAGTTCATGTGACAGGGCAACCACTCATTTCACCAGTGCAGTGAACTCAGTCTAGAAATGGAATTCTGAAGTATTCTTGTTTGTGGAAAATACTTAGGTATTCTCTTTGGCTGAAATAGTTTCCTTTTGCATACAAAACACCCATGAAATTGTTTATGCAGTTTTGCTGTTAACAGTGGAAATAGAATGCGTCATTACCTCTGGGTTTCTTTTTCTAGCTCTTTAATCACATTTGGTGGTATGTGATTTCTTTAAATGTACATTCAAGAATGCCTTGTGGCAATGGTTAACTTAATGAGAAGTGCAAATGGTTTGCAGACAAATTGCCCAAATACTGAAAAAGTGAACACCAGCTTTGCCAGCTCCACTTAATTCCCTTTGTCATAAAGGTGGCCACATAAACTGCTTTGGAGGTAGTAACTGAGTTCTCTCAAGGGTATAGGAATACAGTTAACCTAAATCAGAGAATCCTGGAATATCTGAGTTGGAAGAGACCCGCAGGGATCATCAGTCCAACCCTGGCCCTGCACAGACATCCCAACAATCCCACCCTGTGCGTTCCTGAGAGCGTTGTCCAAATGCTCCTGGAGCTCTGGCAGCCTTGGGGCCGAGACCATTCCCTGGGGAGCCTGGGCAGTGCCCCAGCACCCTTGAGGGGAAGAACCTTTCCCTGAGCTCCATCCCAAGCCCTGAGACAGCTCCAGCCGTTCCTGGGGTCCTGTCCCAGAGCAGAGCTCATCCCCTGCCCCTCTGCCTCCCCTCGGGAGGAGCTGCAGCCCCCTGAGAAGCCTCCCCTCAGTTTCCTCTGCTCCAGCAGAACAAGCCAGGTGCCCTCAGCTGCTCCTCAGACCTTTCCTCTCTAGACCCTTCCCCATCTTCCTAGCCCTAAAGACTGCCTGGGTTCTTTCAGAGGGATCAGAGCACAGCCAGTAGAAGCAATGGCTGTAGCAGCAGTTCTTGGACTCTGCTTCTCAATATTTGGGGTATATCTGGGGCTGTCAGTGGATTTCTGGTACCTCTCTTACGCCCTGGAGTGCTGGCTGCTGTCAGGACAGGATAGCTGCAGGATAGCTTGGACTTGGAGCAGGTTGCTCTGAGCTTTTTCAGGTGTACTTGACCAAAAGGAGGTTGGAGTTTTTGTTAAGGTTGACCTCTGCTTGGGGACAGTCAAGCACTTATTTAGCTGTTGCTTGGACTAGGTCTGTATAGCAGTCTGGCCTAAAGCAGAGCTTCCAGAGCTCTGTGAGCAGGCATAGCAGGGCAGGGACCAAGCATGGTCCCATGCTGTGTTCAGCCCATGTGCACTCAGTGCTGGTGATGGTGTGCTGTGGTCTCCAGCAGTCATGGCAGAACCTATTCCTGGAACAGCAGAGGCCTTAGTCAGAGAAAAGGTACCTTGACTGAAAAGAATGATGGAGTTGGGCAGAGAGTGCCTGGGGCTTCTCGCTCAGGCTGGGCAGATGTGTTCTTAGTGCTGCAAGTGAGGAGGACCTGTGTCACCAGGTGAAGGGCCTTGTGGGTATGTTGAAAACCAGTCCTTGAGTTTGGGGATCATCAGCACAAGGTGGAGGAGAGTCCCTAGTGAAGTACCTAAAGGTTTGACATCTGGGCCAAATCTCTTAGAAATGTTGGTCACTGAGCTGGCTCATGGTTCTGATTGTGCACTTGGTGTGTGCACAGTGATGCGAGAGTGGGAACAGTGGCTCGTCGCCAAGTCGTGGTGCTGCCACTCAGAGGGACCCTGAGAGTGTTCTCTTTGAGGCAGGGCTGGCATAACAGGCAGCGACTCCCTGCTGTTTTAGGGTTGTGGGTGTTCTTCCACTCTGTCTGGATACACAAAGAGGGTTAAATATATCCCTTCTTACAGTACAAAAGTCAAAAAGGCCAAAAGAACTGTACAGACCATTCCATGGCTCTGCTTCCTTTGCTTTTTTGCCCCCTCATCATGCTATACAAATGAGCCATGTAACAACATCTTTGGTTGTGTTATAATATTTTTCAGCATGTTTTTAGTGGGAATTACCGTTCTACATCTTACGATACTTTCATTCTCTTCCAATGGAGCAGCTACATTTCTGCAGTGTAAAAGTTGGGTTCAGCTCAGCCTGTGATCGAGATGACTGAGCACTCGCTGAGGTTTTTGTACTGTGATGTTCACAGCTAAAGAAGTGTCATTATTTGAAAGTTGAAGTTTCTTCCTCAAGAGAAGGAAGAAGTGAATTTTTGAGCCCTCAGCATCTTGGACAGTCAGAATCTTGTTCCAACAACAGGTGAACAAATTCTGTCCTGTTTAAAGAAATGAGATCTTGCAGTAAGTAGGTAGGCATTTTCCTCCCAGACTCCCTCCAAAAAACAGTCTGTGGTATTTCTGCACAGTTTTGGGTCTGGTGTTTTCTGTGTTCACTTTACAAATCCTTTTCACTTCACAGAATCTCAGATGCTGACAGTTCATCTGGAAAAGGAGCCCCAGAGCATCTGAAATTAAATCTCAATAGAGAAATGTTCTGGAACTGAGAGAAAGGAAAACATAAAAAGAGAACATATAGAAATGATACTTATGCAGAGAAGCTTTGTGAAATAAAATTAATTACTAAAAAGGCCTCACCCTTTTGTTTTCAGGATTTAAAGCTGTTACTCTTGTGGTTGAATTTTTGCAATATTGTGGGGATGGTGTGATCCCTGTGAGCTCTCTGAACCAGAGCTGACAACAGACTTTCGTCAAGTTATCTTTGCAGCTTTTGACTTTTTCCCAGAGAGGTGTCTGTTTGAGTTGCTTATGTTCATCTGTTTCAAGGCAAATACCACTGATTTTACATAAGAAGGAGAGGCAGCTTTATTTGTAATTTGTAATGTTTTGCTGAGTTGTTTGAAGGTCAGGCTTTCCAAATCAGCTAAATGTGCTTTTGCCTTTAAAGTTCTATAAATGAGACTCTTCACTGTGTGGCCATGAACAGAGTTGTGTCCTAAAGTCACAGGACACAGTGGGGACACATTCTAGAATGGAAAGACATTATCAGCATAACTAGATATTTTCTTTGTTTCCTTGCCAGTTACTTGCTGTTGCAATCAAGTGTCTGTTCAGTAGGATGTGCTGGTTTGAAGTCTCCAGCAGAAGTGGGATTTGGCTCAGTAAGAAGTCTGAGTCTTAGTTCCAGGAACTGCATCAAAGCTGGGTTCAGGTCCTGTAGAAGGAAGATCCTGAGCTGCTGCATGGACTAACAATAGAGGGTGAAACATTGTGGAAATGCTTAAATATAAACCTAAACTTTCAGCTTTGTGTAGGTGGCTCTGTGTAGGTGGAGTATGGTGCAGTAATTGCCAGTGTAGTGTTGGTCTGACAGACCCAGCCCTACAACAGCACAGTGCTTCCAGGGCTCTCTCCATGTTAGGCACAGCCCCGGGCTATCTGGCTGTGTCGAGCTTTGCCTCTAGCCCTGACACAGACAGGACTGTGTGGGGTTTCTGGTGCTGTTTTGGTGTTTCAGGACTAAAGGATAGTTTTGGGCAGCATTTATGACTTAACTGGAGATGAGGCAGATGAAAATATTTCAGAATGATTAATTGTTGCTTCAAAAAATTTGTTGGGTAAACAAAAAAATACATGCTTCCATTTCCTAAAATCTCCATAGGAGAATCTTTTTTGTAGGCAAAGTAAAAGAGAAATTTATGATTAACTGCTTCAGTACCTGCACTGAAGTTCCCGTATTCAGTTCTGTCTCCAGTAGTGTGTTTTCTGGAACTCACTGTGGTCACCACAGCACAAATGGTTGTGTCAGAGACACAGCAGCTGCTCACTGTCACTGCTGGGGCGAATGGGAGGACATCACTGAACTGTGGGCTAGGGGACTGGATAAGAGAAAATTTTTGGTTCAAACTATGGGTTTTAGTTTCAGCTTCATATGTTTCCACTGTAGATGAGATGCATTATCTATACCATTAACGAAGGATTAAGTACAAGGCTGGGAGAGCTGGGGGTGTTCACCTAGAGAAGAGAATGTTCCAGGAGACCTCAGAGCCCCTGCCAGTGCCTAAAGGGGCTCCAGGAGCACTGGAGAGGGACTGGGACAAGGGGTGGAGGGACAGAACAAGGGGGGAACAGCTTCCCACTGCCAGAGGGCAGGGTTAGATGGAATATTGGGAAGGAATTGTTGACAGTGAGAGTGGGGAGGCCCTGGGACAGGGGGCCCAGAGCAGCTGTGGCTGCCCCTGGATCCTTGGAAATGTCCAAGGCTGGGTTGAATGGGACTTGGAGCACCCTGGTGTAGCAGAAGGTGTCTCGGCACAGGGTTGAATGAAATGGCCTCTGAGGTGCCTCCCAACCCAAACGGTTCCATGATTCCATAGTTTCCGGTATTTTAAAAAGCATACTATTAGTTATACGCTAGAAGTTATTCTATTTATTATTGTCTATGTTGTGATGATGGAATTTGATCAACATAGTAGACATGGAATGGAAAATCATGCCCTTACCTGTTAGTTTTGAAAATTGGTCATTAAATACTTCAGATGTTTGTTCCCATCTGAGAATGTTTTTTGCCAGAAATCCTTCATGAAGCTGCTTTATTTTTGATGTCAGGACACCTTGAAGTATGAAAACAAAACCTGCTAAGGATGTAACAAATAACAAGTGCTTCTCTCCGAAGTCAAGTGTTCTGTCTTCTGGCTGTACAGGATGCTGTTGCCCTTCTCCCTTGGGGCACTGCTGGCTTGTGCTCCATACCCTGATTCCTAGACCGTAGAACAGTCTCCAGCCAGCAAGTGTCCAATCTGTTGTTGCCAGGGTGTCTTCCTCCCCACGACCAGGGTTCTGCATCTGTCCTTGCTGCATTCCATGAGGTGGTGTTGTCCTATCCCCTGTGGCAGCCCAACCGTTCAGTCTATGACAAGTTCCTCCCAACCTCCAGTGATATCTCCAGTCTTGGTAAGAGCACATTCCCATCGCCTCCTCCACGATATGGATCATGAGGTAAACTGCAGGTCCTAGTAGAGACTCTGCAAACTCAACTAGTTCCCGGTATACAGCTAGAGTGTGTGTGTGTGTGGGGGGGGGGGGGTGCGCGTTTTTGTCTCCTTTTGAAGATGGATGTGGTGCTTACCTTCCTTCTTCCAATTTCCAGATCATTCAAAGGTGAAACAGTTTTGACAGTGACATGAGTCTGGTGCCTCATCACCCTTAAAAAGAGCCCATTTCATTCCCCCATGGGTTTGATTGGTTCACTCAACCAGTCATTCCCTGGCTCAGTGTTCATCCACTGGCCTTTTTCTGGGAGCTCTTTCCAAAGTGCAGAGGCCTGTTAGACTCTGCTGGTGAAGTGAGGCACAGAAAGCATCCTGTGCCCCTCTGCTCAGATCATATGTTAAATCTGCTGTCAATACTTCCAGCCTTTTGCTGATGGGATAGCAATAGAGCACTTTCTTGTTACCCCTGATATTATTCTTTTGTTTCTTTCCATTCTTTTCAAGTCTGAACTGCATTTGAGCTCTGCCATTCCTCAGACACAGTGGACAGTGTTTGCAAATTCCTCTGTTTGTAGCTGTCACTTCTTCTATCTCCTGTGCTCTCTGTTTCACTTGGTGTTCTGTCATGGCTCTCTGCTCAGCCAAGCTGCTCTGCTCACACATCTGCGTGTTTTCCTGGCTGTTATGAAACAGAGGATGCTGTATGTGTGCTGTGACTCACTCGACAGTTAGGGTGCAGTCTCTTGATCACCTACTCTGCCAGTCCTACCTTGCTGCACTTCATTGTTGTAGCACTTTGGGAAGTTTGATGCAGGATGGTTGTGTTTTTCTCTGGGCTGCTGTGATTTTGTAACCCTGGTTGTACAACAGTGCAACTGTGCTAAAGAAGCCCACATGATGCAGGTCTGAGCACTTTAATCTGTTCTTATCCTCAGAAACTATAGCCACTGCTTTGAATTCTGCTGATGCTTGGTATTTTGCATGGTACTTCTCAAAGCATTCACATGTATTTAGGCTCTCTGGTTATCAGTCATGGCAGTTTGTAAAGCCAAAAAAAATCAAACCCAGCTCATGTCTTCCAAAAAGTGATTCCCAGTTCAGAAAACAAGTTCTAAACAAAGTTGCTATCATGCTGACGTGCAATGACATAACAGGAACCAGGGATTTCTTATGGAGGACAGGATGGGGAGGATCTTAGTTAGCTGCTCTCAGTGAAGTGCTCTGGTGATCAAACTCCTCAGTGAAGCTGGAGTTGTCAGCACTGAGCTTGGGAATAGGGAAGGAGCTGGTGACTGAAGCTGTGTGTCTTGGGAGCTGGGAAAGGAAGCAGAGACATGGACAGAAACCCAAGTGATGCTCGGAAAGAAAACCAGTGCCCTCTCTCCTGAAAGGCCCTTTTATCATGGAAACAAAATTTGATTCTTTCTGCTGAAGGACTGTAGTATTTTGCTTAAAACTAGATTTTGTAGTTACTTTGTTAATTATTTGTCCAGATAAGGATCTACTTGTTGCTCTTTTTTAGCTTTGTCTCTTGCATAAAATTGTATTTATGTATATACAAACTTTAAAAAATATTTTCTAATTCCTGTGCACTAAAATGTTTTGAAAACTGTCACAACACAAATTTCCTTTGCACTGCAGGTTTCTATAGCAGGTTGGGAACATCAGGAGAAAGCAAAAAACTTCTCTCCTTGCCTGGGGTAAACACTTGACAGCAGTCATAATGCTGTGTAAATGCCCATTATCTTTTTCCTGGTATCCCTAGCAGATAGGTAGACTGTACTGTTTGGGAGTAAAATTACGAAGCAAAGACCATTCCTGCACAGGCATCTGGGAGGTGGAAATGTCTCCTGCAGTGGCAGGACTGTTGTATGTTGGTCCAGCCTGTGTAGAGATAAACACTGGGCACAGAGTGGGAGGAGATGGCTGAGGCTGATGCTGTTGGGTATTCTAGAGCAAAATAAGTTAATATATGCTGTCAGTTTTGCAAGGATTGGGTTTTTCTAGCACTTAAGGACTATAAGGTCATGTAGTTTAGAGGTGGTAAGTACAAACTATGAGGGATGGTCTGCAGTCTAGGTTCTTGTAGAGAAATACAGGTAATTGATCGTTTCTTACCTATTGTCAGGTAAGTGGAGAGGACTGTAATACTGGGGTTCAGTACAAACTTGCTGTCAAATGCCTAGGGGGAATATGAGAATGAACCTTTGTGATCCTGCCACTTTCAGAACCTTTGTGATCCTGCCACTTTCAGAACCTTCTTTTTTTAATCAGTGTTTGAGTAAACCCCATTACGTCCTTGCCCCCTCATTTCCCAGGACATTCAAACTGTTGGATAAGGAACAGTCATTGAGGAACCTGTATAAAACTGGAAGTGAAAAAGATGGAGAAATTTTGCTCTGACAGAAACAGTCAAGAAGGCCAAAAGGATGCAGTCACTGTGTGTACTTTGGGTAAGGTCCAGGGTGGGACTTGTACAGGAACAAGTGGACACAGAATATGTACATCTCAGTTTGTAAAAGGAGAGTATTGGCTGGAGGCTGTAGAATGTGCTTTCAGTCAGAGTGCCTGGGACAAAAATCAGAACTGCTTTTAGTGTGGGCTTGTGTGTGTGTTAGGATATGGTTTCTGATTCCAGGGACTGGACCCAGGTCACATGGTATATTTTACTCCTGGGTCTCCATGAGTGCTGCAACTTAGGTTTGGTTTTATCCTGTGTATAAGTAACTTAAAATACCTTGTCACTGATCTCAGACAGACATTGTTATGCATAAACATGTAACATGTGTGATGCTTTGGAAGGAAACAAAGGAATGTGGGCAGCAAGGGAGAGGGGGATTCTGTCCCTCTACTTGACTCTGGTGAGACCCTATCTGCACAGCTGTCTCCAGCCCTGGAGACCCCAGCACAAGAAAGACATGGACCTGCTGGAATGACTCCAGGGAAGGCCATGGAGATGTTTTGAAGGCTGGAGCCCCTCATCTCTGGAGCCAGGCTGGGAGAGCTGAGGGTGTTCACTGGGAGAAGAGAAGGATCCAGGGAGCCTTGCAGGGCCTAAAGGGGCTCCAGGAGAGCTGGAGGGGGACTGGGACAAGGGATGGAGGGACAGGACACAGGGAATGGCTTCCCACTGCCAGAAGGCAGGGATGGATGGGATATTGGGAAGGGATTGTTGGCAGTGAGGATAGGGAGGCCCTGGTACAGGTTGCCCAGAGCATCAGTGGCTATCCCTGGAAGTGTCCAAGGTCAGGTTGGAGGGGGCTTGGAGCAACCTTGGGATTGTGGAAGGTGTCCCTGCCCAAGGGCGGGGAGTGGAATGAAATTCTAAGGTCCTTTCAAACCCAAACATTCCATGATCCACAGTTCTATGGGTGCTGTGTTCTCTGGTAACTTGTTGCAAGGGAAGGATACTCATTTTCAAGGAACTGAAAACAGCATAATAAATTTGTATGAGTAGAATCCAGGAGAACAGTCCCCCAGTCCTCCCCAGTGACAGGAAGCAACAGTCCTGACCGCCAGGGCTCACTGTGGGTCACACTTGGAGGGATTAGTCTTGTTTGGAGTATATTTCCCTGATCTTTAAGGGCCCATTTCTATAAGTTTTATTAGGACCTGGTTCTGTTTGGTAGTTTGCTGGAATATTCACGTTTTTGTGACTTTTGGGACAGACTGAAAATATCCATAAAGCAGCTGTTGCTCTGAGCCTTCAGAGCAGGGTTGGACCTGTGATGGGTGTTGAATCCTTCCCACCCTTGAAAAAGTCGTTGCCAGCTGTCCACCTGGTATTTTTTCCCTCTTAAACTTACTTTAGTTTTCTTAGTCTGCAGAAATAAGGTAAGGTCCAGGTGCTCAACATTTTTCTAATTGTTCAGTTACTCATTTTCCTAATCAGAGGTAAATGTCAGTTGGTGAGTGTGAACTAACCATATTTGATCTAAATGACCATCTTTGACTAATAAAATAAAATTAATATTATAAAGAAATCACAAAAACCATGCTGTGGGTACGTTAGAAACATTGATCAGAATTTTGAAGATGTTATCTGTAGGTCTCCAGAGGATGAAGTTAAATCCTACTTGGCTGGCACAGAGCCGTTTGCCATTAGTTGTGTGCTATGTCTGGTGTCGTGAGAGGCAGATTGGAGCTGGTTTAACACCTGGTCTCTAAGGAAAGAGGATGTTGTTTCTGTGCAAGTCTTGGACACAGGGGATTTGGGTTCTCTAAGAGTTTTAGCAGACAGCAGGAATTACCTGTGAGTGTTTATACAAAGGGTGTATTAAACAACAGGCTCTGACATTGTCTGAGTTCAGCTGAGTTACTGCTGGACTAGGTTTCACAAGGGAGCGGCCAAAGGCAGAGGCTGTGCCAGGAGCTGGTGCAGTTTTGCAGTCAGTCTGTTGGCATGAAAACACTGAAGGTTATTTGGGGTTTCCATTCCCTTGTGAATTTTATACTTGTAATTTTGATGTCTCACCAGACTGGGCATCCTTTGTTTCAGTATCTGAAATTAATCTACAGTTCTCTGGAAGCCCTTTTCTTCTTTTCCTCTGATGTTTGTGCCAGGATATCATCATTTGACAGGTGTATCTGTATTTCATGTTCTGAAATGTCTGGAAAGCATAAGGAAACTTTCGTGTCAGCTAAGACCATTGTAGAGCCAAGCAGCGTGGTTAAAAAAGGGCTATTTGACCACAGAATCTTTTATCATAACAATTAGCTTTGTCTTCTAGTGTCCTTAAGCCTAACAATAGAACTTAATAACTTAAAAGTAGTAAATTGTTAGAGGAAAATAGCCTATTTTCCTATGCATGCTTACTATTTTTTTCAGAAAATCCCACAGAGATAAGGAGAAGTTGGCTAAAAGAGGTGTGTCTTGGGTTGAATTGCAGTTGTTTTATTGCTCTGAGACAGTCTTGAAAGTATTTTAGATATTTTTAGGCCTACATTGCTAAGAGCCTGTAATTGCTGGGAAATTGCAACCCAAAATGATCTTAGTGTGTAATGTTATAATTGATAGTAGCAATTGTGGAGATTGGAACAAGTAAGAACAAGTAAGTATCCAAATAAATATCCTTTTCCTTAAATATTTTAAGGATTTTTATTATTAATATCAAATTCTTTCTGTAAGAGGTAACAGTAAATTTAAATAAAGTAACAGTATGTGAATTGTCTGTCTTAAAGAGAATTTTTCACTCTTCACTATGATGCTGTGTTGGAGAAACTGGCTGCTTGTTAGCTGTATTAATGAAGTATTGGAAACTTCTTTTTCCCTCTTGTCCCCAGGGATGGAGGTTGGAATAGCCAGAGAAATCAAGAGGGTCTTCATTTCATACATGACAGTTCATCTGTTGATCTTTTCTCACTTTCTGCTCTCTATCCGCAAGACTTTGTACCAATGAACTTCGTTAAGTGATTGCCTTTGTTCCACACCCATGAAGTTTGCAAGACTGGTCAGAGTTAGTGTTTTAGTCCTAAATTTCTTGCTGTTGATGGGTGCTCTGTCCACTGCCTGCTGTCTGTGAAGGCAGAGGGATGTCCAGAGTGGAAATAAAAAACCTCTGAGTTACTCGTGATGTGTACCAGCCTTGGGAAACCTCCTTGGCTTACTTAAATATTTGCGGTGTGGATTGTGTATGTTGAGTTCACTTCTTGTTTGCATTTCCTTTCATTTTAGTTGTGATAACATTCTTTCGTTAGCATTGATTTTAAAAGATGTTCTTCCTTTTAGGACACAGCTTAGGCTACGGCTTCGTGAACTACGTAACTGCAAAAGATGCTGAAAGAGCAATAAACACACTGAATGGCCTCAGACTTCAGTCAAAAACAATCAAGGTAGGAACTCTTCAGTCTTCTGTGAAATTGGCATTGTAATAAACTTCATTCTGACTGTAAAGTTTGTGTGCTCCCAGCTGCAGCAAGCATGAATCTGGGAGGAGAGTAGTGAAGTGTTTTGAAACAGCTTAGTATTGAAGATTCCCTTTCTTTATATTCCCACCATTTTTACAGGAACAGAGGGACCATTATAGGTGGTTGCCAGGCTTTTTAACTTGTGTTCGTCTTGGATACTTCATAATATTTATTGTAAATCTTATTAATGCACATGCACTCCTTTCTTTATACAAAACAACAGCCTGTGCTCTGTGTGTACAATTCATTCCTGCTTAGGTGATCTATGCAGCTTTCTCCAGAAGCAGAAATTAGGACAGAAAACTGCACTCTACTTGTGCCATCTTTTTATGAAGCTTTAGAATATATACTGGCAGGACAAGTTCCTTATGTGCGCTGTGGCAGGTCCAGTGACTGAGTCAGAACTCGGGATTCTTCATGTGGCTAAAGTGTTGGTTGGGAGCATTGGTATTGGTTTGCTGCTCTCCCCTTACAGCAATGCTCTATAGTTATCTCTTGGGTAAGCCCAAAATGAATGGAGTTATGTAGGGTCGTGCCCTTTCTCCTGTTGTTTGGGTAATTTTCCCCTACTCTCTCCTGGTTCCATTTTTTTGAACTCCAGTAAAAATGCATGTGTTGGTAATGGGGGGAGTTAAATTGGCTCATGACAATAAATCAGTCTTCCCTGTTAATACCCTGAACATGTATTTTTATTTCTTTTAAAGGTTTCCTATGCCCGCCCGAGTTCTGAAGTTATCAAAGATGCTAATTTATATATCAGTGGCCTGCCCCGGTCAATGACACAGAAGGATGTAGAAGATATGTTTTCCCGTTTTGGGCGCATCATCAACTCACGTGTGCTTGTGGATCAAACCACAGGTGAGTTCTGGGGCCTTGGCTGCAGGAAACTGGAGTGTGCAGCATGTGTTTGGTGTTTTTTCTGAGACTGGCAGTACCTAAACTTAGGTAAATTAGACTTCTATAAGCTAATCATGACATCTGATGTCAACCAGTGATAGAATTTTAACAGGATATCCATGTTCAGTGATTTTTTTTTTAAATACAAAATGATTCACGCTGCCTTTTTGCCAGCTTACAGCCCAAACTTAGACCATATTAAAATAGGGTTATTGTCATTTTTATCAGCTACTGATCAACCAAATCTACTTTCTTGGTCTGACACTTGCTGGCTCTGCAATGCAGTGTTTCTGGGCCACATGTGTAAGCTGGAGTGTTGATCTTACCTTGACTTTACACACATGCAGCTCTTATCCACAGTCAATTCCAGGCCATAGTTAGAGATTTAAAGTAAAACAAAAATGTGTTTTGTCTTTTGTACCAGCCTAGAACTCAATTTTCTCATATTTTAAACCATTTGAGATGTCTTACAGGCCTCTGTGGTTACTGCTAAGCAAAGGAATTAATTTCATGCACTTAGTACTGCCCTGAAAGTTCTAAATGTATTTTGTGTTTAAAAAAAAAAACAGAAATGGGAGAAGTTTCTTAGTTAGGCACTTGGCTCAGGGGAAACCAAAGTTAAGGTTTTCTTTATGATGGTGTTTCTGACTATGTTACGGTGTGTTTTCTGAGTTTTAATTTCTTACCCTATTATTTCAGACAGTATAACTGTCTGACTTAATCCTGTCACCCAGGTGTTCTGTGGTTTTACTGGTAGCCCATATGTCATGTATTAATCTGGAGAGAGCTTTTACAAATAACATCTTTTCATTGATTATGTATCTGCTGTACTGGAATAGAACACAATCTAATTCTAGCAATTCCATGTTTAACATTTATAACTGATATGTACATTTATACACATCAATTCAGAAGCAGATTTCCTGCTCTGTAAAAAATCTGCTGTAGTTCAGAGTGGGCCACCAGCAGCTGCTGGTGGGCTCAGTCTGAGTGCAGGCTGAGGTCTGCAGGGCTGTGTCTTCATCAGAGCCAGCTCCTGGTGCAGGCACCACTTGCAGGTGTTTGGTCAGATTGTGCTGCAAATGTGACTGTGCATCAGAGAAGCCTGCGGTGACTTGGTGAGATCTGGGGACTGACATGGCAGACACTACATGGTTGAGTGAGGAAAATCCTATCCTGCCTTTCCTGGAGAAAATTATTTGTTTTGCCCAACTCTGATATTGGCATGGTCCTGTCTCTAGAGCTGGGTATCTAGGACACAGCTGTAATGAGAAGCAAGAAAAAGACTTGTGGAGCTCAGCAAACTGATTAATGCAAGTGTCCAAACTAGTCATCTCTCTCTGGCAGTCCGTGGGGTCTGGATTTGACAGAGCTGTAAAATGAGATTACAGAAGTCATACAAATAAAATCTTCCCAAGAATAATATAATTTTCATGGGTGTGCTGAGGCCTGGTGCTGTGTAATTCAGCTCAGAACACACTGCCTGCTTTCCGATAGCCTTAATAATGCATTAATTAAAGAGTGGGTTCTGTTACATCTCACAGTTAATGCCTGCAGAGCCTGGTCTTGCCATCCCACCAGGAATGTAGTTGTGCCTTGGCTTTAAGCCTGCCTGTCATATCTTGATCTACTCCCACTTAAGACACGTTTTAGTTTGTACTTAGCTGTACCTTCTCACAGAGGTGATACTTCAGCTTTTGAAAATATGCTTTCTACAATATTTGTTTTAAATGAATGTTTTGAGAAGCACTAGGATGAGTAGCATGACAGTGGAGGAGTCACAGTAAGCTGAGCTCTAGGATAGGCCTTGCTGAGTTCTGAGTAATACTGCTACTCTGGGCCTTCCCACAGTGGGACATAGCCTTCCCCCTGGCCCAGGAGGCTGATCTCAGTGGTACCTGTGCATACAGTGCTGTCAGCTCTACTCTGGTGAGCCCATCTGTTGTTATTTATCAAAATGCAACACATCTTGCTTGCTGCAGGCCCAGGTTTTGACATGTTGCCTTTCCTTCTGTGAAACAGAGAAAATGATCCTCAACTGTTACCAACAACCTTGTGGTTTATGACAAGCTTAACTTCTGTATCTGCCTTTGAAGATAGTCCTTGGTGGATGTGCAGAAAACATTAAAGTATCTGCTGTGTCCCTTTCTGAATCAGAGCTAATAAAGTCCTACATTTAGTCTGGCCACAATACCTGCTTTGGAATGGCATTTAATAAAATGTACCCTTTTAGCTTCACTGTGATGGACTGTGATTCCAGCCTGTGGTCAAGTCACAGATGAGAGCAAGGGAGGAGAGGAGACCTCACAAGACATAACTTGTGCCTCAGTCAGAAGGATAACAGCATCCAGGGGCTGGGACTAGGGAAAAAATATGCAGATTTTTAACAGCTGTGATATTGGTTCTGTACAGCTACCAAGAGATAATTCTTATTGATTTTAATGAATAAAAATAATCTCTGTGCTAGCTGGAAATAACATACGTGGTGCAGGTGAAATTGTGATCTCCCCATTAAAAAAGGTGAAAGTCCTTTATTATAGTCAGACATTTGTCCCCTCATCTCTGAACCTGAGTGTGTTTCTAGCATGGAAAAATTAAAACATTTGCAAAAATGTATCAATTCTGTGTTTGTGGATGCTCCTTAGTAATAAAGTAATTGAAACTAAGGGGTTTGGGTTTGTTTTTAACCAACTGGAATTAATTTCTTTTAATTTAAAATTGTGAATGGAAATGTCAGTTGGTGATGAATGTCATGGAATTCTACTACTTATTTTTTTTAAGTGTTTAGTCACTGTGGTTGTTATAGCTGAAATGAGTATACTAATTTGTCTTTGGTTTCTTAATTTTGTAGTTTATCCTCCAGCTGCTGAAGAAATGTAAATGTAGAGAACTTGAAAGCTGTGACCATAGAAATACTGAACTTTTTTGGGTTTTGTTTTCAAAGTTATTTTGAGTTTATCCTGAACGTCAATTTGTTTGTTTGTTTGTTTGTTTGTTTTTATTGGTTTGGTTACAAGGTTTGTCCAGAGGGGTCGCATTTATCCGGTTTGACAAAAGGTCAGAAGCAGAAGAGGCAATCACAAATTTCAATGGTCACAAACCCCCAGGTTCCTCCGAGCCCATTACAGTGAAGTTTGCCGCCAACCCTAACCAGAACAAAAATGTGGCACTGTTGTCGCAGCTGTGTCATTCACCAGCTAGACGGTTTGGAGGGCCAGTGCATCACCAGGCGCAGAGATTCAGGTAGGTTAGGAAGAATAAATGCATTTAAGGCTGTGCTCCTGTTCCCTTGTCCATCTGGGGAGCTGTGCTCCCACAGGTGGGCAGTGATACCTTCATTGCAGCATGTGTGAATGAATACATAGTGCACTGTGTGTCCTCAGTGTTATGTAAAGAAACTGTTACATTAAAATATGATTAAAGAAAAATCTTACTTGTAAAATTTATATTGAAGCTAGTATGTAAAGGTACCTGCACTCCGATGTTGTTTCCACTACTGGGTTACAGTGAGGGGACAGCAGCAGCAGGTTCCAGGTGGGAGTTGGTAGGTGCCTGTCTCAACAGATCCCCATTCTGTGATCTATATATCTGAACACAGATAGAATTTGGCAACTTAATTAAAGCTCTGAATGGTTGGTTCCAGCAGGGAGGTGTTAGAGTAAGAGAGGAAAACCTTATTTCTGACAGGAGGTTCTGTGGAATTCCTTCCTGCATTGCAATCTGTGCAGGGTTCTGCCTTCCCTCAACACCTCACGAATTTACTGATGAGAATATTAAGTAGTGGCATCATCCTGTCTGCTTCCAGGGCTATGGAAGACACTGTGCTTTGCCATAGAAAATTGCTTTGATTGCTTTGAATAGGAATTGCTTGAGTTGGAAATGCCTTGAGTCTTCATGGAGGAAGCTGATGGTTGGAGAATGCTCTGGAAAATGCAATGTATTGACTGTCTTGCAGAGAAGCAATGGGATTTAAGATGATATATGTTTCTGAGAGTAGTGCTTCCCTGTTGAGAATTTACTCCTTTTTTTTTGTTTGTTTTATTTTTGTCCTGTGAAGGATGCAATGAGCTCAGTAAAATTGGACAAAAATCTCAGCTGTGCTGCAGTTCCAGTGTTGCTATCTTCTGTCCATAGTGCTGTAGCTCAGCATTTTGAGCACACCCAAGAACACCCCACTTTGTAATGGGTCTCCGGAGAAAATTCGTACTTTGTAGTCAGCTGTGGTTTTTATACTGAGAGTGATTGAGCAATGAGACAGTGAAGTTTCTGTCCTTGGAGATGCTGAAACCTGGCTGGAATTGATACCAAAAGGATTAATATCATTTCTACTGTGCCTGTTTCTACTGTGTTGTTTTAGCAGGAAACAGGGTATGCAGGATCTGCTTTCTCAGCAAGGATGGTTGGAAGATGAGGGGAAGACATCTGCCTTAGGAATGCAGCCACAGCCAAAACAAGGACTGAACCTGGGAAATTGGGGAGAGCTTTATCGTAATGAGCAAAATATGCACGTGGTGACTGTATATAAGCAACACACTTGTAGAAGATCACGTGCAGGCAAGATGGAGTTATCCCCTGTGCAGCCAGGCCTGTAATGAATAATGCCCTTCTGAATGCTATGTTGGTGTTAAGGAGTTTTATTTGACCAGTTTTTTGGTGAGTTTTGGTGACAGAATGAGCCTAAGCACCCTGCTCCAGGTGTCCTGCTTCGAGCAGCGGGGTTTATTAGAGGGTTTCCAGAGGTCCCTGCCAGCCTCCGTCGTTCTTCAGTTCTCTTCAGCTGTAGCCCAGGGAAGCTTAGCTCAGGCAGCTCCTTGTTTCCCTGAAGCAGTCACCCAGATCTCCATGCCACACCAAGGAATGAAATTCTGCATTGTTTGCTTTTATGTTAATTATTTAAAAATTAGTACATCTTTCCTTTGTCTCAGCCAGGGCTTCATTGTCTCCTGATCCTAGTAAAATCTTTTTCATTCTTCACTGTCTTAATTTAATTGGACATTTTCATCATTGTTCTTCCCCTAAAATTTATGCCAGGATCAAAATGCATCAAAATAAGCAGGGCAAATAATATTCACATCCATAATTAAGAGACCAAATAAATACCTTTAATTCAGACCTGTAATGATCACTCAGGAACAATAAAAATGATTAATGTATTTATGTTAAGTGTTGCTGGTGAAACTAAATTTTAATAACCAGTTTGTTCATTATTCTCTTATTGTACCATTTAGAGCAGCATTAATGTCAGTTGTGTGCATTTCATAGAATCACAGACTGGTTTAGTTTGGAAGGGACCTTAAAGCTCATCTTGTCCCATCCCTGCCATGGGCAGAGACACCTTCCACTATCCCAGGGTGCTCCAAGCCCTGTGCAACCTGGCCTGGAACACTTTCAGGCATGAGGCACACCCAGTGTTTCTGTAGGCTTGGGATGTCCCAGTGGGGGTTAAAATGAAGAAAATACTCTGTCTGTGTTCCATTCCTGCTGCCGTGGGAGCTGTGTCCTGCTGGATGTCTTTGCCCAGTGCTTTTTTGTCAGCACACTTTGGCTGGCTGCTGCTCGCAGTGACAAACCTGCTGGTGGGGCAAGAGCTGAAGATTTTGAGGTCCCTCAGCCTGGCAGAGGTCAGAATAGAACAGTTGTGGGTCAGGCCATGCTTTGAGGAAGATGCTATGGACACAAGAGTCACCAGTTGACTTGCAGACACAAGCTCTTCATCTCTGCCTCGTCACAGATTTGCGAGAACTTCAGCACTTCTTACAAAGCTTCCTGCTGTCAATCACTCATGCTGGCACATATATGCACAATGCTTGTACCATGGAGATATGGAATGATTAAGGTTGGAAAAGATCTCCAACATCATCAAGTCTGTCCCACAACCCTTTGTATTTTTCTTCCCACCTTTAGTGTTCGCTGCAAGTTTTTCTAGTGAGTCTGTCTTCCTTGAAGGATGCTGAACTGAAGCAGTTGTGATTAGTCATGCTGTGGTTAAGGTCAGGAACCTGAGTTTGGGCTGAGTCTTGTTTGTTTTGGTAGTGAGCAAGACATGATGAATGGATAAGCAGCTTCCACAGAGCCCACAGTCGGTATAAACTGAAGTTGTGATCTCTGCTCCACAGAGGTTGATTACTTAACCTGGTATTTTGATTACATTTCATCTCATTTCATCCTAATCCCTGTAAATCCAGGATTAAGCCTTTAGTATCTAATTTGTAATTATTAATTTCCTGCAGATATTTCTCCAGTGCTTTGTTTAATGTTCTTTTAATCCATTTGAGTTCCTGTGGTACTTGTGGCTTACATCAGGAACTGGTCTTAGTGCTGTGTCCTGCTGGATCCCTGGGCTAATTCAAAGACTCGGGCTCTCTGCTTCCATCCAGAGGGAATGGTGCCACAGTGTGGGGTTGTGTCTGGAGGACAGATAAGACATCTGGGGCAGGAGTTTCTTTGGAGTGTAAGATTTGTTTCCTTAAAGAGAATAAATCTCCAGGTGCTGAACTGTGATGAAATGGAGGGGTTTAGTTCCTGAAGCATGAAGAGACTGCCCAGGGCTTCTGGAAGTCTGGTGCTTTCTGCAGCTCACCAGAGCTTTATAGTAGAACAACATTCTTTCAAATCTCAATTATTGCCAGTTCAGCTGATTTTGCTTTCAGACTTGATCAGAGTTGGAGCCAGTTCCTGTAATGGGCATAACTCTACCAGTATCAGTCCATGAGTTTCCCTAAGTGCCTGAAGGGGGGGGAGCCATTTCTGATAGTTCTTTGATCCAAGGGGAAATGCAAGAAGACTGTTTAACCCTGTCAGTGATACAAATGCTCAGACAGCTCCTGTGGACCTGCTTGGTTTCACTCCAGTGAAATTGTTAAATTGTTTTCAGTTTTTAGACCAGTTTGTAATTTGGATGCAAGCTGTGTGTATTGAGTAGAAACCATTTCATCCAGAGCAGTATTACATCAAAGTTCTGGAAACCCCATTTGCTTCTGTTCTTCTTTACGTGGTTGGTTGACCCAACACCCTGATTTATTTCAGGCTTAGAGCTTGTGTCACTTGAGTTCTCAACAAGATTTGTGTTGGCCACAGCAGATCATTTCCATCTGTAACAGAGACAGCAGAAAAATTGCTTGTCAGAAGGACATAGCTGAGCTCCTGCTCTTTGTGGAGCTATTAAAAAAAAAACAACCTGCCAAGCTCAAGTAAAATAGCAACACAAACTGATATTAAAACAAATGTTCCTGCTTATTGGCATCCCACCTGTAGCGCTGTATGTAACTGTCCTCAGAGTGCAGGGAAAAGAGTTCAGCAAAATCAGCACAAAGCTATATTAGGGGAGGTTTAGGTTGGATATTAGGGAAAGGTTCTTCCCTCACCAAGGGTGCTGAGGCACTGCCCAGGCTCCCCAGGGAATGGTCCCAGCCCCAAGGCTGCCAGAGCTCCAGGAGCATTTGGACAACGCTCTCAGGGATGCTCAGGCTGGGATTGTTGGGGTGTCTGTGCAGGGCTGGGGGTTGGACTTTATGATCCTTGTGGGTCCCTTCCAGGTCAGGAGTTTCTGTGATTCTATGAAAAGAATTTATAGGACTTGCATAGACCTAAAAAGAAATTGCTTTCATTTAGGAGTGTCATTACTGAGATCACATCCTCCAGTGGGTTAAACTAATCCCAGGATCTGTTAAATGAAGCAGTCTATCTGTCTAATGGCAGAAGGAGCAAAAGGTCATTAGCAGAAATGAGAAGCTTATAAAGTGAAAAAGAGTTATGATTGAAAATACACTGTTGTTGATACCTAATGCCCCAAGATGTTGGAGTATTAGGTTAGCATGGCTTGAAAGAACCATCCACAAATAACAGTGGCTACAGACTCTTTGGGAGGGTTGAAAAAGCAATGTGGAGGAGACAATATAAAAATATAACAGAAATGAGGACACTAGCTCTAAGTGTGCTAAGACTGAGATAGTTCAAATTACAATATTAAAGGATTTTTAAAACCACGTTTTCTGAAACATCCTGGATCTCTGTTGGCCTTAGTGTTTGCCCTAGTAGGACATTTGTTTAAACACCCTTAAAAAATATAACTTCCTAAAGGTCATCTTAAATTGGCATAGCCACAATAGCCACCCTGGTAGGACAGAGAGCTGTGTGTCAGCTGCTCCAGGCCCTGCTCATGCAGGCTGTTACCCTGAGCTGAGTGAGAGATCTGGGGTCCCTCTTGTGCAGTGAGAACAGAGATTCATCAGATTGGCTGAATAGTATTTGCTACGGAGGTTTTTTTTTAAATTGCATTTCTAATCTTTTAGGGGACTTTTTTGGTTTTACCCTGTTTTGTTTGGATTGAGTTTTTTAATAAACCTGTAACATTTTTGTGAGTCAAAGCAGGAAGAGAGGACAATATGTTTGAAGATAAGTGTATCCAAAGAGCAGAGTTACTTGCTATTTTAAATTACTTTGTCTGTAACAAGCATTTAGATTTGTTGTTTTCTTGCATTTAACTCCAGTTGCTCTTCTGATTGCTGTCCTTGATGTGGTGTTACCTGGGCTCATGGGCAGAGCCTGAGCCTTTGGAGCAGGCAGGGCCAGAGCTATACTGACTGCTGGAACCAACGTCAGGCAATTCTGAGCTCAGTGGTTTGAGTGGGGACTCAGGACTGGTGATCTGTTGAAAACTTGACAGATATTAAAAGATAAATTTATCCTACCAGACCATTACTCATTTGGAAAGAAGCTGCAGAACTGAAGGTGTCTGTCAGAACAAGTAAGTGTATCAAGCATGCAAGCACAGGAACATTTTTATACAAAGCCAAAAGAAATAGCAGATGTGTCACCTCATCATCAAATCACATGGTTGCCATGTCTCATTCACCTTGTGGTACTTCTGACTGCTTTTTCAGTTTGGCTGTAGTACCAGGCTTCAAAAACTTGAACTTTCTTGGGCCTGGCTTAGTGGGTCAGTGCAGCTGAGGAGTGTCCCACTGTGCTCTGGGAGCCCCTGGGCTGTAGAGCAGCAGTGAGGGAGGGATGGAGTGACACTTGCTCTAGGGACAGGAGAGTCCAGGAGCTCAGGTGTCCAAGGTAGTGAGCTCTGAGCACCAGAGAGCCTGGGGGAGAGGGGCAGTGAGTGATTCTCATGTGTGAGTGCAATGTGTGTATGTGTGTGCACTGCCACCCCTCTGCTCCCCTCCCTCCCCATGCGCCTCCTTGAGCCCTCCCTCCTTGAGAAAGGCAGCGGCAGCTCCTTGATGCAGGGCAAGAAAGAGTCAGAGGGGAAGTGTTTGGCACTTACTGCAGCATTCACTGCCCAGACATCCCTTCCCTGTTTCCTCCAGGTCAGCAGAGAATCAGGATCTGCCACCGCCCTGCTCTTGGCAGAGAGCAGCTCGTGTACCGCTTTTAAGGGGTTTGCAAATCACCAGTGGTACACCTCAATTTGGGAACCCCTGGTATAGTATCATTATATTTCTATGATCACATGACCTCATATTTTTAAATAATAAGCACAAGGGTTCAAAGTGAGTTTTTCACCTTAACTTTCACATACCATGGCCTCTGAGTGCTTAGGTATGCAATCCTAATATTGCACTAAAATATTGAGAAGCTTTGATTTTCTGGAGTGTAGACCAGAAATAGAATTAAGGGGAATTAGAAATGTGGGTTATAGGGAAAAGAAATTAATACAAAGCAAAACATAAAAAGGAGAAGATTTTTGCTTTTTGTTACGCATGAATCCTGCTTGAGGTACTGTGACTGAAGCAGGATTCAGGAAGTGTGGGTAGGTGATTTAAAAAATCCAGTTCAGTAAAGTCATATCTTTAAGTTTTCCTGGAAAAATTAATAAAACCATCCATACACACTGGAATAATAAAACTGCACTGAGCCTGCTCACGTTGGGAGTGTTTGCCTGCACCTGCTGCCTTTGGGTGGAAAGGGAGTAGGTTTTGTTCTGTTTCACAAAAGAAGCAATTAATACATACAATCTCTACTCCTAAGAACCCAGCACACTCATCCCCTGCCCCAGCAAACCCAAAGAAACTCTTTGACTTAAGAGTTTCCCAACATGTTCTTTTAGAGGCAAGAAAAGGACCATGGAGTGAAAAAAATCTCCTGTGAAATAAGTGGAAGATGCCTGGGGGTGTCTGGGGCCTCTGGGGAGGTGCTGCCTGTGCCCCCAACTCGAGCAGTTTTGCAGAAATGCCCTGGACACTCTGAGCAGCCTGGCTGAGTTCAGAGATCATCCAGGTCCCCTGGGAAGGTGATCATGTAATGTTGCCTTGCCTGTTCCTTGCCTATTTCTAAGGATAGTTCCCTGTTGATAAAAACAGTTGGAATACTTAACTTTTTTTTCCCTGGCAGCTGTCAATTTGATTGTCAATTTGAATGGGGAAACATTTATGTGGCGGTTTTGATTTGCCATGTATAAAATATTCATTCTCAGTTGCTTCCCATTCAAGTTAATTTGCTTAATTGAATTGAACTTTTACATGAAATATTGTGCTTTTTATTTGCTAGGTTCTCTCCTATGGGTGTAGATCACATGAGTGGGCTTTCTGGTGTAAATGTTCCAGGAAACGCATCTTCTGGCTGGTGTATCTTCATCTACAACCTTGGTCAAGATGCTGATGAGGGAATCCTCTGGCAGATGTTTGGCCCCTTTGGTGCGGTTACCAATGTGAAAGTTATTCGAGATTTCAACACCAACAAGTGCAAAGGTTTTGGTTTTGTGACCATGACAAACTATGAAGAAGCTGCAATGGCCATAGCAAGTCTTAATGGCTACCGCCTGGGGGACAAAATCTTACAGGTTTCCTTCAAAACCAACAAGTCCCACAAATAACTTGCTCATGCTTTTTGTATGGAATAGATAATGGAGTGACAGAAGTTGAAACATTTTTGTTAGTGTAAAACTCATTTTGCGCCAATTTTCACAAGTGTTTGTCTTAGTCTAAATGAGAAGTGAAAAGGTTTTATATTCTGGGATGCAACTGACATGTTCAAATGTTTGAAATCCCACAATGTTAGACCAATTTTAAGTTCCTTTAAGTTATTTCATTTAAAACATGTTAAAAATCCCCTGAATCTTAAGTAGATTGCATTAACTAGACCCTCTGGATGGTGGTAAAATTGAAGCATGCTTTCACTTATGAGACTAACATTTGTTTCATTGAATGTTGTCTGCAAAAACTGGAATTTTCTGAAAAATATCAGACTGAATTCATTGATTTTCTTTGGTTTGATGTTGTTCTTCTTCCTACCCATCCCCCTGGCCTTTTGTTCCCCTGCAGTTTCAGTAGTATGGAAGAAAAGTTGAGAAATACTAATGTTTTAGTTGACAGTAACTTGTTTGATCAATTAATATTCATTACTCTGTGTCTAGTTGAGGATCAAGCTTTTTAAAGTCAAGGTCTTGTAAGTAGTAGCATGCCAGCCTAACTTTAACACCATTGAGGAGGTAAGTTGCACACTGAGCAGTGGCCAAGCTGTCCAATTCACAGGTTTTAGAAACATGACTTTTAAAGCCTACTTTGAGAGGAGTGGACCAAAGAGTTTCAAAGAAACTCCGGGAAGATTTCAGAGTCAAAATGAAACTCCAAAAAAGCGAGTGTGAATATATGTTGCTACTTTATCAGACTGAATCTCTTCTGTCCAAATATTTAATGCATGGTGCACTACTTACTGGTACATTATAATGCAGCAAGATACTTATTTTCCAAGATCATTGTAGTTGGAATTCTTTTGGCAGTTCTATTTTGTAAAGAAAAACCATTTATAAACATTTGAGCATTGTATTTCTCGCATCCCTTCTAATGAGTGCTAGTTTTTCTATTTTAATAGGATTTTGTTTTGACAACTAGCTTTACTTATTGAACACTCAGCAGAAAAGTACTTACAACGTGCAAGTTAGATATTAACCAAAAAAACCCCTTTGATTTGTAGATTTTAAGATTAATCCCCCAGGTTTTCTGCAGACTGCCTTGAAACTTTGAGTTGTTCTGTTTCTGTTAATTTTCTTTTGCTTTTTTGTGTTTTTTGTTTGTTTTTACTTTTGCATTTAAGAACATTAAATTTGATTTTGTTTTGCTCAAATTTTGTTTTGTTTTTTATTTTCTGTTCTTTTTTTTGCTAAGTATTGCACAAAGTGTCCAGCTTTCAGAGTGTTGTTTTAAGGAACTGTAGCTTCTCTTTAAGAGAATTTTAATTTACTGCTTTGACAGATAAGTAGAAAAAAAGGGTTTGGAACAGGCACCACAATAAATCTGTCACATAGAAATGATGTGTCACAAACTGACGTAACCCTCAGGTGTGCTTGGGTAGGAAACTGGGAAGGCTGACCCTGCCTCTACAGGTGTGTGAGCTGCTGTGCACAACTAGAGACTTGGCTCTGGTGTTTACTTAGCTAGAGCAGGTGTGGAAATGAGATCTGTGGCAGTTTAATGCAGTGTCTCCTTGTTTTGCCTGAATCTCTACCAGCCCCAGAGTTCATTTCCAAACTCCAGAGGCCAGTCCGTGCTGCCTGCTCGTCTCGCTCCATCCCCAGCTGACCTTGCCTTGTGTTTGCTGCCGTTTGTCCTCTCCTTGCCATGGGATCTGCACAGCCCGAGGGCTCCCTCGGCTTCCGCATGTGGCTGAGCTGCTGCCCAGCTCCAGGGAGGACCTGTGGGAGCTGCTGATGTTCCTGGACCTGCCCAGGACATACCTAAACACTACAGATAGGCCTTGGCCCAGCGAGCAGCCTCCTGCCGAGTTTGAGCTTGTGTGCAGTGAATGCAGGTCGGATATTTCCTGTTAAAACATCCAGCCTTGCCTCTCCTGCCAGTCTGTTCCCTCCCTATCTATTGGGAGTGGTTGGTGAAATGGTGACTGTGACACAGCAGCCAGCCCACTCCCACCCCCTGAAGCTGCTCTTGGCTGTCAGAGATTTCCTTCCACAAACTCATCACCATCCACTTACCATGTCAATGATTTTTTCTTTTCTGCGTACAAGGAGAGCTTGGGAAGCATTCTGGGGGTTCTCTCAAGTTAAAGCTGTGTAGTACAGAGAAGTTCTCTTAACGTGTCCCATCATTGTTGAACACTGCGGTGTCCTGTTCTGCAGGAGTGGGCTGTAGTCATTCCCAGTTCCTGTCATTCTCTCTTGCTTTTTTTATTTAAGATAAATTTGGTGCTAAACTAAATGGGAGTTGCTGTTTATCACAGTATTTAGCTGGGGGCTCAGACTTCCAGTGAGTGACCCCTAAACAAGACACGGTATCAGTACTGGTTCCAAGCACACTGGCCATGGCAGCAGCACATTGCTGTGCTGCCACTTCTGAAAATAACCCCTTCTCTTGGATGCTTTCTGGCATCGCTGTTCCTTGCTTTTTCCACTGCTTCCCTATTTTTCTGTCTCTCATTCTTTGCTAAATAAGAAGGAAATGCAGGATATGTTTTTATACCGCTACTATAACAATCTCTTTTAGGAAAGGTCTGATTCCAGCTTTCTTTGATAGTGGCTCTGATTATAATTTTTAGGCAATTGATATGAGCAAAGCACTGCTGCTGGAGTCAGGAAAAGAGGAAAAACTCCTGCTAATACCCAGAGCTGATACCAGAAATACTGTATGATCTGTGGTATTCTAACAGTCAATAAAACCTTGGCATAAATAGCTGAAGTCCAGAAAAAATTGTGTATGTATTCTTGATGCTTTTGGTCTTAAACAGCAGCTTGTGCATCCTACTAGTAAAGACCGAAAGGAAGCTTCTGGGGGTGGAAACTGAATTCTAACAAGACATCTGCTGGGAGTTTTTCTGCCCAAAAGGTAGGAACAGCTGGTTTCCTCCTCACACCCTGCTTTGAAGCTCTCACTTGAACAGACCTGTTTCAAGAGAGGTTTTGGCCTCTTTATTCTGAAAGAGTGCTCTGCTTTTTCATCCATCACTTTGATGGAATCCAGGTGTTTCTGTCAGGTGATGCTTCTGTTAGTGCTTACAGGATCTGGTAGAATCAAAGGGCTGTCTCAAAGCAAAGTTCTCACATTGCTTATGAGATGCAGTGGTCTCACTGAGGTAGAGAGTTCTGGAAAGTCTTAATTGCTGGATTAGGATGTGATGATCAGATTTTGGAGACCTGGATTTGTTCGTCTATACTGGAGATATGCTACAGGAACAGCTGAGATGGGAGTGTTTTGGGGTCCTTTAGAATAGGTTAAGAGTCTCTTGGGACAGCCCCAGGTATAGCTTCTGAATGACCAGGTGTAATTCCTGCTGAAAACACAGTTGTCCATGCTGCTGTCACAGGGTCTCATGTATAGATGCTGAGGGGAGTTACTACATTTGCTTCCCAGAGGTCCATATGAATGGAATTCACCCTGTGCAGAATGCTGGCCAAAAGCCTCATCATCCATAAACCTCCTGTTAATCATTAGCAGATAGGGAAATCCCAGGAATATGGAAGAAGAATCTCTGATGTTGCTGTATGAGCTGGCAAAGGCACGTGCAGATTCTTCAGGTGGGGGGATGGCAACATCAGAAATCCAGACATGAGCAGAATCAGAGCAGCTCAGTGTGTTCAGTTCTTGGTGATTCCCTGATGTTGTCTGTGCACTGAAGTGTTGGATTTATTTTATTTTATTCTTCAAGCTGTATTATCATAAAATTTGGTTTACTTCAGCTGCTCCACCCTCCTGTCAGAGACTGGCTAGTGCAGTTACTGTTGCCTCCTGAGCTCTCCTGTGCCAATCCCTGCATCTGTTCTAGCTCTGGGACTGGGAAAGGCTTAAGGATCCAGCTCTTAGGGTGAGGGGAGAAGTCACCATTGCCACAGTGGTGTGTGTGGCTGCACAGCTTTTCTTTCCCTTTGCTTGGATATGTTTTTTGTACATCTGTATCATGTGAGCGTGAAAACCACTGAAAATCCAGAGACAAGTCACTGGAGCAGGATAAATTGTCACCGCAGTGAACACTGGTTGGCCAGTGTGTGGTCACTTGCCCTTGTCCAGATGACCAAAGGGTGTTTGCATGGAGAGGACACCTATTTTTGTAGGGGGTTGAACGTTGTAGTAATGTTATTTATACAAAGCAGTTAAAAATCTTTTTTAAAAAAGTTTTTTTAAAAAAAGTGGTATCATTTATAGAAAGAATATCCAGCAGTCGAAACCAAAATGATGAACTAACCGTAAAGGTGATCCATTATTTTAAGGCTGAATTTGGAAAATGAATAGTCCTTAAGGTCCTTCAACATTTGTTACAATTGTCTGATGCTTTAATGATTTGGGTAAGGTCAATAAAGTAGAAGTTCTTCAAATATTTCAGGAGAGATTTTTTTTTAGTGCATTTTAAACGGCAATGACTCAAGTTCCTTTTTGGATAGTTTATCATTAGATATATGCTTTAAAAAAAATAAACTTGGAGAATGTCCCCACGTTTACTTTTCTAACACAATATACAGGTCATATGATAAAATAAACCGTTTATTCAAAGTAGCTCCTCTGATAGCTCTGCCTGCAGAAGATCAGAGTTTGGGAGGTTTTTAACACATGGCTCCTGTGAGCTCCTGGTAGCCTGGTTCAATCACATAAGCACGGAGCAGTTTGTCTGGATGCTGCCTCTGTCAGAAGGTCACCATATTTTTTATTGTCCTTTATAACACTGAAGAAGAAATGTGTAATTTATAACTCTGTCAGCAAAGCACCTTATTGTTACATTTCTATGTTTAGACATCTACAAATAGCTTTAGAGGGAAGGGACCTAATTCACCTTTAGCATAAGAAAACACCAACCCCTTGAGCTCCCTGAGTGGAGCTGCACTTGTGTTTTGGCTTTTTTTCATTTTGTTTTTATTTTCCAAGAGCTGAATTTGTCACCTGAGGTACTTTAATTTCTATTTGGAGGCAGGAGAGTCTTTTTTTGCCTTTGGCAAGTTCTTCTAATATAGCTCTGCACTTCTGAAGGTCGGCTACTCAGCACAATAGAATGGATAAATCCAGAGCCCAAGAGGTTTCTCAGATTATTATATTTATTATTACTGGGTTTCTCCTTACTAATATAAGAAATGAAAAATATGGAGTTCATAAAAAGGGTCTCAGTTCTGTCCCTCTCACTTGGAAGAGGTGGTATATCCATGACAACCAGTGGGTTGAAAATCACCGTTAATTTCTAAGCATCCACTCGTAGGTTGATCAGGTACGGCATCATTTCAGTGTTTGCTGTTTGTAGTAGTCTCACATAGTCAAACAAAACCAAACTCAAAAGTGTTACTTTCCCATCCTGCATGATTTAAAACCAGTCAAAGTCTTTATGATCTCTAAAGCATAACCCACCACCTCATGAGTGGGTTTGACGTTCAGCTCTGGTGATTCTTTCTAGATCACACTCGATCAAACAGCAACAAAGGTTTAGAATTATTTTTCTGTTGAGTGGAGTTTTCAGCACTGAAAATCTCTTTTGGTACTAATGATGGGAAAACAGTCATGGTAGAACTGCCACCTGAAACCTTGGAAAATTGTTTCTGTGTTCACATTTTAGAATCTCAATATTCTTCTGCTGTTCCTTATTTCTAAACATTTTTGAGCAAGTTTTTATGGTGTGGCTGAATTTTTTCACTTGGTCATTGAAAAGAAAATGACTTGAGACATCTGAAACATAAGTTGGGATAAACCTTTATTTGATCAGTAATTTGAATAATACTGTACTTCTAGGCTTTTTATTGATTTCCTTTCCTTTAACTTATGTAATCTTTTGTTTATAAATTAATCTGTTTGTGGGACAGAAGGTTTTATCTATTGCTTTCCATACTGTACAGTATATGGTTACACATTTTGTATATTAAGTGTGTTTTTAATTTATTGATTTGTTTTTTATCAAATAATTTATTTTTCAGGTACCATTTTCATTTAAACTTTGTTTTTACATGGGTTTACTTTAAATAAAGTATGACACTGCTTTCCAAATGTCTAAAATGAAGTTGAATCCCATTGTGTTATTTTGAGATGATTTATGTAAATTTATTTTAGAAATAACTGCAAAAATGTACAAAGTTCATACTTTGGTTGTGCTTCAACTCAAGTGCTTGGAAGTTCTCTGCGATGATTTTTGAGCAGTTTGAAAAAATGGAATTTTCATATTGAAATAGTTCAAAGATTTATTGATGAAGCAGCAGCTTTGTAGAATCCTGTGGATGGAGTTATGAACATTGTTTTCTATATGAATTTTCAAAATTAAATGAAACAACTCAGATATTTTACACTGTGTTAAGACTTAAATGACATTATCTGTGTTAATAGCGCAAAGGAGTTTTTGTACTTTTGGCACATGTTCATGGCTGGTTTTGTTGAGCACTTGTTTGGAACATACTAAGGATGCTTTTACTTGAGCCCTGGTGAACAGTGATGTGCTTCAAAATAGAATTAGGCTTTTACCTAATTGTTCATATTTTGTCTTTTTTTCCCTGCAGGAATTGGATTATTATTGTGCAGTTTGGAATTTGACATGTTTTCAGAAGAATCTGAACTCTGTTCAGGAATAGGCCAATCAAGGTTCCTCCACAAAAGATTTTTTAACTTGTGGCCTTGTTAGAAAGATGGAATTAAAAGAAGGGGCTTAGTTTCCTTTTTATTTTTCAGGAAAAAAGTTGTTGTCTTTATCTTACATTTTTCTTCCTGATCAAACCTGACCCAAAGCCCAGCTACACTGTTACTCAGAAATGTATAGTGAGACAGGGAGCTCCTGGGGAAACAGCCTCAGGTTGGCCCATTGGAGATTTAGATTGGATGAAGATTCTGCAAATTGTGCTGGGGTTGCCAAGCCCTGGCACAGGCTGCCCAGGGCAGTGGTGGAGTCACCATCCCTGGAAGTGTTCAAAAAACATGTGGCTGTGGCACGGGGGGTCATGGACTAGTGGTGAACATGATGGCACTGCTGGGTTGATGGTTGGACTTCATTACCTTAGAGCGCTTTTCCAACCTAACAACTGTAATTCTGTAGGAAGGGACCATCAGTGCAGGTCAGGCTTCCTGGTTCCTCGGGTGAGGCTAGGGCAGGACAGACATCCCTGGTTAAAACCCTGGGAGAGGTTCTGTAAGGGACGTTTTTCAGATGCTTCTGAAACCGCATCATTTTGGTTGAAGGAACACATAATCCTTCTGGCTCTGCATAGACTGTGATCAAGTCTTAGTCCTTTTTTCACCAACACAAGCTTTTAGTTTTGGTAAGCTGAAGTCTGTCCTGCTGTGTTTCAGCAGGTGCCTCCTATCCTTTAGTCATGGAAATAATCCCTCTGAGAGCTCGGCTAATTGTACCTTTGAGACGTTGCCTCTTAAAGGCTTACTGTGAAAAGTCATGTAAAGTAAGAGATATAAATAGTGTTTCATGTATGATACCATGAAACATGTGGCAATGCTGCCTCAGCTCAGGATCTCTTCCAGCTTAGGAGTGTTTAGATCTGCAGTTATTTTTCTGTGATGGGAATTTCTGTTCCTACTGTTATATCAGTGGATTGTTGCATGTGCAGCATCTGGTGTATTCAGGAATGCTTCATCAGGATTTAGAGCTTTCCTGGGTTTTCCTTTGCATGGAGCTGGAATACCTTCTCCATTCTTGCTCCCACCAGAGTTCATCCCATGTGGTTCACTTTGCCCATGGTAATTTTGAAAACTATTGTACTTTCCATGTTTTTCTTCTATGAAAAATCATGAGGGGAAAAAAAATTAAATTCCAAAAGCTCAATAACAGACATGGCCATGTGAAGTTCTAGCCCCTCAGAAATGGGTCTTTTTTTTAAAGCAAACCAAAAAACTTAGTGTAGACCCATTAATGCCCAGACAGGGACTAGTTTTTGCAGAATTCCTAACAGACTCCCTGGCTTTTTACTACTCCCCCTTCTTGCTCTGCTGTTGTGATATCCTGCTTGCAAAGTTCACCCCCTTAATTTCCAGTACCGTGAAAGGTGTGACGGGGGAGGAAAAAAGGTGTTAAACTGATATATCAGAGAAAGTTGTCTGAATCCTTTTCTCTGTATTTCCTATCCTTAAAAAAAAAGGGAAGAATATGACTGTAAGAAATGTCCTGAGTCATGCTAATGGTGCACTTGCTCCTGATTCTGTCCCAGCAGAAGCAGTGGCAGTGAGCAGCTATTTAAGGAAAGCCTGGCTGCCATCCCCCCTCCCTTCATTCCCCTTGTGATTCCCCAGCTTGGCAGAGGGGCCCTACCTGTTCCCCAAATACCTCCTCTTCTTTAGAGTCATGATTTTTGAAACTGCCTTTCTTTTCTCTAAACTGTCCTCTGTTTCCATCCTGTACTGACAGCAGGAAGGGGAAGTGGAACATTTGAGAGTGGTTTTACATGTGTGTGTTACCTGTGCAGCTGAGTGAAGAATAAATCACAATGTTTTGCTCTTTGCACTGTTACACACTTGTCTTTTTTGTCTTTTTTTTTAAAGTGTTTATGTATAGAAACAGTAATGAGCAAAAGGGGACTCTGAATCTAATTTGTCAGAACATAACTGGTACTAATATCTCATTAGCAAATAATATTTCATTGCAAAAAAATTAATTTAAACCAAATTTGGCACAGTTAAAATACAGATTTTTTTTTTGATTTTTTTTTTTTTTTTTTTTTTTTTTTAGAATTTTAAATGTGGTTTATAACATTCTAAAAGTTGACATTTCCAGAATGGATTGATTTCTCTCTGCAGGACTGGAGCTCCATGCTTATAAAAGAGCACGTGCTCAAACTAGAGCTTACAAAGAACTGAGCTTAATAAAAATAAGTTTGAGGCTTCCTATGTTTGCAGAGTAAGGATCAGAGGAGCTGTTAAATCTACTTTAACAAACCTGTTAAACCTACTGTTTGAATGTGTTGGAACAGATTCTGCCCCAAGAGAAGGCTCATAGAGGAGAGCAGAGCAGGAGTGGTTTGGCTTGGGAGCAGAGTTGGGGCAGTGTAAGCAGTGCTGAGCTGCTTCCTGCCATGGGCTCCAGCTTTGGTGTCACGGGAGGAGGAAGCACTGGCAGGACTCCAAGGCTGTCTTGCAGCCCATGAACAGCTGTGGTAAGTAGCTTGAACTTCTTAGTCCTGGCACAGAGGGGTTTGGTCTTGGTCTATCCAGACGTGCAGAATTCCTGATGAAGCACTTTTGTGACCATGTATCCTGCTTGACCTTTCTGTCTCAGCTTGTTCCTTCTGCTTTGCATCTTTCAAGAGACACAGAAGGCATACGCGTTTGTATATATGTGTACACACGCGTGTAATACCTGTGTGTAATAAAACATACATAGACTGTATTTATGCATTGTTTAGAGTACGTGTGTACTTGTCAGTCATGTGTTACTGTGTCTCTGCTGTATAGGTACCATATATAGCACATGTGGAATGGCACATCTGCACTGTCCCACATCCTGCACAGTATGTCCTTAAAAAAACAAGATTATGTGAAGCTTTCTAAGGCATTGGTCACAACATTGGTACAGTGATGTGAGGAGTGAGCTGTGGAAGTTTAAGAAAATTAATGTCCATCTTGGAAAGAATTTAACATCTACATTTTTCTAACTCTAGAAAAGTGCCATATGTGTATATTGTGTCTTAATATTTTTCAGCAGTGGTCCTGTACTGTACCATATCACTGCTGCTCAGGGAGCACCTCCCGTTCCCTTCTCCCTGTGAGATACAGTGCTGTCACCCCATGGGAGTCAGTGACTTTGGAAATCAGTGATTTTGTTTTAAGCCACCTTTACTCTGTATTTTTCCCCTTTCTGTTTTTACTATATTCCATGGGCCTTAATGTTTTAATCTTTTCTTACTGCAGGAATGGAGAAAGGAAGACAATTCAGCTGCAAGATGAACTGTGGTTCTAGAGAGATGGCAGTGACTGACTGCGCATGCCACGGCACACGGCACGATAGCCTGGGGTGCATGGCCAAGCCCCTCTGCCCCATCACTGGATTCCCAGAGGGACATCAGGGCTGCTCATGCTTTTTTAGATAAAACATAGCAAAGCTTTGTCCCAGTGTGTTCAGAGCTGCTTTTCTGAACAACACAAAAGTTCGGATTTGAGGTTTGACTCACTGCAATATCTGTGCCTTGTTCAGTCACCCAGGTAGCTCATAAAAACTTGCACCAGGTGTTTTGTTCCAGGGCAGTGATGCCTCCAACACTGTAATAGTTTCTGGAGAACGTTCTGGCTGCCCTGATTTACATCTTATCTTACTTAAAAACACAGTGATGCTCAAAGGCAGAACAAGAGCTGTAAGATGGAAACTGGTTGAGAAGCTTTGTGCTTCCCTCCCGATCTTGGTGCTCTGTGCTCAACTGGCACATGTGAGCCTCGTGTCCTGTTGGACTGCTTGGGGGCCTTGAAGAATGAATATTTGTAATGGAATATTTGCCCTGATTTTGGTCTTTCCATGTTCATATGACAAATCCTGACGTTACAGAAGAACATCTCTAATGTCCACTCCGTGGAATCAGATGTCCACCTTTGTCATTATCCATTCTGGGTTTGGGTGAGGGAATAATGAGAGCTGGTTGTATCCAAGAAGAAATAAAACAAGAAAAGGACAGACTTGTTGAATTGGTGAGATGAGATTAAGGCAGCCTGGTGTAATTTATGAAACATGACAGGAAGGATCCCTATGGGACCATTGGGGTCAGCGCGGAGTAGGGAGTTTGTTGATAGGAACTGTCAACCCTTTGCTCAGTGAGGATGGTGAGCAGCATCTAGTCCTAACAAAAGATTTAATTTACTGCACGAACGAAAGGAGGGAAGGAGGTATGATATCCTAATGTGTACAAGGATTAAGTGGTTTTGCTCAGAAATACTATGGTGTTTTGTAGTTTATGTGCTACAGCTGGGAGGCAGTGGGGCCTGTGGGGCAGTGCTGCTGACTGAGGTGTCAGCTGAGCACTGTTCATCTGCTGTTCCTTATTGGAGATGGAGGAGGAAATCCATGCAATGGGTGCATTTTCATCCTGTGTGAAAGCTTAATAGGTTATTAAAATAATGTTACATGGTATGGCTTCATAAATGCTTTTGTATTTGAAGATTTTAGATATTGAGGTCCTAAAAAAAACCCATAATGGTAATAAAAATTATCATCAAATGTCTTTGAAGATGTAAATAAGTCTCCAAAGGTGAGCTCTGGGTATATTTTAGGTGTTGGTGTTGCTCCAGTGTCCAGCATCTTGTATCAACCCTGCACTGTCATCTTACTTGTGCTGATAAAGCTGTTGATAGACATTTCTTTAATTAAAAGAAAGATAAGTCTTGCCAGTGGTTCCTTTAAACCTGGATCAGTTGTTGGATCTGGTTCCCCTGTAGTCCCCATTCCAGCCAAGCTAAAGGCAATTAAAGGGTGGTATCAGGCTGCATAATATGCACTTTTATCAAAAAGTGCACTGGATTGTGCTTGGGGTCAGCTAGGGGCTCAAGAAAACTGTAGGAATTAATTATTCTGGGAAGCCAGCTAGACTAGAGAGTGGACTATGGATGTGAAGGACAGTCGTTGGAGTCACTTTGTAGTCAAAACTGCTGGTATGATCATCAGTCCATGTACCTGGCAAAAGCCAAAAAATCTGCACTGGCAAAAATCCAACCCAAGGTATTAAAGTCAGAGTAAATGGAGTAGTGGAGGACTGGTGAGTAACCGAAGGTACTTCTCAAAGGTCAGGAAGGAAAGGAGCTCTTTATAAGCTGTGACATGGCGAAGGAAGCAGCTCCATGTTCAGCTGAAGGGAGGACGTGACATGTTTGTTACAGAAGGTTGGGCAATGGAAGTATAATGACCTGCAAGGAAATGGCCATGCTAAAACCAGAAGAGATGTGATTTTGAGCAGAAGTGCATCGTCAGCCACAAGAGTTCTGGTAGGAAGTACTTTAACTTGTCCCTCCTGGCAGTGTCTCGTGTAGAAAATGGAACATCAAGACAAATGCGTATTAGGGGTCTATGACATGGGCTGGTACAACCCTGTTAAACTGATCTCTGTACTGTACGATGTGTTTCCATAGACAGGACACTTATCCCTGCCAAGTGCTGAGGCAGGGAATGAAGGCTGTGACAGCTTCTTCCAAGGGGCTCTGAATTGAGGAGGCTCCATCCCATCAAGGCATAGTCTAAAAAACTACTTGAAAGCCATATCCTTCAAATTCTGAATAACAGAATGTAAAGATACAGAGCTAAATGAAAATGTTCAAATACATTTTGTCACAGAATAATTTGGTGGGTTACTTTGAGAATACTAAGTAAATAAATTTTTAAAATTCAGTAACTCCCATTTACATGGACTTTGGTAAAGCATTTGGTATGGTGTTGGATACCACTAAATAAACTTTGGTGGTTAAAAATACAGGAAATTTAGGGTGGAAGTTGCTTTAAAGAAGGAAGGCAGCATGGAAGGGTTAGCAGGAGGTTTTCAGCTGGTGGGATATTACTAATTTTCCAGATCTTTGGGATGCATTTTCAGCATTTACCTATGTTGAAGTATCGCATACGTGCTATGGCATCCACTGCTGGAAATTGTGGAGAGATGCTGTTGCTCTTTCCTGACTCCCCCATTCCCACTCTGCTGAGGAGGGTATGAGGGAGAGGTTTTTGAGGTGCGGAAGGCTCTTGGCCCAGAGCGTGGGTCTGGTGTTACGCATAGGAGTGCACAGACACAGACATGTTTAGGAGCCAAGTATGTGGAGCTATGACAGGGGTAGCGGGGATGCAGGACACAGCTGTGAGAGGGAGCTTTGGGTGCAAATTTTTGAGGGCCTGTGGGAGTAGGAGAGACCATGTGAGTCCTGTAGTTCAGTCATGTGCTTTGTAGTATCTTGTGATACAGGACTAAAGCTCTCCAGAAAAGCTTCATGCTGGGGTAGTCCATTTACATCTGTGTGTGCCACCAGTCTGTATCCTTTGGCTGGTAGATGCACAATGCTGGGAATGGGGAAATCCTTCCAGGACAGGATTTGGCAATCTGCTGTCAATATTATCACTTGTTTGTTTATGAAAATGCAGTGGAAGGCTGTTGATGCGAAGTTCAAAATCTTTATGCATCTGTTACTCAGGGATTGGTCACTCAGGTGGCATAGGAGGCTCAGAATAGGCAGATAGTGAATTCTTTCTCCCAAAGAAACTGGAGTAGAGAAGCTTTTTGGACATCCCGTTTGCAGGTGCAGCACGTGGCATTGCTGTTGAGCTCTTTTTGGTTACGAGGAAATAGATAAGAGAGGCCCAAACCTTGTGATATGTATGCTGAACTGAACCATCCTGCCTTGCTTATTCTGACAGCTGAGCAATTTGGTGGTTTTCCTCATGGGGGTGGGAGTCGAGAAGAAGTGAGCGTGTCGTGTAGGGTAATGATGCGGTGATAAGAATGAATTGTGCACACCAGAAACCTGTTGTTGACAACTTCAACCAGCTCAGCATGTTTCTCAGGTGAAGTCAATCCTGGCACTGCAGCGATGATGGATGCGGCTGTTTGCTGTCCAGGGCCAGCCAAGGAGTTGTGGGAGTTGCCTCTGAATCAATATCCTCCTCGGAGCTACCTTTGCAATCCTGGGTTAAAGCAGCGTATTCCTGATGGTTGCAGGTGAAATCCAGCTGGAGGGTGGTTTGATGAGGAGGGCAGAGCTTACCTGCTGAGTGTGGCTGCCGGGAGCATCAGGGCTGTACATCAGCAGGCGGGGTGGCCCCATGAGCTGCGCACAGGAGGGGATTTGCTCTGCCCTGGGCTCACTGCCACAGCTGTGTTAGTACAAGCACCCAGCCCTGGGTTCTTCCTTACAAAACAGGGTCTTGTTATGAGGCCATCTGCTTTGGGCACCAGGATGTGGTGGTCCTTGTCCCCAGCCTGACTCAGACTACATGGAATCGTGTTGGCGCTGGAAGCAGCAGATGTTCCTGGTGGGTGCTTTTTCTTTTTGGCTGTGTTTGAGTGCTTTGTGGGTGCAATGGACAACGGAAGAGGAGTCTTGATTGTTCAGGTCTGCACATTTGCAGGGTTCTTGTGTCTCTGGTTGTTTTATATCTGCCAATTTTGGGGGGTTAATGCCCCAGTAGAACTGCTGGGGGGTGCGTGGTGTTCACCCTGAGCAATGGGAATCACCAGGTTGTTTCTGTTCTCTGCTGCTTGGCTGTGTCACTGCTGAGACTTGCCTTGGCTCTTGCTCACTGAGCTCCTGCCTTTGCTGGATCATGAAGGGAAAGGCAAGTTTTTTTATTTTGGATTTAAAAGGTGAAATATTTCAGGTCCGTAGATGAACCCAGAGCCTGAGCAGTTCCCTGTTTGGTTTGCACTTGGTTGGAAAGGTGGGAGGGTGAATTAGGACAGAGTTTTGCTTTGGTAACTAGTTGTGAGCAAGTGGGTAATTGCTGCTTGGGAGGGATATGTATGAATGTTTTATTTCCTACTTAAGGCTTCCTATCTAGGAAATGCAGATTGGTGCTCAGGTTAGAGGGAGGCATGGTTGGGAAGAGCAGCTCATAACTGAATAGCAACTGGGTGGATGCCACATCCTGTGGGAAAGAATCACTTGATACATAAGCGATAAAAGCCAACAATTAAAGGTCAAGATTGGCATTTTCTTGGCATTAGGAGGAGAATTGTGAGGAAGTTAGCCTGGCTTGAGCTATGACACCACCAGCAGATGTCTGCCCAGCTGTAAGTTCAAAGAGCGTGTGGTTTGTCTGTCTCTAGTGATTGCAGCTGTATAAGTAGCTGCTTGGGATAGAGAAAGCAAGACAGAAGTGGAGTGAGATGTCTATAGACAACATAGTGTTCTGAAGTTGGGGTCACGATGCTGCTCTTCTCAGTGTTTTAGCACCGGAATCTGGTTTGAAATTCTGCTTTGCAGATGGTTGAAGATTCCAGGAATATTGAAAGGGGAAGAGGGAGGAGAATGGCCAAATACCTATTTTGTTGTGTTTCAAGGAAGGACAGTGAGTAGAAGATCTCTGAGGTGAAATGGCCAAGTAAGTGGAGCAGCAAGTTTTGGGTTGGGTGTAATGTTTCAGCCTTGTTGTTCTTTCCTGTCTGTGTTGAGCTGTGGTTCGCCTAAGTCCATGGCTCAGAGTGAAAACTAAAATCTGACCTTTTAGAGTTTGAAGGCTCAGGATTCTAAAAATAGGTCTCTTGCTCAGACATGCAATTTAGGGTGGGATCCATCCTACTGACTCAAGCTCTTAAAGTCTTGGCACCCAGTCCAGACCCAACAGTAAGAACCTTCTGAAGACATCTACTCCTAAAGCCTGAGATGTACTGCTCAGGAAGGTGCCTGGCTCTCACTGTTGGCACTTCATATGTGTAGTTTAAATGAGACATGAAGCTTCTAGAAAACAAAGGTAAGTGTACATTGCACACCTGGGTGCCAAGACCTCTGCACCTGCAAAAGTCTGGCTACTCCTGACATGGATTTTGGAGCATCTTAGACAGGGATGCTACAGCTTCCTCCCCACACTGAATCCTGGGAAATTTGCATCTGGAGAATGTCAAACACAGTGAGGCGGAACACGCTGCAGAATTGCCCAGGTTGGTGGAGGCCCAAGGTAACGAGTCCATGGGGCACCTCTGCACCCTGTGCTGTGCATGGCTGGGGGCTGATGGGATCTGTGGGGTGCTGGAGGGGTCTAAACACTAGCCCTGAGCGCCCAGCAAAGGTGCAGATGCAACTTTTAGGGAGCCTGCAAGATACTTGAGACAAGGGCCTGGAGTGCCAGGACGAGGGAGAATGGCTTCCCACTGCCAGAGGGCAAGGTTAGATGGGATATTGGGAAGAAACTCTTGGCTTTGAGGTGGGGAGACCCTGGCACAGGTTTCCCCAGAGCAGCTGTGGCTGCCCCTGGATCCCTGAAAGTGTTCCAGGCCAAGTTGGAGGGGGCATGGAGCACCCTGGGATAGTGGTGTCCCTGCTTGTGGCAGGGGGTGGGATGAGATTCTCTCCGTGTGAACACTGAATGACAATTTGTGAGCTAGATCTGAACTGTTAACCGTTAAAACAGTTTGCAAATGGTCCCATGAACACAGGCACTGACATGCCTCGCACTGCTCTTGTAGCGCCACGTTCTGAGCGGGACCTGCCCTCACCCGGGGCTGTGGTGTGTGTAACCTCTGGGTGATGGACTGAGCTGCACCTGCCTGTAGAAAGGACTGAAATAATTAATTCAGATTTTCTAGAAAGTTTTATTATCATATCAGATAAGATTAGGAATTCCTCAAGGAAGCAAATGCATACAGTGAATTGGAAAGAGAGAGGCAGAAAAACATATCCCCAGGGAGGCATTCACTCCTTAGAGGAGCATTTAGTGGAGGTTACATGCTGTGATTGTCAAAAAGAAAAACAACTTAGTTGAGCCGTATCTGTTATTCAGAGCTGCTTTGGAAATCTGGTTTTACAGAGAAACCTGGGGTTTTAATAGATTTAAATAATTGCCTTCCAAGCATTTTGGAGAAGGGGATTTTCAAAATTATTGTAGAAAACTTGCAGACTAATTTTGAAGTGGGTAGTATTTTAAATTAAAAGACAGCTTTGGGCTGGTTTTCACATCTGTTTGGATTGTATTTTGCCACATGCTACAGCATTGAGTTATTTTGTTATTTTTTCAATTTTAGTAAAACACAAACTGAGCCACATTGTGATCCAAAGGAGGGATGGCAGCAGTGCTCTGCTGACAGTGCCCTTCCAACTTCATTTATACATCCTAAAAAGGTGTGAAAATAATATAAAAACCAAAGTCCCAGATCAAAACTCATCATTTTATAAATTCAGATATGTAAAAATAACTTGTGCTCTGGAAGACAACTGATGCACAGAAAAAAAACAATCTGTAGAATCGAGGCAACTTATCTGTGGGCTTGTAGGAACAAGCCAATGTCTTAAGTAATGTATACACTCAAGTAATTTGGTTCAATCAAAATTCATTTAAGCTCAGTGTGTATGGTCCATCACATCCTCAAATTCCCAAATACCATTGTGGAAATGTCATTCCCCAGTCAAGGCTCCCCAGTGGCCAACAGGTGGGTTTTTTGCCCATGTCTGGGAGGTGCCCCAAAGCCAAGGGCTGCTTCAACTTTTCCTTTTGCTTAATAGCCACAGACCCCATAAATACCTTTCACTTGGATTTTAGTTCACCAAAGTAGCTTTCCTTGAATTTCTTTTTCAGCCAAATAACACTTGTAAAACAGCAAAATTCTTTCAGCCAATTGCTCTCCAACTTTATTACAATATTATACACAGCAACTATAACCCAGGTGTCACCTATATTACCATAGCAGCTGAGAGTTTTGTTTGTAAGGAAAACAAGGATTTCCAAGGAAGAAATACAGGTTTGAGCTTGTGTGCTGTCTGTAGATTTCTGTGCCATAGGGTGTGTACCTTGCACTGCCTGTACTTCTCCAATTGCATGAAAATAACCCAGAGTTAAGATTTTCAGTGCTACAACAGAGGGAGGCACCTCTTTTTCTTACAGGTGCCTGGGAAAATAGTTTAATATACTTTGAAGATGCAGTGTATCAATCTGTAGAATTTAATTACAGAACCACAGAATATCCTGAGCTCAAAGGGACTCACAGGGGTCATCAGTCCAACCCCTGGCCCTGCACAGACACCCCAACAATCCCACCCTGAGCATCCCTGAGAGCGTTGTCCAAACGCTCCTGGAGCTCTGGCAGCCTTGGGGCCAGGACCATTCCCTGGGGAGCCTGGGCAGTGCCCCAACTCCCTTGGTTTTACTTTTTTGAGGCTGAGTAGACGGGTTTCAGTTCGCCAAGCAAGACACCTCAGTTTTCCTGATGTGGGACATGGGGAACTTCACCTCTCTCCTGTCCTGGTGTTCTGAATACAGTTGATACATAAATATAATAAAATATATAATAAATATATTTATTATATATTTTATTATATATTTTATTATATTTAAGAATATTTTATTATATTTAAGAATAAAACTCTTCCAGGTGATGCCCAGTGACTTTGTCCAGACTCTGCTACTTTCTCGTCTTCTAGAAATCTCTTGTTCCTCACCTCTGATGAGTTTGTGTTGCTCTCCACAAAAGCCATGCTGACATTCTGGGATTCCATGGGTGCCACTGGCTCTCAGGGCTAGCAGAGGGAGGCTGCTGTTCCCCCATGAGCACCAGATGAACACTGGTGTCAGTGTTTCCCCAGCAGCAGGTTATTGAAAACACAGGTGGGGTTGGGATTATGCCATCCCAAGGACATAGTCTGGGACAGTGGGCCCCTCACCAGCTGGGCCATCCCGTAAATCTGCTTCATTTACTTTTCCACAGTTTTGACCCTGTTAAAAGGTGTTCAGGTGCCTCTCCTGTGCCTGTGTGCAGTGCTGAAGGTGGATTATCCTTGCTGCCTTTGGGCTTTCCCCATCAATAACGATGTCTTCCCTCTGTACCAGACTACAAAGGGATTTTCAGAAGCGCTTGAATTATTTTTTCCCTTTATCCTGTTAGAGGGGCACAGTGATGACAGCCCAGTTTTGAGGCTGCTGGACCCAAAGGTCTCCCTTGTTCTATTTCTCACAAGGACAAGGCTATGTGAACTCCAGCATGACACTTACTAGCACCAAAATACTTCCTGCTGATTTCCAAAATCAAAACATCTGTTGTTAATGTGGATCTTACCAGATAGTAAGAGATGTTACCAACACTTTCAAGGTCAGGTTGAACAGGGCTTGGAGCATCCTGGAAGGTGGATGGTGTCCATCCCATGGGAGATGAGCTTTAAGTTCCTTTCCAATCCAACCGTTCTGGGATTGATAAAACACAGGACTTGCAGCTCCTGGGGCAAGTTGTACAGGGTGGGATTGGCTTTACCAGTTCTAGATTTATTACTGATTTATAATACTCAGTTTTTTTCAGTAATAATTTTTTCTTTGTTGCAGTGAGTTCGAGGATGTACTGTTTAAGTTGTTTTAGTATGACTTGCAGTTTCTGGGGCAGGGGATAAGGTGGTCTGGTCTGCAGCAGCCAGAGCCCAGTGATGGGAATGACTGCCCAGAGGTTCATCCTGCAGCTCCAGCACTCACTCAAGGACCTTTGCCATGGACGTTCCATCCTGTCTTTTGTTGCAGGGTTAATTGTGTGCAGTAATATCCAGAGCTCATTAATGAGAGGAGAATGGATATGAAAGTGGGGCTCATCTCTGCTCCCTGTGCTGATGTCTGCTGGTCAGCCTAGATTCACCCGGGCATCCAGTGAGTGATGTGGGCACTCTCATGCAACAGTGACTGACCAGCAAGGTCTCATAAATCTTGCCTGTTTTAATTACTACGTTGGAGCAGGTGCATTGGAGATGTCTGTCCAGCTGTGTCTGCGGGATGTGGGTAACTTGCAGGCGGACAGGCTATTCAGATCCTTGTCCAGAGCCGGGGCTGCCTGGAGCCTCCTCAGTGTTCACCAGAATCTCCCAGGGGATTTTGGGTGGCTCACTCCTGATATGGAGGAACAACCACAAAACCCATCAGAGCCAATGATGCTGAATCAGCATGTGATGTATCAAGGTGATCATAAATGCTATGGGAAGGAGGGAGGGATGTCCGGGAAAGCTGCAGAGATTGATTTGAAATATTATTTTGGGTTTGTGAATGACGTAACTGCTCCTTGAAGAGCAGCTGGGCTGTAATATTTAGGAAGGTATTAATTAACCTCACTAAGGAGAAGGGGTGAAAAAGGCCTAAGTTAGCAGCAGTATCTCGAGCTTACATTGCCCAGCATTCTAATTATGTGAAGGCTTTTAAGTTAATAGAAGACAATTTGTGTGCAAAAGCTGATTTATATTTAATAATTTCTGCTTTTCATTTGGCAAAACTGGAATGAATATTTCTTCTAAATTAGAAAATTTTTTACAACCTCTTCAGCTTGAAAGAATTCTGCACAGAAAATGTTTTCTTTATGTGCAATTGGAGGACAGTTCAGTTATGTGAGTGGGGGGGTCTGAGCTGTGTTATGAGTCCCAATTCTGTGGCAGGAAAGATCAAGAAGGAGAAAAGGGATGAGGTGACATTTTTGAGAGACAAATTAATTCAGTGACATGAATTGCTGGTATAAAAGGCTTTTGTGTAGAAGGCTGCCCTGGGAAGCCTGAATTTTAAGGCTGTAATTGGAATTTGAGCTTGGGGACAGATCCTTAGCTGGGAAAATCAACACAGTTGCAATTGGGCCTGGTTAATTAGTTCTCTGTAATAAAACAGCTGTAGAAACAGATGTACAGCTGGTCTTTCCTTCCTTCCAGCCAGTGAATCCCACTGTCCCTGAGAGAGTGCAACAGCTCAGCCATCCTGTCTGTAACTTGACAGCTGGGAAATCCAGTTATGTCCAACCTGGATTTTGAGCTCTAGACAAAAATTCACTTAATCTTAGTTTTTAGATGAGAATCCAGTAGTAAAATAAAAAGCAATGATTAAAAAAATAATCTCTATAATAAGGAAAACAAAAGCTTCTGGAGCACAGCCTGGCCTTCAGGGAAATGCTGCTGGCCAGAGGGTTCAGTGCTATGTCCCATCCCTACTGCATTCTCACCAAATCCAGTCTGGTAACTCCTGCTCACCTCCCTAGCTTTCAAAAATAGGTGAGTTTGGAAAAATGGGAGTTATCAATCCTCCAAACCCAGCCGTTTAAGACAGGGCAGTGAGCTCCCAGCTGTGTCCTCAGGCACAGGGAGGAGCTGGCTCCCTGCCCCAGCAGCAGAGCCATGCTCTTTGGGTGTCTGCTGGGAGTCCCACAGTTTTCAAAGGATAAGAGGATTTTCCTACTTTTTGTGCCAAGAAAGGCCTTTATCTTGCAGAGCATCTATATGTGATACTCACAATGTCAGTGTTTAGCACCAAGATGCCATTCCTGTGAGCAGGAATGCTGTTATCTACACCTGGCAGATGTTATAGGGAACTCCTGTCTGATCCAACAGGGTTTCTTCAATCATTTCAATCCCGTTGTCTTTGGGATGCAGATGTGAGGTCTCTGCAGAAGGAAACTTGTCTGTGTTGCTCACTGGGTCTTGCTGCAAAAAGAAAAGAGCATAGTTTTAATTTCTGGAGTGAGCAGGTGCCTTGTGCCTGTCCTGCCATGTCCTGTGACGCCTTGCCCTCCCACCATGCCATACATACTCGGGGAGGCTTTGGGGCAAAGTCCTTCTCACAGACGTGTGCTATGATGCCAGCAGCCAGGGCGTCACCAAGGACATTGGTCATCGTTCGTAGTCGGTCCCTACAGAGAAACAGCACTGAGATGTAGGGGGTGGCCACAGCCAGTGTGCCCGGGGTGTTGATGGCTTTGGAACACGTCACCTCCCATCCTGAATGTCCCTCCCACTGGTGTTGCCAAGTGCTGTGTTGGTTCTGCAGATGCAGAAAGAAAACAGTCCCTTTGTAAGCCCTGTGCTGGGGCAGCATCTGTCTCACCCTGCCTGTGTGAGCAGTGCAGGGACCTGCCAGTGCCACCTTCCCAACTGGGACAGGCACTGTTGTGTTAAGTGCAGGGAGAAGCTGCCTCAGCAAGTCATAAAACTCCTTGAGATGCCGCTCAAAGAGAAAGCCTGTAGAGCCAGCCACTGTTCCTCTCTTGTCTACCCAGGCACCTCTCACATTAGTAGAAGGTGCCAGCAATGCTGGACACCCTGTGATGCTGATAGGTTGAACTGGTGGTGTGTTAAAAGAGAAAAAGGGGAGGGAAAGACAAAAGCAGCCATGATACTTGGCAGTGTTACCTCTTCTCCCTGGGAGGCTGGGCAGTACAAACCAGCTACCCGTGTGTCAGTTCTGTAACTCAGCAGCTGCTCTCTGTGGTTTCTCACCTAATGACTTGCTTTGTTTTTATCTTAGTACTTTAGAATGGCACATTTCACAAGCTGTGTGTTTATATGTCTGTGACAAGTGTAATCCAGTATCAGTTTCTGTCTCGAGAGCAATCTGATTTCATCCATCAATATGAACATCACCATGAACTGACACTGGGCACCGCCCATAGCAGTGTCCTGGAGAGCACTTACAGAGCCCAGTCGACGGCGATGATGAGGGTGATGTCCTCGGTGGGCAGCCCCACGGAGGTGAGCACAATGACCATGGTGACGAGCCCGGACTGCGGGATCCCAGCAGCTCCAATACTGGCTGCCGAGGCTGTGATGCTGCAAAGAGGAGGTGGCTGTGCAGTTCAAACTAGCGTGTTTGCATGTTAAAGTAATTTATTGCTGTGTGGAAGGACTGGATTGGATCTGACTTCTTCCACCTTCCTGTTCCCAAGTGCTATCACAAATTCACTTGCACACAGCAGGGGCTGGCAGCAGGTGCCCTGGTTCTATGCTCCCCTCCACCTTTGGGATAGGGACTTCCTCCTTAAAATTGCTAAATATTTGCAAATGTACTTAATTATTATTTAGTTACATGCTTTATTTCCCTGCTTATAAAATGAGAATATTCCGTTCCAGAAGGGGAGTAAATGACACCTGCACAAATCCTTCTGTGCTCAGCCCTGCAGTGCTGACCTGCTCCAGCTACATGTCTGTGCAGCTAGGCTTTTCCTTACAGGCAAAGTCCTTGATTTGCAACAGATTCTGGGGTGCGGAGTCAGCCCAGCTGTCCCTGGCACACAGCATAGGGACTGGGACATGCTGCACCCTCCCCTGCTCCTCAGCTTCCCCCAGCAAAAGTCACTCTGTGCATTAACAAGATCTCTGCAAACAGGAAAAATGCAAAATGTTGTCCTAATGTCTATAAATAGGAATAGAGAGAAATAATCTAGCTGCTGCAGGGAAACTTTTACCTTATAGTTATAATTTGTCCCAAATCCAGTTCATACTCATTGACCTGGGCAATGAAGATGGCAGCGACTGCCTCGTAGAGTGCAGTGCCATCCATGTTGATGGTGGCCCCAACAGGGAGCACGAACCGCGCCACGCGTCTGTCGATGCCGTTGTTCTCCAGGAGACACTTCAGGGTGATGGGCAGGGTGGCTGAGCTGCAGGACAAGAAACGAGCAGTAATTGCTGATTGTGTTGAGCTTTATAAGTTGGAGTCAGTGTGATGGGACAGAAATACCAGCCCTCCTGAGGGTGAATGCTGCAATGTTGCACAAATTGCTGTAGCAATGAAAGTCTGTTCAGCTCTCACCACCTGAGGAATAGACATCATCAGCAAAGTGAGCTGCAGGCTGAGAGAGAAAATGTCAGAATGTCACTTCAGTGGCTGAAGGCACCACTTTAACCACTCTGTGCCATGGCTGCAGCTATGTTGAACATCCCAGGTGCCCACATTAATCCTGCAGCACCTCCTGGAGTGTGAGACAGTGTGTGCCAGCACTGGCTGTGTTGGAGTCCAGCCAGACCCCTGTTGTCCTCACTAGTCTCTTCCATGAGGGATGCCTGCCTCAGTTTATGCACCCCTGACCTGTCTCTCTTGTTTCTGTCTAGCATGAAGATGACAACTGTCTCACAGGAACTGGGATGAGGAATGGAGGAAGAAGAACAGGTTGAAGAAAGGAAACCACAGAAAAGAAGTCAATCGGATTGCAACAGACCCTGGAAGGTGGGGACTGCATTTGGGAAAGGCTCTGGATGCAGAGTGGTGGCCCCAGCCCTGGGCACAGACCATGAGACTGGGACAAGGAGCAGGATGTTCTCTCTCCCTCCCTTAGCTGGCTGCAGAGCAGAGGGAGGAGAAGCCTGATGGAGACAGAGCTGAGGATCCAAGTTCAGGAGGAGACCAGGTCATTAAGAGCTGCAGAAGCAATGGTTGCAGTGGTGGGCACCGGGGAAGGGAGGCACAGTCGAGGTGAATAATTGGGATTATGTGGAGAAGCAACAGAGAGGCCAGAAAAACCCTTTGCCTGGTCAAATGTGCTCCAGGAAAATGTTTGAATTTGTGTGTCTTCTGGAAACGATTATAGTTTATAATGTGAAGTTTTTTTCATTGTTATAAGGAATGTATTTTAATGAAAATAGAACAGATAAATATAATCTAAAATGATTAAAATCTTTTCAAAGATTAGGCAAGACTTTTCTGTGGATGAACTTGGGATACACTGTAGCTGATTTTAGATTTTTAGTAAAGTGTTCAGAAGAGCTTTTGATGTTTTCAGTTAAACTCCAGGATCATAACCCCATGTAGTTTATAAAGCACCTACAACAGTCCTAGTTTGAATTTATGGAAAGAAAAGTGCAGCAATTGAATAAAGTGTGCACACAGACACAAAAACATTGCTGGTTTGCTCTGGGAAAACCCTGGGAGAGGGTGAGTGGAAGAGCACCACGAGCTACCCAGGACTGCTGACCAGGACAGGGCCAAGTGTCTGCTTCCTCCTAAAACCAGGAGCATTCTCATTTCAAATAGTGCTGGAGCATAGTTTTCCTTTGACTTACACCTGTCCTCCCAGAGCTCACCTGGCCAGACACAGCCATGTCTCCCTCGCTAAACCAAACCCTGCTCTGCGGTATTCCAGCCATGTTTTCCTACCTGGAGGATGTAGCTAAGGCGATCAGCAAGGCTTGCAGTATCCCCTGCATGAAAGCAAAGGGATTTTTCTTTGTGATGAGCACAAAAAGCAGAGGTAAGAGGATGATTCCATGGAAGGCAAGCCCTGACACTACTGTAATGACATACAGTCCCAGCTTCTGTCCTATAACCGATGGATCTTCCATTTCCAAGATCTTTCCAGCTATGAGAAATACAATGCCAAAGGGGAAGTACCTGCAAAGAATAAGCATAAAAAATTATGAGGATGCAGCAATCACTAGCACTGCCTGATAGACATGACAGTGCAGTACAGTCATACGAAAACAAATTCAGTGCTCACAACAGACACTTGCAGACATGTGAGCAGCATTGTCATTAGATAGCAAGAAAGAAAAGAAATCAATCAATGAATCAATCAAAACCAGATTTACCAAACGGCCATTGAGACAATTTTCATAACTGCTTCATTCAGACACTGACACACATTAACCAGCGGGGCTCCTCGCTCACCCATTTTTCCCAGGAGAAGTCCTGCAACCAAGCACAGCAGGTTATGTTACTTGGGAGCACCACAGGAGCAGCACCTGACAGGCCAAGTGTATTGAGGGTCTGGTGGCCACAGAATGGGGGTTACCAGGCAAAACCTGATTTAGTACTGCCACGTGCACTTACGAGTCATGGCCGTTCTCTGTTCCAAGCAAACACAAGCATCTGGCCTTTCCTCACAAAGCCCCACCAGACCCAAATCCAGGATTTGGACTCTTCCTTGCACAGAAAACAGATAAACTTCACTGCTGCTCAATGCTGGAAGAGTTATTTCCTGGGGTGGATAAACTGGATTAGCTGGATTAGGTGGGTATTTGGATTGCTATTTGGTAATACAAGAATAATGAACTCTGGAAACAAAAATGGAAGTTTTTTAAGGATAAGGTGTGCTAGGGCTCTCTGTAGCTGAGGATGTGATGCTGTGCTGCATCCCTGCCCTGCTGTGGAGTGAAAGGTGCCCTGGCTGCCCCAGTGACTGAGCAGTGCTCAGGCCCCCGTCCTGTGTCCGTTTCCCTCATGGCCTGGGCTGTTCGGTGTTGGTGGCTCACAGGCTGTGCCATGATGGTGACAGCACATGTGGCTGTACAATGATATGTCAAGAAGGATCTGAGCGAGTTGCTTAGATACAGGCATTAAGCCTTCTCTCCTGTTTTTTTTCCTTTGATGTTGTTGCATTAACTGAATCCAGCCTAATTTTCTGTTGAAGGAATACTAGAGCAGAAATACAGGTTATTGTTTGGATGGTTAGAAGGGTTATGGTACTGTCCTGTCTGCCAGTGCTAAACCCTATTGATTTCACTGGCTGGGAGGCTTTCCAGGAACCCATCATACAAAGGGAAAAGGAACGCTTGAGCATTTGCCCGTCTTGTTTCGAGCTTGTGCAAGTCCTTCTTCCTGTGTTGGCTAAAATTAATTTTGAAGCACTGTGCAGGTGTCTGTTTTATCTTGGAAAAGAAACACATAGACAGGATCTTGTGCTACTTATCCCTCTTCAGTCTTCAGGGTGGATGAGGGATGGCCCTTTGTTGGTGATTGTATCTTTTGCCTTGCTCAAAAGAGAGATGAGGTGGGGTCACATTTACCAGAACTTTCAGAAATGAGACAAGGCTTACCATGTTTAAATCTCAGCTCTGTGGATATTTGTCCAGTATTTGGTGGCCACAACAGCTGCTTTGGAAGAAAGTAATTTCTCTCCAGGTCCTATGGAGCTGATCTGGGAGACATGCCCAAGTAAATAGACAGATTTCTGCAAGGATCTTGAAAGCTCTGCCCTCTCGTGGGCAACAGAGAGGCCTACAGTGACAGTGAAGAACTGTCAGAGCTGGGGTAGCTGTGTGGGGTCACCCCTCATAGCAAAGCCACTCTGGGTACCTAGTGGGTGCTGCATGGATGCCTTGGTCTCAGCCCCACAACCTGCCTAGTTTTGGTGTTGAACACAAATGCACTTTGCTGAGAGCTCAAAAAGCTTCCACCTGCCCTCACACTTTGCTGCACAGAGGAGGTGATGCCTATTTCCCAAGGCATGGGACTGTGGTGTCTGCCTGTCCCTCTCCTGTTTCCTGCCAGGCAAATGCAATTCAGCCTCTTCTCATAAGGAAAGCATCCTCTGGGTGTATGAATGCCCTTTATCAACCTGCCTGTGCCTGGTGCAGGTGATGCTCTGCCAGTCTGTGGCTTTGTGGAGCTCTAATCGTGGGCAAAACATGGGAAGTGCAGATGGTGGCTGGGGCTGGCTCAGGTGATCTCCCACTGCCTCCTAACTCAGGCTGATCCCACTCCCACACTGGAGGAGTTGTGAAGTGTCATCTTATAAGAGAAAAGCAGCTTTTCCTTGAAGGTGTGGCAGGGCTAGAGGAGGGCACATGTCCTGTGGGCAGGAGCTCAGCACCTTTCCTGAATGTCCAAGGTGTACAGAGGGTGTTGGTTGCTGGGACAGGAGATTTCCAGAGACATCTTCTGGCTGTAGGGATTTGTCAGTGGGTCTGGCTCTGCTCAGTCTTGCTGTGGCCAACTCCTCTGAGGTCTCACATTTAGAACTGCCTGCTCTCGGTGGCTCTGACTGCATTTCAGCGCGCTCTGGTGCTGTGCTGGCTGCGCTGCCTCCACACCTCAAATCCTCTAATTGGCTTTTTGGTTCCTTATACACAAAGTTCAAGCTCCTTGCCCTCACCTCTTAATCTACACATAATCCTGCCACCATGCTCATCTCACAGCCTCCTACTCTTCTTCCTTCCTGATCCCTCCCTCCTCCCTTTCTCCCTCAGCCTTGCACCTGTGTCCTGTTATGCTTTGAGCCAGCTTCAAGTTCCTCCTTTTGATGACTTTCTCCCCTTCAAACCTCCTCTCTTGCATGTGTCTTCACAATCTCTGTTCCTTCTTCCTTCCCAAAATTGCTGCCAAGCACTTTTTCCACACAGGACTGGAAGCTGTTCAATGCAGGATGCTGCCCTACCTCCTTCAGGAAAGTCCTGTTGGGAATCCTCATATATTTGTAACAGCACCAAGTCTGACTCTGCTGTCACATCCTGCCTGCTCAGGGGCTGAATCCAGCATGAAGAGTTTGGGTCATTGTGATGAGCTGTGTCCCAGGCAGCCTCTGCAAAATTACACCTCACTTCAGACTTCATTAAAAAGACTCCCCAGCTTAAGTAATGGTGTGAAAACCCTCAGGACCCACATGTGAGCTGTGAAGGAAATACAGGATAAAAAGGAAGGCACAGCCTTCCCTGTGCCTACAGCTTTAGTGAGCTCCACCACAGGTGGTGCTGACAGGGCCCTTAGTACTAGCTCTGTGCTGAGCCCAGTTCCCAGGGATTGGGGCAATTAAAGCTAAAGGAACCTCGTTCTACATCTTTCACTCTGTAAAGCATGGTGACCGACCACAGCAGTGGCCACCCTGGGCTGCCCCTGGGCCTGTGGAGGAGCAAGTACCTATGGTTGCTGAGAAGATGACAATCCCCAGGACATTCATCTCATTGCTGGTCCCAGCCAGGGTCCTGTAGGTCATCTCGGGTGATGGTGTCAGCTCAAGGAATACAGGCCGATGGATTTCAGGGTTTTTGTCATCAGGTGCAAAGTAAATAAAATTGACAGGTTTTCCTGGGATCTTTGAAAAACCAGGAGACTTCACCACTGGGACAAGAACAGTTCGATACTGGAACAGAAGCAAAGGAGGGAGGTTAGTGTGCTGCTGGTATGAGCTTCATCCTGCTCTCAACACAGAAGCCAAGCAGCCCTAGGCTGGGTGCTCCTGGAGGTTAAAGGTTTGGTTTCCAGGCAGTAAAAGACTGGTGGAAATAATGGGTGAGAGCCAGGCACGGGGAGCTGTGGCTGTTGGCTTCAGACTGTCCTCAGCCAAGGCTGCAGAGCATACTCATGGTGCTGGTGACCTGGGTCCCTGTGGGATGCCAGCACAGCGCTGGAGTCCCTCTGGTCCCTCTATCCCTCCTCCTGGGAGCTTTATCGATGCTTTCCCAATGCCATGAGTTTGCTTGTTTTCCCTGTTCCTCCACCCTATCTGGCTACTCCATCTGCCCCTTTGACTACCTTCCCTCAAGCATCCCTCCTTTGTGTCCCTTTCCCTGCCTGTTGCCTGCCCACCCTGCTGCTGGCCCTTCCCAGGGATTAAAAAGCTGCTGCACAGGAGCAAAATCTGAGGGAAGGGATGTGTGCTGTTTCCATACAGGAGCCTCAAAGGCAGAGGGCAGGCATGGGGGTCCCTGTGGGCCTGTGTCCCCCCAGCACCCTCCTGCCTTCAGGTGTCCACCCTGGGTGAGTGTGGGGGGATGCAGAGGAAGGGGAAGGGGAAGTTCAGGGAAGGGGAAAGGCTCCTGTCCAGGCAGTGGGTGGGCAAAGAGGCAGCCCCCTGTGGAGCTGAGCACCATCCTGGCTGTTTGCAGAGGGGTCAGGTGAACTCACCTGCTGGAACGAAGCTTCAACCAGGTTAGAAGGAAACATGTTTCTGTAGGAGACCAATGACACAGGGTTAAAATGTGTAGAGAGGACATAGGGAGCATCCTGGGAAGCACTTCTCATGGGCACAATGTCCGGAAGAGGACATGAAAGCCAACAACAGTTTGACAGCTGTGCAAGCTGAGAGCAAAGAAAGGCTGGAAGGTAAACGCAAAGCAGGACTGAGAAACACGTGTAAATGGGATTGGTGGAAAGCCTGAGCCTGGGATGGACATCTGCCATCTGCAGTCCCCTCCCTGCTCAGAGCCTGGTCCAGTCAATCCAGTACCCCCAGAAATGAAGATTCTCCCCTAGCCCCTTGATCTGTGCTGCAACCCCTCCCCAGTTAAATTCATCCACTGCCTAAACCCACCACTGGGCCAGCTCTGGGCTTGGCATGTCCCAGCTGGGGCTGTAGAGAAGAATCCAAGCCTTTAAGGAAACATAACTCTGATCTCTGCTGCAGTGCATCTCTTTGCTGACGGGTTTAGGAGAGCTGTGGCAGTGATATAGAGGCCAGAGGGGCATGGATGGGGGCAAATGAAACCCATGTTGCTGGGCTTAGAGGTACCAGCACCTGGCCAGTGGTTCTCCTGTTTCCCTTGATATCTCAGAGTCTTTCTGGAAACTCAGAACCTTCTGGGAAGATTTTGTTATCACATCCTTGGCTTCTGCTGAATTCCTGTGACACACCTGATTAAATCCAGTAACGCATCGGCAGAGCTGAGCACCACTTTCCCCACAGAGTAGTTGTCCTTCTGGGCAGCTGCACCAGGATGGATGCTGACCACGAGGATGATCCCCACAGTCACTGCCATGAAAGTTGTCCAAAGGTAGTAGGTGATGGTGATCACTCCCATCTTCCCGCAAGCCTTGGAGTCCATGGTGGCCAGCCCAGACATGAGACTGCAGCACAGAACAGAGTGGTCACTGTCTACTCCCCAAACTGCACAAGATGCACCTGATGGGCAGAATCTCCAAGGTGGAAATGGTTTCCATAGGTGTTAAACCAAAGCCTAAGGGCATCACTGAGCTCTTGCATATTCCTGTGCCATTGTCCACAGGATCTCACACCCAGGATGAGCTTTTGACAACCCAAACTGAGCTGTGAAGGGCAGGAGACACCTCCAAGCCCCTTCTCAAGATCTGGCTGTGTTGTTCTGTTTTCTACAAGGGTTAAGAAGTTTATATTCTTAGTGTATTTTTATGTTGAATAACTGATGCTGCTCCCTTTTTGTGAGATACTGTTCTCTTATATCTCCATCGCTTTATGCCAGTGCTGTGTGTCACTGTGAGGAGCAAAGGAAGGTACCAGCAGGGTTCATAAAATCCTGGTGGGGATGGACCCCATGCCCCCAGGAGAGACCTGCAGGTTCAGATTTCATGCACACATAAGCTTTCCTAAGAAGTAACCCATAAGCTACTTCTCAGCAAAACTGGACTAAAAATAGAGAGGGTATTACAGGCTGCCCCAGCAGGGAGAGCAGTGCTGGTGGTGGGGACAAGTTGGGTGCAGGAGTGAAGTTTGCTGAAGCCACTCACTTGGGAGGAACTGCTGGCATTCTCAAGGACAGAGAGGCCCCACAGAAAGACAAATGTGAGGACTGGAAAATCCCCAACGGTGTGATGTTTAACATAGGCAGATGTCAGATCCTGGAATGGGGCAGCCCTGGATGCAGGGACAGACTGGGAATGAGAGGCTGGAGAGCAGCGCCGCAGGAAGGGGCCTGGGGGCCCTGGTGGATGGCAAGTTGGATCTGAGTCACTGCTGAGTCCTGACAGCCCAAAGGGCCCCCGTGTCCTGGGGGGCACCAGGCCCAGGAAGGGATTGTCCCGCTCTGCTCTGCACTGGGGCAGCCTCACCTCCAGTGCTGGGGGCACTCTGGGCACCACAAGATCAGAAGGATCCAAAGCTGTTGGAGAGTGTCCAAAGGAGGAAAGGGTCTGAGGAGGGGCTGAGGGCACCTGGCTTGTTCTGCTGGAGCAGAGGAGACTTAGGGGAGGCTCCTTGGGGGCTGCAGCTCCTCCCGAGGGGAGGCAGAAGGGCAGGGGCTGAGCTCTGCTCTGGGACAGGGACAGGAGCCCAGGAAGGGCTGGAGCTGTGTCAGGCCTTGGGATGGAGCTCAGGGAAAGGTTCTTCCCCCCGAGGCTGCTGGGGCACTGCCCAGGCTCCCCAGGGAATGGTCCCGGCCCCAAGGCTGCCAGAGCTCCAGAAGTGTTTGGACAACGCTCTCAGGGATGCACAGGGTGGGAATTGTTGGGGTGTCTGTGCAGGGACAGGGGTTGGGCTTGATCCTTGTGGGTCCCTTCCAGTTCAGGATATTCCAGGATTCTGTGAAATGTGAGTGTTTGGGGGCTGTAGTGTGCTCCACATGCATACAGACCCATACTAAGCCCCTGCAGAACCCAGCCAAGCCCTGACCTTGAGGCAAGACATAATAGAAAGGCTGCAAGGGTCAGTGCCAACCTTGGGGACACACAGGGTGGCTGAGGTGGTGGTCAGCCCACAGATCCCATTAAGCAGCCACACATCCAAGAGTAGAAGGGCCTTGGAAACTCAAGAGAGTCCACAAAAGCAACACTGTCATAGGTGGTGCTTTGCAGCGTGGGGCTTGCGGATCTCCAGAGCCCCAACCCCAGAGCATTCCCAGACCGCTGTGGGATGGTGCCTAGAGGGAAGACACCGCTTCACCATCATTCAGTAATTATAGAAAAATCCATGGTTCAATCCAACATGAAGGAAAACTCCTAGGAGGCCTCTGCAGACCCTCCACCCTCAGACAGGAGAGTGATCAGAGGACAACACTCAGCAACTGAGCTGCTGGAAGGGCTGAGAGCAAAGGGAAATCCTCAGGCACCTCAGGGAGGGATGTAAGATACAGACCTCTCTACAAGGGCTGGTACTGAACATGTCTAGTGTGGCCAGGATAGAGACCACACTGCTCTCAAAAATGAACCAGAGGCAAATGGGACAATAAGCAAACTGACAAACACTAGAGAAATGACATATCCTCGAGGGAACAAGGACTTGATAATTTGTGTGTGTCTAATGAGCACATGCCAACATATTGTTTGCAATATGTTAATCCATATAAGGTTCCATATAAGGTAAGACCTTGCTTAGACCCCAGTAGGACTGCTGGCTCTGTTCCTTATTTCTAGGTCTGTATGGGCCAATAAAATGGGGATTTGCAGACACAGACACAGCACTGGGGAATGCTTACATTTTTTACCTGAATTTCTCAAATCCCTCTGAGGAAATCTGCTTTCAGGTTAAACAGCCCATTAAACTGTCCACAGATGGTCCTGGCACCACCAGCTGCCCAAAAGAAGGGAAACACCACAGCCAGTGCAGGTGGCTGGCCTGGGTGCAAGGGCCTACCAAATCCAGGTTGAGGATTTGTCCCAGATTATTGCTGGGAAATCATGGGGTTTGATGGTCACCAAGCCAGGGGATGCTGCTTGACTGCCAGTTGCTTGGTGCTAGGGTTGTTCTCACCCCATGCAGTTTTGGGGTTATCTCTTCAATGGGGGGTCACAGGGTGATCTTTTCAACATGATGGAAGATCATGCTTTAGAACAGAAGGTGATGTCTTACCTGGAGGTGATCAAGGGCAGGATCAGCATCTTCAGCATCCTCATGAGGAGCTCTCCAGGAAAGGAAAAATACTGCTTCTCCTGCACATAGAACAGAGCATGTGCCAGGATTATGAGTTAAGGGCTCAAACTTGATCAATCTGCCTTTTTCCCAACCAGACCCAGCTCTGAGCTTGGTTCTGAATTAGTAGCTGCTCCTTGAGGCTCTCCATAATGCCATTTCTCTGTTGTTCCTTACTCAGAGTTGGCTCAGGGATGGAGAATACTGGCCATGTGGCAAACCTGGCTGTAAACAAGGGAGGGGCATGTGGGGTTGAAGCCCTCCCGAAAACATCCTTGGTTCTGTAGCCTTCTAGGGAATGGTCCACATGGCCCCACCACTGGCTCCTCTGAAAAGTAATTGCACTCATTATCAGGGAGCAGAGGCATGGCTGCATCTGTTTTGGGGAAAAAGTGCCCCAAAGCTGTTGGCAGCAACAAAAGGTGGGAATATCTTGCAGCTGCAGGTGGAAAAGAAGAGCTCAGGAAGAGCCCAGGTGTCTGGCCCATCCATGGGACAATCTTAGTGCCATGGCATCTCTATGCCCTTCACATGGACGTGGGGAAGGGCTGCAGAGACATCCCCCAAAGTCTGGATCTCACAGGCGTGACCAAGGGGAGAGTGAGGGGTCTGTGGGCCCAGCAGCCTGGCCAGCATCCCTCCTTCCCTCCATCCCTATCTCTACCCACCATCCATCCCTTCATCCATGCATCCATCCATGCATCCATCCATCCATCCATCTATCCATCCATCCATTGTACCCTCCCTCCTTCCATCCCTGATCCCCTTATTTCACTGTGCCATTGTAGAGGTGTCAGGGAGGGATCTGAGTTGGCCCCAAGACAAGAAGGTACTTTTTGTTACTCCAAAGTAGCCACCACCCCATGCTGGGGCTTTGAGGGGTGCCAAGGCAGCTGTGCTCCCCTGTGCTGTCCCTGCATTGTCCCAGTGTGTGGCCTGGACATGGCTGATGTCCCCAGGGGAGCTCAGGCAGAGTGCAGCTGTAATGGGCCCAGCTGCGTGCAAGGAGTAATGACAGATCTGAACAGCATCTCTTTGCCAGTGGGTCTCTCAGTTTTGTGACACTTTCCCATAGCAGGGAGGAAAGCAGGGACTGGCCACCTCTCCAGCTCTCCTCCAGATTTTGAGGCAAAGTCTGTAGTGGGGTCAGGTGGTCAGTCTCTAGTGGCTGCCAGGCCCACAGCAGAGCTGTGGCAATAGGGCAAGATGGGGCTGGAGCAGAGGATGAATAAACTTGATGCATGGCAGGACATGGGGCTGGAGCCCCAAGACTCTGCCAGCCTCATGCCCAGCGTGGGTGGCTGCTGGGCTCTCACGGGTGTGTGCACTGGGATGCAGGGAGATTACACCCAGCTTCAATTAAGTAACGAGATCATCCCTGCTGCGCTGATGCTGAAGGGCCTAATTGAAATGACAAGACTTTGCTAAATCCTAGTGGGCAACACAGGGATGTTCCAGCATCAGCCGAGCTCTCCCGGACCAGCATTTCCCCTCCTGGGCTCAGCAGCCTGGCTGAGGATCAGGGCTGAGCCGTGGCCCAGCTGCCCAAAGTCAGAGGATCTCAGCTCAGTGCCGTTTCACAGCGTGATGCTCCTGGAAAGTGCTGAGCCAACATGCTATTCTTGTGTATTTTCTCTAATGCATTTGTCTTCAAGGCTCCTCAAAGGAAGGTGACTCCTCAAAGCCCTCCACACTCCCCACCAGCCCTCTATTTATTTGCTGGGTCCTCTCCAGAGCATGGAAATGTGCTTTGATTGCACACAGCTGGGGAGAGTAATGAGAGGACCCCATCCCTTGTACCCTGTCCCTCAAACCCCATCTTCTGGACCCCATCCCTTGAACCCCATCTCCTGGACCTTATCCCTCAGATCCCAACACTGCTGGTGGTTTTGGGGGAAGCCTGTTTACCGAGCATCTAGCCCCTGAGTAAACATTCCCCCCTTTCTCAGCCTCATCCCACCTCAAGGCTCCTGCAGACCCATGGCGTCCAACCCAGAGTTCCCCACTCCCATTGGAGGGAGGCAGAATTTGTCTTATAGCTTGGACATTTGTTGGTACCTTCCTGGTCAAAAAAAAAGAAGAAAAAAGAAAAAGAAAAAGAAAAAGAAAAAGAAAAAGAAAAAGAAAAAGAAAAAGAAAAAGAAAAAGAAAAAGAAAAAGAAAAAAGAAAAAAGAAAAAAGAAGAAAAAGTCCATGGGCAGAAACATGCCTTGAAGTGGTTTTTTTGGGCAGGAGCCTTTGCTCTTGGGGTTGTGCCCATCTGGGATCCTTACTGGCACCAGGGCTTGCCCCTGTCCCACTCCATCCCCTTCACTCCCATCACCATCCCAGCCAGGCTTACCAGGTCTGTCAGCTCCAGCGCCCGCAGCAGGAACCCCAGAAGGCATCCAGTGACAACCGACAGCATTGACAGAGTCAAGAGGCCATTTTTGTACCAGAAAGCCCGTACCCACTTCCAGAGGCGCAGGAAGGCCGTGGACAGTGAGTGCAGCACAGCTCTTCTGACCCACTCCCACATGGTCGTCCTCAGCCACCCAGATGATGCTCCTGGGAGTAGCTCCCAGCCCCACTCATGGCCACGGGCCCTGCAGTGCCGATGGATCCCTGCTCTGTGCCAGGAGCTGAGTGTGCTGGTGGCTAATCCCCAGAACCAAAAGCTTCAGGGATATTTGGGAGCCTTTCCCATAATGGAAAGTGACGTCTTCAACTGGTTAATCTGGGCTTGGCATCCCACCAGTGAGGTGCTGAACCCTCCCAGTTTAACCCTCCAGCCCCTGGGATGGGGGCCAGCATGCAGACTGAGAGCAGGGACTCGGCCCCAGAACTACTCACTGCCCCTGATCTAAAAGGATTTAGGACCTAAAAGGTCCTGCCACCAGATCTGGGTCCTGCACTAGATTTGTGCTCCCCACTGGCTTTGAGTGCACCCCGATCCTGCTCCCATCTGTGAGGGTAGGGTAGGGTCTGCAAAGGGAAACTTTCCCAGTGAATGAGGGAATTTCCCATAGCATCTGCAGACACCAGCCCAGGGCACCAAGAGATGACGCTGAATATTCCCACACAAATATCTGCCCCAATAGATCCAACCTCCTGCCAGCTCTTCAGGGAAGCTGCCCTAAGGCTATGAGATGCTGCTGGAGCACCTGATCCATAATTAATGATATTTTAGGGTATTTCTCTGTCCAGTTTGCCTCTGGTCCAGGCCAGGAGTGTCACTGGGGCCATAGTGTGGTGCAGAATGAAAGGACAGGTGGGTCCCAGGCTGAAGATGCTCTGGGAATGGGAAAATATAAAAACCTCCATGGGCCTGATTTTACCCTTTTCTCCCCAGCCAAAAAAAAAAAAAAAAAAAAAAAAAAAAAAAAAAAAAAAAAAAAGCCATGAGACCCTCTTGAACCATTGCTATATTTTACACAGACAAAACAGAACTACACTGATGGTGTGACTTGAGGATCTGGAGCCCCCTGTCCCGTGGGACAGGATATGTGCAGCTCACGTGCTTTGTGTCTGGTGCTGTTCATGTTTCAGCCTTGGGGAGGCCTCTGTGGTGCTGTCTTGTGCCTTTGGCCTTAGTGTGGTTGACTCAGCCTGCCAGAATTAAATAAAGTGTGTGATTGTGAGCAGAGTTGAAATACAGTTGTCTCTATTCAGCTCCATCTTCAGAGCCAACTGCCAGCCAGGGATGGAGTTTGCATGTCAGGAGAGAGCAACTGCTTGGGAAGTCTGAGCCCTCTGGGGAGTCAGGGACACCTCAAACAACATTGAAGCGGCCCTGGTGCTGGCAGCAAGAAGAGGGAGCAAGCTGAGAACAGGGTGCAGAGAAGCCCAAATAATTGGGAACAGAGGAACATGAAGAATTTTAGGGAACTGTAAGTAAAGAATACCTTAGGGAGAGGAAGAGGAATTGCACAGATGGAAGGGAGAGAGGGAAGGCAGTAAAACAGCAGTCAGGATGAGGGGAATCCTGGTGCTGGTGTGGTGGCCAGTGAAAGGGGTATGACAGCAGTTCTGTGCACCTACCATAAATCTCAACATCATCATAGATGTCACTGTCCCTGCAAGAACAAAGATGGGTGTTGTGGGCAGTGTGGTCTCCCATGTCCCACCACCTCCCAATCCCCAAGGCAAGGCCCAGCTCCTGCTGCTGTATCTGTCTCATCTCTTCCTGACCTGTCTGTGGACTCTGGTATCCAGCTGCAGCCCTGTTTCCCCCTCCAAGCGCTGTGCTCTCCTTGCATGGCTGGGACCATCTGGAGTGGAGTTAAGATGACTCTGGCCCCTCTCAGGTTGATGGCCTCGTCCCAGGCTGCCAGGAACTGCAGACCTGGCCATGCAGAGAGGCTGCAGCCTCATCCTGTGCCAGCAGCAGCCTCTGAGCAGTGTCTGGGCAGGTCCCACATGAGGGACCATAGCTTGGGGAGTGCTTCCAGTGCCCTAGTGACAGAATCTCTCCTGACATCAGAAATGGCAGATTCCACCCTAGAGGAACCAGCTGGTCACAGAGGAACCAGGTTTATGGTCACAACCTGAGCTGGGTAGTTTTGAGTTGTCAGCCAGAACTAGTTTAGTACTGGCCACTCACGGAGCAGTTGTTGCAGCTCATGGAGTGGAGATGAAGGGGCTCAAAAGGGTACTCACAGAGGCAGCATCACAGCCTGGGGCACATAGCCATCTGCAACAGAGTAAAGAAAAACATGTGTCAGGTTGGGCTGGGAACCAGGGTATGAGCGGGAATCACCCCAGGACCCGCCCCTGCCCAGGGTTTAGCAACACTTCATGTTCGCTGAAAGAGCTGGGACAAGGAGGAATCCAGCTCTGGGCAGCCAAGCTGGACCCTTCGGAGGAACCTGCTCTGGGCAGTGTCAGGAAGGAGCCTGCCAGGCTGAATGGCAGCTGGCAGGGAAGAGCCTGATCCCTTCCTCTCTGCCTGAGGGATCTGCAGCCCATTCCACCCAAGCATCCCTCAGTGCAGACACAGCTTGTGGAGTATGAGCCCATGGCAAAGCCTGGTATGCCAGGCTGGTGGCCTGGAGGCTTCGAGGACTGCAAAAGCTTTTAGTAGAGGGAAAGGATAAGCCCAGCTCACAGCAGAAATGCTGCTGCTGAGTGGAAGGAAGAGCAGAACATTTGTGCAGAGAAAAGTGGGAACCTTCTCAAGGTAGCAGGATACCTGTCAGATCTAACAGGTGGAGGAGATCTCTCAGGAGGTCTGTCAGGGGGGTGTTTGCATGAAGAAGCTTCTTCCCAAAACTGTGCCGTGCTCCCTGCTGTGGGCGAACCCCATCCCCCTACAGACTTACACCTCCTCTGGCTGTTCCGGCAGAGGATTTGCTCCTGATTTGTAAACTGAATGACATCAAGGATTTCTCCCGGTCTCAGTGGCAGGTTCTTTGCTCCGCCCCTCTTCCCTGTTGTTGCAGGATCGACCATCATCTGAGTCAGGACATTGATGCTACCTTCGAACTGAAACACCAACAGCAGTGCCCATGGGGAGTTCAGTCAGGTGGGTCTGACCACTCTCCCTCCTTAATAAAAAGCAGATTTCTCTCTGGCCAAATGGTCTGTGGGACTGGTCTGATCTGGGGGAATGGGGATCGTGTGACCTGGGGGAACAAGGTAGGGTGTGATCTGGATATCACTGATCCCTGTGGAGCAGACCTCCTTTCTGCCATTGCACTGCACCCCTCCCAGGAGGGTGATCACTCACTGCTGTTCACCTTGAATTTCTTCTGAAATTCCCTGTCCATCTTCTCTTCCTTCTTGCATGCCTTGAGTGTCATGGTCTTCATCTTCTGGGAGAGCTGGGGTTCTCTGCAGTCATTGAAAGACATAGGAAGGTTCAAATGACCCCCATACTTTGCTTTCTCCCATCCCCTTCTCCCTGACAGCTGCTCTCCATCGCATTTCCCTGCACCAGCTCTGGGGCTGTGGGGGCTCTCAGGGCCAGGTGTACAGCCTGCAGCTTGTGCTCTTCACCACAGACCCTTCCTATTGCAAGCCCAGCAGAGACCATTAAAGCAGCAGCTTTGTCTGAGCAGCAAGGAGCCCTGGCCACTTTGGGAACTTTAGAAAGAGTAAAAAAACCCTGTTACCTCTGTGTAGCTGCCAGCAAGGTAACCTTGTTAGAGGCTCGGCCAGCATTTCCACCTGTAAAACCAAACCCCAGGAGAGGTGCTGCCATGAGGCTGCTGTGACATATAAACACCTGCCAACACAGGATACATTTTTTCCCTGTTAGGTAGCTGTGAGCAGTGAGACCTCCCCTTCCCTCCCTCTCAGCTGAACAAGCCTGGATCTCAGCCTTTCTTTCTCCATGTGCTCCAGTCCCCAAAGCAAGAGCTTTCTCCTCCTGGGACCAAATCCTGAGTTTACCCCCAGCTGTGGGAGGATCAGGGTTTCCTGTGCCCATTTACCCACTGCCCTCCTGTTTGGGGAGCAGCAGGCTTAGCACAGGCCCTGCCCCTGCCCATGGCTCACTGGGGCCTCACAGCTCTTGGAGCTGCAGGTCTCACCCCAAACAGCATCCAAGACCCTCCTGTACTCATCTCCTCTGGGGCAGGGATACACTGGCAGCTGGGACACAGAAGGCAGCAAAAGGCCTGGGATTCTCCTGGCCAGCCCAACAGGCTCAACATCATCATATATCTCATCTTCATCCCTGCAGAGAGGCAGAGCATGGTTAGGAAGTGCTGCTGCAATGATGGCATTGGGGGCTGAAGGCAGAATCAGGGCTGTCAGGAGGAGAGTGGGGAACAAACTGGTGGGCTGGCCATGGACTGGCCCTGGATCTGGGGCACAGCTGGACAGCAGCTCCATGCCCTGTGCCAGCAGCTCCTCACACAGCTGGATGTGGACAGGCAGCAGGGTGCAATGGCCACAGTGAGGTAACATAGCCCCAGCAGATGGCCACACTTCACACTGTGGGAGTTGCTTGCACACCCTGGGCTCCAGCAGCAGACAGGAAAACCCAAATATTCTCTTGCTGCCACATCTTGTGCCCTTCCCAGTGGCTTGGCACAGCCTGGAAGCCACCTGGAATAGCAGTGCTGCCTCAGTCCTTACCCTGTGCTACTTGGAGCATCCTGTACTGGGAACTGTGCAGGCACTGATGCAGCACAGCCTGGTTGCAGGTGACCTGTGACAAAGAGCAGAACAGGAGGGAACAGGGAGGGATTATTTAATATTTTCTCCTCAGCTCTATCAGCCTGAGCCTCTGACCCTGAAGTCAGCGCCACTCTGGGCTGGATTTAGTGCAGGGGGAGGTGGGGAGATAAAACTGACTACACATCTTGATAGAGCAAGGAGTTTTTAATCCATAGCCCATCTAGGGATTTTTTTCCAGCACACTGGTGCACAGTTCATCAGGTTCCTTACTGAGAACCTAGAATATGTATTTTCCCATTTGTATATTTCTAATGCTACTTTCTTCCTGGACAAATAAGGGAAGGAGAGGGGAAAAGGCCAAAACAGGTATAATGAATGTGGAAAACTGCTAAATTTCAAATATGTATCAGAGTCAGAGCAAGTCTTGGATATCTCCAGGTGCTCAGGAGCATCATCAGCCAGAATGCTGCCCCCTTTACAATTTCCAGCATGACCACACCCCTGCTAACATGCCATTATTTGTACCACAAGCCTTGTCTCCAGCCTGGTCAACCAGACCAACCAAAAATGGGCTCAAAGACCTGAGTACAACATCAAATCTCTGCTGGTTTATGGTACCAAGAAATACAAGTACCAAGCTGAAATATATTCCTTCAAGTAATCAGATATTTGGTCCTAAAAATCATAAGATTGCCCTAAAAATTAACAAAAATAATCAAATCAAGGCAAGGTGTAATTCTCAATATTGCAGCTTGCCTCAGGACCCATGAGACAAATAGATACTTGTATGCAGTCATGTGAGAATCTCCCAGCACAACAACATGGCCAGCCCTGATAACACCTTTTAATTATAACAGACCAGCTCAATTTTTCAGTTCTCTTAAGGAAAGGAAGGGAAGTCTACTTTCATGGTTAGAGAAACTGAGCAAGAAATGGTATTAGAAACAGCTTTCATCACCTGGAGTGTGGATTAGCAGAACAGCAACTGCGAGAAACCACTGCAGCAGCCTGCATCTGGAAGGCCACTGTGGAGTGTAGCAGGGCAATGTCTGACTGGCACCTCCCCTACTGCTCATGCCCATCACCCCCAGGCCTGCCCTTGGGCACCTCTGGGAAGAGTCTGGCCCCATTTTTTCCCTGTTAGGTAGCTGTGGGCAGTGAGATCTCCCCTTCCCTCCCTCTCAGCTGAACAAGCCTGGATCTCAGCCTTTCTTTCTCCATGTGCTCCAGTCCCCAAGCATTTTGGGCTCACTCCAGTTTGGCAATATCTCTCCTGTTACTTACGCCAATCTTACTTCCTACAAACACTCCAGAAATGGAAACTTGTGCCTAGCCAGGGACAGGCCACTTTGTTTCTTCACTTGCCCTCCTTCTCTCTCATTCTCATCCTCATGCTATTGCCTATAAAAGCCCCTTTGGTAATACAAGTCCCCACCTCTCCATCAGCCCTCCCAGTATTTCCATCTCCCAAGAGCTGCAGGCTCTAACTGGGGAGATTTTCCTTCCTGAATGAGCAGCAGCCTTCCCTGAGGGAACTTTCATGTGCTCGGCCATACCCAGCTGAGCACTCCTTGGTGGTTCTGTGGCAGGATGGATGGATGTCCCAGGATGTGCAGCTGCTCTGAACTTTGCCAAATCCACATCAGGAGGGCGCCGCGGCTTGCCTGGCTTCACTCCCAACTCCCTGACATGTGGCAAAGGCTTCCTCCGGGGCAGAGCTGGGTGCTCTGTCCTTTGGGGGCTTCCCACAGTAAGCAGGTGGGCTGCAACAGCTGCACCTTTAGCAAGAACTGCTGGAGCTCCCTTGTCTTTGGCAGGTGGCCGTGTCTGCTGGGCTGGCTTCCTGTGGGGAGGATCAGAGCTGGCTTCCACCTTCTTGTTCAACACATCTCCTAGCTTTGCAGGCACTGGCTGGAAGTTGGCATCTTGAGGCATCCCCTTCTTCCGGCACACCATTCGTGCTGGGGTCTCACAATCAGAATGAGATAAATGCTGTCTCAAACTCTGACCTGTACTGTGAGATGGAGAGGCCCTGCTGCAGTCCACCCTCTTCCTCCATGGGGGCTCCTGAGGAGGATCACCCTTGGAGGCCATGGCAGGGGTCTGTCCTGGCTCTGGTCCATGAGAGGCTGCAGGGTGACTCTCTGGCCAGCCACCCACTTTGGGAGGTTCTTTCTGGTTCTGTTGGAACTTTGCCTGAAGGTGCCTCACCACGGCGTCTCTCCCCTCCAGATGCGTCTGCAACCATTAAGAAAAACAGTTCCAGTTAAAACACCATGGAGGAAAATGAGTCAAAATTCCCCCAGGGAATGTGATATTCCTTCAACATGGTCTCACACTAAGTCTTCTCCACAAAATGAGAGGTTCTCCCTAACCGTTGCCCAAAAAGGTCCTGAAACATATCTGAGAAAACAATGTGGTACCAAACTTGCGACCAGGTTACTCCACCATGAGGGCATACAGGAGACCTTCCATGGAGTGTTTTGGTCTGATCCACCCTCTGTCTACTATCAGGGACCATCAAATCAGAGGGATTGGGTGGTAGTAGCAAAGCTCCTGAGGGCAGAATCTGAGATCCAGAGATTTCCCAGAGCTCAGATGGGAGCAATCTGCCTTGCCCTGGTCCTGTTTTCCATGATGAGTTGGTGGGGGAGACCACACAGGGCTACTGGATCCCTCCCTGGAGGAAAAGCTGGGATGGCACTGCTGAGACTCATCCCAGAAAAGCCTGAGTGCAGAAAAAACAAGGCCAAGAGGCAGCAGACTGCTCTACTTTTCTGACATGAGTCTTTCCTGTGTGGTTCACACTGTGCACACATGAACCAGGACATTATCTGCTCCAGCACAGAGCTAGCTGTCTTTAGCTTCCTCAGTGACCAAAATTCACCTTTTTCTAGAACCTCCAGAGAAAAGCTGCCTAGAGGAGGCTGTGAATGAATCTTGGAGGAAGACTGCCAGGTTGCAGGTATGGCACAAATCTATGAGATGGGGCTACATTTTTCCTAAGCTCCTCAGGTGGACCTTGTAAAAGGGGAGGCATCACCTTACCCTCTCCATCCTTCTCCCATGCCCTTGTCCCCAGACCCTAGTGTCCTTTTGCATCGGAGCTGGCTGCTTCGCTGGAGCTGTATGCTTTAATTTTGGAGTTCTTCTCCTTCTGGGATTTCAGTTTTGGTTTGTGATTGCATAATTTTTATTTTCATAAGGGAAGGGCTGATATGGAGAAAAGCTGATGCAATGTTTTTAGACATAAACAATCAAATCTATATACACAGACTTACAAAAGTGCAAGTTTCCCAGGCAAACACCCCAGTTTTCCTGGTAAACCCTCAAATGCAGCACTTGGAATAGCAGTGCTGAAGCAGCATGAATGTGCTATTTCCTGTATACGAGGAGTGGGGCTTTCACTCTAATTAGTGAAAAAAGCAACATTTTCCAGATTCCCAAACATACTGTTGGGATTTTTGACACCTGAATGATTTGGTGGCTTGTAACGATCAGTTTTGGGCCTGTTCCATGAGCTGGCACTTGCTCAGAGCCCTTGGATGTACAGCACTGCCGTCACTGTGATCAGTTTCAGGTTTTTCAATCCATCTTGTGCTGGTGGGGCCTCTCCTGGACTTGGTGGGAGTGTGGCCTCCTCCTTTCACAGATGTTTATATGCAGCCTAAGTTCACCCAGCAAACCTTCCTCTGAGCCCAGAAACTGGTCAGAGACCTTTGAAGCTCCATCCAGCTCAGATGTACAGGAGGACTTTGCCTTTCAGGAGGAGCGAGGGTCTTGGCCAGATCTCGCCCCTCACAAGGACAGCCCTAAAACCCTTCCAACCAGGACATATGGCTCCCAGTGTCCTGTCCCCATGTCCACTACAGCCCAGGTCTGGTTCTTACTCACCATCTTCCATCAGTGGATGCTTTCCTGTGTGCTTGCCTCCTTACTAAAGACCACCCAAAGCACTCTGGAGAAGCCTCTCTGAGGCCCCCTCCGTTGAAACCAGAAGCTCTTTCCAAACCACTGATGAGGTGCTGTGTGCAACAGCGAGGAAGTTGCTTTTGCCTGATGGTGAGACCGCACAAGTAGGAGGAGAAAGAGGAGGAGCAGCAGCTCTTGGTACACCACTAATTTGGTTCTGCTGCTGTTTGACATTTGAAGCCTGCCAAGTCCTGCTAGCGATAACAGTCGTATCCAGAGGAGAGCCTCAGTTTTAGGAACTGAGTGCGGGATGCAAGGGGATGGAGCAGGAGGGTGGGCAATGTCCTTGTCTGATGGTGGCCCAGGATTCCTCTGCAGGTCAGATCTCAAAGCTGCACATGACTTGCAGAGCGGGGAGGTGCAGAGGGTGCACAGCTGAGCTCTGCAGGAGCATAGAAAAGCTGGGTGAGGACTATGGCTTCCTGAAGTATCCAAAACTGTGGGATATGAGCTCTGCTGAAGAGGCTAATTCCTCTGGGAAGCAAGGGGAAGCTCTGCACGGCAAGGTGCACTGTCAGGCCATCGCAGTGTCTAATTGTCCTGGTGCCACACTTTACTGCTTCTGAGGCAGGAATGATCTGACAGGTCGAGTCAAGCCCCGGCAGGGGTGTTCTGGCCTGCTGGTTGGTGCTGGTGTACTTGCTCCAGGATTGGCATGTCTCTGCAGCCCTTTGTGAAGGTGTCCCACCAGCAGTGTCCCGAAGTGGCTCCTGCCTGCAGCTGGTTTAAGGATAAGACAGAGTTTGAGGACATGAGGGAGGCCGGAGTGGGCTCCTGTTAGCCAAGGGAGGTGGTCCTGGGGGTCCTGTGGAGGATGGTGGATACCCAAGGGGGTCCTGGGGGTCCTGTGGAGGATGGTGAATGCCCAAGGGGGCACTGGAGAACTTGATCCCATCAGCTGGAGATGGGATGGAGAGGGGGTGCTGGGAGGTCCCACACTAGACCCACGGGGCGCTGACTCTGGAGCACAGGACGGGCAGACAGCAGTGACAGCCACTTCTCACCTTCCCCACTACTCCTGCCGCTGCAACGGAGCAGGCATGTCCCTGCCTGTAGGGAGAGGGAGGCCCGAGAGCCGTTGGGGCACGGGGGGTGGCAGAGAGGAACTGAGGGACATCTTTGGGGAGCACAGGCTGTGGGGGGCTGTGTTACGGGACATGGTGAAGGGGAGGATGAGGGGCCGTGTTTGGGGATGGGATGTAGGGGAAAATGAGGCGCCGTGTTTGGCGATGGGGTGAAGGGGAAGAGGAGCTGTGTTTCGCAATGAAACGGTGAACGGGAGCTGTGTTTCACAATGAAGCGTGAACGGGACGAAAAAGGGCCGCCCTCGGGGCAGCCGGCGCTGCGTCACCCCGCCGAGGAGGCAGCGAGGCCCCGCCGAGGAGGCAGCGAGGCCCCGCCGAGGAGGCAGCGAGGCCCCGCCGAGGAGGCAGCGAGGCCCCGCCGAGGAGGCAGCGAGGCCCCGCCGAGGAGGCAGCGAGGCCCCGCCGAGGAGGCAGCGAGGCCCCGCCGAGGAGGCAGCGAGGCCCCGCCGAGGAGGCAGCGAGGCCCCGCCGAGCTCGGTCCGGCCCCGCGGCCCCGCGCAGGCGCAGCGCTCGGGCGGGATGGCAGCGGCGGCGGCCGTGCCGGGGCCCGGGCAGGGGCCGGGGCCCGCGGAGGCGGCGGCGCCCGGGGAGGAGGTGGCGGGCGCGGCGCCGCAGGGCCCGGGTCCGGCCCGCCTGGCCCGGCTGCCGCTGGCGCGCGTGAAGGCGCTGGTGAAGGCGGACCCCGACGTCACCCTGGCCAGCCAGGAGGCTGTGTTCGTGCTGGCGCGGGCCACGGTGAGCGGTGGCCCCTGGGGGCAGTGGAGGCCGGAACGCTGTGGGGTGCGGGGATGCTGCTCAGTGTTTCCCAGGAGGTTTTTCCTTCTTTCCCGGGCGGCGGCTCACGAACCCGGGGGGCAGTTGCGGCCGGCCCGACCTGGGGAAGGGTCTGGAGCACCAGGAGCAGCTGAGGGAGCTGGGAAAGGGGCTCAGCCTGGAGAAAAGGAGGCTCAGGGGGACCTTCTGGCTCTGCACAATTCCCTGACAGGAGGGGGCAGCCAGGTGGGGGTCGATCGCTTCTCTCAAAAGCAAGAAGGCACAGTACAAGAGGAAACGGCCTCAAGGGAGGTGTAGGATATTGGGAAAATTCCTTCATGGAGAGGGTTGTCAAGCTCTGGCACAGGCTGCCTGGGGCAGTGACCATCCCTTGAAGTGTTTAAAAAAATGTAGCACTTGGGGACATAGGGTGGTGGTGAATGTGGAGGTGGTGCTGGGTTGATGGTTGGACACAATGATCTTAGAGGCATTTCTCCACCTGAAGGATTTCATTATTCATCTCCTGAGCACAGGACACCTTTCCCCCTTCAGAAGGTGCCTTGGGGAGCCCCTGTTGTGGAGCGGGTCTCAGAGAATGTGGGTTTCAAGGAACCCACATTCCTAGCTTTCTCCCTCATTGCTTGTCCTGTGCATCACTGTCCAGCCATTTCCTCTGGTATTTTCAGACCTGTTTACTGGGAACGGGTAATGTTAGGATGAAGATTCTGATTTAATCCTGAAGCCTTGTAGGACCTTTCTTTTTCATCAGGATATTCTCTCTCTCATCTCCTATGTGAACCTGCCCTGTTTTGCCTTGCAGGAGCTGTTTGTTGAAACCATAGCCAAAGATGCTTACATGTATGCCCAGCAAGGAAAAAGAAAAACCCTGCAAAGAAAAGACCTGGGTATGGGAGCATGTTCTGTGCTGGCCTTAGCAAAGGGTTACTGCAACAGGGGATTTTCCCACCTGTCTGGAGGTGCTGAAGTAATTACGGATTTATTCTTTCTTTCCCTGAAGATGGGAGAGAAAAACTTCTACCAAAGACTACGCTAATAATTTCACACACTATTTCCAAAACAAGTAAATCTCTTTGAAATTGGTCACTGTGCTGTGATGTAATTTCAAATGCTGCAGTTTGAAACAGATGCAAATATGGAGTTGATTTATCTATTTTAATTGGTCTCAATTTGCTTTTCAGATAATGCCATTGAAGCTATTGATGAATTTGCTTTTTTGGAAGGTGCGTTTCTACTTGATTTCAGTATTTCGTGTAATCACCTACTTAGGAGAGAAAGAACTGAATCATTTGCAAAGCTCTCTGCTTCTACATGCTCAGTAATTCCTAGTGTGGATTGCAGTGCCCCTCTGAGCACTGGAATGGCTCAGCTGGACCCTGAGGCATGTGCAGTAGTTTTTTAGGCTAGATTTGGTTTTACTCATGTGTGATTTGCTTAAACTTTAAGGTTACTGCCCTTTTTTTTTGCCAGCTTATAAACAAGATTTATTTGTTCACAGAACTGCACTTCTGATTCCAGAGACTATGACGTGTCTTTTCATTTTCAGGTACTTTGGACTGAGCTAGACAGAGACAGAGTTCTCTGGAGAAAGAGACTGCAGAGGTGGTGTGAGATGGAAAACAGGATGCTGAGAGTTCAAAAATAATTCCTAGAATTGGGACACTGAAGTTCAGACGTGGAAACCATGATATTTTGTATAAAGTTGAAGTTGTTGTAAGTTCTTTATTTAAAATGCATATTTTTTCATAACTGTTTTGTATGTCCCTTCCCATATTGCTGTAGTGCAGCTCTCTGCTCTGGCCAGGTTACACAGCAGTTACTCTCAGTAGCAGTCCCAGCCTCTTGGTACTCTGCAGCACCATGGAGCTGTGAACACAGTGGCTTGGCTCAGGTGCCCAGGCACAAGAAATTTTTTTAATGGAAGTGTGAATTTTGTTATATATGTTTGTTTCTTAACACAATTAAATTTTTGTTTTGTTGTTGTTGAGCAGCTGTGCTGATTTCTGCTCTGGGCTGGGGTTCCTATGGTGTGGTGGTAAATGGTGTGGTTTTGATTGGATGCCGTCTCTAGCATTTTGGTTTTGCTAACTGTTTTCGCAAGGCATCCATTCCAGAGAAACCCAGCTGTCCTCCAGGAACTGGGGATGAGGTCCAGGGGAACTCAGCTTGTTCCAAGGGCTGTGCAGCTTCTGTAACTGTCTGTGGTTGTTGCACTTGTAAGTAATTGTAGGAAAAAAAAACCCAACCCCCCCAAACCTCTTTTGAATGCTAGAGGAGTGTGCTGCTATCACTGTTCTTTTGTGTGCTCTCACTCCTGAATCTGGCAAAAACGTTTTTCCTGGGAACTGGATCTGTTCCCTGCACTGTGTCCCTGGACGAGTTGGTGCAGAGATCCTGAGTTCCGTGATGAGGGGCTGTGTGCATCCTGTGTTCAGGAATGCTGCTGCCGTCGGCCATGTCTGAGAGCCCCTGACAGCACAGGGCACCAGCACTGCCTCTGCTCCTTCCGGGACTCTGGTGACTACAGCTTTCCTACTTTAACTAGTGCTTTCCTATGTGGAGTTAAAAGCAGAACTGTGGGGCTGTGGGGGACACGCTGCCATCACTGCTGTGACATGTCCTGCTGTGTTGCCACTGTTGTTCGAGTGCCAGCTCTGACTCCATTTGGTGTGGGGAGGGACAGGACAGAGTTATCCCCAGATAAAACCATTGAATGGGATGAACGAGGATGAAGGATGCATGTTCTTTCAAATTAGGGTATTTGAGTGGCTCCTAGTCACCACAAACTTAAATTAGTTTGGAAGTGGTGGTAAGAACAAAGACACCCAAGGGAGCTTCCCCAGGCTGTCAGCATATCCAGTGGCTCTCAAGAAACACTTTGAAGTTTGCTGGGAGCCTGATCTAAGCCTGATCATGCTGGGAACACAGTCCTGATCATGTGAGAGAGATGCTCATTTCCCAGGCTGCCAAGGTGTTTGTTCAGATCACAGTCAAGGGACATTTGCTGGGATATGCAAGCCTATTTGGCTTGGAGCTGTTCACCTTCTCACCTGCCAGGGAGGGCAGGTATAAGTGTCAGAGGTACTGTTCCTGTGCTACCCAGGGTGCAGTATGCAGGGACCCATGAGCTGTGTGTGGTCTTCCTCGCAGGGCTGTTGCAGGCTCCCATCTTTGCCAGTAAATTTCTTTTTCCTTCTTATCCTTGGCACTGCTTTGGCTTCTGGCATGGACGAGCAGAGGGGGTGTGGTGTGGGGCTGCAGCGGGCTCTTCTCACATTGATGCTGCTGTGGTTGGTGTGTGCTTTCCACACTGAGCACCACAGAGGAGTGTCTGCACTTGGCAAGCAGTGTGGGGTTTGTGTCAGGGGAAGCTGCTGTGCAGGAAACTGGTGGGGCTCGGTGCCCATGGGATCCTTTGTGGTGTGGGAGGGGACTCCTTTTACCCAGTTCTGCAGTAAGGTGGAAGTAGAAGAGCGCAGATAAATGGTGAGAAAATAGTGCCAGAGTGTTTTCCTGGAGTAACTAAACAGGGTGTTCAGCCCACCTGGCCAGGGTCAGATGTATCATGTCCATCTATAACAAAATCTTTTCTTTGTGCTGGAGCCATTTAGTTCAGGATAGGGAGCAGCTGGAGCTGTGCTGGGCACTCAGTGCCTCATCCCAGCTTAGGCAGAAAAAGTGGGGAATTGTAACTGGGGTACTGCTGGGCTTGGTGGTTTGTGACTGCAGGTGCAGGAGCTGTCGGCAGAGTGGAGGAACAAGGGAATCTGTTTGCAGAGAGGGGCTGCTGCAGGAGGCAGAGCCATTTCCTCCACATTGGGCATGGTGAGTTCATAGAATCATGAAGTTGTTTGGATTGGAAGAGACCTTAAAGCTCATCCTGTTCCACCCCCTGTCACAGGCAGGGATACCTTCCACTGGACCAGGTCACTCTAAGCCCTGTCCAACCTGGCCTTGAACACCTCCAGGGATGGGACAGCCACAGATCCTCTGAGTTCCCCTTCACCCTCCAGAAACCAGGATTCTTGGTGCTTCCACACTCACATCCTGCCTATCCCTTGGCTGGTTTTCTTTATGTTGAAGTTTTCCAAGTGGCTTTTCCTGTGGGGGATTAGGGACAGAAATGTGCTGGGGACCTGTTGCCCAAATAATCCAACACTTAAACATTTTTTGTAGCACAGGGACTGATGAGTAGCCTAACCCCTGGGTCTGTTTCTTTGCACAGGAGAGCTCAGTTCCCTGGACTTGAGATGCACCATGGTTGATTCTGTGTTTGAATTCCCTGTTGTGCTGGTTTGAAAGCAAAACCAGTGAAGGACTCCAAGTCAGAAACACAATTTAATAAGAGGAAAAGAAAAGAAATAAAAGAAAGTAAAATAAAAGTAATAGTACAAAAAACCACTGACAGAGTCAGAATACAACCTGACACCCTGTTAGGGTGGTAGTGGCAGTCCAGATGAGATGGTCTTGTCAAAGCAGTGATTCCTGTAGAAACGTCTGGCAGCTCTTGTCTCCTCTGGGAGTCCAGTGGATAAAAGCTGCTTGTGCTGTCCCAAACCCTGGATTTATCCAGGTGGGAATGCTTGGCTCCTCCCCCTGGGCAGAGCATCTCACAATGGGATGATCTCATTCTATGAGTCATGCAGTGGGTCCTTGATGGCCCATTAAACAGAGATAACTCCCAGAGGAAGTTATCTATGAGTCATGTGGCAAGGCATTGTTAGGCTTGTTAACAGAAGATAAGGAAAACACTGCCCCACCTTGGCTCCAACGGCTCATGGGGATAGAATACATACCTTGGGCACAATTTTACATTGTAACCTGGGACACCTGTTTATTGCTGCATAAGTTCAGGACAACTGCAGACTTTTGCTTCCCAGGATTCATGTTGTAAATGCTATCAGCGGTACAACAAGCTGCCCTGTAAAAGTAGAGAAAGCAGAGGAAGTAGAAAGTAGCTCCATTTGTTCATCAGAAAAAAGTCTGTGGCCTTCAGGAGCAGCCTGTGGGCCCGGTTTCCCTTTGCATTGGCTGTAAGGACACAACAGCTTCACACTCTGAGGTTTCTTAGGATTTTTCAGTGCACAAGAGTAGCACTTGTACAAATTTAACCTTTCGTGTTTGCCAAATACCAGCTTCTTGTGTACAGTAGGAATGATAAAATTATCATATCCAAATTAAGAGCTGTTAAAAGCAGTGACAGCTTGTCAGCTCCAGAGACATCAACTTTAGAAGAATAAATAATGATGAAAATACAATCACAGAATATGCTGAGTTGGAGGGGACCCAGAAAGATCAAGTCCAACTCCCTGTCCTGCACAGAGCCATCTCCAAGAGTCACATCATGTGGCCCAGAGCATTGTCCAAATGCTCCTTGAGCTCTGTCAGGTTTGGTGCTGTGACCGTTCCCTGGGGAGCTTGTTGCAGTGCCTGACCACTGTCTGGGGGAAGAACCTTTTTCTAATAGCCAGTCTCAACCTCCCCAACATGACTTGAGCCCATTCCCTCAGGTCATATCACTGTCACCACGGAGGAGAGGTCAGTGTCTGCCCCTCCCCTTCCTTGGAAGGTATAACTGCAATGAAGTCTCTCTACAGTCTCCTGCAGGCTGAACAGACCAAATGCCCTCAGCTGCTCCTCAAATGGCTTCCCCTCAAGCCCTTCACTGTCTGTTGCTCTCCTTTGGACACTCCAACAGCTTTGAACCCTTCTGATGCTTCTGATCCAAAGTGCCCCCAGCACTGGAGGTGAGGCTGCCCCAGTGCAGAGCAGAGCAGGACAATCCCTCCCTGGGCCTGGTGCCCCCCAGGACACGGTGGCCCTTTGGGCTGTCAGGACTCAGCAGTGACTCAAATCCAACTTGCCATCCACCAGGACCTCCAGGCCCCTTCCTGCAGTGCTGCTCTCCAGCCTCTCATTCCCAGTCTGTCCCTGCATCCAGAGCTGCCCCATTCCAGATGCGGGGACCAGCACTCTCCCTTGGTGAACTACATATGGTTGGTGATGATCTAGCCCTCTAATTTGCTAAGGTCTCTATGCAGCACCTCCCTGCCTTTGAGGGAGTCAGCAGCTCCTCCCAGTTTTGTATCCTCTGTGAACATGCTCAGTGTCCCTTCCCTTGTCTGCATCTAAGACACTATGAAGATATTGAAGAGCACAGGACTGAGGAGGGAGCCCTGCAGAACTGCACTGATGACTAGTTCCAGCCTGATGTCACCCCAGTCGATGTCACCCCAGTCACTGTCACCCTTTGTGCCTGACCCATGAGATAGTTGCTCCCCCATCCCATGTTATGTTTATCCAGCTATAGGATGGACAGTTTGTCCATAAGGATCCTGTGAGAAACAGTATCGAAACCTTTACTGAAATTCAAAAAGATTACATCAGCTGGCTTTTCTGGGTCAACCAGGTGGGTCATCTTGTCATAAAAGGTATGACAAGTAGGACTTTCAGGAAGCCGCGCTGGCTGTGGCCAGTGACTGTGTTGTCTTCAAGGTGTTTTTCAGCACCTTCCAGAATAATCTCCATAACTTTACCAAGCACTGAAATGACACGTGACAGGCCTGTAGTTTTTGGGATCCTCCTTGTTCTTGAAAATCAGGACAATGTTCACCAGCTTTCAGTCAGCTTCAACCTCTTTGGGTTCCCAAGAATGCTCAAAAATCATCAAGAGATGTATTAAAAATATTTGCCTAAAAATAAAAATCACAGCTTGTATGGCAGCAGAGCTGGGGGAACAGGGGTTAACAGTGTCTTCAGACAGCTGGCACAGTGTCCTTTGCCAAGTGCCAGCTGTCTGCACCCTGCTGTGAGTGAGGAGCATCCATAGAAGTCACCACTGGAATGGCTGATAAGCTGGGAATTGCTGCCTGGCTTCCTGCTTACTCCTTCCCTGAGCAAAGAGACCCTCAGGCAGCCAGCAGCAGCTGTACCCCAAGTGTGAGTTTCAAATGTCCCTTCCTGTTTTCTGGTCCCCTGCAGCTGGCACTGGGTACACTGAAAATCCATTTTTAAGTCAAATGCAAAGTTTACACTTTTGCAGCACACACTTGGGTCTGTGACTTCAGCGGGTTAAAGCAAACAGATTACAGTGGTGGATGATGCTGTGGGCACTTTTCGTGCAAATTTTCTTCCCTATTTGATGAAATAAAGTTTACATCAATAAATCTTGGATTATGGATACTGCTGTTAAGGAAAAATAGCTCATTTCAAAAGAATTTCCGGAAGAAACTGCCTTTAGCCAATACACACTGATAATTTGTAAACTGAAAATACAGCAGAGCAAACCAAACCTGTATGCCATGGTCATGCGCCTCCCCTGCCATACACCCAATCTCACCTTTGCATCCTCTGACATGGAGCTGATGTGCCAATGCAGGAGGTGTAGCGAGCTGTGAAATTGGGGTTTGGTCAGGGGAGACAGGTTTGTTTCCAGCTTGAGCAGCTTCACTGGGCTCCAGGAGAGATGGAACCCACTGCCCTGGACCCGCTGGGCTGAAGCTTGCTCAGTATGTGCAAGATCTGCGTTTCAGCCATGGCTGAGCATCCCCTTTTCCCTTTGCTAATCAGGGCACTCATCTGTTCGCACCCCATCCCTCATGTGCTCACTAAAGAAAAAGCCTGTGATTTCCTACTAAAATTTTCATTCTTTTTTAGTCTGTGTGCACCGACCAGTCTAATATATGTTTTATTCCTGGTCTGTAAACATCAGTTTGATGTGAGAGCACTGCTACTGCCAGACTGTCCCTTAGGAATTTCCACCTCAGACTGAAGGAATCTCTCTCCCAGGCAGACTTCCCAGGGGTGGGCCATGTCTTTTTTGTCAGTGTTTGTGTGGTACTCAGCCTTGGTTTGGGCTGGGTATCACACAATACATGAGTGGTAACCCTTGGTGGATCTGGTGTTTCTCAGACGTCTCTGGCAGTCCTGTTAGCGTGGACATCGGGAAGTGCCGCTCCAGCTGCCCATCCCAGCAGATCAGCTCCCTCCACCTCAGCATCCCAGGGCTCTCCAGACAGTCCTCCATGCTTGATTTCCTAAGGAGCGGGAAGGTGAGTGCTTGGGGCAGGGGGAGGGTCAGGTTCTGGTGACTGGAGCTGTGGTTTTATACATGTTTGAAAAGACCTGCTTTTGCCTTCTGAGAAAATCCATCACTGAGTCTCTCATCCTCCCCTGGCCCAAGCAGTGGCTTGTGGAGGCGAGACAGATGGAAACTTTCCAGTAGTGTTGGATACCTCGGGGCATAGGAAGAGCAGAACTCAGCTAGGGAAGGGGTTGTGGCAGTGCCCACCCAGCTGCCCTGGCAGCATCTGAGCATGGTTCTGGCTGCTCACAGCCCCCAGCAGCTCTTTCAGCCACCTCTGCTGTACCTGAAAGCTGCTTTCTCATGTGCAGAGAGGTTGGAGGCCTGTTTGTGCCTCTTTGAGCAAGACTGACAGGATGTCATTCCCATATGATGTGCCATGTGTCACTCTTAGGAGGGACTTGAAGGAGCCTGTGCATTTGGGGACATGGCTGTGGTGCTCTTCTCATCCCAGGAGAGCTGACGTTGCCTGAAGTCCCATCTCCACTGGGATAAAAGACCCTGGAGAAGGGTGGAAACTCTGGGTGCTGCACAAGTGTGTCCTGTGAGGGATCACCTGTAGCTAAGACAAATCTTACCGTTTGTCTCATTGTTATCAGCGCTGTGACACTGCTCATGCAGCGCCCTCCAGGCAGGCAGGGCGAGAGAAAGAGGAGTAAAAGCTGAGCCAGTTCCAGGTTGGGAGGTTTGTGTCAGGAGCTGATGCTGGAGGCTGTTTCCTGTGCTGTGGGAGTGTCCCTTGGCCCTGTCCTGTGCCTCTGCAGGTGAGAGCCCCACGTTCCTTTCCCAGGGGGTCCAGCTGTGAGCCAGCCCAGCTGTACCTGGAGCTCCTTGAAGGCCTTGGGGAGGTAGAGGTAGAGGTAGAGGGCTGCCACAGCAGCACCTGCCCTGAGCAGTCTTCAGCTCCTGGCCCTGAAAACTTCTTTCCAGGCTCTCCCTGGGAGAGTCTCACGATTGACGTGGGGAAATGCTCTGACCCAACATACAGTGCAGATATGAACAAGGGAGAGCTCCTCTTCCTCCCTCCCTCGCTCGCTCGCTCCCTCCCTCCCTCTGGGAATATGGGAATGAGCCCTCTTGTGTGACCAGCACCAATGTCCAAGCTCAGGGCACCCAGTCTGCTGAGCAGAGCCTCTGCCTTTGGGCAGGGGGAGTGTTTGGGAGTATTGGGATTGTGTTTTGGGGTTGAGTTTCCTGTTGCTGGGCCTTCATGACACAGGTCTGCAAGCACAATGGTAATTCTTTGCCATGTGCATGGGTGAGGATGGTGATACAACCACGTTATATACAGGGAAACGTCCACTAGCCAGAGGGCATGGAATCAGAGTAACCCAGGCTGGGAGGGACCTCGGGGGTCTCTGCTCCAACCCTCCCAATCAAAGCAAGGAAAGCAATCTGATGATAACAGCTCTGCTGGAAACAGAGCCCTGGAAATGCAATTTCCTTACTGACAGTCTGAAATGCCCTTTTAGTACCAGTGAACTACACTGATGGTTCAAAAATCACTTGGAAATGGAAACTCCAAACTAAATCATTCCAGATGAGTCAAAACCTCCCACTGGGACAAAACTGAACTTGTTCATTGTGAACTGGTGAGTTTTCTTGTGAGTTCACTCATAAAATAACCCAAGACATCAGTGGAGATGAACTGATTTTATCAGAATTGAAAGTGGTGTTGAAATAATTTACCACAACTGTTTGACAAATTCCATTGTCCTGGAATTTGCTGATGTAATTTTTTTGGCATTTCTAAACCCCAATCCCCTCAAACCTCCTAGCAGCTGCTGTGGCAGGGCTGTGGCACCGCCACTAGAGAGGGACAGAGACCGCGGGAGTGCTAAATTGAGCCCGGAGAGGAGCACAGGGGCCTAGGAATTCATTCCACGATTCTCTGAGCTGGAGGGACCGGGAGTGGGCGGCGGAGCACCCCCCCGAGGGCTCTGCCTGAGGCCAGGTCCCCTCCCAGGGCTGCGCCAGGAGCCCCACAGCCCTGCACAGGCGGCAGCAGCAGCTGGTTATCCAGCTGCAAGTGGAAAAGGCAATTAGGCAGCGTGAAGTGCTTTCTTCCAGAGCTGGGAGAATCAGCATTTACTTCCCAGACGTGTTAGTGGAAGGTGCTGGACGATTCTGTTGCCCCAGGGAGGGGAATTCATGGAGTGGGGAGGGAGAATGTCAGTCATGGTAATAGCCCAGGGCTGGCAAATGTGGACTCACCTCTGTCCTAGGGCAGGTCTCTGCACTTTCCTTCTGGATCCTCCCGCATAAAGTCGGGCTGATACTTTCAGTGTCATGGTAAAGACTTGGAAACATCGGAGGAATGAATGAGGCGGGGCTGGAGAGGGATGTTAAAATCTCACCCAGAAATACTGACTTCCAGAAATCCGTTGTCATTTTGTGTCCCACTCTTAAGGCATCCCAGAGATACTTGCTTTCAGAAATCACTTTTCCTTCCGCCGGAAACAGCTCCATCCTGGAACAAAGAAGTCTCCTCCAGCAGCTGCTGAAGTAGTTGGGAGGGAGCAGGAAACTCTCAAAACCCGTTCAAAGCTAGGAGCCAAACACAAATCCCAAAGGATCCATACCCAAAGCTGGGGCAGGGCAGGACCAGGTCCTAGATAGACCCCAAAATCCACCCGGCCATCAGCTCAGTCATCCTTCTCCCCCTTCTCTAGCTCACACAATGGAGATTTTTATCCCTAATTTACTTGATGAGGGGAGAAAAGCCAGGAGATTTAGCACAGAAGCAATATAGTTTCTTTCTGCACAGAACATCAGCTCAGACTGAACCACCAAGGACAGTCTGTGCCTCTGCCCTTCCAAGTAGATGTAGTTGCAGCTGGAGGACCCTTGTCCCTTTTCTCCAGTTGCTGATGCCCTTCCTGGGCCATCAGGACCTGCCACGGTGGCATGTCCTGGTGTGGTGGTGACACAGCAGCAGGGATGTGGTTGTTGGTGAACCACACCCCCTGCTCTCTGCAACCAAACCAGGAATGTCAAATCTAGACAGAACTGCTTTGTGCCCTGAGAATTTTTCATTGAGCTAAAGCTGGAATAGGGAAAGAAAAGGCAAAGCGGGATTTTGTTTTGCACCCCCAGAGCTGGGGCCATTGTCCACCTCACCCTTCCACCCCTCTGGTACCAGCCTTCCTTCATCCTACACCCCAGAACTGAGGCATCCCTTTCCCTTCCCTTCCCTTCCCTTCCCTTCCCTTCCCTTCCCTTCCCTTCCCTTCCCTTCCCTTCCCTTCCCTTCCCTTCCCTTCCCTTCCCTTCCCTTCCCTTCCCTTCCCTTCCCTTCCCTTCCCTTCCCTTCCCTTCCCTTCCCTTCCCTTCCCTTCCCTTCCCTTCCCTTCCCTTCCCTTCCCTTCCCTTCCCTTCCCTTCCCTTCCCTTCCCTTCCCTTCCCTTCCCTCTTTTCCCCACCCCACGGTGGCAGATGCCACACCTGGTGCTCCTGTGGGGAGCCCAGTGCAGAGCAAACCCTTTGGAGGGGCCTGGGGAATGAATCTCCGGCACAGCCCATAATACTGGCTCTAGCATCTGAAGCCCTTTCAGGCGCAGTCCCTAGCAGATCCAGAGGGAAATGCTGAATGAGTAAATGCTAAATCACATTCCCCCATCCCTGGTGTGAGAGTGTGGCTCTGGGAAAAGTGCTGCCATCAATATTTTGTGTTCAAATACAGTTTTTCTAGAGATAACATGGAGTGGCTTGTACTCACTCCCCAGAACTGGGGCTTTCGCAGGGTCAGGGACAGCAGTCACAAGTTACACCTACAGTAGCCTCCCTTTCCTCAAGGCCTGAAACTGGGATGGAGGAACAAAACCTACCACTAAGGCCCTGAGCTGGTGAAGGAATGAGCCCCAAACTCCCAGCTGGGGCCCTGACACAGAGAACAGCCTTTTCCAGTGGGTGCTGAATGCCAAAAGCTGGATGGTCTGTGCTGTTGCCGCAGGAAGCTCGGGTGCAGCTCCAGGTTAATTTTTCTTCTTGTTTCCTTGCAGATGGACTTTTCTGTGTGCCCACAAATTTCTGCACTGCTCTGGTCAAAAACCCACATGGTGAGGAGGTGGTTCAGATACTGGAGAACTGTGAAATGAAGGAAAAGTGCTATTGCATTTCCCAGGTGGAATATTATTATGAAATTGTCCAGAGCTCTGCAGGACACAGGGAGGTAGGTTTCCAGGGGTTTGGCTCCTCTCTGGTGGGCTCAGCTGGATCCTCATGTGGGGTTTGAGCTGCTGGGTGGATGCTCTAACATTGGCAGCTTCACACTAGCACCAAACTAGTGTGGTAAAAAGCTCACATTTGTATTCTCTAATGCTATATAAATGTATTTTGCTGCCACTAATTCGTGCATAAATCAGGGCCATAAAGGAACAAATGGCTTTTTCTTTGGAGTGAGGGTTTATTTAAAAAATAATTAAGGAACAATAATATTTATTTCAAAAAATATTTAGTTGTTAGATATGTTTTCAGTTTAACAGAGACTCTACTGTATCTGAGTACAGCTTTGTGGACAGGAACCTCTGACTCTGACCGAAAAAACACTGCTATGCTCCCCACAAAATACTTCTTACCATCTGTGCCTTGCTGCTGCCTTTCTTTGGGGATGGATGCCTCTTCCTGAGGCTGGAGGGAGGGTAGAGGGTCCTGGGGTGTCCCTGCTGAGGTGCTGCAGGGGACTTTTGTGCCTTTGTTTTGCAAATCTTTGCAGGAAATCGGTGTGGGAGGGTGCTTGGGCAGCTGCTCCTCGGGGAATCCCTGCTTGCTTAGGTAAGCACAGCTGCCAGGCTCCATCCCCTCTCCCTCCCGCACATTCGCATCCCGGGCCAGGTGTGAGCTGCCCCTGTCCTCTCACCCAACGCATCTGCCGGTGTGGAGGGGACACGGAGCAGGGTTTGGGTAGCACCCCCAGCTCACCCACCGTGCTGTGCTGTGCTGTGCCGGGGGGAAGAGCCAGACCTACCGTGATGGGGCTGAATTTGGCAGGTGATTACAGAGCCTGTGGGGTCCCAGGACAGCAGACACAGATCCTGACAGTGGCTTCTGCAGCCTGGAGTGTGCCATTCCTGTCCCTCACCTGCTGGCAAAGCTGTGGGGCAGGAAGAGTAGGGGGTTGCTGGGGCAGGGTGGGTCCAGGCAGTTGTTTCAGGCTGAAGGGGCAGCACTATGTGTTGATTGTAGATATAAAAATATGAGTCCCCAGCACAGGAAGGACACAGGCAAGTTGGAGCGAGTCCAGAGGAGGCCACAGAGATGCTCCAAAGGCTGGAGCCCCTCTGCTCTGGGGACAGGCTGGGAGAGCTGGGGGTGTTCACCTGGAGAAGAGAAGGCTCTGAGGAGAGTTCAGAGCCCCTTGCAGGGCCTAAAGGGTCTCCAGGAGAGCTGGAGAGGGACTGGGACAAGGCATGAAGGGACAGGACAAGGGGAACGGCTTCCCATTGCCAGAGGGCAGGGTTAGATTGGACATTGGAAAGAAATTCTTGGCTGTCAGGGTGGTGAGGCCCTGGTACAGGTTTCCCAAAGCAGCTGTGGCTGCCTCATCCCTGCGAGTGTTCCAGGCCAGGTTGGATTGGGCTTGGGATAGCACCCTGGGATAGTGGAAGGTTTCCCTGCCCAGGGGCAGGAGTTGGGGTGAGATGAGCTTTAAGGTCCCTTCCAACCCAAACCATTCTGGGATTCTTTGCATGCAAAGGGAAGCAAATCAAACCATGCAGGAAGAAAGACCTGCTCTGCTCAGCAGAGGGAGGTGACAGTTCATGAGTTACTCCAGGAGTAAGGAATAGGTGCTGCAGGAAAAAAGCTGCCTCTCTTCTCCCCCATCCTCTCTTCTCCATCCATCCCCATCAGTAGATGCTACTCCAGAGCATCTACCCTTTTCCTGAGCGTGAACAGAAGATCCAGGATGTGGGGGGCCAGTGGTGTACTGGGGATATACTGGTTTTCCTTTGCACTGGGAGTCTATTGGGGATGTACTGTTTTTTCTCTAACTGCGGGGAGACACAAGACAGAGAGGAATGCCTGGTTTGGGCACAAGCTACCCCGAAAGGCTGTGGCCCTCACGGCTATGATATGCACAGGTTCCAGAGCCGTCGGGACCAAGTCCGCACCGTCGGTGCCATCCGGGAGTGCAAGTGCCAGGGATAGCGGGGCTGGAAGCTGCGGGTGGGGCTCCTGGAGACCCCGCCAGACTGTCTGTAGGATATGCAAATGAGAGAAGGCTAATTTTGAATAAAAGCTACTTTAACCAGTGGGTATAAATGAACTCTCTACAAAATGTTTTGCAGCTTGTAAAATAAACATCATGGGCAATTTGCAGGTCCTTGGGGATCCCCTGTGCAGCTCCGCGGCCCCTCTACATCCAGTAACCCAGGAGGACGCAGCCGTCTGGCACGGGCTAGGGTGTGCACGGCTTGTCTGCTCCCGGTTACAAACTATGGAGCCGGCGACAGGAGAGGGAACCAGGAGCTGGGCATGTTGGGGCAGAGCTGTCTCCTCTGCAGGCACCCCCAGATATCCTGTGGAACATACCGCTGGTGACCTGGGAAGAGAAGGGAAAGGATCCCGGGGATACAGTTTCCTCTCTCCATTAAGACCAGCCGGTCGGTGCCGCCGTGCCTGTTCTGCATAATTAACAGCCCATTGAGTTGGAATAAACAGTAGGCACCGCTGGACATTAGCCTTCACCTTGTCTCCCATCAGGTGGTCCTAGCAGGCCTTCAGCCTGTTGATGAATTAGTTAATTAATGCTAATTTTTTCCGTTCACTCCCATGGCAGCTGTACAGTGTGTCATGTCCACCTGCACCAGCTTGGTTTCTCTGTGATTGGGAAACAAGACCTAAAGAATTGGCTTTTATCTCACTACCCGGATATTTCATTAAATTCAAGCATTCAAGAATTAGCAGTAAATGTCTTTTTAATTCCCAGGAAACGAATAGCCTTAAAAAAAAAAAAAAAAACCACACACACACAAAAAAACCCCAAAACAAAACACCAAACCAAAAAAAAACTGGATTAGGGTCCTGCTGTGGTGTGACCCCACAGCCCGGGGCCGCATCACCGCCGGGTCCGCTGCTAGAACCTGCTCTGCCCCGTGGCCTCGGCTCCCCGACAGGACACACAGCCTGGGCTACCCCCACGAAGAGAGGGGACCCCGGGCATCCCACCCTGCACCCCTGACAGGGACATGGTATGGGGACGCCGAGCCCCGTCCACGATCCTCGCTCTCAGCAGCGGCTGCGAGAGGGGCAGCACGAGCTGCTGCGGCAGGACCGGGATGGGAAGGGAATGCTCATCTTGATGGGCTGCATTCCTCCACACAAAGGTCCTCCAATTTATCCCATTAGTGCCGTCATTAAAATCCAGTTAGTCTCCTACGGAGAGCAAATGCAGCCCAGCCAAGACCCTGGCAAGGGGCTGGTGGCCCATGGCCCCTGTTTCCCCTACAGCCCTGGGCGTGCCTGGTGAGCCGTCCTCCTTCCCGCTTGTGTACTGGGGCTAATTGATGCAGGAGGCCCGGGAGCCGGGCTTCTCACCTTGTTAGCATGGCAATTAGCTCTCTTTACCCTCCTGATTGCCCCTGTGCATATTTCACTTCAGTTCAGCTTTCCAGTGAGTTATAAATGCAGCACCAGGGAGGCCGGGGAAGTTGGGCAGGGACAGAGAGCAGAGAGTCATGCTGGGGGCTGTCCTGCTGCTGCTGGCCCTGGCCCAGACGGCATGCCCGAGCCCAGCCAGCGTGGCGAGCCGGCGGGCTGAGGCGCTGAAGAAACTCCTGGAAGTCTTTGGCATGGAAGACCCTCCGGCCCCCCCAACTCACTTCAAGCAGCCGCCCCAGTACATGGTGGATCTATTCAACACTGTCGCCAATGCGGATGGTGTCACCAAGAACCCTGACATCCTGGAGGGCAACACTGTCCGCAGCTTCCTGGATAAAAGTAAGGGCAGGCGGGGGGCTGTGGTGCTGGGATGCAGGGACGCAGCTGTGGGGAAGGGCTGAACGTGGCTGCTGGCAGTGCCGCCCCTGGTTTTGCTATTCTAAACGTATCCTCTCCAGCTCACAGCGAGGAGATGCGGTTCCTGTTTGTCCTCTCCAGCGTGGCCAAGAATGAGAAGATCCTGACGGCAGAGCTGCACCTCTTCCGCCTCTGGCCGAGGGTCACAGATCGGCCCAAAAGGCACCACTTCTGCCAGGTGAGGAGAGGGATGGGGATGGGGCTGTCCCCCAGCCTGTGCCCAGGGATGCCACTGGCACACTGGGGTCATTTGCCTGCTGTGGGAACTTGGCCTGGCTCTAGGATCACATGAACAAATGTTTCACAGAGAATTACAATGATTTAACTGTGACAGGTTCTTAAATATCCTTCTGGCTTGTGCAAACATCAGCAAAGGCACACCAAGGTTGTTAAAGATCCATGCTGACAATTTCCCATCTCCCCCCACACCTCTGTCCAGGGTCAACCCCTTGGGCAGAATACACCGGGGTGACCACTTTTTGCCTTCTGCAGGTCAGTGTGTACCAGGTGCTGGAGAAAGACAAGCCAGACACCCCTGAAGGGAAGAAGCTGCTGGCAGCACGGCTTGTCTCATTGCAAACCTCGGGCTGGGAGGTCTTTGCCATCACACCAGCTGTGAGTCACTTTTCCTCTGTTTTGCACAGCACTGAGGGAATCCTGGGGTTCACATGCAGGAGGTTGTTAACCCATTTCACCCCCAGCAGCCTTTCAGACTCCAGTGTAGTTTCCTGTCTGCAGTCTCTGCAGTGATGTGGGGATACAGCTTCTGAGAGGGGGAGGGAAAATGTCCTGCCAAGAGCCCTGGGGGCTGCTTCATCCTTCCCTGAACTTGTCTCACTGCTCTGCAGGGAATGCTGGTGCTTGTTCCTGCCAGTGTCCCCTGTGCTGTAGCCTCGGAGCAACCCCTTCCCATGGCACACAGAATGTGGCCTCAGAGGGGTCCTGGCTTATGATGTCCTGTTGCTGGCCTGGGACCTGCCGGTGGGGACACCAGTGCAGTGCCTGTCCCGGTTCATGGTAACACTGGTTTGGTTCCCCAGGTTCGTGACTGGACTGAAGATGAAAGCAGCAACCAGGGTTTGCTGGTGACTGTCCAGGGCCTCGGGGGGAGCCCACTCAACCCCCCACCACTGCAGTTTGCATCTGGCCGGGGCCACCATGAGAGCAAGAAGCCCATGTTGGTCCTTTTCACAGACGATGGGCGCCGCGGAGCATCGCTGCCCACAGCTGGCTTCCCAGGTGGGTCACACATGCCTGGCATGACTCCCTTGGTGCCAACATCCCTTTCCCAGGGGGTGCTCCCCACATGTGAGCTCCTCAAATCCAAACTTCCTTCCCTGGCTGATGGGAGAGGCTCTCTCCTTTCTGGTGTAGCCTCCTCAGGGGTATTACCTGCTTGCAGTTGTGAAGCTGGATTTGAGTTTGGCCGTAAGACTGAGGCTGTCACCTCCTGGTGGCTCTGTCTGGGCAGGTAACAAGCTGTGACCAGAGGGTTGCAGACAAAACCTGTGGGGAGGGGTGGCTGGGAGGGCTGCAGTATTTTCTCACTCCACCCAGGCTCACACAGTGGCCAATGGCATCGGATGCTCCTTTCTGACAGATTTAAAGCCTCAGGCTCCTGATCTCCCTGCCAAGATGCCGGTGCCCCAGCTGGGCAGGTCACGCAGTACACGCTCGCTGGACCGGCTTAAGCCCTGCCAGAGGCATCCCTTGTCCGTGGACTTCGAGGAGATTGGTTGGTCTGGCTGGATCATCTCACCACGGGGGTACAACGCCTTCCACTGCAAAGGCTCCTGCCCCTTCCCTCTGGGCGAGAACATGCGTCCAACGAACCACGCCACGGTGCAGTCCATCATCAATGCCCTGAAGCTGAGCGAGGGTGTCAGCAGCCCCTGCTGTGTGCCTGACAAGCTCTACTCCATCAACCTCCTCTACTTCGATGATGATGAGAATGTGGTCCTCAAGCAGTACGATGACATGGTGGCTGGGAGCTGCGGCTGTCACTGAGGCAGGAGGAGCAGGGGGCTGGAAACACCACTGCAGTGGAGGCTGCACCTACTCCCTCCAGAGCATCAGTGGTGTCTCTGTCCCACAAACCCTCTAAAAGAGAATGGGACGAGCAAAGCAAGGGGATGCTGGGTCTGTCCTGGATGGTGTCAGCCCCTGACTGGGCCAGCCCAGGAAGGCTTAGAGTCAAGCTCTGATTAAATCAACCCGAAGGAGCCGGCATGAACCAGCAGCCCCAGGGCAGCAGCTCCATTTTGGGATGCCCTGTGCAGGGTCATGGGTGTCCCTGCCCATGCAGAGGCTCCTGCAGGCTGTACCATATGTATATAGCAAGAGCACTAATATATGACAAATGTCGTCTGTACAGTGTCCTGTAAATGTCTGTACATTCCTGCATTGCTGTGACTTGTAAAATTAATTCAGAGCAATTATTTAAAAGTTACATTCTCCAAAGGCTGCCTGTGGACTGTGAACTGCTGCCAGGAACAGGGCAAGCAGACATCTCACAGGCACAGGGAAGGGAGTGTACATGGAGGGATGAAGATCAGCAGCACAGTCTCCAGGGATAAGGGTATGAGGCTGGTGTGCCCCATTCTTTGAAAGCTGAATGATCTCAGGATCCATCAGCCTGCAACTGGGGGTGCAGGGAGATGAGCAGGTGATGGGGGTGCTTGGAGGAATGTGGTGACCGGGTCTGGGGTGGGATGGGGGTGTGTATAGAGGTGCCTGGAGCTGATGCTGCTGGGGTAGGTGGGTGGTGACTATCGTGGTTTAACTCCAGATGGCAACAACACAACACACAGCCACTGGCCTCCCCCCTCTGCCCTGGTGGGATGGGGAGGAGAATCAGAAGAAAAGGTAAAACCTGTGTGTTGAGATAAGGAAAGTTAGATAATGGAAATAAAACAAAATATGATAACATTTAATAATATTTGTAATGAAAAAGGAGACACCAAAAGGAGGGAATCATATTCCCCAAGACAGACAAGTGATGCCCAATACCCAGTTGCTGAGCACCTGCTGATATGTGCCCAGCGTGTCTCCTAGCAGCAATCGGCCGCTGGGAGATCAGTGTGTGATCAAAATTATTCTCACCCTGAATCTAAAATACAGCATTGTACCAGCCAGTGGGATGAAAATGAAGTCTATTACAGCTGAAACCAGGACAGTGGGGTGGGAGAGCTCTGGGGGAAGATGGTCAGAGGAAACTGCTGTGCCCAGAGAGAATGTTCCTCGTAGAAGAAAATGGGGTGGAAACCAGAGCTGCCCAACACTGTGGGGCCAGGTCAGTGCTGGGGAGGTGTACAGAGGGCAGGCGTCTATGTGGGTTGCCAGGGAGTGGATGTAGGTGTTGGTGGTCAGGGCAGGGGTCCCCTCACACCTGCTGGCACAGCCCCCTTGTCCCCTGCAGTCCAACTCTCAGTGGGAATGTGGCTGTCCCTGCCAGAGCGTTCAGCTCCTCCAGGTCTCTTTCCAAGCTTCCAACATCAGCAGCTTAGCCACAGTCACAGGCTGATACCAGGAGGCCCCTGGCACCTCTGCATCTCCAAGCCCTGCTCACAAGTGAGTAAATTGCGCCCTGGCCTGCCTGGCAGCAGTTTCTTCTCCCTGCTCATCTGGAAGTCACAGCTGTTGGCCCTTCCCCATGCCAACTCTCCGTGCAGCCCAAGGTCCCTTTCGCCGTCTCATCCAAGGGAAGGGTGTATCTCTTCAGGAGGCCCATTGACTGGACATAGTCCCACACTGGAAGGCAAATCCTTCCCCTGTGCCCCCCCAGACATGTCTTCCATTGCCTCCCATGATGTGAACACAGGGCAGAGCCAACTGGTGTGTCCTCATCGAATGCACGTCCCAGCTCCAGTTCCAATGCACCCAGGCCCAGGCACCTCATTCCAGAACTAATGGACAGACTCATCTGCATCCCTGAGAGACCTGTCCTTGCACTGACGGACTTGTGAATCCTGGGGAGATGTCCCCTCCTCACCCCAAACAATGAGCAGTTTACTGAATCACACACAGTGGCTGGACAAGAATCCATGACAATAAAGGTTTGGGCCTGGTTTATTAAATACCTGTTCCTGGGGGTGCTCTGGCTACAAGCTCTGTATGCCTAGAGTGCCTGTGGGTCCCATCACAGCAGCATCCTGAGTCAGGACTGTGACCCAAACTCCAGGGCAGTGGGAAGAAGAGCAGATTTGGCTGGAAGGATGCATGGCTGAAGCCTTTCCTCTGGGCCTTCACCTAAATCCCCACACTGGACTAGGCCTGGGCTGCTTGGCTGGGAGGGTGTCATGGGGCTCTGGCAGGGGGAGCCTGTGTGTGTCCCACTCAGTGGGAAACAGAGCAGCACGTGCACATGTGTCACACTGGGGTACCTCCCTCAGACAGGTGACAGTTCAGTCCCATCCCTCACTCCCTCATGATGTCAGGGTGCCCCTTGCCTCAGTCCATGGCAGACAAATATCCTGCCCTGGCTGTACAGCTCCTGAGCCACCTCTGACTCATTGCTCTGCGGGACAGCAGTGTCTGGCATGTAGCAGTGAGAGAGGTCCCAGCTGGCAGCAGCTCCTGTGCAACAGCAGAGCCCTGGCACTGTTGTGACTCTGCCCATAGCTCAGAGCCTCCCTGGGGGACAGGACCTACTGGGAGGATGGCCAGGACAGGGGATGTCTGGGGGGTGGGGAGTCTGTGGTCAGTGGTAATAGTGGGGGTCAGCTCTCCAGCACTCTGAGAACTTCCGCAGGACTCGCTCCTTCAAGCGGATCCTCCTGGAAAGCTGAAGTGACTGGCTCATTTCATGGGCCTTCAGCTTGGCATAGTAGTCAGAAAATTTGTTGTAGAGGATAGAGATGGGCATTCCATTGAGGATGATGCCGAAGGAGATGCAGACAAATGCCACCATCCTGCCGAGTATTGTGTCAGGCACAGTGTCTCCATAGCCCACAGTGGAGAGGCTGACCTGTGCAGGGACAGAAAAGGATAAAATCCCACAGGAACAAGCCCAGCAGGCCCTGCTGGCTGGTGCTGGAACTCGCTCCCTCCCACCCCTCTGTAGAGCCACCTGTCCCCTGCAATCAGCACCAGACCCTGACCCTGAGGGCAGCCAGCTGAGCTGTCCCTTCTCCAGAGCCTGCATGGCCACAGCTCCGCTGTCCAGGCTGTGCCCATCGGGTCTGAAGAGCTGAAGAAATGGGCTGGCTGAGTCCTAGAAGCACAGATCAGAGGCCAGACCCTGCTCCCTCATTGCTTTTTGTGTGTCTCTTCAAAGGCAGATGGCCACTCCTGAGCTGAGCCTTCCCCAGCAGTTAGTGTCTGTTGGAGCTTCCTTCTGCTTCAGAACTGTGACTCCAGAGCTTCCTGGCTATGAGCTGCCTGGTCCAAGACAAACAAAGCGTCCTGGAGCCTCCCTCCAGGGGAAACAGGGAATGCCCGGGAATGAACCATGTTTAGTAAATGGGGAGCAGGGCTATGGGGACAGGGTGAGAGCTAAGGCTAGAGAGTTTTGTGCTTGGTAGGGAGCTGTGCTCCTAGGGACAGGCTCAGCCTGTTGAAACACTTGAACATGGTGAAGTTGCTGAGTGATTTTGCCCTTTCTCGAGGAAGGATGAATTTGAAGGAGATAACCTTTGGTGGCCAAAGGGGATTATAAGAGCAGAAGTGATCTGTGAGATCATTTAATCTGTAAATCAAAATGCCCTCATAACCCGTGGCTCTCAAGTGCTTTAGCTGCTCCCCATCTTGGAGGTAATGCCAGGTCTATTATAGTGCTCAGCTCTGCAGAGCTACCAGCTCCTGGCACAAGCAGGGCAGTGAATGGGCATCACACCCCAGTCTGTATCCACTCTCATGATATGGGTTGAGGCACAGTGTGACAATGGGTCCCACATGCAGCCCTGGGTTCCCCATGTCAGACCTACAAGCTCTTGTGCCTCATGAGCTCAGCAGGGCCACAATGCTGCCCAGGCCCCAGGCTGTCCAGGGTGGCTGTCGCCATGCCCACAGGCTGCATCCACTCAACACTTGGGTCCCATAACAGATAAGGCTGAGTGACATCCCCCTTGTTCAACTCAGGCGTGAAGGTTTACAAGCCACCACCTCTGTCGCACCATCCCACCCCAGCACCAGCTTTTGAGCTTCTGAGCTCAGTCTAAACCTCTGATTTCTTTTCTCAGAGCATGCAGGGCTCTGGGTTTCCTTCCGTTACTGGGCTGGTGGGAGGGTTGGGCCCTTCCTGCCTCCTGGCTAGCAGCAGTGGTGAATCCCCTGAGCACCGGGACAGTGCCTACCCATCGAGCCTCCCCCACCCCCTCTGGAAGAAGCTGCTCACACCTTACCGCTGCCCACCACCATGCGCAGGGGATACTGGTGAAGTCAGTGCCGGGGACATCATGTTCCACCGAGTGTATGAGAGCAGAGAAGGTGAAGACCCCCATGGCAATGAAGAGGAGGAGGCAGCAAACCTGCTGGTAGCATTGGCGCATGGTGAAGCTGAAGGCCCGGAGGCCAGTGGAGTGACGTGCCAGCTTGAGGATGCGGAAGATCCTCATGAGCTTGATGAGCTTGAGGACTTTGCCTAGCTTGCTCACATTCTCCACCTTGTGCAGCTCCTCATGGTACTGCATGTCTCCATCATCCAGATTTTCAAAGAGGATCTGGATGTAGAAGGGCAGGATGGCCACCAGGTCTATAGCATTAAATGCTGCCCGCAGAAAGTTCTTGAAGCTGGAGGAGGATATGAGCCGCATGACGTATTCAGAGGTGAAGAAGATGGCACAGATCATCTCCATCTGCTCCATCCACATTTTCCCTGTCTTGTTTTTCATCTCCTCCACTGTGCTCAGTGTCATGCCCACAATGGAGATAAGCACAAAGAAGCTCGACATGACAGCAATGATCTTGGCTGGGACAGAAGAGTACGGGTTCTCAATGAGGTTCCAGACCATCTTCCGAAACCGACCCAGAAATTTGCCATCAAACTGCGCCCCTGACTCCAGGGGCTCCAGTTCTGCCTCCAGTTCCTTCTCTATTTTCAGGTACTCACTGAGTTCATCTCGCTTTTCCTCGAACAGGATCCGGCAGCAGCGTTGGGAGTATTTCAGATGGATTCCCCAGTACTCGATTTCCTCCACAAAGTTACTGGGGCACATCTCATCCATTACCCACAGGACCCCACTGCGGTAGAAGTGGAAGATGTAGTGGAAAATTGAAGGATCTCTATCAAAGAAGTACTCATTCTTCTGCACCAAGTAGTCATCACAGAGCTGCAGCTTCTTCACAGGGTCTGTATAGAGGGCCAGCTTCCCAAGCCGGGTGATGGGATACTGGGCCAGTATCTTGTAAGCTATCTGGAACAACTTGCCACCCACATTAATGTTGAGCAGGTACTTGTTCCTTTGGATGGGAGTCTGGCTATTCTGGTTACAATCTGCCACGTTCTGCATGGAGTTCCATTGCCTTACCAGGCTGTCCTGAGCAAATGGGATGTAGGATTCCTCTTCCTCCGGGGTCTGGCAGTGGCCTTGGTGATCCCCTATCTTCAGGCTGGCCGAGAGACTCGCACGCCTGGTCCGCTGTTGCCTCATGGTGCCCAGTCTTCTGATGCAGTGACTCCTGTTACAGGCTGCAGGACAGCAGCTCTGGCTTCATGGGAACGCTCCCACTGGGCACACACTGACTGGGATGAGTGCTGCAAGCTCAGGGCAGTGGAGTGGCTGCCCGAGGGGCACAGCTGTGTCCTAGTGCCACGTGGCACCTGCCAGGGTCCCAAAGCCGATTGCTGATCAGATTGGGGTTTGCATCGTAGCAGTCGGAGGAGGCCAAGTGCCCGCTTCTTAAGACACTAATGAGATTGAGGCACTAGTCCATTATGTAAGGAACTATTTCTAGCTCTGCACTTCTCTTTTCCTTTATTCTGTTCTTATTAGCTGTTTGCATTTGCTGCATGCTGTTTCCTGGAAGGACATCCATGACAGCAAACTGGAAATAGCACAAACTCGCCTCGATTTACCCTCTGTTGATGGGACAGGAAGGTGCAGACATGCAGGATTTGTATTGGCTTTGTACCCCCACACCAGATGCTGCTCTTGGCACCAGCCATTTGTTAAAGGCTAATGCAGCTGCCCTGGCTGTCATCTGTCACAGCCAGGGAAGGGAGATGGTCATGACCTCTCAGTTCATCCCTGAAGTCTCACAGTGCAGATTTAGAGGGGATGAGGTGAAGGAACCACCTCCACAGAGTGTCCAAGAAGATTCCCTAAGGAAAAGGCTGCCCCTGTGCCCCTGCCCTATACTACCATATTAGCCTTCAGCCCCATGATTAACCCAGGCAGGGGCAGGAACAGGGAACAGGACACGGGAAATGCAAGTATGCAGTAGAAGTTCCTCTGAATTATTGGAACTGAAAAGGAGGAAATAATCCTTTGGATTTGCAAGTAAAAGGGGAACCAAAGTTAAACAGGCTGATCTTTGAGGTCTTATCCTGGAATACAATCTTACTTCAACATGTAAAACATCACAATGATCTCCATGAACTGGTCTAATTAAATACAGAGATGTGGAGCACTAAGGATGCTCCTGGCTTGAAAAGCAGCTCGGGCTCCACTACAATTAAAGTCTCTGAGCCTGGGGATTAGAAAAACAAACACTTCTAGCACCAGACAGAGGAAGGGAAATTGCTGTCAGAAACACAGCCCAAAATTTTGGCACAAGATCCATAAAATGTGTTTCTTTCAACTCTGAAGCACTCAGGGAGCAAAAAGCAAAACCTGCAATGTCTTGTGAGTTTTCCCCAGGGCCTTACTCCCCATCAGACAGAGCAAGCGCTCTGCCTTGTACCACAGAACAGCTGGGCTCAGCTCAGAGGGCTGCACCTGCAGCTCAGAGTATGATCTGGGAATGGCTGGTGTCAGCTGACCTTGGCCACATGGCCCTGCCAGCACCAGCCCCTTCAATTGGCTCTGCCCTGTCCTGCCGGGACTCCTGGAGCCCTTCCCACCCCGCAGTGCTCCTCACTTCGTGCTCTGCTCCGGCAAAGAAGGGACAAGTTCAGGCATTTTTTTTCACCTTGCTTTTGGCTGAGCTCCCCACTTGTCCCCAGTTCAGCATCTGTGGCATCTGTTCCTCCTGTCCCCACCCTCTCGTTCTGCTCCATTTGTTTTGCTCCTGTATTTAACTTTCTCTGCTACAGCTGGTGTGTGCTGGAGTTGCCTCTGTCCCAGGCAGGCACAGCAGCACTGGCTTCCCCACAGTGACCCATGCCAGCCCACCCACCCTAAGTCCTCTTCTCCAGGATGTGACAATCCAAAGGTGATGCAGTCCCTGGCCTCCCAAATACAAAATCCATGCAAATGCACATATCCAGGAAAATGAAACACTCCAGAACTTGTTAATTTCACATTCTTTATTCTCCTGTGTCAGTCAACACAGCTATCTCTGCCTGTCCCTATGGAAACAGAAGGTTGTGTGTGTGCCCTTGCAAATGACTCCTTGGTACTAAAAATAGCAGCCCTGGAATAATTCAGGACTCCATACCACATATAGAAGTTTCTCCCGTGGGGTATGGTAGCACTCACACGCTATCCAGGAGTGGAAGACTCCTACTCCAAGGCTCATGACTGGTGTCTGCTTGGCAAGCTAAGTTCCGACCTTCAAGACACAGAGGTCAGCAGCCAAGGCAGCAGCTTGGCGCACTTAGTGAACACCTGTGCAAGGTGCACGTGGCCAACACTGAACCAGAGGCACTGGGCACCAATCTGCCCCTGCACAGTCAGTTCTGAGAGGTGCATAGCACTGAGTCCTTTGGCCAGGGCCCCCTGTGCCACACAGACAGTGTCTGACCCAAGACATGACATATTTCCAGAGACACCTCACTAGACCAAGATGCTGAGAGCCCTGTCCAGCTTGATCTCAGGGATGGGGCAGTCACAGCTGCTCTGGGCAATCTGTGCCAGGGCCTCACCATAAAACCCCCCTTCATGTCCTACCTAAGCCCACTTTCTTGTCAGTTTGTATCCGTTGCCCCTTGTCCTTACAGGCCTTGGTGAAAGCCCCTCTCCATCTTTCTTACAATCCACCTTTAGACACAGACAAGACACAAGACTCCCCAGAGCTGTCTCTTCTCCAGGGTTTGCCCAAACAAAGGTGCAGGACCTTATCAAACTTCATGAGGTTCCTGTGGGCCTGAAGGTCCCTCTGGATGACATCCCCCTCCCCAGCTGCACTCTTCAGCCTGGTCTCATCCTCAGACTGGCTGAGGGTCCACTTGATCCCACTCTATGCACCACTGATGAAAACACAGAATAGCACTGATCTCAGTAGGGATTCTTGAAGGACACCACTCATGTCAGAACAGTTTTAAGGAAGACACCATTAAGAGTATTAAGAGGAGCCCCATGCAGCATTCAGCACTGGGGTGAGCAGAGCAGGTCTGCCAAAGGTGGAGATGTTTGTGGAAGGGAGTGTGAGAGGAGCTGCCAGCCCAGGGGCTCCTTGCCCCACATGGGCTTGGGTGACAGTACAGCAAAGCCAGAGCAACTGTCACCTCCATGGTGGCACTGTCAGTAAAAGCCTCCCATGCACAGGACTGAGTAGCATCAAACTGCAGTGCAAACATGGAGTATTTGTCTGATCTGTACAGCCAGTAAGTGCCTATGGAAATAAGTGAGAAAGCTCCTGTTCCTTGACAAAATCCAGGGGAAAGGATGGGGCAGATGAAAAAAGACTCTTAGCTGGAAGTGGAAGGAGATGGTTGAATAGCACCTGACATTTCAAGGAGAAAAACATCTTTGGGTCCAAGGCAACTGGTGGGCATCAGCAGTTAACGACTGTCATGCAGAACAACAAAGACATTTCTATCACTTTTGGGAGGGCTGATGTCACAGTGCAAGGTAAGGTCCTGTGCTATTTCTGGAGCCAAGGTAGTCCCACAGTCTAAAATCCATTTACAAAGGGAGCATCCACTTCATATTCCAATGTAACAACCCAGATTTGAGAGCTGATGTCCAATTCAGTCAGGCTCTGTGGTGAGCAGGAGACAGACCAGGCTAGTCCTACCTTATCATCTTGAGATAAGGATCCCTGTTACAAAGCCAGAAAAACACCTGGTTACTGACAGTCCTTTGGGAAGAAACCTAGTTTGACTTCAATTTATGCAAAGTGGAGGAAAAAGTCCCACACCAGATCAGTATCTCAGCAAGACTGCTCCATGTCCTTGGCAGCAGGGAGCAAAGGGGAGAGTTCTGCTGCTGCAGGGCAGACTGAAACCCCATGTACCTGATTGGTAACCATCACGGAAAGGGGAGCTTTTTCCCAAAGGGGAAAGCTCTAGAAGCCAGAAACACAGGGCAAGAAGGAATGTCTCCCTCAGGTACACAGAGCACAGCAAAACACTTACCCTTCAGGGAAAGGAGCCTTTCTGGCTCTTGTCAGGCATCAGCTGTTCACTGGATGCTTTTTCAAGACTGAAGGTGTCAGATCTGCATTTTGCTTTGGACAGACCCCACACAGCAATAGAACCTGCAGCTACCAGGATGATCAGGAGCTCTGGAGAGTGCACAAGCAGAGACCCACTCACTGGCCTGGTCCTGGGACAGATCTGCTGCTCAGCACCATGAGTCAACAACCAAAGATGAGCAGTGTCCCTCAAGGGCAAGGGACAGACAGAGAGGAGGTGAGCTATGGCCAGATCACATGGAATGGCCTTTCCACGGACACAATACACCCAAGGCAGAGCAATAATTAAGCTGTGATGTCAGGCCTTCCTTAGCCCTCCCAGCCCAGCAAAAGCAGCTACTGATACAGGTCTGGAATTGACCCCATCAGGATACTCAATTTATAGCTCAAGGAGGGTAGGTCCAAGACCATGTGCAGCACTCTTGAGACTCACATACCTGCAACAATCAAGATCCATGTGTAACCTTGACTCCTTGATGGCACAGAGACCTCAGGCACAGCTGAAGGCTCTGTGAGGAGAGAGAAACAAGACCATGAGGCTTGCAACTCACCTTATGGTCAGCACTCAAAGCAGTCTTCAATCCACAACTGGCTGAGTTCCCAGCTCACATCAAGGGCACCAAGAGGCCTTTTTCAATTTAAGCAAAACCTTATCTGCGGCTACTGAGATTAAACCCACACTGGAGGAAAAAAGTCCTACTGGAAAAGGATAACAGGGAAAGGTGGGAAATTTCTAAGCTGGAGCTGGAACTGCAGTATCCCAGCCTGTCCTCATGGCACTGAGAAGCCACAGGTAAAACCAAAATGCAGCTCTTCACCTCACCTGCCAATTGAACAGGTGCAGGCGTCAAACCCAAACCCAGTCTCTCACGCCTGCAGTAATCCCCCTCCTCTCCACACCCTCGGGTGAGGGAAGCCAGAAGTGCCATCCCAAGCATCCCAGACAGGCAATGGGTCTGACAAAGGATGCTCCAGAGCCGAGTAGCTCTGGGTGCAGACACAGCCGGACACAAGCCCAGACACGGTGTCTTGCAGCCCCTGGTCAGCCCTGATGGCCCAGAACTTCCTCCTCATCCTTCTTCCCTTCAGCCTGCCCCTTCCCCAGAGATCAGAGGAGTGCGGGAGGTGGAGAGATTCCAGTGTCTTCTCGAAGCAGCTGCTAGGAATTGCATGTTCTGGAAGAAGGAAGGAAGTACTTCAAAGGCCCTTCCTGAGGGAGCACTGGGGGGCGTCATCGCTGTCCCCACCAGAGGAAGCTGAAGGTGCGGATCCTCCATAGCGCTTCCTCCACTCACAGTGACCCGCGGTGACCGCAGCTGCCCCGGATCGGCTAGAGATGGCGGGGAACAAAGGGTTCGGTCCGGCTTGCCGCCCCCGCCCGCATCCGCATACCTGCGCTGCCGGTGGGCGGCACCGCCGAGCTCCTCGCTGGGGTCACCACGGGGCCGCCGGGACTCGGCTCCACCGCGGTCGTGGTCTCGCAGCCCCACTCGTCCCCGTCGTCCTCACAGTCGGGGTGGCCGTCGCAGCGCCAGTCCTGAGGGAAGCAGGGCGCGTCGGGCGCGCACTGGAACTGGTCCGGACGGCAGCGAGACAGGGCGGCTGCGGGGGACGGGCGCGTGAGGGGAGGCCAGGGGCCCCAGCGGGGGAGAGCTCCCCCCGCGCCCCACAACGAGGGACTCCGCGCGCGGAGCGCACGAGGGCTCCAGCCAATGAGAGCGAAGGGCGTGCGCGGGGAACCAATGGGCACCGCCCGGCCGGCCGCTCCCCCAGCTCACCGTTGCCTGACGAGAGCGGCAGAACCGGCAGCACCAGCGGCAGCAGCAGCAGCAGCACTGGGAGCCCCAGCGGCAGAAGTCGCAGCCCAGCCATGCCACGGGCCCGCACCAGAGGGACTCGCTGGGGCCACCGCGCCGCTACAAACGCAGAGAGCGCTAGAAAAGCGCGTGCGCTCTAGCCCTACTTCCACCAATGGGGTGCTCGCGAAGGCGGGGCGCGGGCCCTTGGGGAGGCCCCGCCCACCTCCCATGAGCTTCGGGGCGGTGTCACGTGATCGGGGGAGCGGCCCGCTCAGCCCGAGGGGCGCTCCCGGCAGCAGCCGAGCCAGCTCCGCAGCTGTGCCTGTTCCAGCCTGCCGTGGAGCCAGCGCACGGAGCAGCCACGGCCGGCTGAGCCTCTTCCCAGCTCCAGGAACAGCCAGGCTTTCCCGCAGTTCCCTGGAAATCCATCAGCACCGTGGTCAGCAGTGACCTGCTGTCCCCGGGGAGGGGCTGGACTGCGCTCTGCTGGACCGAGCAGGTTTAGGTCACAGCAGAACAGTGGCACTGGTCGGCGGGGCGGGGGGGGGGGGAGGAATGCCCCGAGGCTGGTGAACTTTTCACGAAAAGCCTGGGCACAGGGGGGAGCCCTGTGAGCAACGCTATGCTTTACTCAGCTTTGCTCTTCACTGACTCACTAGAGCTTACAAATGCGCCTGTGCTGTGTCACTATTCCAACCAACGAAATACACAGGTATTAAACAGCAGTAACTTGAAGAAATCAAATACAATAGACAAAATCAGGGGTAGTAATTACAGCTTTATATACATTTATTAATCAGACATCAGCTCCCTCCAGCAGTCTGGAGCCACATCCAGCACAGTGTCCCCATCAGAGCTGCTCTGGAACCACCTGTGCCCATCATACAGCCTCAGCTCACTCCCTGCTCACAAGTAGGGCTCGTCCTTGGAAATTTCCCACTTCCGAAGCGGTGGTCCTGGTGTCACTGGTTTCTTCCCTATTGTTGTCACTGCAGCGCCTGAACTGGGGTAGAGAAAGGAAGAGAGAAAGAGGTTTTAGCAATACTCTGGAATCACACTTGAATTTGATCAGAAGTCCATGATGCTTAGTGCTGGAGGTGTTTGTTAATCAGAGTCCCAGAATGGTTTGGAATTGGGTGGGACTTTAAACCCTACCTGTCATGGGCAGGGACACCTTCCACTATCCCGGGTTGCTCCAAGCCCTGTCCAACATTGAACACCTCCAAGGATGGGGTTAGCCACAGCTTCTCTGGGAAATCGTGCCAGGGCCTCACCACCCTCACAGCCAAGAATTTCCTCCCAATATCCCATCTAGCCCTGCCCTCTGGCAACGGGAAGCCATTCCCCCTTGTCCTGTCCCTCCAGGCCCTTGTCCCAAGTTCTCTTCCAGCTCTCCTGGAGCCTCTCTAGGCCCTGCAAGAGGCTCTGAAGTCTCCCTGGAGCCTTCTCCAGGTGAACACCCCAAGCTCTCCCAGCCTGGTTCCAGAGCTGAGGGGCTCCAGCCCTCGAAGCATCTCTGTGGCTTCCTTTGGACTCATTGCAACAGGTCCTTTCTTGGGCACCCCAGAGCTAGACACAGATGCTCTAGGTGGGGGTCTCACCAAAGCAAATGAACTTCCTGCCGCTGAACTGCCGCTGGGCCTGTTCTGTGTTCCTGGTACAAATCAGACCCCGCTCCGCGGCGGCAGCGACGTAGAATCGCCCGCGTCAGACCTACCTGCTGGCCTGTGACCCCGCAGGCAGGGTTCTCTGCGCCGCCGCCGCCACCACCATGGGAGGGAACGACTCCCGCCGCCCGTCCCGGCTGCAGTAATAGTTATCGGCGAATTTGTGGCTGGGGCCCACCGGGAGCCGCGGCGGCGGCTGGGTCCTAGGCAGAGAACGACCCGGGCGTCAGCGGCGGAACCGGGGTGGGGGCGGCTCAGCGCCCCACCCGCCGCCCGGCCCGGCCCGGCCCCGGCACCTGTTAGCGATCTCCTCATAGCGCAGCTGCAGCTTCGCCTGGAGATCCCGCTGCAAGACAAGGCCAAAGCAGCTCAGGCGGGGCTGCCGCCTTCCGCCGGAGGCTCCACGGAGTTTGGGGCGCAGCGCAGCGTCCCGCGGGGCAGAGGAGCCCCGAACCTGGGGCTGTTCTTACCCCTGCCAGGAAGTTGCGGAGCCGCTGGATCAGACGAGTTGCCGTCGCCATCTTGGCCGCAGTGAAGGGCAGGGGCGCGGGGGGCGCCGTGAGCGCGCACGCGAAACGCTGGGTCTCGCGAGATTTCGAGCTATATAAGCCGAGGCGGGGCCTTCCCCTCCTCCTCTTCCGCGCCCCGGAGCCGCCATGGACACGAGTCGCGTGCAGCCCATCAAGCTGGCCAGGGTTGGTATGGGGGTCCAGGAGGTCCGCCTGGGCTGCGCTGGGCCGCGGCACCGCGTTGACCCTTCACTTTGTCCCCGCAGGTCACCAAGGTGCTGGGCCGGACCGGCTCTCAGGGACAGTGCACTCAGGTGAGCGGGCCGGGCCGGGCGGACGCGATGCCGCGGGCCAGGCCCAGCCAGACTGATGCAGTCCCACCCCGCAGGTGCGCGTGGAGTTCATGGACGACACGAGCCGCTCCATCATCCGCAACGTGAAGGGGCCGGTGCGCGAGGGCGACGTTCTCACCCTACTGGAGTCGGAGCGCGAGGCTCGGCGGCTGCGCTGAGCGGGACCCGGGTCTGCCTCTGCTGCCGGATCGTCCATCGGGGAATGGAGCCTGGCGCAGCTCGTTTGGCCGTGGGGCGCGGGTGGGGAGGAGCGTGGCGGCCGTATCACTGCAATAAAGGGTTTTTCCAGTAGCCCCTTGCCCGCCTTTCAACTCATCGAACGCCGCCTGACACCTCTGGTTTGTCTCACATGTGAGCACCTGCCGCTTTCCTCAGGTTTATTAGCAACATGCCCTGCTTGTTACTGGGGTTATACGTAGTGTCTTCATTATAATAGCATGTGTTATTGCATCTTTACTGACCTGTCACAACAAAAAGAATTCTGTTTTGATTACAGTAGCCTTAATTATGACCTTCTTGTTAAGTGACTTTCTGTATGTGATGGTGAAGTCACACTGGAAACTTACCGGACCTCAGTGGAATTTAATCACAAGTTAAAAGTCTAACTTGGTACCAGCTTGCAAAGCAATAGCCTGCTGCTTCTGTCTGTCCTCAGTAAACTGGTCAGTGTGTGCTGCCATTAATATACCTACTTGCTGTCCTTCCTGGCAGTCACCCACAGAGAGCAAGTGCTTGTCACTCCTCTTTGAGTTACTGACTTCTCCATCTCACTTTCTTTGGCTTTCCCTTCCACCACAAAATCAATTAGCAAGATTTGTTGTTTTAGTATATTACATAAATCAAAAGAAGGGCTGAAAAGTTTAGAATAAGCCTTGAAACTGCTGTTTCAAGGGCAGGTTTTTAAGGGCTGGTGTTTTTAACTGCTTATAGAGTGGTCCAGGTTTGTGGTGTGTTTGGGCAGTCAGATCTGCAGCCTCTCATGTACGGTCTGTGATGAGCGTGGTTTTTGTCTACTGTGCCCTGAGCTTGACTGAGGCAGTTCAGTGGCAGGTGTGACTGAAGGTTTGAGTATCCTAAAGCTGAGCAGAGCACTGCTGAGACAGATGTGCAAAATGTCGAACTGGAACAGGCACTGAGAATTGTTGTAGGGCTGATGTTAAGAGTGTTAGTAGGATTTGTTGTTTCTGCCAGTTTTAGTTGTGCCCTGGGCAGCTCATGGGCAACATGATGTGAGGAATTTGTGCCACAGAGAAAGCCCTTGTGTTCATGCCATTGCTTGATCTAATTTGTGATTCTTTGGGGGTTTCAGAGAACTAGCACAAGGCTGCACTCCCTGGCTCATGTGATGCAGTGGAGCTCAGAACTGGTCGAGTGTGCCAGAAGTCCCCTTAGTTCAGTTCTGTGGCTGCTGTTCATTCTCTCACAGCTTCATTAGTGGCCCAAGAATGCTTGCTCTGGCCCCTGCCAGCCCTGAGTGTTGAGTGACTGGGACAGAGTGGCTTAGAGAGCTGTATCCTTTCTGGAATATCCCTGTGGGGTCAGCCTGGTCCCCATTCACCTGAGGAGGGAGGCAATTTGCATCCTCACACTTGGTCTGGTGACTGCCCTTTAATGATGCAATGTAATATCAGCACTACAGAGAACCAGGGGTGGTGCAGGGCTGCAGCTGGTCCTGTGTCCATCTTGGTCCTGCAGAATGAAATGGACAAAGATACCACTGCAGCTGCCTGGGACACATCAGCAGGAAGAAAACCAGACTGAGGGATGCAGCCAGTGCATAAACTTGCAGTGAATGACTGGGAACGTGGGGTCACCTGCTCAGGTTGTGCCAGGCTGTGCCTCTGCTGCAGCTCTTGCAGGGTTTGTTATGAGCCAGACAAGATAGTAGAAGACTAAAGATGTCACTGTAATATTTCAAAATAACTTTAAATTTTATTTATATCTTAAAAATAAACATCAGTGTTAAAATACCAGTAAACAGAATAGTGTATTAGGGAGTGGCAGTGAGCGCTGTATATTAACTCCAGTGCAAAGCTGAGAGCAAGTTTCTGTGGAGGGTTGTGGGGTTCCCCAGCTCAGAGCAGGTCAGACAGGGGCAGAGCTGTTGAGGCTGGGCCAAGTAGCAGGAATGGGGGGCACAACACATTACCGTTGTGAAGGACTCAGAGCAGAACTGCCTTCCCGTGCAAAACCTGTTTTCCTCCTGGTCTTTGTCCTCACCCTGTTCCCACCCCACATGGTGTTCACACACTTGCACAGACACATGCTCTCTGACCTACATGTTCCCCTTTGCAGGCTCCACCTCTGCTCTGAGCTCTTCTGGCCCATGTGTTTTTCCTGGTGCTGTCCTCCCTTTTGGAATGGAAAGGGGGCAGAGAGGGACTCGGGTGTGAGCTCTGGTTGTCTGCACAGTCTGTGGGACTGGCTAATTGGGGAAATATTTAGGAGGTAATTGGTCTCTCTTCCTTGGGAGAAGAACCTGCTCCCCTTGTGGGTTATCAGGCAGGTTTAGTCCCCAAATGCATCCTTGGCCCTCAGCCCCTTTTGTCACTGGGCTGCAACCCCAGCTGCTCAGAGGTTTTGCTCCCATTGAGCAAATCAAATCTCAAGTGATTTCATGTTGAACTTCATCCTTTGGCCAAGCAATACAATTTTTTTGCTTTGTATGCATGTGCTAGAAAAGAGAAAAAAATCAGATTTCAGCTAGGAAAGGAAATGTCAGAAAAGCAGGGCAAGTATTTGAGCCTGGAAACAGCCCCTGTCCAAGGCAGCGTTCCCTTTCCCATTGCTGCACAGGATGTGCCTGCAGAGCACCACATCCCTGCTGGACCATCACTTGCTCTCTGGCTCCATGTCACTGGCACTGCTGCCTTCTCGGAGCTGCCAGAGAGCACAAACCAGGTGCTGTTTCTGCTGGGTTGGTTCTCTGCTGTACCTCCTAGCAGAGGGCTCAGAGGTGGCACAGCTCTGGTGGTTGTGGCAGGGAGCAGAGTGGATTAGGCGATTTCTGCTCCCTGCATGTCCCGCCCCAAGGTCACTAGGCTCCAGTCACTTGGTGGTGAGTTGGCTGCGTGTGGGCTGCATCCAGTGGAGGAGATGGCTGAGGGAAGCCCAGGGATGGTGCTTGTGACAGGACTAAAGCTGCAGAGAGTAGTTCGGCACAGGGGGATGGCAGAGGAGGGGATGTGAATCAGCCCAGTGCTGATAGTGGCTCCTGGCGGCATCCCAAGGTCACTCTAATTTGGTTTCTTTGAACTCCCAGGGTTTTTTGTGGCTGTTGGTGAAGTCCCCTGCTGCAAAGAGAGTAGTCACCAGAGACCCCTCCAGTGACTTCTGGTCAGGGCCAGCAGGGCTGTTCTGAGCACATGGCACCTGAAATGCTCTGCTCTTGCTCCTACAGCCTCTTCCTGGAGACACTCGTCTGTGTTACAGCCCTTTCCCCTCCCATGGGGAGTGGTGTGGTACTCACAGGGGCTTGAGCCTTCGTGCCGTTGAGGTGGGCGTAGAGGAGTGCGGCAATGTCACTGTGACCGGCCTCCAGCGCGATGGCAACAGCATTGTTACCATCCTAGAAAGTAAGGGAGAGCATGCAGAAAGGAGTATGGGGACAGGACAAAGTGTGGGCTGCCCAGGCCCAGTGGCAGAACCTTACACTGTCCACGATGGAGACGTTGCAGGTGGGCTGAGCCAGGAGCAGCTTCACGGTCTCCAAGCGGCCATGCTCACAGGCACACATCAGCGCGGTCGAGCCCTCCTCGTCCTGCAGGTTCACGTCGGCCCCACAGGCAAGCAGAGCTTCCACCATCTCCTGCCGGCCATGGCTGACAGCCAACATCAGCGCCGTCTGGCCAGCCTGCAAGGAAGGGACACTGCCAGGCCACCTCTGCCCCTGCTGCGCTACCCACTTGTCCCTGCACAACAGGGCCATTGCTGAGACAGCCCTGCTGCCAGGCAGGAGGAGCTCCTAAGGTGATGCCCTCCCCATGCACTGACGCCTCCAGGTTTTGGAGCCATTGTCCTGCCCTTGGAAGAGCTGAGCATGGCTCTGACATTTGCCTGGGGGTGGGAGGGTCGAGATGTGGTGGCCCTCAGACCAAACCAACCTGGCTGGCCTTGGCGTTGACGTTGCCCATGCTGAAGAGCCTCCTGACCACATTCATGTCCTCCTCCTGCTCAACAGCTGCCAGTGCTGCCAGCATGAGGGCAGTGTACCCAGCTTTGTTCTGGTGGTCCACGTTACAGATCCCTGTGGGGGTGGGCAGAGGGGGCTCAGGATGCTGCAGGACTGGTGGGAGACATGGACCAAGCCATGTGCCTGGCTCCACCTCACAGTCCTGCCCAGGGTGCTGTGAGCCATCCCATTGGCACAGAACTGCTGATGGATCTCCCCCATGAAATCCGGGCTCCCAAATGGGCTGGGGTGACTTCTGACCCCTACACCTATGAACAGACACAGCCCAGGGCAGCTCTCCTTGCCCCTCTGCTGCCGATGCCTTCCCCCTGTGCTGACATGGCCAGGACACGATCTGGGGTACAGTGGGATGGTGGCCAGGGATGTTTCTGGGGCTGGGGGACACTGACCTGTATCCAGCAGCAGCCACACAATGTGGAAGTTGGAGTGGGAGACACTGTAGTGCAGGGCTGTGTTGCCATTCCCGTCTGCCAGGTTCACCACGTGGGCCAGGAGAGCTGGTGAGACCTCAGCAAAGGCCAGGAGGTGGTTGGCAACCATGTCAGGGATGGACGACTTTTGGCTGGATAGACGGAACCACTCCTGAAGGACCAGGCTGCTGCTGGCAAGCTGTGGGCAGAGAGGGGCTGAGCTCCTCCTAAGCCTCTGCATGGCTTTGCACCCTGGCACCCACCCTCTGCTGCCAGCCCAGGTGGCTGTGAGCAGAATCTCTGCTCCAGAGGGAGTGGGTGAAGGCAGGACCCTGAAGTGCCCAAACCCATTCCGGGCATGGCCTGAGTCCACATGGGTTTTGGAGTTTCTGGGACAAACTCTGGAGCAAAGGGCTGTATTTTGGGGGAAGGTGTTGAGCCAGGCTTTGCTGGCTCTTCTCTGTGTAGGACCAGCTCTGGGGGATGTAGGCAGGGGCTGGGCAAGCCATCCCATCCCAGTGCTCCACTCACCACCTCTTTGTTCTTGGCAGCACCAGGGTGGCCCAGATGGGTCTTGACAATAAGGCAGGCCTCCCTCATCCTGGGGTTCAACTCGAACCTGTGGAGAGCGTGACAATGTCCACAGTGTGCGGCTGCATCAACCCACCAAACCTGTGAGCTCCCCAGTGCCTGTAACTCTCTGCAAGGTCCCCAGAGTGCAACCTCCAGCCCAGGTGGCTGGCTGTTTCAGCCTCAGCAAACCACCATAGAATGAAGCCCTTTATGGACGTGCTCAGGCACGATTCACCCATTCTTAGGCCACATTTTTTCCTTTTGTTGAAAAATGCTATTGAAGGCTGTTGTTGGTTTTTTTGTCCCCCTCTAAACGATCTTCTGCAGCAAAGAGGCATCTGGGGCCTTTCATGCTTTCCTTAGCAGACCCAAGAAACTGGAAGGATTGTTTCCTGATGAATGGTCTCTGCAGGAGGTGAATGGGTTTTTCCCACTGGGTGCACTGCAACTGGGGCAGATGCCCTGAGCTGGCAGGGCCAGTGCCATGGCTTCAGATGTGCAGGCCCAGGGAGCAGGGAGCCTTCTCTAATGGCACTTACTTTTCCTTCACCTCGGGGGGCTCCAGCAGGGTCACATCAGTTCCCCTGCACTCCAGTCTGGGATCACATGCACCTTCCCCGGCCTCCTCCTCTGAGGTTTCAGTGTCTCCCTGCTCTGAACTGTTGGAGCTGTCGGCCGAAGCCTTCTCAGAAGAGCTGTTGCCTTCTTCCTCCTCCTCCTCACTGGATGTGCTCTCATACCTGCACAGAGGGAGGATGGTCAGTGGCAACACAGCACCAATTTGGCCCCCTTCAGGCCCTGCCACTGGCCCCAGCCCAGGACAGGGATGCAGGGGACTAGGATTGGCTCACGGGGGCGGCAGGAGCCCCTCTGCACGTACTCCCCATTCAGCACGCCCACAAACTGCAAGCTCTTCTTGCTGCCTTCTGCCTCCCTCCGGGGAGGACCATCCCGCTTCTTCATGATGGACTTCAGGGCTCCTACAGGGAAAGAGATGGATGTCAAGGGCCAGTGAGCAAGAATCATAGAATTTTAAGTCTGGGTTAGAGGAGACCTTAAAGATCATCTCATTTCAACTCTACTGCCATTGTCAGGAACACCTTCCACTAGACCAAGTTGCTCAGAGCTCCCTCCAACCTGGCCCTAAACACTTCCAGGGATGGGGCACCCACAACTTCTTTAGGTAACCTGTGCCAGGGCATCACCACTTTACAGTGAAGAATTTTCCTAATATCTAATCTAAACCTACTGTAATTTTGAAACCACTCTCCCTTGTCCTGTCACTCCATGCTCTTGTAAACAGTCTCTCCCTGGGGCTAGTCAAGCACCCCAAACCCACTCGACCCTGGGCAGGCATGGAAGGGACATGGACAACTCTTGGAGCACAGGCAGCATTGGCGCTGCAGGCATTGTCCCTGACAAGGCCATCCTTACCTTTCCTGCAGGAACATTCCAACCCAGACCCTGGCATCATCCCTGGTGACACTCACCGGCCACAGGGTTTGGGGCAGCTCCACTGTCCTGTCCAGGGGATGGGTCCTGGTTGCTGTGTGTCATCTCTAGCACAGCTGGCCCAGGGCCTTGGCTGTCTGGGCACATCCGCACCATTGCTCCTGCGGCCGGCACTGAGGGGCTGCTCAGGCTATCACCCAGGCCAGGCTCCATCACCTTGCCTGCACTAGGCTCCTTCTCCTCCCCTGCCAGGACAATGTTGCCCACATCTGTCTGGCTGCCCTTGTCATCGCAGCTGGCAGCTGAATCGGGTCCAACTGCCACATCCCGCCCGTCGGGGTGGCAGCCCACGGCGATGCAGGAGGTTGGGGGGCAGCACTCCACACCTGCCTCCACCGTCTTTGGGGGGTCGCCAGCTGCCTGGTTCTGTGTCACTACCACCGCCTCCACCAGTGCCTCGGCCACCTGCGGCTTGGCCATCACCTCCTTGTCCACCTGCCCATGGGGCCGGCGGGCGCACACCTCCAGCCGCAGCTCCTCCAGTTCCCGTGTGGCCTCCTGCAGGTGCCCCTCCATCAGGGTGATCACCTCCTTCTGATGCCCCACTGTCTGTTGCAGCAGCTCCAGCTCCCGCTCCGCCTCAGTGGCTAGCCCCAGTGAGGACTCCAGCACCCAGACGGCCACATCCCTGCGTCCCAGTGTGCTGCTGTCTGGCATGTCCCCACTCTCCTGCTGCGACCGGTAGTAGAAGACAGCATCTGTCATGGCCCGGTCTTCACCCACTGCCACAGAGCGGCACGGCCTCTCAGCCACCCTGGGGCTCTTGCTCAGCCAAGCCCTGATGTTCCGCTCCGGCACGGCCAGCTTCTCTGTCAACTTCCTCAGCTCTGCAATTTTGCTTGTTCGCCCCTTTACTGGCTCTGCTTCACTCTCTGGCTCTGTGCGGGTCACCTCCTCACCCCCTGTCTCAGAGCCAGAGGGGTGATACAATGCCTCGCCAGGCTCTGCTGACAGCTTCTCCAGCAACTTTGCTTTCTCCCTCTTCAACTCGCAGATCTGCATCTCCAGGAGTGGGATGGTTTTCACCTGCTCCTCCAGGTCCCGGAGCTGACGCAGGGCTGCAGCCATCTGCTCCCGCACGTGCTGCAGCGGGGCCGTGCTGAGCCCTGCAGCCGGAGTGCTGCGCCCCGAGCTGCCAGGGCTCACCCGGCCCCAGCCTGCCTGGCCCTCGGTGCCCACTGGTACCCAGTGCAGTGGCTGGCCCAGGGCACTTGGCAGGCCACTGTGGGAGGGACCGCCAATACCCTGGAAACGGTCCTGCTCTTGCTCCAGCCTCCTGCTTGTCTCCAGCAAGGTCTTCTCCACCCGTGGGTTTGGCATGAGGCACTTGCGGGTGGGAGGTGGAAGCAGCTGTACTGGTGGCAGTGAGGTGGGGTGAGAGGTTGGCTTGATTGCAGGCTCCAGGGGTGCTCGGCTGTGCGGAGACAGTAGCAGTGCAGTCCTGCCCTCTTCACTGGCCATGGAGGTGAGTGACTCGGTGGAGGTCCAGGCACTGGTATGGCTGCTGGGGCTGCGCAGGGTGCTGGGCGGTGGACGAGACCCTTTCACCCTGCGAGGCAGTGGCACTTTCTTGAGTGTTTGGCCACTTTCAATATCATCAACATATTTCAGGAAATCAAGGTCCAGCAGGAAACCATAAGGGGTTTCCACAGAATACGAGCTCTTCTCCCCATCGTCCTGGTCCCGGTACAAGAACGGGCCCCCAAGATCTGCAAGATGAGCAAGGACAGTTAGGCAGGAACCTGGGGGAGACAGGATGGCATCTCCAACTGGGTTATATCGGAATTTACAGCCTGCAGGGCTCTCTCCTCCATGATGTGTGATGTGTCTGTCTCCAGCACCCTCGGTGCCATCACAGGGCACCCAGTCCATGTCAGGGTTGGTGCTGGAGAGAGGAACTCCATTGGGATGGGATGGGATAGCTCAGCCCTGCCACCCCCCTTGCACCCCTTCCACTGTCACTACCTGGTGACAACCCTGGTCTCTTTACCTGGGAGATTCTGGTTCAAGGGTGCTGGCTGAGCCATCTTCTTCCCAGAATGCTGCTGAGCAGAGGACCATCAACCTGCAACAATGAGACCACATCCAGCCAAACCCTGTGACCCCAGGGCTGGTGAGCCCCAGGCAGCCACACAGCCTTGATCCCCACCTGGGGAGAGTGCTGTGGCTGACCCCACCATCTGCCAGGTCCCCTGGCCTCCCCTAGTCCAGGGCTGACACTGGAGCTGGTGGCCAGGCAAACATGGTGCTGCCTGTGGGGCCAGGATTGTTTGTACATTTAAGGAATGCTCCACAGCTCAGCTGGGATGGCCGTGCTGCCAGCTCCAAGGGTCACGAGTTGGAGCTTTGCCATACAGTGGGAGCTTGGCCAGAAAAAAAAAAGAGGCTAAAACCTGTATAGGTGCAATATTCAGTGTGAAGTTTGCTTTGGATAAAGGGAACCAATGCTTTGGCAATGCTACGTGACTGCAGGGAGCTGCCAGCACCTCTCAGTGCTGGGTGTGATGCCCATTCTTGTCACCCAGGGTGCCCCACAAGGCCTCAGGGGTGTCCTGAGGGGCCAATGACCACCAGGAGAGACCTGACTGCTTCTCCCTGTCCATAATGTGGGATAAGGCAGAGGAGAATGAAATGGGAGCCTGGTTTTCCCAGGAGCCAGCCATGGACACACTGGAGGAGAGCCAACAGGATACGGCTGTGGTCATGAGCTCATGGCTGGGGGTGCCACCAGCTGTGAGCACTGAGCTGGGAACTACTGCAACATCTGGCAGCATCTGGATGCTGGGGCCCAGGTGTGAAGTGCTCCTGGCAGGAGCAGGATGGGACAACAACATCTTGGGAGCACCCATTGCTGCTGTGCATGGCATCAGGGTTCTGATGGTTCTGTCCATGGAGCACAGGTGGCCATGGGGCTGAGCAGCTGTTGGTGGGCAAGGCATTTGGCACTGGACTATTTTCAGAAGAAAGCAGGGGAGGAGGAATGCCGCAGAGGAATGGTAGCTTGGGCACAGCCCTCAGGGAAGCTGAGATTCAGTGCTGCCCAGGGAATGGTGCAGTATCTGGCCTTTGCTGCACAGAAACAGCCACATCCACTCCTCAAGCCCCAGTGTTGCAGCCACTCCCCAGCCCTGGCTGCAGCCCTCAGCTTGCCCTGACCCCCTGGAGCCATCAGAGCAGCTGTGGCAGCGCCAGGCCAGGCTCAGGCTGGCCACCACGTGGCCTCTCATCCCCAGCCCAGTGCAAGGTTGGGGGCTGAGTCCAACTGGGCAGAGATAAAACACTTTGCACCAATCACCAGGATGGATTCTGGGGCTCTCCCACTCCTCTGCCAACCCAGCCACAACTGATGCAGATCCCAATATCCACCTCCCTCGGAATTATCCCACTTTTGAGTGGGCACCCATTCCACCTAGTCTGGGAACATCCTGGCTCCATGCTGGCATCCACCATTCCCAAACTGCTGGCTTCATGTCCAAGAGGGTCCACACATCCCCTACTTCGTCTATCCCACCCTGGGAAGAGTTTGGCTTCTTCCTCTGCATGGCCCTTGCTAAAGGTAATTAAACAGTGCTAGGGCCAGGACAAACTTCCCGCTGGGCTCCACACACGTTGTAAATCAAAGAGGAAGAGAGAGCAACAGGAGCCAGAGCCAGCGGGTGCGTTTCCTCAGGGGGAAGTGGCCGGCAGCTCCCTTCCGCCGCCTGGCCTGGGTATTGTCCTGCCTGGGGACAGGAAAAGCCTCCTCTGCTGAGGCCTGGAGACCTCCCACACCACTCCAGCAGCAAATATGCCCATTGCACCAGCACTGCACTGGTGTCCCCTCCACTGAGCTGAGGACAGGCTGCTTGTCACCTGCCACCTCTGATGGCCCCTTCCAGCCAACATCAGCAGCTGCATCCCAACTGTGGGGGACATCCTCCCACTGCTTCCAGACCCCATTTCTTTTGGTCTGACAGGATAGGCTGGACCAGGGCAGGAGTTTCTGTCTTCACCCAGCTCCAAAAAAGGTGATGGGACCTGCCAGCTTCCAACAATGTCCAAGTGGCCCCAGGGATCCCATGATGTTCAAACCCTCCTGCAAGGTGCAAACACCCCCCAGATCCCTCAGGCTGTGCAAACTGTCCCTGGGCTGGGGAGAAGGTGTGAGGCTGGATTGGACAAGTGGGGGCAGATGGTCCCAGTGTGCAGCAGCTTGAGTCCCCACACTTGTGGCCCAGCCACTGTCAGCACCAGCTGGATCTGGCTGCCACAACCATGGCACCACTCAGGCAGCTGCTCTCCACCTGGGCTGAAGTCTTGCTGGGGCCAATTGTACCAGCCACTTTCGTGCCAAAGGCTGTTTTTCAGCAGCTTCAGCTGCTTCCTTGGGCACTGGTGCAGGATGCTGATGGGGCTGGGCACATGGACCCGCGGGGGGAGCCCTTACATAATCCCAGCTCTCTTTGGAAGTAATGAAAGTGTTTCTAGCACTGGCGTTTCAACAGAAAAGCAGGGTGGTACAAGCAAAAGACTGGCAGGGAGGCTTAGCAGCAAGGGAAAGAGGAGGAGGATGCGCAGGCACCCAACTACCCCCATGGAGGTAGGGCTATGCTCTGCCTGGGCTCACATCTGTATTTTCCCCTCATGCTGTTGTACCAATGCCAACATGGGAAACTTGGGGCCAAAACTGGAGCTGCTCTGCTCGATTACAGTAAGAAGTCATGACAGGGATGAGGGAGGCTGGGCACCTTGGCACAGCCCAGGTACCCCAGTCCTCATGCCCCAGCTGCAGGCAGTACCTTGGGCCCCCTGGCCTCATGGGGAAATTTCCCCTTGGGGTTCCCAAGCTCCTGGACTGGCAGAGGAGAGGCCTGGGGGAGCTGTTCCTAAAGCTCGAGACCTTTCAGCCCTTTTCCTCCCCATAGGCACAGCTGTAGCAGCCCTCAGCCCTCTTCAACCACCTGATACAGTGCAGCTCGAGCTGCTCCACCGGCAGGGCTGGGGCTGGACAGAGGGAGGGTTCTCCCTGGCTCTCCTCCTGAGCCAAAATACTGAGGTCATAAGGAATGTGAGAAGAACAGAGTCCAGAGCAGCCCTGGCCAGCACAACTTGATTTATCTCAGCCAGGCATGCTTCCCTCGTAGCTGTGCAGGCGATAAGCCCTGAAGCTTGGAACTGAGGCTGTTCCAAAGTTAAAGGGAAACCACTGAGCAAGCACACGTCTTCCTCCACTGCCAGCAACCTGCCAGGATTCAGGCTCCTTGCACACGGCCAGCTGTCACACGTAGTTGTCACCTGCAATGTTACCTGCCAGCACTCTGGCTGAGTTCAGCAGGAGGTAACCAGGGCTCATGAAACCTTCCTGTCCTTGTTCCCTGCTGCAGGGGCTGTATGGGAGGGCCTGTGCCTATTTGCCCAGGCCACCTTGGCCATACTGTCTGTGCTGGAGCTGCTCCTGGAGGAGCTGGATCCAGGTGGGTGGGTGCACAACACTGACCCAGGGAGAGAAAGGGAAATGCTTTGATCATCTCAACAGCCTAATTTCAGGGTTGAATTGTTATTTCTGGAGCTGTCGTCATTGATGGCCCAGCTGGCTGGCAGGCTGAAGGGGCTGCCCAGGCTCTGCACCCACTCCAGCCCTGCAGGGACCTCCCTGAGCTCACATACAGCAGGTGTAGAGTCCACACACAGACTTACCCACATGGGAATCAGCTCTACCAGCCCCCTCACACCTATAGGGCTATAGGCTCCCTACAGCTTCACTAGAGAACATCAACCTCTTTCCTCACACCCTCACCACAGCTGCTCACCAGCATCTTCCACCAACACGTCCCGACTCCCTCAGACCGCTGACAACACACGGCATCAGCAGCAATGGCCTGGGCTTGTCCTGCTATGAGGAGGGGCTCAGAGATGAAACTAAATTTACACCCGCACCCGGGGAGCCCAGGTACAGCTGGGGTACACACACAGCAAGCACCATGCACAACCCCATGGTGGGATCTCCATGTGCACGCAGGAGCACCCCAAACTCCGCAGCACCCCTGTGCCCTTCAGCACCCCAAAGACACCCCATGTCCCACCACCCAGGGTACTCAGAGCACACCCTGCCTGAAGAGATCCCCAGGAGTCCAGGGAGTCCCCAGAACCCCCAGCCCTGCAGTTCCCCAGCTGACTGGGAGTCCACCAGCATCTCCAACCTTATGCATTCCAGGCACCCTTGGGGGATCCCCAGCGCCCCAGGGTGCCAGCAAGCATGAGGCACCCGCTCGTCGGGGCGACAGCCCGTCCCCAGCCCAGGGGACCCCGGGGACCCCCCGCCGCCGCCAGCCAGATGGGGGGAAGTTCCAGCCCAGCCCCGGCCCCACTCCCCTCCCGCTCCCGCCGCCGGAGCCGCTCGGGCGGAGCCGCCGGGACGGCGGATGCCGGGGCCGCCCCATCCCGCCGCGGTCCCGCCACGTCTGCGGGGGCTCCAGCGCGGCCCTTCGGGGGGCCACGGGCGGCGGCGGGTGCGGGGCCCTGCTGGGGCCGCCACCGGGACAAGCCCCCGCCCCGCCGGCGCCAGGCCTGCCCGTCCCGTTCTGCCCGGTACCCGCCGTCCCTCACCGTGCCACCGGGCTCCTGGGCCGCAGCCGAGACACAGCCCCGGGCCCGGGACTCTCGGGCTGCTCCTCGGCGCCGGGCAGCGCTGCCCGCCGCAGCCCCGGGCCGAGGGCGGGCGGGAGCGGGAGCGGCCGGGGCGGGGCGGGGGCGGGCGGGGACCGGCCCCAGGCCCGACGGGACGGGTACCGCCCCCGGCCGCTCGCCCCGCGGCATCCCCACTGGATCCCTCTCCGCGTCGGGAGAGTATATCGCTGTCCCCATGGCCGCCCAGGGTGGGATGTGCCCCGTTCCTGTCACTTGGGGGGAGGGGTATCCCCTACCCTTGTCACCCCAAGGTGATTATCCTGGGGATCGGGCGCGTCTACTCCAGTCACCCTGGGGATGGACTTCTCCCTAACCTGTGCGCATCGGGAATGCCCACCCTGCAGAAAGGGGGATCCCCTGCCCACATCACCCCGATGCTGGGATACCCTCTGCCCTGAGCTCAAACCCGCTGCTGGCCGAGGCCCGGCGGCTGGCTGGGGTCCAACCTCCTGCACCACCGTGCTTCCCCCAGCACAGCCGGCCCCCGCACACCTTGCCCTCGTCCCACCCATGGCCGGGAGCAATGTGCCTCTGGCCCTGGCTGGGCTCCCCGGGCCTGGCCCCGCTGGGTTCCTGGCAGCCCTCCCTGTCCCAGCAGCGGCTGTTTGTCTCCATTTCTTGCCAGCTTTCTTCCCCGCCTGCTTCCCGTGCTGGTCGCTGAGCCGCGAGCTCTGGGCTCTCTCCCCATCCTGTAAGGACTCTGTAGAGCTTGCCCTCACGAACTGCTCCAGGCCCTTTCAGCGCTGAAACCCTCAGCAACAATTTTTGCTTCTTTTTCTTTCCTTTTCAGCTCTGAACTTCACGGGTATTTTTCCATATCTGTCTCTTCTGTAACGCTACTCACGGGAAGAGCAGAAGAAACAAGATGTGATTACCGACGTCCCTCCCAGCTGCTGGCAGGCAGTTTGGGGACTTCCTGGGAAAGGGTTTGCATCCGGACGGAAGTACCTTTATAGCTCTAATGAATCTACCTCCAGTGACAGACCTCGTCCCTCTCCAATCCATTTGCATACTTGGCCTCTCCAGCATCCTGTGGTAATGAACTTGGTGATTTCACGCCCTCAATTGGTCTCCAAAACAGGTCTCGAATAGCACCGCTCTTGCGATTCACTGAGTGCGTCAAGAAGAAATCACTTGGGTTCTCTGCACTGTGCAGCTTTACCTTCTCTGTCTAGGTCAGGAAAGGTGAAGTCTGGGGCGATGAGCCAAGTCCCAGTGGTGCCCAGCTGTGCTGTGGAGCTCATGCCCTGCATCCTGGCTCAGAGTTCCATGATGGGCCCACATCCAGGTCCCTCACTCCTGCTCATGGACATCCAACAAAATGTCACCCACCTCCAGGCAGCAATTCTAGTTTCCTCCATGCAAAGGGAAAGAAACAGCAAGGGAGGAGTTGAAGAAACATGAGCTTGGGAAAGTTATGTCACCACAGCTGTGGGGGTGCCAGACCCCCATGTAACTGCTGCCACTCCAGCACGGGGGCTGAGCTGTGGAAGAGTGGGGAGACTACGAACCACGCAGCACCACCAAAGAAATACAGCCCTGGGGCTGGATCACAAAACTGTGGCAGCTCAGAGATATTTCCAGGCTGAGACTCACCAGCAGCCTTTGAGCAAGCAGGATTGCATTGTTCCCTGCAGGGATCAGATTCCTCTGGCTTTAAGTTCTGAGCACTGAGAAGAATCAAACCCAAGGAACAGCCCTTGCTTCTAATATTCATTGTTTTCAGCAGAAACTGTGGGATTCAAATATGAGGCCATGGCCAGAGCTGGTTGGTGTTCGCACCCCATGTAAATCCCATCTGCGTCCAGGAGCAGATCACATGGAGCAAAGTGCTTCTGAGGCCTTGGCTGGCGACCGGTGCGGTGACTTCATCCCACACCAGGGATGCTGAGCCGGAACTGGTCTGAGCTGTGACACCTGTCCGCCTGGGCTGGTGGTGCCCGGCAGGTGTAGCTGAACTCAGGCTTGGAGGCAAATGGCAGTGGCCGCAACCACAACTGTGCCAAGGTCTGTGTTAACCAAACCGTAGCTGTGAGGTTGTGGGTGTTACGACTGGTGCCTGTGCGGGTGAAAGATGCACAGATGCTCAGTCTGGGAAAGGCTACAGGTAACGGCCAGGGATTTCCACACTATGGGATACAAGCTCTTGTATTCAGCAGCTCTCCCATAACCCTGCATGGAGGGGTGGGGAGGGCCAGTCAGGCTTCTGTTCCTCTTGTGGGGATGGTTCTGCCAAAAAATCTCAGTGATTTCCTGGTGGTGGACAGGAAATTCAGCTGTCTGGGGCTCTGCTGACTTTCATGGCATTATTTTTGGGTCTGGCACAGCTGTTCCTTCATGATGGCCATTGAAATCAGCCCTGACCCTAGTAAGTGTCCATTTGAACAAAAAGGTCCAGGAGCTCATGAGATTTCATAGAATCAGATCTACTAAAAAGCTTTTTTGGTCCAGAAAAAGTCTCAAAAAATTACTTTCCCTGTGAATCCCAATTCTTTTCTCTCTGTCAGTCCCTACTGGGACTGTGAATGTGATTGTGCCTCTTTTCCCATCAGGGCAGTAGGAAATGTGTATATCTGTGTGCATGTGTTGTGACTCACACCAGCATAGCTGGGTGCTTCTCCACAGTGAGTGCTGGGAACAGAGCCCTGGGAGCTGGAGGTGACTGCAGACTGACAGAACAGGCTGCATCCCTGTCCCTCTGCACACAGCACTGGAATTGGGTGGTGTTGGCACATGAGAAAACACACAAAGCTTGTCCAGGCTTTTGGTGGGCTATGAGCAGGCATTCACTGTCATTCTGTGTCATTCAGATGGCTCCTGGATGGAGAGACTCTGAGAAACGCTGCTGTAGATGCTGGTGGGAAAGGGCTGCAGCCCCATGTGATCCAAGCCATTCCACTTGCTGCAGCTCTGGATGACTCTGTTTGTTCCCTGGGTAGTGGGATCCTGACCCCTGGGCACCCTGGTCTCCTCCATGGGCAACAGGATCTTGCAGCCCTGAGCACGTTGGTTCTTTCTAAGGCAGTGGGTTCTGAAGTCCTGGGTGACCAGACTGGCCAGTGGTGGCCCATGGCAGGGAAGAGCAGTGTGTGCTCAGGGTATAGCTGGGAAACAGATGATCAGATGCATTCCAGCCATCTCCTGGTTGCCTGAGTTCATCTCTGCTTGCTTCAGCTCCACCAAGCCTGCCTGAGCTTGGCTCCTGGTTCCACCACCCCCTCTATGGCCCCCTGAACAAACTGGCCAGGCTGCACATGGCATGGGACCAGAGACAAAAGCTGTGAGGCTCTGTCTAGCCCAGTCTCTGTAGGAAAGGGTGTTAATACCAGCAATATCCCAGCCCAGCACACTGCCCTCCCCACAGGCACAGCATCCCTGCCCAGCAACCCCAGCAGGATGTCCTCGTTTTGTGCCTGCAGGTTTGGGAGTGAACAGAAAGCTTGTTTCCTCTCATCACCTCCTCTGCTGAGATCCTTCCTCCCTGAGAGGCTGCAGCAGAACAAAGAGCCCAGGAGTGGAGCTAAAGCCACTTCCCCAGCAGTGTGGGCTGTGGGGAAGGGTCCCTGAGGAGCTGTGGGTGCACACATGGTGCTCAGACCCAGCTGAGCTGATAGGAAAGGGGCTTGCATGGAAGCTGAAGCTACTGGGGGAAGCCAAACCCCGACAGCAGTACAACCACCACACAGACTCCTTGCCAAACGCCTCCTGCCTTGCCATTTCCCACCATCCATCACCTCCTGGAGACCCCCTTGAACCCAGGTTAGGGCTATGCCATGGCACCTACATCAAAGACAGACCACCTTAAATGACACCCTCTCCCTGGGGACCTCCTGCTCCATGCCACCTCCCGCTATGTTCCACTAATGTATGTGACCCAGTGTGTCCTCTTGTTCCCAGCACAGCCCTGCAAGACCAACCCTAGTCCAGGTGCAGGGTGCTCTCATCCCCTGTCCCCCAACCCGTTGTCCCCTCTGATCTAGCCAGCTGCAGGTGACATTTCATGCCTGTGTGGCACAGCAGGAGTGGGCTTTTATCTCGGGCAATCCTTGATGTGCTTGGCACAGCACTTGGCTAGCCCGGGGAAGGCCAGGACAGCTTTTTTTTGTGGCTGCGATTGCAGCTCAACCTTATCAATGCTGAGGGAAATGCCGTGCGGGCTTTCCGCAGCTGGGGTTTGCTTTGGCCACGGGCCAGCCCCACCGGCAGCACCAGGGGACCTGCCCCAACGGCCGGCATGTCTTGCTGTTATGTGGCCCTAAACACACCCCAACGGCCAGTGAGACACAACAGTGGGATGCTCCTGCATCTAGGATATTCCACTACTGAGATCACGCTGTGCATGGGGGATTTGCAGCCTGGGTTGCCTTGAAAATCTGTGATCCTGGCTGAAACACTACACTCCTTCAAAATGGCCATTTTCCTTTAGGGGCTCTGGGCCCTCATGTCCTCCTGTAGCCAGCAGGCTGTAAAATGGGTTTTGAAAATAGGTGTCCAAACTGATTGTCCCCAAAAGGGGTGACTCCTGGAAAGGGGGACACCTGCCCCTGTGAATCCCTGTGACCTTGGTCCCGCAGTAGGGTGGGGTCCCAGCTGCAGCCCTGTCCTCGGTGGGAAACGCCCTTGCCCAGGGGCAGCAGCCCTGAGATCCCTAGCCCCTAGTGATAGGCAGGGACATTGGCCTGCGTGGGGACAAGGATGTCACCATCTCAGCTTCACCCACTGATTTCCAGCTCGACCCTTCACCCTGCAGAGCAGGATGGGGCTGGCTGTACACCAGTGAGCACAAATTAGCCCCCAAATCCCTTCTGCTTCTGTGCTCTCTGGCACCAAAGATGCCAGCTGAGTCCTCAGGACAAAGAGGGAATTTTCTGCCCAGCAGATGCCCCTCTGCCCTGCACAGCCAAACTCGGTTTTTCCCTGGGAAGTTATTTCCAGCTGTTTTCAGGTTTCCACTCCCCCCGCCCCAGCTTCACTTCCCCCGCCGCAGAGCCCTTGGGCTTACGGCGTCCGACTCCCTTTTGACATTTCCAGCAGAATCGGGAAAGGCCACTCGTATCTGGCACACAGAGCGCCCGTCTCCGGCCGGCGCCCCGCGGCCGGCAGGTTCCCGGCTGCCGGGGATCTGGCAAGGGCCGGGGCGACGCAGCGGGACCTTCCCGACGGGAAGGGCACAGACCTGGCATTGAGAAGAGCAGAAAAGCTCCTCTGTGCCGCCGTCCGAAGCGGCACATGTGCTGCCGGCAGACAATCGGGCCTTTGAGCTGGCAGCTGTGGAGCGGGGCCAAGGAGAGTGACTTTACCGCTGCCCATCTACGGGGCGGGTCGGAGTCTGAATCCTCCTCCGGGCAGCACTTCTGCCATCGCTTTCTGCTCTCGGATCTCCACTGGGAACTTCCCACTCCATCTGCAGGACAGGAACACACTCCCCAAGTGTGAATCCGTCGCCACCACTTCCAAGAGCTCCCTCCTGCCAGACTCTGTCCAGAGGAGCCCCAGCGTCCAGACTGCCCCGGTGCCAGTATCCAGCTGGTTCATTCTTTGCCAGTGAGCAGAGAGAAGCTGGAAATTGTCCTATCTACGGGAGGGGTTTTTTTCTTGCAGATGCTGCACAATGTAGGTGGTACCTCTGAACTTGCCCACCTACACTGCGGGGACAGGGACAGCCCCGTAGGGAGCAGCCAGGCGTGTGATCTGCGTCTTGTCCCTTGAGGAAGAAAAGAAGAGGAACAGCGAGATTTGCCCACCCGCCCCAGCCACGGGATAATGCGGCAGGGAGCACCTGGAGCACCACTGGCACCTAGGGACATCTAGGGCACTGTGGGTGGCAGAAGTGCTGCTCCGACCCCCTGGCACTGCTCCAGACACGTCTCTTCTGAGAGAAGGAGAGACACCTGAAATGAGGGACAGTTGTTAATGAGTCAGTGTGTGTTTGAGGGGTGCAACAGGCCCTGGGTGTCGAGGTCGAGCAAGGTGTGGAGGGGGTGCGAAAGGAAATGTCCCTCCAGACAGATGAGGATTCCAAGAAGTGGTGAGCCAAAGCCCGGCCGAGCACCTGGGTTGTGGCTGGTGCAGCCCATCGAGCTCTGAACAGGAGGGTGATGCCGCAGGGTCGTCAAAGGACCCCAAGATCCGCTGGGCAGAGGGGAGTGGAGCCACTGGTGGCTAGGGTGGGGAGCAGGGCACCACGACACAGCTTGGGCTGGGGGACAGCAGAAGAAGGTGGCGGACTCGCTGGTGAGGTAGGCAGCACGTCGGGGTCTGCCCAGAGTGAACCTCTGGGGCTGGGTACCGGGTAACTTTGGGAGCAAGTCACATCTGCCTGCGGGAGCAGCCGTGATGGGGTGATAGGTTGACAAGGTGTGGGGGGTGGCAGTGTGAGGCACTGGCGGAGTGATGGGACGATAGAGTGATGGGGTGAGGGGGTGACAGGGTGGCTGTGACCCTGAGCTCTCGGCTGTGGCGCTGCACTCCCGAAGCCCCGTCCCAGCCCCGTTCCCAGCCCCGGGTCCCCTCGTACCTGCCCCGTAGCGACCGGCAGGGGGCGCTGCCGCCCCGGGGACCGGCATGGGTGGCCGGAGATGGGTTTAGGGGATGAGTTTAGGGGGTGGGTTTAGGGGGTGAGTTTAGGGCATGAGTTTAGGGGGTGGGTTTAAGGAGTGGGTTTAGAGGGTGAGTTTAGGGCATGAGTTTAGGGGGTGGGTTTAAGGAGTGGGTTTAGAGGGTGTGTTTAGGGGATGAGTTTAGGAGGTCCGTGCTGTGGGTACATGCTGGAGGGTGTCAGGGGCAGGTGCTTGAGGTAGGGGCATCGGCTGGGGACAGGAAGCAGCAAGGCTCTGGGGAGGTGGAGGCTGCTAATGCTGGGGACAGTGACAGGGTGGCCAAGAGCCCACATGGCCCAGGTCTGCACAAAGGTTTTTTTCTCTCCCCCGCTGACCTATGCAGCTCTTCAAAGGCTGCTCCCAAACACCTGCCATAGCTTGGGATTACACAGAGAGATCGAGTCATGAAGGAGAGAACGGAAGGCCTCCATTGCAGCTCTCACTCAAGCCTGCAGCCTTCCTCTGTCCTGCTCAGGCTGGCAAACAGTCACCTCAAGACCCCACACAGGAGTAGAGTGTCTTGTTACCACTGGTGATGGCCACAACAGGCCCTGGAGATGCTCCACCAACCTAAAACACCTTCCGCAGACCAACAGCAGCTCTAGAGAGCTAGTGGTGCTTTTTTGGTTGGGTCACTGCCATACTGTTTTTTTTCCCCAAGATGATGCCCAGTGCAGCACTGGGGATGGCTGGGGACAAGGACATGCTGGAGTCCTGGTGGAAAGTGAAGCTAGAGCAGCCTGAGCTCTTCCTTGGGGTGCAGAGGGCCTTAGCCATCAATCATTTAGTGCTGTGAATTTTTAATGTGTAAAAATCTTTTAAAGTGAGGAATCAAGCACAGAGTGAGGCTGATGATTAATTCAGGGAGTGATGCATGGAGGCGAATGCTGGCCTGGCCACAACAGGCGAGGGGTCCTACTGCTGGGGACTGGCCACCAACCAAGTCAGGGTGTTGGGGAAGGGATGGACCCCCTATGGCTAGTGCCACAGGGTCATCAGTCAGTGATGCCACAGTGACAATTTCCAATGTCCACCCAGGACATTGCTGACACAGTCCTAGAGGAGGTGCATGCACCTCTGTTAGAGTATTTTGGAGGGTTATGAAGCTGGGAGCTGCTCAGAGTTGGGTCTCCCTGCTCAGGTGATGCTTCTAGTGGTGTTGGAGGCTGGGGGCTCTGGCAGCCCCTCCACACCAGTGTCCCCTTGGAGTCCCCACTCCATTTCCAGTCTGCTTCTGGGTACCAATAAATGCATAAACAAATAATAGTAACAGAAATAGTGCACAGCTGGTGGAGGTGACCAGGTGTCCATGAGGGACACGCTGCACCTTCTTACCATCCTCATCCCCTTCAGTGGGGTAAGGAAACCCCAATCCCGCCACTGAGGGCCTCAGAGAGGATGAGCCAAACCAAGAGACCCTTAGGGTATGAGATAACCAGAGAATGGCACACCAATAGCAGGATGAGGAAAAAGAGCAGTGGCCAGGGGTCTCTTGCTCCAGCAAATGTTCTGGTCACACTGCTCACACCCAAGTAGGGTGCAGCGTGGGCAGGGCTGGTGCAGGCACAAAGCCCTGGCTGTTGAGCACTTGGCAGGTTCAGGCTTGATAGGAGATTGAGATGTGTCAAAGCTGTCTGAGTCACCCCCTTTCCTGGCTCCTGTGTCCTGCCAGCACCCCCAAAGCTCCACCAGACCCTCCCTTTTCAGCTGTGGCTGGATCCCAGCACCATGGGGAGCTGGGAGCTTGGCCAGCAGGAAGAGACACGTGGTGGTGCTCAAATGCTGCCTCCACCTTTCAGAAATAGAGAAGGTGTTAATGTAGATCTATTTTATTGAAAACTGCATTTCTCCAAAAGCATTTGAGCCACCAGGTTTTGACTTTAAGTATTTAGGGACCTGGGCTTGGCGTTCCTATGTTAAAAGGCAATCAAGTATGTCTCTTTAGAGGGGCAGGGAGGGGATCTGCGCTGCAGGGAGCTGTTGAAGGTGCTTTCAGCTTTGCTGAGGCTGGGCATGGAGCAGCAAAGGATTTTTCTAGGATGAGCCATGTCGGTACAGCTGCAGTGCAGGGACATCTGGCCCCACACACAACTCTGGGGGAGGACCACCAAGAAGAGCCATGGAAATGATCAAAATCATTTGGGGAAGATCCTCAGCATTCAGGACCCCAGTAAAAAGCTGCTATGCTCTGCCTTGGCTCTGAGGTTTCAGTGGCTGAGGCCTCTGTGAGTGTGGCCTGGGGCCAGGCTGGAAAGGAGCAGGGACGAGAGCCTGAGGAAACAAACCTGCTCTGCACAAATGTGAAGAAGTTGAGTGGATTTGCAAATCCCCAAATTCCACATGCGCTTCAGAGGAAGGAGTGATAATGGAAAGGCTCCGCTTTTGGGAAGGCGAGTTTAAATAATTAAGAGGAATAGTGAGGTGGAAATGAATGTGCAGAAGGTTTGGGATTCCCTGGAAAGCAGCAGAGATGAAAGGAACGGCCTTGCTACAATATTCATAAAGCTCTGAAGGCAGCAGCATGAGTGCCTGGAAGAAGAGTTGTTGCGTGAGCTCAGCTCCTCTGGAGACCTTGTCCAGGCAGCCAGCGCAGGCGTGGGAGGATGTGTTCAGCATGTCTGGGGGGAGCAGCTCTGTGGCTCTTTGTGCCACGTGCAGGAGATGCCTTAGCCCTGCCCAGCCGCAGGCAACTGGGGAACTCCTGCTCACCCCCAGCCCCTTTCCCTTCCTTATAGATTTAATAAATTCCTTCTCCTTTGTCAAGGGTGAGAAACTGGGAAAATCTGTGCATGAATGGGTCAAACCCTGAACTGGTTTCATTCATAGACCCAAAATCTGTGACACCAGTGCCTCATGCACTGGTGCTGGTAGAGGGTCTTTATGCTGGGGATAGTGTTGAACATCAGCACTTTGATGCTGGAGTCAGCATTGCATGCTGGGGCTTGTACTAAGAGCTGGTACTGGCAATGGCACTGGGTATTGATCCTAAGTCCTGGTACTAGGGATGAGAATTTGGTGTTGGTCCTGGGTGTGGGGTGCTGGTCCAACATCAGAGTGTTGCTCTGATGCCTTGTGCTTTCAAAACCCTTGGCAGCATCCTACTCTCCTGTTGGCCAGACATGACTACACTGTCTGGGGAGCACTGTCCCCCCATGCAACCCCCAAAATCTAGAGTCCTCCACAGGCAGCTGTAAGTCCTGGGCAGTCAGGAATATTCCATGGGAGATGACACCTCATTTTAGCATTGTCCTCCTTGGACTTCCCAGTAATGTATTGCAAAGAACCAGGTGCATTACATTGGTGTCCTGGTGTGAGCTGCTTATCCCATCCCAAGTGGGAAGACGGGTCTTCAGCCCTGCCCCAGTGGATCCCCCCTTTCTGGCATCCCCAAGGGAAGAGTCTCTCCCAAGACCAAAGAAACTGACCCCAACAGGAGCTTTTTGATGTGGATTCTCCTTAGTAGTGGGGAAGTGCTTGTCTTGGTTTTGAAAGACAGTTGTCTGCCAGGGAAAGCTAGAGCTTCTTTTGGAATGGAGAATGTCACCCTCTTCCCCTCCAAATTATCATAATTTTGCAATTAGAGGCTTTCAGGCAAAGATATGGGAATAGGAGTAATAGTTCTTTAATAGGAATAAAACAAACAAAAAAACACCCGAAATACAAATGCAGTAGTACAAAGACAAGCAAGCAAAACAAAAGTCTTGGAAAAAACCCTGACAAGAGTCAGGGATATGACCTGACACTCTGTTGGTAAGGGTGTTGGAAGCAGTCTAAATAAATCTTAGATGAGGTTCTGTGGAGTACAGATAATGGAGTAGGAAAAGTCTAGTGGTGGCAAGATGGGTCCAGTCTTCTTTTGGTGGAAAAACCAGATGCCTGCTGTTCCTGAGTCTCAGCTTTTACCTAGGTAGGAGTGGTTGGCTCCCCCCACACTGGGTGGAGTGACTCACAATGGGATGATGTCATGTGTCATGTCATTGGTGAGCCTTAATGACCCATTAGCAGAAGATATCTCCTTGGAGGATGGACGGGTGATGAAGGAGATAAGAAACACTGTCCCACCTGGTTTTAACAGTTGGCCTATTATCAGAAGGCATCCACTCCCCTCCCCCCTGGACTTACAAGAGATAAAGAAATATCTGCTTTTACAACAGATGAAATAGAATACAAGTCTCTTGGCTACCCAACCTAAGACTGTGCTGCAGAAACTCCAGCCCACGGTCCAGGACTCATGAAAATGTCTTAAGAATCCAGGAGCGATACATCAACTAAGAGCAAAAGGAAAGAGGGTGAAGGAAGCTGGCTCTTTCCTGAGAGCTGGGGCAGCAGGTGGGGATGCTCCCTGGAAGGTTGTGGGAACCTCACGGAGGCCTTCTTGAGCACAGCCCATTGCTGCCACCCCAGCTGAGGACAGCTTTGCGGATTTTCACTGCCCCAACCAAACTCAGAATTTCCCTGGGTAGTATTGATTGTAACTCCCAAAATTCACTGATTTCCTGTTCAGACAGAGGGGTAGAGGCCTGTGCAAACCACAAAGAGCTGCTCTCCCCTGCATTTCTCCTCCCCCTGGGGAGGGAGGTTTGGCAGAACAAAACCACAAAGCAGAGATATGAACATCTGGAACATTTCTTAGATGGAAGAGCCTAATGTACCTGGCTTGTTTGGCTGCTAACTCACTGGTGAGCCCAGGGTTTGGCTCCTGAGGGATTTCCATTCCCAGAATTCCATGGGATGCTGCACCCACAAATGGATGCCGGAGTTGATACTTTTCTCTGTGCTGACCATCCCCTACACATAGCCCTGGGTCAGACTGGAGCACATCACAGCTGTTCCCACCTCACAGTGCATTGACACACACTGGATGTGATATAAGTGAGAGCTTTCCAGATGGCTGGTGGCTGGGCATGGTTTTAACTGCGCTGTCTTTGGCCTTATATTCTCAATGTGGCATTTGGGGACATGGTTTAATGGTGAATCTCGCTGGCCTGGGTTAATGGTTGGACTCAATGGTCTTATAGATTTTTTCCAACCTTAATGATTCCTTGGTTTTATGATAAAAGCCCTTTGGAACTGCATGCTTTTCAAATGTGTCCTTGTCTGGAGTTGCATTATTTCAGAAGAAATGCATTATTTCAGAAGAAATCCAAATCAGCTGCTGCCTTTGCTTTCCACTGGGCCAAGGAGTGTTTTTGCTGGTTTGATGTGCCTGCAGACATCTATCATTGTGTTAATGTGATGTTTGGCACATTTCACAGTGGCCACTGGGTCAGAAAATCTCCCCAGTGGGTGCACATTCACTCTCCATTCACCAGGCTCTGCTCTACACGAGCCTGCTGGCCACTGGCCACCCTACTTCATCTGAAAGAGCTGACAGATTATTTAGTGGCTGCTGCCATCACAGAACCCCATGGAGTTCCTGCAGCAGAGGCCCAGCAGAGCCTGCAGCCTGGCTGTCAGTGGGGATGGGGATGCAGCAGCCAGCAGCCTGCTAGTGTGGAGTGCAGTATTCCCCTCTCCCTTCCCAAGCCAAGCTTTGCTTCTTGGGTGGTTGTGGGTGGTTCAGGGCGTCAGTGACCTCCTTCACAGAGAGGGACGGAATGCTGTGAGAGGTGGAGGCAGCTGGGGCAGTGGGGAGCTGCTGGCCCAGGATGACACAAGGAGATGTGAGAAGGACCAAGCTGCCAGCATCTTGCAGTATTTTTCAGGGACCAGCAGCAAACGCTGGGCTAAAGGGGGATCCTTGCTGGGAGAGACTGGGAATGTGAAGGAAAGGAGGAGGGGAGAGCAAAGCAGCTGCCACCCTGGGAGTGGGCAGTGAGATTAGTGATACTAGAGAGGGAGAAGGGCTGTGGCCTGAAGACAGCCCTGGTTTTGCCCAGCTGTGACTGCCCACAGTGTGACCAAGCAACATCCCCATGGAGATGGGTACTAATGGAGCTCAGATGTTGATAGGGCTCCCAGGCTCTTGGGCACCCTTCTCCTGCCATGACCCAGTGGAGAGGCCATGCTGTGTCTGGCAGCAGGCTCAGGGCTGCCTCTGCCTCACCCCATGTCCCAAAGCCCTTGGAAAGAGGAGTCCCCAGTACCCAAGAGTGCCTTGAGGGTAGACTGGGATCCTCCTCCTCCTCCTCCTCTGTGCCCTCAGCAAGGATGGGAATGATGCAAATGGCTCAAGGAGCCTCACGCTAGACAGAGGGGCACTGCCCCCTTGCACTGTGCTTCAACTGCCACATCACCAGGGCACGGCCAAGGTGGAGACCCTAAAATTCGCACTCTTCTCCCCTAAATCTCCTAGCTGGAGACAGGACTTCGTGGAGAAATACAGGGAGGGATCCACACACATCTGTGATGTGGGGCCCTTTTCCCAGACAAGGGGTGAGGATCCCAGCAATCCAGCACCCCTTACCTGGGAGCCATGCTCTCCCTTAACCCCCTGCTGAGGCCAAGCCCTGGGGCTGAGGGTCCTGCCAGAGGGGGATCCCTGCCAGATACCTCCTGCAGGTTTCTGTTGCCTACCATGGCATTCTGGGCATCCCACGTGCTGCCAGCAGTCTTTGGCTGGAAACAGCACACTCATAGCCTTTCCCTTCATTCAGACCAGGAGGACAATCCTTCTTGGGTTTATTGTCCTGAATGTTGTGCTGTTGAGGCTGTCTCTTGCCTTCCAGTGAGCTCTTCTCTTTAAACCATGACAGTTATTCCCGGGGGCAAGGAAATCAACATGCAGAACTCAAATATAGTGGAAATAGCCTAAAAGTCCATGGTAAATAAGCAGAGAAATGGTGTCAGTCTATTTATAGAAGTGTCTTGCAGCGAAAACACTGCACTTCTCCTCAGCCCTGAGGAGTGTCTGATGCTGGGGCGACCAGCCTTAAACCCTAGTTCCCAACAGGTCTCACTGGAGCAGGGCAGGGGCTGAGCCTTGTGGTTTTAGGAAGGGTGCACTCTACGAGCATAGCTGAACTTGACATGTTTAAGGGGATGTCAGAGCCTTTACCAAAGCTCATGTTAGTTTTGGGTGGTAAAAGCCCTTCATGCTGCCCTGGCCACAGCCCCAGCAGATGCTCTGTGCCCAGAGTCGGGATGGAGCCAGCAGTGAAACCTGCAGCCAGGCTGCTTGGGGCCTTCCCTTCAGGGGCTGGGGAAAGCCATGTCTCTATCTCCTGGAGAAAAAGGGGGTCCTCAATGATGTGATACCAATGCCACTGTGCCCAGAGCCCTGCTGATGTGGGGGTTTCACAGACACTGTCCATGCTTGAGCAGGGCTGGCCGGGGGTCTCGGCAGTGAGGGGAATGAGTGATGGGGCTGCAAAAGCTGCTTAAGGGATTTGAACTCTTAATCTCCATTACAAATTAATGTCCAAATCCCTGGAGTGGGGGCAAATCCCACCCCAGAAGTTAATTTTTCTTCAAAACAAAAAGAAACACGATCTGTAGCATGTAGGACCAGCAGCCCAGGAGCGGGGCTGGCCAGGGTCACCCACAGGCCCAGGCCACCCACAGCCAGGCACTATTTGGGCACAGCTGACTTCAGCTCCCTCTGGATGTTGAGATATTTTCTTCCTAGCTGGCTGTTTCAAAGTGTGGGAACATAGCTCAGGCTCTCACCCTGGTGACTGCTCTTTCCTCTACCACCTCTAGCCCTTAGTGAGTCCCCAAAACCCTCCTCCCATATTATGGGAAAATATTTCCCCTCTTCTGCAAAACAGTAGCTGGATTGAAAATGGTCCAGCTCCTAGGAACCCAGGCAAGTTCCATTGCTTTAAAATCAATTCCCATCTGAGGGCTAAGCTAAGTTTACACATGACTTACTTTCACACCTCTAACAAGAAGCAGTTTCTTTCTGGATGAGTAGTGCATATGGCAGTTAAATTGATTATTTATTGAACGAGTGAGAACATGCAGCACAGAAACTGCACTGGATACCCAAGATGTTGGAAAGGGGCTACAGAGAGACATGGAAAAGTGCAAACATGAACATATCCAAACCTGCTGAGGCTCACTGACAGGGATCACATCTTGTGCTAAAGCTGGTGAAAAAGTCAAGGTGTAATTTAGTTTTAAAATCTGGCTCAGCTGGCCTTTCCCTGGCATTTCCTGCCTTTGGCATCAGCGTTCCATCTGTGCACAGCCACAGGAAGGTGCTGCACCGCTGAGGGGACAGGAGCACCTGCTGCAGGCTCAGAGTGCTCGGACATACAGGCTGGGTTCTGCTCATGCTTCACCTTTCACTCTTTTCACCTCCAATGGAAATCCCTGACACAGGGTACAGGGACTCCCACTGACAACTCCCCACACTGCTCCTGGTGTGGGAGCATTGCAGGGATTCTTACTTAGAGGAGGATGGAGCTGCATGATCTTTGCATAATGCAGGACCTTCCACCATTTGGTCACTAACAGGGACATAAGGCTCAAAGAAATGCTTCTTGACCTAGGCTTGCTCATCTCTCCCTCTATAAGGATTTCTCTATATTTTCACTCACCTCTGAGAAAAACTACATCTTGGATAGGAGACAGTGGGTGCTGAGGGAGGGAAGGGTTCATCACAGCCACATGAGCCCAGTGGCTGTGGGATGTCCCCTACTGGTCAAACCTGGCCAGTCCCAGCACCAGGTCAGGATGGTCACAGCATTGCGCAACCAGATTTGGAAAACCCAGGCAGGAATAGAGATAGCCTGTGGCTCTGCAGCCCATCCTGGGCTGTATCTCCTCCCAGGAAGGAGCTTTTTTGGGTGTACCACCCATACCTCATGAGCAGCAGCTATTGCATCACAGACAGGAGTTTTTCCCCATCATCCCTAGGCTGGTTGGGGATTAAGTCCCCCCAGCACAGCCCCTTGCTCCCAGAGACTCAAGGGGTTTTGCATCTTCTCCCGTTTCCAGCAAGCTGCATGGGAATAGGCTCTTTGCCGTTATCCCAGCCCCATCCCAGGTCTGCGGGTCCTGCTGGTGGATCATTCTCAGATCTTGGCAGCACAGGAATTTTGCTGTAATTTCCTTGCCCAGGTGGTAATCACAATGAACATCCTTGCTGCAAGGAAGCCCAGCACTGTCAGCTCGAATGATGCTTTACTTCAGGTTAATTAATGGGTTCAGGCAAGAACAAACAAGCAGACAGGCTCCTCAGAGCAGGTGATGTGAAGAGCTGAACCCGAGCTGACAACCGCCCATGGGAGACAGCCAGTCCAAGGCTGTTGAGGGGGGAACACTCCTGCTTGAAGCTGCATGGGGCACAAACCTAACTTATCCAATGCAGGTATCAGGTCATCATCGCAAGACCCCAAACCATCTGGCAGCAAGCAGAAAAACGTCCCAGGTCAGTGCAGGACCTGGCAGGTGCCCAAAACATGGAGCCAGGGAGATGTTTCTGCATGACAGGTCTTTGCAGGATGTCCCCCAAGTGCTGGGGCTGTGTAGGTTCACCCCCTCCACTGCATATGTCTGGGGTAGGTGCCTCGACCAAGCCCCAGATTTTTAAAGAGGTGTGATGTGAATTTGCTCTGATGGACCAGCAGCTAGGGTTCAGGACCAGACAAGCCTTCTAGGCTGAGACAACCTCCATGGAGCTCAGCTTTCTGTGTGCTCCCAGCACCCACCTCAACAGAGATGACTTGTGCCAACCTGCCTGTTGGCACACTTGCCTCCAAAGCATAGGACAAGCCCTAACAGATAGTCCTAAATTTTATGAGAAAGCAGGATTCAATTCCTGCAGAGAGTTTTCTTGTGCAGCAGTATGGGGTTCTGGCTGGGATGGAGGAGGCTGCTGGGGCTATGCATCACCCGCCTTGGTTCTGTGCAGTGTGTGCATTACTCCTTCTTTTCATTGTAAAACTGCTTCTGAGGGACACACTCATGAAATATAAATGTAAGACCTGCTTTAAGTGGGCAGGGCCCAGAGATGAACAGCAGGTCTGAGCAGGCAGCAGCTCACAGCCTTTCTCTTCTGAGCTGCAATTAATAATTTATGATTTTTATAACACAAGCTGTGATCTGAGAACCCAAAATGCCCTGGGGCTGGCAGGGCTGACCCCACAGCTCACTGCCACCAGTGCTTCACCTGCACAGACAGGCACTGTGCCCACAGCCTCCAATGCAGTGCCACACAGGGTTGGGCCACTTCTTGCCATCACACAGGGTTGGGCCACTTCTTGCCATCACCACAGCGGGCTGGGTCTGTTTCCCAGTGAGGGTGGGTGGCACTGATTGGGAATGGGTGGGCATGGGCCAGTGATGGTTTGGTGGATGGTAATGGCTGGTGATGGGTTAGTGAGGGGTGGCGACTCGTTGATGAGGAGTGGCAATGGTTTAGTGGTCAGTGGTGATGGATGGTGATGTGTTGGTGGTAATGAGTGCGGATGGGTTTGGGAAGGGTGGCAACAGATGGTGAGGGGTTGGTCATGGGTGGCAATAGGCTGGTGATGGTTGATGACAGTACCATAAAACTTTACAGTCTGGAGACCATAGAGGTGAGGAGTAATAGCCACTGGGGAGCTGGGTAAATCTGAATGCAAACCTGTCTTCACAATCATCCCTGGGTGAGAACCTCAGTTTCTGCGATGTCATTGTCTTCTGTGAGGAAGATGACCCAGAATATTCAATTTTGAATGAGCTGACACTGTCCGTGCCCAGGAGATACCAAGCACTGGGCCAAGGTTCAAAGTTTTGGGGTCAGTTTCTGCCCATGTGAGGACAGCACTGAGCCAAGCTAGGGTGAAGTTAGTGACTTACAGATGGGACTGTAACACAAGCATGGCTCCTGCAGCAATGGCACTGCCTTGCTGGAGGATAAGGATAGGAAGGGGCTGCGAGGGGTCCAGGAGAGGAGATACAGCTCCAGGCAGGTTGCTCAAAAGGCAGGGCAGAGGTACAGGCATAGCGTTGTCATACAGACAACACCACCATTTCCATGCCAGAGCCCTACAGCCTGGCTGAGCATCCTTTGCCATTCTTGGGAGGACAGTGATGCCAGGGCCACCATCACCCACTGTGCCTGGGGACACTGCCCTAGGTGTGCATTCCCAGGTGGAGATTTGCTCTAGGCCCGGTGTGGAGGTAGCACCAGGGCCAGATGAATTGTTCCAGCTCCCACATGCCCTTGTCTGGGCTGAACTTCCCCCTCCCAGCTTCTGCTCTATTTTCAGCTCAGCTAGAAAGAAACCCTTTAGAGTTGTTTCTTCCTTTGTTTCCTAATTTAGATGGTCCCAAGGCTCTACAGGCAGATAAAGGCAAGTTTATTGCTTCTCTGTGTTTATGGCACTGCTGGAACACACTGCTCCAGCAAATATTACATCAAGGGAGTGTGGGGAAGGCTCAGTGTCCCCAGCACAGCTTAACTCTCACCTACATATGCCCGTCACTGCTCACCACAGCCTCTGGCACCCTGATGTGGCACCCCTGCTGCTGCTGGCTCTCTCTGGGCCCCACGGTGGTGCCTCCACCTGCACCAGTGGTGGCAGTCCCTGTGTCACGCTCCGGGGACAGCTGGTGCCCTCGGCTCCTGCTCTGAATCATGCTGGTGCCTCGGCTCATCTTGTGACTTGGGAGAGTCACAGTGCCAGGTGCCACATGGATCCCATGGCTTCACGTTGGCCTCAGGCCCTTCCCAAGTGCCTGCTGTGCCCACAGGGAGTTTAGGGGCTGCACCAAAAGGACCCTAGCTGACGCCTTCCATGTCCCCAACAGCTCTGCTCTGCTGTGGGGGGCAGAGAATAGACAAGGCAGAGCAGGCAAGGATGCAGGGACAGCACAGGATCCCAGTTGAGCTCAACGTGCCATCAGGAATGGAGACCATTCTGGATGTTGGTCCCTTGCATCCTGGAGACCTCAACTCATCCTTGGTCTTGGCAGCCACAGCCCAGTCAAAAATCATCCCTGAAGGGTACTGGGATGCTGTTTGCATGAGAGGAACTGCCACTGCCAGCCCCTGGCCCTGCCAGACACAGCTGGGCTGTCTCTGGCTGGGAGTGCCAGGGCTGTGCAGGCTGTTGCAATGACACACGAGATCTGAGCTGTGTTTGTTTGGCTGGAACAGTGCACCACAGCCACAGAGTCCAGGTTTCATCATGCCAGGAGATGGAGAGGGAAGAGCAATGTCCAGCCTCCAACTGCTCCACGGCCAGAGGCAGCTGCCTTCCTGGGGGAATGCAAGGGTAGCGGACAAGCAAGGAAGGGGAGACTGAAAATATCCCTCCAGCCCGGCTGGAAAGTGGCTTCCAGCTGTTCCCGGCTAGCCCTGGCTAGGAATACTTTCAGACTCGGTTGGCAGCAGCAGGCAGACCGGCCACCACCCCCCCGGTGGGTCAGAGCTGCACGAGAGATGTTGGTGAGGCTTGACGAAGGTAGGAAGTGAGGAGGCTACTTTGTGGCTAGATGGTTTTTATTGTCACCTGCTCTTCACAGGAGAGGCACGTGTCTCTCTGAGCCTCTCTCAGTGAGTGCCCTCCCAGAGGCACGGTTACAGCTTATAAGGGGTTGGGAGAAGGGGGTGGACACAAGAGGGAAAGCCAATCAGGGAAATATGGATGTCACACAGACAGCAAATGGGAAACAAGGGGTGGGGGTTCCCCAACCTGCTCCAATCTGGGACTGAGTCTCTCCGAACACTCTGGAAGGAGAGGAGAGGAGAGGCTTCCCAGAGAGTGACAGGCTGTGGAGAACAAAGGCAGGGGGAAACCAAATGGGGAGAAATACAGGGGGGAACTTGGGAAAAACCATTACAGAACTTACTAATATTAACAATAAATAAAAAGATAGAAAACACGCCACTACAGGAGACGATGGTAGTGGGAGGGCAGGGGGGACAGCAGTGAAGTTGGAGGATTTCTTACCCATATGAAAGGAGCTGGGGGTTAGGGGAACCCCGAGGTACTGAAGGGAAAGGCTCAGGGCTGGGGCTGGAGGTTTTAGGGGCTGTGCTTTAGTACAGCCTGACTTACCCAGACAATGCTGGTAGGAGAGAGATGCCTGTGAGATCTCTTCTGTCAACAAAAGTCCAGAGACAATGACATTGGGGATGTCAGTGTTTTGCAGGGCAGAGGTGTGATGACCCCCAAAGCCACTGTCACAAGCACTGCCTTGGCATGCTGCCAGTGCCTTGCCTCTTTCCAGAGTCCAGCAGAAAAATGACATCAAAACCCCTCTTTGTGGGATGGCCAGATAGCCAGAGATCTCTAGTGGGGTGTGGTTGATAGGGTCCATTCTCCCTATCTCTAGTCCTGAGAGGTGTTGGTTGTGGTGTAAAGACAGTGGGGTCAGATCCCTTTTGGTAGCTGGCACCTGGCACAGTGTCCTTACCACCAAGATTTGACTAAAATGTGAACACTGGCCTGCTTGGTCTGGCTTTCCAAAGACATTCAAAACCCCATGCCAGTCTCACCACTTCTTCCCAGGCAAGGATGAGACACCAGACTGGCACTGTCTTACCCAAGCTCTGGTGGTCACACTGGGCACAACACTAATCACACATGGCTGTGGACATGTACCAGACAGGCAGCATGGGGGCAAATTAGGGTTGTCTGTCACCATGGGAGGGGAGAGGAAACTCTGTCCCCTCCACCCTCTGGCTCCATGGAAAGGGACATCATTATACCCTCAAATCAGCCTGGAGGCTGGGAAACATGTCAGCAGTGAGGTCAGGGATACCTGAAGAGGAGCTGGACCTTGAGGAGTGGTAGTGTGAGGACACCAAAGGAAATCGGAGACAGGGACAGGAAATAACAAAAGTGAGTCAGCTAACAAGTACGTGGGCAGCTTTGGGGAACTAATCTGCGGGAGATAACACTGCCAGGAGGAGCCTTGGAGATGAGCTCATGGAAAGGAAGAGTCAAGGCACAAAGGTGTCTGAGACTCCAGTGGCCAACACAGTCCTCTGCATTACACTCAGCGACTTTCCCCTGGGAGCTGGGGGAAGTGTGGGACCTGGCACCCAGCCTTGGGCACTCTGGACAGCATGTACACTTTGGGATGCATTTCACAGCCTCCAAAGGTTTCCCTGAAATCCTGCACTGGGTGTTTATCCCCTGGCAGACAGGACTAGCTGTGGGTGCAGCCTGTCTGCTTTTAGTCTGGTGGAGATTAAGCTCTTCAGGGCCTAATGGCAATTCTTTTGGCAACTGTTCAGCAGGCCTTAATCCATCTTATCTCTGCTCTGAAAGGATGAATTAGGCACCTCTCCAAGCACTCAATGGGGAGCAGGAACAGCAGGAGCTCTAGCAGTGCACAAGCTGCTGCAGGCACCCCAGGGCTGCCCTACATACAGCAAAGTGCCCCCGGAGCCACCAGCTCTTAGGCAGAAGCCAGAGCGATCTGGGGGCTGGGGAACAGGCAGCACTGCAGGACCACCAGCACACTTCCCTGCATGCAGCAGAACCCTCTCACCTTGCTCGCCCTGCACATCCAGCTGTTGGCATCACCAGGAGTCTTGGCCTGAGTAATGAAGGTCCTGATTCCCTTGGGATTTGCCTGGGTATGAGCCAGGAGCAGTTTCTTGGCTCATAGGGAAAGACTGGCAACAACATGACCCCACTCATCCTGTGCAAAGGCTCCCGTGCCTGGACCAGTGCCTGTGCAGCCCATCCAACCCATCTGGTGCCCAGGAATGTCCTTGCTCCCACAGTCCAGATGTGGTCAGAAATCCCAAGTTACAGAAAGGATATCATGGTCGTGTGGGACTTGCTGTCAGGCACAGGGACTCTGAACCTGACTTTTTCAAACCTGTCCTGACATTGCTAATAATAACTGTGTTAATTAGGGAGCTCTTACAGCTCTGCATGATTCATTCAGTCAGTTATGGGGAATATTGTCAGGGTAACGTAAATGTGGGATGGCAGTCACCTCTCCAGCAGCCGTCTGGAGTGCTGGAGCCATGTCTGAGACCTGAGGCACTCGCTGCACATCAGGATGTCCCAGCTGGTGCCACAGGCAAGGACATGGCTCAGTTCCACACAGACATTTGGCCCAAGGAACCACAGCTCAGACACCCACTGAGCCCAATGGCTGCTCGTGGCCATCTCCACCGTGGGGCACTCAAAGGCATGGTTTGGGGTAAGCAGCTGTGCCCCAGCTGGGCCATCTGCCACAAGCCCACCAGCTGTCCCTGGGTCTTAGATGACTGCCCATCATGATGGCATCTTGCCTTCTCCAAGTCCCTTTTAAGTGAAATCGGAGAGTACAGTGACATTATTCATGGGCTTTGCAGAACCTGAAATCTCCCATTCCTCTGTATTAAAGTGTTGCTGTAGTGGGTGAATGGAGGCTTAATTTCTTTTTGGTTGTGATACCCCTCAGGTGACAGATAGCCTGGTGGCTCCCTTGCTCACCTCTCCACTCAGCTGGGGTTAGTGCCACAGCATGGCACTGCGACAGGGTCTCTCTGAGCCTGCCAGGAGTACTTCGTTACCCTGAGCTCAGCTGGGGACAGTTTGCAGGATGGTGAGAGAGCCCCTGTGACATCACCTGATCTCGTCCTGCCTACACTCCACAGCTGGGAAATGCCTTTAGAGGGGGGGGTTTCCTTTTTTTCCCTGCATGGCAAAGGCAGTGATAGGTTGGCTGCAGGGCTGCTGCCAGCTGGCACCCACTGGTGCTGCCGAGGGGCCCATCACCACTGGATCACCCTCTCAGGGGCAGCTGGTGGGTGGTGCCACTGCTCAGCATCGCTGCCATCCGCTGTCCTTGCTCCTGACCTCAGCCTTGTTTGCTTTGGGCCAAGCTGTGCTGCCTGTCAGTCAGTGTTCAAGGTGGCCAAGGTGGCTGTGGAAGCCCTCCAAGCACTGCCAGGGTGACACCCTGGCCATCGAACCCAGCCCACCACACCAGCCCCCAGCCTACCCCCACACTGCATCAAAGGTTCTGTGGGAACCCTGGGCATTCCTCCTTCACTGAGGGTCATGGGGGTCTTTGCTGGAAGATTTAATCAATGTCTTGTTTCTCTCCTTGGCTCTAAAGCTCCTTTTTGCCTCAGGAAGAGGGTAAGAATTAATTGAGCAAGAATTAATCGAAAAGCAGAAAGATGTAAATTTTCAAATGAGACATCAGATGCTGCAGGTCCTGCCCTCTCTGTACTTTGGTTCCAACCTCAGCTTGTTCTGCTCCAGTCACTGGCAAGCCCTCATGTCTATTCCTGGCCCAGAGCCCCATGCGGGCAGAAATCCCCTCTGCATTGCGTCACCAGTTGAACTCCAGTGCCTGCTGTCTCTAAAGCAACAAGCAGCTAAAATTGGTAGAAAGTTTGATTTGAGTCTGAGCCAAGCTTAATTTTTAATTGCTTCTAATTTCATTCTCTGGACTGGGTTTGCAAAGCTGGGCAGAAAGGTCACAGGGGCAAGTGTGGGCCCAGTCACCCATGGGCAACACTTGGCTTTCCCTGGTCTGGAGCCCTCAGCTGCAGCACTCTGAGGATACTCAGGGCCCCTAGACCTGGGGTTCCAGCTCAGCTGTCTTGTCTCTGGCTCCCAGATACTCTCTGGGCTCCTAGACAGGCTCTCAGCTCCCCATTTGTTGTTCGCATGGCAGAGGAGATTGGGCCCTTTGACTGAACCAAGAAGGCAGTAGGACAGGTTTTCAGCTTTTGGTTTGTGTGTTTAAAAGACTATCATGGCGTGAGGATTTGGTACTAAATCCCAAACACCTTGTGGCATTCCTGAGCCCATTCTCATTCCTGCAGCCTTTCCCATTCCATGCCTGCAGCCTTTGTCTTCCCATCCTATCCCTGAAGCATACCCCTTCCATTCCTTCTATCCCATTCTATCCTATCCAGTTGCTGCGGCCTTTCCCTTCCCATTCCACGGTGGGTCAACAAGTCAGGGGAGTGTTTCTGGCATGGAGACACACAGGGAATCCTACAGTCAGCAGTCACATTCCCTGGAAGGCACCTCTTCTCCCAGGTGTCTCCCTGAGCAGTGATTATGAGGCTGCATTCCTGGTGTTATTCATGGCTGCCAACAGAGAGGTGAAAATCTTCTGTCCTGGCTCAGAACTGCTGGAACTTGGCACAAAATCCTGAAACACGTTATGCCTGTGCTGACACAGCAAACAGTTATTCAAATGGCAAAGGTCACTTTCCCCCTTCTGACAGCTATTTTTGCTACAGGTCCTGAAGTCCAAGGATAAAGGAGATGCACAGCCAGGTAGAGCTCTATCCCTCACACCAGCTCAGGGTGTTAGAAAGCTTTGGGAGAGAGGAAGAAACCATCCTGGGGAAGAGGCCAGGAGGACAGTGTCCCTCCTGCCTGGTCCTGCTGATGTCCCACAAAATCATTCCAAGGAGCTCTGAGTGGGGGTTGCAAACATTTAGAGGATGTGGTTGTGCAAACGAGCATTGCCTGGACTGGCTGCACAGCTGGGTTTCACCAACGCCCTGGGGCTGTGATGAGGCTCTTCCCCAGAAAGTGATCAGCACCTCAGTGAGAATCAGCATTGAATGGAAAGTAGCAAGTGCCAGCAGCTCCCAGCCCTGCGAGGCTGCCGTGTGTCACCAGTGGCTGGGAGCACCAGAGATCTGCACCCAGATGTGGCTGGGACTCCTTCAGGGAACCAACAGAGGTGGGGGAACAGCCATGAGGGCTGAGCCTGCTACTGGTGATGCTACAGCCACTGGCACAACCCATAAACTGCCCCAACTCAACAGTGCTGCAGGCAGCCCTGAGCCACAGGAAAGTGCAGCCCTGCTGTGATAGTGCACTCTTGTTGATATTCACATTTTCTGCAGAGTCCCAGGAGAGGCCGGTGACAGGATGTTCCTGGGTAGCCTTGCACCAGGACATGCACTGTGAAACTGCTGGTGGGCTTTCTCTGGCTGGTCCAGGGGAAGTCTTGATGAAAGTCAGGTCCCCACCAAGGAATGCATGGAAAGGCATCCAGTGGGACTTGCCTGGGGCCACTCGCACCTCATGGGCAAGGGCACTGGGAAGGCTGGGACGAGCCCTCTGCACCCTGACCTTTTTCTCCCTAGAGAGTTTCTCCCAAGAGAGTTTCTGTCCAGTTGAGGGCATTGATCTGGGTGGGTTTGGAAATGGCCATTTAGCAAGAAGGAACCACAAAAACACCGTTAAAAGTGACACTCCCTAACACAAACCCTACTTTTCAGCTGGAATGGAGGAGCCATGATGCTCCGTGGTCTCAGGTGATCACTGCCAGCTCATGATCATGGCAACCCCAGCCACTCTGATTGACAGGAAACTCCCCATTTTGGACTCCTTTTTATGATGGGAGGGTTTTCTTGGACTCAGAATTTGTCTTTTCTCTGCACTTTGCAATGGGGAAACAATTTCCAGGCCCCTTGAGTGTGTAATTGCATTCTTGTCAATCAGGACATTTTTTCTCTAGGTATTTGAATTTCCTTTTGTGGGGGATCACCAGATGTCAAATCTGGGCACCTCTTGAGGGCACGTTCTCAGCTCCATCTGAGTGAGGTAGTCCAAGAGCAGCATCCAAGCTCAAAGCTCAGGCACAGATTTGGACCTGCATCAGGTTTCTTACAGTGTCAAGCAAAGTCCTGGAAATGTAAACACCTGTCTGCTAGGTAGAAACCCCACAGCTTTTGTTTTTTTAAGAAACTCAAACTAAACAGATGCTGCCCTGTCCCTGCCCTGTCCCAGCAGAACCACTGCTGCATGGCACATACTCCACTCTGACCTGAGGATAGGATGCCCCTGCAGAGGTACTTGTGAGTGCTGGGTACTGGGTTCCAGGTGTGGGATGCCCCAGATGAGGTATCTATGGGTGCTGTGTACTGGGGTGGTAGATTCTGGGTGTAGGATGCCCCAGGGCATGTATCTCAGTGCTGAGTGATGGATCCTGGGTGTGGGATGCCTTGGGGAAAGTACCTGTGAGTATTGGGTGCTGGGCAGCCCCTACTTGGGAAGCCAAGTCCTGCAGCAGGGACAGTGCTTCTGTTCTGCAGAGAGCTAAGATCCACCCTGTGGGCAGCAAAACTCTCAGTTTAGGAAACCAAGAATCAGCCAAAGTCCCTGTCAGAGCAGGGAAAGAGCCATGGCTGGAAATGGGGCCAGCTCTTTTCTCCCAGCCCTGCTGGGAATCTGGAGCTTCCCCAGCTGCTGTTGGTGTTTCACCAGCAAGGGGCGGATGGGAAAGAGGCTGTTGGGGTTCTTGATGCTTTGGAGCATTTTCGTCTGTTTCTTTTCAGAGTTCCACAGGTTTTTTTCACTTCCCAATGCCTGTGTGTCCTGTGAGGCGGGTTGTAAAAATCTAGAAAAATCCAGAATCTGAGCATGAAAATTCAGGAAAATCTTGACTAAAGACTGAGATAGATTTCCCTTTGGAAAATGTATGCAGCAGACAAAGCTTTGTTTTCATCACTTCTTTTTGGTCCCCACCCTGCAGACCATTCCTTTTACCTTTACAGCAGGAAATATCCCAACTTCCCAGCCGCAACCCCAGGCTGGTATTCCTGGACACCCTGTTACGTAGCTGAGTACACAATTTGTATGCAGGTGGTGGGGGTAGGAGAGACATCACTGCTGCCTCGCCTGGTCCCTGGAGGCACAGCCCTGCCTCTCCCTGAGTTTTGGCCAGCAGAGCCAGATGAAGAGCCTAAGCATCACGATGTCATAGTCACAAACCAAGCAGGGACACAAGTGGGAAGAGGTTTGATCACCAGCTGGGGTTTTCAGGACAGTGACTCAAAATTTGCATGTTTCTCTCTTTGCTGCTGCATGAGGAATGTGTCCCCTGTCATTCTCCTATAGAAAGCTGTGCTGCACTTTCCTGCAAGCCTCTTCCCAGAAGGAAAAGCAGCTGACGCCCCATGGGGACAGGCAGAGATCTAGCAGAGCCCTTGTGGATGTGGCTGCTGCTGCCTGTGGGTGAGGAGGCCACACAGCTCTTACCCAGAACTTACCCAGCATAGTGTTGGACAGGGGGTCACTTCTCCAGGGGTTCTTGTGGACACCCATCCTGAATGTCCTGGGACAGCTAAAAACTTTCCTGGGCAGCAGAAGTGACCTGGTGGTTTTTCACACAACACAGTCAAAAAAAAGCCATTTGTGTTGCGTCAGGGGATCCAGCCTGTGAGGGGCTGTGCCAGCAGAACAAGGGGGTCATGGGCGCCAGCAGATGCTGACTGATAAATGCCAAGCAGTGCCAGAGCTGTCTCTGTCCCCATCACAGAGGAGAAGATGGGTGGCCAGGAGTGACAACAGGGCTGTGGATGAACTTTGTGGGCTTTGCTAGTACTTGCCACAGCAGCTCTCTCCTTCTAGTGGCTCTGGGCATCTCCTTCCAGTGGCTCTGGGCATCTCCTTTCAGAAACTATGAATGAAATTAAAGGAAATTCAGAAAATACTGGAGAAATCCTATGTCACCCTCATGCCTACCCAAGGCTCTACCAAATCCATTGTCTGTCACTAGCCAAAGGCTGCTGGTAAAATAGAAGCCACCATTGTCTCACAAGGAGAGCAGAGCCCAGTCCTGGTCCCCGTGGTCCAGCCCCCACATGGGCCTATAAGCAGACTGAATATGCCAAGAGGCAGCCTCATCCCCAGGAACCTGGAGCTCCCTGAACCCTTAGCTGCAAGCTCAGCCAGCCAGAGCCTCTAATGTGAAACGCATGTTGGTTAAACCAAAAGATGACTGTAAAAAATAAGGGTCAGATTTCTCTGGCTGCAAAGCCTCCCACGTTACCCCAAGCCCTCTGGTTTCCTGCCTTCTGTCGTGTGTGACCTTCTGCACAGTAACCCCGGTGCTCCCCACAGAGCCCAGGATGGCAGGAAGAATAAAGGAGAGTGAAGACTTGCATAATGTTCATCCAGGCTCGCCAGGAAAATAAGGAGACTGCTTAGAATGAGAGCATTGCTGGCCTTTTATGTCAGCTTTTCAAACATGAAGAAATTTGCCTCCCTGCTCTCGGCTAATAGGCCCCAGGACCTTCCCCAGATGACAGTGACCCCAGAGTGGCTGCAACCCTCACCCATTTTCTGTAGGCCTCAGAAAAAACAGCAACCTGGGTAACAACATCTTGCGTCGCTTGGGCTGCCAGTGGTTTACTGAGGGCTGCCTTGTGCTGGCAGGGAAAGCCAGAGGAGACAGGGTGGGAATGAAGCCCAGTGATATGGCAGAGCTCCCTATGGAGCTGCTTCTCACTGGGGTGGATAGCTGTGGCCAATTTTCCGTCTTTCTGACTGACCCTGCTTGGAAATTCATCTCTACTCAAGAAGCAGCCAAGAGCAGAAGTTTTGGGTGTCCTCTGAAAGGATGAGGGGGTGTCCCCAGCCCTGTGAAAAGATGAGGCTATGCTCTGGCAGGCTGTGCCACCTTGCTGTCCCCTCAGGGCAGTGAGGGTTGGGGTGCAACCAACCTGGACAGGTGGCAGGAGCTCATGACCCTTCTCCAGAGTAGGGAGTGACAAAGCTTGAGCCAGCAAACTTGCTTGGGAAGAGTGGGAATAGGTGACCTCAGGGGTGGGGGTTTAGCAAGCTGTTTGGCTGCAGGGGCAGACCAGGGTGGCGAAGGACGAATCCTTGCAGGACCAGGTGTGAGCAGAGACTGAGGCGGATGGAGTACCCACTCTGTCTGGGAATCCTGCCAGTGGCTGTCTGGGTGGGACGTGCTACATCCAGATGGGGGCCAGTAGGAAATCTGTATTGGATTTTTCCCATCCTCTGCTGAATCAGAATTATGTTTCTCTGAAAAACCTAAATTTATCCTTGAAGCTGTGATGATGTATTTCACACATCCTATTCCCTCTCACTGGAGTCTTCCTTACGTTTGCAATTTCTAACAACAAAGCAACGCTGTGAGCAACCTTCCTATAGATCACCAACCATCCCTCCTGGTGGTGTGAGCCTGGGGCAGAGTAGCTGCAGGAATTCTGTGAGTTCAGACCAGGCTGAACTTTCACACACTGACCTGCCAGGTCAGCCTGGGAAGGAGCGGGATGGAGAAAGGCAGGGAACAAAGACACTCCCCACAGCCCACCCACTCACAGGAATGGGGATGAGGATGGGGGGGATGTGCCACCATGCATGTGGGGGCTGTTTGAAGGAGCTACGTGTGATGTGTGCTGGTGATACTGCCTTTCCTGGGTGTCTGACCTGGTGGGACTGAGTGGAAGAAAGGATAAGGATGGATATAGTGATAGGAATAAGGATAAGAATTGGAGGATGGGGTTGGGAGCATCCCTTGGTTTCTGAGAGAACCTCCACAGAAAATAACTTCCTCTGGAATCTTCTGTTCTGCACAAGGGATGACCCCAGACACCCACAGAGAGCCCTGAGAGCCATTGTTGTGCACTGCTCGTCCCTGGTCTGCTCTGGGTCCCAAGGCCACTGGGCTGGGCAGTGTCCTCATGGTGTCCCTCCTGGGGGCCTGCAGAGAGGACAGCGTCCTTCAACCCCAAACTTCAATCCTTCCCTAGCCCCAGTCCAAGCTGGGAAGTTGAGACCCTACAGAGATTTTGACCATAGCCCTTTTCCAGACTGGACAGAGCAGGGCATGGAGAAATGCCCCAGGAGCTCACACTGCTGGCCAGGCCATTTTAAGCTCCGTTTAAACTTGAGAGCACCCAGCTCTGTAGAGGGCACCTTCCCATCAGCCTGTGGTCATTCCTACCCTGAGGCAGCTCATGGCTTCTGAGGGCTTTGCATTTGTGTACCTTAAAAATTTGTATTTCTCAGGGCAAATTTGAGAAGTTGTAATAGGAAAACACAGCCAAAGGAAAACACAGCCAAAAGAAAACACATTAATTATGTGGCTTCTCAACAGGCCTTGGCTTCTCACACTCCCTCTTTCCTGCCACTGCAGAAAATAACCAGTGGTAACATGTCTGCTGCAGCACCCAGAGTAACCCCGTCGTTTCCCAGGACAAGCTTCAGTATTGGGAAATGGTGGGCAGGGAGCAGAGCTCACACAGAATTCATTTTGCCTGATGTTGTTAACCCACAGCAATAGCCAACACATGAAATTGTGCTTCCCTGTTTGTCCCAGTGACTCAAGGGTTGGTGGTTTCCAGTCCAGAGGACTCTTGGGGTGACGGGTGCTTCAGTCTTGGGCTCCATGGGTGTGACTCCTGCCAGCTCACTCCCTCCTGGGTGCCAAAAACCAGCAATACAAACTGAAAAGGAGAATTTTCATTTTTCAGATTCCATCTGGGAATTTTTGGCAGCCCCTACAGCACTCAGAGGTGGTGGATATGGTGGCAGCTCTGTCCTTGGCCAGGGGCCATGACCTGGGGGTGAGGGGGACACAGGCCAGCTGGGGGAACCCTAAAGAGCCTTGCAGGGACCTCAGACCCTGCAGAGAAGGCTGTTGGAGGGGGGCAATGGAACCCTCCCCCCATCACTACCACCCCTATGTCCACAGCTCCTCTCTAGCAACAGTGTCAGGGAGAGCACAGAGGAGCCCTCCCAAAGCACAAAGATTTGGAAGAAGACATTCACATTTTTATTGTTTCTTTTTTTTCCTGCAGTGTTTTCTACCTGTTTGGGGTTTTTTTTTTCCCCTCTTTCCTCACTTGAAAAATTTCTTCGGACTATGAAATAAATGTGAAAACAGTGACTGGTGGAGGGGGCTTGGGACTCTCTGGAGTGTGTGCTTTCTGGTATTTCCGAAATTCCTCTTTAACCTCTGTGACTCCACCCTGAGCTGTTGCTGCTGTGTGCAATCTCTGAGACCTCTCACCCACCCAACAGCATCAGCCTGGGAAATACTTGGAGATGGCATGGGGACTCCTGGAAAGAAAAATCCTCCAGCCAGGCGTTTTCGGATGAGATGAAAAGCCTTTTCCTGGGGCCATGCCTGAGCTGCAGGGCTCTGAGCGGCAGCAATGGGATGGAGGCAGTAGTGCTGTGGGCTTCAGTGGAGGAGCTCGAACCAGGAACCAGAGGGCTGCAGCCCTGATCCCAGGGTGCTCACATCGGCCAGACGCAGTGAGTGGTGGGCAGCACGGCTTTGGCTCCAAAATCAAAGTGGGAGGAGAGGCAGTTCCCTGCTCGAGGTTGCACGGTGCACAGCAGGGACAGAGCCCTGGGGCAGCAGGAGGAAGTGCCTCGTGGGGAGGGAGCAGAAGGGCTCCATCTGTTCCAATCCGAACAGAGCCGACAGCAGCTCCATTGCGGTGTGTGAATTCCTTCATGGAGAGAAAACAGAGACTCGAAAATCCCTTTAAGCCAGAAGAAAAAGGCAGAACAAGAGGAAGAGCCAGAAATCAGGGTCTAAGACATTGGCAAATAAAATAAGATGCACGTTTTTCTCAGGGGAGTGATTGAAATCTGTGGGGGAGGGTAGTGAGAGATGGATCTATCCATCCTCGTTGGTCTTGTTTAAAGGAGAGAACATTCTGTTTCCCTCAGCTATACAGAGGAGCTGACCCTGAGCATGCCTACTCTCCAGGGCTGGCAGCACCCACCTGTGCCAGGCCAGGGCCCCCCGGCAAGAGCCCTGTGCCACAGGGTAGTCCCGCTCCGGGGCCAGGGGGTCTCAGAGGGGCATGGCCTCGGGAGGTGACACGGGTCCATCCACGGGAGTGGGGGACCAAGCATCAGGGCTTGGTGCAGGATCTCCAGTGCAGGATGAGGGGCAGGACAGTCAGCGGGGATGGAATAGGGATGGGAATAGAGACGGATAGGAAAGCAGATGGGAATGGGGACAGGAATGGGATGAGGAGGGGAATGGGGACAGGGATGGAGATGAGGACAAGGATAGGAATAGAGACGGAAATGGGGACGAAAACAAGGATGGGGACAGCGATGAGGGCTGGTGCAGGCAGGGCTCAGCGACAGAGACCAAAGCTGCCCTGGGCGGGGGCGAACAAGGCTCAGAGCGGGCGGCGGATACGCGGCCTGAGTCGCGGCGGACGGGGAGGACGAACAAAGCAGCGGGGCCGGGTGGGCGGGGAGGGGCCGGTGCGAGGCCCTCCCCGCCACGGGGGCATAAAAGCAGGGCGGCGGCAGCGGCGCGGGTAGAGGAACGGAACGGAACGGGTACAATGCAGCTCGGCGGGGCAGCGCTGCTGCTGTGCGCGGCGGGGCTGGCCGCGGCCCCCGCGCCGGCACCGGGAGCTGGGGCCGAGCGGCGGGCGGCGGCGGGAGCCGGGCGGGAGCGGCGGGCGCAGTTCGCTTCCTGGGACGAGGTGAACGTGCTGGCCCACGGGCTGCTGCAGCTGGGGCACGGCCTGAAGGAGCACGTGGAGCGCACCAAAGGACAGCTGCGGGAGCTGGGCGGGCGGCTGAGCGCCCACAACAGCTCTCTGGGGCGGCTGTTGCGGCAGGCGCGGGAGGCGCAGGAGCGCGGCGAGCGGCTGCGGGGCAGTGTGCGGGAGTTGGAGGGCCGCGGCCGGCAGCTGCTGAACCTCTCTGAGGCGCTGCGACAGCGGCTGGAGGAGGTGGCGGCTGACAAGGACGCGATCCAGGGCCGGCTGGAGCGGCTGGAGGGCCGGGTCCGTCTGGCGCTGCAGGCGCGGCCGGCTGGGAACCAGAGCGCTCGGGACCTGGGGGCGCTGCAGGTGAGCGCGGGGACACCGGCATCCACCGGAGCAGCAGGGGGTGGACTAGACCAGCACCGGCCGGGTGGAGCGGGATAGAGAGCACGCGACAGGCCCCTGCCACTGGCACCGACGCGGGGAGCGTTGGTGGGGGGACATACCTCAGACCTGCTAGACAGAAACCGGGAGCGACTGCGGGAAAGAGCGACGGAGGACCTGACTGTCCCGGGACATCGGGAGCAGCGGGCAGGGAGCAGCTTCAGGAGAGCAGAGGGGCCCTGGGGGCACCGGGAGCACCCTCCCGGGAACCTCGCATAGTCAGAGCTTCCCGGAGCTATGAGGGTCACCTGGCTCTTCCCCCGCAGTCCCTGATGGATGCTCAGAACCTGCGGATCGAGGAGCTTCTGCAGAAAATCAAGCAGCAGCAGTACAAGCTGGACAAGCAGAACTTGCAGATTAAAAGCCTGCAGAGCAAGGTGAGCACCTGTCCTGTGCTGCAGCCCCCAGCCTGGCCCTACATGCTGTGGGCACCCTGGTGCGAACGCCCCTGCTGTCCCAGCTCTAGTGGCTCTTCTGGTGCTCCCTGGCTTTGGGGACCCCAAAGGGGCCACAGCTCTGGTCCCCGTGCTGCAGTGTATCATCAGTGATGTGAGAGTAGCAACCTGCAAGCTTCCAGAGAGTTAGCATGGAGCAACAGGAGGAACTAGTGGGTGGGAACAGCCTCCCTGCCTCTGCCTTTGCATTCATCTGCAGAATAAACTAGCTAGCATGTGTGTGAAAAAACACAATCATTTTTGGCTTTGCCAGGACTGGGTATCTCCTGTTCCTCGAGATTTCCAGGCAAGTGGAAATCCAGCTCTGGCCACAGGGTGTGGCTGGCATGTGGCTGACCTGCTCCTTTGAGTAACAGGGTGGAAAAGAAAGCTGATATAAAACCGTTCTGACTTGTGCTTTTTTTTTTTTTTTTTTTTTTTAGGTCAATCTACTAATTCCCCTACACCACAACAAAACACAGTCTTCAAAGTGGAAGATAAACCTGAAGAAGAGCCTCAACCTCACCAACCAGAGTCAGAATGGCAGTGGGGCGTCTGTGCAGATACAGAGTGAGTATCTGCTTGTGCTGCCCTGCTCGTCCATGCCAGAGCAAACCTGTAGCAGTTGCAACCTTTTGGAAACAAAAGGTTCATTTGTCCTGAGTCAGGATGTGAGATTTGCTTGAAAATCTGGAGCTTGGGAGTATGGCCAGGGTGAGGCGTTCTGGAACACAGGCTTGCCTTCTGGGCCAGTGTTAGTCCAGCAGGAATTTAAGGATTCAAGAGGCCTTTTTTTCTTGGCTGGTGTTAGGAATGCAGTGGGGAGGAGACAAGGTCTGAGAACAGGTATTTGTCAAAAAGGATTGACAGGTGTGAGGAGAGGAGAGTCTCTGCTCCTTTGAGTTAACTCTTGTTCACCTGCTCACACTTCACCAGGCAGGATGTGCTTTGCTGTCTGTGGGAGGAGGGGAGGAATAGTCCTGGCCTGAGAGCAGAGCTGTGTGCTTGTGTATCTCTCTCCCTTGACTCATATTTAGAGCTCATGCATGAAACACAAGTGTCTCAGCTCTCATTATCCTTAGCTGAAAGTGCTGAGTTGCAGTGGATGCTCACAGCCTTGGGAAATGTGCACTGGAGCAGGCAAGTGGATTCTGCATCTGCAATTCCCGGCTCTGCCTGGAGCATCTTTTCCCCCCACGGCAAGACTGGAGGGGCTCCTGCAGAGCAAAGGGCAGCAGAGCAGGTGTCCCCAGCTGTGCCATGTCCTGCAGCCTCCCTCCAGACAAGAACTGATGTCCCTGTAGGGTTTGCTGGCCAGAAACAGCTGCTGTCATGCTGTGTCAGCTAGATCATAGTGTTGGCTCTGCCTGTGCTGCTGTCTAGGGATCTTCAGCAGGAGCAAAACAGAAACCAGGCAGGATGAGGAGGCATGGGCCTGATGCAGAGATGGTTATGGGAAAACATGATAATTTGTCTGTGGAGCCTGGAGCTGTCACTGGTGTGTCTGAAAGCTGGGTGGGCAGAACAAAGGGCTTGTCCACATGGACAAGAAGAGAGGTGGGATGTGGGCCTTCAAACTCCTCCTGGGGCACAGCTCAGTGAGGTCAGCCTTACTCAGAGCAGCATTTCTGAGTCAGAAAACTCTCTCAGAACTTCTCTCCCGTTTTTTTCCAAGCTCTGCTTTGTGACTTGCCTGCATAGAACCATTTGGGTGGGAAGGCACCTTTAAGAGGTTATCTAATATAACCCTTGGTTCCACTCTTGGGTTATGCTGAAAGTAGGGTGCAGGGAGATGGGTTGGGACCTTTGCTACTTGCTGGTGCAGATGTAGGATGTTCTGGCTGATGCTGGCTACAGAAACATTTGTGATGCATGTTGGAAGGCAGCAAGAGGTACAGCTCCCAGGGATGCTGTGTGAGGTCAGCACCTACCTTCCAGTGCTGCAGTGGCCCTGATGGAAAGATCCTGGACATGCCAATTCTGTCCTGCCAGCTGTGAGCTTCCCCTTTCCTTGCCTAATCCTTGATGTTGGTATCACTGACAGAAAACAAATTGGCTTCCTTTCATTAGCAAGCCGAGTGAGTTTTCTGGCAAATCTTAAAGCACAGAGGCTGGCCCTGTGCCCTCTGCCCGGGGAGGCTTGTGGCAGCTTTCAGAGAAGGGGAGTGCTGGGGAGGCTTGTGGCGGCGGCTCCCAGGCTATTGTCAGGCATGGCCCTGGGGACCAGCGATGAACTCCACCAGCAGCCCTTGCAGAAAGACCCTTTTATTTGCATCCAGTGAACACAAGTTTTTTCAGGGCAGGGCTGGCATGGGGCCAAGCATGTGAAAGTTGAAGGCTCAAGGCTGCCTGGAGAGTGAGAGGTTTAATAGCTTGCAGAAAGAGGATCACATCTTTGGGCAGAGCCTGTGCTTGCTGGCAGCCAGCCAAGTAGGGGAAAGGCAGAGCCCTGCTCATGCTCTTCCTGTGGCGCTGCGGCTCCAAAATAATGGGGTTGGGTTGGGGCGGGAGAGGGGGAGGCAATGCAGGCAGCTCTAGGCATGCCCTGCCATCCCTAAGGATGGGTGTTTATACCAGTTTAATGACCTCCCCTGTGCCGTGGCTGGAAATCCTGTTGGGTGAACACGGAGCCCAAGGCAGATCCAGCCTTGTTGTGTTGCTTAGCTAAATAAAGGGGGAGGGAAAAGAAAACACAGGAGCAGTCAGGAGGGCTTGTTCTGCTGGTGCTGTTTGGATATGCAACATGAACTGGAACTAACAAGCGTGTTCCTCAAACAAAAAGATTGAGCAAAGGCTGTTCAAGCAGCTGCATCTCGTTCAGCTGCTGGAGAGTCCCTGTGGCACTAGGGGAACAGGGATTGAGTGCAACCAGGGCCCAGAAATGAGAAACAGGCAGGGATGGAGTTGACTTGTGCATGCTGCGATCATTAAACATGCTGGCACCATCCTACCGATGCTGGGAGAGGAGGTGAGGAGCTTGACAAGCCTAGCACCTTCCTGCCGTAGCAATATGAGCAGGGGCCTCTGTCTGGGGCATTCTTTCCTCTGAACCTGGTTTGCTTCCCTGCCTGCATTTACCCAGAAAGTGGGGATATTCAGGATGCACTCAACCCCTGCATTGCTGGGGGGCTCTGTGTGGTTTTAATCCTTGATGCACAGTGCCCTCAATCCCTGTGGGTTCAGGGTAGGGCTGGGGCACAGCTTGTCCTGTGGTGCACTGATGGTGGTGCCAGTGCTGCCCTGGGGGTGCGAGGGATGTCACTGCCAGCTGTGGTGGCTGTGGGAGAGGGGCTCTGCTGAGGAAGGGAAATTTTGTGGGAGGAGGGAGAGGCGAAGGGAGGAATATGTTGGAAATGGGTGAAAGGTGATGGCAGGTCATATTTCTATCCCCTGTGTCCCCCCTGACCTTTCCTCCAACTGGGGCTCTGCTCTTCACCCCAATGTAGCATGTAGGCTCCCCAGTGCCCAGTGAGGATGGGATGGAATGATGCTCTGCAGGGGCTGTTTTTGCACTTGGCAGCACAATGGCCTTTTTTTCCCCCCTTTCCATTTGCCCCCAGGAAGCCCCTGGCTGTTGGAGGAAGCCCTTCTCCCTGCTGCTGCTCTGGATCATGGTGTCAGCCCTGGCCCTGGGGCAGCTACTGCAAGGGGACCCCCACAGCCAGCACCTTAGCACAGCCCAGGGCTTGTCTTGAGGTTTCTTGTCTGTCTCAGGGTCATGCTGGCAGCAGCTGTGAGCCAGGGTAGCCAGAGCTACAACCCATCTGCCCTGGCCTGGGGAGAACAGGTCCCCTTTGTCTGAGGGTGATTGGGGCACCTGTCCCTGTTGACAAAGAGCCCCTTGACTGTGTAACAGCCTGGAGCTGAAGTCCCTGCACATCCTCCTGTGGCCTTTTGACTCAGGTGTTGTAACAGGTTCCCCACAGCTCATGTCTCTCAAGTGCTGTGGGTGGTGGCTCCTGGATGGACTTTTATCAGTGCTGTTGAAAAGGTGCTTTGCTGGCAGCTCTGGGCAAAGTCCTTGCAGGGCAGGACCATCCCTGGGGATGGAGAGGGATGAAGTAGGATGTAGCTTCACCCTGGGCAATCCACTCTTGCAATGAACTGGGGCTTCCAGAGTCCACCCCCCCCTTCCTTGCCTTAGTCACTGTATCTTGGAAAAAGGGTCACCCCAGCCTGGTGCTGTGCCTGCTGGTGGCAGGTTGCCTAGCAGGATGTCTGGCTGGAGCCACCACAGTTGCTGGGAGAAAGAGGTCATGTGCTGGATGCTCAGCCACCTTCCTGATGTCAGGACTTTTTCTTTCTACCCCTGAAGCCCCTTGACCCTGCTTAAGCCTTGTGTGGGATGGGGATGCTTGGCCCTGCTGTTGCCCCACCCCAAATGGGCTGCTCCTGTCTGCAGGTGTAGAGGGACCTGGGAGAAGTTACAATAAATACCTGGGAAACTACTTTGTCCCTCCTTGATGGGGAGCCCTGCTCTCCAGCCTGGCCCAAAATATGGCTTCTGCCTTGGATGAAAGCCCAAGGAGCTCTGTTTGAATAAAAGGGAAGATGTGGGATCTCACAGTGTTTAAAGATGCTGAAGTCAGGGGCCATTGTCCCCAGCACATGTCCAGAGCCACAGCCACTGCTGTGCACAGCTGACTGGGCTTGTGGCCAGGGCTGCAAGTGCCAGGGCCATAATAGGAGCAACCTGCTGAGGAAGTGGGGTTTGGGGCCATCTCCTCAGTTGCTGTTTCCTTCCCCTGCAGAGCTGCCAGAGGGTTGCCACCAGCTCTTCCTAGCTGGGCAGCAAAGCAGTGGCGTTTTCCAGGTGCAGCCTGCAGGATCTCAGCCCTTCAAAGTCTACTGCGACATGACCGCAGGTAAAACTGTGCAGTGTCCCACAGCACTTGGGAGGGTGCTCTTGTAAAAGGTAACCCCAAGTGACTGTGTTTTCCCTTCCCACAGAAGGTGGCTGGACAGTGATCCAGAGACGCATGGATGGCTCTGTGGACTTTGACCAGCTGTGGGATGCCTACAAGAATGGCTTTGGAGACCTTCGTGGTAGGTGGATGATGGTGTCCATGTTCTCACTGTGGGATAAAGGAAGCTTAGCAAAAGTTACTCCCCGTGCTGGCCTCTGGAGATCTCTGTGCTGGAGCACAGATGTGGGATGAAGCAGAGGGACACTGCTTGCAGAGAAGGGGTCCTTGATCTTCCTGATGTGTCCTGCAGGTGCCAGACAGTGATTCAAACGCTGCAGGGTCCTAGGTTGTCCCAATTTGTCTCTGGAGCTTGCTCGCATCTCTGCATTTCATGGCATGTTTGTGTCCTGCAGCCAATGTCATGAGTCTTATTTCAGGTGACTTCTGGCTGGGCCTGGAGAAGATACATCACCTTGTCCAAGAGGGAAAATACAATCTCCTGATTGAGCTGGAAGACTGGGAGGGGAATTCCCAGGTGGTTCAGTTTGTCTTCAGTCTTGGTGGTGAGAGCACAGCCTACACACTCAACCTGCTGGGGCCTCTGTCTGGAGAGCTGGAAAACGCCATTGGGGAATTCAGGCAGCTGCCCTTCTCTACTCGGGATCGTGACCATGACCTTAAAGCTGACACAAATTGTGCCAAACACCTCTCAGGTCAGTCTGAGGTCTTGTATCCCAATATGTGCACTTCCCTTTCAGCCCTCCACTGTCTGGTGGTGGTCCAGCGGGACACAGACCCTGTGCCACTAGACCCCTTTGCCATTGAGCTGGTGTTGTCTCCTACTTCCCTGGGACAGCTGCTTCTTTGGAAGGAACTGTGCAGGGAACCAAGAGGGAAGCTGAAGCTGCAGGAGGGTTCATGATTCAGGTCTTGGACCAAGCATCTGTCCTCATAACAGCTTTGCTGTCTGCTACTTTGTTTGGAACCTTTTCAAACAGAGCAGAGACCTCTCTCACCCTGGCTGCTAAAGGTTTTTCACACAAGGAGGAGCAGCCTGTATTTGCAGATGCAGTCTGAAGTAATGTAGGATCTGTGAAAGGTTCCCCAGTGCACGGGACTCCTTGACTGTACATGAGGTGGTCTCTTGTAAGATCCTGAAGCTCTGGAAAAGTGAGGGAAATAGGGGCATCAGCTGCCTTCAACCTGGGTTTTTCTGTCTGGAATTTCTATGAGTTAAAATTGTATCTTCATTGCCCTTGTAGGTGGCTGGTGGTTCAGTACCTGTGGCCATGCCAACCTCAATGGGAAGTACTTCCGCTCCATCCCACGGCAGAGGCATGAGCGCAAGCAGGGCATCTTTTGGAAGACATGGAAGGGCAGGTACTACCCCCTGAAGTCAACCATCATGAAAATCCAACCTGCAGCACTGGAAGCAGAGCCCTAAAGTTGCTACTTGAGACTTTCTCTGTGGAGCATGGACCTGAGCTCCGTCACTCGGTGTTTACAGAAAACAACCTCCCCTTCCTTGGTTAGAAGCCCTTTAGAGGCACGACACTGCTCCTCGCTAAAAGTAAAACAGCTCCATGCTGCCAAAACCCTCAGATGGGAGCTCCCAAACCTGAAGAGGAGCCCCAGAAGGGAGATCCACCTCCAGAGCATGCACAAGGATCCTCTAACCTGCCATGTGCTGCTGTGGGAAGTTCAAATTGTCTGGTGCTTTCTATCCTAACATTTTTGTACTGTGTTGATGAACTGGGGCAGGTGGGGCATGTGAAGTGTCTCACTGCTCTGGACCACAGTCCTGGGTGTGGAGCCTTGCTATGGTCCTGTCTTTCACTGTTGTTCCCAAATGATATCCCATGTACCCTCCTGTGAGAATCCCTGGAGCCTCCTTCCTGTGTGGGGGCTGGGGGCAGTGAGCCTCAGGCAGCTCCATCTGTGCAGCCTCTGTCACCCTGAGGTACAGGGCTTGGTGGGAGGGCTCAGGGTGGCCTGTGCAGAAGGGGAACTCGAGCTCACTTGCCTTCCCTTTGAAGACCTGTGTTTCTGGCTATGCTGGAATTTGCTGGGAGCTGGGAAAACTGCTTCCAGCTCTAAGGTTGATTGGTGGGATCCTGCAGCTGGTTGCCTGAGGGGCCAGGTCCTGGGGAGCTGTGTCTGGAACCTGCCAGTGCTGCTGGGGGTGGGTAGGACGAGCAGTGGAACAGCACATATACAGAGCAGGGACTGTTCCTGAGTGGCACCAGCCCTGCTGTCACTGTCAGAGCCCAGAAGAAGAGGCTGCTTTCTTCCATCAGACACCTCACGCTTTGCAGTGACTGGACCTGTCCCACATGTGTGTCCTAGTACTACAAGGCCAGGGGATGGTAGGGTTTCTCCACAAGAGCCACGCTTCATCAGGTGTCTACCATGATGTATGGCATTACCTCTGCCTTTAGGATGGGTGTCTGGGGAAAGGTGGCCAAAACAGGTCCCTGAAAACTTACAGGCCAAGCTGCATTCTTGGGGCTTCCCAAGCATCCTGCCCTATTGAAGTCATATTGACTACTCTGCTAGAGCTCCTAGCTGCTAAATACTGTACATAGTTGTTTGTAGGATGTTGGACCTTGTTGATGAATTCCCTGTTTCAATTTGTTTTCATATTTAAATGCAGTGTTAATAACAATGTGGTGTAATTTATAAATGTTGATGCTGGAAAGGAAAGCAAGTGTAGTTTGTGTATTTTAAATTTTTTTTGTACTAAAGTATCTTTTCTGAAGATGTCTTTTAATAAAAACAAACCTTTAAGTGTCCTGCCTGGATTATTTTCCTGATGGCAGGTGTGTGGGATCATTGTGAGGACTCTGCATTTGAAAACTTCCATTCTTGGAATTGTGACCTGAGCCCTCTGCTCCCTTCTGGCTTCCATGTTCAGCTGTAGCCTTATTGAGCTCTGAGATAAATTGCTGCTATAGGGCCCAGCATCAGGTTTTAGTCTGCTTGAAGTTTATGGGCTTCTAAATTTCTTTTCTTCCTGGAAACTAGGCTGTGGGGCAGAAAGTTTTTAAGTGCCGATGTGTTGGGTTTTCTTATTCCCTGACAGCAGACCTTTGAAGGAAGAGGATATTCCTTGGAGGTGGCTGGAAAAGCCTGTGCCAACTCTTTGAAAATGAGCAGAGGCTGAGGTCTGGATGATCCAGGCCCAACAAAGTCAGCTGATGAGGGCAAGCCCTGCTAAATATCAGCCTTTTAGCTGATAAAAGCTCATACCACATGTGTGTAGTCATCTCCAAGAGTATTTATTGTGACTTGTATGGGGGTGATTATAGATGTAGGAATGAAAGGAGCTGGGGATGGAGCAGGGGTCTTTAAGGTGATGAGGGTAAATTCCAGCAGTGCTCCCAATCCCATCTATATTTTTTCTCCAGCTCTAATATACTAGAGCTGGAGAAAATCATAGATGCTTCTCTGACTGGTCAAGGAAGGAAGAGGAAAAACTGCTTGTTGCAGGGAGATGAGACTAGTCTAGTCCCCTGAGCAGCTCTATAAATATCTGGTGTACCTAAATGTGGCCCCAGCTCCTACATTTGTCCTGCTTCCCTGGGGGAAATCCCAAGGCTTAATGATAGCTCCAAGCACAACTGTGCAAACAGCCCATTATACCCAGCTCTGTGCTCACTCCTGCATTCAGAAATGCATTTTTAATATACTCTTTACTTAATTCAAAACTTGCTTTGTCCTTGAGTGCAGCAGCAGATACTGGAGTTCATATTTTAGTCTGGATGCTAAAGTGATGAGACTGAGGAGGGATTTATGCATCAGATAGAAGCTGGTGAAGGAGCTCTTCTGCAGTACCAGGGTTTTTTTTTTTTGCAGACTTGGGGGTTGCTCCCCTGTGGTGCATTTGTTCTACATGAGGTGCCTGGTGGATGGTGCCAGTCAGTACCAGACGCCATCCAGAGTTTGGTAAATACCAAATGGGCAAATGCTAAATGCCCTAAATCTTGCCTATCCTAGGGATCACAGCTTCTGCTTTCCCATGTGTCTCAGTCTTGCCTGTTCTGCTGCACAAGTCTCCACATTCTGTCAGTGTCACCCATGGCCCAGGGCTATCGGTGCCACACTGGAGCCTGTGGCATCCTCGGCCCCCTTCAAGGTTCCTCTGCAGAAGCCAGTTCTGAGTCTGTTTTCGTCTCAAAACCTTCACCTCTCTCATTTTTAATTACCATTTCAACTGCAGTTTGCGGCAGCCTCTGGGAGCTGCCACAGGGCTCCCTCCAGCGACAGACCCAGCACGGCGCTGCCGGAGCACAGGCGTCCTCCAGGTACCGAATGCTGCTGCTCCCAAAACCAGCCGTAGTTCCTGCAGGGGAACCTCCTGTGCCAGCAGCTCCTGGTGGCATGAGCCACTTGGGACTTCAAGACCCCCCAGCAAAATCCCAGTGAGGGCCGGTGTAAGGGCTGCTTCTGAAGGTGGGGATGGTGTATGACCAAAGGCTGCAGGGTCTGGACATGGTGGAATGGGGTTTTTGGGGCCAGCAGCACTGTGGGACAGGCTGAGGCTGTGCTCCATTGGGTGGCACGGAGGTGACACGCCCCTCAGTGCCGAACTTGGAGCTGTCAGTAGAAGCAGATTGAAGGGATTCTCACAGAGCATCATTAGATCAAGATGAAGTTGTGCACCAGGCACCAACATCTGGAGCCAGCTGTGTTTGTGGCCCTGGAAAGTGAGGATAGGCTCAGCCTGCTGCACAGAGCTCCCTCTGAACAGTAACAACAGCCATCAGGAGACATTACTGCGGAGCCTCAAGCTCTTTTTTATTCTTCAGAGGAATCCAAATCACTCTTTGGCAAAAAGGTAAGGTGTTTGTGTGTACACAGAGCTGCACAAACTTGGATGGCCAGGCTGAACCCCTGCATCCATGGCACCAGGGTGCTGGAGAGAGTAAGCCAGAGGTATTATCTGAGCCCACTACCACTAGTGTAGCATCACAGCAGTGGAACAAAACCAAAAAAGGCAAATTGGCAAATCTCCACTGAGAACAGAAACCTGCCACACAGCCAAGGAACAGCAAACTGAAATCAAGAGAAAAGTTCCCCACCCACCAACACTCTCCAGGCACACCCAGCCCAGCACTTGGCCTCACCAGCACTAGCAAGCATCACTCTTTCAAAGTCATCCCCTGGTTCTCAATGCCTCAGGGTCCTGGCAGAGAGAGGGGTGCCAGAACTCTCCCAGTCCTCCCAGTAGCTTCAGCTCTTCTGCTGGAGCTCAGCAGCACTGAGCACAAATTGAGTTTCTTGTGGACGTGCCTGGCACAGCTTCGCACCTGCACCATTACCAGGGGCACCTCCCAAGCAGAGTGTTCTGGGACAATTCCCTGAGGGTGGTCATGGACTCCCAGGGGTTCAGATACCACTAAAAGGGTGGGAAGGGGAAATTCTGGCTCAAGAATCCCAGGCAGGTGGCTATGTCTCTGGGACACTGCAGGGATTGAGGATCTCAGGGCAAGCTTCAGCATCTTAGGTGACCATTTTGAGCAAGTTTTCATCACGTTAGAAAAAGAAGTAGATGGCATAGACCTGACAGCTCTTCCACATGTGGACCCCAGCAGAGTTTAATAGAATATTTGGGGCTAGCAGGACTCCCACTGGCTGTTGAGGAGCACAGCCAGTGCAGGTGGCTCAGTGTGGGGCTGCAGTGAGAGCTGTAGGGTGTGCTCAGGGTGTGTGGAGAGTCACAGGGAGCCCCTATGGAGTCACTGGAGCTGCTGCTGTGAAAGAGCTTCAGTCCCAACAGTGACAATCCGAGGCAGTGCCAGTGGGAAGCCCAGAGTGGCATCAGACCGGTTGGACAGGAAAGTTTCCTTAATGGTTTGTCGTTCCAGGTGGGACCCACAGGCCACCATCTTTGGAGTCTTCCTTCTCCAAGCACCCAAATGCTGCTACCAGGTGAGTTCATCTGCATCTTTGGAGCAGGGAGGAGCCTGAGCCTGGCTGTTCAAATTCCCTGAGCTCATTCGCTAAGGGTCCTAGGCCCCTCTGTTGGGGCGTCATTTTGTTCAAATTTGATGACACTCCTGCAGGGATTGGAGCCCGTCAGGAGACACATACAGAATGCAGTAAAGTATATCTTTTTAGCATGTAAAAAGGTGGTTCAAGGCCCTCTTAGTGCTTGAAAAGGCAGGAATAAGCCCCGGCATGGAAAAGAAGCCGGCCTTGGCCGAGGCTGTGCAGAACAATCCTCTGCTGTGCCTGGAGCTGTGCCCGTGGGAGCTGCCGGGCGCAGCAATTCCCGCTCCCGACGGGTGCATCAATTCCCACTCCCAGCGGGCGCACCCGCGTGTCTGGGGAGTGCCGGACAGCGGCAGCAGCATGGTGAGGCCGGCGCCGTGTCCGCAAAGGGCTCCGAGGGGACAGTTCTGCCCTGCCATGGCCCTGCGGGGACTGTGGGCTGGGCTGAGCTGGGCTCGGAGGAAAAAGGCTGAGGAAGAGTGGTTGAAGCATTTTAAAAGACACAGTGGGAACCTATTAAAAATAGTTTGCTAGGAACAGTATTTAACATTTCGTGATTCCTTCAAGACATTTAAATCTAAGAGTTGATTTAAAAAAAAAAAAAAGTGGGCTTCTGGAAAGCTTTTGTCCCAGCTTCCAGGAGTTGTGCCGTGTCTCTGGGGCACAAACATCCACGGAGAGAGCTGCTCCCTCTGGGTCACTGTGCACACGAAGCCTCCTCAAAAAGGGAAATTTGGGTAGATCTGCATCCAGAGACACCTCAGCTTTCAAATGTATGCTCCCTGTGTCAGTTTTCCTGGAAAACTTACATTTTTTGTTAATTTAGATTTAGTTGTAACTATTTGAATGCATTGTTGGAGTGTAAACTAGAAATACCATGGAACATGTTCTCCAGGGGTGTCAGCTCACACACCTCCTTATTTTTTATGTGTATGAGATTCCCTGTGGACATGTACTTGCTCATAATGTTGCTGGTTTTGTATATTTCTAAAAGAATGTTTATGAAAGCACATTTTTCTTCATGTACATTTATATTAGGTGAAGGGATGATAAACATACAAATAATATTTGAAGACCTTCCCCAGAATAAGAACTGTTGTAGCTGTTCTTGAAGATCTGCTATGTTCTGTTCATGAAGGGGGGGCATCACCTGTGGCTGGGACTAGTGGCATGTGCAAAGCAGCAGGAAACTTTCTCACACTAATATTATTTCTATTAACTTGGGAAAACTTTCATTTTCTTCCAGGACAATGGGCAAAAAGTCCTGCCTGAGCAAGAGACTGGTTCTGTTGCCTAATGCTTTGTATTGCCCCTTCAATGAAAAGGAAAGGAAAAGATTTTTGCTACTGAAAAAAGTTTTATGTACATATATGTGGGGGGGGGGGGGGGCACATGAGTATAAAGAAATGGCCACTGGAGTAGTAACATAGAAAGTGGGACCCCACCAGAGTCACCCACTCCTCAGTTCATCTGGATCCAGTTGCAGTGGGAGCACCTGTCATGAATCAGTGGCAGCAGCAGCAACAACATAGAGAAAAGCCACCCCCTTACCCTGGGACATCCTGCAACAATCCATGTCTCACAAGGTAGAGATACTGTTGGAACAATATCCCACCTCAGCTTTATCACAATGACAAATCCTCATAACTACACTCTTAAAAAGATGCAACACCTTGAATCCAGTGAGCCAAATGCCTCTACCTGACGATGGAGAAGCACATCTCCAGTCTGAGCAAGGGATGAAGATTTCCATTAACTGATGTTCTCTCACAAAGCCCAGATCTAGTTCTGGGCTCATCCTGCTACCTGCAAGAACAGTGATGGTCTGGGTAGATGATCCATGGGTGAGGCGTGTTCCCTGGTTCGCTGGGGAACGGCTTCCCAGCTGACCCGGCAGCCCTGGCAGGCAACCATCCTAGCATCGGTTAGGAAGCCGCAGGCGGACCAGCAGCTTCCCCCCGGTGGGTTAGGCCATATGGCGACGGAGCGCTGGAGAGCAAGGCGATGATGAGAGAGTGAGAAGGAGACCCGGTGAGGGTGCAACAGAGTGGAGTTTATTTGCACTCTGCAGCAGCTCCTGACCGAAGGCAGCTGACAGAGCTGTGCAGCAGGTTAAAAGGGAAAGGGAAAGGGAGTGGGGTCAAGGAACTAATTAGGGTAAAGGGGAAGGCATACAGAGAACAAATCAAATTCAAGGGGTGGGGGATTTCCCAGGTCTGCTCCAATCCGGGGCCAAGTCTCTCCGAAGTCTCTGGAAAGAGGGGAGAGGCCTCCTGGAGACTGGCAGGCTCTGGGAGGGGAGCAACCAATGATTGACTGGAGCAGCGCGTTTTCTATTTTTATTCATTGTTAATATTAATTTGTTCTGTAGTAGTTTAGTCCATGTTTCCCCTATCCCTTCCTCCTGATAGTTTCCCCCCGCACTTGTTTGTGCAGCAGCTGTGCTTGTCAATCTCTGGGAAAGACTCTCCCCTCTTTCCAGAAAGCTTGGGAGAAGTTAGTCCCTGATTGGAGCAGGCTGGGAAACCCCCCACCCCTCATTTCCTATTCATTGTCCGTGTGCCATCCCCACTTCCCTGATTGGTTTTCCCTCTTGTATCCGCCCTCCTCTCCTGGTCCCTTATAAGCCACAACCCCGCCCCTTGTGGGGGGACTTGTGGCTCGCCTGCATGGAGAGCAGGTGACAATAAACTCCATCTTGCCACGAAGTCTCCTTCTTACCTTCATCGTAGCCTCACCAACAGCTCTCGTGGAGCTCTGACCCACCGGGGGGTGGTGGCCGGTCCGCCTGCTACTGCCTAACCGGATCTGAAATGATTCCCAGCCAAGGCAGCCGGGAATAGCTGGAAGCCACGTTCCAGCAGGCCAGGAATCGTTTCAATTGACATAAAACAGTATCTGGGGAGAACAAAGGTAGGGGATTTCCAGGGCGGGAAATGTACCAACTGGGAAGGAGTACAGGGGGGAACTTGAGAGAAACCATTTTACAACTTACACAGAACAGCAAGCAAATCCATAAACATTAGCAACAAAACATGAAAATACAAAACACACCACAACACATGGGGATGCCAGGGGCAGGTAACAGAAGCAGAACTACTCCCAGCAAGGATGAGCACACAGGGAGCAACACTGGCTCATGCTGCACATCTGGGAAGAGGGAAATGAGTTAACAGCTATACATTTAATACTTGATATGCTTTTATGTTTGTCATGCAGCAAGAATGTTATGGAAAGAGCAGGGATTTTTCACATCAGCAGGACAGAGAGTATCCAATGGAGAGGAAATACACAGTTTGCTAGAAGCAGTACAATTCCCTGCAGAAACTGCTGTGGTACCTCGTCCAGCCCACACTAGAGGCATTACAGGGGTTGACAGAGGCAATGCTCCAGTTGATGCAGCTGTGACAGCACAGCCAGACAGCTTCTGAGACAATGTGCCACTGTGACTCTGTCTAACGGTTATCCAGATTGAAAGGCCCAATTTGACAGAATTCAAACTATGTATGAGAAGAACGGCTCAACAGAAGGAAAGAGAGGATGGGAAAAGTGGGAGGCAACTCAAAATGATGACAGAATATGGTCAGCTGGAGGAAAACTGGTCTGCCAAAGAAATTTTTAGTAACTGTGGTGAGATGGTTTCAGGGTGTCTTGGTTTTGAAAGACAGTTGTCTGCCAGGGAAAGCTAGAGCTTCCCTTGGAATGCAGAATGTAAACCCCTTCTCTCCAAATGTTGCAATTAGGGGCTTTTAGGCAAAGATATGGGAATAGGAGTAACAGTTCTTTACTAGGAATACTAAAAAATACAAATGTAGTAGTACAAAAAAACAAGCAAGCAAGCAAACAAAAATCCTGGAAAACCCTGACAGGGTCAGGGATACGACCTGACACCCTGTTGGTAAGGGTGTTGGAAGAGTCCAAATAAATCCTGCTGGAGTAACAGATGTGGTTCTGTGGAGTAGAGATGATCCTGTAGAAAGTCCAGCTGTGGTGAGATGGGTCCAGTTTTCCTCTGGGGATCTAGCAGAGAAAATGGATACCTGGTGTTCCTGAGTCTCAGTTTTTATCTAGGTAGGAACAACTGGCTCTCCCCTCACTGGGTGGAGCATGTCACAATGCGATGATGTAATGTGTCATGTCATTGGTGAGCCTTCATGGCCCATTATTAGAAGATATCCCCCCCAGAGGATGGATGGTGGTGAAAGAGATAAGAAACACTGTCACAACTGGTTTTAACAGCTGGCCCGTTATCAGAAGGCATCCACCCCCCTCCCCCCTGGAATTGCAAGAGATAAAGAAAAAAACATTTCCGCAACTGCTTTCAACAGGTGAAATAGAATACACCTCTTTTTTTTGTTACATAACCCAAGACACACGGTAAAGCCCATGGAGAGACAAAAAGTGTGGGCAGCTCCAGGAATTTAGGCTGCTGCAAAATAAATTACTAATAGCTGTCCAGCTTTCCCAAAGTTCTCATGTAACAGACCAAGCTCAGAGGTAGGAGGGTTACCATGGGCCTACTTCCCTTTCCAGTGGCTGCACAGAGATTACAGACACTTCACCTCATACAAGTGTTTGTTGGTGATGGTAGAACAGTGGCCAGGCTGTGCAGGAGCCTTTCCAACATGAAGGGCTGGCATAGGAGGAGTAGTAAATGCCTGGCTAAAGGAAGTTATACCTGATACTCAGGGTTCTAGAGCTTATTGAAACAGATAGAGGTGCTCCTTTTACAGCAAATATAATCCATCAGCTGTACAAGTCCTTAGGGAGAGACAGGAAATTATATATACCACATCACTCACAGACTTCAGGAGAAGTAGAGAGAATTAATAGAACATTAAAAGAAAATATAGTGAAAATATGCATGTACACTAATCTGAAATAGCTAGAAGGCTTAAATTTGGCTCTGTGGGATGTCCAGAACACTCTGTGATAAGCCATAGGGCTGACACGAGCAGAAATTCTCTTTGGAAGGCACTTAGCTATGCCAGGATCTTATATCCTAGCTTTGGCCAGCTTATTGGATGGAGATTGACCCAGTGTGTCATATATATGCAGAAAGGGTTCAAAGAACAAAGTATGCTCAGCGTTACCAACTCAACCCCCTGAAATATAGGTATATGATATACAGCCTGAAGATGGAATTTTAAATAGGGTATTGTGTAGAAAATCCAAATTAGGACCTAGACAGGAAGGGGCATGTGCTGTTTTACTGTGTTCCTATTTTGCTGTTAAAGTTATGGGTAAGAAAAATTGGATGCGCTATTCTCACATCAAACAACCGGTATATGATCTGTCCCATTATTTTCACTAGTGGTGACCAGTGATCAGTGTTAGGCCCAGTCCTGTTCAGTATCTTTACTGATAATCTGGATAAGGGGATTGAGTCTACCCAAATTCATGGATGACACCAAGATGGGTGGGAGTGTTATCTGCTGGAGGGTAGGAAGACCTTGCAGAGGGATTTGCACAGGCTGGATCAATGGGCCAAGATCAACAGCATGAGGCTCAAAAACACCAATTCCCAGGTCCTACATTTTGGCCATAATAATTTGACAATAATTCCCTTCAGCGATGCAGGTTTGGGGTAGAGTGTCTGGAAAACTCCAAGCAGAGAAGGGCCTGGGGTGCTGGTCAACAGCAGCTGACATGAGCCCAGGAGTGTTTAGGCCAAGAAGGCCGGTGGCATCTGGCCTGTACCAGTCATAGTGTGGCTAGCAGAACCAGGGAGGTGATTCTTCTCCTGAACTTAGCACTGGTGAGGCAACACTTTGAGTCCTGTGTGCAGTTCTGGGCCACTCAATTCAGGAAGGACATTTTGGTGCTGAGTCCAGAGAAGAGCAACAAAGCTGGTGAAGGATCTGGAGCAGGTGTCTGATGAGGAGCAACTGAGGGAGCTGGGGGGCTCAGCCCAGAGAAAAGGAGGCTCAAAGGGAACCTTCTTGCTCTCCATAACTTCCTGACAAGAGGGTGGAACTAGGTGGGAGTCGGGCTTTTCTCCCTGGCAGCCAGCAGCAGGACAAGAGGACATAGTCTCAAGCTGTACTAGGGGAGGTTTACATTGGATGTTAGGAAGAATTTCTTCACAGAAAAGGCGGTTATACACTGGAATAGGCTGTCCAGGGAGGTGTTGGAGTCACTGTTCTTGAAGGTGTTTAAGACTGGATGTGGCATTCAGTGCTCTGGTCTAGTGGACAAAGTGATGCCTGATCATAGGCTGGACTTGGTGGTCTCAGAGGCCTTTTTCAACCTTAATGATTCTGTGATTGACCAGTTGATAAATAACTGACTTCTGAGAATCCTTTGTGATTTTGTGTTGGTAATCTTTTAAGTATTTGTGCAAAGGAGTCTATGTTGTACTTCACTCTGTTTGTCTTAATTCTCTTACGTTTTTTACTTGTGGTAATGTATATAAGGGCAGTATTCAAATGTCTTGAAAGTATTTTGCTTTTTCCTGTCAATATATTAGCAGGGGTGCTCCACTAAAACAAAGGGAGGCCTGTTGTAGAATGCTCCAGTGCCTAGCTCAGGGAGCTTCAGCATAAGCTGCAGGTTGTGCTCAGAGTGGGGGGAATGGCAAGAGTCTTCAGCAAGAGGCTGGGATGTGGCACTGACCCTTTGCCTGACCAAGGGCTCAGAGCCCTAGGGAGTCAAATGAAGGGTGGCCAGTCACCCTAGGACTCTGCAGGAGCCAGGAACAGGAGCCAAGGTAAACATCAGCATCAGGATGGGCACAGCCCAGGGGAGCTTTGTCCGAGGTCCCTCCCCAGGGGTGCCAGCTGGAGCCGTTCTGTGTCACTGCACCACAAAGGCATGGAGTCTGTGCTATGGGAAACATGTGGCCGAGCTGATGAGAGCAGCTGGTCTGACTGAGAGAGTGTGGGGTGTGCAGGGAGTCACACAGGGTCTGTGGGGTCACTGCAGCCACCACTGCAAAGGGGCTTTGTTCCTAGCAGTGCCAGTCTGGGGCAGTGCCAGTGGGATCCCAGCGCAGGATCTGAATGGTCTGATAGGGGAGTTTCCTTACGAGTTTGCTGACCCAAGTGGGACCTCAGACCACTGCCCTGGAAACTTGATGGCCTGTGGCAAATTTGAGGACACGCAGAATTTACAGAAAGGTTCTGCAAATGCATTCCACCATCAGTGACTCATATCTGGTTTTGGTGACACAACACTGATTCTCCAATGTAAAACACTGGAGATGCAAAACGAGCTGGGGGGACTCCTGGATGTAAAGAAGGTGGGGATTATGGGCTCATGCTTCACCCCACATTGCCCCAGGACAGCATGCCTCCTCTAACATGAAGTCATCATCTCCACTCCCTGCAGCCCATGTTAAAACCCTGTCCCAGGGGATTTTGGAGCTGGATGGCACTCACAATGGTACCACCATCATGTATTTCTCTTTAGAACTTTTACAGCAAGAACTCACAGGTATTAGAAGAAGAAAAAAGTGATTTCCATCCGAACTGATAAAAAATAGATTTGGTGTTTTTTTAGGCCTTCCTCCACTAGTGTGCAGTTCAGAACTAATAAAGTTACTTGTAAGAATGAAAATAAGATCTTTTACTTCTACTGTGCAGAGGAAATCAAGGGAAGCAAAGGTCTCCTTTGCAGACCAGCAAGGAGCCACCCTCCTCTCCCTCCTGTAACATAGCCACTCACTGGTAGCAGCATTATCAGCTGTGGGAAACTCAGCAAGGGATAATAGCCCTTCCTAGGAGATTCTGCATCCAACATGTTCCAGCTTTGCTCCTCCTGATGCTGTTTAAGTGTTCATCATTGGATGCTTAACACCCTTGGGTGTGCTTTAGTCATCACTCACCAAGGCATGTTGCTGGGGTCCTGCACAAACAGGAACAGCATCAACAGGAGAAAGTGGTAACACCTTCCTCTAGATCCTGGTGTTAAAAGTCCCTTTGGCGTGGGAAGGATTAAAAGTCTGATGCTCCATGCTGCATATGAATACCAAAACCCCTAAGAAAAGATTCCCACTCCTTCAGCAATCACTGCCTGACACAGAGGAACAACTGGCCTAACCCATCGCTAGGCTGGAGCTGCGTCTTTCCTAGACTGTAGGTTCTGTGGAATTTTGGCTTTCCTTCCCTGCTATTTCAATTGCCTGATATGCAACAGGGATACCCAGATACCTTGGCAGTTGGGTTGCAGTGTGCTTGCTCTGTTCAGAGCCTGGGTCATTGACAGCCTGGGTGTCACTCCGCCAAGGTGTCACTGTTGCGTCTTCGTCTGGCCCCACTCATTTATTACCACTTATTTCTGGAAATGGGACCACCTGGATACCATGGTCCTGCCTGTCTAAGATCTTCATGTGTCTGGGAGCAGCTGAGAGCAGCTCAGTGCCACAGAGCTTGGGGGGTCTGAATCTGTCCCCACCCTGACATCGCTCCCACTCTGAGCATCTCCCAAGGCCAGCAAAAACAAGTCCAAAGCCAACTTTTTCCTCACTACTGTCTCAATCTTGCTGCTGCTCCCTCTGTGATACTGCAGTCGCACAAATCTTTTAGCTGGATAAAGACTCCTCCAGGCAAGAGTAGGGCAGACCTGTCGTGATGAGCACAGCCCAGAAAGAGAGAAATGTGTGGTGAGCAGAGCCACTTCCCTGCACATCGCAGAGGGAGGGAGGGAGTCAGCAGTTTCCCTGCCAGGTTTTGTCCAACCACAACCATAGGTGTCAGGCCAGTGATGGGACACAAGTGTCCATAGGTTGCATGGGATCATGAGGGAGGGGGCCACCAGGGCAGCAGGGACACCCTTGGGCTCCCGAGTGGCTCCGTGAGGCTGGTCCTGCAGCCTGGACAGCGTTCCCAGGATGAGTTGCTGCAACTCCGCTGTCGGGAAGGTGAAGGATGTCCCACCCGGAGCCCACAAAGCCGAGGCGAAGGGTGTCTCGCTGTCACTGCTCGAGTGGCCACGCGGCCTCTGGCTGTGGTCACCACTCCGCTCAGGAAACTGCCTAGAGGCGCGCCAGGGAAATAAAGGGGAAATGTTTTCCTTGGACGATTGTGTCACCGTGAGGGCATGTTTTTGCCAGAACAGCCTTTTCAGCTGGTGTTTAAGCAGGAAAGTAGGGCCAGGAACGCTGAGCGGAGCAGGGAGCAGCCCGAAGGGGAAGCAAGGGGGCTGGGGCTCTGGGCCGCAACCGGGTGTCCTGGGCCGTTGCTGAGGGTCTCCCCACCCGTGTTCCCCGGCTCCGGTGCTCCGCGGATCCCCGGCCCGGGCCGGTTCTCTCCCCCCGCCCAGAGATGACACCACCGTCCAGTGATCGGGGGTCACTCTCAAACGGGGCGAAACCTCTCTCCCAGCGATCCCGCTCAAACCAGAGGGGTCCCCATCCCCCTGAGGACCATCCCCCCATCCGGTGTAACCCCCTCCACAAAGAGACTCCCCCTCCTCCCCGCCCCGCCCACGCCCCCGGCCGTGCCCCCAGGAGCCCCCGCCTCCGCAGCCCCGTCCCGGCACCCACACAAACCCCGCCCCCTCCCGCTCCGCCCCGCCCCGCCCCTGGCCCCTCCCCGTCTCTCAGGTTCCCAGCTCGGGCACCCAAGCAGCGCCCCTCCCCAGCTGCCTCCCTTCGATTGGGCAGCGTTCCCCGCCAGTCAGAGGATTTCTCGTCGTTTATTGGCTATTATTGACGGGTCTGGCGTACCGTCCGCCTCCTGCGGGCTCTGGCGGGAGCTGATTGGCCCGTACGGGAGCGCCCCTCCCCGGTTGGGCAGCGGTCGGTGCCGGGCAGGTAGAGGGTCGGCGCCGCCATCGCCATGGGCACCCGTGACGACGAATACGACTATCTGTTCAAAGGTACGTGCTCAGCAGGGCCACGGCCACCGCCCCGCACCGGGCTCGGCCGGGACCAGCGGGCCGCGCAGGCCTGGGGCGTCCGCCGCGGCCTTGGTACGCGGGGCGGCCTTGTGGGCCCCCGGCTTGGTCTGGTGCCGGGCCAGCCCCGGGGGAGCGGTAGGAGAGCCGCAAGGGCCTCCCCGCCCCGTCCTCGTCCGCGTGGGAGGCTGCGGTCCCCGGGGGCGACCGGAGCCGCGGCGGTGAGCGGGCGGGCCGCGGGCCGGGGCTGTGCCTGGCGGAGCCAGTGGTTGTCCGGACATCGCCCGGTGTCGAGCCGGAGCTGCAAAACCATAGGCTTTGGTGGAGACTCCTTCGCAGGTCTTCGCTGAGCGCCGGTAGCGGGAGCCTGGGACCGTAATGGTGTTAATTTAGTTGTGCTGATGGGTGTTTTGCCGCCCCTGCCCCTTCCTGTGACATGTCGGGTTGTCGAGGGCTCAGTGCTGCTCCTCCTGCGATGGCTCCGGGGGGATCATCGCCGTGGGTGTCATCCCTTGGGATGTCTTCGGGGTTTCTGTCCCGTGGGATGTCTCCGCAGGCCGGGTTCCTGCCTGTCCAGAGGCTCAAGCTGACCAATTTCCCGAAGCAACCCACAGCTCTGCCTGTGAGGCCCGAGGAGTAGTGCAGGTGGGTGCAGCACCTTCATCTTTGGTTTCTCAGCCTGTTTTGCACCAGATCTACTGTCGGTAGAGCGGCTGAAACCTGATTTTCATCCCAAGAGTTCATTCTTAGGAAGGGCAGTATAGTGGTGCCGTTGGTGGTCTGTGAGGGCTCTGGGGGTCACTTGCTGCTGTGACAATTTCCCGGGAGTTTGATGCCTTTGTATCTGGACTCTCACAAGGGCAGCAGTGATTCCAAACTTGTGGACCAAAGGAAAGAATAGTTACTCATCTGTGGGAAATATTTTATAGATGTATTTTCCTGTTTATTTTATTTGTTTTACAGTAGATTTAATCTTGAAGACAATGGGGGAAAAAAGCCCTTATTTCTTCTCTGCCTATGAAGCAGAAGACCAGCCTGTAAAAATACACTAAACTGTCTGAGTCTAAAGTAGTTTCCTTCTGAAGTCTGTTTCCCAGGTGGTTTAATAGCCAGGAACTTGAAAGCCTAAAAATTACACTTTTTTTTTTTTCTTTCTCTGAATAGTTAATTAGCTAGGGAGAATTGCATTCGTCTTTTAAAAATACTTGCTTTGAAATGTGTTTTTAATGTTATCTGGAATGAGATTCAACCTGAAGCCATTTGGTCAAGATCTGTGCTGTTGTGATGCTGGCACACTTTGTAGCACTTAATAAAAAACAGATGAGAGAATTGTCCTTTTCTGTGCATTTTTTGGGAGAGGTCGTTGTGTGGATTAAAAAAAAAAGTAGAGAAGGGTTTCTTTGTGGGTTTATTTATTTATTTGTTTGTTATTATTTGTTTGTTTATCTTCTCCTTCCTCTGAGGCTTTTTGGGACTAGACAAAAAATAATATAAATGGGATTAGTTGGGATGAGGGCTCAGCTGTGGGACCAACACCCCTTACTTTTTTTTTCTTTCTCCTCCAGTAGTGGAATTAAACATCTAGGACAATTACTGTAATGATGTCCAGGACTTTGGTTGGTTTGTGGTTTAACCCCTTCTTAGCTACACAGACGACTTTTGAACTCTGTTCTGTCAGTCTGTGTAGTAGTCAGAGGTAGAAATAATGATGTAGGAGGATCTTAGTCTGGGAAAGTTTGTTTTTATTAAATTTAAGGCTTGACTGTTTCCCCTGCTAACTGTCCTTTCCAAAGGACAGCATGTGGCAGGCAATGACTAACTTAAGGTTTGGGAGCACTCTGGGAATGTGAACGATTATAGTCAAAGCTGCTTTGCTGAACTAGTGCTTCTTTGTTCCCAATTTCCTTTTTTTTTCTATGTGCATCCCAACAGAACTGCTAATTTTATTGATCACAACAAAATATTACTTGTTACCAAAGTGCCTGAGCCAGCCTTTGAGGGAAGGAGCCAAACTGTGTGTGCAGGGCTGTGTGGGGTTGTGAGGCTGTGCTCAGTGATGTGATCCAAGTGAAGCCAGCAGTTCTGGCCTCTATTCCCAGTTAGTTTTTTAGCAAGGATGGTGAAAAAGCAGGCACTTTTCAGGATAAGTTTTGAATGTGTTGATTTGGAATTGAATTCATGACCTTTGAAGAGCCATTAAAAATGTTGGAAGCCTTGTACCTATTAAATGTGATCTGCACATTAATTTTGCTATCAAAAAGATTAGCTATTATCAGTGTTTATTGTAAAATTAAATCTGAAGTTGTGCAGATGTGTGCTGGCTCATGAAAAAGGCAGGAAAAATCAGCCATAGGGAAAAAGAGCTTTCTTTTACTTTTGTGGGAATGTAGACTGCCCTGATTAGTCTCCACTTAGCAGGGGCTGTGGTTATTAAAAACAAATGCAAATCCTGTTAGTCATCAATATCTGGCAACCTTATGTACTTCAGATATATCACAAACTCTGGTTAGATGGTCTCTGCTGGAGGGAGTCTTAATCTTCTTAATCACTCAAAAGTATATATTCCTTTTTCCAGATTAATAAATGAGTGTATTTACAATTCTGTCATAACTTGATCTATTTATTTTCTCTTTCTTACCAATGATGTATGGCACTGGAATTTTAATTCTGACTTTGGCTTGTTTTGTACAAGAATCTCAATATACAGGGCGGGTGTTGGGGATGGGATTGTGCTGTAGTTCTGGATGTTGTAGACTCAGGAAGCAGAGTGAGGGTGGTGACTGAGTTGATGGATGGGAAATGTGGTGGTGATGGATAACCCACACAGTGGCAGAGGGTGCTGGAGGAGAGAGAAAATCAGGAAGTACTGAAGGAGCGGGATTCAGGATATAAACAGGGCACTATGCAAGGCTTGTCTATGTGCATAGAGCCATCTGAAGATAGCTGGTGCTGGTTATTGGTTCATGTAACTTCCAAGATGAAACCAGTGCATCTTTTCATCACCAGTATGGCCCTTAGGGGCATTTGGAGAGTGAGTTCCTTGGTTCTGGTGAGATGTGTTTAGACTGTGTTCAGCTGTCATTTGATAGTTTTTTTCCTACTCTGTCATGACTTCTGCATTTGAACAGGCAATATGTGGTGGCCTGTTAACAAATTTAGAAACTTTCCCAAGATCTAATCACTTAGTCCAAGAATGTTAAAGGTACCTTCTTGCTCAACTCCCTTAGAAAATAAGTTTGTGGCTTCTATTTGTATATGGGGCCCCTGGTCCTGGCATCTTTCTCCTGAAAGTGAAAATGCTCTTTTAGTGGTCAAGATTGAGTATTAATAAGAAGCACTTGGAAACTCTAAGAATGCTCTTTACTGCATTGGGATCTGGTTGCCTTCCTTTAGCTTCTGAAAAATGCTCTCCTAGAAGCTCTGCTGGAATGTGGGGCAGCATGGTGAAGGGAGCCTGCCACAGGAAACCAGCCAAAGGAGTGCAGGACCGCTGGAATTTTCTTCCAGTGACAGATGGAGTTAATGACCTGAGAGCCATTTGCATGGTTTATGCCCCAAATGGATAGTTTTAAAATGCCAGAACCTGGGAGTTGGCTAGGTGGAAAGGCTTTGCTTTCTCCAGCTGCAAAGTCACGGGAAGATAACTCCCTTCAGAAACAGCTGGAAGCCTCAGAGGTCTTCCAATATGATCTAGCTTGTATGGTGGATATTCTTAGTTTTGGTTATCGTCAGGGCTTTGCTGTAGGCTAGAGCCTATTCCAGCCATCAGATCCCTTTGCAAGATGGGTGACCTCTGCCTGTTCTTGGAAGGTCCCATGGAATTAGTGATGAAAAACTGTTTTCTGGAAAATAAAGCTAACAAAATCTTAGAGTTAGAACTTGTAATAAAATCTTTTTTTGTCTATCTGTTCTCATACCCTAAAAAATGGTTTAGGCCATTTGCCAAGGAAGGCAGAGCACCGTGAGGAGCTGGTTTCAGTTCTCCTGGCTGGGGAGTTGTGGTGCCCTGCCATGATATGCTGGCTGCCCATTCCTGCCTCGGTTGTGTTTTGCCTGTTTAGCTGTGCTAGCACAATTGTCTATCTGTGCTATCAGGCAGATGAGATGCTGGCAGGGCTCTCCAGGGCGTTTCAGCAATGCCCCTGTGCAGCTTAGGAGCTGTCACAGCAGAGAGCCAGGGTCCAGTAGCAGCCTGGGAATGTGCTCCAGAGGTGGGATGGCAGCTAGCTGGAGCAGGGTGATGCCAGAGCTGCATCCTCAAACAATGGCCTGAGCAGAGAAAAGCTGTAGCAGCACTAAAAGACAAGTATGATCCCTGGCCCTGAGAGAACACTGGTGAGCTCATTCTGGAAGTGTGTAATGAGAAGATTCTTCTGTAGTTGCTGGGGGGAAGTTGGGAATGTTTCTTGCCCATGTCTGCTTTTCTGTAGGCAAAACAGACCATATGAATGAGGAAGATCAGCAAATCTGTACTTAGAACTGGAGTAGAAAATATTCCCAAGGTTAAAGAAGCTCACAGAGGCTGCCTGCCTTTCTTCCTTTTGCTTGAGCCAGGACACTAGAATTCCAAAGGGTATGTGGTACAGTGTTTGTGGGAGGAAGGGAGCGTGGGCTCAGCTGTTCCAGCTTTGTTTCTTTCAGTTGTTTCTTGCTCTCATGGATAAGCCAAAAAGTAGAGGGAATGTCCTGCCACAAGAGGTATCTTTGTTTTCACAATTCCTTTCAGGAAAGCTGGGCTTTGTGTGCTGAAGATCTCTCTGCACTTACATTTTTCTGTTATCATGGCAACACCACATTTGGAGGCAGGAGTTTCTAGCTCATGTTTTACTTCTCACGCAGTCTACTACAACTTGTTTTGCTGGATGAAGTTCTGCTTTGCTTTGTATCTTTTTAGTAGTATCAAATGTCTCCTGTTTTCCTCTTTCTGTGGTGAACATATTTATTAATTAAATTATTGAAATAAAACACCATATATGATTCCAGCAGGGACTGCAAATAATTGTTTACTTACCATGTTTTTAGTTTTTTAATAAAAATAGAGTGTACTTATACTGTACAAAGGCTTTTGTTGGGCAGACAAATGGCCTGTTGCCATGTTCTTGCCTGCAGTGTTTCTTAAAATGTGGATTGCAGCCTTCCTGTGCCAAAGGTCAAGGATGTGAGGGGCATCTCTTACCTATACCTGCTGCAGTGGTTGGGGCCTCCAAAGCCTTGTTTGACTTTGACAGTCGCTGTAGCAATTTCTCATTTTCACCTCTGAGGACCAGGCAGCTACTCACCACAAAACAGCCTGGGGCTCTTCTAGGGTTGGAGAAGTAAGCTGTGCATAGTAAAGACTGCGGTGTTGTCTATGTTGTCTCTCCTGTGTTATCTGACCAGCATTTCTGGTGAATGCTACCTGCCAGGCTGTGCCGCAGTGTGGGATCAGTGCTGGTATGAGAAATTAATTGTGAAAGTAATGTCTTTTCTTTCAGTTGTGTTGATTGGAGACTCAGGAGTTGGGAAAAGTAATCTTCTGTCACGTTTCACACGCAATGAGTTCAATCTGGAAAGTAAGAGCACCATTGGGGTGGAATTTGCCACTAGGAGCATCCAGGTGGATGGGAAGACGATAAAAGCCCAGATCTGGGATACTGCAGGCCAGGAGCGATACCGCGCCATTACCTCAGCGTGAGTATTGTGTCTTTGCTCAACAGAATTCTAGCAGAGATGCTGCATATAAATGTATGGGTAGAGAATGAAACAAATTTGGCACACATGACAAACTCATTGTGACAGACCTCAATGTGGATCCAAGTCATAAGATAGCAAATACTTTTGTGTTCCCTTGATTAATATAATGAAAGTAATTTTTAGATTCTCATGTTACTGTTATAGAAACAAATGACAGCTTAAATCAAAACTGTGGTAAATTCTGTTTGAGTTTTGTCTGTGCTGAATGTGCTGCGTTCATTATGTGGAGTGAGTGTCATTCCAGATGGAAGCTGGGTGCTGCTGGTATCAAGTTTTGGTCTAAGCGTGGTGGTTTACTGTGACACCGATGGCTTCTGGTTTCAGTTGCCCTTTCAGTCTTGAGATTGAGGGTATTTTTAGGAAAACCTGCAGCCACAGAGTCCTTTGAAATCTCAGTGACTTTGAATTAGTCACAGTCCTGAAAATTAGGTCCATGAGCACACACACTGAGTAGCCAGGAAGTAGGAAGTCAACTATGATAGTGCTGGCTGTGCAGCATTAGGCACAATCCCTGGAGGTGAGAAGCTTTTTCACCTGTGGGACCTTGTTAATTCACAGAGTGGCTTGAGGTGTACCTGTTTCTATGCTGGCCAAAGTATCTGTCAGAGGACAAAAAGCAAACTCTTTGGTCAGGCCTGGTTCACCAGAGCATTTTCTGATCAGTGAGTCGATTTTTTGTTATGTTACGGATCAGTGTTTAAAGGTAAAATCATGTTTCTGAGTCATGCACAGATTGAGCCATGAAACTCAAGGTAAGGGGAATTTTGTCAAGATGGGAGAAAACCAGGAGAGCCTGGAGCCCAAAGGGAGCAGTCCACAGGGAAAGGGATGCAAAAGCAGATGTGAGGGATGATTTCAAATAGCATCTTTTCTGGAACTGTTAGTGTGACTTTCAGAAATTTTTTTGTGACCCTTACTCTTGCTTTAAAAGCTACTAGTCTAGCCTGGGTCAACCACAACAGGTTTTACTGCTGGGAACTAGTGCAGCTACAGTCGTGTGATCCTGCCTCTTCTTTGTGCTGGCACTAACTGCTGCTCAATGCATCACTCAGCCAGTTCAGCCTGCTCGGCCAGCAGAGCACCAAACATCAGGGAAAAGGGAGTGTTTTCTGCTGACTTGGTGCCCTGACTCAGTTCAACAACATGTCAGACTGGTGCTGGCAGAATGGAGCAGAAATGGTAGGATTGTGTGGAAGAGAGATATGGATGTTACAGGATTGCTGATACAGATTGGCTTGTACTGAGCTGAGCCCTTGGCTTGTGTTGAAATGGGTCCAAAACCTGTGCTGAGGGGGCAAACTCTATTCCTGGATTAGAGGTTTGTGGATAGTGACGATATAGCCAAGAGTTTGTGGATAGTGACGATATAGCCTCTCTTTAAGTTTTAGGAGGGACAGGAGATATTTGGAGGATCAGGAACAAATACTGACATTCTATTAAAGGCTATTTTCCTAACAGACAGTTAGGTTGTAACTTCACAAAAACCTCCCAGCTGTGCCGATTCTGCAATAGTGAGTTTTCCTGCACACGGTTGGAGCAGACAGGACATTTTCAGTCCTGGTTTCTGCAGGATCTCCAGCATTTTAGTACACACACTGGATTTTTTAGAAATGCCATTAGGAAAAACCCTGCATTGGGAACTTGTTTTTAAGCTTCAAAACCACTCTAACAACAGTATCTGCATCAGCACCAATTTTTTCAAAGTAGAAAGCATTATAGAAGAGCTAGATGGCTTGTTTGTTGGTGTGGCTGGGACAGACCTCTCGCTGAAGGGCTATGCCTCATGGTTTCAGATATTACCGCGGTGCTGTTGGGGCTCTGCTCGTCTATGACATTGCCAAACACCTCACCTACGAGAACGTGGAGCGCTGGCTGAAGGAGCTGCGAGACCACGCTGACAACAACATTGTGATCATGTTGGTGGGCAACAAGAGTGACCTGCGCCACCTCCGGGCCGTGCCCACCGACGAGGCCAGGGCCTTCGCAGGTTTGTACTGTGGCTTCAGGGGCCTGGGGGATAGTGCCTGCTGTTATCACACTGTTTTGTCCAGGGCTGAACTCTCACCTCAAGTTTTAGTTTGAACCCTAAAAAAGACATTTAAGATGGTTGGGGTTTTTTTTTGTTTTAATTAAAATATCTTGACTTATTAACTAGCATGTGGGGTTGGTTTGGTTTTTTTTGGAGAATTTTTTTGTCATTTTTAGTTTGCCATTTTCTGTTGTTTTTTAAATCTAGTGGTAGTACATGTTTTTGAAGCACTGTCCTTGAGCTGCTTGATAGCTGAAGATTAAATACTTCCTCTAACAAGGCTAGAAACAGTAAGATTTAGAAGAGAAAATATCACAATAAAAATATAAAATATCACAATACAAAATGTCCGTCCTTCCTTCCTAGAGACCTTCTTCTGCTGAGTAGATATCAATGTGGACAGCTACAAATGGATGCTGAACCTTCTCTTAGATAGGATGGTTGCTGCTCTAGAGTGCTGATGCATATAGTAGTGTCATCTAGTCTCACTTAAATGCAGTGATCATCAGACTTGAAAATTACCATTTGTTGGGAGAAGTCAAGTGGCTTATGTAAGATGCTGCCACTGCATTCCTTCTCTCTTCCTTACCCAGCAGAGCACTGGTCAGATACTCTTTTGCCCTGAAAGGCCTGGGGGCATTCAGCTTTTGTGTGTCAAGCTTGGAGGTGGAATGTAAACGTACAACCTCTAAAATACCTCTAGAAATATTACCAAGGCTTGCTTATACACACTTCCTGAAGCTTGCTGGTAAGCAATAAGGGTAATAGAGCTGCTCTAAACTTTTAGATGGAGGAGAAGTGACATTTATCTAAGAGAAAAAAACCAAGTTGGTGGGTGCCCCAGATAGTCTATTACTTTGGTCATTTGGTTCAGCTTCTTACTTCTGACTTCCTTCTAAGGCTGTTTTAAATAGCTAGTGGTGGTCTAACTGTTGCTGTTTAAGTTCCATGACTGAAATTTGCCTGTTCCTGGGCAGGTGATACAGAACCATTCTAGGTATGATACTTGAGTGTTAATCACTTTCTTTTTTAATTAAAAAAAAATTCTTTTGCATTGTAAGAGGAAAGAAGAAAATAGACTGTGTTCCGGAGGTCATTGTTATTTGGAAGTGGGGTCTGATTAGGAAAGTATAGGTCTGTTGATCTTTTTGGGGTTGCAGAGGAGAATTGCGTCTCTGTAGCAGCTGACGTGCTTTTGTTGGGTTCTTGCTCAAGGTACCTCTGGGTGTGATCTGTAGCCAGAAGAGAATGAAATTTTGTGTTGCTTGACTGAGCAAGGGCTGTATTGGGAAAATGTTCTTGTACTTTGAGCAAAGGAGATGTTGCTGAACTGCACCACCAAGGTGTTCCTTGTGCAACAGGGAAAAGAAAAAAAAATTACTTGGCCCTGGCTGGTTTAGCCTAAAATAAAAGAAAAAAAACCTCAAAGTAAATGTGAAATAAAGTGTTATTAGTTTTTAACTGAACCATTTCTTATTTATTACAGAAAAAAATAACCTGTCTTTTATTGAAACATCTGCTCTGGATTCAACAAATGTAGAAGAAGCCTTCAAGAACATCCTTACAGGTATGGTTTGTTATGGATTCAGAGGAGCTGCTGAGGTGGTGGATCTTCTTCATGGGCACGTTTTGTAGTTTTCTGGAATGTTTTGGAAATGAGTGTTGGGAGCAATGGTTAGTTTGCAAGCTTTCTAGTCTCACCTTTGTGTTCTGCCTCCCACCCCATACACCCCTTTCTGTCCCAGAAGGGGGTTTGTCCCCTGGAGGTTTCTATCTCCTGATGTTCCATAAGTTCAAGCTACTGCAATAGCACTGTTGTAAAGGAGCTAGTAATTGTACTTCTGTGCCTGCACAAAATCTCAGCAGTGAAGCCCCAGCTGTGCTGGAAGTTAAATGTTCCAGTATCTTCTCTGGCACCAAAGCAGACTGCTACCATTTTCAGACTACTGAACTCTTGTTCTCAGCTGATAGCAAGTGTTCTAGGTGACTGCACCAACAGCATTTTCTGCAGAGAAGGACTTGGGTATTCTGGTGGATAACAAGTTGACAGCCATGGGCAGGGACACCTCCCACTATCCCAGGTTGCTCCAAGCCCCATGCAACCTGGCCTTGGACAATTCCAGGAATAGGGCAGCCACAGCTGCTCTGTGCAACCTGTGCTAGGGCCTGACCACCCTCAGAAATAAGAATTTCTTCCCACTATCCCATCTAGCCCTGCCCTCTGGCAGTGGGAAGCCATTCGCCTTGTCGTGGCACTCCAGGCCTTTATCTGAAGTCCCTCTCCAGCTCCCTTGGGGGACTGTAGATGTTGGAAGTCTGCATTAAGGTCTCCCTGAAGCCTTTTCTTCTCCAGACTGAGCAGCCCCAACTGACTCTAAGGTGCCCAAGAAGAGGCAGACAGGAAAAAAGGGGTAGCCAAGTTACCTCTATAGGTAAAAAGCCTGACAGACATGGAATGGATTGTATTTGCTGCCCAGCAGATCTGCGTTGTTAGAGCCACTAGTGAAGCAGCTGGAGTGTGAGATGGAGCCAACCACCCAGAGCTGGAGCTGGGCCACTCTTGCACCATGTAGCAGATTTGTGGCTGATCTGGGACACTTGGTTGGATCTGAGGCAACATCCCTGGCACTTCGAGACAGTATTTTTGATTTTAGTGCTCTGGGTGTAGTTCAACACTCACCATCCATCCTATCTTCCCTTGCACTGTTGCCCTTGACTGACCCTGGTTAGAGATGCTGGCCTGAGGTCACTCTAGGAGAGCCAGAGTGCTGTAACAACTCAAGCTGAGGTCAGGCCTGAGCAAACTGAACTCAAACCCCTCTCTCTCAGAACATCCTGGGCTTCCAAAAGTGTTGAGATTGTCTAGTTTGGGTAGCATAGGCACATGAATAATAAGACTGAGAAGTCCTGAAAAGGCTGTTCCTAAAGTGATTACAACTGGGGGAGAATCCTCCTTCTAAGAGAGGAGAAGGAACCTAGGAAAATGTGCTGTGTAGAGTAGTGAGAACCACCATAGGGGACTTGGAGGGAGGAGAGTGGGAACAGCAGGACAGGAGTTTCCTTTTTGGCCACTTGTTTGAGGAATCACTAAAGACTGGAAGGAAAAAAACTCACAAAACACCCCAAAGAGATACTACCCCAAAGCAAAAGGGGCTTAGCTCAAATTCAAATACAGTACTGAGCAGGAGAGTATGTGACAGCCTCTGAACAAGCCTCCTCCCTTTCAGCAAAGATCTGTAGGCAGCCAGTGGCAACAGAATTGGCCTTGAGTTAGAGGTTTCCATTTTAAACAACATAAATATGCGCAGATTCTTAAAGCCTAACAAAAAAAAACCCCCATAAACACGCCCTGCAAAGTCCTCTGTGATTTTTAATCCTTACTAAAGGCTTCGGGTCTTGTTGTTTTGGGGTTGTAGCTGTATGAATGTGACCATAATATTTACCACAGACTTCCAGGGAAGTACTTGCCCTTTTCCTGTTTCACAATTGAGGGAAGTTGGAACAAGGGCTTACAGTCATTGAAATAAGTAACTTAAAAACCTTTCCACTTGTAAGACTTCTGCTAAGTATGCAGTTGAAACAGTTTGTTTCTGAAAGCTTTTAAGCTGGCAGTCTCTCTTCAGTAGTTGCTTTGTGCTTCAGCTGTTGCTTTGTGGATCTGTGTGCTTTCAAGCATAAGTTAGTTTGAGTCAAATAAATTCATTTGGAGAAGTATGGGGCTTTATGGACCCATGCAGCTTTTTACTGTCATAGGTAGGAAAATTGATGTGTTGCAGAGAGGAGCATTGCTGTTACTTTGCAGTAACAGGTTGCCAGGAGCGGAGGTGGCCGTCAGGTAACTTGTTGCTGCTGCGAAGATTTTCCAGCATCCTGGTGAATGGTGTTTCTAGAGTATGCTGCCCACTTTTTTTAATCACAAAGACGATGATTCCCTGTTTTAGAAATGAGCATTCTTGCTCCTTTCCCATTTGAAAACCCTTTTAATAATCCCCATTTTCATGGAGTCATTGAAAAGGAATGGGATAGGAAGTACTGTCATGGAAGACAGTGAAGATTCTTGTCTCAATAATTTTTCCAGACATAGCTGGCGTATTCATTCTGCAACTAGAATGCCAGCCAGATGTTACATGCCACATCTGGTTAGCCTAGATTCCCTTTCAGAGCCCTCAAGTTAAATCCTCTTCTTCTTGGGTTCTGGCATGTTCTTGGACAGTTTGCTCAGCACCGTGCCTGTGGGAGGCTGTGCCCCCGGGGCTCTGACCCGTGTGCTCTCCTTGCAGAAATCTACCGCATCGTGTCGCAGAAGCAAATCGCCGACCGGTCTGCGCATGATGAGTCTCCTGGCAACAATGTCGTTGACATCAGCGTTCCACCAACCACCGATGGACAGAAATCCAACAAACTCCAGTGCTGTCAGAACCTGTGACCTTCTCTAGATGACTGTTGTGCCCTCCACTTTGTCTGTGCTTCATTTAGAAACCTGTGTGCACTTCCTATCTCCTGTGATTCAGTGGCTCCCTTCTCCCTCCTTTACTCCATTCCCAAGTCTCCCCTCTCATATTAGAGCTAATTGTAGGGCTAACATCTCCTTGTCTCTGAAACCCCTTCCGTCTGGTGACTTCTGGGCTTGAAATGTAGTCACTGATCTGATAGACATGTTTGTGTTGGAACATCTGCTGCTGGTTATTATCCCATGAAACACTCTTATCAAATAGGCTTGTTTTGGTTTTGCTAGGGTTTTTTTTTAGTTTGGTTTTGTTGTTATTGTTTTCTGGGAGAGGAACAATGGGACTTGACTCTACCAGTTGAAGAAATAACTACATTTAGGTGACAAGATTTTTTCCTCCCATAGTTAGATATCTCTTTTTCTTGTGTTTCTGTAAACATGGGGGAGAAATTAAACTAGCTATCCTGCCAAATGCTCTGTTTTCTGTCCTGATGAAGTGTCACAGTGAGGATTTTAGTGGCTGCACACACATAAGCAAGCTGTTGAAGATAACATTACTTATTCTGTAATTACCCCTAATACAGTTAGTCTGGCTGCATAGTTTACTGTTTCCTGCTTGGGAAATCTTTCTCTATTCTTGTTTTATTTGGGAACAATGAAATATGTCTGCATTGCTTTCTCTGCCACCATGAATGCCTGTGCAGGCTTTATGAAGTGGCCTAATATTTATTCATGGCTTATGTTAATCAGTTAACATTATTGTACAGTAAGTGCCAGTGTGTTGATTTCAGAAACCTTTTGCAGCCTGTACAAGTAGACTTCTTTTGTACTGTAGGTCAGTGTCTGAAAACAGGATCTGCTCTAGTTCCAGGGGTTATTTTTGCATGCTGCATTTTATCTAGATCTCTCCTGCCCCTGTCTGAGTGAGTGAGGCAATATTTTCATGTCACATATATACCTGCACTTGTAAGAGTTTTGGTTGTTGTAGAGAAACACAATACTTTATACATTTTGTAAAACTTCTGCTGATCCATAGTATCTGGAACTTTCTCTTCATGATCTTTCACTATTGACATCTACTAAAATGCATAATATTAGAATTTCACATAATAACTACTAACCTGTTGTTTTCTTCTTACTGTTTTACTGAGCTGCAGACTGTAATTCTTAAATGATTGTACTTCACTGATGTAACAGATTTGTCATCAGCAGGGCTAACTATTCTAATTCTTCGTTGTGCTGAATGGGAAGAATGTTACCACAACTTTGTGTAGTCAGTCTCTTGCTTGCTTGTGCAAATCTCTGATGGCTTTTCATCACTCACTAGCTCTTGCACACTGGTATCCCCTCTGGTATCCGCTGAATGTTCTGATGGCAAATACTGGGTGAAACGATCTAAAGGAAGAGCTGGAGATCCTCTGCTGCTCCCTGAAGGTTTATGAAGCCATTTGCAGTGAGTTTTTGCTCTGTATTCTGAGCCTGTACCTCACTGGATGAATCCCAGCTGCATATTAGTGAGTTGATTTTTCTTTACTGATACAAAGCAAATATGAAACTGTGGCTTGTGCTTGAAGAGGAAATCTGACATTCCAGTCTCAACTGTTCTGTCTGGTTACATAATAAAATTAAGGGCAGTTAACTCTGATGGTTTTTCTTTTATAAGATTTCCAGACCAATGCCTTTAATTTTGTACTGTATGCACTGAGAGGGCTCCAGCTCACAGCACAGGATGTGCGTGGTCCCTGGCACTTCCACTCTTCAGCTTTGTTTAGAAGTTACATTCAAGATTAAAGGGTGTGTGCTTGCAGCCTGATCCCACTGAATGAGGGTATGAATTCCTCTGTAGGCATCACAGGGCTCTGTCCTAAGGGTGTTCCAGTTCAGGAGGAACTTTCAACATTTGGTATTTACTTCACTAGCATTCTGTTGAGAGAAGATGGGAACTGGGATGTCTTCTTTTTGGTGGTCCAAGAGCAGAACATAATGTGCAGTGTTCAGACAGCTGGCAATGAGAGAATGGAAAATTCTGAAATACAGAAAATATTTCATTTGAGAACAAGTGGACACCAGTGGAGCTGGGCTCCTTAATTTTTGAACAAACTTTATATAAAGAAATCAGTTGGATAGCATGAGGAGGAATTGTGCTGCTAAGGAGACTTACTAGTTCAGGGTAGTGTATTAACATGATTACTCTTCAAGTTGTGTTCCTAACATGAAGTTTCTAGAATCAGCCTGGCCTGGTGTAAGAAGCCAAGAAACAGCTTAGTCACTTGATTGTCTTTTGAAAGATTTTCTTTAGTCTTTGACTTTGTGGAAGGCTCTAAACTTTGCTGCAGAGTCCCAGTGAAAGGTCAGTGTCTAGGGCTTAAGTGCTGTTAGATTTATGGGTATTGAAGAGCTCTTGAACAACTCCATTGTCCAAAGCCTCCTCAGCCCCAGTGGACCTTGGAGCATTCTAATGTGTTTGAGATATGTTGCGTGACAGGGAAAGGCCTCTTATGCTTTGCTGGGGGCACCCAGGACAAGGGAATTTTGGGTGTACACATGTGCACCCATGTAGCTCCTGAGAGCACTGGGAACGGGGTGAGTGCTTTAATCTGCTGTGGTCCCTCAGTATGCAATGAGGCTCTTCCCCAGGCTGCTGTGCTGCTCTCCAGGCAGAGCCACAGCCCTTCTGGGCTCTTGCCCAGACTAAGCATAGGGCTGTTTGTGACAATAGAAAAAGGACAGCGGACCAGTTCTGCCAAGTTAAGCCATCTTCCTCTGCACAGACCAAGGACAATGCTGCTGATCTGGGGTTCCTGGTGTCCTGATGAAGCATTGTGCACTCCTTAGAAACTGCATCCACAACCCAGCCCACCACTGTGCTGGAATTGGTGAGGGAAAGACTTGGAGGAGTCCTGAGAAAGCTGGAAATGCTGAAGAGCTGTCTGACATTCAGAGAAGCTCCCCAGCAGCCCAGACTCCTTAAGCATGCTTTCCTGATGTGGAAATTACAGACTACATGTAACCTTAACTAGACTGGTTCATCCCACAGCTTTGCTGGCTGTGTGTCTCTCAGTATTATTGTCAGGGAAAAAGAAAAGGTTACATCTCTCTTCCAACTGCCCCAAGGGATTTAAAGGCTGAATTTGGCTTTTGTAAAACTCTTGATAAGGAAAACTGCCTGTGAAAAGAAGGAATATGTGTTCTGCTTGCTTTACTTGGATGTTGAGGCTGACTTTCCTTTAACTACTGAAAACACTACAAAGCCCTGAGTGCTGCCACCTCTGTCAGTAACACAACCATCAGAGGCTCCTGCTGATGTCTAGAACAGGTCCTTTAATGCAGAATTAGGCAGGAGTGTATTGTGCTGCCTCTCCTCTTACTGATGGGGAGGTGAAGGCCAAAACACATACATAAAGGTGACTTGATTGGTAAATAAATTCCTTGGGTAGATCAGATCAATCCAGCCTCTTTTCCTGCAGTCAGTGCTTACTGACAGGTGACTTAGTCTGGGATTTTCACTGAAGCCTGCACAGAGCAAGGAAGTTTGGTTCGTAGGAAAGTTTTAAAGCTCCATTCTTGTATGAATGTAAAAATCCATACAAGTGGATGGGTGACTGCTTGCTACTTTGTTAAAAAGATTTCAGTGTGTGCTGTGAGGCCGTCTAGATTCCATAGAGAAAGGCAGTTTGGTGCCTTCCTGCCCCTGTGGCAGGTTTAGAGGCAGTAGAAAGATGATGGATGCCAGAGATGCCCCCATTTGGGTGCTGTCCTGTGACCCCCTGGTGACCAGAGCCTCTTGTGTGAACAGAGAGCCCTTGGCTGGGTGTGGTAAGGTTTGGGCTGAGCCTTTATTTGAATCAGTTACTTAACAAAAGCCGCTGGAAAAATGTAAAGGAGGTATTTTTGCTCCTGGTGCTTTGATCCCTGTGTGCTGTACTGCTCCAGAAGGTGGGGTAGGATCTGTTTCTGGCTGAGTCTTACTGAGGCTTGTGATCATTTCCCTTCCAAGCAGAAGGAAGAAATTGGTTAGAGGTTCTGGACTCTGTAGAAGAAAAGATCCCAATGAAGCAGCTCAGTCACTTAGGGAAGATTTTTTCCTCCATAAAAAACTAGAACAGTGTTAAAGGTAAGGGCCTGAATTTCAGCTAAGGAAAGTCATACAATTGGAGGTGAAGACTAACTGTCCTTCAAGTAAAGTACAGTAAGTGGGAGCTGAAGGGCAGATTCTCTTTACTTGCAGACTCTTAAATGTAGTTGGTGATTTATGGAATGTTTCCATAGAATGAGTGTCTCCAGGGCTGCACTGTTTCAATAAATAACAGCAATTCCTATTTTACGCTGGTCAGATAATGAATGGTAGTATTGACTATCAGGCTTTGTAGGCTATGAATAGTAGTGGGCCTTTATGCAACCCAGAAGAGAGATTCCTTTAATTTACTTTTATTCATGATTCCTGTGTTAAGTGCAATTCACTTTGTAAATAAACACATCACTCGATTTTTGTGCATGGTTATGATGTATTGTGGATATAAAGATTGTCAAATCATATAGTCTGTGTAAAGTTCTGTTCCAGACACAACTGCAGAATAAGGTGGAGGGGGCTCCCGAGCTAGAGCGTGGGGTGGGGCGGGGATGCGTGCACCTGCCAGCGCCCCCCGGGGAGCAGCAGGAGAGGGTACCCGCTCCCCCGGCGCTTCTGCACAGCCGCAGGGTGCCGCCTTGGGCGCTCTCCCGGTGTCCCGGGGTTGGGGGCGGGGGCAGAGCCGGGCACCGCGCGGGGGCGGGGCAAGGGGAAGGGCGGGACCCGAGGCGTCGGGGGTGGGGCTTAGTTGCAGGGCCGCTATTGGCCGTCGGCTGTTGCCAGCGGGGTCGCGTTGCGACGACAGCGGGTTGCCCGCAGTCCATTGGGCGCTAGGGAGCTCCGTCAGCGCGGCACGGGCGGGGATTGGCGGGCAGGCGCTGGAGGGCAGGGCCCGGCGGCCGCCGCAGCCGGCGCTGGGGCAGCGCGCGCCGCGCTGAGGGGCCGTGGGCGCCGGGAGCGCAGGTACCGGACGTGGGGGCGGCCGGGCCGGCCCCACACCCCGCTCCACGCCCACCAGCCCGGGTAGCGCTCTGGCGCGGGGCTGCGGCAGCGGCATTCTGGCCGGGCCAAGGCGGGCGGGCCGGGGACCCGAGCGCCCTGACAGCCCTCCCGGTGTCCCCGGTGTGCGGCGCCGCTCGTGCTCAGGAGCCGGAGCCGTGCTGCAGGTCTCGGGGCCTCTCCCGCGGAGCGGCTGCTGTCAGCCCCGCTGCCCGCACGGGCCCCGTGCGAGACGCTGCCGCCGGTACGGGCTGCGCTGTGTTCGCTGTGCGGGACCCCGCGCGTAAGCCGCGGCTCTTCCTGGCTGGGCCGGGCTGGGCGGGCCTGGGCTGGGCTGGGCTGGCACCGTCCCCCGGGAGCGCCGGGGGTGTCGCGTACAAACATCACCAGGGACAGAAGTGCCGGAGGTCTGAGAAGCGGCGTTTGTTCATTAGATTCTTCTTCCCTGAGTAATTAGGGAAAGTTTCCATCGCCAGTAGACTCTCGTACCTGTTTTTTCACGTGCTTGGGAGCGTTCTGGTGCCTGTTTTGCCTCCTGAGCACACGGACACGCTGCCATGTGTGCAGAGGTTTCCTAAGAGAATGAGCTCGGTGTCACAGCACAGCTGAAGAGGTTGCTGCAGTCCTGTGTTGGAACAACTGCTGCTTTCCTCCGTGGTACAAGATTAGAGTTTGTGATGGACTTTTCATAAACTGGCAATCTTTAACTTTTTGTCTCATTTAAACTTTGGTTTCTAGAGCCAACTGTCTGTGACAGGCCAGAACTTCTGGTTTGTGGGATTTATCCAAGGGACAAGGCTGTGGCTCATGTACAGGAAGGTGATTGTGACGTGGGAGGTGGTTTTGTTGCAGTCTCAAACACTTTCTCTTGTTAAATGTTCTAGATCTGGTGGGGGGACCAAGATTACAAACCAAAATGCCATACAGTGGCCTTGGAGGCTTCTGGAGTGTGCAGTTGCTTGCATGTACTGCCCTTAGAAATGGTGCCACCAAGGCATGGGGTGATACATCTGAGCTGCATGTTGCTGCTGGACTGAGGAGAGTTCAGGCTGTTTTTCTCTTGGAGGGAGCTGTGCAGAGCTCAAATTTTGCAGGCAGGCAGGTGGAGTGTTGCTCATGTTGTGGATGATGATGGTGAACTGGAAGTGTCAGGGTTATCCAAAGCAGCTCTGGCTTTTTATCTTGTTTGTTTGTATTCAGTGTTCTGTCCGTGCCCTGATGTGTGTGATGACGATCTGTCAGTGGGGATGTGATTCTCATCCCACCCTGTGCCCTTTATTTGCTTATCCCTGAGGGACTGTTTCTATCCTTCTCTTAACCCTCTCTATTACTTGCCCTTAATTTTCCTTGGCACTGTCATTTTCTTGCTCCACTCTCTTTCCAACAAGTATTTATCTCTGTCTTACCCTTCTGATGCAGTTTCTAGCACTTTCTTGACTTTTTCTTCAGGTTCTTGTTGAGAATGCCTGTGATATCACTGTGGTCAGCCAGCTGCATTGGCTGTGGCAGTCCCCTTTGTCACTCTGCTTGTAGGGACATAAAACCCTGCTTGGCTGCCACTCACACATGTGCAGTATAATCCTTTGAACAGCTGGACATTAGTCTTGGTTATCCAAAGCTAAAGTGAATATTTTTCTGCGTCTCCAAAGGATTATGCAGGGAAGTGTTTGGAAGCTGGAAGTGCCCTGGTTTTTCAGGTGTGTTTGAAGCTGTGATGGTGTGTCACCCTTCAGAAACAGAGGCTCGAAGGGAAGGGAGCTGGGACTCTAAAATCCCTTTGTCACATGCGCCATGACAGTGAATTTAATAATTCCAGTTGAGAACAGAATGTCTAACTACCCCCAAGCATGCACTGGGGAGCAGTGCAGGCAGCCTGCATCAGTAAGAAGTCTAAACTTCGCCAAGAACAGACCAGGTGGCACAGGGAATGGTCAAGTGTGAGCCTAATGTGTAGTTCATGAACACTCTATACCAGCTATAAAGCTGGGAGTGTCTGTGTGTCGTTAGCTGATCAGCACCACTGTCTAAGTGGAAACAGAAAATGGCATTGGAACTAATGTTCCTTGTTTTGGATATGTTTGCTCTTTTTTGCTGTGGATTGCACAGAGGTGGCAGGGTGAGGTCACCCTGTGCTGGACACCAAGGGGACCATGCAAATGAGCAGAACTACAATGTGCTGACTGTGAGTAGCTTCCGATAGAGTTCTTGCCTTCATGGATGCTGGGAGAGGGCCTTTCCTCTTCTAGGTGATTGATGCTGGCCCGCATCAGGCAAGTGTAGGATATGATATTTCCCTGGGAGGAAGTAAACACTATTCTCTTGAAACAACATGACCAAAGTCAAGTCAAAATGCATCCACGGCAAGCTGAGGCTGGATATGGACTCTGAGACTCTGTGAGTCTGAGGGACTGTTGGAAGTCCTCAGGATATGACTTTGTAGTAGTTCTGCAGGTAGAGGCACAAAGCAGAATGGGCATTTGGGGATTTTGTCACTATTGCTTAAAATATCTTGGTTTTTCACACTAAGAACACAGAAGTTTTTCTTAGAAAATGAAGGGAGGAATCCAGAATTGTGAACTATAAACTACAAGATGAGTTTGTTTTTTCTCCACTTGACTTTGACTCAGCTTTGGATATTTGGAGATTTCTGAATTTCCGTTTCCAAAATGGTTTTTTTCCTCTTCAGACTGAAGTTTGAGCTGGTGTGTCTCTTCTCCCTCCCAGTCTAATTACTCTGGTTAACTTATGCTTCTGCCTTCTCTTAGCTTCGGCCTTTCCCACAATAGAGAAATGGTTTCAGTTACTGACTCTTGTCCCCTTGGAAGCACTCTGGGCATGTCTCAGTGACTGACACCTAGGCATACAAGCCACGAGGAAAACTAAGCTCTGGGCGTCTTTTCTGTGAAGGAAGTGACCATAGCACCAAACCAGGTTAGGCAAATGGTCTCCATGAAGACTGCATACATTAGCTTTCTCTGGTGGTAAAATGACGCATTAATCTGTGCTGAGGTTTATCAAGTGTGGCTTATCAAATTTGTGGCTTATCAGCACAGTTCATGTCATGCACGTAAACAGCAGGATCTCCACCTCTCCAGTCCTGGTCTTGTTCTCTGTCCAGCTCCAACTGTAGCAGGTGTTCCCTGGAACCTGTGTCTTTGTGCCATCTTTGCTGTAAGTAGACCAGGTCAGCTGTAGCTCATTGCAGCAGCAGTGCAGCTCAGCTGGGAGAGGGGGTTTCCCACTGCAGCTGGTTTGGGAGAGCTCTTGTCTGCTTGTCTTGCTGGGTGAAAGCAGGGAAGTCACTACTGAGTGTCTTAGGGTCTTCTGCATCGTTCCTGGGGGTGGAATGTGCCTCTCCCGCTGTGCAGTTACAGCCTATGAGAGCCCTAAGCAATGAAGGTAAAGTGCAGAATGACAAAATCCTGAAAGTAGGGACTGCTAGTGTGTCCTGAGGCAGGGACTGAACCCTGTGCATCCTCTAGTAAGGGGAGCAGCCCAACAGGAGCTATACTGACCTGCAGCTCTTACTACCCATCAGCCTTGCAAATACCTTTCCTGCCCCAGGCCTCTCTAGAACAAACAATGTTACAGATTGGAATCTCTCATTTGACCCCATTTCAAATAAATAGGAATCTGTAAGTTTTATTCCAGATTTTATGTAGCAATTCTAACTAAACTTTTCAATTCCTGATAGAACCTGAGATGATTGTGTATGCTAACCTCAAGGAGAGACATGCTGTAACTGCTGTTGCAATTTTAATAAGGTGTCACAAAATTACTGATCAAAACTGAAGGAAACATTCTCCTCCAGTTCCTAAAAAGAGGGAACAAGGAGCAGCACTGGCTCAGGAAATAAAAGGACAAACAAATCAAACTTAACCTTCTAAAGCACTTTTCTGTGAAAAGGAGAATCATTCAAGCTCTTGGCTTGAATAAGGATATCTTTGTTTAAAGCTTTGAGAGCTTTAGTCCTGTTTCAGCTGAAAGCTTTTTGGGGTTAGATTTGAGAGTGGTGGGAGGGGAAAGGTAAACTTCAATTCTGGACTGTTTTCAATTTATTTCCTCCCAGGTTTTTTTGTACTTCCCCGCAGACAAATCAGACAAGGCATGTCTGATTTGTCTAGTTCTTTCCAGAAGAACTAGAAATGCAGCCTAAGCAAAACATTGCAAACTGAACTGACAGAGTTCTGCAGCACCTAGATACCTATTGAGAAGTTTCACTTGAGGATTGAAGATGGAATCTGTAGCAGTAAAGAGTGGGCAGAAGGGAGACACTGGGGCCATTGGCTGGGATCAGGGAATCCTTCTCTCTGGCTGACCATGGGGATGCTTTCAGTTGGTGCCTGCTCTGGAGCTCTCCAGAGCAAGATGGTGAGTCACAGGCTGCCTTTGGTGGTGCCCTTGCTGGAAAGCTCTTTGAAAGCTGAATGTTCTGAAGAGATTTGTAATACAGCTAGGTTGAAAAATATAAATAGTCAAGTTAAATTCCAGATCAAATGTCTCCTGGGAGCTGAGTGTGCAGCCTAGTTTCGTGCAGCCATTGCTCACTGGCCACGCCGCTCTGAGCAGTTTGGGCAAGCATGGCTGCTGTGTGCTATGCTGGAGCTTTGTTCCAGCTCCAGTTAATCTCCAAGCAGAGCATTGTTATTTGTATAGCATTGTAAATGGTGCTTTATAAACCAAGAGGGAAAACACTGGGGAGAATGCAAGTTCTTTTGGACCTGGGCTTCCCAATCCTGAAACAATGGGTTGCATCCTTCTGAGTTGTGTCCTTCAAGGGACTGACCAGTTCTGTGGTGTGTGGGTGCTGCAGCCTTGATCTGGTGCATATGTTACTGCTACACTAAAATTCTGTTTCCTAAGGTATTACACACAGCTGGAAAATCCATTTGTTCTGAACAAACTGCAACTGCCTGGCAAGTGGCTGTGCAGGACTGGGGAGCACTTGAGCTTTGACCTTGCTGCAGAATCTGCCTCTGTTTAAAGAGGAGCTCTCTGAAGCAATAGAGCAGGGAAGCAGAAGTGTCTGCTTTTGGTGTAAAGCACATGGGTGCAAAGAGGTATGAGAGGCCACACTGGGCTCTGGTCCCTTCAGCAGGGCAGGGCTGTGCTTGTGTCTGGTGGCTGGCTGTTGTCTCCAGTGGAGGGTAGCACTCTGCAAGAATTGTTTTGTAGGCATGATAATACTTTTTTTTTTTTCACCCTTGTTCATGGTTTCAGTTTCAAGTCTTTCTAATGCATCTTTCTTTCCCTGGAAAGAGTGATAAAACGCAGAGGGAGGTGGGTGCAGAGACTGTGTAGTTGAATTATGTAGTGAGTTGTGGTGCTGTTCACCTCTAAAAGCTGATGTCTTTGGAATCCTCAGAGGAGTCACAGGTGTTCCTTATGCCTCAGCTGGTTTTCAGTTGTTCCCCTTATGAAACTTGTTATTAGAATGACTGAATTTTGATTGGAGATACCCTCTGCGAAGAATTTTCTTCTAATGTTGCAATTCATTTTTCCAGATGTTGGTAATTAAAGTGCAGTAAACTTTCCTTTCAAATGGCCCTGTAGCAGATAGCAAGTCTCGAAAGTTCTGAGATAACTTTGTTCATTTTGGCATTCCAGCTGTATAGCCTAATTGTTCCCAAGCACAGCAAGAAAAAAAATTATCCTTTAGGCTGCTTCTTTTTATACTGATTTTTTTTCTCAACATCTAAGCTTGAACCTTTTGCTTCTTTTTGAATATTGAGTAACTTTATTAGGCAATGAAGAAAACTTGTTTGAAAAACAAGTGGATGAACAACATGATAGGTACCCTGAAATCCAGGGAGCCCTGCTGTGTCACAGTTCTGCTGTGTCCACATGAGACCCATGCCTTTGGCCTTGTTTAAAAGTTGGGTTTCTCATCTGCTAGGAGCTGTGTCACAGGAGCTTCATCTTTGCCAGCCAATAGTTCTCCGTTGCTTCAAGACATGGAGATGAAGTGAAACTACTGCAGATGTTGATCCAATATGCTGAAGTTTTGAAGAGGAGGGAGATGTGTGGATGTTGGCTTTGGAAAACAGCAATTATTGATCACCAAGGCCTGCTGCAGTATTTTTCTACCAATGGGGAATAGAGTCAGATCTTGGCAATGTGTCTCCTTGGAAAAAATGGAAGTGGAAGACTATCTCTTCATCTGTGTCTGCAAACCCATTTGCCATAATCTAAATGATCAAAACTTCAGAGAGCTTCTAGAAAATGTCTAAATGGTTTCTTGGTGCAGAGAAGTTATTGTTTGTCCCCAGCAGCAGCCAGTGAGTGAAGCCTTGAGTTACCATTGACTGCTGCTGAGCTGTGTTTTTGGAATAGTGGAGAGCCAGCCCAGCCAAGTCCAATTGTGGTCATGTACAAATGCAACAAACACAGGAGTCCAGAAAGACTGTGTCCTCTAAGCATCTGACCTCCTCCTGGGTGTTACAGGTTTAAACTTGAGGCATGTGTTTTTAAACACAGCCCCAGGGATGAGGTAGGTGAGCCTCTAGAGTCAGCCCAAAGCTTTTGCTGTTAAAGGTGTAGGAGGAGTTTCCTGGTGTGAAGCTTTATCAGAAGGTTCACAAGCTCCCAGAATGTTATGCCTTGATATTTTTTTCCCTTGCTTTTTGGGGTTTGTTTTGAGCCCAGGGTCAGGACTGTCCTCTGGCTCTGATCCACAACATTGCTCCACTATCATCCTCTGAAGAGCAAGTTGTGGCTGAATTTTTTACAGCATCTCCTTTAGTTGCAACTGCCAACCAAATGTTGCAGGTGGGGCACAAAATAGAGAGGCTCCTGGAGAGTGAAATGTTTTCCCATGTGCTATTTACCAAATTTTACAATGTTTTAGAAGCTGTTGCATGGTATCAGATCTTATTTTGAATATTGAGGTATATGCCCTAAAATGCTGTGTCACTTTTCTCCCTGGACAGGGCTCCTTGCACCCTTACTTTAGGGCTGTTGTGTTCAGGTGACTTCTGAGCATAGGACTAAGGAGATTTCTTCCCAGGCCGCGAGCAATGGGAAGAGTTGCTGATGGGTCAGTTGTGGGCAGATCCTGTGCTAGCTTTTTGGGTACTTTTAAGGTGCTACATAGTAGACCTGCAGGGTAACTTTGGGGAGTCAGTATAAAATAACGTGTTTTTAATAAAGAACAAAATAATGCTGTGGTTTTCAACCCTCAGCAGAAAGTACTTTTAAACAAACAAAACTGAAAACAAAGCCCTGCACAGTTTGGGACCAGTTGTTGGGGTTTTTTTTGTTATTTTTGTCTTGGTTTTTTTTCTTTAGATTAATCCACTTTTACAACCTTTTAACAGTAGCAGGGAGCACTTCAGGCCACTCATTGCATTGCATCTATGTTCATTTCTGGTGGCAGTGTCTTAGGTGTGTCATCACTTGGGTGTGAGAGTCTAGAGGCCAGATGTAGGAGAGGAGGTACTCTGCCAGTAACCCAGAGCACGAGGGCTACTGGTACACTGGTGTGGCCAGTGCCTCAGTAGGCAGAACTGGTGCTGGAGGATGTGCTGCACACCTGGGATTGAACCTGGACCATGGGAAGATGTGCACTAGCTGTATGAGATGGAGTGTATGGGAGCAAGTGCTTAGATGTGTGCAGCAAGCAATTCTTTGTACAGTCTCTCTCGGGATGGAGAATGATGTTCAGATGGTTGTAGGGCCCAGGATTTGGGAAATCCAGTTTTAGTGGTGAAAAGGAAAGCAGTGATGTTTTTTCCCCTTAGGAAATGCCCCTTAGTAACCAAAAACCTTCAGTTCAACTGGTGACATTTGCAGGATCATAGGATTCGAAAACTTGGTGTCTGTGTGCCCAGAGTGGCTAAAAGGGCTTTGGAAAGCAGGCTGGGAAGCCTTGCACCTGGGCTCAAACGTCAGCTTATGTTAGCAGGAGTCAGAGCTCTGATCTGCCCTCAGTGAGTGGGTTATCTGCTAAAAAATAACCCTTGTGTGGGTTATGTTGGCTACACAACTTGGTTATCTCTGGTGATACCATGGATGAGGTGCCAGGTCTCAGTTACAGTAATCAGGCAAGTGGGTTGCTCAATGAGAGGAACACTCGGCCACTGGCAGCCTCATGTGTTGAGTTTTTTCTTGGTGGAGATGTCCCAAGGAAGCCAATCTATTCAGGAGCTGGTGTGTACATGCTGCACCCAAAGCAGGTGGAGCTGGTTCTAGTTCCAGTTTGCTCTGGATCCTATCAAAGCTGCAGGATTGCTTCAAGGCTTTAGACTGGTTGGGATATTCATTCATGGACAGGCCATGAGCAGCATGGCAGAGCCATTATCTGCACCTGACAGTCCCCATTACTGCCGTCATTTGGCTGAAACCTTTCCTGTTGTCTTTCTCATCTTGACTGTGCTTTTCCCTTTGTGGCTTTGATCCAGGTGTTCATCTGAGCTGCTGTGGTTCCCCTGTCTGGGAGAAATAATTGTTTTGTCCATCTTCAAAGTCCACATATATGGAGAGCAGAGCTGGGGGACCCTTTAGCTCCTTGACTCGTGCTTACTTCTGCTGGGTATGTCTCCTGCATGGGGAGCACTGGTCCAACCTGATCTCTGCAATCTTTTCAAGGAGTTTTGCCTGCCTCATTACCCTTTGGATGATATAAACTGGATTACGTATCTCATTGCAATGCATGACGACTGACGAGGGGGAGTATCTTGCAGCCATGTTTCACTTAAGTTGTGGAGTGGGATCCTGCACCAGCACCTCACTCTCTGCCTTGGAGCAGTGACAGAGCATAAGCTGCTCTTTGAGCAACTGGCTCATTTTGCTGCACAAGTTTGAGTTTTGGAATTCTAGTGCAGAATTTGCTCTTCTGAAACAGCTTTCCACAAGCAGGGTTTGGATTTTTTCAGTTTGAGTAATTATCTACAAACTCAGCCCTTTATGTTCTGGATCCGCTCAGAAGCTGAGGTTGCAAAATGTTGCTGAGAAGAGACTTCCCATTTATTTGCTTATGTCTAACTGTGGCAGCAGAGGGGATGTTGATAATAAACCTAGTGTCTCTGGGACATTTTTTTTTAAACAAGAAACATATCCCCAAGGAATGAGCTCAGAAAACACAGGTGCTTAGAAAAAAAACTGTGTGGTTCAAACCAGCTGTTTGGGTCTTGTTTCTCACTCTGGGATTTTGATGTTTCTGCTGTAAACAGAGCTGGGGAAAGGGCTGGAGCACACATCTGATGATGAGTAGCTGAGGGGGATGGCTGTTCAGAAAAGGAGGTTCAGGGAGGATCTTGTTGCTCACTAAAACTCTCTGAATGGAGAGTTCAGCCAAGTGGGGATCAGTCACTTCTCCCAGGTAACGAGTGACAGGAAGAGAGGAAACAACCTCAAGTTGTACAGGGGAGGTTTAGGCTGAAGAAATTCCTTCATGGAACGGGTGGTTAGGCACTGGCACAGGCTGCCCAGGGCAGTGGTGGAGTCACCATCCCTGCAGGGATGTAAAAGCTGTGTGGATGTGGCACTTGGGGACACATGGGTTAGTGGTGGGCTTGGCAGTGCTGGGGGAGCAGTTGGACTAGATGATTTCAAAGGCTGTTTCCAACTTGAATGATTCTGTTAACATTGAGTTTGGGTTGGATGAGCTGTTGACAATTGTGAGAGAAGGCTATGTGTTGATGAGCTGATCCTTCAGGGAATAGGAAAGGGACTGACTTGGCTGTACACCATGGTTCATGTTCCACTGGGTATGGAACTGGGACCCGAATGCACTGCAGATGTTGTCTTTGGATTTCAGTTGCTTCTTTACTAACCATGAAAATCTTGCTGTTTTTCCTTCATATTTGCTGAATTGCATGAGTCAAATATTAAAGCAGTGACTTCAGGTTCCACCCTGGGCTGGACCCCAACAAGGAAACGTCAAATAACTTGTAACAGAAACCCGCACATTTCCTGAAGAAAGTCCACAGTAGGGTGGCCATTCCCTTCCAGCCTGAGCAGGGGTCTAGGGCAAGGCCATGGAGTTGCCTGTGTCTGTCATATGTGGAGCACAAAGGACCTCAGTATAAATACTCCCAGGACACAGTCAGTGAGGGCAGTTTTATTCCAGTACACAGAATGGACTTTTTCCTCTGGACTGTAAAATAAACAACATTTTGGCCGAACAGATGGAACTGACCTTTTCTATTAAAAGCATATATCTTCTCATGCTTGTTTCAGTAAGAGGTTGTTAATTTTAAAGAACTCCTTAACTTGCGGAACAGCTGACTTAAGTAATTCCAATAGCATTTATCATCTTACTTTTTGCTCCTTGAAGTTCTAGAGTTTGTAGCCCATTTGTTTTTGAGGAGGAGAAATAAGAAAACTAACTCTGAGTGTTCTTTACACAGGAGAGAGAGACTGAGTCTATGAAGTTAATTTTTAGTTGATGAAAAGATTCACGTTTGTTTTGAAGAGGATTGACCTGCCCACACTCTCAAGCTTATTCCTGCTCAGATGCAAAGGAAGGATTACATATAGTTATCAAGAGCAGCTTTTAAAAAGAGATTAGAAAGTCTTCTATTAGAAATCAGAAACTATTCTGTAAAATGAGGGGATGATGCCAAAGTTGGCATCTGGTTCTGAGACACCAGTGAAGGGCTCTCTCCCTCTTGAACACATGTACATGAAAGAAGCTGTCCTGACAGCTTGTTGTGTGAGTTGCTTAATTTCCAGGACATGAAAAAGCACTTGTGCTTACTCAAATAAGTTTTTTCAGGGCTTCAAGAATCATGCTCTTATACCAGCTTTTTGGGTTTTTTCCTCTGTAGTGTGCCCAAGCCTTCAACCAGGAACAAGCCCTTATTTTCTTTAGCTATTTTAGTTAGATTTGGCTTAGTTGAACCTGACAGAACTGCAGTTTCATGGGAATGTTTGACTCCTGTTGTGCTCAGAGATCTCAAAACAAAAAAGCCTTTCCTTTTTGGATGGGATGGTGAAGGATTGTTTGTCTGTTCCTACCTCCAGGAGGCAAAGATTGTTAAATTTTGGGGGAGTGGGGGGAATCTGCAAACCTAATTGTTTTCATATATCTTATTTGGGGTTGTGGTTATTTTATTTCCTTTTATTCCTCCCCTTTTTTCCTTTTCATTGCTTTCATTTAAACTTCTTTTATGGATTTATTTAATCTTGAAATCCAGCCACCAGGATGAGGCAGCATTCTAGCTCTGATCCCAGCAGTCCTGGTGCACAGGGATTACTGTGCATGCCTTACATAAGGCAGTCCTGTTTATAGACACAGGGATTTTGGTTTTACCAGCAGTACAGAGTTGTTTGAGTGTGTTCAGTGTGACTCACTGTAACCTCAGCTCTTTATTTCTACACAGCTACCTCTCAGGGACCAGGTTAAAGGCAAACCCAGGATTTTTCTAAATCTGCAGAGCATACCTGATTTTGGGGATGAGATGCCCCCTGCCAGGGAGGAACATGGCTGTTTCTGGTAGCGTGGGTGAGCTGCTGCCTTACCTGAAAGGCAGAGAGCTCTTCTGTCCATATGTGGCTCATCAGAGCCAGCTCCTGGTTTGCTGTGTTGGGCTTTTCTCTTCATCTTCTCTCAATTTCTTGCATTTGCTGTTTGTTCCGTGTCTTCTCTTTGCTGGATAAATGTTGAAAATGTGCTGGTGTGCTTTGCTATTTGCAAGTGGCTCTTGTAAAAGTTGGTCTGAGCAGTTGAAAGGGAAAGGAGGCAGACTGGCCTGCTGCCCTTCCCAGGGAGGATTTTTGGTGCTTTTAGGAGGTTCATATCCACACATTCACTGTTGGGATGTACCACAGCAGATATAGAAATGGGAGAATGTGCATTTCATAATTGAAATAAAGAGGAAAAAAAATCAAAGATGGGACTGGGGAGCCTTTTGGGCTTGGACAGTCTTTCAAGTGCTTAGAAAGGCACTGAAGGCCCCTGAAGGCAGCTGAGAAGGGCCTCCTGAACCCAGCCACATAGATTGGTTTAGGTGCCCTGTTCAGGTGAAACTTTGTTGTATTTATGGAAAGTATGAATATAGGTTTTCAGGATGGCTCTAGCCAGAACAGCACAGGCCCATGGGGCTTCTGGTTGTCTTCCCCATCTCTGTGTCAGCACATTCAGTTTGAAAGGCTTCATAAGGTTAAAGGGTGGAATCCAGGAATTCTCTTTGGGAAAGGCAAATTTGCAGTTCTGATGGTAAGTTATGTAAGTAGAACACTTGGAGCCTTAATTTTATGGTAAGGCAGCCTCACAAAACCTATTAAAGGGGACGGAAGACTCACAAACGCGTGTGCATTGGGGCCCTGGGGTGCTGCTAGTGCAAGAGGGGCTGGAGGATTTTGAGGGGCTGGGCACTCCAGGGTTTTGGGTTCTGACTGTGGTGCGGTTCTTGCAGGTCTCCCGGGTGCCGGGCCCGGGACAGAGGGGCCCAGAGCTGCCATGACGACAGGCGACTGCTGCCACCTCCCTGGCTCCCTCTGCGACTGTCCGGGAAGTGCTGCCCTCTCCAAGTCAGTGGAGGATTCGGACATCGGCCGCCCGCAGTACATCACACAGGTCACTGCCAAGGACGGGCGGCTCCTCTCCACAGTGATCAAGGCGCTGGGCGCCCAGAGGTGAGTGTGCTGCAGGGACGGGGCTTGGAGCTGCAGCTGGGCTCTTCCCCTGTTTTGGTAGCTCGGGTACAGGGAGACAACAAAGTCTTGTTTCGTGGAGGAGTTTGCGAGGGCGCTAATAAGTGTGAATCCTTGTGAGCCAGCTGCTCCCAGACCTGTCTCATGTACTGGTGGCCTGGAGCTGGTATGTTCATGGAAGCCCCAGAGCTGCAGCCGCTGTCATGGCCTTGGGGGCAGCAATGAAGGTGGGGCCCTGCTTGCAGGGCAGTGTGCTGTTCATGAAGACCTTTGAAGGGCTGGAAGGGGAGCACAGCCCTTGTTCCAGGAATGTCCGTGGAGTAAGGGTGCGGTGGCTGGGAGGGGTGGCTGTTTGTGTTGTAGGAACTACAGCAGCCAGCTAGAGGGGACATGTGGCAGCTTCACTGGCCCAGACTTTTCCTTATGTGACTTGTCACTTATTTTGAGCAGCTTCCAGAGTAGAGGACATTTGGCAGCATTGTTCAGTCCAGCTAACTGTGAGCTGTCACATTTTGTGTTCAGATATCCTGTCTGAACAGCTGTTATTTTTTTCAATGAGTTTGGTCAAACATTCATGCGATGTGAAAGCAACGATTGCAGACATGGGGAAGAGATGCAGGGAAGCTGGATGAGAATAGAGGCAAACATAATTGCTGCATCCAGCAAACCTGGGACAGGTCAATAAAAAAGTGAAAGTAACTAGGCTTGCTCTCTAGCAGTAGATAGTCTGGGTGAGAAGTTGTTTAACCCTTTAGGACTTGTGGGGGTGTAATAATTGGGTGGGAAATCTGCCTGGAAACAGGTTAAAGAACCCCAACAGGATTTCTTATGTTTCTACATGGACATCAGTTTGTTTCTTTTGGTGGTGGATTTCAGTGTCTTCCTTGTCACCAGCACTTAGCACAGCAAAGCCAGGAGCAGCGTGACTGCACTGGAATGTTGAATTACTGATACGGTGTTTTCAGCCTGCTGGAAAACTGTGTCTGAGTGTGTATCATGTGGGAATGTGAGCAGGCCCCCACCCAGGGTGGGGGAGATGAAGGAAGGAAAATAAGGTCTGATAAGAATTTTTTTCACACATTGTCAGCAAATTTTTTCATTTTGAATTGTTTGTTGGTAGCCAAGGTTATAGTAATGCTCTGGAAATACAAAACTTCTCAAACAGGAAGAGAACCGGTGAAATATCTTACAGATGCATTTCTTAGGAAATGACAGATGCATGAGAGCACTGGAGGCTGTAAGGGATTGTCTGTCTGTGTCACTAGGGCTCTGTGTGCGGGCTATTCTGGTACAGCGTTTTATGGCAATAAATGTTACAGAATCATCAAATAATTCAAGTTGGAAGGGAGTTCCATAGGATGTCTGATCCAGCCTCCTTTTAGAGCAAGCCTGCTCAGAGTTGTCTGATGTAGTTTTCAGGTTCTCTGAGGATGAAGTTTCCACCACCTCCCCAGACTCCTTTTGCACCTTTTGCAGGGATTGTCTTAGCTGAGGAAGTCCCCTCAATAAAAGGCATGTAAAAAGGAGGCGAGAACATGGTTCAGTGGTTTACCAGTGATGTTTGGCAGAGAGAAGGGAGTAGTGTACATTGGGTGTCATTTACTTCACAGCCCTAAATATGAATAGAAGTCCAATTGGGATGAAACCAGCTAAATATTGAATTGAAAGTGGTAGAGGTCTCCTGTGGCACACAAAGAGAGGAAGCTTGCTTTTCCTTTAGTGAACTGACATGCACTTCCTTGCTGGCTCTTCTCTTTCCTTCATGTCTCACTAACCTTTTTCCCCAGTGGGCTCCTTTTCCTTGAACTGTGCTTCCATGCCTCACTCTTGCTTTCTGTGCAAACTAATGGAAGTGGTGCCACTGCTTTTGAAGATTGCTAAGTGCTTGCTCTGACTGTGTTGCAGTCCCACAAACTTCTGCAGTCAGGTGGGATTTTTGAAGTCAGAATAGCAGTGGAGTGTGAACTATGATACGGGTTCAGTGTGGCTTTTGTTCTGTCAGCAGTATCTAGAAAAGGGTGATATCTGATACCGCTTACCTGGATTTCCAGAGAACCTACAATATGGTCTTTGAAATAAAGATATTCTTTTGCACCCTCAAATCTGGGCAGCTTTGGATGCAAGAGGAAAACTATGAAAGAAATGGCTGTTTGGAAGGTGGGAAGTGAGACACTAGTGAGTGCCTGGTTTCCATGGTCCAGGGAAAGCAGTCCTGCCCTGGGCCTCTGCTGTCCAGCATTTGATTCCTAAATGATCTCAGTGATTGGTGAATGTTGAAGAGATGAACTGAACTGCTGAGAACAGTGAACTTTGGTGTCTAGAGCCATCTGGGGCTTCCCAGGGAGCCGAAACATCCTTGTCATGGTGCTGGTATATGTGACACAGGGCTGCTAAGAAACCTGTGCCTTGGGATGTCAGCTGGGATGCCCCATCCCTGTAAGTGTTCCATGCCAGGTTGGCTGGGGCTTTGAGCAAGCTGGCCTAGTGAAAGGTGTAGCACTAATTGTTCACAGCCAGTGGTGCCAGCTGAAGGTGTGAGGAATATCTTGGAAACGGATGGATGGTTTGAGTGTGATGAGCTGCTCAGGCCCCCTGCAGAGAAGGTTGCAAGTGTCTCTGAAAGTGTCTCTTACTTTTTTAGATAGGTATCTCCAGTTCTGTGAGGTCTGTGAGGTTCTGTGTGATTCTGTAGCTGGAACTCGTGGCCAAGGAGGTGTTGTTCATGAAACACCAGAGCATTTCTGCAGCCACTGCAGAGCAGTTGTTGCTTTGGGGAGGGTGTGCCATGGGATGCTGGAGAGTTACTCTGCAGTGATGGGCAGAGAGTTTGTATGCTGGAGACCTTGGTCTGGGTGCCTGCTTGCTGTGAAATATGTTGTGTTCTTGGAGAGGTGAGCTTCCAGGGTCAGTTCAGTTGTGTCTTGAGATATTGCTGTTCCTTGTGCAATTCCTGCTCAGCCCAGGCTGCAGAACTGAGGTGGGCTGAGTGGGTAGGTGATCTGGTAAATGTGAACAGATTGCCAGCCTCTTGAGTAGCTGCAGGTGGCTGGGGCATGCTGTGACTACTGTGGGTCATTTGGCTTTGCCTTGGGCTTCTGGATTTGTATGAGTGCTTCAGGCTTGGTGTTGACCCCTGCCCACTGCAAGCAGAGCTGAAGACTGCGGGACGTGCGTTGCAGTCACTTCTGGGGCCAGCAGAGCTGGCCAGGCTGATGTGCCATCTTCTCTTCTTGTTATGGTTCTTCCAGATTTTAAACGATCTAAAATGTCCTGAGTACCAAGATCATCCCCTGAAACTGGTTTCTTACTGCAGCAGGCTCCTGGCATGCTGTGCCACACACTGCCTGCTGTTCATGTGCCTTTCTGGGACTTGGTATGACCAGATCCTGTGGCTGTGTTGTTCTGCCTGCTCTGACTGTGATTTTATTCTGTTTGTCTCTTGTTCTGCCTCTTTAGTGATGGTCCCATCTGTCGAATCTGTCATGAAGGTGGAAATGGGGAGGGACTGCTTTCCCCATGTGACTGCACAGGAACACTGGGCACCGTGCACAAGAGCTGCCTGGAAAAATGGTTATCCTCCTCCAACACAAGTTACTGTGAGCTCTGCCACACAGAATTTGTTGTAGAAAGAAGACCAAGACCCTTGACAGAGGTACCATTTTCTTTCTGCTTTGTTTTTATTTCCATATTATTTGAGAGAAAATGACTGACTGCCCTACTGTTCTTGTAGTTCTTGCTGTCTCCTCCTCCTTGCAGTACCTTTGTACTCACAAAGAAGAGTCTGTTTGGAGAGATCAAGTCCCTTGTCAGACCAAGTGATGGTAGTTGCAAATATGCAGTAGTGGTGTTTGAGGCAGCTCCTACCTGTGACCTGCTCATGTGCCGTCTGCCAGTGGCAAGCACTGTGCTTGTGGCTGTGCTTGAATGCCTGAGTATCAAAATGCAGATGTCGCAACATGACTGACTGAAATATGAAGTTCTCATAATTATTCTTTTTTTTCTGCTGGTTTTAATCTTATCTCAGTGTTGCATTAGTGCAACTCTCTTGCATGTGCCTTCCTTGTCATGTTCTGTTCTGAAAAGTGAGATGTGATGATTCCTGATACTGTTTGTAAAAGTGCTTCCCGTCTTCCCATGACTAATATTGATGTGTGCTTCAAAGCCTTTAGGCTTTGCTCCTTCCTGCTGCTCTGTGCTCCTCCCAGTTGAAGGAGAAAACAGGACAGGGCTCAGCTGATCATGTTCCTCTCTGTATTGACCATAAGGGGATCAGTCCATCAACCTCCCAGAGCTGGAACATACTGTGCAGGCTCTGGCTGGTGGGTTGAATTTTTTGTTTTGGGAACAATGGCAGCATGGACCAGGCCACTGTCTGACCTCAGGGTTCAAGTGTACATCCCCAAAAGAGGAATAAGTAAATCAGTGAGGTACAATACAAAAGGCTTAAGGATTTGTTTTAGAAGATGGTTTAATATGTCTGCAATTGTGTGAGCTCTCCCGTGTCAGTGTGCTGCCGGCTTGATTTGGGGGTTCCTTCAACACACTGTGACTGCAGAGGAGCTTCACTCTACAGCTGGGCATTTACACTTAACAATTTTGGGAGTCTCACATTCCTGCAGCCATCAGCTGTGGGGGGTCTGGAAGCCAATTCTTAGCAAGAGACTCCTGTTACCTGTCGGCTGTCAGAGATTTGTTTCGGCCTTCCACCAGAGTGTGTGTGGAGGCAGGGTTATTTCGCTTTGTAGTGGTAACTGCTCTTGTCCATTCTCTTCTTCCCCTTGCCCCTAGGCCAAAACTGAGTCACAACTGGAATTCTAAGTTGCTTTTCACATTTCTATTTCCATTCCCATCAATTCCAGAGGTTGTTTCTTTTCTCTTCCCACCTCCCTCTGGAAACAATATTTGTCCCCTCTGCCATTCCACAGTCCCCAGCTCTATTTCTCACATTCCCATCTCCTCCTAGTGAATCTTGGAGGGGGAAAGAGTCCACCAGCTGGGGAAGCATTCAAGCTTCAGTTTGCAAAATGGATATTAAGTTTTAATGACTTTAACTTACAGCTGACTGTCATGGACTTGATAGCCCCAGACAGGAGGAGGCTTTAGCCTACAGTGCTAACTCAAACCAGGTATCTAGCACAGTAATTTGTATGAGCATTACCTCAGTGGTTACTGCTGTTGGGGTCTTACTGCTTCTCTCCTAGCTGCTGAAACATATAAATTGGCACTTTGGCCAGTATCTCTCAAATGGTTGTTTCAGAGGTTGCAAAACTGGTTTAAAACATTTAGGAAGGGCTGTATCTTGGCTTTGAGAACACAGTGCAAGCAAGCCTGGGGCAGTGAGCTTGCTAGGGCTTATGCAGGCCAGACTGTGAGTGCAAGCCTCAGATGTTCTAGCTTAAGAGCTGGTAAAATATTCTTGTCCAGAAACAAACACATGAGAGTTCATTCAGCCATCTTTCCATGATGCTGTGGCACCTCATAACAAGCATAGGCCTGGAAAACTGCACACTCAAATAAAAGCTCAAAGGCCAGTGTGTATTGGAGGAGTTTTTCCTGTGGCACTAACTCTGTGCCTCCATCTGGCCTGAGGAGTTTGCTGGGAGAGTGGCATGGAAAAGTCTTGTCTGTACTCCAGTGTGGGTGAGTAAGCATTCCAGGACAATCAATTTTAATTCCTGTTGAAATTTTTGAAAAGCCCCTCTGGACTAGAGCATGTCAGGGTATGGTGATCAGCAAATAAACTGTGAGTGCTGAGAGGTGGGCAGCATTTAATAAACTCAAACACAGGAGAAATGCCACTGTGTTTTCAGAGAGGAATGGACTCCTTGAGCCATTACTGCCAGCTGGCAAAGGCTTTGGGATTCCAGTGGTTTGTTACTTCTTGTATTTTGGGACTGTCTGTGAGCACAGCGAAGGGGATGATCTACTCTGTTGTGATGTCTGCTGGGGAACAGCTTACCTAATGTGCCTTGTGAGCCTGGAGTGGAGGCTGGTAAGCACCTGATGAAAAGTCACCAGGTGAGAGTGATCCCTGGTACAGAGCAGAGCCTAACATGCAGCTTGCCTTTGTGGTACAGCCCCAGAGCACTTCCCTTGCCAGCAGCTCAGGGGCAGTAAGGTTTTTCTTGGCTTGGAAAGCAGCATATAGCCTGGTTTAATGCAGTCCATGGCAGCAGGCTGCTCTTGCCGCTCTTTCGGGGCCGGCAGTATGCTGTCCCCCAGGCGATGGCGTGCAGTGGGTGCGGTTACCAGTAGTGTGTGCTGCGGCTGCAGCACTCCGGTGTGCCGGGGCCCTGCACAGGCCGTTCAGCTCATCAGCACATGTGCTCTGTGGCACACCACGACTGGAGGGCTCCTGCTAGGGCAAAATGATTCACCTGGCTGGAAAGACCACCTGGTTTTGTTGTATTACTTCAGCCATGCTATAAACCTTCTGATCCTTGCCTAGAGCCTGGGGAAAGTGACCTGGAGTTCAGTTTCTCATTTTCTTTGGGAGCTATTACCAGCCACCCTGAGCTTCTGCACCATGGCAATCTGTGCTGGGCAGAGGCAATGACAGTGAGTGTGCTTCATCCCATGAGGTTTGATGGGGCTTAGAAGTCGACTGACCAAGTGTGACCACTTTGGGAAGCTCCCACTGGTAGCAGAGGCTCTGCACTAAGGACTCCTTTGGAAGGAGCTGATAACCCCAGTGCTGCCTGGCACTTTCCGTTAATACTCGGCCTGCAGTCTGGTACAATCTCATCCCCATATGAGACCAGGCTGCAGCTCTTCATCAAATACTTTTGGGAAGTGTCATTTCCAAGTTGTTAGTCTGTTTCTGAGAAGAGGGCTGGGGAAAGAGGCTGCTTAGTAATTTAAAAATGTCACAGTTCCCCCAGCCACCTTATCTGGGAAGTTCTCTGCCTCTTGGTTGTGAGAAGGGGTGGGGATTGTTTTGAAACTTTGTGGGAAGTTTGTTTGTTTGTGGTGAGTGGGCTATTGAGGAGCCCTGATAAAAATCCACTGTTCACCAAGTAAAGCTGTGAAATCAAAATAGAAGTTAAGAGCAGAGGATAAATGGATGGAGACTAGGAATGATGCAGGAGCATGCTGCATGGCAGAAGGGTCTGTTCCATGTGTGAGAGGCTATCCAAGCATTCTAGCTCTCTTTTGCTGTCACCCAGCTACAAGGGAATTTGGTGACATGCCACCTGCTACTGCTGGGCCTCTGAGGAGAAAGCAGCTCTTGCTGTTGGTTCTGCCATGTCCTGCCTTTCCAGCCTGGGGAAACTTTAGAGCTGGTCATAGTGGCAGCACAGCTGATCTCTGGGAAGGGACTATCAGCTTCATTAAGAACTGACTTTGTCCATGTGGTTTTGAGATCCTTCAGAAGGAGAGGGCGTAAGGCTTGATTGTAGGCTGCAGGAGACATTTTGGTGAGTGCTGGGGGGGAAGCTACATGGCCAAGTTGAAATGCTTCTGTGTAAACTTCCTGATTTCTTGGAAGTCAGGAAATGCCATGACCAAAATTGCCTTAGTTTTCACTTCAGGCCTCTTGTCTATCTGTGTTACAGTGTGGTCTTCATGGTCACAGGCTGTGTCTTCCAGAAGCAGTGCATGGATGGAAGATGCTCACTAGCTGACTGTGTTAATCCTGCTGTGTCCCTGCTCACCACGACCAAACTATTCATTTCCTCACAAGCTTCTCTGGGGTACTTATTGCTGTGACATCCAAGCACTTCACAAACAGTAATTGAATTTTTCATCCTTTACAGAGGAAAGGTGTCAACTTTGTCCAGTATGGATTAAAGATAATTTGTTAATAGAATTGTATTTTTGTTTTCTTTAAGCAGCCATTGATTTATGTTGTAGTCTGTTCAACGTAAAAACAGTAACAGTGTTGACTGCCAGTGTGCCTGATCTCTGAACCCAGAGTGGAAAACTTGTCTGAGCACAGAGCCACCTCTGGCAACCACGGACTGGCCCATGGGTGTGGGGGAAATACCTCCTGCAGTTCAGCCTAGTTGATTTATTTTTAACTAAGAAGCTGGTCAAAATCTTAAAAAAAACATGAAAAGCTTTTGAAAACTGTCAGGCTATGAGATCACCGGGCTGAGTGGGGGCATGTTTTTGGGGGCATGTTTTGAACACCTGCAGGTGGAGATGGAGAATTGGCCTGCAGCTCTGGGCGGAGAGTTTTGTAGCCAGTGGTGCAGGACTCTGCTGCCTGTGCTATGATAGGGCAGAATGGCTTCTGCTCAGCTCTGAAGTGGTCTCCAGCACAACACAGTTGTGGACCAGGGTTCTTGACTGAGGAGCATGTCCCCAGCAGAGAACAAAATGGCCAAGCCTTGGAGAGGCATGGTTTTCCAATACTTGATTTTCCTATATGATTATGAATTTAATCAGCCTCCATATGTTTACAGGGAAGTTATCTGACTCCAGGACACTCTAGCCAGCATGGCTGGCACAGTCAAAAAAGGCAAAATACTTTCTGTGGTCCCTGGGAGATTTCGGCATTTGATATTTAGATGAAGTGTTTGAAGCGTAAGTTGCAGCAGACACAGCTTTCCTGGAGGAAGTACTTTCCTCTTTGTTCTAATGATATCATGCACAGGAAATGCCCAGTTACTGCCCAGGATTATTCTTCAGGGAGTATCTGTACCTTTGCTGTCCAGGATATGGTAGAAGGAGGAGCACAGGCCTTTGGACCTGAAGGATTGCTGCAGCCTAGACAGCTCTTTCTCCCAGGCCACAGGTGGTCATACAGTTCTCTAGGCATGATTGAGTTTATCTGTCCTAACATTTCATGCCTTAAATGTGCCTCAGCCAGATCTTGTTCTTTAAAGTCCTACATAGTGTATGGAGAGAAGGAAATACCTCTTGTGATCAATTAATTCCTGCCTCCTTAGAAGGCTAAGTTAGGATGTCAGCTTGTCTGGAGAAACCTCCCTCTTCCTGTAGGAGGCTGTAGGAGGACCAGGATAAGTGGTGTTACAGGCAGCTTGTGTATGAGTCAAAATATTGCCTCCCCTGCCTCTGTCCTTAATGTTTTCCCTTTCACATAAACTCTTCTCTTTGGTCTGGGGCAAAATCCATCACAACCCTATTTTTCTCTTACAAAGTGGTCTTCCTGCTGGAGATACTTTATCCTTTGGGATTTCAGTTAGAGCTGCGTGGTTGGAGACATTTGGGACTGTATTGGATGTGTTGTGTGTTTCCAGAAAGCATTACCAGGAGTGACAGTGTGGCTGTGTTTCTACAGCCACAAGCCCTTCTGCACAGCTCCTGGCCTTCTCCCACTGCCCACAGACGGAGGTGGGTGTGTGGGTTGGTCTGTATTGGTGTACCTGAGCCCACTCCTGCCCATTTTTACTTTCCCAGCTTAACAGCAAAAGTATTTCCTTTTCATGGCCACCTTGTTTTGTGTGTTTTGCTGTGGCACCCACCCTCTCATTTCTCTCTTTAGTTCATTAGCCACTTGTAAAGTGTTTTAGCTTCAAGCTATTGTTAATTTTATCCCCTCTGAGTGTTTCTCAATGGGCTGAAGAGAAACACCACCTCGGCAGCCAAAGACTCCTGTTTGGGGCCATCTGCCCCTGCTGTGAGCCAGCTTTGGTTTCCAAGGCACGCTCCTGGCATGGGGAGGGGTTGGGTCAGGTCTGTGCCGCCAGCCCAGGTCTCTGTGGAAGTGTCCCAGGGTTGCAGGTGAGGCAGGTGTCAGAGCAGCATGTGTTTAGTTCCAGCAAAGATCACTCCATAATCCAGAGGAAGGGTGTATTTTTCTTCACACATAATGTAAATACCAGGGAGAGGAGCCAGGAAGTTTCAGGTCTCTGCTCTGAAAGAGGACACAAGTTGCTGGTGCAGAGACCAAAGGCTCTGGCTTTGCTAAAATTACTGGGAGGTTGAAAGTCAACCTAATACCCTAATGGTGAAAGCTAACAAGTATAATGGCAGGACTTGATCATAATGCTTCTGCCAGCATTTAATGCCTTTGCTAAGGCAAAACTCACTGAAGACATCTTACTAATTCCAAAATAGATTTCTCTGGTGAACTAGCCACTGTTGGAGCAGTCCAACCACACCTTTTGTTTCCCTATTTCTGTCCTTGCAAGCAAGTCTTGGCAGGGAGTCCTGAGAAAATTCTGCCTCCATGTCTTCAGTGCTGGTGTTTTCCAGCAATGTGTGTTTTAACAGCTTTATTTATAAATGGGCTGCTTTAGTGATTCTGGTGTGCTCCTTTTCCTCCACAATACAGCTTCTCCTTCCAAGGGTGCTGTGCTGTACAGAAGCCTGACAGTTTTTTGCTCCTACTGTTTTTCTTGGAGTTTATGGTGTAGTTTTGATTAAAGATGATTACTTTTCAATTATTGCTAATACTTTTGATTCACTTAAACTGCATATTTTATGTAGGTCAGTAGATTTTTTTTTTTTTGTCTGTTGAAAGTTCAGCTTTCAAACACAATGTCACACACAACAAAATGTGTTTGAAATTCTCTGAGGAGTTGCTTGACTGTGTGGGTCACGCTAGAATAGGGGATACCTCCTATGGGTCTGTCACGTGCAGTCCTGCTTTATCTCCTGAGTCTCCTGCACCTCTGTGGCTGTGGGACGTGCTGCAGAGATGTCCCTGGAACACGCAAAGGGAGGTTGGCAGGCAGGAATTGTGATGTTACTCCTACTTATGTTATTAGGGAAAGAAGTTTTGCCTCTGGGCACAGAGTCTGGCGCAGCGCTCACAACCCCCCCTCCAGTTCAGAGAACTGAACTCTGATATAAGCTCTCCCCCACCCTTCCTCCAGCCTTATCTTCCTTGCAGACAGACTTTCCCCTTTGCTTTCCTCGAACTCCTCTGCTGAACTCACTGCACTGTTGTCTGATCCGTGTTCCTCTACCCTTCCCCAGCCCGCCTCTCCTTGCTCAATGCGTGCCTCTTTTAGACTCCTGGATCTAGTGAAAAACAAATCCTTCTTGGTTCCAGCTGACTTCCCACTTCTCTAATCTTTTCCTTTCTCTCTTTACTTGAGTTTGCTGTCTGGAGATGCTGGTCATAGGTTCAACATGAGGTCCTCTTGGCACTTCTCTGTGCAGTCCCAGGCATTGGTCTGCATAAAGCAATGGCCTGTTTGGGGGCAAAATGGGAAATATTTTTCCATACCCCTGCACTCTCGGTACTCACCAGCAGTAGTCTTCCTTACCTGTCTATCTTCAGTGCTTTGTCCAGCCCTGTCTGTGCTGTGCTGATCCAGAAGACCAGTGAGCTTTCTCTGAGGTGCAGCTGCTGGCAGTGGTGTGAACCCGTACTGAGGCATGTCATGGTGTGGCATTTGCCATGGTGCCACCAACCATGGAAACATGTGCTGCTCTGGCGGAAAGTGTCCTACTGACCTGCAGCACTGCTTGGGTCTGTTCCTCTCCTGTCTACCATTTCTAGTGCTCCTGAATCTCTTGGATCAGCCCACAGCCCTGTGCTTCCCAGCAGCAGAGGGTGTAGGGAAGGCTTTCAGGCCTGTACAAGAAGAGATTTGGTTTGTGGAGCTTTGTGGAGCATTGGTAGGAGGTAGTTGGAGAAAGGAGGATGAGGAGGGGCAGCTTTGTGCTACAGCATTTAACTTCTCTGCAAGCAGAGCTAGGGGCATTTCTGAGTCTTGGCTTCCTGAATTCTGGGTGCTCTGTCAGAAAACATCCCTTTGCACCTTGGTGAAGGATAGAGGACCATTCTACTGGGGCTGCCCAAGGAGCTCGATGGCCTGTAAAATGGTTTTGGTGCAGGCCCACAGAAGGGATATGAGAGTCCCTCATCTGAAGCTGTATTTTCTGATTCAACATGTTTCTCAGGACAGGGACAGGGCTAATAGTGCTGCTAGTGATCAAGTTAATGTGATTTTTTTTTTGGCTTTTATAGCCAGGCACCATGTCAGCAGTGGAAGGAAAATCAAAAGGCACACGAGAAGCCACAGGGTAACTTTGGTGGGCAGAAAGCATGTGGGATGTTTTGTAATGCAGCCAAATACTTGTGTGGTACAGTGGCTTGCCATCATGCTGTAGCTGTGAAGCACGTGGGGAGCTCTGGCAGGGTCAGCTGGTGAGGCTGGCAGGTCACACTGGTTCTGACTCATGCCCACCAGAGCAAGTGGTCCGGGTGCAAGGCAGGGAGAGATATGAGCACATGCTGGCTGGAGAGTGCTGATCCTCCAGTGTTGTGCTGCACTGAGTGTTGCATGGGATGTGTTTATGGAACGGGCTGACAGCTCACAGCTCATTTAGCCATATAAGGTAAGTCAGCTGTAAGAATCAATGAAAGCTAATTTTTAAAACACCCATTTATAAGCCCCCAGACAGACTTGCAAGGTGCTGAGTACTGCTGGGAGAGTCCCTCTTCTGTCCACTACCCTTGGTCCCAAAGGGCAGAATGCAGCCCAGCCTTGAGATACATGGAGCAGCAGGTGCTGGGATGGACAGGCTGAGAGCCTGCTCTGATATGCTTTGAGTTGTGCACTTGGCTTCCAAAGGAGCTGATGATGTCCTGGTGCCTTTTACTGCCTGCTCTCCTCCTGCTTCCCATCACCTGGGCTCACCCAAGCTTCATGGGCACTGCAGCACCCAAAGGTCAGCTTCTCATCATCCCATAGCCCTGCTGTGACTCTAAGAAATAAGCTCCCTTCTACAACCCTGTTGATCCCAGTATCTGGAAAAGCCTCAGGATCATGCTGGAGGACATGAAATATGGTTGGAGGAAAGAAATATGGTTGTACCCAGCATTCTGTCACACAAGCAGAGAGAAGTCGTTTCAAGCAGGATCTAGGACTCAGCTCATAGCCCAAATGACAGCAAACAGCTACCTCTGCCTCTTTCCTTTCAGTCTCAGACATGATTGCAGTGTGGAAGCTGATGGAAGAAGACCAAGTTGTGCTTTTGTTGCTTTCCCAGGCTTACTTGATAGTTTTCCCTAGAAAAATTATTTAATCTATCTGACCGCTTTATGGATTGTTTGCAAAATTTATTTAAAGTCCCATATGCACCAATGTGTTGCTGTGCCAGAAATGCTGCACCCTTAGAGTGGCTTATTGTGTTCCGTTTTGTTACTGTGTCAGTACATATTGGCAAAGTAAATCAACTGCTTCAAAAGGAAATTAATTTGCTTCCTGCCTTTATATGTTTGTCTCCCATCTTAGGGAGGAGGAAGGAGTTTCAAAAGTCACAAGGAATATAAATAGAATTAAGATGCAGTAAAATACCTATCTGTCTGAGCTTCTTAATGTACAAGGGTCAAAAGTGCCCCAACACATCCTGTTGCAGGGAATGGTCTGCTCTGGGCTTGCTGCTAGAGGGAACTCGGTCCAGACGGAGTGATTTGGCACTCACCTGAGTGCTGTGTCACCAGGCAGCCCTGTCCTGGTTGGACTGGGGACAGCCTGGCACGTGGCTGGGTTTGAGGGCTGGGGCTGCCCAGGAGGTGCTGTGTATAGGAGTAGCTTTCCTGTGCCAATGAGTTTCTGTCCACTCTCACTTCCTCCCAGGACTGCTCAGACTACATGTGTGGTCTTTATTGTTCCCATGCAGCTCATCACACTGATTCCTCTGCAGAGCCATACAAGGGGGGACCTGCAGGTCTGCCTCCCTTCTCCCACCTCCTGTCTAAACAACAGTTCTGCCTGTTCTGGAAGCTGCCCAGTGGAGAAGGACCTGGTGGTGCTGGTCAGAAGTGGCTGAATTTGAGCCAGATGGCCAAGAAGGCAAATGGCACCTGGTCTGTACAAGGCATGGTGTGGCCAGCAGGACCAGGGCTGTGAGCATCACCCTGTGCTGGGCACTGGTGAGGCCCCACCTCAAATCCTGAGGTGGCCCCTTAGTCCAAGAAAGACACTGAGGCACTGGAGTGTGTCCAGAGAAGGGCAACAGAGCTGGGGAAGGGTATGGAGCACCAGGAGCAACTGGAGGGGCTCAGCCTGGAGAAGAGGAGGCTCAGGGGGGACCTTTTGACTCTCCACAACTCCCTGACAGGAAGATGCAGCCAGGTGGGGGTCGGGCTCTGCTCCCAGGGAGCAAGGGACAGGATGAGAGGAAAAAGCCTCAAGGTGTGCCAGGAGAGGTTTAGGTTAGATATTGGGAAAATTTCTTCATGGAAAGGATTGTCAGGCATTGGAACAGGCAGCCAGGACAGTGGTGGAGCCACCATCCCTTGAAGTGTTCAAAGAATGTGTGGTTGACTCGACATGGTTTGGAGGTGGTTCTGTGTTGATGGTTGGACTTGATGATCTTGGAAGTCTTTTCCAGCCTTAATGATTCTGTGATTCTTTCAGGTTTTCTTCTGGCTATCTGCCCATCAAGTCATGCTCCATATGGCTTTAGAATCAATGGAAGTTCCTTGACTGTTAACACAGAAGTGTTCAGATGATTCAGGTCACATCCCTAAAATATTGTGGTTATGAGTCCTCCCAGCTGAAATTCATAGCCAGGCTCATACCTGTCACTGCAGCATCCTCTCATCCACTCATGGTCAGTTCAGTGTCCCATCCCAGGTGCTGCAGAGCCTCTAGCCAGGCCAGCTACCCCCCTATTCCATGCCCAGGTTTGCCAGCTCCTCCTTCTCTTTCCCATTTCCACAAAAGTTGGCTGCGCCTCCAGTCCCATTCTTGCCCTTTTGCTCTGTCTCACTGAACATCCCTGCTGCAGTTAAATTTGCACTCGCCTGTGCACCCTGCCCTGCTTCCCTCTGGGCCTGCTCTCTCTGCATGCCTCTGGCCAGCCATGTCCTCAGGTTACCTGTGCTAAGGTCTCACTAATTTCTTGCATACCCGCCACCACCACTTCCACGTATTGCTCCTTAAATGATGGTTTCTGAGTAGGAAAGGTGCTTTGTGTGAGGAGTTTCCTGATTGGTCCCTTCCCAAGCTGTCTGTTCCAAAGCAGGTACTGTACTCGAAGTCTGGCAGTAGGATTGGCCTGACAGCCCAGACCCTGATAGTCTCTTCCCTGCTCTGCCTGTGCCTTCTCAATAATATAATCTAAGTTTTATTTAAAAATAAAATTTAAAAAATCCTGAATGAGGCAGTCATCTTTGTGAGAAGAAGAAAGAATCTGCAGGCCAACACACACAGATCCCAGTAAAGATGTGCTGTAACAATTTGGTATTTGTAGGAACCACAGCTTCTTACTATTCTAAAAAAAGAAAGGAAAGGCTGAAAATAGCATAATCCCAGGAAAATAGAACAATTGCTGTTGCTGAAGTTAAGTATCTAAAATGAACCCACACTGGAAGCAAGTCAGGACTCCCAAAAGAAGGAAACATTTGGAGATTGCCTGTGAAACTCCAAAATGCTCTGATTCTCCCAAAGAAACCCAAGGGCTAGGTTTGGGACAGATGCTCTTCTAGCTTGGCCTTGCTGCAGACCCCAGTGCCCTGTTTCCCACATCTCTTTCACCAGTTAGAGTCCTGGGTCTGTTTCTGTTGAAGCTCAGTGCAAGACCTGTCAGATCCATACTAAGCCAGACTTTAAGTGAACTGATGTCCTTCAGTGCCTGCTCCTCACTACTCCAGAGGAGAGCCCAGGAGCTTTTGCATTCATGGCTGCCTTCCCCTGTACACATTCTTTAGCTGATTCTCTCATTTCCCTTGTTAGTTGTTGAACCTAGACTTGACACTCTCTGGTTCCATTTTGGAGAAGGTTGATGTGAGTCAGCCAGGTCCACCCAGACTGCACAGTGCAGGCGGGAGCTCCCCAGCTCCTCCCGCCTGGCCTGCGTGCTGCCTGTCCCAGACTGATCCCCTTCTCCCGTCCTTCCCGCAGTGGCTGAAGGACCCTGGGCCCCGCAATGAGAAGAGGACCCTGTTCTGTGACATGGTGTGTTTCCTGTTCATCACTCCTCTGGCGGCCATCTCGGGCTGGCTGTGTCTGCGTGGGGCCCAGGACCACTTGCAATTCAACAGCCGGCTGGAGGCCATCGGACTCATAGCACTCACTATAGCACTTTTCACGATCTACGTCCTTTGGACACTGGTAAGTGCCATCTGCCAGGGTCCTGCTCAAACAGCAGCTGGAAGCGCTGGCTCACACCTTGTCAGTGCCACCTGCTATATCTGCCTCTCTTTGTGAGAACACTTTGGGCTCTTTCACTTGAATGTCCATTTAGTTATCTTCATGTGCAAGCTTCTAAAGTTGTTGCTGAGAATGGAAAACCAGTTCCTGGTCATCTGCTTTCCAGACTGTCACAGTGTTCCCCAAGTGTCAGGTATCCAGCACAGATGTGCTGGAGCTGGGATGGGGCTGGGACTGGGACTGGGTGTGAAGGGCTTGGGGCTGGGTCAGGCAGTGGCCCATCTGTGGTTCAAGAAGAAACACAAACTTGGTACCTGGGCAGTGCAGGGGAAAAGTAAGATATGAAACATGTTTGACTTCTAAATAATTTACCACCATGTCCCTCTGTGCTTTTGCTGCTCAGCACAGACTGGCCGTGCCCAGCTGGGTTGCAGACTGGCCTTGGGGGTCTCTGGCCACAACTAAACAAACTTCTATGCAGTATTTTTAAGGTGTGTTGGAACTCTCTGGCCCTGGGGAAACCTATGGCTTCTCTGGTGCTGGGTTATGTGGTCAGCCCCAAGTCAAGGCTTGACAGCCAGCCTCCCCTGGCCCACAGCTGCATGGGGGCACTGGGAATTGCCAGGAACCTGCACTTGAGCCAGTCTGGGTGTTGAACTGATCTCTTTGGGAGAGAGCTTCCTCCAGACACCTTGTTTGGCATCTCTGGATGTGCAGAATTAGGGGGCGAGGAGCTTTTAGCTTGCAGAGAGCTGAGAAGAGCCAGGAGAGCAAATGGGGGTTTGGGTGTGGCACAAGCGGAGGCTCAGTGGGGCTGCCCAGCCTCCTCTCTCCAGGGGCTGCCAGGCCAGGGACTTCCCTCTGTTTCCCATTCACTTTTCTTGTCTTGTGTTGTTGGGTGGACTTCTGGGTTTGGATCTTGATTTTGGCTCTCCTGTTCCAAGCCCTGTGTGTGCTCATGCTCTGTCAATGCCCTTTTCCAACTGCTTGCAGGGAAGCACCATTTTGGGATGGGACAAAGTGCACTTGATGCAGGAGAAATAGTGGAACCCCAAAAAACTGGCAGTCCTGTGGGCAATAGAAATTTCTCAGTCCATTTCCTTGTCATCTCGTGTTCCAATTTCTCAGAGTAACCCCTTCCCCTGGGGCTGCACACTCCCAACAACTCACTCCCGCAGACCTGGCAGCCTGGGCAGGATGAGTGGGTGCTGCAGCAGCACCTGCTCTGGGGAGGAGAGTGCCTGGGGGGAAAGCTGGAGCCATTCCTTGCATGGGAGCCATGGAGGAAAGTTTCCTTGCTGCATGTTCCTGCATGAAGCTTGTTTCTGTAGGAAGCCAAGCTAAAATTGGAAACCTTAAGAGGAAGTGTTTCCATCTTCTCTATCTCAGAACTGTTGGGGAGGAGCTGGAAACCTGGAGGAAATGGAAAAATGTTTGTGCAGTAACAAGTCCTGACTAAAACGGCTCTAATTCTCTGTACTTCACTTTTACTCGAGCAGAGGAGGACATTAGGTGAAGCCTCTTTATTCATATTCAGCTCATTCAACCCTGGGCTGTGCAGTACAAGGGGCTGATATGTGGGAGGGGGTTCATAGCTGTAACCAGGGTGAGGATTGGGAGAGAGGCTGTAGCCAAGGCTGCAGCTCCCTTGTGAGGAGCAGGAGCCTTCCTTTAGGTTTCCACCATTAGCTCCTCATTCGCTGAAAACTGGGAGATGAGTTTGTCAGCAAACAGTCTTATTGCCACAGTCCCTCTGCAACAGGAAGGAGAGGTGTGCACAGATCAGTAAGCTCAATTACCTCAGTGCCACAGTGGCACAGCTTCATTTCTCATAAGATGTGTCATAGACCCATCCAGAAGTAATAGTTCTACTGAGTTTTCTGTGTCAGATGCACTTCCTGGTACGTCCTAGTTGCCAGCTAATTGCTTCCTTTAAGAAAGCCTGGTTGAGATCAGCGGCTGACTGGATTCGGTATTTAAGTCGAGCTCGAAACTCCCCTCGCAGGGCTGTTCTGAAACTGCAGGGCCAGCTTCTGCCTCTGTTGGCTGCTCCGGATCCTCCAGCCTTTGCACCCTCCCCTGTCTCCCTCCGGGTGGACAAGTCTCCCAGGTCACGTTGTTAGGAAAAAATGAGTCCAGCTGCTGTCCTGTTGTTGCAGGAAAAGGAGGGAAGGTTTTTGTGCAGGACGAAGAAAGTCCCCTGGGATGTGTGAGATGGGAGGAGGCTGGTTGGATTCAGACCCTTGTTTTGCTCACCCAAGGTGCTGGCTGCAGCCTGGGGCTGGATGAAGGGGTGAGTTGTAGCTCATCCCCACCACATTTCACCAGCCCGGATCCAAACCAAGCTGTGCAAACTTCATCCCACTCTGCTAGTGCTGCCCAGAAGGCCCCTTCGGCTGTGCGCAACTCAGCTTGGTGTCACCAGGAAGGGATTGATTGCTTGTCAGAGGCCGGGGACATAGAGTGCCCCAAACCATGCTGGGGGTCAGTGTTGTCTCCCTTGCCTCAGGATAAGGGGTCCCCAGAAGCAAAGGGGTGCTGGCATCGGGCTGTCCCTGTATGTGCTCCAGCACAAGTGGCAGGGTTGGTGACAGAGCACTGCATTCTCGCCCGCCAGGTCTCGTTCCGCTACCACTGCCAGCTGTACTCAGAGTGGCGAAGGACCAACCAGAAAGTCCGCTTGATGATCCCAGCCTCGCGGAGCCCTCACCCCGTGCCCCACTCCCTCCTCTCTGCCAAGCTCGTGAAGAAGACCGCGGATGAGACCACCGTCTGAGCTGTCCTGCGGCCAGCCAAGGTGGAGGGTCGAGCGTCCCCACAGGCCCAGGGAGCGTGGCAGCTGTGGGGGCACTGGAAAACAATCGTCCCACCCAAAGGGACTCTGCACTCAGCACATGCTTTAGACCTTGACAAAGAGACACACAATCAACATCTGTGTGTGAAATGGCCCAAAAAAGCCTGATGGCAGAAAATGCTGTCTGCAGGGACACTTCGCTATAATGAAATACTCTAGGTGGAAAACAATTCCCTCTCTCTATACATATATCTATATATAATATTTTTTATGTCCATGCATATTGTGTTTCAATCCTTTTGTGTTGATGTTCTAAGCTTCAGGATAGAAGCTGGCAACCTGATCTCATTCAGAGGTTAAATCAATGCCTTTTCTCCAAATGAGCATATGAAGAACAGTTTTCATCAACCATTCTTGAAAGTCCCCTTCTTCTTTGCACTAAATTGGTTTTGATATACTGCAGCAGCCTTCTCGTTACTCTTTGGTCTCTTTTGTGGTGTTCTGTCCTTTCTAGAAAGTTGAGTGTTTTTAATAATTATTATAATCCCAGAAGGAGTAAAATGATGCAATACCGAATGGAGACATTTTGTATTGTAAAGTACTGTAATTTTGAGAATTTCAAAATGAGTTTCAGAATGAGAGAATCTTTTCCGGTGCAGACATGATCTCACAAAATGCTTTCCTTGAGATCCTGGCTCATCCCCAGGACTCGGATGCAGTCAGCTCTTGGTCTATCTGGCAAAGGTAGATGGAGGATCCGAGGGTGGGAAGAGATATCTCCATACTAGCTAAACCCACCATTGCCTTTTGCTTTGGAAAGATTGAGAAAGGAGCTTTCCTGGCCCCAGAAGGTGGGAGTTGGAGTCTCTACTGATACCCTTTTGCCACCTCGAGGCTGGACCTCCCATAGCATCAGTTTCACACGTACCTTAGAGGACAGGCCATGCCCTGCAGCGCTGGCAGGATGCAGGTGCTCTTGGCTGTCTCTGCGTTTTGTTTGCACATTCCAGAGGAGCTGCTGGGGTTGGGTTCATCCCTGGTAGCACTGCCTGCCTGTTGTGTCCTCTAGTGAACCCCCCCCCTCCGTTTGCTAGTTCCCAGAGAACAGGCTCTGGGTCCCTTGTCCTGTGGGGCTGGTGTTCCTCCTCCTCCTTTCACCTGTGTTTCCAGCACATGCAGCTCTTAAAGCCCCCTGTCTCAGAGTGCCCCCTCTGCCAAGAGTCCCCCTGGTTTGGCTTTGGTCCTTGCCTCTGCCACCTCCTCACCCTGCAAGACAGTGCCTGTGCCTGGTGCTGAGCTTTCTTGAACCTCCTAAGTGGCACAGGCTGTGAGAATGCTGGCAAGGACGCTGGCAGTGACCCTGCCCTGCCACATGCTCCAGAGGTGTGTGCAGCTGCTTTGCTGGAGCCTGGACTGTCTCCATGGTGGTGAGGGTAGAGAGCAGGCAAGGAGGCAGGTTCTGAGGGGTCTGTGTCATTGCAGTGGGTGGTTGTGGTCATGCATTATGTACCTCTGCCCCTTTGCTGAAAGCAAGTGGATCAGTGCAATGCCCTGCAAGGTGGAGATCTGTAATTTCCTGAATTCAAAGCACCATGTGCACTTCCTCCTCCTCCTCCTCCTCCTCTCTAGCTGCAAAGCAGGATGTTTCCTTACCTGTTCCCTCACCCTGAGCTGGAAGTTGCTGATGGCCTGAGCAGCAGGGACCAGTGTGCCATCTTGCCCAACAGGATTGCTCCAGCCCTGGGCCCTGGTCTCTGTCTTCTCTTTCTCCTCTCCCACGGTTCTGGTGCAGCTTGGGGATACCTGACACATCTAGCAGCAGCCTCTCTGTGCCCTGCTCTGAACTGGTCTCTCTTCCAAGCATGAGGGGCTGGTGTGACCGTGGGGTGAATGTCCTGCTACAGCCAAGCTGCACATCTCTGCTTCTCTCTCTCGGCCAGACCCCCAACTGTCCCTTCCCTTCTTCCACATACCCATGAATGTCTGCCCTTTTGCCAGTCATGCACTCATGCAGGGATTACTCTGCTCCTGGTATTCTTGGTGGAGAGGCTGCAGCAGCCCTGCTCCAGTCCCATTCCCTGCTCCAGTCCCATTCCCATGCAGGCGCTCCCTGCTCTGCACACCCCTTCCGTGGCAGCAGGCTCTGCACCACTGTTCTGTGCCTTGTTCTGGGTGCCCCTTCCATCAGCCGCTTCCCAACAACCCCCTTGTCACCAGGACATCAGTGAAGAAATATGGGGAGGGAGGTGGTTTAACTCCTGCCTTCCAGGAGCTTGGCCCCACAATGCACCGAGTTCTGGCAGGTGATGAGGGATGCTCTCTCCCACCGCACATCCCCAGGGTAAGGACTTAAGGGAGCCAGTGTTCCAGTTAAGAAGCCCACTCTCAATCCAAATATGCAACTGAAAGCCAGGGGCCCCTGGCTGGGGCAGTGGGGGCCCAGCCCTGTGCTGCTGCGTGGCTATGGCTGCACTCAGCATCCTTGGCTTTATTGTCATTGCCAATAATTGGAGCTGTTGCATGTGCCCCTGCAAGACCCAATAATGACTCTTTTGAGTCTTGTCCTCCTTCCCAGAGGAGATGTTCAGCTCGTGGATGTAGGCAATCGGTGTCTGACCCACCACGTTGCAGTGCGTTCTGGGGAAACGGGCTGTGCAATGATGTAAATAAAAATGAGACAAACTTTGGGCTGTTGTGTTGTTATTGGAGGGGGCTGGGACTGCAGAGCCCAGGCTGTCTCCCTGAGAGCACCCCAGTATTGCCTGCCTGGGGCAGTTGCCCTGGGCAGCCCCCAGGGCCTCAGCAGAAGGTTTCAAAGTTGGACAAAATGCAGGGCTTTTGTCATGTCTGGGCAGTTTATCTGTCAATGTACAGAAGCCTGCATGGCATGGGCCAAGCAAGGTTATAATGTTTGGGCCAAGTCAAGTCTTTCGGCCCCTGGTTGGACCAGGGTTGTGCATGGAGTGACTCTGGTGCTGCCATGATGCCACCCTGTAGAGGCTCCTGATGCTGCCCCTGTGAGTTGCCTGACCCAGGCCTGCCCATGGCTCTCCAGCCCAGCCCATCGCTCTAGGGCTGTGGGAGATGCTGGACATGTCTGCAAGCCCACACTCACCTGAGCCCTGGTGGGTTCATGGTGGGCTGTGTCCAGCTGTGTCTGAGGTGTGTCCAATGTGTATCAGACTGTGTCAGAGCTGCGTCAGAGCTGTGTTTGAGTGTGTCCAAGCTGGTCAGAGCTGTGTCTGAGCTATGTTTAACTGTGTTCGCTCTGTGTCCAGGCTGTGTCTGAGCTGTCCCCAAGTGTGCAAGAGCTGCTGGCAGCTGGCTGCAGGGCGGGAGCCTTGCTCTGAGTGCTCGCTACCAGCTGGCTCTGGGAGCCATCCAGGGCCAGCCCCATGGCAGGGCCTGCAGGGCATGGAACCTCAGGGCAGAGACTTGGGCAGCCATCATTCCCTTCCACTGTTGGGCACTGAGGAGGCCCAATATCCCCTGCAGCCTTGGCCCTGGCTCTGGATCTGTGTGGCAAATCTGGTCACGCCACACTTGCAGTGGGTGGGTTGGAAATTGTGAAGCTGCTCATTTAAAATGCCACTCAAAGCACTGCAACACCAATGCTGGATGCATTTCCAAAGTCCTAGACAAGGCCTTAGCCTTGGGCAAGACCTTGCATGAGTTTCCTGGCCAAGCTGTCAAATCAAGGGTTTTCTGGACTTGTTTATATTAAAAAAAAAAGGTTTAAAAAAGAGAGTGCCATGGTTGGCTCAGCCAGTCCTTCAAAATAAAACTGTGATGCCACACAGCAATCTGACAGGGTGGGGGTAAGAGAAAGCAGCATCTGCAACAGCAAGAACAGCGTATAAGGAACAGAATTGCCAGAGAAAGGGTTCACCAGGGAAAAGGAAACAGTTTCACACAGTTGCTCGGCTGATGTCCCAAATCTAGGAAGGCTGTGTTTGGAGCACATCTGACAGATGTGCTTCACAGTGCTGTGAAGAGCATGTTCATTGAGGTGCCTCCACTGCCCACTGCTGCAGCCATTTTCCCTGGGAGCAGGGGGGTCTCAGGGGTCTGATCACACCCTGCTGTGGACCATGGGCTTTGGGAGCTTGGGGAGTTGCCCTGTGGCCTCCATATCCTGCCACCGGTTGAGGAGGCAGCAGGTCACTGCTGTGATCTGCTGTCTGTGCCCCCACTGGGTATGGGACAAACCTCCCAGTCCTGGTTGTCTCCCCAAAACCATTCAGAGTGCATGTGGGTCCAGCCTTGCTCAAGAACCCCAGTCTTCCTTAAGCCTTCCTACCCATTGTGTTGCCAGCATGCAGAGACCTCTTGCAAATGAGAGTTGAATTTAAACTCCCCTGAGTCTTTGTGGTGCGATTCTACATGAAATTGTGTATTTCTCACACAAATGGTGCAACTATGCAACTCAGCTCCCAGAGAGATGATTTTGTAAAATTAAATTTTTGGTGGGCACATCAAAAAGGAAACCAAAGCACAAAATTTACCCCCTCCAAACCACAAAATTCCAGTGAAGAGGTTCTCAGACACCAATCTGTTGAAAAATCCAACTTTTCTCCAGTCTGAGGGACTGAGCTGCCTTTCAGAAATTAATTTCTTCTTCTTGATTGAGGTAGGTGTCCCTAAATGCACAGCACAACTCTGTCTTGGTTTAGAAAGACAGCCAGGGAAAAGTATAGCTTCCCTTGGGGTGGAGAATGTAAGCCCCTTCCCTCCAAATTATTATAACTTGCAATTAAGGGGACTTTCAGTAAGAGATATAGGGATAGGAATAACAGTTCTTTAGTAGTGTGTATAACAATGCAAACAAACAATAACTACAGCATTAATAAACAGAACCAGAAACCTCGAGGGGCTTTGTTTCACAAAGCCTGGAGCAGTCTGATCTCTTGGGACTCTGAGAGCACCAAGCTGGAAGGGTGGAAAATCCTGGGCTGGTGGATAAGATGTATCAGATGTCCCGGCAGGGCAGGGCAGTGCAGGGCCACAGCACAGGGAAAGCCTCAAAGCAGTGCTGAAGAAGCAGTGGTGGTGGGACAGGGTTGGCCCAGCTCCAGCGGGGCAGGGGGAGGCGAACTCAGAATTCCGGGGCACATGAGCAGATGGTGGTAGATTTCTCAGGACCAGACTTTGGTGGTGACAGTGAACTCCTCCCGCAGCTAACTGCAACTGCAGCCTGGCTGTCCTCTCTCCGATGCCGAGAGCAAGAGAGTGATGCTGCCCCCAGCCTTGTCCTTTGCCTGCCCCAAAACTTGAGCTATCTCCCCTCTCCAAGAAAAACTCCCAGAGACAAAATAAGTGTAGCCAGGTGTTACAATTCCTATCCTTTGGCCTCTTTTTTCTTCTTGAGTATCTATAAGTACCCAGTAGTTAGTTTCCTAGCAATTTATGGGGAAAATTATATAGGTTAAAAAAAAAAAAAAAGTCTAAACCCCAACAAACTCTTTTAGGGTGTTTTGCATGACCAAGGACAAAAATTAACTAACAATTTGCCATCTCCATACACCAACCTTCTGCTGTGAACCTCTGTCATGGTGTAACCCCAGCTGACAACGGAACACCACACAGACACTCAGTCCCATACCACCCTCCAAAGGGGATGGGGGGAAAAAAGGAAAAAACTTCTGGTTTGAGGTAAAAAAGTTTAATAATTGAGACAAAGTAATATGTAATAATACTAATGATAATAGTAATTGTAATAAAAAAATATAAACCCCAAGTGGAACAAGTGATGCCCAATACAGTTGCTCACCACTCACTGATCTATGCCCAGCCTATCCCCCAGCAGTGATTGGCCCCTGCCAGGCAGTTCCCTCAGTTTACCCACTGGGCAGGATTTTCTGTGGTGTAGAATATCCCTCTGGCCAGTTTAGGCCAGCTGTCCTGGCTGTGCTCCCCCCCCAGCTTCTTGTGCAAAAGCAGGACAGTCTCAGAGGCTCTTGCCCCTGGAGAGTACTTAGTGCTCCTCACTGGAAGCAGAGATCTCTGGGTTTCCCTAGTCTTGGTGCTACCACAGTGGAAGGGGCTTAGGGCAGAGCTCTAGGGGCAGATACCTGGGCTTGACCCAGCACTGCAACTCTTCGCAGCTCCTGGAGTGGAGCAGGGAGACCAATACTGTTGCCTGCGCCCAGATGCCACCACAACCATGACAACTGAAGTGGCACTAAAGAAGGTCCAACCAAAAAAGTGTTCGGAGATGAAACCTAGGCTGGACCCAGGCAATGTCCCACTTCACCTACATCCACCATCTCCTCTCCTAAGGACAGGATTTAGCAGGATTCTGTGAGGTGAGACCTTGATGGGGCAAGATCAGAGAATGGTAGATCTGTGGGAATTGCCTCTCTTGTGGATTTCAGATACAGCTCAGCATTGTTCTTTCCTTCCTGGGCTGCCCCTACTGCTTCCCCTGCATTGCTACCAGTGCTCTGCTTGGTGCATGTCAGGCAAGGAGAGGCTCTGTCTGGATGTGTGGGGAAGATAAGCATTATCATGAGTATCCAGCTATGTTTGAGGTTTTTAAACTTAATTGAAAAAAGCCAGAGGCACTACTCCAGCACCTTGGAGGAGCTGGAGCCTGCTATATTTTCCATGGCCTTGTACAGAGCAGCTGTGCAGTGCCCTAGCACTTAATGGTGGTCCCTGCCATGGGACCACCAGGCACCAATTTCCTCCCTGCACCAAGTATCTGTGCCCCCCATTGTTCCCCAAGACCCAAGATGATGGTGTTCACCTTTCCAGTCTCTCCCCTGCCCCCCATGTTCCCTCTCTGTCAGGGGCACAGCTTGAGCAGTGAGTCCATCCCCACCCAGAGCCATGGGCGCAGCCTCTCCCCAGCACACGAGGCCAGGAAGAAAGCAAAGATTGGGGCTCCACTCTCCGCATCAGCAAAAGTCACCTGCTTGTCTGTGAAGTCCAGGCAGACCTGGATGGCTCTGGGGAGGCAAGTAAGGTGCAGGGGGGTCCAGTCAGGATCACTGAAAGCATAGTACTGTCCAAACCACTGTCCCACGGCCCAGATCCCCTCCTGGGGTGTAAAATTGAGGATCCCCTTCCTCCTGACAGACTCCTGGGCCACTCCCAGAGCCCACCAGTCCCCTGCCTCAGCCACCTCCACCTCCCAGCAGTGTCTCCCCACAGCAAAGCCCTGGCTCCCCAGCACACATGGCTCTGTGTCAAACCGCTCGGGGTTGTTGGGCAGCAAGTTCCACTCATCCGTCCGTCCTACCCCTCGCTGGTCACTGGCCAGAATGAGGAAGGGGTTGGCTGTGTCTGGGTCCAGAGTCACGTCGGCTGGGGACAGAGGAGAAGAAGCTGCTCAGAACAGGCGGCCCCAGGGTTGCATCCACCCCAGCAAGAGAAGGGACAGGGTGAGTTCCTTTTCCCTGCAGTGGGAAAACCCCTCCTAGATGGACTGTCCCTGGGTCCCTGCTGCCCCAGTCCTGTCCCTGCCCCAGGGACCTGCACACATCCTGGCCAAGAGGACCTCGGTTTCCTGGAGGAGGAGGCCTGAGTGGGTGGGTGGGTGCACATCTGCAGTGCAGCCACCTGGATCTGAGCCTGGGTGTCTCTGGTGCTGTGAGGAGAACAGGCAGGTCAGGGTACAAACCAGTGCCAACCACAGTAGATGTTACCCCAAGACCCATAACCCACGGCCCCAAATTCACGTCTCTTTGAGCAGTGGAGGGGACCAAGGATGTCATCTCAGGAGCCTTTGGTGCTGAAGCTGGGTCTACAGATAAGCACCAAGAGTTCAGCTGGGAGTGTTGCAGCCAAGTGCCAACACATGAAAAGCCTAGTCTGGGGACAAGCCCCAGTGCTTTAACCTTCAGTAGTTGTCCCACAGCAGAAGCAGGATTCATTTTCTCCTCAACAGAGGACAGTTCCCCCTCCCCTTCTGAAAACTCACCTCTTCCACTGATCTCCTCCACCTCATCCATCAGGGTCTCACTTTCTGTTCTCTCCATCCTGGATGCCAGCATATCCACAATCAACAGGAGGGGAGATGGGATTCACTGCTGAAAGTGGGAATTCCAAGGGTCAGGGACTGCCTGAAGATGATAAAGCAGAGAAGGAATGATGAAAAGGTCACAGCATTCAGCACTTTTTAGACAGCCAGTACTCACTTGCTCAGCCTGCAGGTTGGCTCCAGGAAAGCAGGTTTGGGATGGGTTGGAAGGTCTTCAGTCTGCTAACCACTCCTCTGATCCCCTCATGCTCTTGGCTGGACTGAGCTTGCCCAGCACTTCCAGCTTGTTTGAGTGAGCAGGGTACAGTCCAGAGGGGCTGGATGGCCTGGAGAGCAGAGCTGGGAGTCTGTCTGGGTACCACCCCACCAAACTTCCCCCTCCTCTCCTCTGGGCAATGACCTCCCATGCCCTGAAGCAGCCGGACTGCGTGGGACCTCATCCAACACTTGAATTTGGAAATTCCTCCTGTTCCTGCAGTGCCCAGTCCTGTTTACATCAGAGTCTGCTGCATCTCCCCTCCCTCGGCCCAGCTGCAGGTGGGTGATAAGAGCCTCTGCGTGCTAGAGGAGTGTGTATCTCCCTGTGCAGAAAACCCTTCTGGGCCGTGGCACCACAGGCACCTCCAGCCCCTTAGGATGGCACCTGGGAACACCAGCCACAGAGCAGTGGCCATGCTCTGGGTGTCCAGTCTGCATTCTGTGAAAAGGGGAGGTCTGGCTCCTGCCCTGGCTGTTTGCCCAGTTTTGTCCTGCGGTATGAGTTCATGGTGGAGATGTTCACAGGGCAAGTGCCACCTTGATTGCTTAACTGTTAAATGGGGAAGAAGCACGTGCTGGGCTTTGCATCCCACCTCTGTTTTCTCCAGGCATGTGTCAAGGGATGATGGCCTTATTCCCAGTCACAGGGAACACAAGGCATTCCACTCTGCTTTGTCACATCACTCTGGAAGGCAGCAACTGAGCACAAATGAAACAGGATTCAAGGGCAGCTGCTGCCAGGTGGCTTTGCAGACACCTGCATGAACCTTCTGCCTGCCTGAAACCCTTGCCTGGAGCTTGGCTGCCTAGACCAAACTGACTGATGGGTTCCACTTTACCCATGACCAGTTCCTTTTGCACCTTTTTGGCATGTGTGACATCTTGTCCTCCCCAACTCCTTCCACTCCACATGGCTTTAGTGCTCACATCCTTCCCTTGGCACGCACAGTTGTCTGGGACACCCAGGTTTGATCCTGTGACAGTTTCAGGTCAAAACCAGGTGGAAACACTAATTCATGTAGTGGTTTTAGTTTGCTAATTTCTGTTTCTTGAATTATGTGTAGTGGTTTGAGTGCCTATTAGAATTATTTACTTTTTTTTTGTTGTGAGATAGGACTAGGAGAGAAGTAAAGCAAGCTCAAAAGACATAAAAAAATATAAAGACAGGCTTATTAACAAAACTACAGGAGAGAAAAAATTAATGAAATTTAGAACAAAACCTTCAAAATATTTCCCCTGCCCCATTACTTTCTTTTCTCTTCTTACAGACAACATATAGAGACAAAACTTGGAACTCTAGGTCAGTCTAGTACCTATAAAATAGTCTTTCATTAGTTCATTTAGAGAGACAAGTCTCTTTTGGTCTGCCACAGAACTTCTTACAAGATAAGAACAGTTCTCTTGTGGCTTTTTTAATTCTTACAAAAACAGCTGCCTGGGAATTTGCATTTGTGAAGTCTTTCTTATATTACACAGCCTTCCCACAGCTGCATAATGGGCTATGTAAACTCATGAGGTACTATTTTAAAGATGAGCGGTTCTAAAAGCAAAGGTTCTCTTCATCTCTTTCTGAGATCATTTTTATCTCTAGGAAAAGAGATCTTCTTCTTCCTGGGGGCAGAGCTTCATCTTAATCTCATTTCTCTCTCTCTGTTTAAACTTCTCATAAAATCAAAGCTATTTCAGTATTTACTTAATCCACCACAAATACTTCTGCTCAGATTTACAATCTGAATACCCTCATCTCTCTATTTATGCCTTCTACGACTTAGAGGGGTATTCTAGTACATCACAGTCTATTACTATGGTCTACACAAGAATTTTAGCCTAAAACCACTGCGTCTTTTTGCTCTCTTTCCATCTAAGATTCAACTCTTCCTTCACTGACTTTGATGTCTTTATATGGTTTTTCTTCGTCTTCTTTCAGTCTTTCTCTCACTCAGATAGGATTTAATGTTTTGCAAGTTTCATTTGTGTAAGGAAAGAGTTAAATCTCTCCCAGGTCTGCAGAGGGTTATGATGGTCTTTCCTGGGCAGTGGCTGAAGGTGGTCTAGCTGCAGGCCACCCTGCATGGCTGCAGACCTGCCCTTGGTCTCTGCCGCGTGAGCTCTCGCGCAGCTGGGCCCCTCTTTCAGCAAGGGGTCTTGGTAGCGGCAGCTGGAGCACGCTGGATGGGGGGAATGGCTAGGATTTCACAGCAGCATGCTGCAGCTGGGGCTTCCCCTGCTTCCTCTGCCTGGCAGCTGCTAGGGAGGGGGCGGCCTGGCCCAGCCCTGCTAGGCCTCCCAGGGCCGTGATGGGGAGACGGTTTTAGCAGTAAGATATTAACAGCCTCTGGAGGCCAGATCTGGCCAGGACAGGGCGTTCTTTCCTCTTGTCCCCCTGCCCGGCAGTCACCGGGCCCGGCCCTGCCAGGACTACAGCTGCAGCAGGGCCTGGTGAGGCCGCGCCAGGCTCTGGGGCCACGCGGCAGAGCGGGGCCGACCCCGCTGGCCCCTGTTACCTCTTCCCTGGCTGAAAGAATAACAGCTTTTCCCGGGATGTCTCTGATTTTAACTTGTGTATTCACAGAGGCGTGTCACCTTTCTAGTTGCTTCACCAGATATCAATATTCAAACCGTGAAATGTGGGGCTGTGTTTCGTGTCAGGTAGAAAAAGATGGCCTTTGTAGTTATAGTTATGAAATGTGTGGAAAAGGCCATAGGGTAATTATAAAAACATCTGTTTAATGAACAAAACGGAAAAAGCATGGAAAGGGGCTTTTGAAGTAATATTTTGCTTGCTTATAAGTGAATCATGTGAGCCTATAAGGTTTTTAATAGAAGGTTTGAACTACAGCTTTAGCATATATATATAGAAAGGATTGTAATCATCCAAATAGAAGGAAGTGAGCTATTCCAAACTAAAATTAAGGATCCTGGGAAGAGGAGACGGACCACCACCTGGAAGCTGGATGGCACCAACAAGACTGATTTATAGACTTGAGGAGGAAGACCGAATCTCTCATCTTTGGTGTTTTACTTCAGAAAAAGGAAATCTGGATGCCACCACCACTAATTTATGTCCTGGGAACCTCATCATCACAAGATGTTATTTCTGACCTTACTGATTTCATACCTTTTGAAGTATAGAAAATTTAACATCATCAATAGAAATTGATCACAATAGGTATAGAAATTATATTTCAAAAATAGAAATTAGGAGGAAACTAGAAAAGAAGGTTGCTGAGAAGTGCTTATGGAAAACCTCAATAAATACCAGCAGAAAATCAACGGTCGGTGTGCAGTTGGAGGGGAAACCCCCACTGTACCCAGCGCTGTTTGCTCACACTTTACCATTCTGTATTAATTAATAAATTGATTGCTGCTTGATATATTGGCCGAGTCAAGCTCTTTATTTATAACAAAACTTAGTCACTAATTGATGTCGCTATAACTTTCTTGGAAAAATCACTTCCCTGCAAAACCAGCACAGATCCCCAGCTTTGCACACCTGTGCAGACTTGGATTTCCCTGAAGTGATGCCCACGGAATTGTGATCCCATCGTTAAATCATGGGGTTCGATTATTACACTTCTTTCTGCTGTCATTTGTTGTTGTTGGGGGTTAGGATTTTTCCTTTTGTTTCTTTCTCTGAGGGAATTTTCTGCCATTTGTTGCTAAGAGACAATAGGGACCAATTCTTAAGAGAGACAAAAGATCTAGCCAAGGAGAAGGGGGAGGAGTGCAGCTGGCTGCACTATGGCAGGTGAAGGGCATTCTCTTGGGAAGGGCAGAGATACAGAGAGATTTGGGCTGGTGGGAAGGGGCTCTAGCTCTCTCTCACTCTTGACATCAGAGGGGAGACAGGCTGCGGTCACCGTGGAGAGAATTCACCACCGCTGCGGGATGCTGTCTCCTGCTGCCTTCTCCTACCATGAGTGGAACTCTGCTCATGAGACCGGCCACTGAACTGGGACCTTATTAACACCCTAGCTCACTGGAAAGGACCCTCACCATGTACTCGGGTGCCTCAGGGGAAACCCCGGGATCCCCAAGCCCCCTCCCCCTCCGAAGGAGCCTCTCCCATCAGTGTCTGGGAGCCGGGCGGCCACTGCCCAGCCCCGCCGCTTCTCTGCCACTGCTCCGGGTTTTTCACTACACTGTAACCCAGCACCCCTGCCCACCGGGACACCCCTCGGCTCCTGCCACAGCTGCGGAGTTTCTGACACATCTCATCTGCCACTCAGGGACTTTGCTCATCCCTGCCTTCCCAGCTTGCGATTCAGAGGTTCCTGCTAGAGCTCCTTTTGCTAGCCAGAGAGGGTATCAGGATCGGCGGCCCGCTGAGGGTTTGCGGACGAAGCCCCTCGGCTCTCGCGCTCGGCAGCTGAACTCGCGCCAGAGCGCCCCCTGCAGCCGCGGGGGAATCATTGCACCCAACCTGCCTGGCTGGGAGCCACCAGCGCCCCTGCCGGCTGTGCCTGGAACTGCACCAAAGGGGAAAGGGCGGGGACTGGGTCTGTGGTTCTGGTGTCACTGGGTCTGTGGTTCTGCTTGGGACTGGGTCTGTGGTTCTGGCTGTCACTGCGTCTGTCGTTCTGGTGTTACTGGGTCTGTGGTTCTGCTTGGGACTGGGTCTGTGGTTCCGGCTGTCACTGGGTCTGTGGTTCTGGCCAGGACTGGGTCTGTGGTTCTGCTTGGGACTGGGTCTGTGGTTCTGGCTGTCACTGGGTCTGTGGTTCTGGCCAGGACTGGGTCTGTGCTTCTGGTGTCACTGGGTCTGTGCTTCTGGTGTCACTGGATCTGTGGTTCTGGGTGGGACTGGTTTTGTGATTCTGGCTCTCACTGGGTCTGTGGTTCTGGCTGGGACTGGTTTTGTGGCTCTGGCTGTCACTGGGTCTGTGGTTCTGGCTGGGACTGGGTCTGTGCTTCTGGCAATGACTGAGTCTGTGGTTCTGGCTGGGACTGGTTTTGTGGTTCTGGCTGGGACTGGGTTTGTGGTTCTGGCTGTCACTGGGTCTGTGCTTCTGGCCGTGACTGGGTCTGTGCTTCTGCCTGTCACTGGGTGTGTGGTTCTGGTGTCACTGAGTCTGTGGTTCTGGTGTCACAGGGTCTGTGGTTCTGGCTGGGACTGGTTTTGTGGTTCTGGCTGGGACTGGGTCTGTGATTCTGGCTGGGACTGGGTCTGTGGTTCTGGCTGGGACTGGGTCTGTGGTTCTGGCTGGGACTGGTTTTGTGTTTCTGGTGTCACTGAGTCTGTGGTTCTGGTCTCACGGGGTCTATGGTTCTGGCTGTGACTGGGTCGATGGTTCTGGCTGGGACTGGGTCTGTGGTTCTGGCTGGGACTGGTTTTGTGTTTCTGGCTGTCACTGGGTCTGTGGTTCTGGCTATGACTGTCTTTCACACTGGGACAGTTGTCCAGGTCTGTTTCTATGTACCCTTTATTTTTTGCTTCCCTCTTTTCTTTGTCACCCCTTTTGGCCAGGTCCATGATCAGCTCCCTTTGCTCTAGCAGGTGCTCCCTGCCTGGCTGGGCTGGGAGGGTGCTGCACCTGACTAGGCTGAGCTCCACAGGTGCTTCCTTTGCCTCTCTCAAGGCAGCAGATTTCCCCAAAGGAACCATCCTCCATGGCCTCACCTTTCAGCTGGGAATTGCTTTCAAGCAATTTTTAAACTATACTGGGCTCTGCTGCCACCCTGCCACTGCCTCTGGGTGTGAATCCCAGCTCCATCACCTCCCTCCCTCCCACTGCCTCCGGGCTTGTGCCAGGGATGTGCAAAATGCTGCCAGTCCAAGCAGCGTTGTGGGAGAAGGCTGTCACACGCAGCCCTGGAGAGTCTCTGCAGCAGGGGTGTGTCTGTGCACAGTGCCAGAAGGGCATGTCCAGAGCAAAAGTATTACCAATATCCCCCAAATTACTCAGCAACATTTTGGAGCAGAGGCAGCACAAGCAGAAACCGGTGGCAGGCTGGGACACGGTGACATTTTTGTTTTCTTTTCAGGCAGGGAAAGACTTAGCTGGGACCAGGGAACCTCTCCAAGGTGCTGGGTGATGGCCGAGCAGCTCCTACTCCAGCTCAAAGAGTGCAGGAAAGACCTCAGGCTCTCCAGCTACGTGGCATTTTTTGAGAATCTGCAGATGGAAATCACCCTCTGACATCTGCCAGAACTACCTGTGGTTTCCACCACTTGTTAGCAAAGTGAACCAAGTCATTGGGCAAAAAGGGAGGTGGGAGAGCAGAGCAGTGTCAGGTCCTGTCCTGGCTGGGCCTTGGATTAGTGTTTTGGGTATTTTGCTTCCCCTGGTCCAAGGCCACTTCCCGTTTTCTTTGAGGTGCATGGAATGAGTCCAGGTTTGGTCAGAGCTCCTCCTCCCCCTCCTCCTCCTCCTCCCCCCCACCCCTCCCCCCTTCCCCCCCATTTGTCTCTTTCTTAATGCTGAATCAAAAAAGCCAGGTCAGGCTGTCCCTTGCTTTCCCCTGGGAAACCCCTACCAGCTTTTATACCAGTCTGGTACTTCATGTATAAAACACTAAACAACATCAGGCTGAAGATTGAAAATCAATTTCAACCTTTGGCATCTGAGGTTTTTCACTAGGCTTTACAAAAAGGGGCTGGATTCAGCCATGAATCCCTTTAAAAGTGAATTCTGCCTTTCTTTTTTTTTTGTCTTCCCTTGGTTTTCCTCCCTTTTGCCCTTTCCTTCTTCTTCCTCATCTCCAGGTGGTGCTCCGGTGAAGAGGATGCTCCCCTGTTCCCAGCTCCTCTACTCTGCTGCCTTTTGTCATTTACAGTTTAGTTTTCCAAGCTGATGAGCAGCAATAGGTAAGAATTCCCTGGATCCTGCTGATGTCTGTTGCAAACCTTCTAGCCTGAGTATCTTCCTGGCTGCCAGTGTAGCAGCTCCCTGTGAACAGCAGAGCTTTGAGCAGGGTCAGGCCCTTCCCATAAACTTTCTCTGCTTCTGGGAGCACCAGCATCCCTCTGGATCCTAGTGAATCCCTCCAGCCATGGCAGCATAGGCATTGGAACAACCTCACTGAACCTGGGTGAGGATTAGATGATGCCAAAGAATTGATTATTTGCTGTCATTTCCCTTCCTGCTTTTCTTGTTTCCTGCCTGTTCCCATTTATCGCGCTGTGTCCAGGGTGTGTTGGACCCTTTGGAAAACCAGATCAATAAAGGAAGAAAGCCAGCAACAACAAACTTAGCCTGGGCTCTTTTATGTTCCTGACCTGAAGCAGCTTCTTCAAGGCAGCCCTGGCAAAGGATGCAGCAGAGCACTTAACTCAAAAGTGATCTTGTCAAAAATGTTAATTTGCTTTTGTTTCCCTTCAACCAGAACCACTTTCTCAATTGAGCTGAGGGGCTAGTTTATTATAAGCCTTTTTCTTTTAAATTTTCAAAGATGCCAAGAGCACCTGAGATGTTTCTACTTTTTTAATAGATCTTTGTAAAGGATGAGAAGAGATAAGGATATTTGAATTTTATTTGTAGCCAAGTTGTCACTTGCTCCAGCCAATCTCCCAGAAACCTTCCAGCCATTTCCATCATTCCTTGTCCTGCTTTTTGCCTGCCCTGAGCTGCATGGGCACCACTTGTGCCGTTGAGAACCAGGGGTTTGAAGAACACTCCTGGCAGTGAAGGACAGGGAAGTGGAGGGAGGGGTGGTGGCCTGGCCCCAGCCCACTGCTGATGCTGCAGGGTAGGGTCCCTCTTTCAGCTCCCGTCAGCATCTATTCTGTCTAGCATGGGGACACTGTCAGCACAGTGACCTGGTGCCTCAGTTTTGGAGACAAATTTCAGGAGGACACCCCCTGGAATGAGTGTTTTCTCTAAAGGAAAAGGGCTTCAATAACTCCCTTTTCTTCTGCCAATGAGAGAAATGGATACCAGGGGATAAAAGTGAAAAAAAAAGTGAAACTGTTTATTAACAAAACCAGATACCCACAAAAAACAGGAAAAAAAAAAGAAAATTGAACCTTACACCCCATCTCCACCTTGCCAACAGGCAAAGATGGCAGCTGTCCTTCTTTGTCTCTGGGAAGCGGGGAGAAAAGAGTTCACAAAGTGGCTGGGAACCTGTTGGATTTCTGGCGTGAGTCTTCTCCTTACAGCAGGTAAAGTTGGTGAACTTTAATATCCCTTCTTTCGCTGGTCTTTCTGGGGTTCGAACCAGTCAGGGCTGCCTCTGCAGGCTCCTCAGGCCAAACAAAAAAAGGAACCAAAACAGCTCAAGGAAAAAAACAAAAAGCCACCTATTGGTGATTGAGAGACGGGGACATCTAAGTTCTGATTAGAAGCTGAATTTATTGAGCCTACAAGGTGTTTATATAGGGTTTTTCTTGTATGACACTTATATAGGGTTCTATTTTGATAACAATTTCTCACTGGTTACACATTCTTTATGACATCACGACATGTTTCTTGGTCACTTATTTCCCAAGGAGCCTCTATCTGTGTCTATCTCTCCCACAGTTTCTGCTCGATCAGGCCTAAGATATCAGGCTCTTTTATCAGTTCCATTATACTCTCAGTTTTATTCCCCATAGCCACCAAAAAGATTTGCTAGTGAAAAGCCTCCAGGCCAGGGGAAGAAAAAAACCAAAACCAACCAACTGAACAAACAAAAAACCAACACAAAAACCTGGGGCTCCGAGGCTCTGGCCCTGCCCTTGGTTCATCTTCAAGATACCGCAGACATTTGTGGGCATAAAGCAGATGATTAGGGAATAAAGTATCTTCATAAAATCACCCCAAGACACCTGGCCTGGCAGCACATGAACAGTACCAAGCAGCATCTGCTGTACCCAAGCTCAGGTTCCAAGGCAAACTCAAGGCTCTCTCTTCTTCCTCCAGGTGTTTCTCCCAGCTCTGCTCAATGTGAGAGGACACCTCAACCCCATCACCATGGCCAAGGGTGAGAATGCTGTGCTGCCCAGAGCAGGACACACAGGACACAGATGTGGCCTGGTTTTGGGAGCAGTTCTCACCCTTTGTGCCTCACTTACAAGGCAGGCGAGGACCAGTATGGGAGCAGATGCTTCGATACTGAGGGCACACTGAACTGCTGAAGGATGGCCTTGCCCCGGGCAGCACACACTTGAAAACTTTCCATGTCCAGCCCTCTGACAGAGGGAATTACACCTGTTTTGTTCAACACGGCTCAGATTATGATGAGGCTGTGGTGTCATCTGTGTGACACCTGTTTAAGGTGATAAGTCTGTAGTTCATGTCCTTGGTACCTATAATTTACTTGCTCACAGCCAGTGCTCTTTTTCCCTGTCCTCCTGCCCAGAAGCAGTATGAGGTGGCTGCTTTGGAAATAGGGTTTTCTTAAGTCCCACATTTGAAAATACCAAGATTGTCTCAGAGAGGTGAAATTACCCACCAGGTACCCATAAGGAGCTCATCAGATATGCTTCCTCCTTCAGAAGTGTATTTGCTATTTACTTCATATAAGGTGTAAGAAAAATATTAGACATTGGGTACTAAAGGAAGAATGTTGTAGTTTGTGCATTTATGTTTTGATATTCAGGCCGGTAGATTATTTTGCTGCAGAGCTGGCCTTCAGAGTGGATCTCTGTGTTATGTGAATGAGATTGCAAGAAACATCCTGACTCCAGGTGACACTTGTCTGAAAAAACTCTTTGATTTTTCTGTGTCAAAGTTTTTCCTTGTCAAGGAACAAAACAGCCAAACCACTACATCCCCCCAATATCCAGCACCCCACATGCTCACCTGGAGGTCTTTGTAGGTTCCCGGCAGCCAGCAGCTCTGCCCTGCTCATCACTCTGGAGCGCTGGAGGCTGGGGGGATCTGGGTGTCCTGTAGCTCAGCCAGCTGGTACCTGTGGCCTCAGGTGCTGTGGCAAGATTCCCATTGGTGGCAGCTCCCGTCCCACTGGATGAGAACAGATTCTTTGCAGTGGGGCGTCACATCATCCTCACTAGAGGTGTGACCCAGGAACTCTCCTGCTTGCTGCAGCATGTCCCACACAGGAGATGAAGGGGTCAGCCCTTCACGGATCAGGTGAGCTGAGCACAAGGCATTGCCCTGCTGATGTGCCCGGGGAGCTGTGCTCAGCACAGCCCCCCTCCATGGCATCGGCCCAGCAGTGTGCTCAGCATTTCCATTTCCATTCCATTTCCATGTGCAAACAACTGTGGTTTTGATAGAATTTGTGCAGCTGTGCTTCTAAATCCATCATTTCGATTGGGAAGTGCAGGCTGGGGGAAAAGGAACAGCCTCAGTGTGGTAGAGTTTCTACAGACACCTGACTGAAATAAACACTGGAACTAAATGAAAAAGGGAAAACCAACCCATGCCCTTAGTCTCCCCTGCTGTGAAATCCTTTCCTACAGGTTTAGTGTTATAAATATAGAATTTAATTCAAGTTTTTTATTACTGTTATAATTATATGGTATGATTTAAATAAAGTGTGCTAAAAGGTACCCCCTTGTACAGAAACCAACAAGGGGGGTAGGTAACTGTCCTGCCCATAGAACAATAGAACTGTATTCTCCATCTCAATGAGGGGTGGACCATACTAAAGGGGGGCCAGATGACAGATAACAATCACTAAGGCCCATCAGAAGTCAGAAAATTCAGCTCTCAGAAAATCTGATCACTCCATCTTCCTGGAATTCTGACACTCGCTGAGACCAAACCCAGAAACTAAGACATGTTCGTCTGACAGGAGCTTCAAGAATAATTCATAGACATGTTTAGTGAAGACTTCAAGAATAATTCATAGACAGATCCGGAGATGTGACCAGATTTCCCGGAATTCTATTCTACTCTCACTCCAGGTGGACAGAAATCCTATCTGCATATTCAGACTGGACAGAAAACTAGCCTCAGGGCCTAAAAACCTTATAAAAACTAGCTTTCGAGAGATGGTTGGGGTGAACTGTGGAGGACCCAGTGCGATAGAGGGGGAGGGTTAGTTCACCCGGCAGCTCGAAACCCGGGTGTTATAAATGCATAGTATATAGTTGGCATTTCGCAAATATTAAATTGAATACTGTATGTAAAATGTGGGAAGATTGTAATGTATTTTCTTTTAATTAATAGAATTTAGAAATGTGATTGTAACTTAGAAGACTGGGGTCTTTTGTTTTCCTGCATGAAGATTGCTGACCAAGAAAGCGATTAAACTTCTGTTATCAAGTATCCTGTCCAAATGAAAATGACCAGAGCCCCAAGAGAAGAATTTATGGACCTGTGTTATCAGATGGAATGGAGCCACCTGAGGACAGGTCTGCCAGATGGAATGGTTGGGGGGAGTTGGTACTAAACAAAAGAATTCACACTCAAAAGGAATGTTTGAATCATGCATGTGAATTTTTAAATATGCAACAGGCTCATGTATAAAAAGAAAAAAAATCTGTTAGACAGGGTGCTGGCTGGTTCTGTGCCAGGCACCCTTGGCCGAGAAAATGTATTTTGCTTTTATCTCTCCTAATTGTCTATTTTCTTTATTTTTTTATTAAACTTCTAAATTTTTCCAAGAAAGTGAACCTCGTTTTTCACACGGGCTCAGAGCTGCCGTTTGATAGTAGGAATTGTCTCTTTTCAATCTCATTTTGTCATTTTCCCATAAACCTCTAAAACAGAATATTGGAGAACTGTCGTTTATAACATTTAGTATGAGAAATAAATCTTTGTGTCTCATTTTAGCACCTGCAGGAATTGAATGTATTTTTAATTTTCCCTTGTGTCACATGAAAACTCCTTTTTCACTGGATGATTGATTTGGGGCTGGAAATATATCAGAGCAGAGATGCAACGACTAAGCATACACGAAAATGCACTGCAGCAGCATATGCTTTTCCATTTTATTTTGTTATTCTTGTATTTTGGAAATGAACAAGACTTGGAGACTTTATTTTCCTGGGGAGTCATTACCTTTCTTCTGGTGATACTGCTCTGCACTCGAGTGTTGCTGTGGATATACATGTGTGCTGGTTTTGCATTAATTGACATTTGGTGAGGAGGGGAGAAGCCACCCATGAAAATTTTTTTTTTGAGAGAAGCTGCTAGCAGTTTCCTCTGTGCCTGACAAAACCAATCAGTGGCTAGTTTGAATATTGACAGCCTGTTAAACCAATTAAAGAGCTGAATACGCCTCTGTGAGATTCACATTTTAAGACAAACAAGCCTGAGAAAAGTATCTTTTTCTTTCGGTCTGGGAACAGGCTGGCCCAGCCCCCTCTGTGTGGCCGGGCCAGGCTGGTTTGGACCCTGCCGAGGGGCCAGGCCCCTTCCTGGGGAGCCCACTGGACCCTGTTGTAGTAATGCACACCCACTCCCAAGTAAGCATTTCTGTATAAGGAAAAAGGGTTCAGTTTACCTTTAGACATTTTAGGAAGTTTAACTAGAAAGTTATGTGCTTTTCTCATTGTAATTAGCTCGCTGCCAGCACAGAGGCATTGATTTGGTTTGGAAAGTGTAGGTCAAAACCTATTGCTGATTTCATTGGGCCAAGGGTCAAACAGCCCACTTGATGGTTCCATCAAGTACTAAAAGAAGCAGCACAAAGGAACAAGAGAGCTTTTTAGGGTGTCAGCAAGGTGCAGAGGCTTCTCAAGCACCTGTGCTTGGCTTTTCTTTTCTTTTTGTAAGGTTTATTATTTTGCATTTATTAAACCTTTTGCTTTTTCAAAACACATCTGAAGAGCCATCTTGCTAATTATTTAAGCCATTTCTCTGCAAAGGCTGGACCCTCAGTGAAATGAACAGGGCAGGAGATCTTTCTCCTTTTAAAAGCCTTTATTAGGATCAGCCTGGAGTGGGGGCCTGGCCGGTCGCGGGCTCGCTGCCGCTGCACCCCGAAGCGACTCAGAGGAGAAGGTGTGCAGCAGCTTTGTCCACTGGAGTGCCGGCAGAGCCGGGACTTCTGTCTTCACAGGAGCTCCAGAGAGCACATTGGCTCTGAAAGTCTAGGGGTCCCTCTCTGGGCAATGTCTTTGACAGTTCGGGTGAGGGGGTGAAAACTGCCCAACCTTGGGAAGAGGTAGCCTTACCCTTTGCATGGTTTACCCATGTCTTTTGGTGGCTCAGTCTAATAAAGTCTTTCTGCTTTGGAGCAGTCTTTTCTCGATCTTTCTCCCAGCTGACACTGCATCACCACCATTTGCATGTCTGCTGTTTTCTCCTCCTCTATTCTTTGGTCGCCATGTTGGGGCAGCGGTGGGGCTCGATGGCAACTCGGCAACTCGGCAACTCGGCAAGAGAAAAGGGAACAGAACAAAGGGGTGAATAACATGGTGATTAACAGGGGGGTTGAACATTTAACAAGGAACACTGAAATAACAAAAGGCTTCATTTGCAACAAAATTGCCTTGCTTTAGGCTTATCTATCTCACTCAGAGATATAGGAAAGAATTCCTATACCCTGTCCCAGCCAGGCCAATTTCCTCCTCAGTGCAGTCAGGCCGGCCGCAGCTGGAATCAAACACAGTACAGGTCTGAGACCAGCCATGTGGACAGAGCAGCTGCCACCATTCTGGCTGGGTTCCCTGAGATCCTGGCACAGCCCCAGCGCAGCCTGAATCTATCCCCAGCCTGAAATCTATCACCGTGACTGCTTCAGCCACCACCCGGCAGAAAACCATCATGACCATCCACAGGCCCCAGGTGAGATATTAACTCTTCCACTGCACAGATGAAACTTGCAAAACATCGATTCTCTCTCGAGTGAGAGAAAAGGACAGAATGAAGATATGTAGAGAAATAACATGAAGACACCAAGGTCAGCAAAGAGAGGCAAGAAGGGCCTTTTGTATGAAAGTTCCAGCAAGGGCTTATTTCAGCATGACAAAGGGAATCAGGAACAAAAGACCTAGCCATATGGTCTGGACAGGCCTTAATAGGGGTCAGGAACCAATGGTCTGAGGGCATATGGGTGGCACAAACGGCAGGGCAAAGGTTAGTGACCTATAGGGAAGACAGGGCTGGTCACCAGGGACACCACAACCAATGGGGAAGCAGGAAAAGAAGAAACCACAAGAACCAGGGGCATCGAGAGAGAACAAGACCGGGACAGAGCACACAGTGTTGCATGGCACCATGGGGGAAGTCTTTTCTTTCAGTCTAGGTGGAAACTCTGTGGTGTATTCTTCCAGGGCAAGGCCTTTGGAATTCCCCTGAAAGGTTCAAGGGATTCCACAATGACGGACTGTGATACATTAGAATATCACTTTAATTCATAAAAAAAGCATGGGGGGATGATGTGTTGAAATCATAGACATGAGCAAAAGCATTCATGCTGAAGAAAGTAAATGTTGAAGTAGCTGTAATCTCATGAGAAGCTTGAACAGAGAGAGAGATGAGAATGATGAAGACCCTTTGCCCCCAGGGAAAGAAGAAGACCTCTGTTCCCAGAGATGAAGGTGATCTCAGAGACAGATGAAGAGAACCTTTGCTTTTGAACAGCTCATCCTTAAAATTGTACCCCATAAGTTTGACATGGCCCATGAACGCAGCTGTAGGAAGACTGCATGAGATGGGAGGGACTTCACAATTGCAGATTTCTGGGTGGCTGCTATTTGTGGAAATTGAAGCCACAAGAAAACTGTTTCTTGTGGAGAAGTCTCCATGACATGGCAAGAGAGACTCCTTTCCCTAAGAGAACTGATGAAAGACTATTTAAGAGGTGATAAACTGACCTAAGTCCTAGATTTTGTCTCTATATGTTGTCAGTGGGAAAGAAGAGAAGGTTGTGGGGGGAGGAAAAGTGTTCTGAAGGTTTATTCTGATTGTCTGGGGTTTTTTTTTTCTCTTTTCTTTCAGTACTATTTAAATAAAGTTTTCTTTATACCCTTTAAAGTTTGAGCCTGCTTTGCTCTCCTGTTAATTCTTATCTCACAACAGAAAATGAGTAAGTCTAGTGGGTGCATTGGCCTTTAGCCAACATTTGACCCACTACATTATTGGTGCATTGGCCAGGAAATCTCAAATTGGCAAACCAAAACCACTACGACATGTTACCCTACTTCTCATCCCCTGTTGACTAATGAAATACAGTATTTGTTCTTTTCCAAAGGGGAAGAAACCATGATGTAACTAGAAATAATGTGGTTAGAAATCCATCTTCCCTTTGAAAATCCCCAAAAATGCAGAAAAAATGTCATCAGCCTCAGACAAGTGCTTAATTGCCAAAATGTGGGGGTACCTTTTGCCATTTTTTGGAGTACAAGGAGGAGCTGACTTTCCTTCTCAGTGGGATTCAGATGGAATGACCATGTATAAAACAGAAATAATCTCCTTCCCATTGCTAGTCTCAGAGTAACCTCTCCTTTGTGGTTTTCATTCTTCAGATCCCTTTTTCCATGATGCCCATCCTTGGATGATTGCCACAGGCCTGGTCCTGGTTTCTGTGACTGCTTTCCTTTATATCACTGTTTATCTATTTAAAATGAAGGGTACCATCCTGGGGCGGGGACTGGGGAAGGAGCTGGGCTGTCCTACTGAGCCACCTCCGGTCCTAACTGATGCAAGGGGTTGAGAAATACCAAGATAGAACCAGGATCTTGTCCCAACACCTAGGACATATGTTTGGTGCCAGGGAGCTTAAAGACCCAGGGACTTTAACTTCTGTCAGGAAAAGAAAAGATCCTTCTCTAGCAAGATGGCAAGGAATGAAGTTGGCATTAAAGCCACATAATTCACTCTTCTGCCCCAGCATGGAAATGCAGCAATAATTTGCCTTGCCCTGTAAAGAAATTCTGACACTTTTGGGTGGCCTGGCAGGGCCTCCTTTCCTTCTGACTCTGATGGGAGGTGATACAGAGGATTGAAGGAAACTGAAATCCTCTCTTTCTTACTCAGGAGAGATGGGGTTGGTGGGTCATGTGGGCACTGAGGCACATCCAGACCCTGCAGCCCTTCTGCCATGTGGGTGATTGTAAGCTGCTGGGCGTTAATCAGTGCTTGTTGGAAAGAATGATTTTTAAAATTATTTGCATTTCTTTCTTTTCTTCATGGGAAAGCAACAGAAAAAAATAGTTAAGTTTTACTTTTCATTTTCCAAAAATTGCAGAATTCTTCAAATGGAAGAATTCATGGGTTGCATTTCTGGGGGACATTTGGGATAGAAATGGTTTGGATACATACAATTATGGAACTAATTTGAATGGATCCATTTTGTAATTTTAAAGACAATCATTGCAGAACCACAGAAAGTGTGAACAGATGTACCAACAGGAGTTTTGCTTTTCAAAGTGCTCTTAAGGTTCTTCCTTCCCAAGACCAAAGGAGGATTTGGGGTAGCACATTTCGTTTTGCAAGGGCCTCAGATTTCTCAGCACTGTAGAGCTCAGGCACAGGGCAGTTATGTACCTCTGCAGGTGGTACTTAACCCTTGTTGAGGCAAACCTGCCCCTTCACAGCTGCCCTGGAACTGGAGCCCAAGCTCAGGTCTCCAGCAGGGTGGGGCTGATCTCTGCACCTGGTGGGGTTAGGGAGGGTGGGTGAGATCCCCAAAGTCTTGAGAAGAAAGGCCTTGAGCCTGAGGAGTTCCCGGGCTGATGCTTTTCTCTCATGAGCAATTTCAGACTCCTCCCTACCCCGACAAGCTTATCATGGGAAAAATGCACTGGTTTGGTGGTGATGCTCTGGTATGGTTTTGTTTTCCAGCGACACAAGCAGCAGCACTGCTTAAGTCTCACTCCCTGTCTCCTTGGCGAAATCATCTGTGAAAAATTCCAGGCTTTTTCATTCATATTCCCATTCTGTCCAAATGTTCCTTTTAGGCAGATATTTTCCTTTGCCATCCTCTGGTCTTGTAATTATGTGAAAATTCACCCCAAACAGTCATTAGATTTTTCCCCTGGGTGGTTATTAATGCTTTCTGACACTCCTTTAATTTAAGTATTGAAATTCTGAACAGCTATTTTTCTTTAAGGGAAGATTACAGAAACCCGAACTTTTAAGAAATTTCCTATATAAATACAGATTGTTTGATCAGTAAGAACTTTTAAAAAACCAAACTTGCTTGAAGAGCAAGCAAGTTTGTTTGTTTGTTCACTTGCTCACAGAATTCCCAAGGAATAGTGCTTTGGCTATTAAAAATTAACTCTTGGTAAATTAGTGCCAGTGAAGGGCAAAAAAAAAGGGGAGCAGGAAACTAAATATAGGTCATCTGTCCTTGCAATTGGAGCACAAGCCAGTGCATCTGCCCCCTCCACTGCAGCTGTCCTGACCTGTATGGTTCTTTAGCAGGGTGGGGGTCCCCAGGAAGGGGCTGTGCCACACAGTAAGTCGTGTTTGTGTTCCTTGTTCAGGGGACTGTAGTGCAGAAATCAGTGAGTCTCCTCCTCTTCCTTACAAAGAATTATTTACAGAGTCTCTGTAGGGTGGTGGGTTTGGCTGAGTTTTTTCCCTTTTAAAGTGTAAAATAACCAGAAAAGTGGTTGGGTTTGAGAGGAAGGAGAATGAATTTGAGAATCAAGAATTAGAGATGACTGGAGATGATGTCTGGGGCTGGGAATGGGTGGTGGCAGTGCTGGTGTCAGCAGGTTGGGAGTGTCCTGGTCCCCTTGGAAGCGAGGGATCTCCAAAGGAAAGTTTCCTGACCCAGATTTGCATAGAACAAACTGCACTATCCCTGGTAGAAAAGAGCTTCAGGCTGGGGGTGGGATAGGGCTTTGGACAGCTCAGCTGTCCAAAAGAAACCCACCCTGGGGCACATGCAGATAGTTACGTGAGAGGGGACACAGGGTAAACCCAAATCAACATCCCACAATCCACCTGTGCTGGTTTATCTTCTTTTACAGAGAAGCAAGCCAAAGAACTCAGTGAGTATCATTCTCTTTCCTATGCGGGAAACTTCTCAGTTGGGCCTTTGTCTCACCTGATTTTTGCATGTGTTTTTGTTTGTGTGTGGTTTTGTTTTGCCTTTTGCGACTGGAAGAGATAGCAAATATAGAACTTGTTTCAGAAACACTATTTTCCATTGGTCTCTGTGTGGCTCTATGCTATTCCCTGTAATTATTCTATACTGATAAAGTGGTTTCACTATCATTTTTGTTTCTGTTTACTAAATTTAGTGTAGTGGTTTAAATGTTTTTCTACTGTGAGATAGGATTAGGAGAAAAAGGCAGGACAGGCCCAACTTAAAGGTTACAAATATAGTTTTATAAACACACACTAAAAGGAGAAAAAGAAAAAAAATGAAACCTTCAAAACATTCTTCCTTCCCCTAAAACTGTTCACTTTCCCACAAACAATGTAAAGAGACAAAACTCAGAACTCTAGGTCAGTACCACTTATAAAATAGTCTTTTTTTCAGTCCTTTTAGAGAGAGAAGTCTCTCCTAGTTTGTTCTGGTAACATTCCACAAGAATAAAACAGTCTGCTTGTGGCTTTTAATTCTCACAAAAGTAGCCCGTGTGGGAACTTCTGCAGTTGTGGACCTCTCGTATTATGTAGCCTTTCCTGTGACTACATATAGGCCATAGACTGATGCTTATTGGGGTGTTATTTTAAAAATGAACAGTTCAAACACAGAAGATTCTTCAACTGAGGGAACAGAGATGTCTTCTCACTCCTTCACTGGTGCAGAGGACTTCTCTCTCTCTGTTCAAACATCTCACGGGATCACAAGATCACAGGCTCTAATTCACTCAGTCTATCACAAATACTTTTGCTCACATCCACAAGTCAAAAAAAAAAAGTCATCTCCCCAATTCATATTGTCCACAATTTAAAGGAATGCTCTAGCATATTCATATTATAGTTTGCTACCACCACTCATAAGAGATTTTCAGCCTAGGACTACGGCAACTTGTCATCTCTTTCTTACTTAAGAGGTAACTTCTCTTTCACCGACCCTGGTATCTTCATACTGTCTCTTTAAATATCTCCCACTGACTTTTCCTCTCTCTCAGGGAAAGAGTTGGAGTTCTGAAAGCTTAATTTTGCCAGGAAAGGGTTAAATCTGCCCAGGCTTGCGGTGGCCATGTGATCTCTGCTGGGCTACAGCTCTGGCTGCACAGCTGCAAAGCCGTGCCGATGGGGAGGACTGGCAGACGTCTTCCCCTCCACCCCTCCATCTTATAGCGTGGGCCAGCTCAGAGCTGCTCCCTGGGGCCCAGGGGTAAGAACCCATCCCTCCGTGGGCCAGTGGCGCTGGCAGCCAGGGCCGGGGCACGGCTCGGCCGAGGCACGTCCCAGCCAGGGCTGGACCCTCCGTGCCGGCCGCCGCGGCTTCGGGCGCGCGGCCAGCCCTGCTAAGTTGCAGCCTCCCCTCTCCCCTGCCGGGAGCCGATGGGGGAGGGCCCGGAGGCACGACGGGTCCCGGGCCGACCCTCCCCCAGCAGGGGGGCAGCAGGCCCGGCCGGGGCTGCCAGGCCCCAGGGGCCACATAGCAGACCGGGACCAGCCCCGTTACCTGTTCCAATGCAGGAAGGAAGAGAGAGAACTTCCCAAGAACCTCCTGATTTAAGGCTGTGTGACCCAGAAATGTATACCTGTACTTAATTGGCCAATCCAGCCATCAATCTTAAGAGTCAGTCACTGTTATATATGATCAGAGGCCAATTCAAAATAAAATAACAGGGTTTATTAGCGAAATTTCTAACACTAAATTAAAGCCACAATAAAAACGGGACAACAATCGATCGAGAGTTGGGTGGACAGAGTGGTGGTACAAAGGTACCCTCCGAATTCTGCCACTTTGCTATGTTTCAGCCTGTGGGTTTTATACAGTTTTTTTACCTTAAGGCTAAGTCCAGTTATGCTGTGTTTCCAAAAGAGTCCTGTCTGCATGAAAAGGTTGCTAGATAGTTTCTTCTGAAATTCATCTTGGGAGGGGTGGTCTGATCGTCCAGGATCTCTACCAAGATCGGTATCGAATGTTGAAGAGCTGTGAAGTGAGGGTCCACCCTTAATGGCTGCGCCATCTTCTTGCTCTGCCTTGTTGTTACAGTTGTAAATGTGTTTAGGAACTTTGGAATCTTGGAGGCATTCTCGGGTAGCTTCTTATTAGTAGCTTAAATCCACACGAATTTATCTATTATACTTATTACAGTCCCCCACCTTTTTGTTTACTCAAATAAATTCGTGTGTGTGTTGGATTGCCCTTCCTTAGTAATTGCCTTTGAGTCGTGGCATTCTACCTTTTTTTCTGATTCACAAAATTTAGTATTGAGTGTCATAAAAGAAATAATCTCTTTTTCTTTTATCTTTGGGACAATCATAATGCTCTTGATACTTCAGGTTTTCTCTGGTGCTATGTTTAGCCATAGTTCACATCTCTTCTTGAGGGTCAGCCTCTGTGGGCTCTTGGGGGGGGGTCCCCCTGTCTCTCGGCTCAAGACTACGAGGACTTTCTACTACAACATGCCTCTGCCTTTCCTTTCGCCCACGGGGTAGCAGCCCGCGGCGGGGTAATCTATCTTCTCGGCAGCAGGCATATGTTTCTGGAGTCCTGTCAGTCCGAGCTGCAAACCTTTTTTTTTAAAGGCACTCCACCAGGACAACCTGATTGTATCGGACTAGCAAGGTACTTTGATTGTCTTTCTGCACTCGACTTTGAGCACTTCAACTTTAGCGTCTAATTGCCTTTTTGTCCCCTTTTTATATATATAATACCATTCTGGAGAATCTAACTCCAATAGACTCAAGTTAGTGGCAATTACTAAGAAATGGCTAGTCTCTTTTTGTTCTTTTTCTAAACAGTTGGTACATAATCCTTTTGGCCTACGCCCCCTTTTGCAGTGAGCAACTTAAATCAATTTACAATATACACACTTGAAGTGAACAAAGGGAAAACATTCACAATCTGTTTTTTTTAAAAAGGTATAAAGGATAGAGGGTTTGGGGTTAGGCGTCCTAGCCAGCGAGCTCTTTCTGGTCAGGACTAGTGGATAGGAACTGGGAACTGGGGGGGTTGCAGGGAGCCAGAGAGACTGCAGACGTCCTGGGCTATTCTGCGCGGTGTGGTTTGCTGCTAACGACCCACTTTTGAAATAGGAACAGGGGCAGGGACGACGAACAGGGATATGAGGTAGCAGAAAGGCAACAGTAGCTTCAAGCTTATCTGTGCTCATTCGGCAAGTTCTACTCCTTATCTTGCTCTCTGAACAATAGGAGAGAGAATCATGGAATAGAATTCACAACTTGTTTATGTTTATGAAGTAAACATACATAACATTAAAAGTTAACAGGGTAGCTAAAACTGTTAGACAATTCGGGATGGAGTGACTCTGCAGTTGCTACGGTAGTATCTGGTGGAAATGGTTTAGGCAGGGTGTGGTTGAGAAGCTGGAACGATTGCATTTGCATATGAGTATAGCTGAGAGTGGGGTGGGGGTTTCTAGGGGGGTGGGGAAAGCTGGGGACCTGGAAGGGAGAATTCTAAGGGAAAGATTTTCTCAGATCTCTCCCCCCCCCTTCTTCTCCTCGGTTTCTGTTCTCACCTCGGGGGAACTGAGAATGGGAAGAGGATGGCTCTTTGGGGGAAGGGGGGGCTAGAAGCAGGATTGGGAAAAGGGGTCAGAGAGAGACAGAGAAGGCAAGCAGGAGGACAATCTTCTGCTGGACACAAGGATGCTATGGAGGTGGCGGTGCCGGCCGCGGGAAGCAGTGGGATGGATGCGGCGCTAGACGGGGCGCACGGGTGGGGGAGGCGCAGCACGGGCGCAGAGGGCGGGCCCCCCTCTCTGCTAGCGTGCCCTGGACGGCGGCCCCGCACCCCGCGGTTTGGCTCTCGGCACGCAGCAGCGGCTGGCAGCGGCTGGCAGCGGGCTCTTCACTCTCCCTAACTTCGGTACAATAATAAATTAGTTTTTCTTGGACTTACTTTTCAAAATGGGACACTCTCTCTAGTGCTCTAAGATCTATCTCAGTGGACTTTCTGGTGGGATTTCGAAGGTACCTTTTCCTTTTCTGAGAGCATGCCTTTTCTCTGATTCTTTCTGATGTTTACTCTTTCTTTGCCCCATTTTTTAAAAAAAAAAACAAAAAACTTTACCTTTTGGTAATGGATCTCAATACTAAATTCTTTCTTAGCCTTAGCTCTGGCTAAGAGCAGGGATCTTTCTCTAAACTGTTTTGTTACAAACCGGGTTTCCGTGTATTTCGGATTACTTACCCGTCCGGCGAGCTGAACCGTGGGTCTGTTCGTCTGATGAAAAAGTCTTCGGTTTGCGTCCTGGGCTTTTACTAGCCCGTAGTAAAAGGGTTTACCGGTTCCCCAAACTCAAAGGGACGTATCCTTCCCCTTTTGCTTCCTTGTGATCGATTCCCCCAGACTCCCCGAGTCTGGGCTTTGATGAGCAAACGAGTTTTCCCCAATTCTCTTCCCCACTAGCTGAAAAAAACTTTTGCGGGAAACCTGGTACAAGAGCTTACAGATCTACCCTTGTATCGTGGCAAGGCCACGTCTCGCTCACCCACTCAATCACCCACTCAACCAAGCATTACTTACAGCTATTTTCTTGCTTGGAGATCTTTGTGCACGGAGAAAAAATTTTACGAGTGAAAAGTAGCTGCGGCTCCGAAAAGACTCCTATGTCTTTTCTTGGGTTTTCTGCTGGATCCAGGCCTTCTCCCTTTTTATTGTGGCGCTTTTATCTAATTTTTGGGTTCGTAATACAATAGGTGCGAAGGGGTTTCTTGCTTTGCCGGGCCGCCGAAAAACTGGCAGGGCGCCCCCCGTGCAAAGGGATTCCTCCGCAGCCAAATTGTATCCGAGTCACGGCACCAAATCTGTTATAAATGATCAGAGGCCAATTCAAAATAAAATAACAGGGTTTATTAGCGAAATTTCTAACACTAAATTAAAGCCACAATAAAAACGGGACAACAATCGATCGAGAGTTGGGTGGACAGAGTGGTGGTACAAAGGTACCCTCCGAATTCTGCCACACTGCTATGTTTCAGCCTGTGGGTTTTATACAGTTTTTTTACCTTAAGGCTAAGTCCAGTTATGCTGTGTTTCCAAAAGAGTCCTGTCTGCATGAAAAGGTTGCTAGATAGTTTCTTCTGAAATTCATCTTGGGAGGGGTGGTCTGATCATCCAGGATCTCTACCAAGATCGGTATCGAATGTTGAAGAGCTGTGAAGTGAGAATCCACCCTTAATGGCTGGGCCATCTTCTTGCTCTGCCTTGTTGTTACAGTTGTAAATGTGTTTAGGAACTTCGGAATCTTGGAGGCATTCTCGGGTAGCTTCTTATTAGTAGCTTAAATCCACACGAATTTATCTATTATACTTATTACAGTCACTAATTGTTTTTTACCATCTGTGCTAAACCAACACAACTGAGAAGAAAATTCCTTCAGTTTTCAAAGTACAAACTGAGCATAAATGTATGTCCAGATCAGGACCAGCAGTGTGGTTGTATTTATAGAAAACGTATTGAGCCCTTTCATGTAGTCAGACACTGAAGTTTTGAAGCAACACACCATGAGATGACTTTCACAAAGATAACAACTCAGAAAATGAGCAGCAACACTGGCATATCATTATCCTAAGCTAATCCAGTACAAGTGTGTTTGATTATCTTTCACCTGTGGGCTTGTTGGTTGGTTGGGGGTTTTTGTTTGTGTGGGTTTTGTTTGTTTGGGGTTTTTTGTTTTGTTTTGGTTTGTTTTGTTTTAAGCATGGAGGAGATATGCAGTGCCTATAGAAAAGGTAATTATAGTTTGCTTTTTCAGGGTGCTGAATAATTTTCCCTGCTTTATTCTCCCTTCCTGGCAATTCCCTACTGCAGTGTTGCTGGTGGGACCAGGGGTGGTTCTGACAACCCTCTCTTTGGCAGAGGAAGTGTAACACCCAAACTCCTTGTTCATTTGGTGTATGCCCCAGTTTCAGGCAAATCTGGAGAGTCCTGGTCCTCAGTGAATTTTGTCCTCACATTTCACATATCTGGGGTCTTCAGCCTGAAGGTCTGCTGACAATCCTCTTTCTCCTTCTCCTTTCTGTTCCTTGCACCGACATTGTGACCTTGTGCACCTTCCCCTGCCACAGTCTGCCAGCCCTTGCTCCCACCCTGCTTCTTCCTTAGGCGGCCCCAGAAAGCTCACCTGGGGTGAACTCTGCCATGATGTGTTGGTTCCATCTCACTTGCAGTGAACGTGATTCTGTGTGGTGGCTAACAGCTGGCCTGAAGGCCTCACAGTTATAAGTAATCCTAACTATAATTTTATAACTGAAACATGACTGATTGTATAATTACTTTGATTATATAATTCAACCAGTCTGGGCCATTGGGGACACAGGCAGCTATTGGCTGGTTGGCTGGGTGGCAACTAGTTCAGCCAATCAGGATTAACCATGCAGACATTCAAATCTATATAAGAATAGCATTCAATAAAAGTTGGCTATTTTCACATGACCCTCCAGATGTTCTGTCACATGCCTGTCTCCAACATCAGTGACAAGTGGTCACCACTGAAGTGATGCAACTAGCTGCCACAGGTACTGTGGGGAGACAGAGGGCAGTGGGGATTGCTGCCTGCAGTCTGTAGGGCTGCAGAGAGCAGAGCAAAAAGCTTTGGCAGTCCCAGCAGAGCAGTGGGCATAGCTGCAACCAGTGAAGTGCGGAAGGTGGTGGAGAAAGCTACATGGGTCTGGACCCCCTTTTGTGAATGCAGAAGATGCTGCCAGAAAATATGGGAATGTGGGCTTTGGTGCAGGAAGACCCAGGTTTCAAGGTATAGACTCTTTTTTTAAAAAAACTAGGGATAAAATATGATGAGGAGGCTTTTCTAGCCTTGCTAACGTGGCCTGAGAACCATGGGTTGGATATGACTGAAGGAGCTGCTCTGGATTTAAAAACATGGGAGTGGGCTGGCAGTTTTATAATTGAAGAAGCCTCTAAATGAGACCACCATTAAAGTAAGAAACACTGGAGGCTCATTCTGGATTTATTAAGGCAGTTAAAGACCAAGCGGGGCATGAGGATGGTGGAGAGGACACCACAGATACCACCCACCAAGGCAAGCACTGAGGACAGGGCACCAGGAGGGGCAGTGGGAGGCATGGACACCACACCAGGTGCACAGGGGAGGAGGATGAATGAGACAGCTACATCACACTGTGCAGCCGTGGGGAGCTGTGCTGTCGCCCTGTGCCAGATTGTCTTACCCAAGGAATGTCCTGCGGCCACATAGAGTTGTGCCACCGGCCCATGCTGGGATGTCTCATCTGAGATATGTCCTGCAGCCGCATGGAACCATGCTGCTGGCCTGTGCTGGGACTCATCGCCAGCGGACTGCATCGATTGTGCCGAAGCCGCACCTGGCCACTGTGCTGTGCCATGCTGCTGTGTCAGGCGAGTGCTCTCGGACGATGCTGGATCACACTGACATGGCAGCCGCACTGCAGCGGTGCATGGCTCCCACAGAAGCCACTGAGTGTGCCTGCTTGGCCATTCAAACTGCTTGTGCCAGAGCTACATACATCCTTCGCTATCACAGACACGCTCAGACTGCCTCTTCCGGGAGCTGACTGACTCAGCTCCAAGATCGTACCTACAACCCAGTCTCTGTTGGGCACGCCCATTTGCTATTGCAATTTGTGGGCAGACCCTGGAGACACATTATCATGAATGCCCAGATGCCAAGCAAGTGTAACGCCCAGATGTAGCAGTTGGATGGAGGATCCCCAAGTTGCAGTGCTGCAAGCATTGCTGTCGCCACTACTGGAGTTGGAGCAGCCCCTGGGATATATACCAACTAGAGATTTGAAAGAATCTCTACGGAGAGAACCAGAGCCATCACCCCTCTGCGGAACCCCGAGAGAACGCCACTGCCACTGTGCTGCCGATGGCTACACCCAACCTGACCAGCATCTGGCAACAGGTAAAGTGAGCCATGGTTGCAAGTGGGGATTTCAAGGGAGTGAACAGAATTGATGTGCTCCTATCAGGTGGTTGGGAGCCTGGAGCCAGGACACTTGAGGTATACCTAGTGCTAAGAGGCAGTGGAACTGTGCCTGATAAATATACACCCTTCCAGTGGCCAGTTCTTTCCAAACTATGACAGCCCATTGCCAAACATGGACTGGGGTCTCCTACCGTTGCTAACATGCTGTGATTTTTAACCAGTGAGGAAGTAACACCTTTTGATATCAAGCAGATGGCAAAATTGGTCTATACCCCAGTTCGATACATGTTTTTTGAATCAACATGGTGACATGGTGCAGAACAGCAGGAGCTAAGAAACCTAAAGGTCTCATCACAAGACCCACACTTCGGGGCATGAGTTCCTCAGCTCCTAGGACTACCACCACTTGGGGACCCACAACTTCAAGCCCGGTTACACCCATAAGTGCTGGCACAGGTAAAAGATTTGGGGATGCAGGCATTATTTAAGGGAGCAAACATAGCTAACCCAACCCAAAGGTATTCAAAAATCAGACAGGGTATCAAATAACTGTAGCAGTGTGTTTTCTATCTTTTTATTTATTGTTAATATTAATTTGTTCTGTAATGGTTTTTCCCAAGTTCCCCCCTGTATTTCTCCCCATTTGGTTTCCCCTGCCTTTGTTCTCCACAGCCTGTCACTCTCTGGGAAGCCTTTCCTCTCCTTCCAGAATGTTCGGAGAGACTCGGTCCCAGACTGGAGCAAGCTGGGGAACCCTCACCTCTCGTTTCCCATTCGCTGTCTGTATGATATCCTTATCTCCCTGACTGGCTTTCCCTCTTGTGTCCACCCCCTTCTCCCAACCCTGTATAAGCTGTAACCACGCCTCTGGGACAGAGGAGAGAGAGGCTCAGAGAGAAGCGTGGCTCCCCTGCGAATAGCAGGTGACAATAAAAACCATCTAGCCACAAAGTAGCCTCCTCACTTCCTACCTTTGTCAAGCCTCACCGACATCTCTCGTGCAGCTCTGACCCACCGGGGGGGTGGCAGCCGGTCCGCCTGCTGCTACCAACCGAGTCTGAAAGTATTCCTAGCCAGGGCTAGCTGGGAACAGCTGGAAGCCACTTTCCAGCCGGGCTCAGGGGATATTTTCAAATAACCATATCTACAGTTCATAGAAAGACTGCAGGATGCCATAGAAAAACAAATCATGAATATTGAGGCCAGAGACCAATTAATTTTACTATTGGCAAAGGACAATGTTAATGAAGATTGCCGAAAAATCATAGAACTCCTGCCAAATGAAAATCCATCATTAGATGAGACAATAAATGCCTGTGCCAAGGTTGTATCTGATTCCCACAACATGTCCTTATTAGCAGACTCTATTGCAACTGCTGTAAAACTGACATCCCTATGTTACAGATGTAAACAAGGCCACCTGAGAGCAAACTGTCCCTGCAAGCCCGCTCCAATGGGAACATTTCAGGGACAGAGGAATGTAAACATTAACTGTAACTGGTGTGGGAATCCCAGTCATATGGCCAGACAATGCAAATACGAAGTCCATACTAACAAATAGTAGACAGAACGACATTTTTTTCCCTCAGCAGCTGCACACTTCATTACAAGTTTTAAGTCATGAGAGGGCAAGGACTTCCCATGTTTCTTAAGCAGCTCAAGCATAAGCAGAAAACATCTCTCTACCGGGCAGACATTCCCTGACTCATGTTTCTTTTCCCCAGCTCACCTCCCAGTCTTCTGAAGGGACTGTGTTAGGCCCAATTCTGCTTCTTTCAGCAGCACTTCAGTTCTGGAGGGGAGTTGCTAGCTGCTGCACAGATTAGGCGGATCTTTACTCCTCACACAGGAGCACCAATTGCCACGCAACTGAGAAACAGGACTGCAAAGGAGGGGAGCAAAAAGTAGTCCAAGCAAGAAGTCCAAGCAAAAAGAAATCAGAGGCCCAAGCAAAAAGAAGTCAGAGTTGAAGTCATTGAAGTCTAAGCAAAACAGGGTTATGTAGTTTATTTTCCTCTCAGTTGAGTCTTATGTACTGTTGCGGCTCTAAGTAGTTAGAGCTCTAAGCAGTCACATCCTTAAGGAAGAATTTCCCACTAGATTTTACACAATCTGCCTATTGTTTGTGTTATAAAATTGCATAGTTTTATAGCCTTACAAAACTACATCGTTTCAAAAACCTTAATATCTGCATATGCTGTACTTTCCCAGTTCTTCTTATATCTGTGGTCACTTATCCCATGGTCTGTATCCCACCAAGGCCAGGATATCATTAAATTCCATTGTGCTCTCTGTTTTGTCCCCCATTTGCTTTCCTATAGTGGATCACCTCAGCTGGTGGAGCTACGTGCTATAGCTATGGCTTTTTACCATTTTCCCCATATTCCTTTAAGTATTGTGACTGACTCAGCCTACATTGCTGACATCACAGAGAGATTAGACTGAGCCCTGTTAAAAGAAATTGTCAATGCACAACTATTTGACCTACTAAAAACTTTGTGGCATGCCATCCAGGCCAAAACTTGCCCTTACTACATCCTACATATTAAAAGTCACACAAATCTACCAGGTTTTATTGCGGAAGGCAATGCTCAATCAGATTGCCTAGCTACTAGCCCTGCTTGGACAGCACCACAGCCAGATATGCTGGCACGAGGAAGAGCATCACACACCTTCTTGCATCGAGATGTTCGAGCCCTACAGCAAAAGTTCCTACTGTCAAGCACAGATGCTTGTAATATAGTTAACACCTGTGCCAACTGCCAAGGCCACACTGCACCACTGCAGATGGGGGTAAATCCTCGTGAGCTGTGTGCTTGACAAATATGGCAAACAGATGTCATACACATTCCTGAATTCAGACATCTAAAATATGTGCATGTGTCAGTTGACAGCTTTTCATCAGCCATATGGGCTTCAGTGCATACAGGGGAAAGGAGTCAGGGTACCATCACACATTGGTGATAAGCCATTGCTGCTTTAGGTATCCCCCATACCATCAAAACAGACAATCGCCCTGCATACATTTCACAAAATAAAAGACAATTCCTTCAGCTTTGAGGAGTGTCACACCACACTGGTATTCCCCACTCACCAACAGGACAAGCAATCATGGAATGCTGTCAAGGGGTTTGAGTCGCTAGCCTGATGCCAGTGCACCTATGAGAATACAGTTCATTAAAATAATGCTGTGAGACAGACTGAGAATAAAACAGAGCAGACTTCAACTTAGAAATAGAAAGAAAACTTTATTAACTTACACTATATAGGAAAGAGGAACAGGAAGAAACAAAATCAGAAGTGAAAAGAACCTCCTAAACGACTCCTCCCCCTGTTCCCCCCCTCCCATCATAAAATTCCTACCAAAACTTTCTGAGAAGACACCTGGAACCCCCAGCTTAAAATATTAAGGGAGAGGAGTCTTCCTTGTGCCCTGTAGAAACTCCCACAAGAAACACAGTCTCTTGTGGCCTGCACTCTTCACAAATGACCCACCCCATACAGAGGAAATGTGCATTTGAGAAGTCCTCCTTCCCAATGGATGGTGCTCTCACCACCACCCAGGGACCAGAAACTGCTTGTAGGGTTCTCTTTTAAGGATGCTTCTGGGATACCAGTCCCCCCCATTTCTCCCTCGGGGCAAAGGGTTTTGAGAACAGAAGCCTCTTCTGAGGGTACCACCACACCCTCTCAATCTTCTGTTCACTCACTCTGGCACTGGCATTTTCACTACACAGTGCCCAACCTTGCATCCCCCTAGACTCAGTTTCAATGAGTTACAGGAGCATTAATGCAGTTTCTATGGCCACTTGTGCTGGTTTGAAAGCAAAACCAGTGAAAGACTCTAAGTCAGAAACACAATTTAATAAGAGGAAAAGAAATAAAAGAAAGTAAAATAAAAGTAATAGTAAAAAAACCACTGACAGAGTCAGAATACAACCTGACACCCTGTTAGGGTGGTAGCGGCAGTCCAGATGAGATGATCTTGTCGAAGCAGTGATCCTGTAGAAAGGTCTGGTAGCTCTTGTCTCCTCTGGGAGTCCAGTGGATAAAAAGCTGCCTGTGCTGTCCCAGACCCTGGATTTATCCAGGTGGGAATGCTTGGCTCCTCCCCCTGGGCAGAGCATCTCCCAATGGGCTGATCTCATTCTATGAGTCATGCAGTGGGTCCTTGATGGCCCATTAAACAGAGATAACTCCCGGAGGAAGTTATCTATGAGTCATGGGCAAGGCATTGTTAGGCTTGTTAACAGAAGATAAGGAAAACACTGCCCCACCTTGGCTCCAACGGCTCATGGGGATAGAATACAAACCTTGGGCACAATTTTACATTGTAACCTAGGACACCACTATAAGGAAAGTCCAGCCAAAAGCCACTCCATCATCTCTTCTTATCTTCTGCTGGCATCACAAGTCCCAGGCTCTTTCTCCTATCACTTACAGAAGCCGCAGGTGATGAATCTTCTGATAAGGCAGTGCTGGTCTCACACTTCGGGGAGGGGGGTGGCGGGGCTCGGCACCAAAGACCCGAAGACATCCCAGGTGTAGATCTTCCACCCCTCCATTCTCAGTCAGCCTGGCGGGCTAGACAGTTCTCTTTCCCCCACCCCGGTCTGGAGGAGAGGGGCCCAGCCAAGGCCAGAGCTCACAGGCAGCTCTGCTGGCCCAGATCCAGCAACAGCGAGGCTCAGACAGCTGTGCCAGCAAGCCAGCAAACTACTGTCCAGGCTTATCCCCCACAAGGCACAGGCCGCATGGCAGGCCTTGGCCTGGGCCAGGGGAGGCCTCCCCTCCCCCTCCAGAGCCAGGAGCAGGAGGGGGACCTGCTTGCTCTGTCTGGAGGCTGGAAGAGCAAAGAGAGGGACTCCACCTCCTTCACAGCCTGAAGTGTGTGTTCACAGAGATGAAATGACCTTTCATTGGTTCACAGGGTGCCAACCTCTGAACCAGCACTCTCTCACTTCCTAAGGCGGGTCAAACCACGACAAATGTGCATATGGCAGTTTAAAACAAACACTTGATAAACTGAAGGAGGGAATGTGTGGTGAGACCCCACAGAGCAGAGCAACAAAAGCTGTTTATAAGCTGAACCACTTAACAATACTAGAAAATTCCCCAAATTCAGTAACACTAAGTCACTTTTTATCATTGCAATCATCTAGTGATACCAAATCACCTAAACCCAAGGTAATGTTAAGAGATATTATCACTAATAAATGGGAAGGTTCATGGCATCTTCTAACTTGGGGACATGGGTTTGCTTGTGTTTCCACAGACACCAGAACTTAATGGATACCTGCCAGATGTGTACTCCCTGCTCTATGTCCTGCTTGGAACCAGAAGCAACACCTTCCTGATGGCCCTCCAGCAAATGTAATGGAGCAGTGATTTAAACAACTTGTACACCCGCTATGGACAATTTATTTAAGGATTTTTATCTATTTAAGATTTTGCCCTATGAAGATTTTATATATTTAAGGATGAAAGGACCTAAGAATTTTATTTATTTAATGACGTGAATCACAAACCCCAACTAAATTGTTTCTCCTGTTAGTTGGTTTTCTCAGGGTTCTAAAGTTGAATTGTTTCCTGTTTGTAGAGTTAAGTTGTAAAATTGTAACTTTGAAGTAATGAGTCTGCTGCACGCCATTCCCAGAATTTGTACGGCTGGTAATCCTGTCTGGCAGCTCCTGGACATGAATGTTACATCTTCAATGATACATGGCTGAGAGGGGCTAGACTTGTCCAGTTGAGTGGAAGTCCTAGGTTGAATGAGTGCCCACCCTTTTATTTGTGACATCATGATTATTCCATACATTGTGCCATGTCTGTCATCCTGTCTGCAGGAGGATGACAGATACTGCTTTTGTATTTAAAAACAAAAAGGAGGAACTATGGTGGCTAACCGCTGGCCTGAAGGCCTCACAGTTATAAGTAATCCTAACTATAATTTTATAACTGAAACATAACTGATTATATAACTAATTATATAATTACCTTGACTACATAATTCAACCAGTCTGAGCCATTAAGGAGCAGGCCTAGGCCGTTGGGGACACAGGCAGCTATTGGCTGGTTGGCTGGGTGGCAACTGGTTCAGCCAATCAGGATTAACCACACAGACCTTCAAATCTATATAAGGAGAATGGCATTCAATAAAAGTTGGCTGTTGTTGCATGACCCTTGGGGTGTTCTGTCTCCAACATCAGCAACTATTCTGGATCCAGACACAGCCCAGTGGGACCTTGTTTTGTCTGGTGATGGCAAAAGTGTGAAGCAAGGTGACACACAGCAGATATCCCTGACATCCCTAAGAGATTTAACCCATGCTGCTGTGTGCTGGGCTGTGATGGCTTCACCTTCAGGGAAACATTACTGGGAGGTGAAGGTGATGGATGCAGGAGGATGGGTCATGGGGGGGGGGTCTCTACAGAAGATGTGAAAAAGAAGGATGGTATTGAATTTAAGCCAGAGAAAGGCAGCTGGGCAGTGGTGCTGTTGGCAGGGTACTTCCTAGCTCTCACCTCACCTGATTTCACTCTCCTTCCTGAGATCAGTACCCCTGAACAGATCTGGATCTGTCTGGATTATGAAGAGGGATGGGTGGCATTTTTCAGTGTTGATGAGGGTAGTTCCATCTTCACATGTCCACTGATATTGTCTGAGAGGAAAAAAAAATCACTTTTGGTTCTGTCTGGGTCTTGGGATGTCTCAAAATATGACTGATGAATGGGAGGGAGTAAGATAAGGCATTTCTAGGAGAACTTGGTAGTTCATACTCACAGAAGGATTGAGATTAGAAGGAACCTGTGGAGGTTTCTGTGGCAACCAGCTGCTCAGAGCTGGGCTAACCTGAGGGCTGCCTTTGGTGTCTTTGGTCTTGTTCAGCTGAGTTGTGCAGGGTTTCCCAGGGTGGAGATCTCATTATGTCTCTGGACCTTTGTCCTATGCTGCGTCTCTCTCAAGGGTCTGAACCAACCATTTCTCTTTGGTCAGAATTTCTCTAGTTGCAACTCATGTTGTCAACTCTCTTCCTTATTCTGTTGAACACAATTTCTACCGAAAAGTTGTTCCAGGAACAGGGATTTTTTTTGAAATGTACACAATAAAATTACTCTGGTGTCATTGGTCTGCATGTGTGTCAGCATCAAGGCTGTCTCTAAACATTTTCTCCTGCTCCTTTCAGCCTGTGCAATTTGCAGGCATTTAGAGAGAAGATAGTTCACTACATCCTGTTGGAGCCAATGAAGTCATGTCAGCAGGCCAGGTCTGTTGGGGTAAGGAGAGTGCTACAGAAAGAATAGTGGCAGCAATATCATGTGTTTGAACAAACTACACCAGCTGAACAAGAAACCGCTTCAACTAGAACATGAAGAAATCTGAAACAAAATTGTTTTTCTGCTCTACTAACTTGTGACTCCGAAAAGAATAATAGAAGACGTCAAGAAGACAGATTTATTCTAGAACTGTGATTAGTTTAAGCTTGCAGTTAAAAATAGCTTTTGGGCTAAGGATATAAAATTGGTGAGCTTCGCAATTTAACTAAATTCACTTGCACCTAGCTTGTGTCTCTCGCATTCATACATCACACAGGTCCATGGCTGTGCTTGTCCCCACACCTGCCAGCAGCACAAACCCTGGTCAAGTTCAAGTTCAAGATCAAGTTCACCTATGACCTGGTGATATCCCACACTCTGAGATGGGCAACTCTGGATTATTTTACTGTAGGGGAAGCTGCTGCCTGCCTCCAGGGGAGGAGAGCAGTGCATTCTGTCTCAGACATGCTTTCAAACCAGATCCTCCAGTCAACTGGCGTCCAGCAGCCATGGACCTTCCCAAGGGAAGGCTCCACTCAAACACAACTGGTAAGGAAGGAGACTTCAGTACAGGTGGTGAGTTGCAACAAGCGCCTAGACCTTTCTCCTGGAGAAAAGGTAAATACCTTCATGAGGTGCGCAGGTTTGATGATCTGTTATGTCAGGAACAGGAAACAGTTAAAAGGCTGTGCAGTATTAGAGAAGGTGAAATGGATGTGGATAGGTGTTTTCAAAACCATGTTCCTGCTGCAAGCACTGAGGGTGAGGCACCTCAGGGCTTGTGACCCACAAAAGCAGGAATGTGCTTCAGTCTCCACCCTCCAGCATCACACCAGACCCAGAAACTGGCACTTTAACAGCCCTAGACACCCATGAGCAAGGTCTGCAAGGAGAAGCTCTACCAGAAGCATGCAGGGGACACTGTAAAAGAAATGATGAGTGCTCACAGTGGGTGACTCTGTTAAGGGACCATGAGGCCTTCAGCAGAGAGCCATGTGAGGTAGCCTATGTTCTAGCAGCTGAGGTCTGAGATATTGTTGAGAGAGTGCCACAAACTCTCAAGAGCACAGACTACTCTCCACTGCTGCTCTTCCATGTGGCACAAATGACACACAAGCCAGAACTTGGGCAAAATCAAGAAAGATTACAAAGCCCTGGAGGTCCAAGTAGAAAATGCCCAAGTAATATTTTCCTTCATTTTACCCACAAGTGGAAAGGGGATAGCCAGGAATAGATATATAATGCAAATCAATTTCTGGCTTTGTGGCTGGTGCTGTCATGGGGGTTTGACTTTTATGATAACAGGACATTCTTTAATGACTACAACTAGTTAGAGAGGGATGGAGTCCACACGTCTAGAAGAGGTCAGGGAACCTGACAGCAGTCTGGACACCTTGGATAGCTGGGCTTTAAACTGAAGGACTTGGGGGCACTTCCACCATCACATCCAGCAATAAACCAGGACCCTCAGGGCAGTGGCAAATGTTCCTTTGTGGCCTTCCAACAGGAGAGCAGAAGGCCAACCACCTCTGGGGTGTGTATGGCTGTGGTGTATCCTCTTGGACTCCTCCTGGGAAGGTTGCCTGTTCCATTACCTCTGAATGCACACAGCATGGGGAACAGATGGGAAGGATTAGAGAGCTGTGTGTGTTCATAAGGCCATGGTCCCATTGCAGTTACAGAGATGTGGTGGGATAGTTTGCATGACTGGAATGCTGGTGTGGATGGCTACATACTAAGAAAGACAGGTCAGCAAGACAAGGTGGTGGAACTGCTCTTTACATGAGAGGGCAACTAGAATGGATTAAGCTGTGCCCAGGGATGGATGAAGACCAAGGCAAGAATTTATGGGTAAGCATTTAGGGACTGGCTATCATGGCCAACAGGACTCAAGCAGTGACTGCTCCCCTGTGCTGGGCACTGCTGAGACTTCACCTCAAATCGTGGGGTCAGTTTTGGGCTCCGCATGACAAGATGGACATTGAGGAGCTGGAGCATTCCACAGCTGGGGAAGGGTCTGGAGCACAAGTCTGATGAATCTCAAGAAACAGCTGAGGAATCTCAAGGGGCTCAACCTGGAGAAAGGAATCTTACAGAGGACCTTCTGGATTCCTCACTTTTTGCAGCACCAGGAGACCTCAGATGAGATGGTGACAAAGAGGGGAAACGTGGTGAAATGCCCCAATGCTCCTGCCAGGGGAGGCAGGACGGGGAAGATACGTGGTCACAAGAGAGTATCTCCTGATCAGAGGTTGAGCTGCTGAGGAGGTACTTCATCCTTGTACTCATGGCTTCAACAGCAGTGACTTTGGTGGGTAGGAGAACAGACCAGGGGCTTAGAAGCAAAGAATTGTTTTAATTAGGAAACACCTTTAAGATTACCAAGTCCACAAGTCCAACTGTTAACCCAGCACTGTCCAGACCACCACTAAACCATGTCCCCAAGTGGCAGATCTACACATCTTTTAAATCCCTCCAGAGATGTTGACTTAAACACTTCCCTGGGCAGTTTGTGCTAGTGCTCAATGCCTTTCAATTCTTTTGGCAAAGAAAAATTAGTGTAGGAGATGAGGCTTGCCCTGAGGATACCCCCTGCCCGATCAGAGTGTCTCTCCTGTCAGGTAACCTTGTTCTGGCTAAGGCATTTGCACTGCAGGGGATGGCAGGGAGGAGCCCAAATTACCCCTCCTAGGGTGTTTCTGGTGGCACTTTCACTCCCTGCCTGTCGGAACCCAGGACATCCCTCTGGGTGCCCTGGGTGATCCGAGACCCTAGCAAGGGTCCAGAGACAAGCCACGATAGTTCGATTAGAATAATGTTAATTTATCACCGGGTGTAGATGTAGAATTTAGGGGTCTAATGGAGGTTCAAGAAGGCAAGATGGAGGAATCTGGGCATGTCCCTGTCCTTCTGCTTCTTCTTGCCCTCCATCTTCTGCTGTGGTGGTGGCACTTTTAGATTGGATTAGAGTAGAAATACACAGTTTAATAAAGGTGATGGGTATTGGTATAATATTGTAAACATAGAACACGTAGTACGTAGTATAAGAGATAGCGACTGCCCAGGAGGCGGGCAGACAGCCTTGGGCAGCGGTGTAGGTGACACCTACGCCAGCTGGAGAGAAAATGTTTAGGTACACGATAGAATAAACAACTTTGATAAGAAACCGACGCATCCTGACTCCTTCTTCTGGCACCGGGCTTGGGAAGAAAAGAAACATCCGCAATCTCGGAAGGCTGTCAAGCCCACGAGATCCGAGACCTGCCCATGTCTCTGTTGCCTGGAGATGTCTCTGCCAGGAGCTGTTTCTGGTTCCTACGACGACTTCCTGTCAGTGTTCACAGATCCCTTTGAACATGCTGAGTGCTCAGCACTGCCCTGCAAAGACCTCCTGGCAACAGCACAGTTCTTAGGGACAGAGGTGTGTGCAGGGCCTGAGGAGCAGTGCAGCCAAATCATAATGAGTGTTGAGGTCTTGATGCCTTCTCCTAAATGCAGTCTGCCAACTCAGGGAACCAAGAGGAGAAAACACAATGCACAGTATCCTTCCCTTTCATTTAACCCCTGCTTTGATATTCTTCTTCAAAACTGCCATCAGAAATGTCCTGAGGATGATGCGGAGCTATGAACAGTCCTGGCCCATGTAGCATCCTCTCGACTGAAACAGGACTCTGCCCTTCCCAGCACAGTTCCTTCCACCCCCAGCTTCTCCCCAAAGCACTCTGGGGAGCTCACGGGGCTGGCTGAGTGCTGACCCGGGCAGGCAGCAGAGTTCCTGCCCTGGCACACAGACCCTGCTCAGAAGGACAGCCGTGGGCACCCCTGGGTACACACCTACACTCACACCCTGCCAGTCCAAGGTTCCACCTTCTCTGCCCCTCTTGGCTTCCCTGGAGATGTCCTGGGGCTCCAGGTCTGACAGTTCTGTGGGGGAGATGTGGATGGAAAAGGGATAGGCGCTCGGAAGATACCGGTTGTTACGGGAAGGACACAGTACATTCCAATCCCCGAGATAAGCTCTACTTCAAGGACACAAGCCCCCCTCTAACAGACTTACCAGTACTTTTCCATTCTCCCCTAACAAAGGAAGTGTAGTAAGACCCCTCTGACGTAGGGAAGAACCAGATAGTATTTAAACTGCATGCCTTAGATAATAAACGCTTTTAACTATCCACCAAACTGGTGTCCGTATGTTATTAGCCCGAGCACCACACAAGCATGTGGTAGCCGTGCCGTCTAACCAAAAACCAGGCCACCACGGTTGTGGCAACAAAGCAACAACATAGTGGCGCCGACAACCCGGGAAAGAACCTAGAGGGACGGGAATTCGCCTGGAAAGGAGGCGGCGGCGGTGGCGGCAGGCCCGAACCACTGCGGAGGAACAGGAGGGACGCCTCCGGAACCAGCGACCGGCATGGAAGCCCTCGCGCAGGTTGTAAATCTTATGAAAAGACAATGGGGAATACGGTGTGAGCAAAAGAATTTATATCTTGCTATTGCAAGGCTTTTGGATTTGGGTACGATTCAGCGCCCTATTGATAATTGAATTTAGAGAGGTGGGAGAGCTATACTGCCGCTTTGGCAGAGGATACAAAAGCCACCGGCAGTGGAAAAATTGTAAAAGCATGGGGAAAAGTTGAGATGGCTTTGCGAAAAGCAAGGGAGGAACAAGAGACATGGAATGCTGCGAAAACATGTTTATTTGCCGTTACGCAGCCGAAGGGAGGGAGTTATGGAACCGCGGGACCTCCGGGGGATGCCCAGTTTAACGGCGGGAACATGCGGGGAGAGGGCGCGTTACACCCTCCCCAGAGCCCATGTCCGGACCCCCCCAGACCTTAAAGGGGACCCTCAGAACTCCCCGCTGGACCCCCCGGATCCAAAAACCCCCCCAGAACCCCCCGAAAATATCGCGGTTTTCCTGCCCCTACCTCCCCGCCGCTTTTGTCCGCGGGACCTGGGCACGCCTGATGGCGGCGACCCGCCGCGTCCAGAGGCGCCTCCGCGGCGCGTGCGGGGCACCAGCCCCCCTCCGGAGCCCGCGGAGGGGACCGCGACTTCTCCAACCGCCGAACTGGTGTGGCGGGAGGGGGAACAAGCACGATCCGTTTGGGAAGAACTTGCGTGGGAAGCGAGAGAGGCAGAAAGGGACGCCAGCGCCGCAGCGGAGGGGGGAGCCCCCCCGCCCTACCCCGAACATGGCGACCGCGGTCTGGAGAGGGGGCGGAGCGCCTGGCTGCATGGCGCTGAAAACCCGGAAGTGCGAAACCCCGCGGGCGCGCACGCGCGGGAGGGAAGCCCAGATGCACTGGTTTGCACCGCGCACGCGCGGGAGAGTGAGGGGGGGCGCGCACGCGACCGGAAACCGCTCCCAATGTCATCTTACAAAGGAAAAACCCCTCCTTGGGGGGGGCAGGGCGAGCCCAGGGGGTGGGAATGGGACTGCCCCCAAGAGGCGTGCCGGCGCCACCCCCAGGAAGGGGGGAGGGGCCGGACACGGGAGGCGGAACGGGGCCGAACCCAAGGGAAAGACCGAAGCCACCCCCGAAAGGCGGGACGGGGGCGGAGCCCAACAAAAAGGCATAGCAAGCCGGAAGTGTACCAGCAGTCTGCTCCCGACTCTGAGTGGGACCACAGCTCGGCAGCCAGCCCCACTGAGAGTTCTGAGTCTGACACGGATTCAGAAACAGAGACAACAGAATTTATGAGTTTTCTACCGAAACCGAGCAAAGCTTTTAACAATGTAGGGGAACAAACACAATATAAACTTACCGATTGGGACAAAATAAAGATAGCATGCGCTGAGTGGAAGCCAGCTGCAGCTATTCATGCATTTCCTGTACGAGTTACCGGGGCAAGGCAGAATTTAAGGCGGACCTACACCCCTCTGAACACGAAAGAGATACAAGCTGTGGTGAAGGCAATTCAAGAAAAGGGAATTGGCTCAGCCGTTGTGTCCGCACTGGTGGATGGTCTTTTTAGTAATGATGATATGCTGCCTTTCGATATTTCACAGGTAACTCGTATGTTTTTTGATGGAGCAGGGCTGATTGTATTCCAGCAAGAGTGGTCAGACCAATGCACAGCTGCTCTAGCCCAAGCCTCAGGGCAGGGACAGCCTCTTCATGGCTCTACCCTGTCCAGGCTGCTAGGCAAGCATGACGATGTGGCCACACCCCAGGACCAGACAGTACGCCTCTCAGTGGAGGAAGTCAGAGCCACAACCAGGGCAGCCAGGGAAGCCATCAGAGCGGCTTCTAGGGTAGTGGACAAGTCTACACCATGGTCCACTATTAAGCAGGGGGAGAGTGAAGGTTTCACACATTTTGTGGACCGTTTGCAAGCTGCAGTCGACTCATCTACTCTGCCTGAGGCTGCAAGGGGAACTGTGGTGACAGACTGTCTGAAACAACAGTGTAATACTGTCACCAAGGACATCCTGCGCTCTCTGCCAGCAGGAGCAAGCTTGGCCGACATGATCAAACATGTGGTAAGGGAGGAACAGCTAATCCCCATGCAGGCAACAATTCATACTATAACCAATGCAATAGCATGCATGAAGTGTGGCCAAGCAGGTCATCTGGCAGCAAGCTGTCCTCAGCCAGCACAGCAGCCCGTGGCAGCACCCCCGACCCAACAGCGCCAGAGACCGACCTGCTGGAGCTGTGGGAAAAAGGGTCACGTTGCCAGGGAATGCAGATCCAAGCCCCGGGGAAACGGAAGGGGGAGGGGGCGCGCGGGCCACATTCAGCCTCCTCCCACTGCGAGATGGCCCATCTTTCCCAACACCCACTGGGGTGGGGGACCTTCATACCCCATATATATACAGGAACCAGTCAGAATCACATCCCCACAAACCATTCAGTGGCAGAGCGGTGCAGCACCACCAGTGGCAATTACGCACCCTCCACCGCCACAAACTGCGCCAGCGTCACAGGGCCAGCAGGGGGCGTCCCAGAGCGGAATCCCTGGGTGGCCCTGGTCATGAAAGTCGGGAAAGAGCCCTTGAGGGTGTGGGGGACATGTCAGCTCTATGGCAGTCGGGACCCTCACGTTTTAGGGCTTCAGTTTTTGGCAGACACAGGATCAGACTGCACGATTATTCCTCAATCACATTGGCCCAGACACTGGCAAATTAAAGAAGTCCCTCCTGTGAACGGGGTGGGGGGACAATCCAGGGCTTGGAAAAGCACCCAATTGGTGGCTATAACACTTCACACAAAAAAGGGACCAGAACAAACAGTTGCAATTTACCCCTACGTTTTGCAAGACTCTCCACCCTTGATAGGAAGGGATGTCCTAGCTATGCTTGGAGTCAGAATCACAAATTTATAATGAGGGCCACTGCTGCACACCCTTTGCTGCCGATCAAATTGACTTGGAAATCATCAGACCCTGTTTGGGTCGAGCAGTGGCCCCTCTCAGAGCCTCGAGTAGCAGCATTATTGGAACTGGTTGAACGGGAACTGCAAAAGGGTCACATAGAACCCTCCACAAGCCCATGGAATACCCCTGTGTTTGTAATTCCCAAAAGGTCTGGAGAGGGCTATCGCCTAGTCCACGACCTGAGAGAAGTGAACAAAACAATCCTATCCATAGGTCCAGTTCAGACACTGTTACCTATGAACTCAGCCATCCCTGAAGGACAGCCATGTGCAGTATTGGACATTAAAGACTGTTTCTTTTCAATACCCTTGCATCCTGAGGACAGGGAACGATTTGCCTTTTCCGTGGTTTTCCCAAATGGCAAGCGACCCAGCCTGCGTTTCCAGTGGAAAGTTCTACCGCAAGGTATGGTTGACAGCCCAACAATTTGCCAGATCACCGTGGACAAAGCGCTGACGCCAGTCCAACACTCCTATCCCACTGCAACCATCATACAGTACATGGACGACATCCTGGTCTCAGCACCATCAGCGAGCCAAGTGGATCATCTGGTATCCATGATCACAGAGATCCTCCAGGCCAACGGCTTCGAGATTGCGAGCACGAAGATCAAGAGAGGACCCTGCATCACCTTCCTGGGAGTGGGGATCACAAACTCCTACGTGACACCTCCCAAGGTGAAAGTCCACCGAGACATCAAGACGCTCCATGACGTGCAACGCCTGGTAGGATCATTGCAGTGGCTTTGCAACATCGTCCTGATTCCTCCTGAGGTCATGGACTCCTTGTATGACCTCCTGAAAGGAAAGCACCCCTGGGAACCCAAGGAGCTGACACCGCAAGCAGCGAGCTCCCTCGACTTCATCGAACAGCAGATGTCCGCTGGCACACTTGCCAGATGGAACCCAGCGATGCCCCTGGACTTATACATACACTTCACACCAAAAGGGGGAGTGGGAGCACTGGCCCAAGGACCTTCTGAAAAGGCTCGACCGATTCAATGGGTGGTCCTTGGAAGACCGGCTCGTGCATTTTCCCCAGCAATAGAATGCATCTCAAACCTCATCATGAAAGGCAGGAAGCTCGCCTTGAAACACCTAGGGACTGAGCCAACAAGAATCCACCTTCCCTTCCGCAAGCAACCAACTACAGAGTCAACCACAATTTCAGAGCACCTAGCCCTTGCTCTCATCGGATTCGGAGGAGAAATCTTCTACTCCACCAGACCACCTTGGACTCAGCTGCTGACCATAGTCGACATAGACACGCCGCCAAAGGTCATGGACAGACCACAGCCAGGACCAACAGTTTTCACGGACGCTTCCTCCACGACTTCTACCGCGACAGCAGTGTGGCAGGCAGAAGAGCAATGGCATTGCGTCAAAGCATGTGACCCAACACTGTCAGTGCAGCAACTGGAAGCAACAGCAGTAGTCTTGGCGTGTGGACTCTTCCAAGACGAGCACCTGAACATCGTAACAGACTCAATATTTGTGGCAAAGCTCTGCCTAGCAATGGCAGGACCAGGTGTGTCAACATCAACAGCAGCCCTGATGCTAGAAGAAGCACTCTCCTCACGAAAGGGCACAGTATCCGTCATTCACATCAACAGCCACAACCCAGTCAAAGGTTACTTCCAGATCGGCAATGACAAGGCGGACGCTGCAGCGAAAGGCGTCTGGACGTTGCAGGAAGCCCGTCAATTGCACGAATCCCTCCACATCGGACCCAAAGCACTGGCGAAGAGATGCGGAATCACCACAGCGGATGCCAAACATGTAGTGGCCACCTGTCCTCACTGCCAGAAGTCACCCCTGTGGACCAGTGGGGTCAACCCAAGAGGTCTCAAGCCCTCAGAAATCTGGCAGTCAGATTTCACCTTGTGTCAACTGCTGAAGCCTCGAGCATGGCTTGCAGTAACAGTGGACACATTCAGTGGAATGATCGTAGCCACACAGCATCACAAAGCTAACTCTAAAGCCACAATTCAGCACTGGCTGACAGCCATGGCGTGGCTTGGTATCCCCAAGCAGATCAAAACAGACAATGGTTCCAATTTCATTTCTAAACCAGTGCAGGAATTCGCCTCCAAATGGGGGATCACATTAGTACAAGGCATTCCATATAACAGTACCGGGCAAGCTATAGTTGAGCGGGCAAACCAAACCCTGAAAACCAAGATAGAGGTGTTGGCAAAAGCAGAAGGCTTTACCAACTCCATCCCCTCAGGAGAGCAGACACGTATATTGGCAACCGCTCTGATAGCATTGAATCAATTCCCTAGAGGAAATGAAGCAAACAGTCCCATTCAAAAACACTGGGCCTCCAGAGCACTAGAGGAGGGCCCACAGGTTGTAATTAAAAATGAGCTGGGTGAGTGGGAACGGGGCTGGAGATTGATGCTTGCAGGGCGAGGGTATGCAGCTGTCAGAAAGGATGGGAAAATCAGGTGGTGTCCTCTCAAATCAATTAAACCAGATCTTCACAATGAGCAGGATGAGACTAATGAGAACTGTGAGTTTCTGTTTACAGGACATGCTGGTGGGGCAACCATGTAATGCATACATGCCCCTCCCAGAGGAACGAGACACACCACCAAACCGCCAGACAGCAGCAGAGAAACCCACACGGGTGAGACCCAAGCATCAATGACATGTCTGTGTGATTTTGTTGTCGGGGCTTGTTGCCAGAGGACAAGCCAGCCCAGATTACTACCCACATCAGCCGTTCAGGTGGGTCATGAGACACCTTACCAGCGATAAGGTGCTCAGAGACATCATCACACCAAACACTCCATCCTTCGTGCTTCGTATTACCGATCTATTTCCAGGACGACCAAAGATAAACCCCTACTCTCCATACTCATCACACATGTATCTATCCTACTGGTGCCCAGCTTCAAACCCAGGGAAAGGTTAGTGTAATTACCCTGGGTGGGGATACTGTGGGTATTGGGGCTGTGAAACCATAGTCACAGATGCCAGGCCATCAGGGCCTGGGTGGGACCCACCAGAGCCCGACCAGTTCCTGCAGTTCACCTGGGCACCCGCAGGTTGCAAAACACCTCTTTTTGTACATGGAAACCCCCATCGAAACAGTTATAAAATCCCTAGATTCAGAAAATGTATATACTATAACATGACGGTCTTGCAGCCCAATCATCCTGGTTGGACAGTGGGTAAAGCATGGACAGTAGTCCTGCAAGGGTCAAAAGAGTGGGTGAATGTGCGAATTACCAGGTTCCAGCCATCAGCACCCCGAGCGGTTGGACCCAACAAGGTGATTAAAAGCACACAAACAGAGAGAAACATGACTTACCCCAAAGCCTTACCCGTGAGCGTCACCGAAGCCCCAACCAGCGATGAGAAAGCTTTCCAGATAGGCCGATCAGCCAAGTCAGACCCAGACCCAATCCTTCGTATGTTAGATGCTACCTTTCTATCCCTGAATGAATCTAACCCTAACCTAACCAATTCCTGTTGGCTTTGTTATGATGTCCAACCCCCTTTCTATGAAGGAGTTGCTGTAAACACCTCATTCACTTACTCCACAGCTGATGCACCTCATCAGTGCAGATGGGACACACCCCGCAGAGGTATTACCCTGAGTCAAGTCTCAGGTCGGGGCAGATGTTTTGGTAATGCAGCCCTAGCTAAGCGAAAAGGGAATGTTTGCACCAAAGTTGTAAAGCCCAACAGAAAAAACAATAAGTGGGTAGTCCCAGCTGCATCAGCAATGTGGGTTTGTCAGAGATCTGGAGTAAGTCCTTGTGTATTTCTTCCCAAGTTCAATGACTCTAACGACTTCTGTGTCCAAGTTCTGATTGTTCCTAGGGTCCTGTACCACTCAGACGAAGAGGTGTACAACCTTTTCGAAGAACCCAGCAGGCTTCACAAAAGAGAGATAATAACAGGTATAACCATCGCAATGCTGCTCGGCCTGGGAGCAGCTGGAACGGCAACAGGTGTTTCGGCCCTAGCAACACAGCATCAAGGACTGTCTCAGCTGCAAATGACCATAGATGAGGACTTGCAGAGGATTGAGAAATCTATTTCCTACCTAGAGAAGTCAGTCTCTTCGCTCTCGGAAGTGGTCCTGCAGAACAGGCGAGGACTAGACCTCCTGTTCATGCAGCAAGGAGGCCTGTGTGCAGCCCTGAAAGAAGAATGCTGTTTTTACGCAGATCACACCGGGGTCGTCAGAGACTCCATGGCAGAACTCCGAAACAGACTGGCTCAGAGACAGAAAGATAGAGAAGCCCAGCAAGGCTGGTTCGAATCCTGGTTTAACCAATCCCCATGGTTAACCACTTTGATTTCCACTTCAGTAGGCCCATTGGCAATGCTACTTTTAACTGCTATCTTCGGACCATGCCTGCTGAACAAGATAGTCTCATTTGTTAGAGCTCGCCTAGAACAGACTAACATTCTGTTCATAGGCCAACATGAAATGCTGTGAATTAATCCGGGAACATTGCCAGTCACAAGCTTTTCCAAACTTGCCTGGCAAAAACTTACTCATGTTTCCAAACTCCTTCTTCCTTTTGTTAAATACTAACCTTCTACCTCATTTAGTGCCTATATATATATATGTATGACTACCTCTTCTTTTGTGAAAGGAGGGGGGAGATGTGGGGGAGATGTGGATGGAAAAGGGATAGGCGCTTGGAAGATACCGGTTGTTACGGGAAGGACACAGTACATTCCAATCCCCGAGATAAGCTCTACTTCAAGGACACAAGCCCCCCTCTAACAGACTTACCAGTACTTTTCCATTCTCCCCCTAACAAAGGAAGTGTAGTAAGACCCCTCTGACGTAGGGAAGAACCAGATAGTATTTAAACTGCATGCCTTAGATAATAAACGCTTTTAACTATCCACCAAACTGGTGTCCGTATGTTATTAGCCCGAGCACCACACAAGCATGTGGTAGCCGTGCCGTCTAACCAAAAACCAGGCCACCACGGTTGTGGCAACAAAGCAACAACACAGTTCCTGAAGGGCAGCAGAGTCACTCCCAAGAAATCATCTTTTAGCTGACTGAAATAATCACCAACCATCCCTCTCTAAAGGGAGGTGAGAGACTGATTCTGAAAGCAGGTTTGTCCTACCAGAGATAGATGTCTGCAAAAGGTGTAAATATTTCCCTCTGGTCTCTAGTATTCTTGGCCCATAACAAAACAAGGACACACAGGCAGGGACAGGGACTCAGCTGAAGCAGTTCAGGCATCTCAACCCCAGCTGGAAGCCCTGGGGATGAAGCAGGATTCCGTTTCCCCTATGCAACCCAGAGACCAACAGTGTTGATGAATGTCAAGTCTAGCCACAACTTCCAGCCACTCCAGCCCAGGACCTCTCCTGCTGTGCTGCTGTAGTTCAGCCTTGTCCCAGGCTGTCACAGCTAGTCTGTAGCTAAGACAAAATAAATCTGGTCATGGTAAGTCCAGTTTGGCTGACCTGGCTTGTTCTAGAAGCCCCTAGGTGAATGGGAGAGCTCATGCAGAGAGACCTCAGCCAATCAGTGAGTCCAGAGAGCAGACATATCACTGGTCAAAGAGCTGGGCAGGGCTAAGACTCAGACCAGTGTCTTAGCTGGGAGCTAGAGTGTCTAGAGCTGAGAGTTTTGGACTTCCTATATAAGGGAGTTCCAAACAAGAGAACAAGCTGTTTGTCTCATGATCAAAAGGACACGAGTCATGATTTCTGTCTCCCTATCCACAACCCCATTGTGTTACATTGGGCTGGCAGAGAGAGGAGGTCACAAGTGTAGGCACATATGTGACACTCTATAGTCACAAGCACATGCATCTAGGGATTCCCTGGGTACTGACACAATGTGCTCTCTGGCCCTGGTACACCTGCACAGAATGCATCTTGTCCTTTCCATTCACATATATACAGGACAGGGAGGTGACACAGACAGATCATTAAGAAAACATTTAACAGGAAGATATAAGACTGGACATGCATCCTGCATCCTCTAATCATTAGTCTCTGGAGAGATCATCATTTGGTCTCCATCAGATGTGGTGCCATCAGGAAGTCCATCACTGCAACTCCTTTAACAAGACTGGACAGAACAAATCCTCTTGTGTCATCATGCAGTTCTCCCACATACCAACTTTATCTGTGTCTCTAAAGATGTAAACATATTGTCCAGAAATGAGAGTGTTATAAATGATCAAAAGCTAATTCCAAAATAACAGGGTTTATTAGCAAAATTTCTAACACTGAACTTCAAGCCACAATAAAAACAGGACAACACTCGATCGAGAGTCAGGTGGACAGGGTCGTGGTAAAAAGGTACCCTCCCAGCTCTGCCACACCAGCCAGGTTTCAGCCTGTGGATTTTATACAATTTTTTTACCTTAAAGCTAAGTCTATTGAAAATTCAGGTATGCATGTGTTTCTCAATTTTTCTAAAAAGTGTCTTGTCTTGCATGAAAAGATTACTTGATAGTTCTTCTCGGAATTCATCTTGGGAGGGGTGATCTGACTATCTGGACCTCCACCAAGATGAGTATCAGATGTTTGAGGGGCTGTGAAGTGGGGGGTGAATGGGCCATCTTCCAGCTTGGCCTGGTCGTTTCAGTTGCAAATGTGTTTGCTTGCTTCATGGAATTCTGAAATCTTGGAGATGCCGTTGGGTAGCTTCTTATTAGTAAACCAAACCTATAATACAATATTATATACACGAATTTATCTATTACATCTATTACGGTCCCCCACCTTTTATTTACTCAAATAAATTTGTGTGTATCTTGGACTGCTTTTCTTTAGTAATTGCTTTTGGGTTATGGCATACTACTTCTTTGTCTGATTTACAAATTTTGTATTGAGTGTCATAAAAGATTCTACCCTTTCCCCTTATCTTTAGGACAATCATAATGCGTTTGATACTTCAGATTTTTTTTCTGGTGCCATGTCTAGTCATGGTTCACATCTCTTCTTGAGGATCAGCTTCTGCAGGCTCTTGGAGGGGAATCTCCTTGTCTCTCTCAGGACTCGGCTCAGGACTACGAGGACTTTCTACTACAACATGCCTCTACCTTTCTCTTCACTTACGGGGTAGCAGCTTGCGGCGGGGTAATCTATCTTCTCGGCAGCAGGCATATGTTTCTGGGGCCTTGTCAGTCTGAGCTGCAAACTTTCTTTTAAAGGCACTCTACTGGGACACTTTGATCGTATCTGACCAGCAAGTTACTTTGATTGTCTTTCTGCACTCGACTTTGAGTACTTCAGCTTCAGTATCTAATTGTCTTTTTGTCTTCTTTTTATATACATGATACTGTTCTGGAGAATCTAACTCTAGTAGACTTGAGTTAGTGGCAATTACTAGGAAACGGCTAGTCTCTTTTTGTTCTTCTTCTAAACAGTTGGTACATAATCTTTTTGGTCTACGCTCCCTTTTGCAGTGAACAACTTAAATCAATTTACAATACACACACTTGAAGTGAACAAAGGGAAAACATTCACAGTCTGGTCTTTTGCAACTTATCTGATCCCCCCTGTTCATCGGTGTCGTTGTAATCTGACTTTCAGATCTCTAGGGAATGAGGACACTCTCCATTTTTGAGTAGTGTATTGTGGCTCTACTTTCTTCACTCTCGAAGCGTGGGTCCACCCTTTTTCTGCCGTCCTAATTGCTGTATCTTTCAAAAAGGGGCATTCTTCCCAGTGCTCTAAGATCAATCCCAGTGGACTGTCTCGTGGGATTTGAAGAGTACTCTTTTTCTTTCTAAGAGCACATTTTTTCTTTTTAGATTCTTTCTGATGTTTACTCTTCCCTTGCCCCATTTTTAACACAAAAAAAACTTCCTTAACTTTCGGTGATGGATTGCAATGCTAAATTTCTTCTTAGCTTTTGCTAAGAGCAGGGATCCTCTCCCAGACTATTTTAATCACAAACCGGGTCCCGAATGTTCAGTTTACTTACCCGTCCGGCGAGCTGAACCGGGGGTCTGTTCGTCTGATGAAAGAATCTTCGGTTTGCGTCCTGGGCTTTTACCAGCCTGTAGCAAAAAGGGTTTGAGTTTACCAGTTTCCCGAACTCGGATGGAACGTACCCTTCCCCTTTTTGCTTCCTGTGATCGATCCCCCAGACTTCCCTAAGTCTGGGTTTTGATGAGTGAACGAGATTTCTCGATTCACTTCCCCGTCAGCCGACCAAACCCCTTGCAGGAAATTTGAACTGCGGCTTTCAGGTCTACTCTCGTGTCGCGGCCAGGCCACGTCTCATTCACCCACTCAATCACACCCACTCAACCAGGCAATTTTCTTGCTTGGAGATCTTCGTGCACGGAGAATTTTTTTATGAGTGAAAAATTGTTGCTGCGGCTCTGAAAAGACCTTCCCCCGTCTTTTCCTGAGTTCTCTGCTATTCCTTGGATCCAGGACTTTTCCTTTTTTATTGTGGCGTTTTATGTAATTTTTGGTTTGTGATACAATAGGTGCGAAGGAGCTTCTTACTTTGCCGGGCTGCCGAAAAATCGGCAGGGCGCCCGCCCGTGCAAAGGGATTCGCTCGCACTTGAATTGTATCCGAGTCACGGCACCAATCTGTTATAAATTATCAAAAGCCAATTCCAAAATAACAGGGTTTATTAGCAAAATTTCCAACACTGAACTTAAAGCCACAATAAAAACAGGACAACTCTCGATCGAGAGTCAGGTGGACAGGGTCGTGGTAAAAAGGTACCCTCCCAGCTCTGCCACACCAGCCAGGTTTCAGCCTGTGGATTTTATACAATTTTTTTACCTTAAAGCTAAGTCTATTGAAAATTCAGGTATGCATGTGTTTCTCAATTTTTCTAAAAAGTGTCTTGTCTTGCATGAAAAGATTACTTGATAGTTCTTCTCGGAATTCATCTTGGGAGGGGTGATCTGACTATCTGGACCTCCACCAAGATGAGTATCAGATGTTTGAGGGGCTGTGAAGTGGGGGGTGAATGGGCCATCTTCCAGCTTGGCCTGGTCGTTTCAGTTGCAAATGTGTTTGCTTGCTTCATGGAATTCTGAAATCTTGGAGATGCCGTTGGGTAGCTTCTTATTAGTAAACCAAACCCATAATACAATATTATATACACGAATTTATCTATTACATCTATTACAAGAGGAAGCTCTAGTTCAGGCCACTCATTGGACCATCAAAAAGATCATAGCTGTATTGAGTTATGAATGCTCCAAGCTCTGCCAGTTGTTTTCTCATAGCCTCCAGGAGAATATTCCTTGTCTGCTGCCAGGTTAGCCTGCTGCAGCCTGGAAATTACAGAGCTGGATATTTCTCTTTCTAGCCATTCCAGTTCCTGAAACAGCTGCTGACTGCTTTTATTTAGCTTCTCATTCTGATTATTCAATTCAATCAGCTGGGCTTGAATCAGTTGCAGGGTTGCAGTGGAACAGCAGTGCTCATCTTGGGTCTGGGACCTCTTTTCCTCCAACTCAACCTGTAGTGCTTCCAGGTCCCACCTCCCCACCTTCTTCTGCCCAGGGCTTGCTCCAGGCCCCAGCAGGGCAAAGGGCAACTGTGTGCAAGAGGCCCCCGGCCCCCAACACACCACATTGTGGTGTCAGCCACCAAGCTGCTGCCAAGGCCACCACTGATTGTGTTCCCTGGCTCTGTGAGGGGTGCAGATCCCTGATCCCACTGCAGCCACTGCCACCCTTCCCCAGTGTGAACTTTGGGCTGTGGTGGGAGAATGTGGCCTTCTAGGCATGTTGTGTCCATAAGCTCTTAATGGAAGGGTGGGGCAGTATGGTCTGAGATGGAATGTTCTGGCATTTAACTTATAATGGAAGGGTCTTAGATGGTTTGTTGTGGCCCCTCTGCTCACCAGAGGGGTACAGCATTTGACATAAGATAATGTAAAAGAGAGATTGCTTCCAACACATGCTCAAGACACCTCAACCATCAGACCTCTTCTATGTATGCTTGTTGGGGTTAGATTTGTTTCTTTTTTACTTACAGAATTTTTTCCCATAAGTTGCTAGGAGACTAACTGCTGGGTATTTGTGGGTGCTTGACCAAAACGAAGAGGTGGCCAAAAGTCAAGAGAGGATTGTAGCATTGGGGCTACGCTTCTTTTGTCTCAGAGAGTTCCCCTTGGATGGGGAAGATAATGTGAGTTTTGGGGGCAGGTAAAGGATGGGGCTTTGGGCAGCTACACCCTTTCTTGCATCGGAGGGAGACGGCAAGGCTGTTGCTTGCTGTGGGAGGAGTTCACTGTCACCACCAAGTCCAGTCCTGGGAAATCTACCACCATCTACTTGTGTGTCCAGGAATACTGAGCTCACGTCCTCTTGCCCTGCCGTTGCTGCTGCCATTTCTTCAGCACTGCTCTGAGGAATTTTTTTGCTACACTGTATCCCCCACACACCACACCACACCACCCCACCCCCCCCACCCCCCCACCCCCCCCCGCCTACCCTGCTGAGACATCCCGCCATTCCAGCTACCACTGTGGAGCTTCTCCACATATATCTCACCCACCAGCCCAGGATTTTCCACCATTCCACCTTGGTGCTCTCAGAGTCCAGCAGGGGCACTGAGATCAGACTGCCCTGGGCTTTGTGAAGTGAAGCCCTTCGAGGTTCCTGGTTCTGTTTTGTTGTTAATGCTGTAGTTGTTGCTCTGTTTGCCTTGTTATACATACTAGTAAAGAACTGTTATTCCTATCCCTATATCTTTGCCTGAGAGCCCCCTTAATTTTTGAAATGATAATAATTCAGAGGGAGGGGGTTTGAATTCTCCATTCCAAGGGAGGCCCTGCCCTTCCTAGCAGACACCTGTCTTTTCCAAACCAAGACACTGCAGGAAGAAATCAGACCCAAGTGGATGAAAGCATAAAATTTGCAACAAAATTGTGCAAACTCAGCTCATGAGTTTTGAGCTCATACCTTTAAGGGGGTAGCAAATAACTTCACCGGTGCTATCTTTGATACAGGCCACTGGCCTTCTTGGCCATCTGGGCAGACACCAGTTCATGTTCAGTTGCTGTCAGCCAGCATCCTCAGGTCCAGAGAAAGCGTTAAGTACTTCAGCCTCTTCCTCATCCTTTGTGGCAGTTTTTTCTCACCACATCCAATAAGGGATGGAGATTCTCCTTGGCCCTCCTGGTGCTGATTGTTGCAGCAGCCCTCTTGTTAGAGGGTAGAAATGAGCCAAGACACAGACTTCTTGTTTATCGCAGCATAAAAAGGGTCCCGGTTTATTCCTCTTAACTGCTTAGCCATCCTGACTCAAACTATTCACTGACTCTGGCTGTAGCAAGCTCCTACTGCAGGTTTCCTTTGCAGCCTCTGACTGCTGGTTTCCTGTGTCATGGGTTTCAGTCACTGACTCAATGCCAGTGCACCCATGAGAATATAGTTCCTTAAAATGATGCTGTGAGTGGGACCGGGAATAGAGCAGAGCAGGCTCCAACTTAGAAAAGGAAAGAAAACTTTTTAAACTTACACTGTATGGAAAAAAAAGGGAAAAGAAAAAAACCCAAAATCTAGAGTGAAAAAACCTTCTAAACCACTCCTCTTCCCCCCACCATAATTCCTACCAAAACTTTCTGAGACAAAACCTGGAACTCCCAGGTAATTTAGAAATTCTAAAACAATCATTTTTTAGTTTAAGGGAGAGGAGTCTTCCTTTTGCCCTATAGAAACCCCCACAAGAAACACAGTCTCTTGTGGCCTACACTCTTCACAAATGGCCCACCCCACACAGAGGATATGTGCATTTGAGAAGCTCTCCTTCCACAGACAGTGCGCTCACCAGCACCCATGGATCAGAAACTGCTTGTAGGGTTCCCTTTTTAAGGATGCCTCCAGGACACAAGTCTCCCCCATTTCTCCCTCGGGGCAAAGGGTTTTAAGAACAGAGGCCTTCTCTGAGGGCACCACCACACCCTCTTAATCCTCCTCTCTTCACTCACTCTGGCACTGGCATCTCTACTACAGTGTCCACCTTGCATCTCCCTAACACAGTTTCTGTAAGTTACAGGAGCATTAATTCAGTCTCTATGGCCACTACAAGGGAAGTCCGGCTAAAAGGCCACTCCATCAATCTCTTCTTTTATCTTCTGGCATCACAAGTCCCAGGCTGTCTCTCCCATCACTTCTGGAAGCCGCAGCTGATGAAAAGTTCTTGATATCCGGTTTAAAGCGGCAGTGGTCGAACTCTCCGGGGGTCGGGGGGGCTCAGAACCCAGGATGTCCCAGTGATAGATCTTCCACCCCTCCATTCTCAGTCGGCCTGGCGAGCTACACAATTCTATTCCCTCCCTTCTCCGGTCTGAGGGAGGGGCTCAGCCAAGGCTAAAGCTGACAGGCAGCTGTGCTGGCCCAGATCCAACAGTAGCGAAGCTCAAACAGCTGTGCCAGCAAGCTGGCAAGTGCTATCCAGGCTCACCCCAACCCAGGCCACATGGCGGGCCCTGGCCTTGGCCAGGGGAGGCCTCCCCTCCCCCTCCACAGCCAGGAGGAAGAGGGGAGCCTGAGGAGCCTGTTCACTCCCTGAAGGCCAAAAGGCAAAGAGGACCACCCCTCCCACTTCTGGTCCTGAAATGTGTGTTCACAGACATGACATGACCTTTCATTGGTTTAACAAGGTGCCAATCTCAGAGCCAGCTCTCTCTCACTTCCTAGGGCAGGTCAAACCATGACATCCTGCTGAACTATGACTGCAGGTATTAGTCTGCAGATTCTGAATGCAGGCTTTTACCTGGCTAGACTATGACTGCATTTCCAACAATAGGCTCTAACTGCAGACTCAGACTGACCTCACAGCAGTGATTCTCTCTCCCCAGGATGATGCCTTCTCCTCCTCATCATCGTCATCCTCATCATCATCAGGGGCAAGGCTGAATTGGGTAATTAACACAGCTGTTACATATCAGGGGCAAGGTCACCTGTATTCCCTTCTCCTACAGCTGATGTATCTATAGAAACACAGAAAACTGTCCACATATCTCTTACAGCAGTGGGCAGATTAATTTTTAGCTGGGCTTTGGCCCTTCTAACTTTCTTCCTGCATGACCTCCCAGCATTCTCATAGTCTTCCTGAGTTCCCTCCCTCTTTTTCCAGAGGTGATAAATTCTCTTTTCCTCCCTGAGTTTCAGCCAAATTTCTCTGTTCAACCAGACCAGTCTCTTCCTCACCAGCTCGTTTTCCAGCACATGGGGACAGCCTGTTCTGCCTCAATCATTTTCATCTCTAACAATGCCCAGCCTTCCAGGACTCCTTTGTCCTTCAGAGTTGATTTCACAAGGGATTCTCAATCAGTTTCTTAAACAGACCAAAGTCTGTGGTGCTCCGTGGGCCATCCACAGAAAACAATTCACCCCCTTGGAGAGTACACAGTCTGTAGGCTGCTTCAGTTCATAGTGACTCCTCTTTGGGAAGTCCTCATGGGAGACTTCCTTGTAGCTCAGGATGAACAAAAGTGCTTCAACCCAGGTGCAGCCCCTAGGCTGTCTCTATTTGCAGGGACTCTCAAATTGCCTTGGAATGGGTAATTCAAATCCCCTCCCTCCAAATTATTATAATTTAGAAAATCAATGTGGCTTTCAGGCAGAAACATAGGGATAGGAATAACAGTTCTTTACTAATATGTATAACAAGGCAAACAACAAGACCTACAGCATTAATAGTGAACAGAACCAGGGACCTTGAGGGAGCTTTGTTTCACAAGCCCGGGGCACTCTGATATCTTGGGACTCCGAAAAAGCACCAGGCTGGAACGGTGGAGGATCCTGGGCTAGTGGATTGGATATATCAGGAGTTCCATTGGTGGTCACTGGAACACAGGGATGTTCTGGCAGGGCAGGGCAGTGCGGGCCACAGTGTAGCAGAAATGCCTCAAAGCAGTGCCGAGAAAGCAGTGGCGGTGGGACAGGGCCAGCCCAGCTCCAGCAGGGCAGCAGAGGAGAGTTCAGGATTCCTGGGCACACGAGCAGATGATGGTAGCTTTCCTCAGGATCAGACCTGATGGTGACAGTGAAACTCCTCCCACAGCAAGAAGCAGCCAGACCATCCTTTTTCCGATGCTGAGAGCAAGAGAGCAAAGCTGCCCGTAGCCCTGTCTTTTGCCTGCCCCAAAACTCATGTTATCTTCCCCCTCTGAAAGAAATTCTCAGAGACCAAAGAAAAAGTCAGGAGCTACACTCTTATCCTTTTGTCCTGCTTAAGTATCTATAAGTACCCATTAGTTAGTTGCCTAGCAACTCTTGGGAAAAAATTCTATAGGTAAAAAAGAACAAACAATCCTAACGCCCAACACCCTTTGTTCCTGTTTTTTACTCCTCCTGATTGGTTCTTTTTGGATCCTTCCCCTGATTGGTCCCTTTCCCAATTCATTTCCCCATTGGCCAAGGTGTGAAACCCTGCCCCTAGCTACCCTATATAATCCAGCTCATCCAGGAGTGTTCGGTTCTTTCCCTGTGGACTTCAAGGAATAACGAAGCTCTCCTGGAGATTGGAAAGACCCCGTCTCGCTTCTTTTCTTTCTGTGTTGCCCAGGGTGGCAAATGCGGCTCTACTGCTCAGGCAGCATCTCAAAGAGTGAATCACTTTCCACTTCAGAGTGTACCAAATAGATGATCACTCTGCACCTAAGGGTGCACAAAGAGCTGAATCACTCCTCGCCTGAGAGTGCCTGTGCCTCTGACAATCTTGGTGTCTTTTTAAAGACGCTTCTGGTGAGGAAGGTCATGGCACCTTCACTGGTGGACCAGACCACAACAAAAGTCTGCACTCCTGAAATCCAAAGTGGCAGTTTTGCTGTCCCCGTTCCTTATTTCTCCAGTATCAAAACCTCTGTTGCTTCACTATTGAAGTGTCCAGACAACCTCAGCTGTCACATCTCCCACCAGTCCATCTTTGCTCAAAAACAGCAAGTCCAGCAGGGCAGCTTCCCTGGTTGTCTCATTTTCCAGCTGAGTGAGGCAGTTCTCCTCCACACATTCCAGGAACCTCATAAACTGTTTTCTCTCTGCTGTGTTGTATTTCCAACAGACATCTGGTAAGTTGAAGTCCTGCACAAGAACAAGGACCAGTGATTGTGGGAATTTTTCCAGCTGCTTATAGAATGCTTTGTCTGCCTCTTCTTCCTTGTTGGTCAGTCTATGACAGCCAATGATCTTCCCCCAGTCCCTAACCATTAACCTATGCATTTGACCTTATCATTGCCATCATTAAGCTCAAGGCAGTCAAAACGCACACTCACACATAGGGTTACCCCAACTTGGTTACTACCTTGCTTGTTCCTTCTGAGTTTACCACTACCCATTGCAGCACTCCAGTCATATGAGTTAACCTACCATGTCTGTGTGATGGCAACTATGTTGTAGTTTTCCAGCTGCACTATGGCTCCGAGAGTTAATTTTCTTCCCAGTGGCTGGTACATCATCATGTTCTTTTGATTCATGAAAGAGAATAATGTTGATCACACACTGATTTTGTTGTTTCTCAGTCATGCTCACCCCAAGTCATGGACTTTTCAGTTTCTCATGCTCTGCCAGTGAGGAGCTGCACAAGAAGCTAGGAGGGAGCATGGCTGGGACAGCTGACCCAAACTAGCCAGAGGGATATTCCATACCACAGAGTGTGGAATAAACCTGTCCAGTATGTAAACTGGGGGAGCTGCCTGAGAGGGGTTGATTGCTCCTCAAGAATGGGCTGGGAATTGGTCAGTAGGTGGTGAGCAACTGTATTGGGCTTCACTTGTTCCTCTTGTATTTTATCCCTCTGTCTCCTTTCCACAACAATTGTTAGTATTGGGTTTATTATTATTGGTGTTATTCTTTTGTGGGTTTTTTAATTGTTAAACTATTCTACTCCCAGCCCATGAGCTATAACTTTTCTTTCTGATTCTTCCCACTAGGGGCAGGATGGAAGTGGGTGAGGAGCAGCTGTGTGGTATTTGGTTGCCAGCTGGGATTTAGCCATGACACAGGTTCAGTGCCACAACACAGACCCTTCCATATGTCCAAACATGGGTCTGCTAGATCAGCGGGCAGAGTGAGGCTAGAGACTGCTGATTTTGCACAGCCTAGCTTTTAGTACCAGAGAAGGGCCACAAAAGTAGCTTCTGTGAGCAGCTGTTAGAAGCTTCATCATGTCTGACAGAGCCAATCTCTGATGGCTCTGAACATGCTGCTGGCCCAACTCGAGAGGCTGGTAACACCTCTGTGATGACATATTTAAGAAAGAAATCAATGCCTGCCTGGCCGCCTTCAGACAGCTGTGCTGGGGGCAGAAGGGCAATGAGGGTGGTGGCAGCTTCCCCTTCTCAGTGCCCTGCATGAGGAGAGGCATTGAATGGTGCCAGTGCTGTGGCGGCTGCCATTGCCTGTGCAATGGCAATGGAGCCACATGGCTGGCAGCGGAAACATGGGGAGTGATTCCCCAACACACAATTAGATAAAATCAGCCTGCAAGCTCTGCAAAATGCTGCAGAGGTCTTTGAATTGATGGGATTTGTTGGCAATGGTACTTACGAGCAGCTGGTTTTTTTCTTCCTAGTTGGAAAAAGAGGAAGAAGTAAAGACATGTGGAAAAAGACAACATGGCAGCACCAAGGTCAGTGGAAAGAAAGAAGGGGATGAAGCGCTCCAAGTGTTGGAATTGAAATTCTCTGCAAGCAGTAGTAAGGACTATAGTGAATCAAACTGTCCCCTTGTAATGCATGAAGTCCACAGGGAATGAAGAGATCCAGTCGCAACCCATGAGAAAAGGTGCTAATGCTGGAGCTAGTGGATGCCAAAAAAGCTGTGGTCTAGAGGGAGACCAGAACAGAGAGACAGGGCTATTGATTCCAAACTAGAGCAGCCTAGCCTTAAAAGACTATACCCTGTGGACTAGTGACCCATGACATGGCAGTTTTGGGGTGACTCTTTTTGCCTGTGGGAGGAACTCATGTTAGAACAACTTGGGCAGGACTGCTACTAGTGAAATTAGTACCATGCTGAACCACGTTCACAGAGAACTGTCTCCCACAGAAAGACCCCATGGCATAGCAGAAGAAAAAGTCTCCTCTCCCTAAACAAACTGAAGAAAGATCTCAAGTGATGAATGGAAGGCTTCTTTTACTCCTCATTCTTCTCCTTTCACTCTGTTAATATTAAATTTACTTTATACCTTTAAGTTTGAGCCTGTTTTCCCCTTAGAGTATTTTCTCCCAATCCTTATCTCAAGCCATGAGCCCTTCATTATGATTTTCATGGGTGCCTGGTGTCTTAGCCAGTGTCAAACCACAAGAGACAAACTCCCTTTTCTTGAGTGTCCCCAGTCTATAACAGCAAGGATTGCAAGTGACACAGGATTTACGAGCTAAAACCTATGCTTTGAATTGCATTTGAAAACAAGTTGGTAACCAGTACATTTTAAGACCATCCTTTCCCCTCTGCAAAGGGCCGTGCACTGCAAATGGATGTTGGCATAGCATGTCCTGAAGCAATTGACTATAGCTGTAATAACTGCATTCCTGCTCTGTGTCTCCCCATAGAATGGGAATGCAATCCCATAAATTGGACCCCACAATTTAAAAAGCATGTGAAGGTCCTCAAACAAGTCCAGAGGAGGGGAACCAAGCTGGTTGGGCTAGAAGGCATGCCCTTGAGGAGCAGTTGAGGGTTCTGGTCTTGTCTCCTTTGGAGGCTGAGGGATGACACTATTCTCTGCAGCTTCCAGGGGAGGGGATATGGAGAGGGAGGTGGTGAGCTCTTCTCCCTGGGATCCAGGGACAGCACTCCTGGAAATGGTTCAAAGCTGTTCCAGGGAAGGTTCAGACTGGACATGAGGGAGCATTTTCTTATGAAGAGGGTGGTCAAACCCTGGAATGGGCTTCCTTGAGAAGTAGTCAATGCCCCCAGCTTGCCAGTGTTAAAAAGGCTTTCAGACAATGGCCTTAAGAACAAGCTTTAACTTACGGTCAGCTGACGTGTGTTCCCTGGCTCACTGGGAAACAGCTTCCCAGCTGACCTGGCCGCCCTGGCAGGGAACCACCCCAGCCTCGGTTAGAGAGTTGCAGGCGGACTGGCTACTCTCCCCCGGTGAGTAAGGTCGTACGGCGACGGAGCGCTGGTGAGCGAGGCGATGACGAGGTAAGAAGAAGGAGACTTCATGGCAAGGAGCCTTCGTGCTCTGCATGCAGGCGAGCCACAGAGTCTCCCTGTGAGGGGCGGGGTTATTGCTTATAAGGGACCAGGAGAAGGGGGCAGACACAAGAGTGAAAACCAATCAGGGGAGTGGGGATGGCACACAGACAACGAATAGGAAACGAGGGGTGGGAGATTTCCCAGCCTGCTCCAATCCGGGACTGAATCTCTCCGAAGTCTCTGGAAAGACGGTAGAAGCCTCCCGGAGAGTGGCAGACCATGGGGAACAAAGGTAGGGGATTCCCAAGGCGGGAGATATACTAAATGGGGAGAAATACAGGGGAGAACTTAGGAAAAACCATTACAGAACAAATTAATATTAACAATAAATAAAAAGATAGAAAACGCGCCGCTACAGTCAGCCCTGAAGGGCTCAGGCAGTTGCAGGTCCCCTCCAACTGAAACATTCTAGTCTGTTTAGTTCCTAGGGCTGGCTGCAGGGCTGCAGGGTCCCACCTGTGCTATGGCAAGGCTTGGTGAAGCCCTGGCACTCTGGAGCAAGAGCCCTCGGATGGGTATGAAAGGTGTATGCAAAATATAGAGCATAGCCACCAACTTATGAAGAGCTGAGAGACGTGATGAGGACTTAGCAGCCAGTGTTGTCTGTTCTTGGTGTTACTTCAAGTAACACCACTTGCACACATTCATCTCAGTACTTCTGTACGAGTGTCAGAGAACCTGTGAATGAAATTTAAAAGCAAATGAACGGAAATGAAGTCAGTTTTGGTTCTCATAAAATCAGCTATCAGTATATCCTCCTGAGTTTTGCTGCACTGGCTGTGCAAGGGAAGGGGAAGATGTTCTTACACCTCAGTAGGCTTGCTTGGAACACTTCACCCTCTCCAACAAGAATATCAGCAAGGAACCCTTAAGTGTCCAGTTATGTGAGTCCTGAGGTCCTGACATTCACCCTGAAAATGGTGCTAACACTGGATGAAATCACAGAAGGAATGGGCAGAGCCAAGCAGTACAGAAAGGGCACTTGATTGCTTGCTGAAGTTGCAGTATCTAATATTAGCCACAGGTCAGATACTTTAGAAATCCTTTCAAGAAGGACAGAGATCCTGGGACAGCCCTTCTGCCTGTAATCCCCTGGAGATGCACACTCAATAGCAGGTCTTTGAGGCTTGTAACCCAAATCCTCCAGGCTGCACAGAGAGGACAAATGGCTCCTGGATACTTCTGTCTGTACTTAAAATAGGAACAAAGCTGTTCCCATGTGCCTCCCCACAGAGCCGGGGGAGGGGCTTACATGGTATCTAGAGTGTCCATGGTGTCTGTATCTCTCTTCTTTCTACTACACTCACAAAGTTGTTCCTTTCACTCCAGATACCAAACATTAGCACCAGGCAATAAGCCACCTTCTCTGCATACCCAAGGTTGTAAGGATATCCAAGGACAACCAATTCAGGCTGATACACAGCAGGAAAAATGTGCAAGTAAGACAGTGCAGCAGACGCCAGCAGCACGAGCAGGTAAGTGAACTTCAATAAGCAGCGGTGGATATGGGATGTGGGACGTGCTGTCTCTGCACAGAGAACCTGAGGTCCCTCTGTGATCCTAAACATTAGGGTTCAGAAAACAAATAACACAGTAAGGGCAGATACCAGTGTCAGAATATTGGGGTGGGGGTGTCAGTGGGAAAGAGAGGAAGTGGAGTTGTGTCAATAGGCATCACCTGTCACTGCAGGATTTAGGGCAGAGTCCAGGTAGCAAACAGCTGCTGACGGACAGATAAGGGGGACCCAATGTCCCCAAATAAAAAAATCTGCATCAGGCTTGAACAAATGAAGAAACTGAATGGCACAGAGTTCAGGATTGTCTAAGTGGGAAAAAGGAAAATACATAAGCCAAAATATCTGTACAATGGTGTTAACAGGAAGCTGCACGTTATCTTCCTAGGGAATAGTGTGAACAGCAGTAAAGGAAGGTCTTGAGATGGTGTTGACCCTCAAAGAGGAGCTGTTATTCCAGAAAATTCATAGAATGTTGCATCCATCCACCAATTGTTGCATTGGGGTGCAACAATATATATCAATCAAGTCCAGGAAGGCCACAGCACCGGCAGAGAAGCAGACTAGAGGAGTCTCTGTTTTGTAGGCTCAAGGATGCATTTATTTTCCCCCTCCCGGGTGGGGGAGGGTGAGAAGGCCAAGAGGCCAGGAGGCAGGAAGGGTGAGAGGGGCAAAAGGGGGCAGAAACAAGATCGTTGGGTTATATGGGGTATATAGGGGGTAGGGGTGGGGTTTACAAAGGAGGGGGTTACAGGGGTTTACAAAGGTGAGATCAAATTCTAGTGACCTTAAAGCAGAAGCACTCACAATAGAAGTCATTGCTTTTACAGGAATAGCCATTGGTAGATGGAAAGAGACCTAGAAGATTTTCAAATTTTCCTAATCAAGAACATTCTTTAAGTCCCACCAGCTACTCTGTTTTCAAGATAACTAAGATGGCAGAGACCTGTTCAAAGCACTCCAAGCACACTCCCTAGGAGAGTGTGTAATTTATAAAGGTCCTGTGAGTTAAATTAAGCTCTTGCTGCTGGAATGTGCAGGCTTTGATGGCATTCACAGACCCAGGCTCTGCACCACTGGCTCATACATTTCATTACATTACTGCAGTGCAGTTTTTTGAACTGCTGGACTCCTTCTGCCTTAGTCATGTGAAACCCAATACTCCATTGGCCACAGCCAGTGACAAAATGGTGCCATGTCTGGTGCCATGAGCAAGCAGATGTGGAGACACTCAGGTGGAGCTGGAATTCATAGCCTCTACAGAAGGAATTGACAGCAGACTTTAATGACCTGACTTAGCTGATGACATGAAGACCTTAAGACTCCTCAGACTTTTAGTGTTAGGAGTTTTGGCATGAGTAATGTCACTGATTCAGAACATGAGCATTTCTAGAGAGGAGGTTTGGTGCAGTTAATCATGGTTGGGCTCCTCTTGAGAAGCATCAGTGATGTGTCAGCCATAGTATCTACCCCCTGACACCCTCATTGCCTGACCATAAACACATGTCTCACCATGATCTATAGGAAAGTCAATTTCTGAGTTTGTCTGGTACTGACGATGCCTTCAAAACTCACAACTTACTCTGCTCTGACAAAAAGCCATAAAGTTATAATCAGAAAGGCATGTTCTAAAGGATAGTCCTGTTAGCAACAGCATCTTGTCAAATTTTAGGTGTAAATAATTGCATGTTCTTCCATGAACTACCTGTGCAGTTCCAGTTAGACACTGTCTCACAGCATCTTTTCTTAAGACCTGAGGAATTGCAGTATCTCCTGAAGACAAGCCTCCCCCTTTCTTCATAAACAGGATCTATTTCTAAGAGCAGATTAACAAATCCCATGAAAATGCTGTGTCCTGGTCTTGAGTTATAAGGGCTATGGGATCTTCATTAGGATTGAGAGGCACATGAATAAGACAGTAGGATGAAGTGTCATGAGAGTCACAACTCAGGAGTGGCTGAAATGCAAGAATCCACACAAGGTGAGATTCATTGATAGGCGGATGGACCAGTAAGGCTGCAATGCCCAGCAGATCTGCCCAGATCATGTGCCACAGCAGGCACAAGCATTCACTCACCATTGCCAAACCTGGGCACATCCAGCTCTGGGGGTACCAGTGCTCAATTGCATTTGGAGTTTCATAGAATCACAGAATGGCTTGGGTTGGAAAGACATTAAAGTCTACCTCATTCCAACCCCTGCCATCGGCAGGGATACCTACCACTATCCCAGGTTGCTCCAAGCCCCATCCAGCCTGGCCTTGAACACTTCCAGGGATGGGGCTTGGAGCAACCAAGCTTGAACACTTCCAGGGATGGGGCTTGGATACCACAGCTTTCCTGGGCAAAGTGTGCCAGGCCTCCCCACCCTCATAGGGAAGAATTTTTTCCCAGTATCCCACCTAGCCCTGCCCTCTGGCAGTGGGAAGCCATTCGCCCTTGTCCTGTCCCTCCAGGCCCTTGTCCAAAGTCCCTCCCAAGGTCCCTTGGAGCCCCTAAGGGGACTAAAAGGGGCTCTGAGGCCTTCCCAGAGCCTACTCTTCTCCAGCCTGAACTAATTTTGCTTACCTCAGGTCCTGCTGACTGGGAGGAACTTCTTTTTCCCACTCAAGGGTGCTGTTCCCATTGGCAAAGGCCACCCTCCTGCTTTTCCAGTGCCCAGCATCACATCCCAGAGCTCACAGACAAAATGGCCATTGGGCTTGCTCAGAGCTTCATTTGGGCTCACTGAACAGGGTTTCAGAGGGTAATATTCTTATGAACTCTAACTAGAGGACTTGTTTGACCTCTGAACACAATATCATCTTGTTCGCAGTGAGTATCTGCTGGATAAATCATTACATTTTTATAAACTTGTGTATACTCTTAAATATATTGTCACATAAATACTAACCCAGCAGGGGTTCAGTAGACCATATTCTAAAATGATAAGTTATTTTTAAGTACCTCATATCCTAATTATTTCATGAAGTATTGAACAAACCTCATAAGTAAGAGACTGTGCCCATCTTTGTCCTTCAAACTCCTTTGGATGTCTCAAGATACAGATCCCCAAAAGACTGGTATCTTTCATGGCTTGAAGGCAGCACTCTGCAGAGGGATTGAGTAGCAGTATTCAGCACTTGTAATTCTAAACGCACCATGATTTATGATTATGGACTGCTGAGGCACGCAAGGTTAGGACTTCTCACCAAGGCTCTGTGTTCTGAGCTGCTTTGCTGTGCGGAGGCTGGTAGGGTTGTGTTGGGTTGTGCTGTGCTGGGGACCCTCTGGTGAGCACACAGAGATGGGTCCTCCTGAGTGGGAGGACTTGGGTCACGCCTCTGTAACTAAAAGAGTCTCAGTGAACCCAAGGGAAAGAAAGGGCAAACAACACCTGAGCACTTTCCCTTGCTCCAGAGGTCTTAGATGTTTTTATTCCACCTATTGCACACAGTGAAACAAGCAGACTTTTGCTCATGGAAAGCCCAATCCTTTCGAAGTCAGTGGGAGTTTTTGTTCACATCAGTGGGCTTTGGATCAGCCCCAGAAAAACTGGTTTTATAAATATAGGCGTTGCAGATCAAGCATTGTTTTAAGTTGGTTTCAGTGATGCCACATAAAGAGATACTGGACGACCACCTGCTTGTAGGAGCACTGGGGTCCCCTGAGCCTTGGAGATGGCCAGAGTTTCCTGACAGGATTGTAACTCCAGGGCCCCAGTAATTCATGCAACTATATTCTCTGATATGCTGTGGCAACCTGGCTACTGTAACAGACTTACAAGCCATCCCTTTGCCAGCAGCTGGATTGTGCACTGCCTAGTGGGAAAGGAGCAGATGGACTCAAATGCATAAGCAAGAAAACTATTCGCAAGTCAGTGTGTTTGTTTTAAAATTGTTCACGTTTCTTTCTGCAAAGGTATTCATAACCATGCTCATCATAATCGTGCTGACTACAGCTTTAGAAAAGTCTGGCAAGAAAGAGCTGATGGGCAGCATTTCAGTGAGACAAGGGAACAGCCTTAAGTGCTCCAAGAATGCATTATAGCCCGGGAACAGCAAACAGGATCTGTGCTCCCAAGGCTTGAGAGCAAGAATGACGGAGTGGAATTTTTTTTGGCCTGCGTAAAACAGGACAGAATAGATCATCTTAAGGGTGGTTTTTTTTCCAGCCTTAAATCTACTCACCTGTACCGCCCTGATTCCAAGGCCATGGTCCACAAAAAGAGCAGTTTCTCCTTGTTTGGGCTGAAATACTACGTATTTCTTTAACCACTGTTTTTTCGTCTAAAGAGAAGCTGCAATTTCGCAGAAGGAGCCCTGTGTTCCCCTCGCCGAGCTCTCCCCGCGAGGCCGCCCTGAGCCGGCGCGCGGACGGGCAGGGCGGGGCAGGGCCACGGTCGGCGGGGAGCGGAGCGAAGCGGGGCAGTCCCCGGGGCCGCCGCCGCCGCCGGCTCGCTCCGCCTGGGCGCGCAGGGGCCGCTCTCGGGGCGCGGCGGAGCCCGGAGGTGAGCGGGCGGCGGGCGAGGACCGGCGGGACCCGCGGGGCAGGGCCGCGGGCGGCGGGGCTGTGAGCGTGGCAGCGGGGCGCGGGCTCCGTTCAACCCGGGGCGAGCACGGGGGTGTCCGCTTTTACCCCGCGGCATGAAAAACAATGGAATTGAGGGAAGATTTTCTTGCTGGCAATGAAAATGGTTCCCAGAGAAAAGGACGGCAAAGCTGGGGAGGAGGCTGAGGTATTTCGTTTGTGATTTGAATTGTTTTTAGAAAGATTTGTGTAATGATCAAAATTCAAGTAGGATAACGACAAAAAACCAACCAACACTAACTTTAGACTGGAGTTTCCAAAAACCTCTAATCAGATACTCGACAGCAAATTCCACTTTTGGGATCGTTTAAAGTCAGACCAGCTGGTAGGTTTTAGGAGGTAATGGCAGTGGGATAAGAGTAAAGTCAGTTGTCAGGGTGAATGTTTCTGGAACAGACCAGTGTTAATTTGCAGTCCGACAGCTGAATTTTAGCTCACCAGATTGTAAAATGCATCTTTATCTACATCAGTTTATCGTAATTTAAAGGTAATTCCTTCTTTTGAAAGTGTAATATGGAGTTTTGTGAGATTAGTTTTGTCAAAGTCAGATGGAAGGTGTGTGTGAGAGGACGCATGTGGTGAAGTTTGTCCTCAGAAGGAACTAATCTCTGCTTCAGCCAGCAATGAGAAGTGGGGTGAGGTGTGAGACTGATTTGGTGACTGATGAACCTACAAGCTCAGGTTTACCAAGATAGCCATGAGGCCTGAAAATGCAGAGGAATTTTTTCTGCATTTCGTTTTTTTATTTACAAAAAAGGACAAAACTTTTTTAACCTGAGGGCTGTACACTGGAAGATAAGACTTTGTGAGATGCTTGTGTTCAGATCAGCAAAGAATGTACCAAAATGGAAAACTGCATCTTATGTTAAGCCAAAAGAGCTTTTTACTGCGAATCAAGGCTGTTGAGGGTATTGGCTGTTAAAATCTGTTGACATTTGCGTATAATATTAATTTTCTTAATCTAATTCCCATCTCATGTCAGAGTTATGTTGAGGAGATAAAGTAGTATAGAGACTTCTCAGCTTGCCAGCTGCTTCCAGACAGGAAGGAAAGTAAACACCTGCAATGAAAAATTATTATTGCACTGTTCTTTTGTTATAGTCTACCAAAATCCACAGAAATGGGTTTATTTTTGCTGTCTCTCACACCAGTAACTACAAGAGACTTGGCTTCTCCGTTCACATGTGGCAAAGATTGGATTCATGCTGCTGACCTTTCATGTTGGACTTAAGGAACTAATTCTGTTTTTCAGCTCTAATAAAAATAAAAACTCATCTGAGTCAGTGTCCTCTTCCCATGTCGTTGGACAGTGTCTGGGGAGACCCTGCGTTTCCAAAAGAGAGACAAGTGGTGCTTGAGGATGTCTAAACTATCTGCTTTCGCCTCCCAAGCCTGTTTGGGGACATCAACCTGTCTGAACTCCAAAGCCCTTGAGGTTGTGTACTCCTGCAGGCATCATCACAGGCTTCGAAGTTCAGTATGCCTTTTTGGTGAAATAGAGCTAAAGAAGGCTTCTTTTTAAAACTTCTCCTCGTGATGGAGGAGAAGTTTTCTTCACTTCATGAGATTGCCAGATTGATGGATCACATTTTCACTGTTTTTTTTAACACCACTTACAGTTTCTGATGTCCTTTTGAGCGCAGAACTTAAATGATGTCTGATCTGAAGGAGAGCACGAGCTCTGGAAAGTCAATATCTTGACAACAGCCAATCTTTTATAAACTTAGCAGTGTCCAGTAAACAAAAAAAAACTTAAATCAGGCATTCCTGCAATGCATATTTTTTTCTGAAAGGCAGCTAATGAGAATCCTTGATGATATTCATAGGCTCAAGAAGCAAAAAGGTGTCAGGAAAGTCCAAGTGCTTTCTGTTCTTTGAGATACATAACAAGAAAATGGATACTGTTTTTCTAAATTTTTATTCTGTATTATCATTCTAGCTTTTATAATACCCTAGACGCTTCCCTGCAGAGCTTTTGGGGGAAAATAGCTTTCAGGTTCAGAGAGTTATCCAAATTTTTCTTTTCTGACATGTTTATGGCAGAGAACAATACTTTACTGGGCAGGGAAGGAAGTGAAGGCCTCTGTAGATCACTTATTTTAGCATTATGCTAGGAAGCGGCTTATGTGGGCTCAATACACAAAAATCAAACTGCAAACCTGCTAATTCTGCTTGTGAAAAATGGTTATGGTGAAGGAGAGTTTAGTCAGTACAGTTACAGGTGACAATGCTCCAGCCATCTGGGTGCACACCTGAGGTTTGTCTCATTTTCTTCCAAGGCAGCTCCAAGGTAGAAATCCACAGGACTTCTCTTTTTCGAGAGCATTGTGCACAGAACTAGTACATAAGTTGAGTTTGTGACCAGTGCTTGCAGCAGATTGAGGGACCTCACAGATGAGTTGTAGTGGTTGGGTTGCTGCCTGCCAAAGTCATGATGATCTGTCCAGACTTTGGAAGCAGTTGTTGTCAATGAAAGATCCCTCAGAGAATCTTCAAATCCTAATTCATAGCAAATTTTTCTGCAAGAGAGTAAAATTCAGCTAGAATGTTATTGCACACTACTTTTTTCAGATCTAAGATGTGTAGGGGATAGTTCTATAAGCTTGCTACTCACTCCTGAGAGAAATAGGAGAGAAATAAAGGCATGGTGTTTGGTGTGATATGATGTAGAGGGTTCCTGCAAGTTAGTTGTGGATGTACATGCAGAAATTGCTTGGGGTTGCATCTATCATATATTTAGGCTTGATTTTCTGGTGGTTTTGTTTGTTTGTTTTGTGTGTGTGTGTGTTTTGGTTTAGTTTGGTTTTGTTTTAGGTTCCTTTTGCAGAGGCCAGTAAGGACTTGACAATGTGAATCCAGATATTTCCAGGTATGATGTAGCAGATGGGCATTTGGAGCTCAGTGAAGATAGAGTTTCATAAGTTTGAGCTGCGTTTCTGTAGAGAGAGGTGCCACCTTTGCCCGGTTCGTGCCGCTTGTCATTTTCCTTTACACCTTGCATTGAGTCTGCACAAATTATTTTGAAGCCAGGAAGTGAATTGCACTGAGGAACTGGCATGGGGTAAAATCACACCCAAGTAAAAACAAAAAAAGTTTGGTTTAAACCCAAATCTTTTTCTCAAGCTGGTTCTCTGTGAAGCCTAAGAAATTCCTGTATTGAGCATGGGGGGGTAGTGACAGTGAAGTGGGAGTGCTGGCCAGGAATGGGTGGAGGCCAGGGTCCAGTCTTTGATGGTTTGATGACTCTGATGGTTTACACTGACTCTCAGTTGTAAGGAACCTGCCTCAGCAGGGGAATCTTCATGCTGGAAAGAGCAGCAGTTAGGGACTGTAGTGGATATCTCTACCACTGATACAATCTTAAAGGAAATGTATCTCTTTCTTTTTGCACTGTGATCCTCCAGTCTTAGGCTTTGTTCAGGTGAAAGCAAACTTAGAAGAAAGGAGATTATAGAACATCAAAGGACTAACATGCACAAGTCAGAACAAATAGTCCATCTTGATTTTCCATACTGTAGGGTGTAAGTAACATGTACTTGTTCTTTGAAATGCTGAAAACTGAGTCACTATATCACAGCATTATCTGAAAAATCACATTTGTTAAATAAATTTAGACATTACTATGATGTAACAAGTACACACTAAAATCCAGTGGGGGCGCAGTTGAACTGAGGGACTTGCAGTTTTGAACTGACTCCACTTCAGCTGTGAATTTAGAGCCTGTTGATAAGAACAGAAGTGCCATGAGATTTCTGGAGTCAGAATTGTTCATTGTGCTCTGTGCTTTATATCCTGCTTGTATTTCTACTGTCTGTTCCAGGTTTCTTCCCTGTAGGAGAAAAGCCACGCTTTCACGTAAAGGAAAAGCAGAAGTCAAAAGTCTTACTTAAAAATAGATTGTTCTTTAGGAAGCCAAAATCTTGTAATTATTTCTTACTAGTAAAATCAATTATTCTTGTTCTAGTTAATATTAACTGAGTAACTGAACACTTCAATGGAATATGCTGCAGGTGTAGAGTTTGCAAATTTCCAGCACCATTTCACTGCAGTGCCACACACTGCAGGTTCTGTTGTAAAACTGCAGCTTACGGAGTCCCTAAACCTCGAGTACACCTGAGAGGAGGTGTACACAAACTTGTGCCAGGAGCTGGGGCACTGCCCCCTGTCCAGCAGCATGGACAGCCCTGGCATGCCCAGTGCAGGCTCTGGTTCTGGATCAGTTCCAAGAGCTGTTACCCAGCCCAGACTGGGGCCTGCTGTGAAGCTGCCATGAAGGGCTGAGGATGCAAAGTGTTGTTCTCCACTGGATGTATCCTGGCCACCACCGGTATAGGCAGAGCTCCTCTCTTTGGGCCTGTTATGTGCTCATGGTCTGATTCAGTGCTCCTGGTCTCACACACTGACCTGGCTGTAGGGTGTTTTCCACCTTAACTAGGTGTCTGCAAGTCTGTGTTCGGTGCCCTTAGCCACCCTCCTCATTCAAATAACGGTTTCCATGTTATTGTGAGTCTCTGCTATATGCATGTATTCACCTTTAGTATATCTGTATTGAAGGTTTCATATTTAATTCTGCTGGCACTCTATGGCAGGTTCTTCTGGAGTAAAAAGAAAACAAATGTCATCATTTTCCCTGTCTTGAAAGTCTACTGTTCTGTTGGGGGTCATTTTTCTAGTGTTTTCATCTTTACTGGTGAGTATGCCTCAGCAGGTTTGTCCAGAATTAAATAGCAATACTAAGAACCCAGTGCATGTTCCCTGCTCCTTTTCCAATATGTTTTAATTTTAATTAATTCAGGAGTTTTATTTGGAAAAATAGGAAAATAAGACTGCAGTAATACCACAAATTCAAGACTGATCACCTTTTACCAAAACTGGTTTTGATAAGAGCTAGTGTCTTTGTTTTAAAAGTCAGTTCCAAAAATAAAGAAATTCTTCAAATACTTTTCTTTGTGAAGTTGCTGCACTGATAGCCAAAGGTATGACATATGCCTTCCAACCCAACGAATACCAAGGCTTTGAATCAAAACAGATAAGGAAAAATAAATTGTGAAAGAGGTAAACTACAGGCTATGTTCAGATTATTTAGTTTGTAATAAGCAGTGTTATTTTTATCCCTGAGGTACAATAAGAGCTTTTGGGACAACAGCTTCCCTGTTGTTCATCTGTCTTCACATATATGTGAAAGATCCTTCTGCAGGGTTTGAAAGATGAAATGTCAGAGTTTGTGTTTAATGTTTTCAAAGAAAAGATCAGAGGAATTTTTTCTGTTTAGAGAGGATACTGAATTAAAAGCATGAAAGCAGAATTCCCCACATAATCACTTCTGTATGACTTTTCTTGTAAAGTTACTTGTGGTGAATTGAAGCAAGGAGAAAGTGACCCTCAGTATCGGTATTTTAAAAATAAACCCTGAGCTCAGCCAGCATGAATCAGGGCTGTGCTGCGGAAACCGGAGGTGCTGATGGTGTGCTGGGGGATCCAACCGGCTGAGGCTGGCACCGCCCTTTGCTCAGGGCTGGGGTCTTTACCCTCTGCAGCTGCTGCAGGCAGGATGGTGTCGGCTCAGGCAGGGCAGAACAGCCGGCTGCACTGAGGTAAATTAGTGTCTGTTCGGCAGAAGAATTGGCCCAGGGGGGAGTAAATGTGATGTCAGTGTTCTCTCTCAGATCTTCTCGTGCCTGCAGCAAACACAGGGTTCCTGGGCAGCAGAGTAGGAGTCAGAGTCCAGCTTAAGGAGTGACCGTGTTCATCAGAAGACCAAAAGGACCACCAGGGCTAAGCAATCCGAGTAAGCCCTATCTGTCCAGTGGGATCACTCATTAAAAGGGTCTCACTGCATATATAGTTAAGCCACCCCGTCATGCCAGAATTGCTGGATAAATTGCACAGTGTGTTTGAAGCCTTCAAATCTTGACAAGGAATACACCGTCCTATAGTGATTTGTTTGTGTAATAGGTAAAGCTCCATTGGAGGCAGATTCTCTTCATGTTAGGCACTACTCCAGCAAAGAAAAGAGGACAATGCCTATGGAAACAACAGGAGTTTTACATTCTGCTTTATAAGCTGCCCCTGTCACAGAGTTTTTAAGATATCTGTGCTAATGAAGAATAATTCATATTCACATTTGTTTTCAAATGAACGCCATCATGTGATAGATTGCATTACTCATTTAAGCAGTAATGCTTGTGAAAACTGAGTCTCAATGCTATTAATCTTGCAGAAAGGGAAATCTTTCTATCAGTTGCTCTCTCAATGTTTTCCTTTGCACTAATGTTGGGAATATAGATGTTCTCAGATAAGGTTTTAAGTTTTGTGTTTTGAAATGAAAAATCATGAAAGCATATACTACTTTTACAGGTAGGAGTATAATTAAAGAATCTTAATTTTAGCCTAATTAATTTTTTTTCCCTAAGCTTTGGAACAGGCTGGGGAGTTTGCAGGAACAAATACCTGGGAAACTGATGGAACTGTTGATATTGAAATTTAAAGCCAAGCCAACTCATTGAAAGTAATTAAAGTGTGTGTGTCTCCTGCATAAGGGAGGAGAGCAAGGGTTGTGTGAAAAATTATTCACTGCATGTGTAGGTGTACTACACTGTAATACAGGATGCCTCCCTCAACTTCATGCAACAGATTAATACCAAGTGATAGGTAAGCACTTTTCCAATCTACGTTGGCATTCAAGGTGATCCAATTCCACTTTGCTGTTTCCTCTTTGCGAGGTCTGTGGCAGCGGTTGCACAGATCAGACCCTTAGGCCTCCTTATTTAACACAACAGGTTCTCTCGTTTTGACCCAAGATCAGTTGTTCAGGAGTTCAGTGCTTCACTGAGGTGGATGCTCAGAGGTGCTGGGTGATGACAGAGGTGATGAATTAGAAAACTTGTCTTTGGGGAAATGGCCTGGTTGGGGGAGAAAGAGGGATAAGAGTGCTTGATTCAGTGTAGGGCTTGACTGTATGAATCAGGAGCAATGGTGATGCTTTGGACTGCAGGGAAGTAGGAATTGTAGGTGGAACTATATACTAAGAGCTTCTGAGGGCTGCTACAAACTGCAGAGCGTAGTGTGTGGCTGAAGGCGCACAAGGACAGAAGAGGAAGAGCTGTCCTGGAAGGGACCAGAAGGGCTTGCCAAGGGTGATTCTTAGATGATAAGTAAGGAGAGAGCCATCAGACCACAACAGTACAACTATTTAGAAATGTTCATGCTTCAGAAGGGCTAGAGACTCAGGGAATGCATTGGAGAAGCTGTCACTGTTCCATGAGCTTGTAAGAAAGAGTCTTTATTGAGAGCTGTGTTGGTATTTTAATGTGACTTGAGTATGGCTTGGAAGCTTGAACCTACTACCTGCTTTTTATTGTTCCAAATTTTTGAGTTAGAATTAAACTTTTTGAGGCCTGATATGTGTTTGTTGAGTAACAGGGTTAGTGATAATCAGATGAGTGAAAAAGTGTTAGGGGTATGTATTGTCATGAATTATCTGGGCAAGTATTTTTTGCTCCTCCAGCATCTGAACATTCATGCACATACACTGGGTTTTAAGGCCAGAACTTGCATTTGGAAGAGTTTCCCACAAAGTTATTGCTGCCCAGATTAAAAGTCGTGAGCTTTATTTAGTGTGTATTCTCACAGTGTGATTCCTTTTTGTGCCTTTCTCTTCCAAAGTCTATTAAAAGGCTTCTGTTGGAGTATGAGCTGCTTGTTGGTACAGTCTTTGTGGATAAATAGCATTTCTGTTTAGAGGTTTTTGGCAGTTTTTGCTGTCTCTTAGATTGAAGGACACAATCTCATTAAGATTCCCTGACTCTGGTATTGATGAATTTGGATAAAGAACAGGTGAGCAGTTCTAGGAAAAGTAATCTCCCTCTTGATTCTTTGAGTGATCTTCCAACCTGACTTCTTAGCTTACTGTGGCCTGATGCCAATAACTTGATTTTCTTTGCCAATTCTATCAAGTGATGTCAGACAGTGATGGCTGTTTCTACAGTGAGACTGGAGGAAATAGCTGTCAGGAGAAAGAATTAAGGAAAAAGTGCAAAGAAATTGATAAGTAGCTCATTTGGAGTTTGTAGGTGCCTCCTTATATTTCACATTTGCACTCCTGAGGAAACAATAGGTCTGGGACTTCGTGTCCATGTTTTGTGGAGATATAGCTGGTGCTTTGAGTGCCTCAGTTGCTTTACTTGGACACCAGTGGTGTCTGATGTTCTTACTAAGCTGCAGTATGGTCTGTAGCTTTCTGCACAGTGATGTGGCCTTACCAAAACAATCAGCAGGCAATCTCCAGTGGTTTTTCTGCTGAATTTGTTTGTTTGTACGGGTAATGATCGGTAGCAGAACATTGCTCTCAAGTTTCAGGACAACAAGGTTTATGTTACCTCACTCTGCCCTGGAAGAAACACATTTAATAATGTGGAAGTACTCTGCCCTGGAAGTACTTAATTTAATAATTCAGCCATGGACAAACCAAACAGCAAAGGTCTTGAGCTTTTGTCTCTGTTGCTTTTACCCTGATAATTTAATACAGCACTTTGTTTTTCAGACTAGACTTTTGATGAGTGCTGCAGTTCAGCCCATGTTTGTTGAAGCATTAGTAGGGAAGTATCTCCAGGTTCCTAGAGGAAAATTATGGCAGAAACAGCTGTGGTATTTCAAAATTTGAAGGTACCTTCTTGGGTTTTTCTTAAGTTTCAGGAGAGGAGATCTGTGCTTCTTCAGGGATCTACTTGGCAGGATTTCATGGGAGACTCTCCTGGCAGGTAAAGGTGCTGATATTCCAGGATAGCCAGTTTGAAGCACATGTAGTCCATCACAACGTGCAGGAAGACAAACAAAAATAGTAGGAGGCAAATAAGCATGAGCATGGAACTTTTGTTTGAGCTTAAACACAAGCAGGAAGCATCAGGAAGATGAGAGCAGTATGAATGGCCAAGAGCAATATAGAAGTGTTACCTGGGCAAGGAAGGATGCAGGTTGGAAAGCTAAAGCTGGAGTGAGGGGTGTAAAGAGCACCCAGAACAGCTTCTGAAAGCACACTGGTAGCAAGAGGGAGGCTAAGAAAAATTTGGGCACTCTGCTCTGACCACCTTCTGAACCAAGACATGATGAAGTCAGAGGTATTTAGGGCCTTTTCTGGCCTTGTTTTAGCTGAATAAACTAATGCTTGTTTTTCACTGGGCAAAACCAGGAAGTTGAACTCATCCCCCTCAGTGAGGGATGATTGAATGAGAAGAGCTGTCTGATTTGCATTCTGACGTGGTGAGTGACATCAGCTGAAACCCATGCTGTCGGTCATACCTTGCAGTCTGCTCAGGAGCCAGGCACTCACAGGCAGAGCAGCCCAGCAAGGAAGGAGCTGGCAAGTGGAGCATAAGGTATGGGAGGTTACCATGTAATTTATTCTAGGTTAGGAAGATGTTCTCTGCGGATATAGGTAAGCAAGTTTGTCTATTGTGGAACTTTTATTTGCAGTTTCAAATGTTTGGGCATTTTATGGTTTTTCTAGAACAGAGCTCTCCCAAAAGACGGTATACCTGAAAATTTTTGCCTTTGAACAGAGCAGCACATGACTTGGAAAATGAATTTATTCTTGTGTAAACAGAAGATACGAAATATTTTGGTTGGAAATGTCAGCTGGTAGATCTAACTGAGGAGAACATCTAGAAACTAGGAAGTTGAGGGTAACTGGACATTGGTGGAGAAACAAGGCTGCACAAATAATTTCAAATTTTCAATTATCTTCCGAAGAAGAGGATATGGAGAACAGAGTCTGGGTGAGGAGGGTGAGCCTGGAGAACATAGTGTTGGCGATTACAAAGGTAAGGTGGTTGTGGTTTCATTTCTCTTGCTACTGTCAGAGTTGAAACATCTTATTTCATGCGAGAACAAATGGAGATTCTGCCAGAAGCTGTAGTTTTAGGGAAAAGGGCATATAGAGTCACAAGAGAAAGAGATGAGGAGGCTAGGAAACTAGAGGAATAAAGCAGAATTAGCTGGAGATTCTGCATCAGTTATGGCCAGAGCAAGCAGGCTTGTAAAAATCTGCAAAAGAAGTTCAAAGAAATGGAGATGTAGAGGGTGATGGGTTCTGTAGGAATGTTACTTTGACAGGGTGAGGAGGCATGTTTGGAGAGCTAAGGTCAATAGTAGTTCATGGACTGAAACTATATGGAAAGGTTTAAATATTTTTTCATTACCATGGAAGGACCTTCTTAGGCATTTTTCTTAATTGATAAATGTCAGCTGAGTCCCTTGGACACTGTCCATCCACGGTTAAATTTGCATTATAAGAAAAGCCTTAAAATGGTGAAGAACCAAGAGAAATAGAGTTTAAAAAGGGATCCTGGGCAAGGGAAAGGTTGTTAAGAACAAGGCGATATCTGAAAGCAAGTATGACTTCAGGATGTCTAACCGATGAGGAAATGGAAATGAACATATCAAAGCTGAAGTGAAATTTGAGAAGCTAATATATTCCCTTCAGGCAGGAGACTCTAACTAACTAATCTCCGTCTCAGTATGCTGAAAATAATGCTATATGTAATTAAGAATTTTGGAGCAAAGCTCTTTTTATCCATAAATTTTACCAAATCTTTAGTGATTTTTTAATCTATAAATTCTACCAAATCTTGATGTATATTGGAAGAAACATATAAAAGATTTTATGAAAAAAAATTATCCTAAAACTATAATCCTATAATACCAGTATTGTGATCATTAGTATGAAGGTTTAAAAAAAGAAAAACCCTTGGAGATGGAGATTAAGCTATTAAATATAATATGGGTGTTCAAAAGAGAGCCTGTGCTGTGTTAGTCAGAACTTTATTTGTTAAAATTATTTATTTCTGCCTAAAAGAGATGCAGTAAGTTTCATGTCTAAACTAGTAACTTCTTTTGGGTAGCTCTAACAAGTAATTTTAGTTGAAGGCATCAGGATTATGGGAAGTATCAAACAAGAAACTGCCTAGAAAAGCTATCAGGAGTGAATTTACCCATGGAGTTCTTGACTAATTGATTTCTTAGTACAATGAGCTAAAGGTTCAAATGCATAATAAGCAGTGGAAATTCAAATTTAGGCAATATGGACCAGTGTAGGGCAGGAACACAATGACTCTTCTAGTTTGAAATAACAGGAACCTTTAGAAATATATGGAGGACTTTGTTTCTTGATCCCAATTTCTCCGGAAGATAGAACAAGCCTCTCCATTTTGGTCTCCAGCATATCAATACTGAAGAGGCTTTTTTGGTTTTCTTTAGCCTTAACTCCATGGAAAAATAAAGCAGCTTGACTTGAGAAGCAGCGTAACTGCATCCTTGTGGTGGTGTGCTTCCCCATTAACTAGTGATTTCCCCTGTGGCAGTACTGTGCTGCTGGGGATAATTGCATCCTGGGAAAACTGGCTGTACCAGGAAGGCTGCTGCAGGAAACCCTGCACTGGTCTGGCAGCCAGGTCATTAACATGATGCTGCACTTAAGCTAATAAGACTTGGCTGACCTAAATGGCTTGGCCCAGAGCCACTGCAGGGATGTTTGTACGTGTGGCATGGTTCACCCACAAACATGTATAATCCACCTGCAGACAATGGACCATGTCTGCTGTAATTGAGCATTCGAAGGCCTTTGCAGCGAGTTCTTTCCAAGGTATGTAGGCTGTTTCTCTCTGTTTCCTCTCCACCCTTACCTGCTAAATTCACACATGTAAATTTACATGAATATTTGTGTACCTATATATTAATGTTTCACTTGGGAATGGAGTCTGTAAGTGAAGCAGCAGAGTAACTCTTTGAAGATGTAAGCAACAATTAACATTGCCTGGGTAAACCTGCTTAGCCATTTTACCTGTGAGACAAGGAGTAACCTCTTTAGCTGGATGCCCTGCTTCTTCTCAAACAGTTCTGCTTTGAAAGCGAAACCATGTATAAACCTGGCCCTGAGGGGCTAAGTATAGTGGTGTTCTGTGGCTTAGGGTGGGGAGCCCTGCAGTGCTGCTCTGCTGCAGGCACTATGGATGCAGCAGTTCCTGTTCTCCTTGGGGCAGCTCAGCAAGCCCAACAGCAGAGACACTTGTAATGCTGAGGATTCAGATAAAACCACTGAAAACCATGTTCATAAAAAACGAAGAAACAAGCAACTCCAGAAAAGGCAAGATTCAACAAAGTAAATACAGTGGATGGGGCCATTGGGCTGCAGAGTCCAGTTGCTTCAAGACCTTCTGGCTGTCACCTCAAAGGAGCTCTATGAATTCCACTTTGCCTGTCTTCTCTTGGTGCACTATTGGGCTCAGGGAATGATGAAGCCTTTTCCTCCCTGTCTCCATGCTATAGCTGATACTTCTCTGCTTTTGATTTCATCCTTACATGTACCTTCTACAACCAGCCTAAAGCTGTTCTTTCAGCATTTACTATTTTGTTGGTTGTTTGTGAAGTCCTTGCCTTGATCTGTCCAGTGTTTCCCACTGTTGTTTATCTCTGTTCTTGCTGAGCTCTCTGTGAGGGGAGACCTGTGTTCAGAGCTGAAGGGCTTGGTTCTGCACATTACAAAGCTACAGTGCAGGATAGATGCTGTGTGAAGTGTAAAGAGCTTCTGATAAAGAAATGGGCCCGCTTATGCTTTTCTGTGGGTACTCAAAGGGCCTTTTAGACACACCATTGTCTTCAGCTTTCCACCAGCCTTGACTTGAGAACTCGACCTGTATAAATTGCACAAGATATATGTGTTGCTTCGTGTCATACCCTGTTCTGTATTTTTGCAATGTGTAAAGACAGCTGCAAAGATGAAGAAATATTCCATGAGGGTGATCCTGACCATCTTTTGCACATGAGAGTAGATTAGATAATGGCTGTTTGCTCCCTTAGCACTTCAAAACTATATATTCCCCCTAAGCAAATTGGACATTTATTTTGTATTCTCGCACAGAGTCCCTAGTGGATTTCAGCTGCGGTTCTCTACCAAGTGTGGTTTTGTGCTGTTGCCAGATATATCCAGTTCAGGAGGGAGAATGTGGGATTGTGTAGTTGCAAAGGTGGCTGTGATGGCAGCTTTCCAGGCTGTGATGCCTTCTGTCTGGACAGTGGGAAAATCTACTGAAGAGATGTTTTTTGAAGAGCTGAGCCAAGGAGAAAGTGTAATTTCTCCCTGGAGTTCTCCAAGGTATTCCTAATGATTTTCCTGACTAGAGCTGAGATTTTTAACAGCTGAGAAAATTTACCAACATTTTGAGGTTGGTATGTTCAATGCCTGTAAAGTTCTTTGCCCTTCAGGCACCTCACTCAGGTTATCTGGCACTTCGAAGCTGTTATCCATTACTGTCTGAAGTGCAGAACCTGTTTTGGTGTGGTGTCACCATGCTTCATGGTGACAGGATGTTGAATTCATTTTAAGCTAAGCCCATCTACAGTTTGCTTCTACACAGACACATTTTGCGCTAAAAATGTAGATTTTTAGGGAGAAACCTGGGTTCACACAGTCTATAGGAAGTTTGGGGACATTCTGAAAAAATGATTCACCAAAGCTTGGGGGTTCAGCACAGCCACCCTGTCCCATGGGCACAGGGCTGTGTCACCCAAATGGAGCTGTACTGGTGAGCAGTGTGTTTACTGAGTAGTCTGAAAAGCTTTTTCTGGCAGGCATGTATGTGTGCTTCAGCTGTCACCAACCTCCATGGTCCTGGCCACAGGTTAGGGTTAGGGTTTTTTGCTGGAGCACTAAAGGCAAAGGAAGGGAACTGTTGCTAAAGGATCCTACAGCCCTGCCAGAGGAACAGGTGGTTGGTCGCAGATGTTCCCTCCTCCAAACAGCCTTGGTGAGGACAGGTAGGTTGTACTCTAGGCCCCAGAGAGCTGTAGAGATTCGAGATTTGGCAGGCAATTCAAAAACTGTTGCATCTTGCTTGTCAGGCTCTTAAAACAGGATTTGTTGAGTCTATAAACCCTGTTTATCTCCATTTTGTGTGCCAGTGGTTTTTGTCCAGGCATTGTCTGGAAGGAGAGCTAGAAGAAGGAATGCAGAGCAGCCTGGAAGTAGGATCAAAACCGCAATTTCCAGAGGCCTAGAAGCTACACCAGAAATACTGTTGATTATTGTCAAACTGAACTCTGGTAAAAGACCTGGATATTCTTTTCAGTGCTAGTGAAGCTGTACTTCCACTTCTTTTGATTGCAGTTCCTCAGTATGTCAGGCTATTGATTTTTAGGAGGATTTTTATGCTGTGGGTTTTACTATGAAAAGCTGAAATCAGACAGTGCACAGTGGAGAAGAATGCATTTTTCATAAGATGGTTTTCCTTTTTCTTTGGGGAAAAAGGGAAATGTTTTCCTGCTTTCTAGATATAATATATAAATTCTATGTATGATATATATTTTTTCTATAAGTGATTAAAAAGTTTGCATCCACTTACTATCAATTACACATATATTTTTAATCAGCTTTGTCCTCAAACCGAATCAGCTGTGCATGTGCCAGGAGAAATGAATCAAATTTTAAGAAATAGAATCCTGCTGTAATCAGATCAAAAGACACATTGAGGTGAATAGTAAAGTCCAAATCAAGAAATGATGTTAGATTTCCTTCCAGTGCCTGAAGGGAGCCTACAAGAAAGATGGAGAGATACTTTTTACAAGGGCTTGGAGAGACAGGACATGGAGGAATGGCTTCAAAGTGAGAGACAGTAGATTTAGATTGGATATTAGGAAGAAATTCTTCCCCATGAGGGTGATGAGGCCCTGGCACAGGTTGCCCAGAGCAGCTGTGGCTGCCCCTGCATTCCTGGAAGTGTCCAAGGCCAGGTTAGTCGGGGTATGGAGCATGCTGGGATAGTGGAAGGTGTCCCTGCCCAAGGCAGGAGGTGGAACAGGATTCAAGGTCCTGTCTAACCTAACCCGTTCTATGACTCCATGGTTGTGATTTAGAAAATATCCCTCAGACTCCAAAATTATTGAATGAGTTTAACAGAGAAATTGCAGCAGAATTAAAGCTATCTTCCAAATAAAATGACTGATTGATTTTTGATTTGATAGGCAATTTGTGCAGAAAATGGGCCATGCCTTGGGACTGTGCTTGAAAAGAAGTTTTATAATACTTGGGCGAGACACTTAAATTGTATGCTTTTTCCCTTGGTTTCTTAAGGTGGCATTTCCTGTGCACTGTTCTGATTATCTCAATGGGCATTTCATTCCCATTTTCTTCTTCTGTGCCTGCACAGAGTCTGACTTCAGAGCTTGTATTTGGGATGTTGGTTGTTACCAGCTAAGAATGAGCAACCTGTATTGAAGAGCGGTACAGCTCATATTTGTGTATGAGGTAGAGTTATCTAAAAACTGTATTTGTGTTTTGAATGGTCATATCAACATTCTGCTGTCCTTTTTGCTGCTAAATTCACTGATCATATATGTAGATTCCACATTCAAGCATGGTCTTTAAAATTACATTAAGAATCCAATACAAAATCGACCTAGCACAAAAATTCTTACCTGGAAGTACCTTCCTTAATAATTCAAAGTGAAAAGCTGACTTTTTTCTTTTATAAGGTGAAGTCTCAGAATAAGTATAGTGCATACACACACACACAGAGATAATGGAATTACAATCTGTAAATAGAAACAAATACAAAAGATCAAAACCTGAAAAATAAGGATATATACATTAAAAAGTAGAGCAGACTTGCTGCATCCCCACAATACCAAGCTGTAGAGAGGGATCTGTGAACCTGAGAAGTTTGGTGCTAATACTCTATTGAATTCTGAGGCACTTTTCTCCGTTTTACCCATTTTGGTTTGGTGCCAGAAGTCAGCATATACCAAGCACACGATAAGAATCTGTGAGCAGGTTATCAGTTCCTGGGGTAGTGCTACATCCCACAGCTGTTCTGCTTCAACAGCCAGATGCAACCTCAGCAAGGGTGTAATCCTTCCTTGGCTTCACTGGCTTGTGCTGACAGGTTTTCCTGTGTGCACCGCTCACTTTATTCTGGTCTCTCCTCCTTCCAGGATGGCTCGCTCTCTGTATGAGTGGCTGTGGCAGCACGAGTTCTGGCTGCCCCCAGGAATCACTTGGGAGGACATGCAAGAATCTGAAGACACTCATTACCCTAAACCTCGTGATCTCCTGCTCAGTATCCCTTTTGCTTTAATCTTGGTAGTCATTCGATGTGCCTTTGAAAGGTAAGTTATTTCATACTCTTTGGAGTTTCTTAGGTACAATGGGAGCAGTTTGGATCCAAAAGCTAGCTTCATTGTCTGTGCCAATGCATGACTGAACACTCCATGTGACAAAGTCTGCTGATATAGACATAGTTTCAGCTCCCTCTTTTCCGCCCTGTGTACTAGCTAAAGAAGTGTGTTGAATGTAGAGCACAAACCCTACCCTTAAGGTCTATTTGCAAGCATTGTGACTTCCTACACATAAAACAGGTCAGTCTAGATGAGGTTTATGTGTGTGTTTTGTTGGTTTGTGTGTGTTGCATATTACTTGTTTCTGAGTCGAGTGTGGGAGAAATCATATTAAGACTCCATCATACAGTTAAGTCTCCTTTATCTTGGGTGATGGGGATCTGGAGTATTGCACCTGATAGACAAACCTGAATAAGATGCATCAGACTGGGCTAAGCCCTGTGCCCTCAGCATCAGCCCTGCCTAGCCCAGGGATGTGTGTGTGGTACTGACCACCACACAGGCTCGGCAGTGCCACTGCCCTCCACTGCTGTGGAGAGACATTTGTAGCTGCTTCCTCTGACTTAAAGTTACTACAGACCCTTCAGTGCTGCACTGCCAGGATCTCTGCTCCTCTTATTCTGCTACCAGATCTGCTTTTGGGACTGCTTTTTGCAAACTCTGTGATACCATCCTCCAGTGCTGGCACAAGAAGTTACTCTGACTCAAAGATCTTTCTGGCCAGAACCATTTGAGTGTTTCACACATGACACTTCAGGACAGAAAATTTGGGGATTATGATAAAGGTATAGCAAGAAATCATGCAGGTATCATTGGCTCTGAGTTTCACTGAAGTCCTGAACTGGTGCCATTGCTTTACGCAGTTTGGTCAGTAGTTAATATAGTCGGTGACACAACATGATTTGCTGGTAGAAAACTGAGATTTACTGTAGCATTAACCGTTGTCTAGACGGCAGAACAAGTCCTCTTTCTTGATTTTGGATACACTTTAAAGTGTTTTTCAGTATATTCAAAACCCAGTATTCTTAGTAGCTCTCTGAAGAGGTAATCTTTTGAAATATTCAGTGGTTTTAAGGTTAGAAAGAGGGGGTGAAATGACAGTTTAAAAAAACATTTTATCATTCTTTTTTGAAAAGTGGCTGCACAACAAAATGGAAATGGACTTTCCTGGAGACTAGAAGGATATTTCTTGTGCAGATTCTCTGTGACACAAGGGTAGCTTGGAAAAGCATATAGATGTTGAAATTATTCAGAGCTCTCCTACAAGAATGTTTTAATGTAAAAATACTGGCTATAAATTGGGGTATTTTATTAAAACTAAAAGTGTGAATAATTACTGAAATAATCATTTTAGGATGATACAAAGTTGGAATTCAAATCTCTTCTTTGTAAACAATATATTTAGTGTGCATTCCATAAATTCCATGGTTTTTATTCTGCATTTTCCTGGGGACACAGGCATCTTGGTAACCTCTTCTCATGTAGAAACCAGGGTGCTCTAGGTAGCCATTAAAACACAAGTGACTCACATTTCTTCCCTGCTGATGCTCGAGACCTGGCTGGACTCCATACTCCTTCAGGTATGCCCTGCTGGTCAGTGACACGGATGCTCTTCTGGTGTGAAGCTGGAAGCTGGGCTCATGTACCACACTGACTGGCACTTGGCCATTTGTGGCTCCCCAGTGCAAGACATGGCCAAAAAGGAGGAGCCAAACTCTTCCCTGTGATGGCTCATGACAGCACACGAGGCAGTGGGCACAAACAGAAACACATAATGCTCCATCTGCACATACAAAAACTCTCTTCTTATTATGAGGGTGGTTGAACACTGGAACAGTTTCTCTGCATGGGCAGAGATACACAACATCCAGCTAGACATAGCCCATTCAGCCTGCTGGAGCTGGCCCTGCTGGAGCAGCAGAGTTGGGCTGGGTGATCTCCGGAGGCCCCTTTCAGCATTGATTCTGTTCTTCTGTGACTCTGTCCCTTTATTTGCCTACCTCCTGCCATACCACTTCCAGTCAATCTGAATATCTTTTTCATCTGCTTTTAGATGCCAATGGCCAAGTAAAAAGATTTTTTTCTTCCCCATCCAAGTGCTGTCTCAGCTGGGAGTGTTTCCACAGACCTGGTCCTACTCATTAATTTTAAAGCTGTTTTGATTCACAAACTTCATTAAATAAAAGCTGCATGTCACACCCTTGAAAAAGATAACATCACAAGCCCATTTTACAGGTCCAGGAAACCTATAATCATAGCACTATGTTACCTATGCAAATTACAAGCCAGTGTTCTGAGCTGTATTCTTGTTTGTCCTAATTCTGCAGTCATTTATTTCAGCATGACTTTTTCTCATTCTGAATCATTAATGTTTCACATCCAGTTCATCCTGGAGAAGAAAGCTTCTCCTGGGAAGGTGATGTGTGAATCCAGCCCTCCATTACTTTATCTGTATCTTTAAACAGTGGCACTGACCCTGTTTAAAATAATTTACACCAAGTTTGAGAATTGCAGAAGGAAATGTGTGTTTGTTTCTCATTTTCTGTGTAGATAACCTTGACTGTATATCCTGTACACCTAGTCTGCAGGTCAAAATAAGTGGTTGTAACTAGTAGACAGGTTTGGGTTTGGTGGCTGTAGCTTACCCTCTGGCAATTTATTCTATCCTCAGTCACCACCAGCTATTACTTGCAACTGTGCATTGGGTGATAAGATTTTCTCTCTCTAGATGGTTTCTGCTTTGGGATTTCAGATGTTATAATGTGTTCATGTGATTTAACTGTCAGAACTCTAGGTAAAAAATAAGAGGCAGGGGAAGTCTGGAGAATTTTCTGCTATGTCTGTATCAGCCATTGTGCTGGGACCAATTGTTTCATCCTTTTTTTGGACATTAAACTTGTGAAAGAACCTGCTTCCTCAACATAGATTTTCCTCTCCTTTGCACTGGCTTCTGAACTGGGGAAAACTGAGACAGCAACATCCTTCTAAGAGCCAGCTGTGCTGGCAATGAGGTGGTAGCTGTGGGAAGAGGACCTGCGGTATCTGGGTGTGGCCTGGGAGAGCTGAGGAAGTTTCAGGGGAGAAGAAACAGCTCACAGATCATGAAGCAACTCCCCTGTGAGCTGATCTGTGCTGAGGAAGGTGGGAGAAGTTGATTCAGTGCTGGAGAGCAGAAAGCCCATTACTGCTGCAGTGCTGGGCTATGCCACAGTACTGAGGCAGGAACTGGGAGAAGCAGTTAATGATGTCCTGAGAAAAGAGAGGACCTAGAACTTGGGGACCTCCCCTGTTCCTTTAATATTTCCAGATTGCACTTGTGAGGAGATATGTCCTGCAACCATAATTTGGAGCTTGATTTTAAGCACTTTTATACATTAGCAGAACTTTTCCCTGGACATAGTCCTGCAAGGATGTTGGCTTCTCTCCTAGTTATGTAATGTTTAAGACGATTTCTGTAAAAATCAAGTTCTTGGAATGCTGTGATTCTGAAGGAATATTGCAAAGTCTTTCTTCACTGCAAGGGTAGTAAAATGTGGCAACTAAAATGCTTTGAGAAACAGTAAAGCCATTGAAAACCAGACTTTATGTACAATTTTTGATTCATCTGACTTTGGACTTGACCAGGGATTTTTGGATGTTGGACAATTGAAAGGAATTGTCAGTGAATTTGAATCCACACTGCTCCCAGATTTCACTAGAAGAGGATTTTAGTCAAATACTAGGTCTCTGTGGAAGGGTGGTGACAGGATGTGAGCCATATGCTGTTCATTTAAAGAAATGGACACTCCTGATCTGCCACGAACAGATACTTGAGCTCAAAACCAGAAGAAAGAAAGGACACCAATTCTGAGTATTTTATTTAGAAATGTACCTTTGTAAAGTTTATTTTGCATAGAGAATTTTGTTGTTGATTAGTAATCAGGAAGGATCTGGAAACAGTTTCCTATTAAGATCTTACAGGTGGGGCTTAGTGCAAAATGATGAACACATTGCAGCATTTAACTGAAAATGGACCTGACTCAGTTTGGACAGAACCACTGTAGTGAATCCAGACCTTATATCAAACGGAACAGTCAGTTCAAGTGGTGTGAAACGTTCACCTGCAAGCAGGAGAAGGCAGAGACTACGCCAGGAGCACAGCAATAGCCCTCTGCCAAAGGAAAGCAGGAGGCTAAAAGAGACTGTGCAGTTCAAAGAATAGAAGTTCAGATTGTTGCTATCACTGGTTCTGCATCTCCTAGTACTTGAAAGTATTTGAAAGTGGCATCCTTATAAATAATTTTTTAAAAATCTACCCCCAAAGTTAAATGATTTCTTGTATCTCACACTAACTGAAAGCCTCTGCAGGGTAAGTGTAGCCCACTTTTGAAAGGTGAGGGAGTAGCAGTTTAGGCCCTTTCATGATAAATCCAGTTATTTTCAACTTCAGCAGGTTTTGCACAAGACAGTTTGTTCTGTGATTACTGAATAAAGTGCCTTGGTGAGACATCTGCCATGTAAACCATGGAGTGAGAGATGCTTACTGATGGAGATGTAGGCTGGTGATGAGAATCATCTCCCTGACTCTGTCTGACTCTGAGAGGGGCACAATTTAGTCCTCAGATTTACCCTTTTGTCTTGCAGAGAGCTGATAAAGTGCTATGATGAGGCTATCCCTTCCACTGAGATGACATATCTTTGATGTTGAAATCAGTACAAGCATCATCCTCTTACTTAGGGCTGTGCTTGGAACAGGACTTAACTGAGAACTGAGTCAGAGCATACAGCTAACACATGCAAATGTCCCTTAGGAAGAATTTCAGGCCTTGATTTCCCAATGATGTTCATAAAAGTAGGATTGGTTCCATAAATCATGGGTAAACTCAAAACCTCAACAACAAGGTAACTGGTTACACCCTGTCTTCATCCACTGCAAGTGGCTTGTTTCTGTTATAGTGAGATTTTATGTCATGACCATAAGAAATCAGCAGGAAATATAGAGAAGTCAGGAATTAAACAAAATTAAGAAATTTGTCAGGACACTTCAAGTAGTTTTTCAGTAACATAAATCTGTTGGCAAGCTGCTTTAACACCTGACAGAAACATTCTCTTTGCTTTAATATGTCTGGAAAACTTCAATGCCCAAAGTTTTCATAACTTTCAGCTCCCAATATGGCCTGAAGTGGCAATAAAGTTGTTTTCAACAGTAGAATTGATTACATCTTCCTCTTCAGAGGTGCTTGTATTGATGCCTGATCTTTGAAAGAGAAAGATCAGATCCACTTCAAGAACTTTTTAATATAAGAACCAAGATCTAGTGCAGAGCTTAAGGTGGTAGATGTTTTCCCAACTTCAGTGGAGTTATGGATATTATTGAAATACTGTGTTACTGTTCTTAGCACAGGACCTGCTGGTCCAGTATCACTCTTATTAAACCAATCACTTCATATTAAAAAAGTCATTAGATGCACTTAAAACATTTTGTGAGAGCAGTCAGAGCCAAAACCCAAAATTCCCAGTGATGGCTATAGTCCTTTGCCATCCAGCAGCAGTGCCAGAGTCCTGCTAAATTTCACTGAAACTAGTCAGTGTTCTACCCATGTTTTTGTGATCACTGTGCATCTTGTTGCCAGCAAGCACACTTAGCCCTGGCCCTTCTTTTATGGTAGAAACATGTAATTTTTGTTGGTCTTGGTACGTCTTTGAATGTTCCTACAGCCAATGATGCCAAAGGAATTACCCAGAGATGATGACAAAGAACATTTGATACAGGCAGGTGGGTTGACTGTGCAAAAGAAAAGTGAGAATGAGCAAATATGAGTGAGCAAAATGTGTACCCCTTCTGCGATTTAACAGAAGTTACATAATTCCTTAGGTAGGGGGTCATTTTATAAAATTGCTTTTAATACTTGCTAATTAAATTAAGAAATGAGTTCTTGAAAAGAAAACTTTCAGAAGATCCTTCTGAAGGATGCTGGGCCTGAAATAGTCCCTAAAGATGTACACATGGAGTATAAACTCTATGACTAGCAGAAACCACAGCCATAAATATATCCCATACTATTTTGAAGTAGAACACCTTTAAACACCTACATAGTGAAAGAGCTTTTGCAGCTTTTTTTAGCAAAGTGAAAAAAAAATCTTAGTCTGTGTCCAAATCATTAGGGAGAACTGATCAGACGACTTGCCTGGACAGCAGGAGTGACCAGGCAGAGCAGGTGTGGGGTTCAGCACTCACTGTCTCTGCTTGGTGCTGTCAGCTCAAACCAGCTTCAGCACCAGTTTGCAGTAACACAGAGACACTTCCCCAATGGCAGTGTCGTGGTTTGACCCGCCTTAGGAAGTGAGAGAGTGCTGGTTCAGAGGTTGGCACCCTGTGAACCAATGAAAGGTCATTTCATCTCTGTGAACACACACTTCAGGCTGTGAAGGAGGTGGAGTCCCTCTCTTTGCTCTTCCAGCCTCCAGACAGAGCAAGCAGGTCCCCCTCCTGCTCCTGGCTCTGGAGGGGGAGGGGAGGCCTCCCCTGGCCCAGGCCAAGGCCTGCCATGCGGCCTGTGCCTTGTGGGGGATAAGCCTGGACAGTAGTTTGCTGGCTTGCTGGCACAGCTGTCTGAGCCTCGCTGTTGCTGGATCTGGGCCAGCAGAGCTGCCTGTGAGCTCTGGCCTTGGCTGGGCCCCTCTCCTCCAGACCGGGGTGGGGGAAAGAGAACTGTCTAGCCTGCCAGGCTGACTGAGAATGGAGGGGTGGAAGATCTACACCTGGGATGTCTTCGGGTCTTTGGTGCCGAGCCCCGCCACCCCCCTCCCCGAAGTGTGAGACCAGCACTGCCTTATCAGAAGATTCATCACCTGCGGCTTCTGTAAGTGATAGGAGAAAGAGCCTGGGACTTGTGATGCCAGCAGAAGATAAGAAGAGATGATGGAGTGGCTTTTGGCCGGACTTTCCTTATAGTGGCCATAGAAACTGCATTAATGCTCCTGTAACTCATTGAAACTGAGTCTAGGGGGATGCAAGGTTGGGCACTGTGTAGTGAAAATGCCAGTGCCAGAGTGAGTGAACAGAAGATTGAGAGGGTGTGGTGGTACCCTCAGAAGAGGCTTCTGTTCTCAAAACCCTTTGCCCCGAGGGAGAAATGGGGGGGACTGGTATCCCAGAAGCATCCTTAAAAGAGAACCCTACAAGCAGTTTCTGGTCCCTGGGTGGTGGTGAGAGCACCATCCATTGGGAAGGAGGACTTCTCAAATGCACATTTCCTCTGTATGGGGTGGGTCATTTGTGAAGAGTGCAGGCCACAAGAGACTGTGTTTCTTGTGGGAGTTTCTATAGGGCACAAGGAAGACTCCTCTCCCTTAATATTTTAAGCTGGGAGTTCCAGGTGTCTTCTCAGAAAGTTTTGGTATGAATTTTGTGATGGGAGGGGGGGAACAGGAGGAGGAGTCGTTTAGGAGGTTCTTTTCACTTCTGATTTTGTTTCTTCCTGTTCCTCTTTCCTATATAGTGTAAGTTAATAAAGTTTTCTTTCTATTTCTAAGTTGAAGTCTGCTCTGTTTTATTCTCAGTCTGTCTCACAGCATTATTTTAAAGAACTATATTCTCATGGGTGCGCTGGCATCAGGCCAGCGACTCAAACCCATGACAGGCAGTGTGTAAAAGGGAACGATTAATAAGAACAGGTAAATGTTGAGAAATTCAAGTAAAATTCATATGATTTGGGCCTTTTTTAAAAAAAATATTGTTTGACAAGTTTCCTGTTTGTGTCATATTTATGCAAGATCTCACTTCACACCTTCAATGAAGATGTTTCCTACTGCTGAGGTAGAGAGGAGTATTGGTAGTGGAACAGTTGAGTTATTGAGCACAGGAATTCTCTGAACAGTTTTCCTTGGATAACTTTTTTCTATTTATGCAGATTTTTTTTTCGTTATTTTACTGTATAAGATTGAACGTGCACAGCTAGTGCAAACATCTATTCCTGTGACAAGGTTTGTCACAAGTTGCCATGTCCTTATTTTGCGACAGTGTTTGATTTATATTAAGAAACATGGAATTAAGTTACTCCAGGAAAGACCAAATGGCTTCCTGTTTCAGCAGGACATTTCTTCTGCATTAATACTACACCTCTGGCAGAGCCTCCCTCTTTATCCTGAGCCAAGGACTTAGTTCGGGTGGATGCCACGTATGTTCCATGTTCTAGATCAAGCAGGGAACAACATTTAGGCCTTATCACCAATGTGATACACCCCATCAGCTACAAGTAAGCCAGAGACGTGATTGGTGATTCAGAAGTTGACAAAGGAGGATATAGCATTTGCCAACCTCATGTAATTTTGAATATCACAGCACAGAACTCAGAGCAGTAGAGTACAAGTCCAACAGTTTCTACTGTAGGTTTGTGATTTTACTGCTCAACATGATACTCATGTTTAGATTCACATGTCGGAGGCAGCTGCTATGTACTGCATCATGTTTTAACAGTGCTGCAAAATCAGAAATCACTGTTCTATTTTTGGCTGACCCTTTATGTTTTCTTTTCCAGAGCCATAGCCCTGCCCCTCAGTACCAAACTGGGTGTGAGAGACAAGCAGAGACCAAAAGCTCAGCCCAACTCTGTGCTGGAAACATTCTATAGTACACGCCGCAAGAACCCTGAAGAGGTGAGTCCCTTCTTCGTTTGCTTTCCTGTAGATTTAGTGTCTCTAGCCAAAGAAAATCCCATTTGGAATCCTGAAGTTTAGCAGTGCCATTCATTTCTTGAAGCTCAACAAAGGAAACACTGTAGCATTGGTTACCTGAGAGCAGAAGGCCAGGAGGGTGTTCCTGCAATGCCATCATCTCTGAGTTCTGCTTCTGAACACCTGGGAGGAAACTGCCCCCAAAAGAAACAGTGACAGCTCCTGCTCCCTCCTTACCTTATACACAGTGCAAACTGCAACACACGGGGCTCTGCCTGAACATTAGTGGCACTTTCTTACTGTGAGGGTGCCCAGGAAAGTTGTTGAATTTATATCCTTGGGAAAACTCTAAGCTCTCTGGACATGGTCTTTGACACTTGGCTCTAGGTGGCTCTATTTGAGCAGGGCCCATTGGATGAGGTGATCTCCATGGTCCCTTCCAACCCCAGCCATTCTGTGACAGCTTCTTTTCATATACTGGCAAATCCTGTAAAAAATTAATCACATCAGCTGCCTTGAGCTCCCACATTGCTAGTCCCTGCAGCTCAGCCAATGTGTCTTGCTTGAGCTCCTAATGCTAGACTGGGTCATTCTGTTGTTGTGCAATCTATGAGTTTGAGATTGGCCTTGCAAGAAGCAAGAGTCTTGGTCATCACCACAGAGATTGTGAGGGGCTTCAGAAACCTGAAAACACAACTGGTGGGTAGTTTTCCCCTGAGGGATAAGAAGAGTGATTTTCAAGAAATTGACAAGATGATCCGGAGTTACAATGGCTGGTGATGATGGGAAAAACCACTAGCAGGATTGTGAATGGTCAGGTGATATAAGAATTTATCCTGGTCAGTGAAGTCCCTGGGTGTGAACTCTGTGGTAGGGAAAGGAATCTGATTTTCTTTCAGCTTGTTTTTGTAGGCTTTCTCTTGGCCTCAAAGCAATAGCTGTGAATCCTTATCAAGGATAAGAGCAGAGGGCTCACCATAAGTTCCAGTCCCAAGGAACAATCCTACCCCAAACACATTGCTTCGCCAAGGCTGTTGCAGCATGGTTTGTACTGCAGTGGGGCATGAGGAGCCCCAGGACATGCAGTACCAGGTTAGAAATAAAGGAAAATAGACTAAAATTAAAATGTAGGCATTGATCTTGGTAGTACAGCCAGCCCATCTCTGCAGCAGTGGGAAGGAGTGTTCTAAGGGACACTTGTAAGTGTGGTAGGCCCTGACCTTCTACTTACCTTTCTGTCCCCGAAATCCAAACATTTCTCAGTATAACTGCTTCTGTGGCAGAGATCTAACTCAAGACCTGGCTTTGCCACCAGGATTTTTCCACAGCTCTCCCTGCACTCCCATTGCACTGAAGTGGTGCTTTTCTCCCAGCAGATCTGGAATACTGGAACAGATCCTCACCATGAGAGAGCAGTATGAGGTGGAGCAGGAACTGCTGCCTGGCTCTCTCCACTCACTGGGTACACCTCAGCCAGTCTGCTGGCTTCCTTCCTCTTCCATGAGCTCTCAAACCACTGCTTAGAAGCAGCTTTTACTTGTCCAATACAAGATGAGATTTTGCAGTTCTTGGCAGCTGTTTCTTGGAAGGAATTCCACAGGATGGAGCAGTTGGAGAATGTAAATTAGCATCTCCATTTGTCTCCATCACCAGAACAGAACTCAAAAAACAGCATATCTGAAAGCAGCATGTCTGAAAATTGGTAATGATTTTTGCACAGCATGCTTGAAGTATGTAGGCCACTCTCACTTGATACCAATTCAGGTAAATACATTCCATGAAAAATTATTGCTTTACTTAAAAAATAAGGCTATCCATGATGACACTTCCAAGTAGGAATATAAAACATGACAAACTTTTTTCATGTCACATGCCAAACTCTTAACAGCCTCAGGACAAGAAGGAAGGTAATTGCAGGATTTCTGTGAGTTATATATTGAAGAATTACCCCTAACAGGTTTACCACAATAGAATATCCAGTAGGAAAATTATGTTGCCTCTGCTCATGACATCCATCATGATACTGCATCAGAATGCTGAGAGGCATGACAAGATTCAGTGTGAAACTATAAAATATCCTTTAAGCTGCAGCAATCTTTATTGGAGTGAGAGATTTGAGGGATTTGGTCCCTGAAGACAGGGTGAAGAAGTGATTTGGTAACAAACTTATATGAGGAGACAAGACCATTTTGAAACTGGGGAAGTTCACATAAAAATAAGAAGTTTCAACATTACAATTAATAACTAATTGATTAGAGGATAATGGAAAGATTTTCTACTATCCAAGATCTCTACACTAGGAACAGACAGCTTTCAGAAAGATGCCTTAGTCTGAATAGACTTGGGCTGGCCAGGGGATCCAGCTGGGCTCTGTGGTGGGTCAGATGAGATATTTCCCTGTCTGACCTTTGAATCTGGATCTAAACCTGCTGTCTCACTTGTTTCCCAGGGTGAGCTGCTCAGTTTAGCCAAGCAATGTGACCTGCCAGTGAGGAAGGTGGAGAAGTGGTTCCGGCGCCGGAGGAACATGGACCGGCCTAGCCTGTCGAAGAAGTTCAGTGAGGCCTGGTGAGCAGGAGCACAAGCCATGAACTCAGGTTTTTACCGGAGCTGAGCTCCACAGACAGCTCACTGCCTCCCCCTGCCCTCCATCCCTATGCAGACAGATTCCAGCTCCCTGTCTGCCCCCTGTCCCTACGTAGAGAGCATCGTGGGTCTTCCCTGATCCACTTGGCTCTGCTGTAACTCTCTGCTGCTTCTCTGTTACAGAAATATTTCTTGCTTTCCCCCCTTAGTTGCAATCCCAAGTGTCCTTTTACTGCTGTACCTTTATTTCATACTGGGCCCTTGGTTCTGACTTTTCCTGACTTTCTCAGACTGGCATCCTGTTTTGACAGACATTTGAAGCTGAAAAACTCTCTACTGTTTACATCTTACTGCTTTGCTGCTGCTTCAGTACCTACTAAAAAGGCATCCTTTCTGCTGCTTTCCCCATATTTTCCCTTTGCCTCTCTGCAAGGAGTTTCCCTCTGCTGCGCCTTTTCTGCAACTATTTTGCATGCTGTTGCTTTCAAAAGCTACAGGCTGGATTGGATTCTGCTGTCATTTGACTTCAGCATCATGAAAGTCACAAACTGGCACTCTTCCACGGGGGTGAGCAAAGAACAAAAACTGCCTTGGAAACAGCTTTGTGGAAATCCTCCTTGTTATGTGGAGGCACAAAATAAATATCAGGTCAGACAGATCTGAATGTCAGTCCTGGCTCAGCTTTCCACAGAAAAGGAGGATTCTCCACAGCTTGGTTGGAACACCTTATTTACAAGAGGCTGCTCTGCTATTTGTGAAGGAATTGGGTTCTCCCAGGAAAGCCACATAGGCAAAAGAAATCATTAAATACCTAGAGTACTATTCATCTATCTAAAAGATCTACCATCTATAGGATAGGCATCAACTTTGAGCTCATCAGCATGTGCTCCATTTAACACTCCACCTGTAATTCAAAACCCCTGCCTAAAAACCCTAATTCAAAAAGAAGAAAAGGATGTGTATATTTATTTACAATATTCCATATAGTTACAAATATTTACAGAAACAGTGTATAAGGAGTTGTAAAGCAACAATGTTTATTCTGCCTCCATCTGGATGAAATCTCAGCTCTACCTGAACTCTGATGACTTGTAGTAAATAGTAAATGGGAAACAGAATCCTTTTCTGCCCCAGCTCACTGAGGATAATGTCCTTCTACCCGCCCTCTTGTTGCCATGTGCAGTCTGTAGACAGAATGTCTCTCTAATGTGATGTAGCAGCTTTGTATACTTCGTTTTTGTCTTGGAATTCCTGGGGGTTTCATTGACTGGTAGAGTCTCTCAAAATGCAGTTACGTCTGAATTGTTATGGAGATTTTTGGAAATTGAAGGACTGGTTTAGACAGTTTTACTCCTTTGAATATTTCCTGTGGTTCATTTATTAATAACTTGTTTATTCTGTTGGGATGAAATTTCGCCCATTCCTTACTATATGTGTGAATATTCAGGTGACTTGCTTCTGTCCACTGAACTGTGCAAACAGTTTGTATGTATTTCTGTGTGGGTTTAATGTTGGTAAATCATTACTGGCTCCTCATTGGCCAAACATTACAGTAATTAGTTACTGTACATGATAACAAATTTAGCAAGCTGGATCTCCAAAGGCCTAGGAGAGAGATTGGCATTTTTTCACTTTTACAAATGCATCTGCTACTGCTGGGAAGCTTTGGGATTATTCTCTGGGGGATTTTAGCCAGCAAGGTTCTTGTGTCTTTTGCCATCTCTACAGCAAAGGAATTACTCTTTGTGAAGTCTGGGAAATGTGCTGGTGCCATGCAGAGAGATGCTCCTGTTTTGATCCAACCTTGAGCATACTAACACATCTTTGCCTTAATAGTGTATTCTTTGCATTAGCATGAGGATACACAGTCTTGCAGCCCAGGGGTTAGTGAATGGGATTCTAATACCCTTTCTTTTGTTTCTTTGTAGCTGGAGATTTACATTTTACATCATTTCTTTCTTCACTGGACTTGCTGTCCTGTACAATGTGAGTACACACAGTCACCTGCTGTTCTACCCAGCCAATGCCTGCAAGAATGGCAGAGTTTGTTGTCAAACTTGCCTTTTCAGATCTTGTAGAGGTTTTCCATACAGGTTGGTGCGTATTGCATTGCAATTGCATTGCAACCCCCTGCATTGCACACTTAGGAGACCACAGACATACTGGACCATGCTTATTTTAAGGACTGTAGAATTGAGATGTTTCCTTTTCTTCTGGCAAAGCAGAAGGCAGTTGGGATTGTGTAAAAGTAAATTTCTGCAGGGTAGGAGATAGAACACTTACCATAAACTGGAAGCTGCAGGCCTGTTTGTGTGTTGTATCCAATACCTCCTTATGGTAAAGAAATTGGGCTTCCTTTGGAGCACAGACTGCAATTTAATAATTTTATCTGCTAATTTTCTTTTCCTTACCCAGGGTGTGATTGGTTCAGGCTCATGCCTTGGCCTTTTCTCCAATGTGATAAATAGTGAATTCTCTTGATAAAATTTGAACTGCCTCACCAGGCAGAAGTCGTAACAGGAGCCATGCATGTGCTCTAATCCCTGAGCTGTGATCACTGAGCTAGGACTAGGGGCACTGGCCATCTGCTGCCTCTGTTTTAAAGGTTCCCCTGAATCTTTTTGCTGCATCTGGTTCCCTAGGTGAGCTTTGCAAAAGTCTTATGGTATGGTCTGATGAGTTAAGTGATGGAAAATGTGCACATCCCAAGGCAGCAGGCATAAACTGTCTTTGTAACCTCTCATTGTAACAAGTGAAGGACTTTTGAACTTATGAAATACTAATGAAATGCTTGCAAGATTATTTATAAATGCTCAAAACATCACCACCACCTCAAGTTTGTAGAAAACTCCAAAAAGTTGGGAGAGGTCCTCTCTGAGCTATTTTATTTGGGACAGCTAAATAGTGTGCAAGATTTCAGGCTAATAGCCACAATTTGGAAATGTCACAAGCAGATGAAAGTCCTTGTTGTGGAAATCTCTTGGCAATTGGATTCCAGCCAGCAAGACCAGCTCTGCCTGTAATAAAACACAACAAAGTATATAGTAGTAACACACTAAAGGAATTAGACACTTGATAAGGAAAGAACTTCTCACACACATGTTGCATATTTGTTGTAGAAGCCTTGGCTTTGGGACCATAGAGAGTGCTGGACAGGATATCCACAACAGGTGAGTCACACAAGAAGGAAAATTGCTGTTATAAATCTTGTATTGTGTTTCTGTATTTTTGAAAATCAGATTATATTAGTGACAAAAAGAGGACACTGAATTAAATTCAGACACAGAAGACCTAAGAATTCAAAGCCAGACCCTCATCTGGAGAGAACACCTTTGTACCCGGTATCATCTAAACACAAGAAAAGATGAATTGGCAGAGCACTTTGTCAGTTCCAAGAGAAAATGAAGACTTATGTTCCAGGGTTTTTTGTCTGACAGTCAAAGCTAGAGCGAGACTGCTTGACTGTATGTGGAGGTTGCAAACCCATAAAGGGAGAAGTCATGCCCAATTCTACTGGTGTGAGCCACAGGAAGTGTAACAGGGCAAATGACTGAAGAGTGATGCAATGCCTTTCAAGACAACTCTCTGAACAATCCAGTATTGCTTAAAGACAAAAATTTTAGCGGCAAATATGTAGTTCTGTGTAAAAATTAAACCATACAAAAAAGTGGGGCTTACATAGAAATGTAAGACTGAAAGGATCACTTGGGTACCTCTGTCTCCTGCTCTGTACACTTGCAGTACATATCTTGTCAAAAACAATGGGACACTGTGATGAACTGACCCTGGCTGGCCACAGTGTGCCCACCAAGCCCCTTTTCCTCACCCCTGCTCAAATGGAAAGGGGGGAGAAAATATAGCAAAACGCTTACGGGTTGAGATAAGGACAGGGAGACAGCACTCCCCGGTTACCCTCACAAGCAAAACACGCTTAACTTGGGGAAAATTATTTTAATTTATTGCTAATCAAGTAAGAGTAGTTTAATAAGAAATAAACCTAAATCTTAAAAACACATTCCCGCACCTCTCCCTTCTTCCTGGACTTAACTTCACTCCCACATTCGCTACCTTCTCCCCTGGAGTGGTGCAGCAGGATGTGGAATGGGGGTTGTGATCAGTTCATCACACCTTTTCTCTGGTGCTCCTTCCTCCTGCCCCAGGTCTTCCTCTGCTCTGTTAGCAGGGCTCTCCAGTGGGAGACAGCCCTCCATGAACTGCTCCACTGTGGGTCTTTTCCACAGGATGCAGTCTATTAGGAATGAACTGCTCCATCGTGGGTCCACCACAAGTCCACAGGTGCTGCCGGGAGCCTGCCCCAGCACAGGGTCTCCACAGGCTCGGAGCTTCCTTAGGTCACATCCCCCTGCTGTAGTCAGGGTCCTCCAGGGACTGCAGGTGGATTTCTGCTCCCTATGGACCTCCATGGGCTGCAGGGGCACAACCTGTATCACCACGGGCTGCTGGGGAATCTCTGCTCCAGCACCAAGAGCTCCTCCTCCTCCTCCTCCTCCTCCTCCTCCTCCTCCTCCTGCACTGACCTGAGGGTCTACAGAGTTGTATCTCATATTCTCACTTCTCTCTCCACACCACTCTTGCCCAGCAGTTTTTTCCATTCTTAAATACATTGTCCTCAAGCTGCTGCCGCTATCATTCATGGAACCAGCAGCAGATCCATCTTGGAGGTGTCTGGAACTGGCTCTGTTGGACAGGGGGCAGCTTCTGGCATCTCACAGAAAACACCCCTGTCCCCACCCCACTAGTAAAGCCTTTCCATGTAAATCCAACACACACCCATTTTCCAATATTTGTAACAACCAGAAAAGACCAAAACCAGAGCTAGTCATGTCCCACTGGCAAAGAGCAAGCCAAGGACAAACCTGTGTATGAGCAGGAACAACAAATATATTTACAATTTCTACTAAACAGACCATGCCCTGTGCTACAGACAATGACAAAAGAAACACCAGTTCTCCCAAATAGTCTGATCTTTGGAGCGGGGAAAAAAACAGCTTCTGATCCAGCTGTGCTTCCTCTTGTGGCCAATCACTGGTGCTACAAAAGAAAACAAACTAAAATTTATGAAGGCCATAAATAACCAGGTGATATTTGGGAGCACAATACTTCACGTTCCTTTGGAAATGGTTGCAAAGCCCCTTTAGTCATAGTAATTATTTATCAAATGGATTCAGGTTTAAGGAGGTCATATAGTGCCACAACAGCAAAACTTGCTTGTTAAATAACAAGATGTTGCTGAGTGGGTCTGAGCTTTCAGTTTCCCAGCTGTAAAAGCCCAGATAATTTTCCCAAAAGAATGTGAAATACATTTCCTGCTGGGCTTGGATTTTCCCCCCATTAGTTTGATTAAACTGGAAAATCTGTAACAGAGTGAAGGGTATCTGAAGCATCTTCAAGCCTAAAAAGGGAATTATTTGTTCAGCTACTCCTTTTCCACCATACTGAATTGGTTTACGTAGTTTTTAAAACTCTGTACTGTCTGCTCAGGAATCTGAATTTTGCTGAAGAAATCCTAAAAATAGTCAGGATCTTCATGGTAGTTTCCTAAATGATTGACATGGTGTGGTAAAGTGGAATTTCCCCTGCTGTTTGATTTCATCTTGGCACAGATGACATTTAGTAAGTGAGTATGTTGTTCAGTTGATGTTATTTCCTGCCGTAGGTGCAGGAGCCAGCTTTGTTGATTTGGTTGTTGTATTGGATTTTCACAGCCTGGTTTTGGTAGCAGGGGGCTACAGAGGTGACTTCTGTAAGAAGTTGGCAGAATCTTCCTCCGTGTCCAGCAGAGCCAGTCCCAGGCAGCTCCAAGGTTGAATGTGCCATTGGACCAGTTAGAAATAGTGGTAACACCTCTGTGATAGCATATTTAAAAAGAAAGAAAAAATAAGAAGTTATTGCACAGTTGTATTTGCAGCCAGAGAAGAGTGGGCTGAGAACATGGGAGAGGAACAACTCTGCAGACACCAAAGTCAGCGAAGGAGGAGGGGCAGGAGGTGCTCCAGGCACTGGAGCTGAAATTCCTCTGCAGCCTGTGGTGAAGACCATGGTGAAGCAGTTGTGCCCCTGCAGCCCATGGGGGTCTATGGGGAATGCAGAGATCCACTCACTGTCCATGGAGGAGGAGCCCACACCAGAGTAGGGGGATGCCTGTGAGGAGGCTGTAACCTTGTGGGAGACCCACAGAGAGAGGAGCCATGCTCCCATGTTGGAGCAGCCTGTCCTTGAAGGACTGCACACCATGGAAGTGACCCATGCCGCAGCAGTTTGGGAAGGACTGTTTTCCATGGAAGGAACAGGTTGTGCCAGTTCACAGAGAGCTGTGGAATGGACTCACACGGGAGAAGCTCTTGAAGAACTGTCTCCCATGTGAGGGACCCCACAGTGCAGCAGGGGAACCATTCCTCACCCTGAGCAGCAGAAGCCATGGGTGATGAGCTGACCATAACCCCCATTCCCATCTCCTTGCATCACTGGGGTATGAGATAGAGCTGGGAAGGAGGGAGGGGCAGGGGGAAAGGTGTTTTTAAGGGTTTATTTCACTTCTCATGATCATGCCCTGATTTTGTTAGCAATGAACTTCATTCACATCTCTAATTAGAGTCTGTTTTGTCCATGACTGTATTTGATGAGCAATCTGTCCCGGTCCTTATCTCAAGCCATGAACCCTTTGTTATATTTTCTCTCCTCTGTCCAGCTATGCAGGGAAGTGACAAAGTGGCTTTGGTGGCTGCCTGGCATCCAGTCAGCATCAACCCACTACAGCTGTCTTTTGCCTTGAAAGGAGTTTTCACTTACAGCCCTTTCACTGATGTATCTGATGGGTAGTTTGCTCTCTCTCCCTCTCTCACAGCCGCTCCAACCTCCCCTGTTCTGGTACTACATGCTGGAGCTCTCCTTCTACTGGTCACTAGTCTTCACCTTGCCCTTCGACGTCAAGAGGAAGGTGAGTGGCAATCTCAGGGGAGAATCAAGTACTAACAGGACACAAGCTGAACACTCAGGAGAGTGATCTCTAAGAGCATGTGTATAGTGTTAGTCAAGGTTTTGTGGGACTCTCTCCTTGCTCATTCACAGGAATTTTCTTTCCCAGTCACTGGCTTTCTCTACTCTGGGAAGTGGAGAACACCAACCCTGACATAGAAAGGTGTAAAGTACTGCAGAGTTCTTAATCCAAACTTAAAATCCAAACATGAAAATTGCTCTTCTGTAACTCTTCTAGGCTGCACTTATCATAAAGACAGGAAAAGAGGTGGTTCTCTGCCAGTAAAGCTGCTTGTGTTCCTGGTGCTAGTGTCCCAACAGACAGGGTGCAGCATCAGACCATGGCTGGTGGAGGGAAAGAACGTTCTTTGTTGTGAGATCCTCAGTTTACACTATGAGCTCTTCATTCCTGAATCTCTTGGTTGCCCACGTTTTTAGAATGCATTTGGTAAAAGAGTTACATGGGTAAGAATCTGTAGTGGGAGGTTTCTTAGTCACTAGGTAGAGAGTTGCTACCTGCAGGAGCTACACTTGGACTGGGGCAGTGTTGTATTGCACTAAATAGTTGGATCATTTTGTTATTATATTGCACTGAGTGAATTGTTATATTTGCACACAAAATAGTTTTATTATATTTTGCACATGGTATGTCCTGTAAACCCCCTTTTGGGTTCTGGTGGTGGTATCCTCCAGTCGGTTCCTCCCCACGCCCCTCCCCCAGGTTGCCTCCCATTGGTTGTGGTTCCTCCCCCTTCCCCTTTTCCAAGGGCATAAAACCCCACAGTGAGGGGTCGGGTTTGTTTCTGACCCCGATTTCACAATAGAAGCTGGGAATGTACACAAGGAAGAATGAGCACCTCTGTCTTTTATCTTCTGTCCATTGTTGGGTTACGCACTGGGGTCTAGAGCTAGCCTGGCCAGACCCCTGAGAGCGTTGGAACCCTGATACGGCAGGAGGTGCATTATGTATTTTATTCTATGCTGTTCCCCTTCTCATCAGGATTTCAAGGAGCAGATAGTCCATCATGCTGCAACCATCTTCCTGATCAGTTTTTCATACTGTGCCAACTACATCCGCATTGGGACACTGGTGATGGTGATTCATGATGCTTCTGATTGTTTCCTAGAGGTGAGCCAGGCAGAGCCTAATCAGCAGTGGTGCTCTTCAGTCACAGAATGTCCTTCCATCTAACACAGCATAGGCCAAGCACTGGGGTATTCCACAGATCCCTCGAGGGACCCAGCCAAGGGTGCCCAGCTGAGAGCTGGGCAGAGCTGTGGTTGCATGTGGAAGCATACCCATCTCATTAACCCCGTGGAGTGTGTGCAGATGCTGTCTTGGCTGCTGTTTTATTGTTCTTTCTCCTTCCAGCCGACTAAGATATTCAATTACATGAAGTGGAAAAAAACTTGTGACAGCCTCTTTATGATCTTCTCAGCTGTTTTCCTGATCAGCCGCCTGATCATTTACCCCTACACGTGAGTCTGCAAAAAGTGAGGGGACATGGAAAGCTGCCTTCTGAGAGACAGGATGATTAGCTAGGTGCTGCAGCCTTTGTTTTTTGGTCGTGGAGTATGTGTTCCTGCCCTTTGCACAGGCTGAAGTGTCACATGGCTGTTGCACTTGGAGTAAACAAGGGTGCTCTGCCTTGGAGTTTATAGGACAGTCCTGAAGCCCTGAAGGGTGCTGCAGAGGAGGAGCCTTGGGCCAGTGGCTCCATCCTGTGTACTTCGGGTGGGGAACTGATAGTTGGCTCACATGTGATAGGTAAAGATGGAAGTGGCTGATCTGAAATTTCCTCTGTGACTACAAATTTCTGGGGTTTAATTGTGGCCCTATTAACAACATGCTTTCCCTCCTCTTCCATCCCCTCTGTTTTGCAGAGTGCTTTATAACACCTACTATTACTCCATGGAGATATTCCAACCTTTCTTTGGATACTACTTTGTGAATGTTCTCTTGATAATTCTGCAGCTGCTCCATGTCTTCTGGTCCTGTCTAATCATTCACATGGTCTACAAGTTCATCCTCCAGGGCACGGTATGCATCAGTTTGTAGTATCCTTTGCTTCACACGGGGAGGGAGGGTCCACCTAGACTGCTTGAGAATACAGGGGTCCATCTGGCATGGATTCCTTATAATTCTAGTGTAATTATACATGGATATTATCAAGAGTGAGGTGGAAGGAAACTCAGTAATATTGGGGAAAGTCGACTGAAAAAAATTTGTAAGTCACTACAATATCAGGTCCACTTCTGATGCTTATATTCAACAAAAATGTGGATTGGACTCCAAGAGAGATGTCTGTGAACGAGGCCAGTGACATCTGAGTAAAAATGCCAACACTTTGTGCACTGTGATTTGCATTTGTAACAAGACTAAGAAATCAAGGAAGGGAAAATTGTCATGATTGGTGAGGTCGGTGCAGAAGTGTTTCCCTTACTGTACAGGATTTTCAATTAAAATTGTGTTACAGTGCTTTAGATTTCCCACAGTAGGTATTTCTGTCTAAACGAGCTGCCTGGGCTCTTCTTGCCGCAGTGGAGGGCAACGGGTATGCCCAAATAATAATCCATTCCATACTGCACCTGGCAGTGCTGCTCAACAGGCACAGAGCAACCAGACATGAATATCTGAGCCGCAGCTGTATAAACTGAAATGAAATGCATCGCACATCCCACTCTTTCTGGCCTGTAGTATTTGCTGTGAGACCAAACTGCCGCTCAGCATGAAATTCTTCCCAAAATCAAAGCCATGACTGGCCACATGACAAGGATGCAGTCCAAAGGTGACCAGTCAGTGCCTCATGGGAACTAACCTCAGAGCCCAGGATGATTTGTTTTATTAGTATCAAACTGAGGAATTTTGTCTTACAGGAACTGAGAGCAAGCTTTAAAGGCTCCTCTTTATCCATATTGCTCCCATTTTCTTTATCTGCCTTCCCTTAAGGTAGCACAGAGCAAACTACTTGCAGATAAGGAAACAGGACTGGAAATGAAAATACAACTGAAGACAGCCTTTTATTCTTTTCCTATTTTTTTTTTTTTTGTGGGCTGAATTACCACTGCAGTTACTGTATTGTAAAATGATGAGGTAATAAGTAGTCTTATTAGAAAGAAAAGAACCATCAGGGAGGAAAATCCTGAGGCATATCCAGAATTTTTCCTACTTTATCTAAAATCGATCTGCCAGACTTGATATAAAAATATATTTGAGAACTTTCTGTACTGAGCAGTAAAAAGCAAAAAAGAACTGTCCTAAACAGATCTGTTTTGATGACAGTATTTAGTAGCCCAAAGTAGTAACAGCAATAATACAGGACATTCTTGCTTTGAGAGCAATGAAACTCTTGCTGCAATCAGTTCATGTACTTCTTGCAGACCTTTCTGGTCTCCACAGTTTTCCTCTCTGGCTACAGGATAATCTTTACCACCTTCTCACATGATGTTCCCTAATCCCAAGTAATTAGAACTCAGCCTGGATCCTGAAGGACAAGTTTCATTTCCTCGTAGAGGAAGCAGCTTTATAGTTCCTTTGGGAATCTTACCAGATTAAAGGCCCAGCCACATTCTCTGGCTATAAATGGATATATTTAGAAATATTGACTGCGATTTGGCCTTATGCTACAGATCTAGATTCCTGCATATTTCCTGGTCTGCCAGTGACGGAGTGATCCGAGGTGCAGGTTGTTCACAGCAGATAGTACCTCCCATCCATATTGTCCTTGGAGGCAGATTGAATTCAGTACAAGTTAGATTTTAAATCTAACATCTGCATCTGGTTGTAGAGATCTCTGGAAAGAGCATGAGCCCAAATAGAGTTCTCAATATGATCTGGGAAATCTCAGAATGTACAGCTGTAAATGGAGACTAAATTTCTGGGCAGCACCTGATTTGCCCCTGGCAGTTTCTAAAGCTCAGGTCACAGAAGGGGTTTACGGCTTTCCCTCTTTCCAACAAGGAGTGTGACACTGTGAATTTGTCCCCAGTATTGGCATCTTATATGGCGGAGTAGAGACAGCCTGAGAAGCCAGGAAGTGCTGCTTTTTCTAAACTGTCATTTTATCCCATTATTTCTTTTTTGCCTTCCTTTTAAGGCAGTTAATGAAATACTTACAGAAGTTGATTACAGGTCTCTCAGTCAATGAACAGCAAGAGGAAAAGCCTGACCATAAAACTGAATGTAGTCAGAGTGGAACGGCTTTGTGTTGAGCCTTTAGGAAGCATGTGTTTCCAGCCTGTCCCAAGCAGTGTTGTCAGCTTACAGCCACTCAGGCCATATAGGCAGAAGTTAGCTCCTTGTCCCTTTAGGAAGGTGTAAAAGAGCTTGATTAACTGCCTCCCCCATCCTTCACCAACATGCTGATGACCAGGACAGCAATGTGAATCTCCTCAGGCTTACACAGTTGTCCTCAGTCCTGGGCATTTGTGATTTTGTTCTGCTTCACAGCCTGTAATTCCTAGTGTGTGTCAGGATCACAGATGAGATTTCAGTGAGACTGAAATCAAAAAGGCACGAGAATCTGTTCCTAAGGGTAATGTAAAAGCTGAGGAACAGAACAGGACTATGCTGAGGGTGAGTGGCTGAGGTAGCAGGTGCATGGTCAGCCTGTGCCTCAGCCATCACCACTGCTTGTGCAACTGCTGTATTTATCTGGCTTCTCACTTACCTGTTTTTGTAGATGGAAAAGGACATGAGAAGTGACACAGAAGAAAGTGACAAGGATGAAGAAGGAGATAAAATTAGAGAAAAGGAGAAAAATGGCATCACATACTTCAGCAACGTCACAAGCAATGGTTACATCCAGAGGAATGGGTCTCAGCCCCTGGACAACAGAGCCCACCTTGCCAGCGGCCATGCCAAGGAAAGATAGCTGCTGTCCATGTGCTGCTGGTCTGGCCTCCAGCTAACCCAGGCCACCATCTGTGTAGATAAACTGGAGTGCAATTGCAGTATTGTATCTGAATTCCTGATTCTCATAAACCAAAGTGTTTATATTCAGTGATATTCGAAGGAATTTTTTTGTCTTCCTTCAGTAAAAGCTTACTATAGGTTGTAGCCTCAAAACAGACAGCAAGGGATCAAAGTGGTTGGACTTGTATTAGGACTGTACCATATTGTTGTCAAATGTGTTAATCTTGAAAAAGACTTTAAAAATAAAAAGGTGGATAAACTCTGGCAGTGTCAAGTTTTACCCACCTAATGTTTGATAGGAATCTATTTAACCTGGATCAGCCTTTGGAGGCCATGGCCTACTGCCAGTAATTATTATGGCTGACAAGTGAAAAATCTTACCACTGGGACACCTCTTCTGAGAAACAGGTGCCATGTATACACTTACAAAATTACAACTGAGCATAGTGAAAGGAAAGCTTTGGAAAGGCATAAGATAAAACATGTTCTTCACAAAGGAAATACTCTTTGTGCCAGTGACTAGTTTTGTAATGGTATGAATCTCAGTCCCTACTTATTGCCCCTAAGGAGGGAACTCCAAAGCCCAGGCTGGAGGAATACCAACCCAAATCATATCGGAAGTGCTGGAAAATCCAGACAGCTGTTAGGTAATCCTTTAAACCTATCTTGGAAGGAAGTAGTCAGGAGAAGGGAGGTGACAAGGAACTATGTAGTCTAGAAGACTACACTGATAAAAGTGCTCATGTTTTCACTTAGTGTGACTGGCATGGTGGGAAATGTTTACAGAGTCAGCTTGTGGCAAGAAGGGGATACATTTCCCCAGCTCTCAGAGGGAAAAGGGTCCAGAGAAAATCTGCTGAACCTTATGGAATAATGCTTTAGCATGGCCTTCTAACTCTAGGACCTTTGCCTAGGGGTATCAAGAATAGCAAGTATAAAGCAGTAGTCCATGAAGTCATGATGTAGTGCTGATTCAGATTGTTTAGTTGCCATATCTTTTACCATGTGTAGTCCTAGATTTTTGGATTGTGCAATCTCAAAAACATTTTAATTAGTGTTATGTGAATTTCTGTTTTATAGGTCATCTAATCTATTAAACTGAAGTATTAACAGATTCACTGTAATGAGTGCAGGGACTTAGACTGCTGAGGCCATGCAGACACTTTGGATAACTGGATTTCTAAACTAGAATTGGATAATTTCAGAAAGGAAAAAGTGTTTGCAGCATGCATGATTCCAGAGCAATAACATGCTGTGGGAGGAGGATCCTGCATTGTCCTTTAAATCTTGATTTGCTGAAGATAGTCTGTCTCTGGAACCTTAGCTCAGCTGGTGAGAGTATGGTGTTAATAATGCCAAGGTTGTGGGTTTGATCCCTGTATGGGCCATTCATTTAAGAGTTAGACTTGATCCTTGTGGGTCTCTTCCAACACATAATATTCTGTAATTCTGTGATAATTGGAAGTTAGAAGCACATGTTCTGTATGCTCTGATCTGAGCATATAGTCTCACCCCTCTGCAAGTGGTGTGCTCAGGAGGGATATATATAATTTTGTACTACTGAATATAAATATTCTTTATAAATTAAAGGTTTGATCATCTGGTCTCTTTTCTGCTTCTTTAACAACCAGGAGGTAAACCTGGCTGGTTGCACCTTATAGGTGGATGTGTGATGAGGGAGACCCATGTAGGTGCCATTGCCAGGGGAAGATGTTGCAAAACACAGGACACACAGCCACACTGAACTATGCCAGTAAGAATCTGCAGCTGCCAGGTTTATCTCCTGCTCAGTAATACTATGTTTGGCCCTGGAACAAGGGACAATTTGGCACACCCCTACACTAGACCTGGGGGCAGGCCAGATTACTTGGTACTGCCAGGACAGTGGCAGGTCCAAGATGGCAACACTAGAGAGGTGCTTTGGCCTTGCAAGGGCAGGAGGAGAGAAATTAATATCTATTCTTTTTTGTGAGGTTTCAGGAGGTTAAGGAAGATCCCTGTTGTAAAATCACACCACCACTCCTCCAAGGAGCAGAATGTTTTCCAGAGTCTGCACAATGCCCAGTGGAGCCAATATATGTTAATGCCTGCTGGATTTGATCCTTAGGGCTTTGTTGTGTCCCTGAAGATTGAGATAAGCTTGTTAGGAGACAAATCTGGTTCTTGTGAAAGATACATCAAAGATACAGGAGAGCTGTTGGATTTGAGCAAGAACTACTGAGTGCTGTCTTCAACTGAGGAACTGTGCATAACAGTGGTAAGTCATTGAGCCAGATCAGCTGCTGAAGTTGTTTTCTTGTCATCAGCTCACTAAGGCTTGAAGAAGCATTCAGCTTCCTCCCTGCACTGGTCCACCTTCTCTCTAAGTTTGCTCCAGGACTGGGAAGCTTCTGAGTAGTGTGATGCACATGGGGCATCACAGCTCCCCCTAAAGAACAGCTGTTGTAGAAAACTTGAAGCAAGTCTGTCACTTCTCTGCTGAGAAACCAGTAGAGCAGATCATGGAATCACCAAATCCATTCTATTGGGGAAGGCCTCTGAGATCATCAAGTACAACCTGTGACCAGTCACCACTGTGTCAAAATCAGAGCAGAGCACTGAGTCCAGTCACTTCTTAATTACGTCCAGGGATGGTGACTCCACCATGTCCCTGGCTAACCCATTCCAATGTTTAACAACCCTTTCCATAAAAAAATTATTATTCATGTCCAGCCCATACCTCCCTTGCCATGGCTTTAGTCCATTTCCTCTGTTCCTGTCACTTGTTACCCAGCAGCAGAGACCAACCCCCACCTGGCTGCACCCTCCTGTCAGGGAGTTGTAGAGAGTGAGAAGATCACCCTGAGCCTCCTTTTCTCCAGGCTGACCACCCCAAGCTCCATCAGCTTCTCTTCATAGGACTTACTCTCTAATGGAGAGTTCCATTTCCAGATGGAGCACTGGACACCACAGCAGGGCCAGACTCTCTTCCCACTGTACTTTTATCCCCCTTATGCACAGATGAGATGTGCATCACACAGTGTGTTCCCACCTAATGTTAATGAGCAACTGTGGGAGATGAGGCATCCAGCTCCAGGTGAGCCATGAGAAAAAGAGCATATATGGATGCTTTGAGACTGCTGTGAGGTGGGTGAGTCAAGTCTGGCACAGTGTAGCCCCCAGGCTGCCTTAGTCCAAAATTATGGCTGACATGAATCTGCTGACTCCAGTAGACATGGACATCTGATGCCATTTTGGATCTTGTTTCCCTCTTCCTGCACACAGTAAATTTCAAAGCTCTCCATTATCACATTATTTCACATTATTTTACATTATTTCATATTATTTCATTCAAAAATGTATGCCCAAGGGAACCTTTTCTTGGATGGCTGCACTTAGAATGACATTGCTGTTCTCATTCTCACCGGTGCAGCACAGTGCCTGCAAATAAAGGCAAGGCCTTGTTCAAAGAGCTAAGTCATGTCTAAACGAGGGAAAGGACCCATAACTTTGTTAGGTGAATATAAGCATGCAATAAAGCAGGCCAAGAAATATCCCAAGAAACAACTTGAAAAGCAACACCAGTCTCTGAAACATTGTCAAGACTGCTGGATTCAGAGATAATGGTGGCAGATAGCAGGAACACTGGGATAGGTCAGGCTAGAGCCAAGAAATGCAGTAAGCTGCTCTGTATGGCTCCCCAGATGAGGGAGAGAGGGTCCAATATCTGACATCTCAGTGAGGCCATATTCCAAGGACATCCACTTCTAGCCAATAGGTGAGAAAATATTATCTAGTACACAGATTACTGAGTAACAGCAAACCTTCAAATCCACTGGCAGGAGGACATTTGTTCTTAGAGGAGTTCAACTACCAACTGTGGAATGCCATTTTTTGTTTCAAAGCATCTTGTTCTCAGAAAAATTTAAGAAGGTTCCAAGTGGGAATGTGAGAAACTACAGCCCTCTGTGTCTGACACACAGACTGGTCAAAGCAGTAAAAAGTATGATGAAAATATCCCTCGAGCCCGGCTGGAAAGTGGCTTCCAGCTGTTCCCAGCTAGCCCTGGCTAGGAATACTTTCAGACTCGGTTGGTAGCAGCAGGCGGACCGGCTACCACCCCCCCGGTGGGTCAGAGCTGCACGAGAGATGTCGGTGAGGCTTGACAAAGGTAGGAAGTGAGGAGGCTACTTTGTGGCTAGATGGTTTTTATTGTCACCTGCTATTCGCAGGGGAGCCACGCTTCTCTCTGAGCCTCTCTCTCCTCCATCCCAGAGGTGTGGTTACAGCTTATAAGGGGTTGGGAGAAGGGGGTGGACACAAGAGGGAAAGCCAGTCAGGGAAATATGGATGTCACACAGACAGCAAATGGGAAACAAGGGGTGGGGGTTCCCCAACCTGCTCCAATCTGGGACTGAGTCTCTCCGAACACTCTGGAAGGAGAGGAGAGGAGAGGCTTCCCAGAGAGTGACAGGCTGTGGAGAACAAAGGCAGGGGGAAACCAAATGGGGAGAAATACAGGGGGGAACTTGGGAGAAACCATTACAGAACTTATAAATATTAACAATAAATAAAAAGATATAAAACACGCCGCTACAGTATGATATGTGATAGAATTTTTGGAAACAGATATGAACACAATAGGAAAGAGTCCCCATGGGGTGGTCTGTGGGAAAGTTGTCTCACTCTGCTGGAGTTTACCCTGTTGCAGTCTGTTTAAGTTACAGTCTTTTTAAACTGCATTCTGTTCAGGTTTTGGAAGTTTCTGACCTGCAGTGCTTTTTTTTTTGTTTTGTCTCTGGCAAGGTTTGTCCCCCAACATCTGTTGCCATCAGTTACACCGCCCTTTTTCACCGAAGATTCCAAGTTCCAAGTCAATCTGCCCCACAAACCAATTTCATTTGTTAGAATAATTAGTTATCCTTTCTCTGTTAAGCCATTAGCCAAAAAGATCAATGTGTACCTGCAATGTCCTCCCAGACTGGCCAGAAGTCTCCACGGCTCCTGAACCAGGGGAGCATATATGCACTGCTCTCACGTGTTTGTCTGTTTGCTGCTGCGATTCAGAAATAATCTTGGATCTATAATAAACGGGGGAGGAGATTTTTCTCCTTTTAAAGGCCTTCATTTTAATCAGCTCAGGGTGGGGGGCCTGACGGGTCGAGCAGACACCCCCGCTGCTCCCAGAAGCAATTCGGAGGAGCAGGTATGCAGCAGCTTTGCCACTGGAGTGCAGGTAGAGTCGGGTTCATGGTCCTCATGGCCGATCCCAAAGGCTTGGTTGACTCTGAAATTCCAGGGGGTCCCTCTCTGGGCAACGTCTCTGCGAGTCAGGGTGAGGGGGAGAAAACCGCTCAACCTTGGGAGGAGGCAGTCTCACTTCCTTGCATGGTCCATCCATGTGTCTTGGTGGTTCGGCCTAATGAAATTTTTCTAATTTTGGAGCAGTCTCTTCTTAATTTCTTCTCCCAGCTGGCACTGCATCACCTCTATTTGCATGTCCTCTGGTTCTCCCCTCCCTTGGTTTTCTGGTTGCTATGTTGGGGGCAGCTACGGGGCTCAAAGGTGTAACAGAAAGAGAACAAAAGAAGGTAGATGGCCCAGTATTTAACAGAGGGGGTGAACATTTAACAAGGAGCATTGAACTGACAGAGACTTCATTTGCAACAAAATTACCTAGTCTATCTCAGATCTGTTATAAATAAAGAGCTTGACTCAGCCAATATATCAAGCAGCAATCAATTTATTAATTAATACAGAATGGTAAAGTGTGAGCAAACAGCGCTGGGTACAGTGGGGGTTTCCCCTCCAACTGCACACCGACCGTTGATTTTCTGCTGGTATTTATTGAGATTTTCCATAATCACTTCTCAGCAACCTTTTTTTTCTAGTTTCCTCCTAATTTCTATTTTTGAAATATAATTTCTATACCTATTGTGATCAATTTCTATTGGTGATGTTAAATTTTCTATACTTCAAAAGGTATGAAATCAGTAAGGTCAGAAATAACATCTTGTGATGATGAGGTTCCCAGGACATAAATTAGTGGTGGTGGCATCCAGATTTCCTTCTTCAGAAGAAAAACATCAGGGATGAGATATTCAGTCTTCCTCTTCAAGTCTACAAATCAGTCTTGTTGGTGTCGTCCAGCTTCCAGATGGTGGTTTACCTCTTGATTTTCCAGGATCCTTAATTTTAGTTTGGAATAGCTCACTTCCTTCTATTTGGGTGATTACAATTTTATATATATATATACACACATATATATATATATGTTAAAGCTATAGTTCAAAGCTTATAATAATTTTATTTCTAAAGCAAATAAGAATAATATTTCTGCATTCCTCTATCCTACATGTTAAAAAGCCATAAAACTCATAATTGAAAAAGCCTAAAACTTTGAGGCGTGTTCCCTGAACTGCTGGGGCATGGCTTCCCAGCTAACCCAGCAGCCCTGGCAGGGAACCCTCAGCCTCGGTTAGGAAGCCGCAGGCGGACCGGCAGCTTCGCCCTGGTGGGTAAGGCCGTCTGGCGACAGAGCGCTGGTGAGTGAGGCGATGACGAGAGAGTGAGAGGGAGGCTTCAGGGAAGGTGCAACAGAGAGCAGTTTATTGTCACTCTGCAGCAGCCCAGACCAAAGGCCCACTGACAGAGCTGTGCAGGGGGTTAAAAGGGAAGGGGAAAGGGAGTGGCTTCGGGTCAGGGGACCAATTAGGGTAAAGGGGAAGGCATACAGAAAGCAAATCAAATTTAAGGGGTGGGGGATTTCCCAGGCCTGCTCCAATCCAGGGCCGAGTCTCTCTGAACTCTCTGGAAAGAGGGGAGAGGCCTCCTGAGACTGGCAGGCTCTGGGAGGGGAGCAACCAATGATTGACACTTAACAGTATCTGGGGAGAACAAAGGTGGGGGATTTCCAGGGCGGAAGATGTACCAACTGGGGAAGAACATAGGGGGAACTTGGAAGAAACCATTACAGAATAAAACAGCAAATCTATGAACATTAATAGTAAAACATAAAATATAAAACACACCGCAACATCACTTATATTGCAAAAACCTTATAGATTCAAATGGTTCACATATAAGCAAGTAAAATATTAGTTCAAAAGCCCCTTTTCATGCTTTCCCGGTTTTGTTCATTAAACAAATGCTTTTATGATTATCCTATGAACTTTCCCACACATTTCACAACCATAACTACAAAGGCCATCTTTTCTACCTGACATGAATCACAACCCCACATTTCACGGATCTGTAAGCAGCTGATCTCCCTTCTATGCCCTCTCCCTGCCCATGCTGGAAAAGGGGTTTCTACACCGCTGCTCTCTAAGAAATTCAAGCCTGCCTGCTCTGCCACATCAGCTCTGCTGGGGTGGGTGCTTCGCTCATATAACACTGGACAAAAACAAAAGAGCTAGCCAGTGCTCTGTAGGACCCTGATGGTGTTATCGCCCCAAAGAACTGGTGAGCACATGTAGTGGAGAGAACCTGCACCCTGCTCAGCTTTGCAAAGGCATTCAGAAAGTCCCTCACTAGCCTGAGGAAACCCACCTGAGCTGATTATGAGAGACCAACATGGATTGTTTGTAGCTGTGTATTGTTGCAGGTGCCCCCAAAAAGGGGGAGGGAAAGGCAGAGAGCAAGATCAGCTGATAATGAAGGTTCCTCATGATGGTGTTGCAGATTGGCTACTGCAGTTCACAGCACAGAGAGGCTGACAGAACACAGGTGAAGCTGAATGGTGCAGAGGAAGGTGGTGCATGAGAGATGTCCTGAAGTGCTGGGCTGTGTGTGAGCACTCCAGAACCACTCTGGGGAGCAGTGCCTCAGCTTTGTGTTCAGTACATGATGATTCAAAATGCAAATAGGATATGGGATGTCTCTGGCCAAGATGAAGGAACCAAAACTGAGACTGCTGGGGCCTTGAAGTTGCCAGATTTTAATGGCTGTAGATAGCCTCCCCTGGGACCTCCATCCACACCCTCTGCCGGGTGTTAGAGCTGATTAAGAGATGAGGGCTGTGCAGCCTGAGAAGGAAAAGCCTGATAGAAAGAGGGGGCAAGAGAGATGCCCCTGCTGATAGTGTCACCAGGTAGGTGTAATCTGTAAAGCAGAGTGAAATTGAAATCAGCCACCTCCCTGACACCCTCTAAATTACTCTCTTGTACTAGGACTTCTTACCTGACCTCCAAGCTCACAGGCAGGTCAAAACAAGTGATGATATGTCAACTTCTCTGACATACTCATGGAATTGAGCAAGAGGTGGGGACAGTGAGTGATGAGCTGTTGGATTGGGTGTCCTGATTTAGCAGTGAGCCTTATGCCTTACTAATACCTGCTTGCTGCAGGCAGCCTCTGGTTTCTGTGCCCACTGTCTTGACCAGAATGGGAGTGTCAGAAGAGCTACGAGTACTGGCTGCCAACTAGAGCTATCTGGGAAAACTTGAAGGAGTCTGCAGACACACAACCCACAGCCTCAGCACCTCCTGCTCTGCATCCCTGGTGCCCTGTTACTGATCTTTGTCCAAAGCATCTTTGAAAGGTGAATGCAAGCACTCTGGTTTCTCCTGTGCTGGTTGCCACCAGAGTTTTGCAGGGCTGCTCCAGAATAATTGTACCTGCCTCCTGACCACTACAAAGTGTACATGGGATTGTCCCCAAGAATAATTAATCTCTCTGCTTTTCATACCATATGGTATTTGTGTGGCAGGTCTTTCCCCTGCCTTCCATCTCTCCTGTACCTGTTGGTGTGAAAAGACAAGTCCATCTCTCAGACACACCTCAGCTGTGGGTGAGTCCCTCTGGAGACAGTCCAAGACAGATAAGGGAGCTTGCAACATAGATAAGGGATTTACTGGGTATGTCAGTGCTGGGCCAGGGTTCAGCCTGATCCTAGAGAATGTTCCTGAAGGTGGTATGTGAGCTCCCTACCCCAGAGCTCACAGAGCTGCTGCCATGTGAGATGTAGCAGATGAGGGCTGTAGGAAGAGCCAGAGTTAATTTCAGGGTCATCAGATCTTCCTTCAAAGAAGGGAATGCAAGTTGCACTTGCTTGGCTTCCTAGAAACAACATGATTTAGAATGCAGTTCCTCCCACTAGAGCTTTGCTGGGGTTTCCTGCAGGAACCAGCATATTTCCATGTGTTCTGTCCACAGAGGCATGCTCTGTGTCCTGTTGCCTCAGCAAAATTCATTATTGCTTATTTAGCCATTGATACTGTTGTCTCTGCCCTACCTCTGCTTTGGTGCCATTGTATTTGTGAAGAAAGAACATTGACCTGACAGAGGAACCAAGCCTTGAGTGTACACTGGAGCCACACTGGGAGCCTTGGGCTGTGCCATGGGCCGAGTGTGTGAGCACTCTGGCAGTGCTGGAGCGCTGGGGCAGTACATCCAGCACAGAACATGGCACGGGCAGCATCTTCCTGTTTGCTGACCCTGGCTGCCAGTGTGGGCACACAGGTTCTCTCCTACCAGAACTCTTTCCTCTTATAGAACCCTGGCTCTGCCCTTGGGCAGGGCATTGGGGGTGAGCAGCAAGTGGAGGCCCAAAGTTCAGACTAATGCCATTAGTCTGAATTTGCAATTCAAGCTTCTATGTTCTGCTGGGCAGAACCCCAAAGAAGGTGAGTGTCTCCTGTCCCATTGTCCCAAGAGCCCAGGCAAGCAGCATCTTCTCTCTGTCTCCACCCCAGGCCAGGCCAACCAGCCTCACAAGCACTGTTAACCACCCTTCCAGGGAAGAGATGTGTAAGCACATACTGCAGCAGCTTCCAACGTGTTCAACAGCTGCAATCCCAGCACCTCCTGACCTGTTACATGTCAAACACAGCAGCTGCTGTGAGAGCTGCTGGCTCTGCTATGATGGCAGCCACTACCCCTTTGGGTAGAGTCTATTAAGGCTGTTTATTTTTGGCAGAACTGCAAGTCCTTCAGAATCACAGAATCGTTTAGGCTGGAAAAGCTCTCTGAGATCCCTAAGACCAACCACTCTCCCAGCACTGCCAAGACCACCAGCATGATCCCACGTACCACATCTACACGTTTTAAATCTCTTCAAGAATGGGAACTCCACCACTGTCCTGGGCAGCCTGTGCCTGAGCTTGAAGTTTTTCCAATCTAAGCCTCCCCTGGCACAACTTGAGGCCATTTCATCTTGTACCTTCTGTCAGTGAGTTGTAGAGAGCAAGAAGGTCTCTCTCCCCCGAGCCTCTTTTTCTCCAGGCTGAGTCCCTACGCAGCTCCCTCAGCTGTTCCTCATCAAATTTGTGCTCCAGACCCTTCCCCAGCTCTGCTGCACTTCTCTTGACATGCTCCAGCCCTTTAATGACTTTCTAGTCATGAGGGGCCTTAAATTGAAGCCAGGATTTGAAAGGCCTCTGCAGTGCCCTGCACAGGGGGACAGTCACTGCCCTGTTTCTGCTGGCCACACTATTGCTGGTACAGGCCAGGTGCCATTAGCCTTCTTGGCCACCTGGGCACACCTAGGCTCATGTTCAACTGCTATTGACCAGCACCCCCAGGCCCTTCACTGCTGACAGCTTTCCAGTCACTCTGTCCCAAACTTGGATTGTTCCATGGGGTTCTCGTGACCCAAGGACAGGGCCCAGCCCTTTGCCTTTTTGGCCTTGGCCCATTAATCCAGCCTGTCAAATTGCCTCTGCAGAAAATTCCTGCCTTCCAGCAGATCAACATCCCACCCAGCTTGGTGTCATCTGTGAAATGACGAAGTGTTCCCTTGATCTTCTCTTCCAGATCATCAATGAAGATATTAAATGGGACTGGCCCCAAAACTGAGCCCTGTGGAAAACCGTTGGTCCCCAGTGTCCAGCTGGATCTAGCTCCATCCACCACCAGTCTCTGGGCCTGGATCATGACTCACGCTGATGCATGGATTTTAAAAAAATAATTTACCTTAATCACTATGAAGCTTTGTCAGATTAATTATAAAATGCTCATGAGCTCATCTTTACATTAATTTTAATCACAATTTATAAACCTTAACCGTTGTCATGTTACTTGGAATTCATGCAGAAAATGAGGATGATAGAATTGCTGCCTTTGAGCCTGTGACTGTGCCACTTCAACAGCTGAATGGTTTACTGACATTATGGAGTGAACCATGTATCTTTACAAGCTGAAACTTCTTTTATCTTCAAGTTTTCCATTGGTAGCTAATAATTATAAGCCAAAATTCTATCAGAGGTGGAAAAAAATGTATTTAGACTTTTGTAGCCAAACATTGCATCCCATTGTGTACAGCTGCAAAACTTAACTGCAGTCATCCCTGCCTTCCTGGTGGCTCCTTGAGCCTGCTCCAGCTACCCTGGCAGAAACCTTTGCAAGCCTCAGTAAGACCCCGTAGGCTGGCTGACAGGGTCCACCCAGTGGGTCAAGAGCTTCCCCAAGCCTGGCGATGGTAGAGGTGATCACAGCAAAGTAAAGAAGGGAGGACTCCGCTGAGGTGCCACAGGAGCCTTTATTGAGGGCATCCTCGCTCTTGAGAGCCTGCCTCAGCAGAGCAGAGATCTCCTCGGGGGTGCTAGTCTTAAGCAGGGGAGGAGCCAAGGGAAGGACCAAGCAGGGGGCCAATCATGGGAAACTGGGGAGTGGTCAGATGGATGAGGGACAGTCAAGAGGACAAATCATATGAGGGAGGAGGGAATCCCCTTGAGCCCAACCCTGTCAGGGGCCGATCCTCCCAGAACCTTCTGGAACCGGGGAGAGGCCTCACTGAGAGTGACAGGACCTGAGGGCAGGGGAATAAATGATTGACAGTTACCTGAAACTCGGTAAACAACTCGAGAAGGGACCAAACTGGGTATGAACGGGGGGGTAACATGGAACAGTCCAACTGAACTATATGAACAATATAAATGTGAACATAACAATTAAATTAAAAGAATGCACCACTACACTTAACCAGGAAGAGGCTGTGCTTAGTTCTGAACCTGCATTTAGATATGTCTGAATTGGAGTTTTAAAATAGCCAAAACAATCTGGGAGTTCACAAATGCAAACAAGAGTTGATACAATTTTTTATTCAAAGAAAGGTGTACTTTGGTGTGCTGGTTTGAAAGCAAAACCAGTGAAGGACTCCAAGTCAGAAACACAATTTAATAAGATGAAAAGAAAATAAAGGAAAGTAAAATGAAATAAAAGTAATAGTACAAAAAAACCCAAACCACTGACAGAGTCAGAATACAACCTGACACCCTGTTAGTTAGGGTGGTAGTGGCAGTCCAGAGTGGATGGTCTTGTCAAAGCAGTGATTCCTGTAGAAATGTCTGGCAGCTCTTGTCTCCTCTGGGAGTCCAGTGGATAAAAGCTGCCTGTGCTGTCTCAAACCCTGGATTATATCCAGGTGGGAATGCTTGGCTCCTCCCCCTGGGCGGAGCATCTCACAATGGGATGATCTCATTCTATGAGTCATGCAGTGGGTCCTTGATGGCCCATTAAACAGAGATAACTCCCGGAGGAGTCATGTGGCAAGGCATTGTTAGGCTCGTTAACAGAAGATAAGGAAAACATTGCCCCTCCTTGGCTCCAATGGCGCATGGGGATAGAATACATACCTTGGGCACAATTTTACTTTGTAACCTAGGACATTTGGGCAAAGGTGGACAAGCAGAAGCAGGCCCCGGGAGCAGAGCTCCTCCTCCCTCACAGGGAATGATAGCCTCCAAAAGGCTCAGTTCTTCCTCCCTGCTCTGTTTTCCAGGAGCAGCTGGTTTCACTGGTCAGGCAAAGTGACCTGCCAGTCAGAACAGTGGAGACCTGGGTCAGGCACCGGCGGGCTCAGGACTACCCCAGGCTGATGAACAAGTTCTGTGAGGCCAAGTAGTTGGGTAAACTTTTGTTGATGGAGACCTCCAACAGGCCTGCACATCATCACTACCCTCTGCCCTGTCTTTACCCTAAACACACTCCCAGGGGAGCTGCTGTGGCTGTGAGTGGAGCCCCTGTCCCACGAGGCTGGGTTCCATTACTGCACACACTGACAACAGAGCCCTGCTGCAGCAGTGCCAGCTCCTTCCCTCTCTCCTTCCCTCCCTCCCTCCTTCCTTCCCATTTCTACCTTTGAAAAGTTAAATTTGTCTCAACAGAGTCTGCTGGCCTTGATGGAGAACAGGTTTCAATCCCAGATGCTCAGGGGGATTTTGAACACCAAAACCTCTTGTAAAATGTGTTAAATTTCTTTTCAAATGTGATCTTGATACAAAATTAAAATTTTAATATATTGTCAGCTTGGATGGTTGGGCAGAAAATGAATCCGTGAAGTGCAGTTAGGAGGCAGTGCAAGCCATGAAAGAGGGAGGTTAAAACTGAACAACACAAGAAAGCACCAAAAGCTTCACAACTTTCCTTTTCCCCAGGTTGTTTGCTCTCTTATATTAAATTTTCCTGCATATCTCAGTAATACATGGAGTCAGGGTGGAGAGAGGAGTCACCAAGTGTCTTGATCAAGAGAATCATACTATCCCTGCTTCTCACCTTGAAGTTTAATCCTGTATGTACATAAAGACCCCCATCATGTAAGAGATCTACTCCTCTTCCCCCTCTGAAAAATAAATTATTCAGTGCTTCAATCATGTTATTATGTTTAAAAATATATTCTCCACCTGCAAGCTTATTCAGTGTTTCCTATGGCAGCATTTCTGAGGAAAGTACTAAATCCTCCAATATTCCTGTGCCATCACTGAAAAAAATCGGGTGCCTTCCACTGTCTGGGGCATATAAGCATTTGATAGGTTATCTACAAACATCCACACAACAAAAGGAGATGGAGAGGCATCTTGGTAGTCTTACTGCATCTTCTTTAACACTGATGGAATGCCCAAAGAATTTGGGCAAAGCGTGGATCTCAGCAGAGCCTGGCTGGGCAGTGGATACCCTGACGCCTTACAGCACATGCTTCCATGTGCCAACAGAACTGAGATTCTGCAAATCTCTGTTCAAACAAGGACATGTTCCCCTGTGGGCATCCTGGGCACAGCCTGGGGAACTATTTCAACTCTGGAGGAGGTCTTAAATCCTTGTTTTCTGTTTTAGTTGGAGATTTACATTTTATTTCACCTCATTCTTCTCTTGACTGGCTCTTCTGTATGATGTAAGTATGTGAGCGGGGTCATGCTGTGAAGTGACACCTTTCAAGGGTTCTTTTTTTATTGCAAATGAGGCTGGTGATCCCAGGCCACTCTAAAGAGCCTTTCCCATCTGTGGGAAATGGATTTGTAGAGAATTCTCAAAGCCTGACAGAAGGCTCACATAATGTGCATCTGTATGCAAACCTTGAGATAAGAAATGCTGACTTAGAAATGCCATGGAATAGGATGGACATTGTTGAGAGAGAAATGGAACTAGAAACAAGTTTCAAAGGATGGCCTTGCAAATAAGACTGCCCCTACGTGAGGCAGATAACTCGGCTAATTTGTCCGACTTGTCAGAAAGCCTCAAGGTAATTTTTAATAAAAAAGGTGTTGTTTAAAGTGGTGTTGAAAGAAACATCATCCCGGGACTATAACTCTTCCAAGAAGAGCAGTTGGATTCCTACCCTTGTCGCTGGCTTGATTAGGACAGAAATCCGACAATATTTGCCTATTGTTCAACATCAGATAAGCCTCGGGAAACAGGATAGGACACAAGATGTCCAAAATGCCTAGAAATGTTTATAAAAACCTTAAAAATCTGGTCAAATCTAATTCTTGTAACGTGTCAAAAACTGAATTAAAGGACTTACTATTATACATTCAGAAGCAGTTTCCAGCTGCAGATGAAGCCTCTATGTCACTCCCTCTCTGGGAAATATTAGGACTCAAACTTTACAATGCTTTTAACGTAAACCGAGATCAAACAGCTGCCAAGCTGCTCCTAGTGTGTCGTGCAATGATTGGTATTTTTAAACATTCTACTAAGTCTTCTGCTTTCTCTGCTTTTTATGAGGAGAAGGAAAATTACCAGACACTGCAGTCTATGTCAGTTTTTGCTGCCAGCCACTGCCCTGGGAATGTAGTGGGGGAGGCTGACGAAGAGTACCCCTTTGATCCTGGACCTGTCAATATAGATCCTCTCGCCTCCCCCCCCCCCCCGCCCCTCCCAGATCCCTGTGTTACCTGTACCACTTGAAACAGCAAGCACTGAGGGACAGGGTATTAGACCTTGCTGAAAGAATTGTCACACCAGTCATTGTCCTAGGTTACAATGTAAGATGTGCCCAAAGAATGCATTCTATCACCATCTTCATGAGCTGTTGAAACCAGATGGGGCAGTGTTCCCTTGCCCCCTCCCTCCAGACTATCTTCTGTTAACGAGCCTAACAATGCCTTGCCACATGACTCATAGATAACTCCCTCCGGGAGTTATCTCTGTTTAATGGGCCATCAAGGACCCACTATATGACTCATAGAATGAGATCATCCTATTGTGAGATGCTCTGCCCAGGGGGAGGAGCCAAGCATTCCCACCTGGATATAATCTGGGATTTGGGATAGCACAGGCAGCCTTTACCCACTGCCTCCCCAAAGGACAAGAGCTACCACACCTTTCTACGGGATCACTGCTTCAGCAAGACCACTTCATCTGGACTGCTACTACCACCCTAACTAAGAGGGTGTCAGGTTATATTCTGACTCAGTGGTCTTTTGTACTATTGCATTTCTTTTCTTTTATTTTACTTCTTTTTTCCCTCCTATTAAATTGTATTTTTGACTTGGAGTCTTTCACTGCTTTTGCTTTCAAACCAGCACAATCATTTACTTGGGGACATGAAACCAACCCGTTCAATGCCAACCACTATCCTTTCCAGTGATTAAAGTATTCTGACGAACAGTAACAGAACATGGCATAAGCCCCCCAGTTTGTTCAAGCTCAATGCCTGCCAGGAGCTGTGGCTGTGGAAGTGACATCCCTCCCCACCCCCCGCACCAGACTGATGCTGGCCAGCACACTTGCAGCCTGTATGCCATGCTGAAGATACCAAAATACCAACTGACACTACATACTAGCTGAAACTCTGTTAAAATTTACCTTTTATTCTCACCAGCCTCTGATTTGTGACTTCTAACAGGATTGTTAACTAGAAAGACTCAAAGATGTCTGCGTGGATGTGGTGTTTTCCTACACTTCAGTAGTAACAGTGCTGCATGATTTACGAAAATACTCAGCTAAGTTACAAACTCAACATTTTTTTGCTCGCATTCAAAGCTAACCTTTATCTGTATTAGTTATTTGAGACTCAACTGTAATTAGTGCATGAAACCCTACTGCCAGTTTTTGCTTGCTTTTTATTGCACAGTTTTAATAGAGTAATTTTATTGTGATTTTTTTTTGTATACCTATTTAGTGATTTAAATGCATTTGTTTTACCTTACCACGTTTAAATTGAAATTAGACTTGATATCAAAACAGTATAAGTATATTGACAGGCCACAAAACACAGTAAACAATAACTTACTTTTTAGAATAATCTGCTTTCTTGACTTTGTAACGATTTGCAAGCACAATGTCTTCGTACACCACATTGGAGTGTTTTTCTTAAGGTGGATCTGACAGTTTTACTGGATGTGACACAGCTGTAATAGTGTTGGTGTTTGCTATAATAATTCAAATTTTATATACTCAAGAATGTTCACAAAAATTAAGTTTTAAACTCAACAAACATCAGAGGGACCCCAAACAGTCCTGAGATGGGTTTAGCAATTTCTACCACAACCACAATAAATGACACATCGGTTCATTTTATACCTACAGGTTTAAATGAATCCCTTCCTTTTAATGTCATGCATTGCTACTAAGGAGATTATTATCATCTAAAGGTGAACTTTTTATTTTACCAGGAACCATTGATTCTAGGGGTGAAATAAAAACCATGACTTGGACTAAGGATCATGCCTTCCTTAACTGATATGACTTCTTATACTACCAGACGTGCAATCTATTAGTGCTGACAGAAGCACAGAAAGTTTTAAGAGCACAAGCACTCCTTACTCGTCTAAACTTTTTTCCTTATAGTGACCTTTTTTAACCTTTGTTATAGACACAGGTAATGATTTTACATTACATTGATGATCTGTTTATTGCAGCTCTTAACCAAGTCTTATAAACTAGAATTTTATCTACAGCAGTTTTCTGAAGTTTGAAAATATTTGGCCCATGATAATTTCATGATATGGGCAAACAGAAACATGTTAGCCATGATTTTACCTATTTGCTTAACTTTTTGTGGTAGCCCTTAGGGCTCCTTAGGGCTACCCCAAATGGCACAGCTCTCCCATGGAGAGGGAGAGATGCCTGAGGCCCTGCTGACACTGAGAGCCCTGCAGCCTACAGGCTCTAGGAACGTAACCACCTTCACCCCAACGAGTCTCCTGGAGAGACAGCCTTTGCAGTCACGGCAAGCAGAGTGATTACCCCCATGAGCCTTTGCTCCCCCATGCAGGTCGTCTTTCCTGGGTTTGCAGTTGCGGTTGTCATTTACGTTGTTTTGGTTTGTTATTGGTCCAAGTTCTTAGCCCTACCCTCAGGTTACTGTATAAAAGTCGGGCTCTCCTGAGCCTCAGGATTCCTCAGACCTCGGTGCTTCAGGCGTCGGTGCCTTGGACCCTTGGGAGCTCCTCAATAAAGAAGGCTGCAGAGAAGAGGAACCCATCTCATGATCTTATTCCTGTGTCGCCTGATCCTCCCTGGAGCGAGGCTGCTTTAGCAGCTTCTCACAAGGAGCAGAAATCACTCTCCGCCACCAGAGAGTGCCTGCGTGCCTGGTGTACCAGGGTGCCTTTTTAAAGACACTTCTACCAGGGACAGTCGTGGCACCTCGAAGACCCCAGGTGGCCGTGGCACTTTTTGTTTCCAAACCTGATGGGACAATTTTCATTGTGAATTGTTTTCCCTAGAGACACATGTGACTGCATCCTATTAAGTATACCTATTTAGTGCTCCAAGTCCTAATTCAAATTTGGCTTCATATCAAAACAGTATAGCTGCACAGATAGATATAATTGGTTTCTTACTATTTTAGCATTAAATATTTGTATTCCGTTACTTTTATTAAGCCAGGCTTAAATCTGTTATATTGACATTTGTAAGAGGCTGCAATTTTACAGGGCATCTTGCCAAATTCTATATTGTTGATCTAAAGTTTTAGTACATTTATGGTTACATAAAATTTGTGGCTAGTATGGGCTTTTAGCAAAAACAAATTTTCTGAAATCATAACATGCTTTTTACACCTTTTTGTTAATCCCTTCAGTAAATTTGTCATGTTGTTATTCTCATCACAGACTGTTCTCAGTGCCTTTTTGTGTTAATAATTGGAACTTTCATAAATATCAATTTTTAATTCTTTTATGTTTTAATATTTACTAATAAGATTATGCTTTATCATTGTTAGATCTGAGTAATGTTGTGTATTATTACTCTATTGAAATAATTTTGTTTAGAGTAATTTCTGCCAAGGTTGATTTCTGTCAAGTCTGACTGTTGCTAAATTTAAACAAAGCCAAATTTAAGTCTTCTTCACTTTAAGCCATTTTATGTTCCATTCCAGTTTTGTTAACATCAATTTTTATTCAGTGTTAGTAATGTTGAATTTGACTTCTTTGTAATTCTACTTAAGTGATGTTAATTTTCAATGAACCTAATTTTTATTTCTATGTTAATTTTGTTTAACATCTACTTATAGATATGACAGTTTTTTAAACCCTTCTACTTTTTACCAATTATGATTCTTTATTGCAATTTCTACTATTTTTATTTATTCTACTTTTGTCTTTTGTAGATATGACAGAAGATTCAATAGTTTTATATTATAGCTTTATTAATTGGAAGATATTGTAGTGTTTTCTTTTATTAAAGGATGGGTTACCTGGAGAATCCTGAAAAAGAAGGGACAATTCAAACAGACCAAAAAGGCTGATCACATGAGAGAGAGACTTTATCACGTCGCTGGACAAAAGCCTGAGTCCTACCTCATTTTTATCTCAAATGTGAAGTCTATTAAATTATAGCCAACTTTTTATATGCTTTGTCAATTTTTGTGTGATTTTCTCCAAGCCACGTTCAAAGATCTCATTTTGAGATCTCATTTTGTTCTCTACCTACGCTATGCATTTCTCTAATTAATCTCTTTGATTTGTCCTTACACTTTCTATATGAGTGGATCCACTGCTGTTTCTTAATTAAGTATTTTTTAGAATTCCAGAAAAAGATATCTGAACTTTGTTGACAGCTTTCTATGAACTGCTAGTCTTGTGATTCCTCTCAGTTAGCATCTCTATCCTGAAAGAAACTTCAGAGAATGAGCTTCTACATGGTTTGATTAATTTTTTGCCCTAGATCTTAATTGTTCGTTCAGTTTGTTGTGTTTTAGGTACTTCATAGCTATTATGGTTGAGAGCCTTGTTTTAAAGTATGTTAAGGGACATCACTCTAGTTTAGAGCCTGGGCCCTGGCCATGCCCTGACTCTACCTAGACCAGAGATTACCAACAAACCCAGGTGTTTTCCGCAACAAAACAATATTCAAGTCACTTTTGACTAGACAATTGGACTCTACTAATATGACAGCTGGAATCAATTTTAAAATTACTTTGGAGAATCATTATCCGGAGATGATTCAGGCAATTCTTAACTAATTTGAGGTGAAAAATTCAGCTGTTGCAGACTCTGGGTGACGGTACAATATTTTAGACAGACATTGATAATCATCTACTTTTATGTGTGTTATTAATTATGTGTATTATTTAACTTATTCTTACTCTAAGTTTCTTGTTTTACTACAAGAAATACGTTGTCTTGTTTTAAGGTTAAAAAAAAAAGGGGGGAGTTTGTAAAGGTTTAAAATTCAATAATTTGGTGGAAACACCAAATAATGTAGTAGTTTCACGTTCGCTGAATTTTGTTTGCTAAATTTAGTGTAGTGCTCTAAATATCTTTTTGCTGTGAAATATGATTATGAGAACAGGAGACAAAACAGGCTTAACTTAAAGATAAAAACAGATAGATTTATTAACACACAAAAGAGAAAAGAAAAAAAAGGAGAATCAAAATGAAAGTTTCGAAACACTCCTCCTGCCCCCACAAACAGTTCACTTTCCCACATGCAACATAAATGGACAAAACTCAGAGCTTCTGGTCAGTACCATTTATAAAATAGTCTTTCATTCAGAAAAATTTAACGTCTCAAATCACAAGAGATGATGAATCATGGTTAGGTGATTTGTTTGAAGGATGGAGCTTTGCACCATGTTTAAGGAACTAATGGTTTGCAAAATAGGTTTATATGTATTGATTGTTATAGTGGCAATATTAGTGATAGTGCCTTGTGTACTTCACTGTGCATAGCGAACGATGAACAAGGCCATCAAAGTCTTTTCCGTTCAAGAGAGAGGGGGAAATGTGGGAAATGGATTTGTAGAGAATTCTCAAAGCCTGACAGAACACTCACATAATGTGCATCTGTATGCAAACCTTGAGATAAGAAATGCTGACTTAGAAATGCCATGGAATAGGATGGACATTGTTGAGAGAGAAATGGAACTAGAAACAAGTTTCAAAGAATGGCCTTGCAAATAAGACTAGATACTTTGGAGAAATAGAACTATGGAAGGTGCATTGTAGTAGGACCCACAAGGGGTGATTTTAGATGATTTGCTTTAAGGCATTAACAACATTGTGTGGCAAAAGCTGATAGGCCAAGAAATGCTTATAATATATTTTAATTAGGGAATAGTTGACTTCTGATTGTGATGACATGAATTGTAACATCTGTATTGTCTCACCCTTCACATGAGACTGAAAATGGGATAAAAGTTTTTAAAACACCTCTCAGGTGCCCCATCTCTGGGTCAGAAAAAGGGCATAGTCTGACACCCATCCAAAGATGATGTGTGGTCATGACTATGGTTGCAAAGCCAAAGAAGGAAAAATTCAGGGGTGTGGACCAGAATCATCCCCAACCCTGAGTCAGCAATTCCCTTTTCCCTGGAGGGAGCTGGCTAGGTGTCAGTGATGTGTTGGGGGTTAGGTTTCTTTTCTTTTTCACCTATAGAATTTTTTCCCAAGGGTTGCTTGGCAGCTAATTGCTAGTACTTATCAGTGCTCAGCTGAAACAAAAAAAGATAGACCCTGGCATTTAGCTACACCCTTTGAGAGTTTCTCTCGAGGGGGGGGAGAAAGACGGTGCTGGAGGGCAGCTTCACTTTTAGTGTGGTCTGCATCGGGAGAAGAGGGGGCTGCCGTTGCTGCGTGGGTTTCTCACTAGCACCACCGAGATTTGATCCTGAAGAGAGCTATCATCTGCTCGTGTGCCCAAGAAGATCCTGATTCCTCCTTTGCTGCCCTGCTGGAGCGGTCTCAGCCCTGTCCCACTGCCTCGGCGCTGCTTTAGAGCTGCTCTGCACCGCGAGCCCGCACTGCCCTCCCTGCCAAACATCCCTGCCTTCCAGTGACCACCGACGGAGCTCCGAACTTCATCCGATCCACCAGCCCGGGATACCCCGCCGTTCCAGCTTGGTACCTTTTTTTTTAGAGTCCCCAGAGACCAGACTGCCCTGGGTTTTGTAGGACCAAGCTCCGTCAAGGTCCCTAGTTCTGTTTTCGCTATTAATTGCTGTAGTTGTCGTTGTTTGTTTGCCTTGTTATACCTATTATTAAAGAACTGTTATTCCTATCCCCATATCTCTGCCTGAGAGCCGTTTTAATTTTTTTTTCCTAAATTATAATAATTTAGGGGAAGAAAATTTGAATTATCCATCCCAAGAGAGGCCCTGCCTCTCTTTAGCAGATACCTGTCTTCTTTCAAAACCAAGACATGATGTTACCCTGCTGTTCTTGTCTTAGATCCTTGTGTAAGTGCTCCCCACAGATACCCACACACAGCTTCTGCATCTCAGACAAGAGCAGACCCTGTCCTGACTGTGGCTTGCTGCCCACTGCTCCAAAGACTCTCTGTATGACATCCTGTCCATTCACTAATGATAAATACATTTTGCCAACCACTTTCTCCAAAGCTCAGAGCCAGATTGGATTTAGCATGAGCACACTGAGTTCTTGCAATACCTCTTCCCATGGTCTTTAAAAGTCTCTGGGTTCTTACTGTTGCCTTGTCTATGCACAGAAGCCCTGGTTTTGAGACCATAGCATGTGCTGGTTGAAATTTTTGCAACAGGTGAACAGCAAACACATGGAATGACAAGATAATTCATACTGGAAGAGAGCTAAGAAAGATTCTTGTCCAACCTCCTGCGTGCAGCACTTAGCTGTGAGATCAGACCAGGTTACCAAATGTTTTTCCTGTTTAGTTTTGAAAACCTTCAAGTATGGAGACAGCACAACCTTAAGACAAAAGGCTTTATACTTATAACTCATTATATCCACCTGTCTTATTTCAACACCCCTCTGGTTTCTCATCCTCACATTATGCATTATGCAAACAGTTTGACACCTGCTTGATGAGCTCCTCACGTTCTCCACGTGATAGCCCATGGAGAGGTCTGCTCAGAGCAGGCACCTCTTCTCACTTTCTCTGTCACCCAAGTCTGTTTAGAAGTGGCTCTCTGTGGCCACAAAAGGTGGTCAGGACATCTGACATCTCAAAGCAGGGATAGAGATGAGGTGCCTGAACCCCTGAAGAGGGGACACCCCAGCTGCTCCCAGTCCCTTTGCAGACAGACCAGGGCTAGTCCTGGCTTTGGACTTACCTTGTCAATGCATCAGCAAATGGTTCAGGCAGTGGGAACAGGAAAATTTAGGCATGACCAACACCTGCTGTCCCAAATATAAGTTGAATGAAGGGGAAGACTCTTTCCCTCTCTGGAACCCAGGGCTAGGCAGAGCTGTCACACTGCCTGTCTCTTGTCTTACAGCCTCTACCACCCTTACTGGGCTGGTTCTACCTTCTGGAGCTCTCCTACTGCTCACTGGTGGCCACCCTGCCCTTTGATGTGAAGAGGAAGATGAGTGACAGCAACACAACCACAACCAGATAGTTCAGTCAGCCCCCACCACGAGGATATGCCCCCATCCCACTGTCAGCTCCCTGGGGGTGCAAAGGAGAAGGCACAGGTGCTGCTATGAAGACCCTTGTGCATGTGAACCCCTTCAGCTCTCATATCCCACCATTGCACCTTGCTCTGGGCCCTGCTCATGTGAGGCATGGCCTTCCTGTCTGCTAGGCTGGGGAAGTGCTGGGGGCTGAGGTCCCCATGGCTGGTCAAGGGTCAGGCACTGGGTGAACATGGCATCATGGCCTTTCCCAGCTCTCAGGTGCTGCTTGCACCAGAGGGCTGTGCCCTCTGATGGGAGGGACCTAGCCTGCCCTGATGAGGGTCCTGTAAATGTATGACTTTCGAAGCTTGGGCAATTAAAGAGGCATGGGTAATTGAAAAGGCACAGGCAATTGAAGAGCTCCTCTGTTACAGCCCATGGGTAGGACCTGCCCCAAGCCAAGGGCAATCTACTGTCGTTACAAAAGGCCTTCAATACACAGAGGAGGCATCTGGAAGAAAATATGGGGTAGTAAGAGAGCAATTTTGGAAGGGCAGATTGATTCACGGAAACTTATAAAAAATCTGTCTTCCAGCATGTTTGCACCTACATATATCACGCAGGTATTTATCTGGGTTTCCATAAACTGGGCATAAAGGACAAAATTCTCTTCTTGAGATTGTTCAGGACCTCAGAGAGCTATAGTGTGGTGAGGAGTACTGCTGATTTGTGGAGGTGTTTGACATGTCCTAGTGAGGCAGCAGCATGCAGGAACACATGCTGCCAGGGTAAGGTAGGATTGACAATCTCTCTTCTCATGCTAGGGCTTTAAGGAACAGATTATCCACCACATCGCCACCACCACTCTGAACTTTGTCTCCTACACAAATGTGCCAATATTATATGGTTTGGGATGATAGTCATGCTGGTCCATGATGCCTCTGATTATATTTTAGAGGTGTGTTACCCTCACCCAGAAATCATGGAATCACAGAATGGTTTGGGTAGGAAAGGACATTAAAGCCCATCTCATTCAAACCCCCTGCCACACACAGGGACACTTTCCACTAGATCAGATTTCTCCAAGACCCATTCAACCTACCCCAGGGATGGGGCAACCAGCTTCTCTGGCCAACATGTACCAGGGCCTCACCACTCTTTGAGTAAATAATTTCTTCCTAACATCTCATCTAAATCTGTCCTAGTTTAAAACTGTTGCCTGTGTAAAATATCGCTCTCCCAGTTGCAGGCCTGTGCTCGTGTGTCCCGGTTTGGAACAGATTAGGGGGAGAACCCCTAAAACAAACCTCCACCACCCCTCCCCCACCCCACAGCCCTGGGTTCAGGAGGGAAGAAAAACTCCTTGGAGGGAAAGTGGAAAAACCTATTTGTTAACACTCCCCACACAAAAGAAAAAAAAAAGAAAACAGGTACTGTGCGGAGAGAGGTGCTGAGCTTCTGTGTCAGGCCCCAGAAATTCCCAAACTTCCTCAGGTCAGGTCAGTCCAGAACCGGTCCTAATCTTCGGGGGGGGGCGGGGCGGGGCGGGGCGGGGGGAACGGGAAAAGAAAAAAGGAAAGAGGAGAAAATGAAAAAAACAAGCAGGCAGAAGCTGGCAGAAGCTGGCAGCTGCAAGAGCAGCGAGCAGAAGCAGCGAGCGCAGAAGCAAAAGCAGCTGCCAGAGCAGAAGCAGAAAAGCCGCCAGCCCAGCAGCAAAAGCAGCTGCCCAAGCCGAGCAGAAAAGCAGCCCGCCCAGCAGCCAACCGCAGTCCCCGCCGAAGGGGGGAGGGAGCGGCTGCTAGACACCACAATAGTCCCACGATATAGGATATAGGATAGAAGTCCCTGTCAACCTAGGACATTCCATCCCTTATCCTATATCGTGGACGCACAACAATAAAAACTTTCATTCCACTTACTCAGACTTCCGATACTTACACATTTCCATCTGTCCCACTTGCTCAGATCCTTGACACATACATGTTTCCTGCTGTTTCATATCTGACTGATTTAACGCACATATGAATCTTATCCCACATTCAGATCTCCCTGAGGTGCACATCGTGTTGTTCCATCTTCCTGCATTATCCACCATGTATAACCCGGTCCTTGAGCAGAGACAACTCCACGGATGGGTTTGCCTGTACTCGAGGCAGGGTTGATCCATACTGTCTTTCCCAACAAACCTCTAACATGGGCCACTGGGGCTTTATCTCCATCTACTATATTAAGGAGCTGAGACTGAGCAGGACCCGCTCAGTTGGTGGGACCTCGGGTGTTAACTAACCAGGTGGCCTTTGCTAGGTGCTGCTCCCAGTTTTTTAGGGATCCCCCACCCAATGCTTTCAGGGTGGTTTTTAACAACCCATTGTATCTCTCTACTTTACCTGCAGCTGGTGCATGGTATGGGATATGATATACCCACTCAATGCCATGTTCCCTAGCCCAGGCTTTAATAAGATTATTTTTGAAATGAGTCCCATTGTCTGACTCAATTCTCTTGGGAGTACCGTGCCTCCAAAGGACCTGCTTTTCAAGGCCCAGGATGGTGTTGCGGGCTGTAGCATGGGACACAGGGTAAGTTTCCAACCATCCCGTGGTGGCTTCTACCATGGTCAGCACATGGCGCTTGCCCTGGTGGGTTTGAGGCAATGTGATGTAATCAATCTGCCAGGCCTCCCCATACTTGTACTTAGACCACTGCCCCACATACCAGAGGGGCTTCATCCGCTTGGCTTGCTTAATGGCAGCGCACATCTCACAGTCTCGGATAACTTGAGAGATGCTGTCCATGGTTAGATCCACCCCTCGGTCTCGTGCCCACTTGTAGGTGGCATCTCGACCTTGGTGACCTGAGGCATCATGGGCCCATTGTGCTAGGAATAACTCTCCCTTGTGCTCCCAGTCAAGGTCCATCTTCAACTCCCCTATCTTTGCAGCTCGATCTACCTGCTGATTGTTTTGCTGCTCTTCATTACCTCTACTCCTGGGGACATGGGCATCCACATGGCGGATCTTCACAGGTAGGTTTTCTAACTGGGCAGTGATATCTTTCCACTCTTCAGCAGTCCAGATTGGTTTCCCTCTGCGCTGCCAGTTTGCCTCTTTCCATTTCTTCAGCCATCCCCACAGAGCATTGGCTACCATCCAAGAATCAGTATACAGGTAGAGCCTTGGCCACTTCTCTCTCTTTGCAATATCTAGTTTATCTCCCTGTTCTCTTCCTTCTATCTGCTGCCCTTCAGTGTCTAGCAGAGTACGATAAACATATGCCAGGGCTCAGCTCACTGCAATAACCCTTTTATCCTTAGTATCACCCTGGCACATCTCCTTTAAGTACTTTGCCACCTCGGCTGGGTTCTGAATTTGTTCAGACGGGAAGTCTCAGGCTATAGGATCAGAGAATTCTTTTAAAATTTGGCCCATATCTTCCCATTTCCCACTCCACTCAAGATTTCTCTTACTTGGCTTTGCCCCTACATCAGAAATCTCATTAGCCCTTTTGGAAATCTCAGCTTTCATTTTATATAAACTGCAGACAGTATAGACAAAACTTACTAAATTGAATGCCAGGAAGATGGTTTTATTTAACACTCAGGGGAAACTGAACATTTCCTAACAACTCAAAAGAAAACAAAGAAAGCAGAGGCCGAACAAACTCTTCCCCTGCTTCCCCCCCAGCAAACTGAGTGCACAACCACAAGAGTGAACCATATATTATGGGAGTAGATTCGAGCATCTTAACAACCCTCCTATAAAACATCACCACCAAGCCCACTCCAATAAATATTCTGGTTAGTACCCCACGGCTACACAAACTACGTATTAGAAACAATACCAGAGCTATTTCTGGGTAAGGAAATAACCCTAGGCACCACAAAGGTATTAAGACTTCAAGAAATCCCAGGGACCAGAAATATTGGCAGACTTTCACCCCGAATAACATTATAAGTCCAGAAAAACCCATCCCAGCACACCCACAAAACAATTAGAACCACCAATACTATTATTAAGGTTTTTCCACTTTCTCTGGCCTCGTTCCCGGCCAATGCATCAAGAAATGTCCCAGTTTGGAACAGATTAGGGGGAGAACCCCTAAAACAAACCTCCACCACCCCTCCCCCACCCCACAGCCCTGGGTTCAGGAGGGAAGAAAAACTCCTTGGAGGGAAAGTGGAAAAACCTATTTGTTAACACTCCCCACACAAAAGAAAAAAAAAGAAAACAGGTACTGTGCAGAGAGAGCTTCTGTGTCGGGCCCCAGAAATTCCCAAACTTCCTCAGGTCAGGTCAGTCCAGAACCGGTCCTAATCTTTGGGGGGGGCGGGGCGGGGCGGGGCGGGGGGAACGGGAAAAGAAAAAAGGAAAGAGGAGAAAATGAAAAAAACAAGCAGGCAGAAGCTGGCAGAAGCTGGCAGCTGCAAGAGCAGCGAGCAGAAGCAGCGAGCGCAGAAGCAAAAGCAGCTGCCAGAGCAGAAGCAGAAAAGCCGCCAGCCCAGCAGCAAAAGCAGCTGCCCAAGCCGAGCAGAAAAGCAGCCCGCCCAGCAGCCAACCGCAGTCCCCGCCGAAGGGGGGAGGGAGCGGCTGCTAGACACCACAATAGTCCCACGATATAGGATATAGGATAGAAGTCCCTGTCAACCTAGGACATCGTGCCTGTGGGCAGCCCTCGTAACTGTGCGCATTGCTACACAACACATGTCAGTGCAGTGCCTGTGAGTGGGACACATATGAGCTAGTGACAAAGCATTTAGGAAGTACTAGTTCTACTGCTCCTGGGGAAAGGTAATTGGATGCAAAGAGACTAGAACACATCACTACAAACCTGGTGGGAAATCCCTCAGCCCCTAGAAGGAGAACGCAGGCACAAGGGACATATGGAAATTTGTTTCTCTACAGATTGCCAAGGTACTCCATTACCTGAAATGGAAGAGGGTCTATGAAGCAGTATTCAATGTTTTTGCTGTGGCTTTCATCATCTCCCGGCTTGTCATTTTCCCATTAATGTAAGTAACATTTTGCTGTCCTCTGAATGTGGGTGATGCGTTGTTTCAGCTTCTGGAGAGGTGATCCTCCATGCTGAGGGAGGAAAGGCAGAGAACAGAACACTACAAGTTCAAAGATGAATTCAATTGGAACAGATGAACCCACAGGAAAAAAAACCCCACTAGGGCTTTAACTATATTAATGAATTAATGCTACTAATTAATCTAGAGCCACAGCCTCTGCTCTCTAAACCCACTCCTAATGTTATAAACACTGCTTCCTATGAGAGAAAGAAGGTGCAAACCATACTGGTTAGAATTTCCCAAGAAATTCTTAGCAGACTAAAAAAGGCCTTAAAGCTCAAAGGTTTATTAAGATACAACTAGTATAGAAAAAAACAGCACAGTAAATTTAAATGACCCACCATGTAATTGAAATAAAAGAAGAAAATCATGAGGGATTCAGGAGGTGGGATACTCAACATGCTGGAAGGGCATCAGCAATGATTCCTCCAGAAGTCACACACAGGTACCAGCCTTGGAGAATGGCTTTTGCATACACATATCTGGCAACCCTTCCAGCCTTCAACTGGGCTGAAGATGTTCTTTTTTCTTGACCATTACCAAGTTGCCTGGAAAAGCTGATAGTGACTAACTTCCCATAAACTCATTCCACAACACTAGCATTATAGTATAATCTTTCTGTTTTCTTTCAAACCAAACATTTCATTTGTTACCAAGAAGAATTTTAAAAGTAGGACATGCTATATACACACAAAGGGATAAGTCTCTGTTGCTGTCCTATGTCCCTGCCCTTGCTGCATACCATCACTGAAGATGCTGAGTTTTGAACTTTGGTCGTGTTGCCATTCAGTCTGGATACCTATGAGGCTGACTTTGCATGACAAGTCCCAGATTCTGGTGATCATATGTCTGCTTTAGAGAGAAAAAGCAATAAAAGCTTAAGGTAACTTTCCTGAGAACAAGCACAACTTCAGTTGTCTCCACTACAAAGTGTGAAGCCCCAGTATCCCAACCTGCTGTACCATAATGTAAGGACAAAGAAATAACAGGTGTCCTGGATCAGATTAAGGGTCCATTGAGATCAGTACATCTCAGCACCAACAGCAAGTAGCAGAGGTCTAGGAAAACAAGTGCAGAGCAAATGCATGCTGTGTCCAACAAGGTTTCCCAGCATACAATATATTCATGTCATAGGTAACTTGTGGAGGAAGATACATACTAGCAACTCATCATTTCTCTCCTGTGCTGAACTGCTCTCTGTGCTGTCTGCTTTCCATTTCCAAACCAGTGCTGTCCTCCTTTCTCTTCTCGTCATTGAGGATACAGACTTTCTGTGACTTTTGCTAAAAATAATGCCATGCCCAGCTGATCATCTGTACCCTTAACTCTTCCCTAACTTCAGTTTAAAAAGCCATGTATTATCTTTTTATTTAAGTGACACTGGAGAGGTCCCCTCATGGTTTTGCTTTTGTCTATTGTTCCTCTCAAGATTTATTTTAGGAGAAATGTTGCCAGTTTCTCCCTCTTCTAAGGGAGCATTGCCGGTTTCTGATAACTGACCTGTCTGCAAAGCCTATTGCATTCTTGGTGATTTTAATACTGCGCTTCTGCAGGTCCTCTGGGACTTGCTTTGTGGGAGCTGGGCACAGCATGAAGCCTGGCGGTGCCATCCTGGCTCAGCTCAGCTCTGCCCTGGGAAGATATCAGCCAAGTCATTGCACAGAAAGATCTTTGTAAGTCTGAAGGTACTTAGCCTGCTTTAGTCTTGTGTCTCCTGATTTGCTTCTCTTTCCCACAGCGTATACTATTACTTTGTGACAAAAGTTTCGTTGTTCTCCATAAGCTGTCTCATAAATGCTTTCCTGATGATCCTGCAATTGTTACACGTTTTCTGGTCCTATGTGATCATCCAGATAATCTTCAATGTGGTGAAGTATGAAAAGTCTTTGTCTCCTTTGTGCCACCACCACTCTGCAGGAAAGGAGGAGAGAAATGAGACTGCCCCACAAACAGCCCAAGAGCTTCTTAAGGCATATGTTGGAAGTTGTATGGGTACCTTATCTCACAAGGATCAGAGCAGGAGCTCACTTCTAGCTTGCAGCTGTGTTCTAGTGACATGGGAACCATCCACAGACCTTTTTCCTCACTGCCTAATGGCTTCTCAGTATGTAGTTTTGGAGAACTGGAACCTGTTGGCATGTCCAAAATGGAGTAAGGAAGAAGCAACCAGATAAGACTAGTAGCACACTGTGTATTTGCATCTCTGAGGTTTGGGTGCCTTCCACAGGCTCTTGATGCATGCCATAGTTTGTATAGAGATCACTGGGAGAAATGTAATCAGAGACGGCAGTTTGCTAGCCTGCCTTGCCAACGTAAGGAGTTGGCATTGTGGAAGCATCTGAAAAGATTTGTGAAAGCTGAAGTGCTGATCCTGTAGAAAGGTCTGATGTTCCTCTGAAGGTCCGTGGTGGTTATGTCACTCTTCTCCTCTCAGAATCCTGTAGGTAAGGCTCCTCGTGGTGTTCCAAACCTCAGATTATATCCAGGTATGAATGCTTGCTTCCTCCCCCTAGGTGGAGCATTTCACAATAGGATGATGTAATTTATGAGTCATGCAACGAGACCTGATTGCCCATTAGCAGAAGATATTCCCAGGAGGGTGTTATCAGGGCTGAGTCATGGAAGACATAAGGAACACTGCCCTGCCTGTTTTTTAACAGTTTATGAAGACAGTGATAGAATACATATTTTTGATTACATCTTACATTGTAACCTAAGACAGATATGCTCATCTAGGTTGTAGACAATAGCAAAATAAGGGGCCCAGTTCATATGATTGCTGGACAAATCTGTGTTGGCTTTCACAGTTTCAACAGTAATAAATTACATAAGAAAATATGCTGAACTACTATATGTAGAATAAATATTAACTTATTTTCATGAGGTCACATTACAAGAGCATTACAAGGGTGAGAAAAGTTCGGTGAAATCATAATAGAATAAGCACCTGTCAACTTAAGTCAATCTCCCAATTGCCAACTATGGCACTGGCTTTAAGGATATGATCACACCTCTTATTTTTATTTTAGCTGCCAGGTTAAGCCCCCAGGGCTAATCCTCTCAAATATAATTTTAACTTTCTTTTCTGCAGAAAGGACAAGAGATGCAGAAGTGACATCAAAGAGAGTGACAGGAGCAAAGGAGAGGATCTGGCAAAGAACAAAGAATAACACAGGGCTTGCTGCAAAACACCAAGATCCCGCAGTCTTTGGAATGCAGGAAGGCTGAACAGGAGCTGGGGGAGAGGCTGGACAGGGCTTCACTGCAGTGTGCCTGAGGCCTAGGTGGAGGTGAATTTCATCACATCTATAGGCAGTTAAGTCACTTCACGAGTTGTTTTCTACAAACATTCTGTTAGGATTATTCTTTTACTACTACTCCGTAATCATTCATCCAGAAAAAAAAGGGTATACCAGCCAAAGTCTCACTCAATAAAGAGAAGAGGGGTTGAACAAGCTGCTGACTCCTATATGTGATTATCTCAAAGCCTTCACAAAAGGTTCATGAGATAATAAACTAAAACTGGGGAAGATTTAACCAATTTGCAATTTCAAAAGACAGTGGCAGTCATTACCAGCCACCCCATGAAAGGACTTGCTTGTGAAAGGCACTGGCTTAAATGGCAAGTGAGTTTTCACTTGGGAAGTATAAAATGGTCAGGCTCCAGGATAAAGCATTTCTGCAGCTAAGGCCTGGCAAAATGATATAAGCTGTATTTGCTGTATGAATTTTTACAACATAGTTCCAATGTCTAAAAGATTTTGCTTACTGAGTGTCTATTCAGCGGGAAGTCTCCTAAAATTGAAAGGAACTAAATTCCTCCAAATGCACACTTTTCCACCAGAAATTACACATAATAAATGGAAGCTTTCTATATGGATGTATTAATTTTGTTGAGATTTCATTTTTAAAATTGGAAAATAGGAGCGTTACAACACCATCATTTTAACTGGATAGTTTAGGGGTTGGGTGATGCTACACCTTGTAATTTCTTGCATAAGATATAATTTTCAGAATTTATAGTATAACAAAAAAATTTAATTAAATGTAAAAAACTAATTACACAACAAAAAGTCTGTTTTATGTATATTTTGCATGAAATCCTTTTAGAATATCAGATCATATATCAGTAGGAAAATCTTTGAAACTTGCTCGCAGTCTGGCATCATGTAACTCAAAGGCTGAACCAGCCTTCCCTTGAAGGACTCCAGAATTTGGGTCTGCAGGCTACAATGCTGGAAGGCAGGCAGCCACCCTCTCTCTGTGGAACATCAAACATCATCTTTGAGCAGGATGTCACGTCACCCCCATTAGCTGCACTTTGGTGGGGTACAGGACCCTTCATTGGGATCCCTGGTGTAAGGGTTTGCCCATGAATTAATGTACCTTGTCCCTTCAAGTATGATGCTTCCTTTTAAAGTCCAAATGAGACATGAGAATCTCAGCATTTAAAAGATTTTCACAGCCTCCAGGGCACAACTGGCCCCTGGGCCCAGAGAACAGGCCCAGCCTAGACTGCTGCAGCCCCATCATGGGACCCCCAGCTCTGCAGCGAGAGCTGGCAAGGAGAGGAAGCCAAACTGGACCTAGAGGTCTCTGTGTCTGCAGGCTGCTATCCTGACAGCTGTTACAGTGGCAGGGTTGTTTTTAACCAACACCTCTCCATTTTTAAGGCCTCTTCCCTTCTCTGGAGATGTTAGTCATTCAGCTCAGGAACTCTGTTGTTGTGTCAGAGCAGAGAACACACTCTGACAGCGCAGATGACAGCAGTGGTTGCAGAGCAGCCTCCCAGCTCACTTCCATTTCACCAGTGGGGCAGTCACTTTCTCTCTCTCCACACCTGGGAGACCTGAGTGCCCTTGGAGTTCAATCCCCTACCATCCTAAGTCCATAGTTCTGCCCAGGAAATGCTCTTCCTCATACACATTCTTTAATTACAGCTATGTGCAGGACCCTGCTCCTTGCATGCTCATTTTAGTGCTTGGGGATGGGCATTTTTATTCCGAGTTTCTGCAGCTGTGAACCCAAGGAGGACTAAGGAAACTGAAGCCAGTTTCTTAAGACTCAGTGTGCTAATGTTTGTCACCACATACCTGAATCCATAAATCCAGAATAGTCTCCCTCTTTCTGTGGTGCGCTCCAGCCTGGAATGAAGGTAATTTTAGTCATAATTACATAACCTGTGAAACTTGCATATTTCAGGCTAAAATGGTACTGATATTAAGTATGGCTTGACAGCAATTGCTGTTTGGGTTTGGTTTTTTTTGCTCTGTCCTACAGCACTGTGGGCTTATAATCCTGCTGAAGATTCCCTTGACACACATTTGATTTATCATATCCTATGATATTTTCTAATACTGAGGCAGTGATTTTCCAGCTGTTCAAAGGACAGAGAGACACAGAGGTTAAAGGTCAGAACAGCAATTTATTGAGCATCAACCCTAAGGAGTTTATGTACCATAACAATACCAATTACCATTTTCAATAATGACCTGCGGCCTTTGTGTAGACAAAGTTTTCACTGGCTTTTGCTTCAAGTTCATTTGTCAAGTAGTAAAAAAATGTAACCTTACAAAGAAACAAAACTTTAAAAATGTCACAGGCCAAAGTTGATGCAATCTAACTCCCTTCAGCTGTAAAGCACATGCTCTTCCACTCTTATGCCCACATATCAAATCTTCGCACAGAGACACAGCCATGAATAGGAAGGGGGCAAGGGAGTTTGCTATCTATGACCTGGCACACATCAATGTAGGGATCAAAGAGAATTACAGTGGGGAGGGCACTGTTTCCCTTCCTCTGTCCAAGGAGATAAATTTGTCCATTCACGGTGCTGCATCCCATGAAGAACTTCTGGGTCAAGCATTCCTCATCCACCTGAGTCCATTCATCTGTCTCCACATCAAAACGAAAAGCTCCCCCTCCTACAGTGTACAGAGCCCCATTCAGGGATGTGATGCAGAGGTCATACCTGAGAGAGAAGAAACCCTTGATCAGAATCAACAGAAAGATTTGGGCCCTGGAATATTCAGGGTGACCTTGGTCCTCAAATCAGAAGTCCTGTTTAAACAGAGAATCACAAAAGTGTTGTGGGGACAGGAGTTCTGGATTTCTACAGTCTAACCTCTTCTTGGAGTAGGACCAACACTAGAATCCTTCATCTTCTGCCAGGTCCCGAAGCATTATTTCTTACCTTGGAAGAGGGGAGAATGAGATGACATCCCAGCTGTCTGTCTCTGTGTTCAGCCTTTGCACTCCATCATATACATGTCCATTCTCATCCAGGCCACAGACCACATAGATCCTGGTTCCCACACTGACTGCATCACCTCTCTCCACAGGCTGAGCCATAGGACTCATGCTTTCCCACTCTGACTCCATCAAAGCCATGCGCTCCACTGCAGGGATTATCCCTTCATCTGTGCTCCCTCCAAGAACATACAGGTAGAGCCCTACTCCTACTGCACAGTGACTATTGCGGGACTTCTTCATGGCTGGCCCTTCCAGCCAGCAATTGTCCAAGCAGTTGTAGATTAGCACCCAATCCACACTGTACCACACAAACTCATCTCGGAAATATCCTCCTGTCACAAAAAGGAAGCTCCCTAGAAAGACAGCAAAAAAAATATTAGTCCCGTGAAGGCTCAAAATTTCTCCTCATAGCTGGGCTTCTCATTTTACTCACTGATAGGATGAGGAGAGAAAATCACTGCTCTATCAGTCAGTTTGCAGTATTTAATTCCTCATCCACACAGATATATTGGGCTTACAGTATGCAGCTAGTCTTTCCAAGCCTGCTCCCATTTTTGAACAGAGTCACGGAAACACCTCTGGTTGGAAAGAACCTTGGAGATCTCACTTCCAAACTCCTACCAGAAATGGGACTATTACCAACACTAATACAGGAAGCCAAAGTACTGAGGTGGCTTAAAAGTCTCCAAGCATGAAGATTTCCCGATATCTATGGATAAGTTTAATGTAATGGCAACTAAAATCAGAAGTTGCTTGTCATCTGTCTAAACCACTACAAAAGAGAAGGCCAAAAAATACACTGCTTACAGCCAAGTCCTTAGACTAATTCTAGATAAAGCCAAGGTAAGGAGCTCAGCAGACTGCATAGTTTCTTCTGTATGAGAATAGGGTTTTCTAGCATTCTGCCAGGACAAAGGAAAACAAAACCATTCTTTGAACAAATATGAACACCAATATGAGTGAGGTTTTACAGTGCTGAGCACAACAGTTTTACAGCAACAGCTGGACTCTCTGCATTTGGAACTCTCAGTCTCAAACTTCTGTTTGCATTTGCCCACTCTCCCTTCTTTGTAAGTTACCTACTGCTGCCACTGCATACTGGGTGAGGTTCCTGCGCTGCAGTGGAGAACACGCCTGCCAGGTCCCTGTTTTAGGTTGAAAGAGAAATAATTCTTGCTGTTCCTTGTCATGCTTTCCTCCCAGGACATATAAGGTGTCATAGTTCCGACCAGCATAAGGACACAGTTTTGGATTTTGCCAGCTGGGTGGGGGACAGCTGTCTAACTTCTTTATTAGTCTGGAAAAAGTATCTGTCTCTCCTGCACGCTTGCTGCGTTTCACCAAGATATCGAGGAAGGACAAACTCAGAAAAGTCACCCTGACTTCGCCCACCAAATCCAGAAATTCTTCCTCTCTAGTTGCTGCGTCCTCCATTATCCAAATCATAATACTGTCAAAAACCACATCCTCTCTTGAAATGAAGAGGTCATCACTTTTAAGGAGCTGCATCAGCATTTCCTTGGGTAATGTCTTAAATTCTTCCTGGTATATCACATCCCCCCAATGGGTAAGAGCCACATTCATAGCAGACACATACAACTCTGTAAAGGCAAATTGCTGTGAGTAGGTCATCAGGCCCAGGCAGTTAGAAACATGCAGTTCTCTCTCCAGGAATTTCTCACACAACAGTTTCACCCTGTCAAACTGAAAAAAATCAGCTGTTTCCAGTAAGCTGGTCACATTTTCTTGACCAATGAGCACTTGGGCTGTGCGAGTGAACTCAAGCAGTGCCTGAAAAGCCACTGCATCGATCCCTTTGATCACTATGTGCTGTTCAGAGCTCTCTCTTGCTCCTCCAAAAAACATGGCTTCAAAATATCGACTGTGTACTGAAAGTACCCTACGGCTGACCTGGAAGAGTCTCTCTCCAACCTCAAGAATTGTGTCTGCAATCATTTCTGTCTGCGCTTCCAGCTCCTGTGGCTCTTGTGCAGGCTCCATGCTTGTAGACTGCCAGACAGTTAATTTTAAGTCAGTCTTATGCAGCCCTTACCCACGTGAGATCTCTGGAAACATTATCCCCCTAGCTAGGATAAATATGAGATAAGCCAATCTTGTCTTAAAAATAGAATGTTCTCTACTCTCCTGCTTTGCTAGAAAGCAACAGAACAGCAACAGTGGGACAGCTGTATAACCAAAAAAAAAGCAGATTTGACTGGCATCTACTTTTACTAGGTAAGGCCACAGCAAATAAGGGGAGCTGTTAGCCAAGCAAAGAGCCTGAGCTAGAAAGAAAAACCAGGAGAAACAACTAAAAGTTTCTTAAGCACTGAGTAAATATCAAGAAGCTGTAGAAAACATTGAACCTGTTTGGAAAAAAAAGCAACCATTACCTCATCTTTCATTAGTTCAAGTTTAATCAAATACCAAAGTGATTACAGTTTTTATTATGTATCTAACTTTACACTTTAGTAAGAGAGAAGAGGAAGAAGCCTCCATTCAAACACAGATGGCTTCACATGTTCAGTCATCCTCAATCTGAATGCACTATATAAACATAAATGTAGGGCAAGCAGGAGCTAATGCCACAGATAAGTTTCCCAAAGCTATGACGTGAAGATTTGCATAGTGACCTTGAAGTAGAATCCCTTACCCAAAGAGCCCATGCCAGCAAGACTCACTCACAGTGAGTCAGCAAACAGAAGCTGTGCCAGTGCCTCACCATGCCCATCATAAAAACATTCTTCCTTATTTCTAGTCTGGATTACCCCTCTTTTAGCTTAAACCATTACCCCTTGTCCTACCACAACAGGCCCTGCTAAAATGTCTGTCCCCTATCATTTTCATATTCTTTTCAGGTACTTGACTCCCAAGTATAACCTCAAAGTCTGTGCTGCAGAAAAGGAGAGCCATACAGCTCACAATAAAGGAAGGACAACCAACCAACCACCTGGGCAGAAAATGTCAGGAACCTCTCCAGAGCTTACACACTTGACCCACGGCTTCAGGCAGATCTCCTGGCACTGAGGGCCCAGAATCTACCTCAGAGAGCCCCAGCATGTTTGTTTCTGATGCTATACTTAAGAGTGCAAAGATAGTGTGGCATGTTATTGGCATCAACACCAGCAATCTTTCTCCCACTTAAAGGACAGTTCAAGACCCTGCTCAGGCTGATGGCAACCAAATTCTACTCCTCACACTCTAAATAAGGATTCTCTTTTGAATTGTGCAGTTTCACAAGCGAGTTTTGTAGCATTAGAAACTAGGTTGTGAGGAGCACAACTTTATAGACAGCTCTGTGAACCCCCAGATTAAAGTCCAGACACGCCCAAGCTCACACAGGCAATACAGCACACAAGACACCTGGTCCCTAGTTTCAGAGCCTCCTGGAAGTCAGATTCACTGAAATGAAATTTACTCTAAGCTCCCACCCATTTTGGAGCTGACCCAGGAAAGGCTATGCACAGAACAATGCTGAGGCCAAAATAACAAATATAACCTGTACTTGCCATGTGTTCTTGACAATCTTCAGGATTGAAAAACTGCTGCTGCCAGCAAAACAATTCAATCTGCCACAGCTTCCTCATAAAGGGTACTCTATAAAGGCAAGAGCAGGTGGCAGAAGCAGGTTACAGGCTCCAGGCACATACCTCAACTGGGCAGTTTTTAAAATGCCTCAGAAGAGGGATGAGGTGTTCTCAGGCCTTTCTCATCAATTCCCTGTTTGAAGCATGGCTTCTGCTCTGGTCTCTTCTGATCCTGCAGTGTTTATGCACCTCCTGAACTAATTTAATTTAGATTTATGGCTGGAGAATTACAAAACTTGTAATGTCAGCTGTAGTGCACTTTTACAGACTAAAAACCAGACATCTAGAAACAGATTAATTTGTCTTTATTCACTCAAAACTCCTCAAATCTTGCATTTTCTGCAGTATAAAAGAAATAAAAATGTTTACTTACAAATCAAGCTATAACAAGCAAAACCACAAGTGAACAGCTACAATATAAAAATATGCAGTACTTCCACACACTGTCTGCAATTGAACAAATGTTAGGATATTAAATATTCTTCCTCTAAAATTACAAGTCTCCAATAGATATCTCCATAAGGTTCAGGTCACTCAGCCAAGTAATTATGCCTCAAGTTAGACCAGTCCTCCTATAGAAATGTGTGAGCCTGCTGATACACAGATTACAGCCCACCAATTCTGGAACAAGTGCTGAACAAGACCTTCTTGGCTACATCCCTTGTAAAGGTGATGACACCACACAAGGAAATAATTTTCTGGCACAAAAGAGACTGAACTCAACAGCGGAAGACTATAGCATAATGCTTCCCCCACTGAGTACTGATATCTAAGAGGAAGAAAAACATGTTCTACTGTATTTAGGCTTTTAATTTGGAATAAATACATATTAATGTATTTAAAAATGGAAAAAATATAACCAGTATTCAGGGCATTCTGATCTAATTTTATGGGGTTATTTCAAAACTCACAAGATCAAGACGGTCTTAGACAATTCATGACAGTATGCTCTCTTCTGTCAGCTCTAAACAACATAGTTGGGATGGGAGGAAAACAAGAACATACTTCTTACATTCTCCATCCTCTCATCATTTATGAGAGCCATAAAAATAAAAATTGACTTTTTTTCACACTAACAAATACACATTCAAACTCCCCCCCAAAACAGGAATCTTCTCACACACTGACAGTTTTCTCCAATGACTTGCACCCCTGAAGTTTTCAGAGACAATCCAAAGAAAGCATTAGCCATCTTGCTGCTGAATGAATGGGTTTGGAATAGCTTCCATTCCATCCTGTGGACAAATCAGAACCACAGAAGTCCCTCTGCAAACCACAAGTCCCAGTTGACGTGTGTCTTCTGTTAATTTAAATTGATCATCTGGATCTAAAAAGCAGAGATCCATGGTTAGAACAGGAAAATAAGAAAAAGAAACCAAATTCCATCAACTTCAAAAGGCACAGACATACATGTTCTTTCTTGGCTTAACTGCTTTGTTTTATTAAACACATGGACTACACAGGTGATGCAGCAGTGACATCTGATATTTTCAAGACCTTATTGACAGTGAGCAATAAAGAAATGTGCTTTGTATGCAACAAAAAGCAGAACATTTATTAAGGAATTTAAAGGCCCTTTCATTCATCTAACCAATAGTATACATGCAAGTGATTAAAAAAAAGCTCTTGATCCCCTTTCAAATGTCATTATAGACCAACACTTGTGGATTAATACAAATCAGAAAAAGACCCTAACTTCTCAATGCACTATTGAAGACAGTCCGTTCCCAGATCAGGCCAAACAGGGCTGGATCGGGACAGACAAACACTCACAAATCAGCCAGTTCTACCTTCCATGAGATATCTCTATATTCAGTAGAAATGAACAATACATTTTAAAACTTCCTTTTAAAGAGGAAATTTAAAGTGTCAGGTGTTCCCTTTTAAGCAGGTAGGAGAATACTCTTCAAAAACACTGTCCTATCAAATGATACATTTTGTATCAGAGAGGAGAAAGAGACACTGCTTTATTCAAGCTCTAGAGGACAAGGGCAGCCAACCGGTAACTATAGAAGAGTTCAAGCAAGGACTACCAGAGATGTTCTATCATAGGGAATGTGCTTAACCTAACTTCTGCTGCAGAGTCACCTTTAAAGGTCATCTAGTACAGCCCCCTGCAACAAGCAGCGACATCTTTAATTAGACCTAGTTGCTTGGAGTCCCATCTTAGAATGCTCCCAAAGATGCGGCATCTACCACACCTCTGAGCAACTTGTCCCAGTGTTTTTATCACCCTCATTATAAAAAAACCCCTCTTCCCATGTCCCTTTATAGTTCTGAAAGGCCACAATAAAATCTCCTCAGAGCCCTCTCTTCTCCAGGTGAACACCTCCAGCTCTCCCAGCATGACTCCGGAGTATATGGGCCCTGGCCCTTGGAGCATTTCTGCAGCCTCCTCTGGACTGGCTCCAGCAGCTGCACATCCTCCTGATGTTGTTCCCCAGGGCTGGAGACAGCTCTGCAGGTGGGAGCGAGGCAATGGAGCAGAATCCCCTCCCTGGGGATGAATCCCCGATCCCTGGTAGGGATGCAGGCCAAGATACAGCTAGCTTTGTGAGCTGCAAGCACATATTTTCCAGCTTCTCATCCACCAGCATGTCCAAGTCCCTCTCAGCAAGACTGCTCTCAATCTGTTCAACCCCCAGCCTGGACTGATACCAGGGGTTGTCCCAAACCAGGAGCAGGACCTTGTACTTAAGTCTCACTGAACCTCATGAGGTTCCTGTGGGCCCTCTTCAAAAACTTGTCCAGGTGGCCCTGGATGGTCCCATCCTGCAGGTGTGTCACCAGCAGGCTGAGGGTGAACTTGATCCCACTATGTCACTAATGGACACTAAACAGTACTGGTCCCCACAGAGATTCCTGAGGGACACTCCTTATCATTGATGTTCATGAGGACATTAATCCATTGACCTCCAATACCCTCTTGATATGACCATCCAACCAATTCCACATTTACCAAACAGTCCACCCATCAAATCCATCTCTCTTCAATTTAGGGAGAAGGTTGTTGTGGGGGACTGTGTCAAGGGCTTTACATAAGTACAGATAAAAGACATCTGTAAGCCCTTCCCTTGTCTACTGATGGAGTCACTCCATCACAGAAGGCCACTGGGTTGGTCAGACAGGATTTTCCCTTGGTAAAGCCATGGTGGAGAATCTCGTCTCAAATCACCACCCTGTCCTCCAAATGCCTTAGCAGAGCTCCAAGGAGGATCTGTTCCATGATCTTCCCAGGCACAAGAGGTGAGGCTGACAGGACAGTACTTCCCAGGCTTCTTTTTACCCTTTTGAAAAATGGGTTCAATGTTTCCCTCTTTCCCATCACTTTTTAAATGTTTTAGAGTACCTTGGGAACTATATCAGCCAATTCCCTCAGGAACCACAGGTGTATGTTGTCAAGTCCCATACACCTGCCACCTTATATCTTTCTTTACAAGATAGTTATCCCAAGCATGCTGCAGTTTGGGTGATGTTAATCTACAGTTTCTGCTTATTCACTCAAAGAGATGTAAGATTTCTGTCAAGAAAACCACTCAGGGAGGGGAAGCTTTCCAAAGATTGCATATTACTTACCTCGCATATACTCAATGGTACCATCCAGCACAAGGTTCAGAAGAGGGTCAAATCCTTTCAAGACACCACTTGCTATTGAAGACCACACAGAAAACAATGATTAGGACCAAAACAAGGTATATAGCAACACAAGGCTTCATGAAAGGTACATTCAGTTCTCCAACCCTGTTCCTTCCTTCAGGCAAGGCCAAACAAATGATGCCAGAGATATTAAACAGTGTCCTCTTTATCAGTGGCAAGTACACAAAAGCTGGTCTGCATTGTGCCAATTAAAACAGACTTTTCAATCAATTCTTTAAAATGTTGTTCAAGACACTAACATTTTTGCTTTCAGCCAATTTCAAGGGCATTTTAAGAATAGTGTATAACAAATCAGTACGAGTCACACAAAGAAAGAAAAAAGACAAGTCCAAAACAAAATTAATATCTTTAATGAAAGGTTGTGGTTAAAAGTGAACCAAGACCATATTTTAAGTTCTTTCCTCAGAAACCCTATCTTCCAGGTGCCCTCCTGTCTTTAGCATAAGCACTGCCTCACGGGAAGGCACTGCAGATAGACCAGCACTTTGTCCTAATGGAGAACATGATTCTACAAGACTAGTCACTAAATAAATCACAAAATTACAGAGTGACTTCCCAGTTTGACAAATACATTTACCAGTAAGGAGTTCAAGTAACTTCCAAACCCTTATAAGCATTAGGTCCTAGTGGAGTTTTAAAATGCAGCACATGGTTAACTCAGACAAACAAGTGTCTGCGGGTGGCACCAACCGCACTGGGATGTACCTTCCTAGCTGGGAAAGGACGGAGATGGAAAGGCACGGTGGCATGCATATATTGAACAATGAACTCCGGACATGCTTAACATGTCAAGAGATGAAAGGCACGACAGTATTAATGGTTACTTCCATAAATGTTTTTTGGTTCCTTTAAGTGCACCTTTGTAATGCAAAAAAAACCCCCAAAACCAGCCAAAATAAGGCTGTTCAAGACAAGTAATAAAACAAGATATGCACTGATAAGCCATAAAGATAAAAGTGTACCCAGGAGATGAATGGAATAGTTAAACAAGAAAAGCTTCACACCAGTAAACTGCAACCACTAATAAGTAAAAGCACCCGCTACTCCTCGCCTTCTCTTGATGGGAAAGCAGCATGAGCAAGAGGGCAGAGCCGACAGGAATCGGCTGAGAGAAAGCGCCGAAATGCAAAAGAGCTTCGTGCTGCAGCCACGCGCCGGGCTCACCTTCCCGCCCGCCCTGGAACTTCACCCGGATGGTCTTGTCGATGTACTTGGAGAGGTCCAAGATGCTCTCCTTCTTCTTCTTCTCCTTATCCTACGGCAGAGCACAGGCGGCTCAGTTAAAGCGAACCATCCGCTGAGACACAGCCCCGGAACGTTCCTGCGGGCTCCCGCGGCGGCGGGACGGGGACGCGGGTATAGCACCGGCACCATCGCCGCCCAGCGCCGCAGGACAGCAGAGCCCAAGCCACCCCACTCCTCACCGCCATCTTCCCCACGCCGCCGCCGCCGCCGCCGCCACTCGCCATTTCATTCGGCACCGCCAGAAGTGACGTCGCACCCCGGCGGAGCCCGTTGGCGGCTCGGGGCGGTGGGGCGGGACGTCCGGGGCGGCCTCTGGGTAGCCGGTGCGGAAGGGTCCGGCCCGGCCCAGATTAGAACAAAGCAGCGGCGGCGCGGCAGGCCTGGCATGGCGGTGTGGCCGGCCCGGCTCCGCCTCTGGCTGCTCCTCCATCTTCTGCCACAGGTCAGTGGCTGTGCCGGACTGTGCGCTCCCCGAGCCACATGCGGGCACTCTGGCTGAGGGCGGGTAGTGGGCCCGGGCGCAGCCGGGCCCGGGCGGGCTGCGCGGCGTGTCCGTGCCCGGAGCCGCCTCCCGCGGGTGCTCAGAGGTGCTGTAGCCGCCCCCGCAGCGGGCCGTGGCCGCAGGAAGACAGCGGAGTGCAGGGGGCTGCCGGCCCTGCCCTTCCCGATTTGGCAGTGTTAATCTATGTGTGGGTCTGGTGTTGTTTGAGACTTTTTTATTCTTTCCATAGTAACTAGTGTTTTCCTCGTAGTTCTTAAAACTGCGGGGCCACCGTGGGCCCAGCCAGCGTCCTCACCAGGTAGCCCCAGGGAGGGAACCGCAGCTGAGCCCCCGGGCCGGATCCCCGCAGGGACGACTCTGGGTTTATCCCGACTGAAAGGCTCTCTATAAGGAAGCATTCAGCAGAAAAGAAGGGATTTCTGCTGACCCTGACTCTCTAGTCTATCTTGTGTCTTGTATTGTCATTACTAAAATATTAATTAGTTTCGTGGGATACATTTCTAAGGGTGTGACGAACTAGGTATGTAATCCTGAATACAGGAGAGAGTGGATTTCTAGCAATTGCATTGCATGGTACATAGTTTTGCCTTTTAAGTTCGGTGTTTTGGGTTCTGAAAATTTTGAAATGTCATTTAATGTGTCATTTAAACTTCTTGACTGTTTATTAGATAATTTGGAGCATACTATGTCGTCTTTAATATTATTGGGGTAACATCTTAACATGGAACTCTAATATTTTCTTTTTCTCCATCTATCTCCTTAGTGGTTGCTTGCCAGTAATCTTTAGTTACAGAATAGTCTGGTTGTCTGCTAACTTCTTTGTTTCTGTATCATCCCCTTTTTTCATCCATTATCTTCATTATCTCTTCATTATGCTCTTGCATGCTCCGTGCATTTTGTCATCTCCGCTGATGGTTCACAGGGACTACTAGTGCCAGTGTAGGCCCCACAAATTAATAAGATTTAATTAACAAGAACAAGTCAAAGAGTGACGTGGAATCAGTTTGATCCGTCAGTTTGGGGAAGGTGAGCATATGGCAGTGCAGACGGCCAGTGGGTGAGATAGTGCACTGGTGGGTACTTGGAGGTCTTGTCTTCAGCTCCACACATTGCAGCACATTCTTGTCTGTAAGCATTTGGTGTATTTGTCCAGTGGGAGTGTTACTGTACTTGAGTAAGCTTGGGCAGACTGGTCAGGGTGCTGAAACTGTCCTGCTGCTGCAGAGAAAAGTTGATGTACCGTGTGCTGCCAATATGTTTCTATTAGCCAAGCTGGCATTTTAAAATTTTGCTTGAATACTTCATATTGTTCATTATTCCTGCATCTCTTGTGCTTGCACTTGTTGGGATGGTTGTGGGTAGTACATCGTCCTTAGCGTGAGGCAGACAATTGTGTTTGGCTGCACTCGTCCTGGTTTGGTACCCCTGTGATTGATGGCTGGAGTTATTCCCAAGGACAGAGCTGACAGCTGTTGTCAGGAGATGCTGTGTGCATTTGCTGTGCACCAGCTGTACTCATTTTCAGTGCCTTACTTTTGCCTTAGTGAGCATATACCTTTGTCTCCCTCCCTGAAACAGGATAATGGAAATTTTTTGTTTGTTTTCCCTGGGGCAAGAGGAGGTAGTGTCCACATTTGCTTCTATATTCTGATTTAGGGAGAAGGATCTGCTTGGCTACTGAAGCATGGCTCTTCCAAGTCTGGGTCCTCATCCGGCAACACTTTAAGAGTGGTGTGATCTTATAGGGCCAAGTCAATCTGCACTTAGATCTTGCTTTCGTATTTGAATTCTCACATTGCCTTTAAGTGCCCATTCCTTCCAGGCATTGCTACCCCTCAGTTGTCCTGTAACAACATCAGATACGTGAGACTTTGACTAGTGAGGAACGTAGTAACATGATCTGCAGCGAATGTATTGGGTCTAGCTGGCCTTCACTACAGCAGCTTTCAGCAGAATATATTGAATTGAGGTGATTGATTTTTATTTTAAATTAGGACACTCTGTGATATGGTTCCAAAGAATTGGAAAGACTGTCTGAAATTCTGCATTAAGGTGTTGGCTGACAATTTAGTCTCCTGGAATTATTGCATTATGAATATGTAGCTCTCTGCAGTGTACAGTGTTTGTTGAAGGAGTGTTTTATTTGGGTGCAGCTTTGCTGCCTGCTATTGCTGGTCTCCAGATGGATCAGTGCTGTTCATGGGAAAGAATGACTCCAGCTCCTGGGAACTCTCACATGGTACCTGCTGTAAAAATAGAATAGCTCATTCATTCCTTCTTCAAGGAACACAGCTCCCAGTGTCTGTGAAATCTCTCTGAGGTGTGGATGACCAGGTCAGTGAATAGAGCTACTGAAAGCAGAAAAGGAGTATAGGACATCCAGGTGAGTGTGGGGCCAGAGGCAGGGAAGAACAAACAAGACAGACATTAGGTTGGCTCAGTCACTCACACTGCAGTTTCTTGAAATACAGGTGAGCTGAATTCTTCCTCTCCACCTTCTTCGATCATTGCAAGTCCAGTGCGTGCTCTCAGAGATACATTAATACACCTAAAAAAACTTGCACAGAAAAAAACCTGGGGATTATTCTTCTCTTTTATGCATTAATCTGTGGAAGGCCCTGATGAGATTCAGAGCCAACAAGTATGCCCTTCTGTTACCACAAGCATTAGATTAGCTCATTTGTCTGTTATATTCTGCCCTCAGATTTTACATTTCTGTTGTGTGAAAACCTTTTCCAGTTTTGCAGCTTTATAGAAAACACTTCCTTTTGTGCTAATCATACACTATTATGTGCTTTTTAAGCCATAGGATCAGTAAGAAGCAAGTATTATAATACACCTTACTGTCACAGCAGCTGTTGTTTTTCTGTGTTTGAAAAAGGCTAGACTTGATATCCAAACACTTGGAAAAGAGCCTTTGGGGTTGTAGGCACATTGTATAGGATCTGCACAGGAGATGGCATTTTCTCCTGGGTTAATCTAGGATATGAAGTGGTCTCTAGGAATAAGGAATCATCATAAGTGTTGCCACTATGCCAGTGCATCAGGAGCGCTGCTTTGAGCTTTTGTTTTCTCATACCTACTGACATGAATAAAAAACAAAACTGGACTCATCAAAGTAGGTAAGAACAAACTTCAGAACTATGCTTTGATTCTAAGTCATAATAGCTTTGTAAAAATATCTGTTAATCCACATTATCCACAGATTATATTCTCCGCAGTTTCTAAATCTCTGTGTTCCCTCTTCTGCTTTTAGCCCTGCTCATATTGCCTTTAATTCCTCTCATGTTTGATTTTTATTTGGCTTTTGACACACAAATCCACATAGCTTCTAAAATGTTTTGAGCACTTCACATTAGGAACCTTTTACTCCCTTAATATTTCTTTGAAGAACATCCATTAACATCAGAAAGCAAATTTGTGTATAACTGTATCCTGGGTGCCTTTTAGGAATTATTCCTGAATTCCAGTAATGGTTATCTCCACAGAAATGTAGCAATACACCGTGTACTTACTCTTATTTTAAAGATGTGTGCCATATATCTTATAGATGTAAAACTTTTAACTGTACAGCTTGATTGTTTCCCATATGCATAAAGCTGTTCAACTACAGTAGTGAGCTCCTGCAAAACTGCCTGAAGATTTTGGAGAGAGTTGTACATGTAATACTCAAAACTAAGATACTCCATGTTTTGTTTGCTTATCTAAGCCCAGTTAGACCATGTACAATAAGCAGGGAACATTCTTTTGTTCTTGTCTTTTGTGTGTGTGTATTTGCATCTCTGTTGCTTGTTACTCTTGGAAGTCAAATTCAAGATAATAAGTACATCTTACTTTTCTAAATTACTTGCTTCTGTTGAAAGTAGTTTAGGTGCTATGGTTGGATACCTGAGATATGAGTTAACAAGTCCATTATAGCAGGGAGTTGGAGTTCTTGTTTCCTCACAGCATATGCACAGTAGTGTCTCCCTTTCTCCACAGATATCTTGGAAACTTGCACTGTGCTCAAATGGCATTAATCTGCACTGAGATAATCTGTGTGACCTCCCGTATCAGCATACTTCAGGACAAATGTCATTGGTTCTAAAGGACTTAGTAAACACTAATGTTATAAAAAAGGGAAAAAGTTGCTGCATGTATTAGCAAAGACCATTTATATGCAGAAGAGCTAAATCTAAAACTCTCTACCTCCTGTATATTTTTACAATGACATTTCTTTACTGCTTTGCTGACATCTTGCTGCAGAATGCCATTGTTGCTTCTGGACACACTGTGAGTGTTGAAGAGCAATTTTACAATGCATATGGTAAAACACTGGCAGAGGTTGTCCAGAGAGGAAATGGGTGCCCTGAGTGTTCAAGGCCAGGTTGAACAGTCTACTTGAAGATTTCTCATCCCTTTGCCAAGGTTTGGACAAGGTGACCTTTAAAGGTCCCTTCCAACTCAAACCATTCTGTGATTCTCAAGAGTTTTCCAAAAAACATCTTTTTACCCTGAGTGTCTCCTAAGGGTGCATGGTAACTTCTGTGTAGTAGGGTTTGAAATAAAGAGGGAGAAATAAGAGTGATGGATTTTTGAACAAGCATTTTAGGACAGGACATTGTTCTGACTCCAGTCATTTTTAGCATCTTGCTTCTCAGCTGCTACGTGAAGAAACAGATGTTTAACGTGTATTTGTAAGAGTGTAACTGCATAATTATCAAATCATTGGTGCGTTTTGATTATGAATGTTAAACTAGATGTTGACAAATTAGTCTGTCACAACTTTATAATTAGTAGCAGCAATGGTTAGGGATATGATGTTATATTTCTCTCCAAAACAAAGTTTCATCAGTTTTAGTAGGCACAAAGTGATTTACTTGGGGAAAGCTAAAGCAGAGAAATAGTCAATTAAACATATCTTCAGTTAATTACTTCAGTTTTGCTTGAGTGCTGGACAGGAGAAAGAGTGAAGGAAGAATGGAAAGGAAGGAGTTTACATGTGTGGGTAGAGAGGAGTATGACACAAAGGGGGATGGTAGAAAGATAAGCTGGGGCGGGGGCTTGTTTGTTTGGTTTGAGGGAATTTTTCTTGGTTAGTTGGTTGGTTGATTGGTTTCGGTTTTTTTAAACCCGCTGCTGGTTGTGAACTGATAGTCTTGTCCTCATCCTGTGCCCTGAGGGGTACTAATGAATGACAGTGTTCCATCAGAAACCAAATGTGTGACTACATTTATTGTACGTGTTTCAGATACTTTATGTATGTTTTTAAATGAATTTCCAAGTGCTAAGTGGAAGTTCTAAGGATTAGCAAGTGTCCTCAGTAAAATGGAGAAACTTCCTGTTACAGTAGGAAACAAATGCTCTGGGAACACAAAAAGCATAATAGCAAGAATCCAGTCACATTAACACTGTTTCGTATTCCTAAGGACTGAGTTTCCAAATCACTGGGCTGAAATAGTATTTTGAGACTGCTACATTTAATATGTGGTCAATTTTTTCCTGACTGTCTAATAGCTTGCATGAAACTAAACTACAGATATGATTTGCATTTGCTCTCAGTATTGTCCTTTTATAATCTATTACCAGACAGCACTACTTGAACATTGAATTTGCTGTAAGAGCACTGTGAGGCTCTAAAACAACAACTGAAGATCAGCAAGACTCTCATTCAAAAAGCAGCTTTGATCTGGATTTGTGTAATTGAATTACATTTTAAAAGTCAGGTTTTGTCCTGCTTTCTGAGCACTACTTTTGTATCTTAATGTGATTTTATCTGAATGATTAAAATCTTTTTGCAGCAGCTGGTCAGATCTTAATCTGAAATTGAATTCTTAATGTGTTGGTGTTCAAACCTGACCAGATGGTCACAGAATGTATATGAGCACACTTTACACTGAGGAGCTGATGTTCAGTATTTTGTATAAGAGAAAGACTTTGTAACTTACACTTTTTCAATGGGTGGAGATGGTGCCTGACAGTCCTCCCAAGACAGAGCCTGCAGTCCCAGTGTTGCTGCCCTGAGGAGCACAGAAGGGTCCCGTAGAATTTGATTGTTCTGATTGTTAAAGTGATGCTCTGATGCCTTCTTGTTCAAGTGAGGACAAGACCCTCTTGTCAGAGAGAGAAGCTTTGCAAAGGACCTGTTTGCCACTTAAAAATGGCCAGGAGGATTTATTTCAGAGTCCTTAGAACAGTACAAGTATATAATGTACAACAGTACATTATATACTTTTGTTTCTTCAACCATTTCCAAAATCAGGGAGGATTTACAATTATTTTGGCTCAGTTAATATGAGAATGAAGCCACCACTAGAGTTAAAGAAAACCACCACTAGTGATAGGAAATTGTACATTCTTCCACTGTTGTTTTGTTTGTCTTCCTACCTTCTAATTCCCTGGGTAAACATCTGCTAGGACTTGGGGTACAAACAGGCAACTGCATCAACTCCATAAGAGTACTTTATTTTGCAGGTTACGTATATGCATTCATACATAACATACGTGTGTGTGTGTGTGTGTATGTGTGTGTGTGTATATATATATATATATATATATATATATATATATATATATATATAGCCTTGTAGGTGATTTGGTTCAGCTTTTTGGGTAGATGAGGAATAAACTTAGTACTCACAAAATTGTGTCACTACACAGGGAAGGGAAGGATAGGAGTAGGCATTTGAAAGAACAGACCTCATCATGAAGAATAAGAAGCTGTGGGGGAAAGTCTGTGTTAAGGAAGTGTTTGCTAGTACCTACTTGCAAGCCTTTCCGTTTTGCTGGGAAACAGCCTGGTACAATCTGACATAACCAAAATAATGAGGAAATGACTGTGTTTGCTGTGTATTTTTTCGCAGGGATGGGAAGCTGAAAATATTTGTGTTAAAATCAGCACATCTTGCTGTTAGATGCAGTGTGAGCAGTTCACTGAACAAGCAGGTTACATACTGTATATCACAACTGAGATGTCTAAAACTCGTAGATTTGCTGCATCTTACTATGTTTGTTTTTGCTGTAGTTCTTGTTCTTTTTCTCCATGTTACTGCAGGATCTGGATTCTGTTATCTCAGTTTCCAGAGTTCTTCAGGACAATTCTAACACGTACATGATGCAAAAGATAGCTAACCTCCTTTGTCGAATCATCTGCCTAGTTGTGACCCCTTCTGTCACAGTGAGGGTGGCTGCGACAAGTCTTTGAGTCCCCTGACTTTAGGGTGAGTGTGGCGTGAAATAATAAAAATGAGTGGAATGATGGAGTGCCCAAAAAGAAAATTGCTTTTAATGAGAAATAAGAATAGAGATGATGCCTAGAAACTGACACAGCATAGGACAAGCTCTAAAACACCAGAAACAAGGGAGAAGTAACAATATATAGTCTTGGGGTGGAACGTTCCAGAACAATACCATGTATGGAACACAAGTAACCAATAGGAGAGTAGAACTTGGATTAATTAATAACTTCAAAGGCTCTTGGGACAAGATCTCAGGCTCGCCATGAGTTAGATGAATGTTTCCCAGGGCTTGAAGCTAAGGCTTAGCTTGTTAGGGACAAAGTCTGGCTGACCCTACGTCCCAGTCAGGCAGACTCCCACACCTGTCCAAACCTCTTTGGGCATGTATTCACTGGGTGAAGAGGGTGAGAAAGAGAAGGCCTTGACACTCTGCACACTCTTCAGCAATAGCTAAAACATTCATATGTTATCAGCGTTGTTTTGGGCACAAAACTAAAACACTGCACCATACTAGCTGCTATAAAGAAAATAAACTCCATCCCAGCCAGACCCAGGACAGGCCTTTAATTATAAATCTTAGATTTGTAATCTGCACTACTTACATTGTTGGAAATGTTGGAGTTTTGACAACAGTGACAACTGGTCATTGAAGCAGTTACAAGTAAATGCAGTAGGTAGACTTGGGAGTCTACATGTGCTACATAGAAACAGCTGCTGCTGCTGCTGTTGGGTCTTGCCAAAGGTATGTTCAGCAAAGGCATCCAAGGTTGAGTTTTGAAGTGATGTGAATCTAGAACTGATCATTATTTCAGGCTGTACTTTCAGGAGTTGGTGTCTTATTCATAGAATCATGAAATGATTTGACTGGGAAGGGACCTTAGAGATCATCTAGTCCAGGCCCCTGACATGGGGTGGGCTAGGCCAGACTGTTCAAAGCCGCAGCCAACCTGGCCTTGAACACTTCCAGGGATGGGGCAGCCCACTGCTCTAGTAAACCTGTGCCATGGCCTCACCACCCTCACAACCAAGAATTCCTTCCCAATATCCCATCCATCCTTGCCCTCTGACAGTGGGAAGCCATTCCCTGTGTCCTGTCCCTCCATCCCTTGTCCGAAGTCCCTCACCAGCTCTCCTGGAGCCCCTTTAGGCACTGGAAGGGGCTCTGAGCTCTCCCTGGAGCCTTATCCAGAACACTCCTAGGTCTCCCAGCCTGGTTCCAGAGCAGAGGGGCTCCAGCCCTTGGAGCATCTTCATGGCCTCCTCTGGACTGGCTCCAGTGTACTCCAAGTCTCCTATCTGTTCTGCATTAGTCCAGCTTCTTTCCCTTTCTGTGGTTATACATGCATATGTGTACCAGTATAGCTGTGTTGTTTGAGGTTGGCTTGTTGGTTTGTTGGTTTGGTTTTTTTCTTTAAACACACCCAATATTGTTTCATTTGATTCTTTGACCAATTGCTGTGTAGGAGGAAATCTGCATAATGTATCTGAAGTCTGTCTTTGAAGCATGATGGAAATAATAACAAATTCCATTGTACTCCCTGCACAGATATGGCAACTTTGTATACTATTTTGGTTTTCTTTAAAACTATGAAGCAGGCCAGTCAACAGCAAGTTACTCCCTTCACTTCTGATATTTTATGTAACCTAAAATTCTTGTGAAATTTGTTACATTTTCAGGTGTATTGTGAGTATGGGATGGTACATGTCCTTTCAGAGAAGGGGAGCAGCAAAGGAAAAGACTACTGTATTCTCTTCAACTCTCAGTGGGCCCATTTGCCACATGATCTGGGTAAAGCTGTAAGTACCTAGCTAACTGATGACAGAAGATGTATAAAATATGGCTTTGTTACAAGGAAACTTCAGATTTCTTACTTAAATTACTAGACTTTGAAGCAACTGCTTTGTTTGCTCTGCTTAGAAAATACTTTACCTCTTAAGATCACTAGGCAGTGCTAGGATGGCAATGTTCATTTCTAGGCATTGTGCAGAGATAATGACTATTGCTGTTCAAAACAAAAATACTGCTTTTCAATGATGTGATCAGGGAAATTAAAATGGCACATATCTGGACTTGCAATGGAGTTTTTGTACATCAGCATGATACAAGGAGATACCACATGGCCTTTCTTATATGGTGAACTGTGGCCTATAGTGCTTTCTCAGTGTCTAGTGTAAGATTAGGTAGTCATAAACTGTGTCAGGCTTTTGCTGCATTATTCAAAGCTGTATAAGCTGAAAATTGAGTAAATTCTTCACTCTTTTCTGTGAGAAAGTTACTGGCACTGAATGATGAAATCAGCAAATGCACTTTGAATGAGCTACTAATAGGGGAGGATGTAGTTGACTGATACTTGGTTCATTTTGTTCAGCCAGTTGAGTGTCCCACAGAATTTGAGTTCCTTGCCAGCATATAAGCAACTTTCAGTTATTTCTGGTGGGTTTATTGCAACTGTAGATTAGTCCCTAGATACATCAATAGTTGTTTTTGCCTTGTTTAGACACAGCTGATAAACCCTGACTGTGTAATGTGAATCAGCACATGCATGACTGACTGTGGTACTTATGAGAGTTGGGGACTGTACTGTAGACAGCTTGTTTAAATCAGTCTCATAAAAATTCACTAGAGTCATATCTCAGTAGTTCTGCAGGAGCCGATATAGTCCAGAATAGCTTGCACAGTGCAGTGGTTTCACATTTGCCAATTTTGACCTTTCCTGGCCAATGCACAAAATTTGTGATGGTTTTACTAGGAGAAAATAAAAAGCAAAACAGACCTGAACTTTAAAAGTTACAAAGATAGTTTATTTACACACTCAAAAGAATAAAGGGGAAAAAATTTTGAAACTTCAAAACCCTTCCCTTTCCCCCACAAACTGTACACTTTCCCACAACCAACATAGAGAGACAAAACTATGATTTTCAGTCAGTTTCAACCATATAAACATAATCTTTCATCACCTTGGGAGAGGAGTCTTCCTGGAGTCCGTGAAGACATTTGCCACAAGAAACAAACAGTCTGGTGGCTTCCAATGTCACAAACCTGCAACCACCCGGATTTTTTGCAGATTGTGTCATCTCACCCATTAGCAGCCTTTCCCCTGGCTACTCATGGGCCTCTCAGCATATTTGGAGTATTTGTTTAAGAATGCTTTTTCTAGTATGCCACAAAGATTCTCTTCTTCTATGCTTAAAATCGTCTCTCTCAGAGCCAAAGGGCCAAATCTGCATCTCGGACAGCTGAGACCTCCTTTTATCCCAGGAGCGGGGGAACTTACTCTTACAACATTCTCAATAAAATCTCAATTACATCAGTCCATCACCTTCAGCTAGAACAGTATTCCCCCAAAGCAGCACTAATGTAATACACAAGGAATAGTCCATTTCTCCATGGTTTACATCTAGAGAAGTCCAGGCAAAAATGTCCACTTCCTCAATCCCTTCTTCCAATAATCTTTATCAGTTCTTTCGCTGACTGTATCATGCTGTCCCTCTACATTTTAAATCACTCTGATCTTCTCTCCTTCTGGGAAACGGTTGGAGTTCTGAAAGCTTCATCTTGCCAAGAAAGGGTTAAAATCATGTCCAGGTTTTCTCTCTCGGCTGCTGCTTATGGTGTCAAGTTCCAAAGCCGAGCTGGGAGAAGAAGCCGGAGCGGTAGGGCAGTCAGGAATAATAAATGCTGATAAATGCCTTCTTGCCCACCCCTACATCTGAAGGGGGTGGGCACAGCCCAGGCTCGGGGCTGCTCCCTGCGCCCCCCCCACCTCCGGGGAGGGCGACCCAATCCTTTCCCGGGCAGCCATGAGCACCGGCAGCCATGGCCGGGGCTGGCCCCTGCCTGCCGGCAGCCAAGAGGGGGAAAAGGGGCCTAGCTCGCCTGGGCCGCTCCCTCACCACGGGCAGCGACCCCCGGAGGCCCAGTGAGGGCCCAGGCCCGTCCACCTGGGGCGGCTCGACCTAGAACGGACCCCTGCTGCCCAAGATGGTATCTCGTGGTCCGCCGGAAGGAAGAGAGGCTGTCACCTGGGAACCTCTGATTTTAAGGCTGGGTTTTCCAGAAGCGTAACTAGCTCCTCAATCCGTCAACCAAGCTATCAACATCTACTACAACTTCCTTAGAAAAAACTCACATTCTGGTCAAACCACCACCCACAGACACTTGTGTAGTATATGCTATATCCTTTGCCTGTCCCTGTCTCCTCCCTTGGTTCTTTCCTGCTTTTCCCTTCTTTCACTTTCTTGCTCCTCCTCCTTCAGTACTACTCCAGAAGTCCAGTTCACTAACTGAGGCGATGCAGTGCACCACTCTGATCTCACTCTGCATTTGTGTTGTTCTCTGAAACTTGGACAACATATAAGTGTGGGTAGGAGCCTTCCACTGTCTCTAGGTGTCAGGCTGGAAGTAGCAGTTTTCTGAAAAAGGTTGAAGCTACTAACAACCTGACACTTCCCTTTCGCTCCTAAAACAGTAGAGTCCATTACACTGGTACTGTATATTGTGTACCTGTGGATTTCTAATGCAAACTGTTCCATGCGTCATTTTTCAGGTTAAAACTTTACCTTGACTCTTCTCAAATCTAACAGCTCACCTCAGCAAGTGCTGAGACCTGCCTCTCTTAGCACAGCTTGGTTGTTTGGTAGATAATTGCAGTTTTCAGGTAACTTGCAAATAGAACTGGGCTGAGATGCTGGTCGTTGTTTAGATTTTGCAAGGAACAATTTGTGCCAGTGTTATTTCTAAAACTTTGAAGTGTCTTTGGGATGTTCCTGTTGAAACACACCAGATTAGATGCCTTTTGGGTCTGAGGAGGGCCAAAACGAAGGAATTGGGACAGGCTTGCAACGTCCCTGGGATTACAAGTGGTGAGAGAAGTAGCTTAGAGTCCAGTATTCAAGTACTTGGATGCAAAATCTCAGGTCACTGGATAAAGTAGATTTCAACAGGGAATTTTATTGCCTATGCTTCTGTATGTTTCCCCAGCCTGTATTTTGGTTTCTAGCTGTTCATACCCTCCATCCTCCCAGCCTGCCACTCTGCCACCCCAGCAAGGATAAAACCTTGCTGTACTCTTCCCACATTCTGGCTGTGTGCATCAGAACAGCAACAATGCTGAAGAAAATAAATGCAAGTGAAGGTCATATCTCAAATTTTATTACCAGCAGAATTCTGTACAATAAGGTGAAACAAGGCAGGACCCTACATAATAGAGAAGGCAGCACTGTTGCAGCTTTCATGTTGCTCTGAGAATAGCACTCCATTACTGGAAAGTTTTAAATTACTCTTTAGAAACTCTGGTTTCTGCTCTTCTTTTATTTTATGTTATATATGTGTATTTAACTTATTTCTTTTTTTCAGTCACTCTTGCAACTGCAGGATCAGACAGCATCTGTTTTGTGTTCTCCTTCTGAAGTACCTGATGGGGGATTTAATAATCAAATCCCCATGGTGATGCGAGGAAATTGCACCTTCTATGAGAAAGTGAGGCTTGCTCAGATAAATGGGGCTCGTGGGCTGCTGATTGTTAGTAGAGAGAGACTGGTAAGTTGCTTTTTATCTTCCTATACTCCTGATACTCCTCTGATGCTAGATGCTGTCTTGCCTTCAGTGCACATTGCTGGTATTTGATGTTCCTCTTCAAAGTAAATAATGCATGTGTGTTTCTGCATGTACATACGTTGCATAGTTATGTGTGGAAACCGTATATCTGACAGAAGAATTAATGAAACAAGAGGCACTCATTTAAGTAGGAAGAGTTGGCACAGAACTCCTGTGACATTCAAGTTAAGGGCTCAGAATTACCCTTGTTCCAAGTGAAATACTGGAGTCAAAGGATGAGGTTGGTTTGTGACTCCATCATACTACCACACTGAATCTAGTGCTTTAGATTCAGCTGGAGCATCAACAGCATGTATTTTGTGTTTTGAAAATAAAATTAGTAGGTTTGAGTCCTGGTGAATACTAGAGGCACACATCAGTCATAAACCCATGACCTTGATGTGCAAAAGATACTGCTTAAAATTTGGTGGCTGCATTTTGCTGTTACAGTCTTACATTAGTTCAATTTTGATGGGAACAGGCATATATTTTGGCTTTTGAGTGTTTGCTGTCATTAAGTTCCCTTCTAGAATATTTTTCAAATTAACAGGAACAACTTTAACCCTTTTGAAGGAGTAGAAGTATTTGCAGAAATAAACATATTCTTATCTGGTCTGGTCTGTCTTTCAGGTTCCTCCTGGAGGTAATAGAAGTCAGTATGAAGAGATTGATATTCCTGTGGCTCTGCTTAGCTATACCGATATGTTAGACATTGGCAAGGTAAACTCGATGCTAAAAGCTCTCATTTATATTATCTCATGTAAATGAGTCACTGCTTAACGGTATTAAGTCCACCTTAAGAGCTTTGAATTTCTAGAGTTTGTATTCATGAAGATTGCATTATTGTGTTTTGGAAAAAAATAATCAAATCTCTTGAGAGGTTATTTCTCATCTCTGGAATAAAATCAAAATACAGCCTGGTGCTGAAAATAAATATCACTAATAGAAAAGCCAATAGACGGCTCTTATGTGTTTATAGTAAAGCCTGATTCTGAGGTTGCTTAGTGAAAATTAAATAAGTGAACCTTTGCCAAGGTGGCTTTTTGGATGTCCTTCCTAACTTGTATTTACCTCCACAGAGTTTTGGCAGCTCAGTGAAAGGAGCAATGTACGCTCCAAATGAGCCTGTGCTGGACTACAACATGGTGATTATCTTTGTCATGGCTGTGGGTACTGTTGCAATTGGAGGCTACTGGGCAGGGAGCCGAGATGTGAAAAAGTGAGTAACTGAATGCAGTATACCAGTTTTCCTGTATTTTTCACAGAAAAAAAAATAGATAGTGTTTATGTAAGCATTAACTGGCAGCTCTGCTAGTGAGGTTAGGAGACGCTGTAGTCAGAATGGGAAAATGCTGATGTGATGTTTGAAAGGCCCTCAGCCTTGCATTGGTTTAGTCACTGTAGGAAGTCATTAGAGTATAGCATGTAGATCATTTTAGGATTTTGCCATGTCAAAAGACCAAACATATGAAAAGCTCAGACAGAAAAATATTAAGTAATAGGCTTTCTGTTTGAGCTTTTGCAAAAATTCACCACAAAAACTTTGTAAAAAAAAAGATAAAATTTTCTTTTACTAGTGTAGGGCAAATCAAATTGATTGCAGAGCTAACGTATGCTGTGTTTGTTATCAATTTTTAAATTAAACTTTATAGTTACCTTTGTCAGCAAGTGGGATTGGGAGAAGGAGGTAATTTCTAACATTTGTTTTGTATACACAACCTGATTTAAGGATTTCTTCTGAGTTAGCAAATTATTCTGTGGTACTTTTCAGGATTCAGTTGAGTTCTTATGAAATGAAATAGCACTCTAGATAAGTTAATGCAGCAGTTACTGGTTTATGCATTGTGTTACAGCTGATGTTCATACATCCGTGGAAAATGTGGTGTTCCACTGACTTGAGTGGGAATCAAAGCAGGCAGTGGTGTTTTCAACCCCTTATGTTCTTTGCTGAAGATTGAGCATCCTTGTGGTTTTTGTTGCAGAAGGAATGAACTGATGGTAGTCATGTTACTCTTTCAGGAGGTACATGAAGCACAAGCGTGATGATGGGGCAGAGAAACATGATGATGAAACAGTGGATGTGACTCCCATAATGATCTGTGTGTTTGTAGTGATGTGCTGCTCAATGCTCGTCCTCCTTTATTTCTTCTATGACCACTTAGGTACTCTTGAGGTTCTATTTGTATTGATACATCTTCAATATCACAAGGCTGACATCATTAAAGAACATTTTATTGTGAAAATAATAAGGAAACATCTCTCTTCTGTCATGTGTCTTCATCCCAATATTCTTTTAAAATACTTAAAGAAAACTCATTGAGTAGATTTCTAATCCTTCTTTTTGTGAGGCTGGTCATAAAGCTTCTTTCAAATATTAAAGCCAGACTAAGTATTTTCCACCTTTTTTTGTTAAAGGTGTTCACAGACCTATTCTTTTCTCTATATTATTGTTTAATTTGCAGTCAAGATCAAGGATCTTTTTTTTTAATCCTTGTAAAGAAGATAATTTCCTATTGATTACTCATCAGATCAAAAAAAAAATGACAGCTTAATGCCTCTTCATATTTCTGAGGAAGTAGTGAAAGGTGCATTCCATCTGTATTGATTGATTTTGCTACTTAGTGATTTTAATATTCCCTTATAATGCTCTTGTATACTCATAAAGAGAAGATAAGTGCTTCACCATAGGTTGCCTTTGAGTCTTTTGATATACTTCAAGAAGATTAGGAGAGAGGTTTTGATTTGTTTAAGTAGGTATTGCATAAAGTACACCTGAGTAAAAGGAGCTAGAATTAGATACTTAAAGAGCACGAATCTAATCAACTTGAAGTCTCTGAATTTACCTTTCACTGTTGAAATGTAAGCCTTATTTCTCATTTAGTCTTATTCACTGTCTGTTCTTTATTCAGCCAGGATACGGAAAAAGCATCTCATGCCTTATCCTACTTGGACTTAATACTTTTTTCCCCTCAGTCTATGTTATAATAGGAATATTCTGCCTGGCTGCCTCGATTGGTCTTTACAGCTGTCTGTCTCCTTTTGTAAGAAGATTCCCCTGGGGAAAGTGTAGGTATGTGGCAACTTTCAAAATTTTAGTAGAGAAACTTAGGTTTTTATACTGTTGGGTAGGTGTGGGGTTTAAAAGGTAGCTTCATGCTTCAAAATGTTTATAAGAAAGAGACTGTCTACATAGACAACTGTAGCTTTGGTGTGTTTCTTTTTCAGAATCCCAGACAACAACTTGCCTTATTTTCACAAGCGTCCCCAGGTCCGGATGTTGCTCTTGGCAGTATTTTGTATCTCTGTCAGCGTAGTCTGGGGAATCTTCAGAAATGAAGATCAGTAAGTGTACATTTTAGTTTCTGTGCTAGAAATTGTAATACGCTTTCTAGTATAAGTAACTGACATCCACAGAAGTCTACATGTATCCAGAAATCAGGAATGACAAGAAAAAAAGTAGAGACAGGCAGAAATTTTTTGTTATGTACTTCATCTTTTCTTGTTCGTTTAAATTACAGACTGTCTCTTGTTAAGCTTGAATTTCTCTGAGTCCCAGTCAATATTCTGATCTCTTTGACTTAAGACAGCTTTTCAGAAGTGATATGTAAAGTTGGACACAAGTTGTCTAACTTATTTGTTCATGAGAATAAGAACTGGTAAGATTGTCAGATCTTTAGTTTCTTTCTTGTATGAGTCAGTAATTCTCTACACGCAGTGTTGCTGTAGTACCTAAATGTAGCATATTCTTACTACTTTTGTTAGAGATGGCTCTTTTATGGAGTGTTGTGTTGTTTTTGTTTGGGATTTTTTACCTCTTACCTGACTCCCAGATATTCCAGTTTCCACATGTATACAGGTTGAGTTTATCTTCTTGGTTCCTCTATTGGGGATTCAGTATTGGAACTGATACTGGCTTGTGCTTTTGATGATGATACCAAAGATGTCTGACTTGTGCTTTGAATGCATGTTACTGCTTTTATGGGATCAATGTTCTGTGTAAGTCAGAGAGCAGAATATTGACTGGGACTCAGAGAAATTCAAGCTTAACAAGTGACAGTCTGTAATTTAAATGAACAAGAAAATGATGAAGTACATCCAATGACAGAACTCAAATCCAGGAATCGTCAACTCTGAAAGACCTTTTAGAGAGAGAAGTGTCAGACTGAGGTGTATAGCAGTACTATAGAGGTGTTCTAACCTCCAATATTTAGGACTAGAATCCATTTTCTGCCTCAGCTGGAGTGGGCCTGAGTGTCTCCTACACAAAGCTCCATCAGCAAGTACACAGGTATTGATGCAACAGCATCATCTTTCACTGTACCTAGACTGTAGCAATTTTTGGGAAACCTTAGTGTTGTTTATTTCAGATCCTACTTCACTTTGACCCTAGCAGTTAAAAGTAAAGCAAAGAGCACTTCTATACTCAACTTGCAAAACACAATTGAAAAACAGGCCCAGCTGTAAATTTGCCTCAGCAACACAAGGGTGCACGCTTATACACAGGACAAAGGATCCCAGCAGTTCCTATTTTGGTATCCACTGACCTCATTCAGCTAGTTTTCAGTCTACCTCACTGTTTATTCAGCTTGTACTTCATCAGTTTCTCTGTGAGGATTTTGTGGAAGATTGTAAGTGGAAAGCCTTACTGAAGTCTAGATAGACACTATCGCACAGTTCATCCTTCATCTCCCAGGCACTTCTTTATGAAAGGTTATCAGATGGATGAAGAACAACTTCTCATTTGCAAATTCATGCTGACAACAATGTCAATTTCAAGCAAGTACTTTGAATAAAGGGATTTTTTTTTTGTCCCAAGCAGGTCCTTAGTGAGGACATGGCTTGGTCTGCTTTTCCTGCTGATTCCTGCAAAAATGTTATTCTGCTCTTTTTAAGGTGGGCCTGGGTTCTGCAAGATGCTTTAGGAATTGCTTTCTGTCTTTACATGTTGAAAACAATTCGCCTGCCTACATTTAAGGTATGAAAGTTTAACAGAACTTAAAGACTTTAAGAAGAAAGTTAAAGAGAAGTTTGCCTGTATGTGTTTGAACAGAAGAGTCACTTATAATGGAGTATATTGCCTTGGAAATGCACTTCCATCAATATGTAGCGTGGAAAAAAGGGATGCAATGAGTATAATGAAGACTAATAAGTGGCATGTGATTGTTCTGTCTAGAGTGTTGACTAGTAAATCACACACCACCCATTTATGTATGTATTTGTTATTTAGTTATTTTGTTGGGGGGGTGTTTGTTTTGATTGGTTTGATTTTGTTTTTCAAATTGATATACAGCTAATGCATCAATCTTTCTGAGCTTAGTCAGTATCCTAAGACAAAAATCAGTATTAGTCATTTAGTTGCCCCTTAAGCAGCTCTTCAAACTCTTGTTTCAAATTATCTTCACCTACAAGTTTGTATAGACTGACAGTAAATTCATGTATAGTGTTTCAAACTATGCCTGGCATCCACCAGTGTAGAACTTCTTCATTTTGTGTTTAAGAATTACTTTTGTATGGTGCATGCAAGACCCTATTCCTCCATCTAAAATATTTAGGAATTAAGAAAAATACATGAATGACTTGTTTTAGTCTCTGTTATCTTTTTCTTTGAATAGCCTTCTAGTTATTAATTCTTTGCTCTTTGCTAATGCATAGTGTGTAAATACCAAATATCTTGTCTCTTCCTTCAGGGTTGTACCTTACTACTCCTGGTTCTTTTTGTGTATGATGTATTCTTTGTATTTATCACACCTTTTCTAACAAAGGTAAGTATGGTGCTTCTCTATTGCCTGCTGCCCACAGAGCAAAGTGTAATGACTTGTTTCTCTGTGTGTTCCTAAATGATCCCAGAACTGCTGAGTGAAGTGTTGATTTACAATTTTTCCTTTTTTTCTTTAGACTGGGGAGAGTATAATGGTGGAGGTGGCTGCAGGCCCATCTGATTCTGCCACTCATGAAAAGGTACTGCATGTTGTCTGAAAATCTGGCACTCACTTTCAACTATTACACTTTTAACTTCTCTCAAATTCAAGACCACAAAGCTGAAGATGCCAGTCTGAAAAGAACTTCATGTGGGAATAAGTGCTCCTGAATGTTTATTCTGGAGGGGCAAAGCAGACTTGTGGTTCATCACACCATTTTTGGTTTTCCTTTATCTTTTTTTGACATGGTTTCAATATAAGAAAGCTGGTTAGCTCAGTTTCACAAAAATACAACCGCATCTTTAAATATTAACTTGCTGCTGATTAAGCATAAGCATCTTTTCCTAAAGAAATAAAACATGTAATCAGTCTGTCTCTTCCCCCTCCTTTCCTTTTCTGACATTTGCTTTATGAAAGGCTGAGGCTATAGGTAAAGGAAAGAAACACAAACTGGAGACAGAAGAAAACAGAAGTCAGTGTTCAGTGGGTTTGCACCGTTGGACAGCAGCCAGTTGCATGATCACCTTACAAGATGTGGCTGACTCAGGGAGGAAAGTATGAGATGTAGGAGATAGTGACATATAGTGAGCAAAACCAAAAAATAATCTGTAGGAAAACTTGGTTTTGTTAACTTAAGGATTAATTGGATCTATATCAGCAATGAATGTAATAGTGTCACGTGTGAAAATAGCAAAGAAAATAGTTGTTTGCAGGATCAATCCATAGAGTCTATACTAATTTCTTTGATTTCTTTTGTTCTTCTCTCCTGTACCCCTTTAGTATCCCTTTGGATTCAACTTTATGCACAGAACGAATTGTATAAAACAGTAATGAAAGTATAAGTATATAAAATCATTTTGGCACTAATGTAAGAAAAGAAAAAAGAAACTGTAATAAAGAGAATATAGGTTTGCAATGAACTGTGGCATACTGTGCCTCAAATTGCAAATTATATAATAAATAGGAACACTGGGGGCAGGAAAGAGTCTTTAAAGTGATTTGAAAAATTACTTTTTAAAATTATTCATGTCTTGGTCTTTTGAGACTTTTATTGCACCCAGATGAATTAACTGTATAAATTATTATTTCTTATGCATGCAGCTTACCTAAATTTTGTACATATCTGCAGCTAAAGCAGAGTTGATACCCAATTGTATGTGAGGACTTTGAAATTAACATAGTATTTAGAAAGTATTTCATTGCTCCCATCTTAAATGTGTTTTGTTAGTTGTCAATAATATTGTATGTAGTGAATGTATAAAAAGATACATTTGCTGTATTTGAAGCCTGTAGTTTGGAACAAGTTCTGGTAGGTAGTGTCATTATGCTTTTCATCTGAGATATGTCTCTCTCATTCCAAGCTCCCAATGGTCCTGAAGGTTCCACGACTGAATTCCTCACCATTGGCTCTATGTGACAGGCCTTTTTCTCTCCTAGGATTTGGAGACATTTTAGTTCCAGGTATTGTTCAGCATGTTAAGAATTCTATGTGTTGCATTGTCATATTAGTTTATTCCTCCTGTACTCCTGCTTCAAGTGGTAGGTTTGATTTGACTACTATAAACCTGATAAATTTTCAAGTATAGGGTGTTTTTGTGCACTATTCACCTTTTCAACAAGAAAAATGCACATTAATCTTAGGGTTCAGTTTCACATGCAGTGATGTCTAGAAATGTAGAGGAATTGCAGGAGTTGATTTAGCAACTGATTCTATACTGTAAAGCATCTTTAATAGTATGGTGATAGAGGAAATTATTTGTCCATTTGCACACGGTTTAAGTACAGATGCCTGACCACTCAAAACTTCCTAACTGTTAGTCACACTTACATCCAGGATTTCTACCACACTTTCTCTCAAATTTGATTTTAGATAGTATGAACTATCTAAACTATCTAGAACTATACCTGACATCACTGCAGGTGAAAAAATTATGCACCTTCTGGCTTTCAGATTTGTTCTGAGAAATCATTTGCTTACTTTCATATATTTTGGGAAATATGAACTCTGTCATCCCCATTGGTCTCTCCTCCTTCCCAAAACCTGCAGCAGGCATAGTCATTAGCCATAAAATTCTGCTGTCCTCAATATCAGCTTGATACTTACTCTTGCTCTTGTTGTGAACACTGTATTTTTACAAATGATTAGTACGGATGGGATGACATTTTTATCTATGATCTCCATGTTTGTAGATGTTTATTTTACTTTTGGAGTGCTTCCAATACATGGGGCTGGTACCATCAGATGACTGGTTTGTATGTTGTGCAGCCCCCTGGATATGTTGTTATGGTGCTTAAACACAGGGTGCCAAGGAAATTTTTTTGGAGAAAAAAGATTCTTGGAAGTTCCTAGCTGGTTTGATGGTTTTGTTTTTATGATGAAGTGCACAACTAGGTTGAAAGCATATAGTAACTGTTCTTTCTTTTCCTAGGCTTACTGGTAGCCTATTGCCATAGATTTGATATTCAGGTGCAGTCATCCAGAGTCTATTTTGTAGCCTGCACAATAGGTATGTACTACAATGCCACCTGAACACAAGACCTACAGGAGTAGCTCCCTCTAAAAGCACGTCATCAGTCTTGCATGGCATAGTCTGGGGGTTCTATCCTGTTCCTCCTCATATTATTAAACAGAAATATTTAACAAGTGCTTTCAAGGCTAAATCTTCCATCACCAAACTAGCTGATGTTGCTTTTCTGAGCTGTTTTGTCTGCCTTACACAAGGGGAACTTCTTGTTACCATGGCTGCCAAGGGTCTCATTCTACTCCTTGTAGTTACACTATCTTTACATGTGCTCAGCTACTCATTGTGGTTTCTTGGTTCATCAATCTTTGAGTTGATTGTGCATGAGAATTCAGGTTCAGGGATACCATCCTTTGACTTTGTTCTTAGTTTCTTGTGTATTCTAAAAATCTCTAATCTATGATGCAGGGAATTTTATTATGATGATTATCATACCTCTAGATAAGTTTTCTTCTTTAGTTTGTAAAATCCACAGTTACGTGCCATGAACTTAAATACTACTGATGAATAGGATCAGACAGATTCCTGTTGTCTTTCTTACAATGTACTTCTGCTAGCAAAGACTTCTAATGCTTGCAGTAAATTTCTTGATAAGTTGTCGTGAACAACTTCTTTAGAAATTCTTTGAAAAAATAACTACGTTCATGGACTTTTCTCGCAGGGGTAGAGAGGTGCTTTTATTGATGTTCCAAATCACTGTCTCTCATATACAGTAAAACAAAATTGTTGTCTTGTCTGGTACTTTAAAAATGTGTTTGCAGAAATAGGAAAATGTTGTATTGATGAAGAGTCAGCAGTGTGCTATTTCAGCACTGAGAATGAGCCACGTACAGGACTGAATTAGCAAGATGGAGTCAGCAGTTATGAGACGAGTTATTATTCCTCCCAGTTTGTCACTTAAGACTGAGTTAACCAGGATCCCTGGTGCCAGACAGACATTGACATACTGGAGTAAATCCAATGGAGACTGTCAGGATAGCAGAAGACTAGAGCACAGAGTTGTAAAAAGAAGAGAAGACAAAGAGGAGATTCTGTTGCTGTCCACAGCTACCTAATGGGAGACTGCAGAGAAAACAGTGAAATTTTTCTTACAGGTGTGCACATAAGATGCGAGGCAATAGACTTAAATCACAATAAGAAACAATAAGAAATATTTTAACTAGATATAAGGGGTTCTCAGTAATAACAGAATATGCCCTTCCCCCCCCCCCCCAAAGAAAAAAAGCATTTTCAAGAACTGTAAAGAGTTACTGATTATTATCATCACAGCCCTCTGAGATCATCAAGTCAAACCAGTCCTCCAGCACTGCCAAGCCCACCTCTAACCATGTCCCCATCCAAACATCTTTTAAATCCCTGCAGGGATAGGTACTCCATCACTACTCTGGGCAGCTGTGCCAGGACTGGAAAACCCTTTTGGGGAGGAAGTTCTGCCTAATATCCAATCTAAACCTCCCCTGGCAGAACTTGAGGCCATTTCATCTTATCCTGTCCCTTGTTCCCTGTCCACCTCGCTGTACCCTTCTGTCAGGGAGTTGTAAAGAGTGAGGAGGTCCTTCCTTCCTTTTCTCCAGGCTGAGCCCCCAGTTCCCTCAGCTGCTTCCCCAGCTCCATTCCCTTCTCTGGACAGCCCCTCATTGTCTTTCTTGACCTTCTGAAGAAAAATCTGGATCTGAAGAAAAAGTTGGATTAACTTCATTATCTTGAAAATGTAATTGAAAATAATTACATTATGAGATCCAAGCTTCTTCTGTTCTACTAAATAAATTTTGCTACACTTATGCTGAAATTAAATAGAAATTAAGTAGAAAGTAACAAAAACATATAACCTAGAGCAGGCTGGCTTTATTTTTAGCTGTGTGGCAGGATAGTAAGAAATAGCCAAAGCCAACCCAAACAAGAAACCACATTATAATGATCAAAATATTTGTCTGTATCTGCTGAATTCATAAATATAATATGAGGCACAATATTTCATATATTTATTTTGCTTAAGGTAATTAATTGCACAATATGGACTAGGCCAGTCACACTACTTTCACGTTATTATCAATAGAAAAGCGGTAGTATTCTAGGTTTACATGGTGTAAATAATGCTTCTCTCTAAAGAGACCTGAAACACTTACTTATGGAGATTTTTACATAATGCTTGAAAAAAGCTACAGTGAGAATACTCCTTTAGCCAATTATTTAGTTGTGCTTGAGCAAAGTTATATCTGAATAACTGGATTTTGCTGGTGTTTTTTTTTTCCCCAGCATATGGCATAGGCCTTCTTGTGACCTTTGTTGCCTTGGCACTGATGCAGATGGGCCAGCCTGCTCTTCTCTACCTGGTGCCCTGTACTCTCCTCACCAGCTTCGTGGTGGCCCTTTGGAGAAGGGAGCTTGCCATGTTCTGGACGGGCAGCGGCTTTGCGGTGAATACCAGTTTGATATGAGTGTCTTCAGGAAATACTAATATTATAAAAACCTAACTAGAATTAAAGTTGAGTAAAATATTGCAGTATTATCACACAAATGCAGAGATGTTGGTTTTGCTTGATTGCTTTGTTACATACCTTTTTTTGCCTCAGTAAGGTTTTCTGGTTTTTGCAATGTTTATGGCCACTTAAATCAGAGTAGTGAAAAGTAAAGTACACCTTGTCTATCCTTGGTTTGGCCAAAATGTTACTTGTTTGATCTCTCTTGAAAGTATCAATAGTAGTGAAAGGTTACAATATTCTATAAAATGTGGGGTTTAGTACTATATAAAATATACCCATAAAATATTTTCTTCGTATTTTTTCATAGCTTACTGTTTATGAAGGTGGTAATGTAGTTCAGTATAGTAAATTATCACTTTGTTTCACTGTGCTACAAGTGAGATTAACTTGATTCAAAAAGGAATAATTTCTATCATGATGCATGATTTTAGTTTTTGAATACTAGAAGGCCAAATCTATCAAGATAGAGGTTCCCTCAGTGAGTTTTATTTTATTATTCAGCTATTTGTGATAACCTTCACAAGCTTCCACTAGAGAAATTAATTTAATTGTTAGAGAAATATTTGAGATCATCTGAAATGTTATGTAAAAGTTGCCAATTCTTGTACACTGATAGTCAAGGCAGGCAGAACTGGACAGTGGCCAAGGACCAAGTGCCTGTTGCTGCCTTATCAGCAGAGCACATCTGAAACTAGTGAGGAACAATCACTCAGAAAGCAAACACTTTTCTGGAAGGAAAAATTCCCCTGGTGTCCTATAAAACACAAAGAAAGGATAACTATGCATCTGTCCACTGCTGGGGAATGATAACAGAGTTGATGGACCTTTAATCTTCATCCTGTGTGACCATTACCCCAGATAACTGGACACAATAATTCTTGCTTTCCATCATTTTGACTGTGGTCTTCATTTACAGAAAGACCTACCTCAGCCTCCTGTGGTGATAGCTCCTGTCAACTGCCCTCAGCTTCCCAAAGACAGCAGTGTACCAGCCTCTCAACAAGACACAGAGCAAATGACCAATCCCACCCTCCACATGAAGGAGCTGCACAGCTCTGGCTTGGCTGAAGAGGAGTTGCCTGATACCAGTGCAAAGACAGACCAGTCAGAAATCTCTGTTGCCCACAGTGAGGAACCAATTGCTCAGAATAAGGATGACCTTGAAAGCAAATGTCTAAATGCAGAACAAAACCAGTTGGAATAAATGACGTGATAAGAACTCCATACTTTTCCTCACAAACATATCTATATAAAACCAGTATGTATTTAGGACTGGTTTAGTAGGATTTGCTTTCATTGAGGAACCTCACTAGGAGTCTGATCATCAAATTCAACAAGGAATGTTCTGTCTCCAGCTTTGGTACAACTGTATGCTTAAAACATCTATCTGAAATATGGTGCTCTCCAGGAGTTCTGATGTGTGGGTTTCAATGATCACTGTTAGTGAATGCCTTTGACCATTTTTCCTATTTGCATTTATAGCAGGGTAGCATCAAGAGTCTTTATTTATGCAGTACTTGGAGCTTGTGTGCCTGTTTCGCTGCTTTACCATGGTGTAGGTTAACATGGAGGAAAAAGCATTGAACGAGTCTGCTACAATGCTTACTTGAGAGAAACATGGTCACTCTTTTTTTTTTGGCACTTTCCCTATTGTCACCATTTACTTTACTTCTTCTGACTTGTCAAAGCCAGTGATACAAGGGAATGCGTTATTATAAACTGACATTCAGGAAATGGAGAGAATGGTTAAATTACCATTACTCTAAAAGGCTTTATGCTACCATGGTGTATTAAATGCATCTCTTAACTTTTTTGTCTTTGTTTTTACATCTAGGTACCTGGGCTACTAGTGTAGTTTAAAAGGCAGGGTGAATAGAGCTCCAGGAGGCTTTCTTGGCACTCATGTGAACTCTAAGGGCTCTGATAATAAACAGGGTTGGTCACAGAGTGCCGCTTGGAAGCAAATGCATATTAGGAATGTTTAGAAATAAAATATAGGCCAAATAGGTTAAAAAAAAAAAAAGGTGGCAGCACTATACTAAGCTTAACAGGCAGTATTTTCATTGGGAAAATATTAAAGCGCAAGTGTTCTTATGTTTGGGGCTTTGAGCTTCTACTTGTTCATTCAAGGAATATGATTGTGATTGCTAATTCTGAAGAAAATAGTCTGTTTTTTCATCCCAATGAAGCCCATATGGTGCTAGAGACAGTTGTGATTTAAAAGCTACTTGCTGTTCAGTACCTTACCACCTGCCAAGTAATGTTTTGTCTTTGTCCCAAGAGTAGCCAAAGCACAGTCTGTCAGATTCTGGAATGAGCCTGGTAGCTCACCTATTATTTTGCATCTCTTGCTACAATGTGAAGGAATTTGTGAATTTAAAAATTTTGGGATGCAGTTGGTCTTACTTCCATATTCCTGAAATTGTGTCTTTTACTGTATAACATGATTGAGTCTTTTATGCATCAGCTTTTGTACACAGAAGGACGATGGGATTTGTGTATTGTTCCATCCAATAATTTGTCTTTATCAGAGGAGTCTGTTCTGCACCTAAGTTGCAGTTCCAGAGAGCCTCAAACACTTCACTGAAAACTGAAATAGAAAATTGAAATATTATAGGATCCTCGGGTATGACTTCAGATTTTATGGAAGAAATATGGTTGAGTATTTCAGAGCCCAAAATGTCATTTACAAAAGTATTATCGCAGTGATGCAATCAAGGACATTGCTGTTAAATTGACAGTCTCCAGTTGACATGTTGGAGTTGAAGGTTCTCTTTTCAAGTCTGTCTGTTAAATATCAGCCATGTACTTTTTGGCTAGGTCTTCCAAAAGTTTGCCCTGTGCTTTTTGGATGAAAACTTCTGTGGGCAGTGGTAGCATTCTTTCTCTAGAATGTGAGCAGCTTTCTCTAAAACCACACTCTGGCTTCATAGTTTTACCAGCTCCTGCTTAAAGCCTTGAACCTTGTCTGGTAGGATATTTATGAAGTTTTTTGGAAGGCTGCCTCAGTCCAATGGCCAACACTACATTTAATTTACAAATTGCCCTAATGGAAGATAGTACTAAAGCAACCTGGTTTTCAGTCTCCTCTTTAATGGACTGTTGCTTTGGCCAGCAGTAACCTGAACCAGTTATTACTAATAAAAAGCAACACAAACATTTTACTGAAAACTTCAATTGGCTGGATTATGCCTTAAATTAAGTCATTGTGTAAGTATGGCTGTTAAATTAAGAAAGCAATCTTCAGTTTAAATAATGAACTTGACAAATAGCAAGGTAAGTTGGAGACTGACTCAAAGTTCTGTTGGTTTTTGCCTTGATCATCTCTTAGAATGTTGTTTGGAGCAGCTTTCTACATATTTAAAAGCCAGTAGCTTTCTGATGACAAAGCATTAGGTATTATCATCTACTTGAAAGTGTACTTTCACATTTATTCTCCTGTGTGGTTAGGCAACAGTTTATTTCTCAGATTGTTCATCATTCAATTAAACTGGTCACACTGAACTAGGCATTTCACAGTTACATTCTGGACAAGTCTGCCTCACCGCAGATTTTGGGGTGTTTCCATCAATTTTATGTGTAACTTTTTTCTCCCCCAAACAACAAAGAATGCAGGAAAAAAACCCACAATAGCTTCTTAGCACAGTACCTCCAGTTAAAGCATGTGAAGTGGCAACAATTTACAGATTTTGACTATCTCAGTACTGTACAAATCAGGTGACCCTGGTGCTCCAGTTGGGCTGTGACTGTTCAGACCCTGATCCTGGGCAGTTCAATCACTTCCATCAAAAACCAAGACTGTATTTTTTTGTATTTAAAAAACTAAGCTGATCAGCTTAATTTAAAACTTTAATGGTGTATAGGAAAATATGCATATCAGTTCAGTGTGACTGATTCTGATTTTATTTGGTGATTTCAGATACCCATTCAACACCAAACTTGAGTTTTATTATTTAAAGTAATGAAAGTAATATTAGTTAAAACAACATTAAAAATAATGTTGTTATGCTTCTTGTCTATTTCTTTCTCATACTGAGCCTTATCTGCCTCGAAATTCAGTAAGGGTTTTGTTCCTGAGAACTTGTATGTATTCAGGGGAAGCATTTCTTTTAGTCAAAAAACCCCAAACACAAAAACCCCAACAACAACCAACACCACTAGAACAAAAATCCATTTGAGAAATGGACTCTTTGGATCACAATAACGAGGACCAGATTCCTTCCTCAAGTGTTTGTTTTGGTATGTTCCTTCCTGAAGGATTGCCCAAATGCAGCTGAAGGTAGAATGGAATATGAAAAACGTTACTGAGGGTGACAAGAGAAAAGTATCCCAAACCCTCTTTAAATTTTGCGAATTTTATTTTTCTTGTCATAAGTGAAGAGCATTTTACATGAAATATATAAAAAAGAAACACAAAATAATAGATTTGAAAATATATTCTGTTTTTACTAGTGGCACTAATAAAAGCGCATCTACATATGTAAGAATTACACTTGTGAAAATATTAAATGTTTTCTCTCAACTTGGACAGATGCCACAAAAGAAAATCTCCAGCACAGCCTATTTTTCAAAAGGTTTATTATCATGTTTCATAGAGAACTTTGTTTAGAAAACTTAGTTTCAAAATTTCTTGAACATTTTCTATGGTCTTGGATAATTGGTCAAGCTTTTCCTTAAGAGGATGCTCTTTCCTTACAGTACCCCTCAGTATGGCTGTTAAGAATGTCTTGACAGTATTTTTCAGCTATGCACATATCCATGTTTCAGCTTTGGTTTTTGCATTCCCGATGCATTGTTCTAACTGGGAATAAATCATGACTACCATGGAAGTGCCTGTTGACTTCTGAGTATGCTGGAAACTAGTGCTGACTGTGGCTGCAGTCATTAATGAATTAATCTGCCTCAAGGAGATGCTGTGAATTTACCTGCAGCTCTTTAGAAAAGCCAGTATTGGATATTTGAGAACAGTGTTGCCTACAAGTTAAAGCTCACATGTGCTGTTTTAGTGCAAAATGCAGTATTTTTGTTTTTCTCTTTAGCCCCATGGGTGTGTATGTGTTTCTGGTTTGTTGCACTACACAGGCTCTATGGGACGTAAAGCCCATGATACTTCTTTTTAACAGCAGTTTCATTGACTGTCCATGAACAAACCAGAGTATTTTGTACATGCTTTCATCATTTGGTGTGTTAGTAGTAGTACACTGAGGGCTGAATGTGCTGGCCAAGCAACAGTGTATACAACTAATGATTATCAACACTTGACACATAGGATATCGACACAAATGTCAGATACAGACATACCAGTAGATCAAAATACTCATCCAAAGTCTGCAGAGATGGTGGGTTTTTCCATGACAAGTACAATGTCTGATGTTTTAAAAGGAATATAGGACTGTGTCTTCAGGCAAGTGAGGACAGGAACTATGGTCAGTGGTCCAGAAAACATAATTTTCAAGAAACAGTGAATTTGCAGGTATTTTAATCTCGCACGTGTTTTCCCAGCTGGGGCAGGACATGAAGAACAGAGCTGCACTAACAGCTTTTCAGTTTAGGATTTTGCCAGTGGTGTGAGGTAGGGTGCAGAGAAGGAATATAAGAAAAAACTGAGGATGACTCAAAAAGTGTGGGGAGACACCGAACAAGAAAGGCAGTGGAAGAGTTTACTCCAAAGAGAAGACCTAGGGGCATGATAAAATACCCAAAAATCTGAAATGCTGCTACTAATTGGGAAAACAATTTGTCATTTTCAAGTAGGGATGACATTAGAATTAATAGACTTTAATTACAATAAGGAAATTTTGGTGCTGGTGGTGGAAAAATCTAGGAGCAGCTGATGGGTGAAGGGCTCAGCGGGATAAGGCAGTGCCCAGTGCATGAGGTCCTTTGGTTCTGCAAGGAGATAATTGAACCACACCAGCCAGAGTAATTTCATGCCACTGGCAGTTGGAGCCAGCCAACAGGCCCTGGCCTACCCATCCAGATAGTCTGAGGGTCAGGATTCCTGGATTTAATGATGTTATAGCATGAACTTTATCCTAGAGTACTCAATTTATATATCATGAATGCTGTCAAGGTGTTCTGTAACTGCTGTGATGGACAGCTCAGTTCTTGTAAAACAGAGACTTGTGTTTTCTGCTACTTAAAAGTGATAAATCCTCTGGAAAGAAACCACAACAATTTTAGTCTTTTTTGTCTATGTTTAATTTGTTGAATTGCTTCTGGCACCATGGAATGTTTTCAGAACAAGATAGCTTTGTGTGCTACCAGAAGCTTCCTTTGGGCAGTGGCATAAAAGATCTTTTCACTGATCTTCTCTAACACCTCTATTTATCAATTATGTGCTCTTCTGTGAGGGTTCCACCTTTTCCAGTTTTGCAGTTAAATGTTCAAATTATGTAAAGATGACATTTTGCCATTGGTAGATTAGTGATAGGTGATGAATAATGTGTTTAAATTGGATTTTCTTGAATTGGGAACTATTGTACTGTACACAATCATCTGTGATTTCAGGAGCTAGCAGAGGACTTCATGTCATGCAGAGGCTCAGGCTTGGTTCTGTTTCTCAGGCTTGGTGAGTCCAGCCTGAGACTGGCTGGTAACCATCCAGGGGTAACTGGTGCAAATGCTCCTATGATTATTTGGAGCCACCATCCTTAGGTGAAGGTGGCATTACAGTTTATCCAGTTTTCTCATAATATTTTTCTGCATGTCAGCATGCAAGTTTAGCTCCAGGTGGCAAACTTCATCCACGTGTTTGTCTCTTGAGAAATTCTGAGATGATCTGCAAGCTAGATTTTTTTTTGGTTGAGAAGTGCTTCCTGCTCACAGACATGCATTGTATGTTGGAAACTGATTTGGAGTGTTTCGTGTAAATATTGGGTCAGCTTAAAATATGCGGAGACATGGTTTCAAAGTAAACCAGCTCATCACCAGCTCATATCCCATCCCTGGAAGTTCAAGGTTAGGCTGAATGTAGCCCTGAACAACCTGAATCTAGTGGACAGCATCCCTGCCCATGGCAGGGGCTGAAATGAGATGATCTTGAAGGTCCCTTCCAACGCAAACCATTTTATGATCCTAAGATTCTGTCATAACTCCTAAAAAAATTGGTGGCTTGGGCTGGTAAGAGCCCTGCAGCAGCAGACAGGCAACACCTCATAGTCAAAATCTGCTGGAAGATCTCCAGCCCTGCGAATGTGACACTGCATGAGCAGTAACACGTTGTTCAGTCGGTGCAGTGAGGCCAGCAAGGTTTCCCAGAGCCTGACCCTTGGGGTAGGGTTGCACGCAAGAGTCTTATCTGATGTTTCCAATACAATAACTTCTTCCTTAAGCCAGAGGTTTGGAATGGATAGAAATAGCTCTTTTCATCTGAAATGTGTATCTGTAGTCAAGAAATTGCTACAAACCTGCCACTTCTCCACTGTGGATCCAAGCCTTGAACACCAGGGTGTTGGGAAGCTGGTAATGTTTGGGGAGGAGCTCAGTTCTTTTTCATGCATTCCCCAATTAGGCACCCGAGGAAAATTTTATTGTTCTGCTCTGACTGAAGTTGTTCTGATTTATGTTGAACGAAAACTTCATAACAGTAGTTCAGGTTTAGTTTGACAAAGTAAAAAACAACCCACAGTGGCATAGTTTAATTTGGTTTGGGTCCTAACCTAGTTTTTTCATAATCAGTAGTAGAGACTTCAAAAAATGTGTATCAGAGATGTTACAGCAGACCCTGAGTTGGCAGCAAGCTTGTGTGGGCAACAGGCTGATTGCTCTGATGGCCAGTTAGTGCAGTGGTCTGCCTGTGCTGGGGTGAGCATGTCACCACTTCGTCAACTCATACTTTGCCACTTGTCTCCTCCAGCAACCTTTTGACTCTCAAACTCAGAGAGCAAGAAGGAATCTCTGTATCACAATCTGCTCCTGGTGCTGTATGAAAGGCATGAAATGGAACTGACCACTGTGCTCAGCCTGGGGCCTGGGCTACATGCTGCGTTCCTCACAGGGCTGAACACATGAAACCTCGATCCTAAAGCCACTGACAGGAACTATTAACTCTGATACTTTCAGCCTAGCAACATAGGAAAGCAAAACCTAAATAAAATCTGAATTTACTGTCCTGCCCAGGGATGCTCTGCTCATTGCTGACGATGTTCCTTCAAGGCTGGAGGAACTGGGGTCTGATAACCCGCCAGCAACCCACAAGCCCCCTATGACCCCTGCTAGTGTTACTTTTCTGAAACTGAATCAGAAATGCTTTGGGTGTGGATTGGTGGGAGGCTGGAAGCAAAAATTTCAAGCAGTATAAAGATGATTTACAGGATAAGACCCATTTGCTTAATGCTCATTTCTTGGATGCTTGACAGTAGTTGCTTTTAGAGAGGAAGTTGATTCTTGGAGATAACATTATCAATAGAACAGTCTTAAATGTCTGGTGTCTTTGTGGAAGGACTTTGTAATGGTGTTCAAATAGTATGTAGGATAGTGTTATGAAGAGTGCAAACTAAAAGATTGCTCATTTTAGCACTTGCAAATGCATCTGTTTACCTCTACATATGTATGCATGAAGAATAAACTTTAATCTCATTTCAGGTACTGAGGGAGAGATTTTCTCTTGATCCAATGTATATCTTTGTGCTGTTTTAAGATCTTCTGTGCAGTTTGGCTCCTTAATAAATTTTTTTAAAAATTAGAGAGAGAAAAACCCACACTGAAAAACAACTCCTCCCTCCAAAAAAAGAACTGCTAAGGAAGTTGGCTAGTGTAGGAGACTGGTATGAAAACTCCCTTGGAGTATTTTTCCTGCAAAAAATTTTTCAAACAAACAAGCTATGGAAATGAAGTGCAGATGGGACAGAAAGAATGAGGAATTTAGTTCTCTATAAGGATGTAATCAGTGATGCTGATAAAATTAATGTCCTTCCCTGATTCCCTGGTTCCTATCTTGTATTTCCTTTACCTTGTTAGTCAGTCTGTCAATGGCATACACCACGTGGATCAGTTTCACAGTTGTAGCTGATTGTGGGATTGTCGATTCCCCATGGGAAGAGGGTCCCTCTCCCCTCACACAGGCTACTGCTTGATGACTTGCAAAATTGTGCATATTGCATGATATCTGCAAGGATAGATAAATCAGTAATTCTGTGACTTTTTTCTATGATACAAATATCTTCTATCTATGGTACAAGATTTTTTTTTCGGCTTTTACTGTTTGCAAGTAGTAACAAAGAACTGACTGTGTCACTTTACTGATCATTTCCTGTGCTGACACTAGGAGAGAGCCATTGCGAAGACCAAGGGGGAAAGCAAGTTTGGAGTAGTAAAAAACATTTTTGGCAAACATTTCTGGCTTTCCAAAACTGTAGTACATGCATCAGATTTTCAGATTTTCAGTTTAGTCTGGGTGACCTTCTCCCATCCTGTGTCTGTATGGATCTTTATGGTTTTGATACTAGTCCTCCCTCTGGCTGAATTACAGCCTTGTATCCAATTGCACAGCATATCATAATATATATATTTTTATATATGTAAATACATTGTAATACATAGGATTTCCAGTTACCAGATGTAGATTAGCTTTCCTTCTGTGATGTAACATGGAAAAAACCCTATTTCAAAATGAATGGGGATGGCAGGATCTTAAGACAAAGAGATGAGAAATATCCCAAGGGTTTCTGCAGAGTGAATTTTCTATGGAAAAATGAAGCCTTTTTCAGGCATATGTAGATACAATGAAAGAAAACAAACTTGAAAATGACTGGTCAGCTAGTCAAGTTGCAGTAATTTGGTTTTTTCCTTCTGTTTTGCTTTAAAAAACACTGGAATTTCCTTTAGTCTGTTTTAGCTTAAAACTGTAAAAATTTTCTAAAAGTGTCAAATAAAGATACTTAATTTTTGAACTGAGTTTTGCTATTTTATATCACCCTTAAGTTTGAAACGCTTTTTAAAAATTTTTTACTCTGGGACAAAATGTCTTTTGGAATTTAATGATTGCTGTGTAGAGCTCCCACCATGAGCTGGATTTCTTGCAAAATTCTTAAAACTTGCTCAATACTAGAAACAGTGTTTGACGTCCACACAAGTAATCTTTTTCCCTGGCTTTTGTAACCCTGACAGAATCCCAGAACAGTTTGGGTTGGAAGGACCTTAGAGCCCATCCCACCCCCTGCCATGGGCAGGGACACCTTCCACTATCCCAGGTTGCTCCAAGCCCTGTCCAGCCTGGCCTTGGACGCTTCCAGGGATCCAGGGGCAGCCACAGCTGCACTGGACACATTGTGCCAGGGCCTCACCAGCCATTTAAAGTTGTGTGATCAGTTGCACCGATAAATTATGTTTGACTACTCTGTTGCATGTTGAAGTGCTGTTGCTTGGGAAAGGATGTGTTTACTAACAGTCCCTTTTTCTGGAAAAAAATGCTGAATACTGAATTACAAGGCAAGTCACAGGTATCCAGGAAGGGTACAAACTGACAACATGTACAATTCCAACCTGTGCTTCTGCTTAGTATGTCCTGCATTTCACTTTTAAAAACACAGTACAACTGAGAAGGGAAAAACTGAGAAATTTCTTGATATCTAACTCTAAAAAACAACAAAAACAAACAACAAAACCAACCAACCAAAAAAAAAAAAAACCCCACCACACACACACACACACAAAAACTCCAACCCATTTAAAACAACAGCTGCAGCAAGACAGCCTTTTTTGTCACTGAGGAATCAAGAGAGAGCTGCTTCCATTCAGAAAAGGTGTGTTCAAAAGCAGAAAGACTGGGTTCATTTTAAGTAGAGGGTAGTAAATATTAAGATACAATCTGGCCACAAAGCTCATCCTAAAGTATGGTAAACCTCAACCTAAATGCCTGGTATTCTAGATTCAGACATACATCTGCATGCTGGAACAGAATCAGCTTAATGAACAAATTGTGTGGCCTTTATATTCTTGTACTTGGTTATTCCTGTATCTGTTGAATAGGCAAAGACAGATGCTGTTTGGAGTTTTGTGTTTGGGTTGGTTTGGGAAAGGGTTGTTGTGATTTTTTTTCTTTTTTTTTTCTTTTTTTTTTCTTTTTTTTTCTTTTTGCGGGGTGGGGGGGTGTTTGGTTTTAGATTTCTTTGTAAAAAGCCCATATTATAGGTCTTGACACAAAGTAATGCTCTAATGGGGAATGGCACCATTCAAACAGGAACTGTTGGCTGAGCTGCTAGTCTGCTGAACACTTGTGGTGGAGCCCACAGTTCTCCCCGCAGTACCACAGGCGCAGATCTTGACATTCCAAGCCCCTTCTGACTACATTGTGCATTTGCTAAAGATCTGTCCTACGTGACTGTGCCTGCGTCTGCAGGGACAGTTTGTGTGGACTATTCACAAGCATCTTATCTCTGTACACCTTGCTTGGCTTTGCAGCAAAACCCCCTCAGGCAGCTCTGGAAGGAAGGGCTGAATTCTCCACATTCTCTACCCAGGATGATGGCTCAGTTAAGCACAGAGATTGCTCTATGCACAGGTGCTGCCTGAAGGTCGGATTCAGGGCACACTGAAATTCCCACTTGGAGACCTGCACCAACTGCTGAAATACATTTTTGCGAATATATTCAGTCAATTTCCAAATTTCAAATCACCTCATTGCCTCGCTTGTGCAGGCGATTACCTGGGAGTTCTTGGACCATCTGGGGACACTAGGACGTGGCTACGCTGCAAATCTGTCCTATTTTTCTTCTTGTGGGAACTTTAACGAGGCATATACAGGATTGTGATCTCTGATTTTTCTGTTTAAATACACTTCCATATTCACAGTTTTTCAGTCTCACCTCCAAGACAGATTTGACTCTCTAGATCACATCTGCATACTGCTCTCAGTTAAAGTGTTCCTTGGAAAGAGATGCAGCTTTCAGAAGAGTGTGCTATATGTCTGCAGTGGTACCTAGGGATGTTCGTAACGGATGCTCCTAGCAGGTTATGTTATAGCCAGGTATGTCTGCATCCTCTGCAATGCAGAGCCATCTAGCCCTGCCATTCAAATGTTCCACGTTTTCCTCTCTGTGGGGCAGGGAAAGTCCTCTTTTATGTGAAGGATTACAAGGAAACTACCTGAGCAGTGAGTTGGCCTGTTGCCCCTTCCTAGATCAGTCTGCTTCACAACTGGAGTTGCACTAATATAGACAGAGAACATTAAGGAGCTTCATGGACTCTGTGGCGTGGGGATTCCAGGGGAAGAATTTTTCAGTCTTGTTGAACTTGAGGAGGTTTCTTTTGCCCTGTCGGCTGTACTCTCTTACATTATTAGTCTTGTCAGTCACAGTCAGGAGCTCTCTAAAGCTGGCAAAAATACCCAGAACACCTACTATACAGTGATTAGGGCAATAGTCCTATTCACAGGATCCAGTAATTGTTTGGATTAGGAGAGACCTTAAAGCCCATCTTGCTCCACCTTCCATTAAGCCAGGGTGCTCCAAGCCCCATCCAAACTGGCCTTGAATACTTCCAGGGATGGGACAGCCACAGTTTTTCTGTGTCAAGGCCTCACACCTTCACAGCCAAGAATTTCTTGCCATTATCCCACCTATCCCTGCCCTCTGGCAGTGGAAAGCCATTCCCGCCTCCACCCCCCCCCACCCCCCCATCCCCCCCCGTCCAGTCATCCTGTCCCTCCATCCCTTGTCCCCAGTCCCTCTCCAGCTCTCCTGGAGCCCCTTTAGACCCTGCAGAGGGCTCTGAGCTCTCCCTGGAGCCTTCTCTTCTCCAGGTGAACACTCCCAGCTCTCCCAGCCTGGCTCCAGAGCAGAGGGGCTCCAGCCCTTGGAGCGTCTCCTCTGGGCATGCTCCATGTCCTTCCTCATGCTGAGGATCCCACAGGCAGATGTAGTGCTCCACATGAGGTATTTCAAGTGAGAAATTCATTCCAAATAACCTTCAGAAGTCCAAATGAAGAGTATATTTTTTCTGTGTCTTTGTACCCCCTGAATGGGCAGAAAGGGCACAACTCTGTGGCCATTACAGAGCTGTTCAATGGTTGCATACTCTCAAAACAATTCCATCAAAGTTCAAGCAACTTTAATTAATAAGAAGTTAGTGAGTCACTCAATATTTCTGTGATATTTCCGTAGAGGAAAAAAAGAGAGAGGGAAACTCTAGCAGAAGAAAGCCACATAACCATAATTTTTGCATATTTATAAAAATGAATAGCCTGGAATTTAATTTGGGGGAAAAATTTCTTCTCAAATGTCTCTCATAAAGTTATGTACAAGTATTATTCTTTCTATACCTATGTTCTCTTATATCTTGATTGGTTTATCACTCTGAAATCAAGATGTAAAATTAAATTAAATCAACCAATACTTTTTTCCCCTTCAAGCATGAGAAATGTCTCTTCCCAATGCAGAAAAAGAAAATGAAACAAGGACATCTGCACTTAAAATGTCTTCTGGAGGTGGTACTGCAGAGTGTGTGACATATGTCTTGATGTGTCAGGATGGGATTCTCATGATAAAAAGCTCTTCATTTCTAAACAATTTTCATAAACTGGTTTCTGTCCCTCTTACATTTCTTAGTTGTTGTACCACAGGGAAAGAACCAGGAGACACAACTCTTTAACCTCGTGTTCATTTTTTCCATGCCCTCAGTAAAAGGATCTTCCTGGTGTTATAAATGGTCAGAGGCCAATTCAAAATAAAATAACAAAATTTATTTAACACAATTTCAACACCGAAATAAAGCTACAATAAAAAGAAACAACATTGATCGAATGCTGGGTGGACAGAGAGGCGGTACAAAAGTACCCTCCGAATTCTGCCACACTGCTATGTTTCAGCCCGTGGGTTTTATACGGTTTTTTTACCCTAAGGCTAAGCCTGTTGAAAGTCTAAATATGCTTTGTTTCTAAAAGAGTCTTGTCTGCATGAAAAGGGTCTTCGATGGTTTTTTTTTTCTCGAAGTTCATCTTGGGAGGGGTGATCTTGATCGTCTAGGATCTCCACCAAGATCGGTATCTGATGTTGAAGAGCTGTGAAGTGAGGGTCCACCTTTAATGGCCGGGCCATCTTCTGGCTCTGTCTTGTTGTTACAGTTGTAAATGTGTTTGGGAACTTTGGAATCCTGGAGGCATTCTCGGGTAGCTTTTTATTAGTAGCTTAAATCCACACGAATTTATCTATTCTACTTATTACACTGGGAAGCAGAACAAAGTGAATGGTCTTTGAAATCCTTTCATGTAAAGTTCTCCTGACTGTGTTTGTTGCATCTAGAAATTTTCTTGACCATGGAAATAATTCCATATCCCACGCACAGCATTTTCCAGCATTCCAACATGAAATGTAGCAGCTAAATGTTATTTAAAATGTTTAAATCCTTCTGGTGCACCACAATGCTTTCCTGATGTTCTATTAAATTTTGAGTATTATATTGTTTTAGTGCAGTGTTCATTTTATCTGCACACTGTGACCATATGTATGTGCAGCAAACATGAGACAAGGGTGGTCCCAACTGCCTCTGTTGAGTTTGGTTGCCAGTGAGCACATTCATAATGACCTGTCTTCTCACTTTGATGTGTTTGCTCCCAACCCCTTCAGCAGGAGTGCAGAAACTGCTGTTCCTAATTTTTTACTTATTTGACCACTGATAGATTTTGTTGGTTTCTTCTTTTATTGCAGTCCTATTGCAGTCCTCCTCCCCTTATTAGTTTTGGGCTTTGATTATGCAGTTTTGGGTCTCCATTCACACAAAGATACATACAGATCCTCTTTATCTGATGAACTATTAGAAGGATGTCAATCCCTCACTCAGCTGTTTCACAGTCTGTCTGAAAGGACAGGAACTGCTTGTGGTGTTCACTGGCTCACAGCCAAACATTCAGGTTCAGAGATTGCAGCATTTTTCTAGTTATTACCTTGGTGCTAATAAGACCAAGTTTCTGGGTTTGATCCTCATATGGGCCATTCACTTAAGAGCTGGACTCGATGATCCTTCTGAGTGCCTTCCAACTCAGACCAGTGTGATTCTGTAACCAGTTAAGTCTTCATTATTGATGCTCAGCAGGAAACCTAAAACAGGTTTCAGTCGTTGTTGCTCTGTCTGGAGAGATCCATGGCACAGCAGATGTTAGGAATTAAAGGATACACTCTAAACAAAATCAACTTCGGAGAAATCTCTATGATAATTTTATAATTTTAGAATCCTATGTTCTTTCATTGCTTTCCCATCAAACACATGAACTGCTGAAGCTTACTGTTAATGTTGAAGCTACTTAGGGACAGAAGTGCCAGTTGGATGAGAGATAACTGTGTCAAGCAGCAGGCCAAAATTCAGCCTAAAGCAAAACAAATTCTCAGTTTTTAATGTATTTTTTGTCCTTTCAAGATGGCAAAAGGGTCACTTGTGGGCTTAAATAATAACTTCAGCACAAGAAACTCTGTCCAGTTTTGTCCTCTGCTGTGGGTGTGTGTGATGTTGGATAATCTCTTGCCTGTTCTGGTGCGGCAGTTATGCTGTTTTAACACAGAGATTGTCAGGATGATAAATACAGTATGAACTGGAAGGGCTATGGATGTCTGACTGAGGAAATTAGTAGGGGTTTTTTGGGGAATACTGCTCCCTTTATGATTTTTGTGTGTATGGGCCAGTGCTGGTTAACAGATCATCCACGTGGCTTCAGTGTGGGGGCTGCCAAGTTCTGGTGATGGGGAGAAATTCAGTGTTGCGGGTATGAAACACCTCGCTTCAGGCAGCTATTTTCCTTTATGTCCTGCTGCTGGAGGGGATGGGAGTTGTACAGCGAACTGCAGGAATGTCTCATGACTGGGGAGAGCCCTGAGCTGGGGCATCACTGGTCCAGTTCCCAACGCAGGCAGCTGGGGAGAGCCCGAGGGGGCGCTTGGGGGTGAAAAGTGCTTAATTCCAAAGTTCAGTGAAATCAACAAACCAGCTTTTCAGGCTGAACAGTTCCTGTCTCTCAGCCTGTGCCTTTAAGCTCCGCCGAGAACTCCCCCAGTGCCTCCCACCTCCCCTGCCGGCGCCCCACAGGCCCTGGCGGTTCAGCTGCCGGGGAAGGCACCTGGCGGCAACGGGAAAAGCAAAGCAGGTGAGTCCCTGCTCCTTCTTAGGAGCCCTTTTTACTTCCTTCAAGGTGCCGGGCTTTCTTGGCTCGGATGGAAAGAGAACCTGCACCTTTCCCGACAGTTGCACCCACTCCTGGATGCTCCTCGGCCCGCGTCCCACCTCCTAGCGCGATCCCTCCTGCCGAGCTGGGGCTCGGGGAGCCCTCCTCCTCCTGCTCTTTTTTCACCTCCTCCTCCTTCTTTACCATCTCCTTCTGTTCTTCCTCCTTGCTTCTCCATCAGGGTCAGAAAGGTTTGCTGCCAGCACCCGCAGATTTTCAGACAAGCTGGAGTTTGAAACTGCTTCTTCACGCTGGATTTTTTCCCCCATGCTTGGGGAAATTCCTCGTGCTTTGCTGGGTCCGAGGAAACGGCCTGTTTCTGAATTTACTGCCTGGGGAAAACAGCTCCACTCACCTTTTACTGAAAATAATAGATGGAAAAAACTTCTGTGCTTCCTTCTAGTCACTGATGGCTAAGTAGTTTTCCTTATGTAATGCTGGATTGCTTTATAGTGCTTTTTGATTCCATGTAACTCTAACATGATTCAGGGGAGGTTGGGAGCACTTTGCCCAAATGGGTGGGTGGTGCTGGAGGGATCCCTTCTGGACCAAAGGAACCCACTGGCTACAGAAATGGGCTCCCCATCAAATATCTGTGGAAGTTTGACCCTTCTGCCAGTTGTGCCCCACACTTGTATTTCTGTGGCACATTTCATCTTTTGCCTGTTAACCAGTGTGTGTTCAACCACAACATGTGCAACATAATGGATGAACCTTGGTCAAAAGCGACTTCTAGACCCTCTTCTCTGAAAGTACTGGTTAAGAGAAACATCTAGTTTCTTAAACACTTTGGAAACCAAATGCTGAGAATGGTCTATATTATTTGAAAGCTATGACAAATTAGGAAATGTTCTAGAAAGAAAACTCAGGGTACTTAATGAAAAACAAAAAGTGTAACTTTGACAATAATGCTAAGTGCTGAAAAAAGCAATATCAATGTAGGAAATACAAGAGTGAAACAGCCGTGGCAGTGAGCAGCTTCTACCTAGGCACGGGTCAAACTCTTATAAACAACCTTTATGGGCTTGAAATAGCACCATCATTTGAGCTTAAATAGATGTTTCTGTTGGATGGTTCTTAATGCCCATGGTTGAAGGGAAAGGCTTGAGAGTCAAAGCTGCTTCACACCCACTTGTCCTCCAGCCCTGAGGCTGCTCTGCAAAGAGCTCCGGCACAGGCCCTTATCCTGCTTAAGGGAGGTCCTTGTAAGGAGGTGTCAAACAAGGCAACACCACCCAGTGCAGGACTTGAGCAGTCCCTGTGTGCCAGCACTCCTGGGGCCTCTGCTCGGGGAGGCTTTACTCAGGGAGGAGGGCTGGTCAAAGCTGTGCATGGTCACATAGCTTCAGCGCTGGAGTTTAGTATGTGGCACTACCCTGCATTGACACAAGTAGAATTTCACTCTGTGGCCTCTCTGATTCAGATGCTGTAAGTTCACTGCTTGATTGATATCCTTCATCACTGGCTGGTTTCTCTGTGTGAATTTTTCCTTTGAGAAAAATGCATTGCAGGTAGCTGATTTCAGGGTAGCTTGGGGGTTTTGTATCCATGAACATTAATGTCTACCTAACAATCTGTAACAACAGCTAAAGCTAGGTAAAAATGTAATTTACATGTTACTTCTAATGTATTTAAGCTGGTAAGAAAGAATAAAATGTGATTATTTGCAAAATGAAGACCTACCTTAGCCCCTGTTCCTCCAAAAACCTCTGGCCCAGTATATCTGTCAGCTTCACTGGGACCAAGATTTCTCCCACACCCTCTTAACTGGGCCAGGCAGTGTTCAAAGGAGGCGAGTGAATGTCACTGAAGGAAATGCTTAGGAATGAATTAACCATGTGAGTTTTTCTTGGCCATTCATGAGCTGAAAAGTATCAAATTATATAGTGCTTCTATTGTGGAAAGTAACCAGACAAACATGGACTTCCTGGCTTACTGGATACTCCCTATGTGTATTCAGTATTTACTATCTGTACTGAGTTTTCAAGCCAGCACAGCTAGGGGAGTAAGGGGGGCAAGGCTGCCTTTATTTTATTGTATAATCCATGGCTACAATTTTAAGAAGTAATTGCAGGTACAAATCTGCCCACTACTTTGTTACCAGAGAGTGAGCTCAGGGCTGAGTGTCTCCAAGGTGGAAGTGATGTTAGAGCCTTTGTTACCCGTGATAATGTGAGCACTGGAGAGCTCAGCTTGTCTGTCATGCCCCAGCTGAGACTGCTGAGCTGGCAGGCAGGGCAAGGATCTTCTTACCTGTAAATTGAGAGACATTTTTAAACCAAGAGGGACAATAAACAAGGACGGCACAGTGTCATTTGGCTTGCTGGGAGCAGGACTACACCCCCAGATGCATCTCTATGATGAGTGCTGCTGGTAAGCGGGACTTGGGATCCTCACTGATCTGAGTGGCAGAGGGTTTCAGATTTGCTCACTTGAAGGCTGTGCATGGTCTGGGAGCTTGCAGTGTCAGGGCTTTTCACTCACCCTAATAACAAGAGGTGTCCTCAGCTCAATCTGCATTCTCTAAGGTGACAACCCTACTTTCTGCTTGGAAGTAGGGTTTAGCCTTTTAAATGCAGCACAACCGCTTCTAAATGTTAACATACAGAAAGATGGGGACATGGACATGCTCTATACATCCATTACAGAAGCTGGAGATGGGTTAAAGCAAAAGGATTAGAGAAATACACTGTTGGCTGGTCCAGGGAACCAGTGTCGTGGTAGGTGAAGCTCATGTCACACAAAACAAAAGACCATGTAGCCAAACCTGTGTCTGCTGGTCATGGGAAGATTTGCCTTTGAGGCTGAGAGCTCTGCCCTCTATCTGACCAGCTGCTACTGTCTCTACATAGGCTTTTTTTTCATGACATAAGATCATCTCATCAGAGGGTTTAAGGGGAAATATATGGGCTCACCAGGAAGCAACAGTGTTGGGATAAATTCCAACACTATCTTCTCTGGAGTCTCATTCAGAGGGAGTGAGCCATAAGGAGGAACTGGCACACAGTTCTTGGCTTCTCCAGACTGACTTGTCCTCACACTGCACCACTATCTAATAGATACCACTGGTTATAAATCCACTCCCCTACGAAAGTGTTGTACCCTTCTCAGTAGCTGCTGAGAAGATCTGAGCTTCATTTCAATACAACTAAATTCTCAACTATTAAGGAAAAAATCACTATGCTTGACCCCGTTTTAACAGAGATATTTGAGGATGGCTGTTTCCACCACCTTGCTCTGCCAGCAGATCTGTCTGCACACCCACATCTCCTATCTCCTGTGGTCATGCTTCTCATTTCACTTACAGCAAATAAGCGTCTTCTCTTTCCTGCTCAGGCTCATGGTTTGGTGACATAGATATATATCTATATATCTGTGATATATAGATATATATCTGTGATATATATCTGTGATTTTGTGATAGTGAACCTACCAAGTGAGGCACATTGGAGTCTGCTTTCTGATTTTGGGCTACCTCCTTCTGCAGAAATATTCTGCTTCTGCTGTATTCCCCCTCTGAAGTGACACAAGTCTTATCTTGGTGATAAAATCAATAGTCCTTCACTTGCCTTTGGCCACAGGCTCATTACTTGCTGAGGCTGCAGGCAGATCTGCTGCTGAGTTTGTGGCCTGCCTTGAGCAAGTGGCATATTTTTCATAGCTGTGCCATCATTTTGCAACGGCTCTGTCTGGGTGAGGATTTACAGGTCACAATGAGACAGTTTTACAACCCCTGTGTCTGAAGGCTCGGTAGACACCATATGGCTGTGCTAAGAGCCACAGTATTCCATTATGGGATGAAGCAAATATTCTATTAACACTTGGTTATTCAAATGGTTGCAGTGCATTGGCTGCCCTTTATCATCACAGTGTGGGAGAAACCAAGCATTCTAGAATACAGAAATGCAGCACAAAGACCCCAGAGCAGTCCAGACTCGCCATCAGGGGGGCTGTGTGGGGGCACGGGAATAGTTTTCTTGCATTGTCCCTTGGGAGACATCAGGGTTTCCTCGCATTTGTTATCTGTAAATGAAGTTGACTTTTGAAAACATGGGTACCAATGTTTCTTTCTTGTCTTTCTTTCCTCTGGCCAACAGTTCAGAGCAGGGCACCTCAGCTTGTGTTCCTGTGGTCGAGGGCTGCTGGTAGGGGCTGGTAGACTGGGAGAAGAGCAGGAGGAAACCTGGGGCAGTGCAGTGCAAGACAGGAGTATAAACACTCCTGTTCTGAAGGGAGAGAGACTGGAGAAGGCTAGGAGGGCAGAAGAAAGGGCCTCAGGAGGTGAAAACACAAAGGGGAACTCGTGATGAGCTGAAGGAAGAAAAGCACGAAGCAGTGGAAGAAAGAAGGCCAAGGTATGTGAAGGTGAATGAAGAAAACCAGCCCTTTTGCTGGGCAGCCACCAGCACACTACTGGGTGGTCACCACTGTGCTTCAGATTCAGGAGTTGTGGCATTTTGCAAGAAGATAGTTTCTACCTGAAAACAGGAACCAGCACAATTTGTGCTGGAGACTGGGCCAATCCTGCAGGTGTATATGTCATGGGTTCACCTGAGCTGGAGAGACACCTACCACAGTGAGGCTGAGTCTGTGGCAGGTGCACAAACCAATAACCAGGGTGCCTCTCTTGGGGCCCTTCCTTGTCCCTCTGTTGGAACTGCAGGTTATATTCCCTCAACATGCTGCACATGCATTTACTCACACACACGTGTGCGTGCATACACACATATGAGATCACACACACATTAGATCACACACACATACACACGTGAGATCACACACAAGATCACACACACACGAGATCACAGACACACCTGTGACATCACACACACGTGACATCACATACACATACATGTGAGATCACACACACATGCTACTTGTCCACTTTGACAAGAAGAGTGGGTGTTAGTGACAGTTTGGGTAATTGGGTAAAGGAATATTTTTACTATATCACTTTCTATTTTACAATTTCCCTATTTGAACCAGCTGAGAAATAAAATCCATCCTCCAAGGAAATCCTATGGAATGACTCAAAGCTGCCCTAGAGCAAAATTCAGACTTCTGTGGAGAAAACAAACCCTGAACTGCCAAGCAGTAGCAGAGCAGGGGTGGTGGCCACCTCCCAGCACCATGGCAGATCCTCAGGGGCAACCAGAGACGGTGATAGTCTGCAGGACAGCTCTTGCTGACTCTGTGCTGCACATCAGACATGCCTTCTCTGCTAATATGTAACAGTGAAAAGACACCCCACTGGTGTGGGGACTCTCTTAGTTCAGAGTTCCCTACACCCTGCTCTCAGAGGAATCATATTTTATAACCACTCACAATTATAAGCTGACAAAAAACCAAAAACGTGCTTTTACTTCTCAGTATTCCTACTGGAAACTCATGATTGTTAATAGTCTCCTAATTTCTGCCCCACTAACAAAATTTACTTTTCACTCATCTGATTTTATGCCACAATATTTTTGACTGTGTATAGATTCTTGCCACAGATCTCCACTATGCGTTTATAGATGATCCTTATTCTCTTTCAGCAAAAAAATTTGCAGTCTCTATTTTGCTCTTGCAAAATGGGCTTTCCATTTGCATGTCCTTTTAATTCTTTTTTAACTCACACCACTGACAACAGAGGAAAATAAATCTTCCTTATGCTAAAAGAGAGAGCAAAGACAAGTTTTGATTGTTTTGGGAAGTAGAAAGTTTCTCTCTCTCTCTAGTCTATTTTTTCCAGTTAAAATGCCTCTGCAATCACTAATACAAACTTCTTTTTAGGGTTCCAAGTACCTTTTATTGTAGTACGACTTTTACATGCAACTAAGATTGTAGTCTCAAAAAAACAATAAGCCAGGGCCAATTTTGTCTGCAATGTTTATTTTTTTCTCAGATGCATTTGTCCTACCTTTGAGGTCCATTGAAGTCCACTGTTGCACCTGAACTAGATTTCTGAGTCCCCACATTAAGCATACTGCAAGAGGGACATGACTCCAAAACCTACCGAAAGAAGGAAGGAGAGATTCCTCATCTGTATGTAATCAGGCCACAAGGACCACTGGAAAACAGGTTCCCTAGTTGTCTCCCCCTAGCCAGAGCTGCATTGTCAGAGATATTGTTAGCAGAACCCAGGGGCCACAGTTACAGCCTGTGCCAGGCTCAGTTACAGCTGAAAAAGAATATTTGGATGTCTGCTAGAAAAAAGAGGCATCTTTGACAGACTCTCCTTTCCTCTCCCCTTTCTCTCTGTTGCCTCACAAAGAAGTGACCTTCTAAAAATCTCTTATCTAGAAGCTTCGGTTTAAAGAGTGCTTGGATAACACTGAAAAGCTCTTCTGAAACAGGGAGCTGCTTCTCCCTGTGTCCCTTTCCTCCTCTCTTCCTTTCATTGCTGGATGCATTTACATTAGAAAAGACTGTTACTCTACAGCTTCTCTGAAGTCACAGTCTGATTTACAGCAGTAGGGAATCAATGCTGCGGCAGCTCAACCTCTTAAAGCACCATTTGAGTGGATAGGAAGTGACCAGGTGAGATGTCCCTCGGCAGGACAGACTTTGGAACTGAGGAAGGAAGAGCTGTGTGGGTTTTATACTCTTGACGCTGTCAATATCAAGACAGAGTAAGTTTGAGAGGTGACTGTGCCTTGCCAAGGCTTTTCTGGTTTCTCCTGTAAATCTGAGCTTCCCAACAGTTAGAGGTTGAGTCCTCAAAAAACTCTGAAGCTGAGGAGCTCTGGACCCTTGGCCAAAAAGGTTGGACTTCAGTGGATTTCTACTCTGACCACACAAATTGTCTGAGACAACTTCAGCCTGCCAGTTTGAACAGGATTGTGTGTCTTCTTCCTACCTATGTGGAAGAAATATTAATACAATAATTTAATACATTTTAGGACTACAGGAAATCAGTGTCCCTCCTTGTCTCATCAGGCTTGTTGCAGATACTAACCTGTCTGAATGATGTAATAACTGGATATTACAGGTTGGTTTTCATCCTAGTGATATCCAGTTGTTGATGATGTACAAATAAAGGCCAAATGCACTCTTGTACTAGCAGGACTGCAGAGGAAAAAAAACCCCAAAACACAGGACAGATATTCTTTCTATTTTTGGCAGATTTGAATTCACACTTGGAGCACCATATCCCATCTGGGCATCTTCAGTGCATAAAAAGCACTGACGTACTGAAACCAATCTAGCAAAGGCCAGGAAAAGGTGGAGGCAGGAAAGGTGACATGAAGAGGCTCTGCTTCTGGTGCAGGACCACTTGAGGTAAAATACTGGAAGCACCAGTGCCAATGCTAGCCCCAGGAAAGGAGAATCTGCTCATCAGGGTAACAGCAAAGCTGTAATCGAAGGACATATTAATTGCTCTGCATTACAAGGCAGTGGGAGCTCTCAGCTAAATGCTGTAATGAGCTTTGCCACCCACTGTGAATTTATAATTCCTCCAGAATTCCTGCAAAAATTGTGGAATAGTATTGGGCTACATGAAACCTCACCCTGGAATCTGCCTCACAAACAACTACAGGGTGAGGTTTATTACTTAGAGAGTAAGTATCCATATAACATGCACCTTGGGAATGTAAGTAGCCTAATGCCAAGACTTCCACAGCCAGGCCACAATGGTCCAGCAGGAGCAGACAATGATTTCTGAAGTATTCAGTGCCAATTAGCTCTGGTCCATTAATGAGCCAGAGTCCCAGGCAAGTCTCTCTCCACAGCTGTCTACTCAGACTGCAGTTTCATGTTTAAGGATGTGACTGCAGTATAGTCATGTTTGCAGACCTACAAGACTACTCTGAGATAAATGTTGAACTTCACAGCTCAACTGTTCTACCTGTTACTGCAGCTCCATGACTCCTGAGCAGCATCAAAGCATTCCCTAGTGACACTGGCTGGGTTTAGGATCTTTATAAGGCAGAAGGAGCAAGCCAAGGTGTCAAGCCCCTTGCTAAGAGCTGAGGTATCTGTTCACCCTGGCACTGTGGGCAGTAGGACCTTGAAACCCTGCTGCTAAGCAGGCCTGGGGTACTGTCTGCTGAAGGGCAGGTACAGAGTACTGCCAGGCAGGTTCTGTGCTGCTGGGACACTGGCTCAGCATTCATCCAAACCCTCCACAGAACATGGAGATGGAGGCATCAAGCTGGTTCATGATCACACCGACCATGGCCATTGTGAGCACAAACACAATGAGCACCACCAGTAAGTGGTGGCCCCCATGGAAGACAGAGAGGGGGAACCAGGCAGAGAGGAGCCACTGTCGTTGATGAGTTCAGGTCCTACAACTTGAATCTCTCCTTACTGCAGCCTGAGGCACATTCAGGCACATCTGCCCTTTCACTTCTTGTGGCAATGCAATGCTTGGAGCTCCTGGGGTAACCTTAGCTGGCATGACAAATTTCATCCCAATTTTCCTTCTTTTTAATCACAGAGCCCATCTGTAGAGCTGCTCAGAAAGCATGGACCAGATAAAGCCAGGGCAAAACACACAGAGGAGACTGGGGGCTTGCTGCTGGAAGGTAACTGCTGCTGCTGCCATGGCAGGCAGTGCAACAGCCCTCTGCCTGGGGATCCTGCTGGGTGAGTGTGCAGCCAGGTACATTCTTTCAGTTTATCAGCTCCAAAAGAAAAGTGGTCTATACCACTTATAGCAAAAATCCTCAAAATCCTCCTACTGAGGACAAAATGCAGGCACCTTTCTGCACAATGCACAAAAACTACAAGGGCTGTAGTCAGCTCATGTTCTCAATACATGACTTTGGAGCCCTTTTATCTTCAGTGTCTCATGATACATATGCTCTATTCCTTTCCTGCTTGATCAATCTGATGTCCTTCTATGACAAGATGACCTGCCTAATGGATGAGGGAAAGGGTCTGAATCTGGTCTACCTCAGCTTCAGTAAAGCCTTTGACTCCATTTCCCTTGAACATTTCCTTGGAGAAACTGGCTGCTTGTGGCTTGGATGGGTGTGCTCTTCAATGGGTTAAAAACTAGCTGGATGACCAGGCCCAGAGAGTGGTGGTGAATCGAGTCACATCCAGCTGGAAACTGGTGACCAGTGGTGTTCCTCAGGGCCACTTTGGGGCCAGCCCTGTTTAATATCTTTATCAATGGTCTGGATGAGGAATTTGAGGGCACCCTCAGTCAGTTCACAGGCTGTTCACAAACAAGCTGGGTGGGATGTTGATCTGCTAAAGCAATAGTGTGGCCACCAGGACTAGGGCAGTGACTGTCCCCTTGTGCTGGGCACTGGTGAGGTCCCACCTCAAATCCAGGGTTCAATTTTAGGGCCCTCATTACAAGAAAGACATTGAAGGACTGGAGCATGTCCAGAGAAGGGAACCGAGCTAGGGAAGGGGCTGAAGCACCAGAAGCAACTGAGGGAGCTAGAGGGGCTCATCCTGGAGAAAAGGAGGCTCAGGGGGAACCTTCTGGCTCTCCACAACTCCCTGACAGGAGGGGGCAGCCAGGTGGGAGTTGGGCTCTGCTCCCAGGGAACAGGGACAGGAAAGAGGAAAAGGCCTCAAGGTGGCCCAGGGGAGTTTAAGATTGGATTATTGGGAAAATTTCTTCACTGAAAGGGCTCTCCAGCTCTGGCACAGGTTGCCCAGAGCAGTGGTGGAATCCCCATCCCTGCAGTGATCTAAGAAACATACAGCTGCAGCATTAAGGGACATAGGTTAGTGGTGGCCTTGACAGTGCTGGTGGAATGATTGGACTCAATGATCTCAGAGGTCTTTTCCAACCTAAACAATTCCATGATTCTATGATTCTGTCCTGTAATCTCTCTCTATGACACTGAAATTTCTTGTCACTGTACCTTGCTGCCTCTGCCATTTCCTATCACGACCACTTGCAGCCACTGAGCACTGCCTGTTTTACTGACCCACTCCAGAGCATGACCACCATTTCCTTCTCTTTTCCACCTCCCTCCTGTTGCTTCTGCTGCCCCATGGCCAGATGCCATCTCAGGCCAGCATCCTGGTGAGGACCCCAGCACGACATGACTGACAGATCCCACCTGTACAGTCACAGTTTCTGAGCTGGCTTCAGTGCCCAGCAGAACTTTCCCAAGGCTGTTCCTGCAAGGATAGGGCCAATCTCAGGTTTCCAGGCTGTACACATCTGTTCATACATTTCTGTCTCAGGCTTGACAAAAATCCACTGTTTTCAAGTTCAAACAAGTTCAGTGCAAAATGCTATTACTGCACACATGCAGGGTATCCCAGTCCAGTTATGGTGCACCCCCAAGGCAGCTGGGATGGTCAGATGAGTTTTAGCAATAGTCAAGTTGCTAAAAACAGGGTGTTTGAAGGACATGATGATATCCATGCTGCAAAGACGTGAGGAAAGCTGCCTCTGACAGACACCTTCCCTTTCTGGCAGCCTGCCATTCTGCGGGAGAGGCCAGCTTTGAGCACACAGTGGAGCTTCAAGGAATCACATTCAACAGCAGCTTACAGATGGAGAACTCGGACTACTATAGGGTGCTGACACCTGCTCTTGAGAGGCTGGTGAGTTGATCTGTCAGGGCCCTGAGAGACATTCATGGAGTGGGAAATGTGTGTACAGGCTTATTTCTTGCAAACGAGATAAGGCATAAAAAAATAATGTATTACCTCATGGCCTAAAAGCCAGGGTGGGAAAAAGGTTACATATGAGCTGGACATGGATACTTCTGCTTACAGAGACAAGAGACCATGCATCAACAGCTCCTCATTCTAGCAAAGCCCAGGCATCCTCTATTCCCACCTCCTTGGGGTCCAGTAAATGTGTGACCATCACTCTTTGCTTTGCAGTTTCTGTCCAGTCTCCAGGACTCCCAATTGAACTGGAGTTGCACTGGTTGCACCATCCTGGGCTACAGGTGAGTGTAAGGCAGCTATCTCTGCAGACCTTGCAGCTCATGTTTCAGGGTATTCTGATAAGCCTCACCAAGAAGGTGAACTCACACCTTCTCTTGTTCAAAGCTTGGTCAAGCCTGGATTTTCATCTGGGATTGCAACAATATTCTGGATCCTTTCATTTGGTAATGCAGTCAGAAAGGCAGAGGAAAACAATTTTGTTCAACCACAGCTTTGGGCCAAAGGGAAAAAAAATTCAAATGAACACTTCAACCCAGAGCACATCTCCAGAGAAACCTTAAATTATTAAGAATCAAAATATTAAGAATAATATTAGTTTCCTTTGAGTTCCCTATATGTAGCTAACACAGGAACCTGTCCCTTTTACTGATCATGAAGCCAAGGTCCCCCTTAATTCTCTGTTTCCCAGTAGGAATGGAAACTCCAGTGTGATCGTCCACTTCCGCCTCCTCTTCACCCCCCAGGATTCCCAGCCCCTGAGCTCTGCCTTAGAGGAGGAAGCTCTCAGGCATGGGCTGGCGGCTGCCCTGCACAAGCAGAGGTTCTCCCTGGCTGCCTACGGAACCATCTCCTCAGCTTCTCTCACAGGTATGGCCTTCCTGCCACTGCCAGGCAGGCAGAGCAGGGTGCCCTGTGCTGGGGCTGCTTGCATCCAAGGTCACAGAGCTAAGCCACCATTAGTGTCAGCCAAACTGCTGCAGGGCTTTAGCTCTGGATGTCCAGTCAAGGCTTTGTGCCCAGCAGCAGTGTTAGAAATGGGGATGCTGCAAGGCACCCAGCAAATCAACAAAATTATCTGCTTGGCTCCCAGCTACTCCAGCTTCACCAGGCAGCAGCAGAAAACAGCCTATATCTTGGCTGCTGCTTAACAGACATTTGTGGGGTACCCAAATACCCCTGAACACTAATGCTGTCCTGCTGCTCTGCAGTGCAAGAGCAGCTTGAGGGGCCCACAGCAATGAGAGAACCTAAAGGATAAATTGCAACTGCATTGGCTTTTATTGCAGCCATTCTTCCTGGAATCAGACTGAGGGACAGGGAATGAAGCTCCAGGAGGTTAATGGTTGGGCTGTCTGTAACTACCTGTGCACAGCAGCCCTTAGGCAGACCTCAGAGTTGTAGCAATAACTACAGCTCAGGTTGCTATTTCTCATACTTGAATTACTCTCTGAAACCACCTGACAAGAAATTCTCCTTTCCTTCTGTGACTGTGGAGTTGTGTGTGACTGTAGGATTCCAGGTCCAGCCAAAATAAAAAAAAACATGAGCCTGGGAAACAAGAAGGTATGGGCTCCTCTGCAGCTCCCTCTGCACCCTCTGCCACAATGGGCAGGATCCCTGGATCTTTGGGAGCCTTGTGCTGCCAAAATGGAAGATGCTGCAAGTCTCCTTGGCTTTAGGCAAGCAGCTTTGCATAGCTTCAGCCTCAGTCTGCTCCTGAGATGCAGCTCACTGCCACAGCTTTTGGGTATTTCTCTCTGCATGTGGAGTCACCCCAAAAGCCTGCAGGGCAGTATGGAGCTGTTCCTCCCCTGCCCTGTGGCAGAGCAGGGGCCTACAGCAGGGACCTGGGCTCTGCCTCATACTGGCCATAGGTGGGCAAAGAGATTGCCGGGGGGAGAGGAAGATGCAGCAAAGCTTGTGGCAGCCCCAGTCCAGGAACGCAGCTCCAGGACCCAAGGCTGGGCTGTCCTGCCCTTGCTGATCCTGATTCCTTCCTCTTTGTCCCAGGTCCCAACAAGGTTTCTTCCCACAGACCTGGACTGAAATCAGGTAAGAGCCAGGCAGCAGGAAGAACCACCGGCACTCTGCAGCCTCCTCTTCCTCACCAGCAGCCTGAATACAGATACAAAAGGTGCTTGGGCCCATCCTATTCATAGCCTGGTGGCCCGGGAGCCCACAAGCTCAAAACAGCTCTGGTCCCAGCGCCATCCTGCAGGGACTCTGGGGCAGCCAGGGAACAAGGGGACAAGGATACAGTGGTGATTGCCCCTGGGGAAGCCAGGGGAGAGTTGCTTTGTGGACTGCAGAAGATGAGTGACTCAAGCTTTGCTGTTCCCAGGAAGCTGCCCTTGAGACACAGGCAATCACTTGCTCCAACATCCAGTATGTGAAAAGAAAGCCCTGAATGTGACAGCCAAACAGGCTGTGCTGATGCCTCTGATGGAAGGAGCAGTGCTGAATCTCCCACAGTAGGTCTCCTGCACACAGAGGCCAGCCACAACCCACTGCTGGCAGACCTTGAGAGGTGGGACACCATTGGCTCTCAGGCACTGAAGAGAGCCAAGGATAAGACATGAGTTTTCAAGTCAGTAGTAAATGGCTGCATCATGATGAGGGAAACTGTGCCTTGGAAACACCTTGGTCCCGTCAACTGTGATGGGTTGTGACAAAGTCCATCTTCCTGGTGGGCTGGCACAATAAGAGCCACGTGCCCATGAGCTGCTGGCAGCTGATCATGAGGCATTAGCTAAAGTTGTCAAACTGGTCAGGATGCTGCTCTACAGTTTCTTGCTCTAGAAGAGTTTCAGGGAGGGTGCTGTAAAGGCCCAGTGCTTTGCAGTGCTCTTCGCAAGCCTGCAGGATAAAGGCTGCCCTGTGACATCCCAAGTACCAACCCGCTGCTTGAGCCTATGCCAGCAGCACACATAAAGCTGAAGCAGCTTTTCCCACTTGCCCCTAAGAGAGTGTTGCTGATGTATAGTGGCAGGATCCTGATGCACTGGCTTTCTCCTCCCTTTCAGACTGTGGGAGTCGCCCTGCCATGCAGACTGCTAGCAGGATAGTTGGAGGCTCAGAGGCGTCCAGAGGGGAGTTCCCGTGGCAAGTCAGCCTTCGAGAGAACAATGAGCACTTTTGTGGTGCTGCAATCCTCACAGAGAAGTGGCTGGTGTCTGCCGCTCACTGCTTTACTGAGTAAGTTTTAGTCATGCCACCTTCCACCCTCCATCCCTGTTCAAAAAGCTGCTGTATCTGCTCAAGCTCCCACTGCACCACTCTGCCCCATCACGGGGAGAATGAGGAGTTTCCATCACTCCTGGAGTGTATGGCAGGATGGGCAGAAGACAGCTTGGGTTTGCAGGACAGTGTTGCAGCTGCAGGGTCACATGTCCCCCACTGTCTCTCCTCTAGGTTTCAGGACCCAGCTATGTGGGCAGCTTACACAGGAACCACCTCCCTCAGAGGCTCTGACAGCAGTGCAGTGAAAATGGACATTTCACAGATCATCCCACACCCCTCTTACAATGCTGACACAGCTGACTATGATGTGGCCGTGCTGGAGCTGAAGAGACCTGTGACTTTCACTAAGTACATCCAGCCTGTATGCCTGCCAGATGCTGGCCATCACTTCCCCACTAGCAAGAAGTGCCTTATCTCTGGCTGGGGCTACCTCAAGGAGGATTTCTGTAAGCAAAGCTTGGCAGGCAGCAGAGGAGACATGGTGGGGTGTGAGCGGGACAGAAGGCATTGGGGAAGGGAACTCGGACCTTGCCCTGGCCAGCTGCGGTGGGCTGTACCCTGAGCTGTAGATTCTGTGCAGGGCTCCCTGCACTGAGCTCACAACTGTGTCTTTCTCATTCAGTGGTGAAACCCGAGTTTCTGCAGAAAGCAACAGTGGAGCTCCTAGACCAGAACCTATGTTCCAGTCTCTACAGCCACGTCCTCACAGACAGGATGATGTGTGCTGGCTACCTGGAGGGGAAAGTTGACTCCTGCCAGGTAAGCTTTGCCCAGAGAAGACGGCACACCTGCCTGCATAAGGCTTTTCCCTCCCAGTATGCACCAAGTGACACTTCGAGAAGCAGAACTGACACTATGGTCACTGTTTCCCCTTGAGGTTTGAGGTTTGCCTTGGACCCAAGCACAGATCAGTGACTACAGAAGACACAAATGAGGATATGTTCTCTACTGCTTAGAACAGGGCACTGTTGTTTAGGAGCTCTTTCAGCTAATTAACTACTTTTCTCTTCTTCCTGAAGAGAAAGGACCTACCAGGGCTGGACCTACCAATATTCCACACAGGTCTTCAGATCAAAATCCAGATGGGCAAAGGGCAGCAGTGGAAACTAAAACATACACAACAGTTTTTGGTGAACAACAGAGTAGTTTTTTTAAGTTAGCCTTTATCCATCCTGGGACTGCCAAGTGGTCATCTGCAGACAGGCCTGCCTTTCATAGTATGGAGAGGAGAACTGTGATGTGGGAGGAGGACTGTGATTTCCAGGTCTGTCTCTGTAGTTTGGCAGGACTGTTCAAACCAACAGAAACCAGCTAAACAAGTCTGCACTTTTCTGGTGGCAGCGCTTCGTATTTCTGCACCAAATACAACACAAACATCAGAGAAGAGGCCAAGAATTGAAGATTCAATTGTGTGATGAATGTGACCCATCTGGTTATTCATTACTGATCTAGAGCATTCTCATCCCCAGAAGGCATTACCAGCTTCACAGACACTACATGTCCACCAGTGATAGTCACAGGGCCCCACAATAACCACAAGAACTGACCAGGGAACCATAGACCAAATCAAGAAAACCTGATGCACACATTAATGTGGTCTCCCTGGGTTGTATATCAGGCAATGAACACCCATCATCTGGCTGTGTACAGGCTGCTAGGATTAACCATTACAAGGTTTAACAAATTATGAAAGCCATAGAAATGCTTAGAAATGCTAAATCCTAGATTTTACAGATGGTGTCCCTTGTTCTTCTGGCAAATAAAGGGCACAAGGCTTCTGTTAATAGCAGGAGTGTGCCCACACAGAGGAATACCCAAAGGCCAGCACTCATCACTAGGTTGGAGCAAATATGAAGTTAGGATACACAGGGACAGAGAGACCCCAGCTGGTAGAGGGATGCTGAGGGTGGCCAGGGCAAGCTCAGTGCATCTCCAGGGAGAGCTCATCATCTGGCTTCTCTTGCAGGGTGACTCTGGTGGGCCCCTGGTTTGCCAAGAACCATCTGGCAGGTTTTTCCTGGCAGGAATTGTGAGTTGGGGTATTGGATGTGCTGAAGCCAGGCGGCCTGGGGTTTACACACGTGTTACCAAACTCAGAGACTGGATCTTGGATGCTATTTCTTCCTTCCCTACCTCCATAGTCCATACTGTTCCTCCAGTACACTTCAGGACTAACAGTAACATGGTCAGCACTGAAGAGGTCAACACCACCACCGGAGCAACCCCTACCACCTCACCAGCCCCAGCTGCCAGCAGGCCAGTGACTGCAGCAAGACCACAAGGTATGAACACCCACAGCAGATGCACCTTCGCAGGTAGAGTGGCAGGTATATGTCCAAACAGGCCCTGGCTCAGTCCAGAGCAGCATGGCAAAGTCACTCAGTACCTCTGCAGTTCCATGAGCTCCTTTGCTTTTGTGAATGTCTGTGTAATCTTGCTGTGTACCTGGTCTGCTCTGGCAGGCCCAGAACAGGTCATTAAGGCACAGCAGCATCTGGCAGTATTTAACCTGTTGATCACTTACTTTTGCTTGCCACCTAAGGAGCTCCCAGCAGTTCAACTGATGGCTGCCCCTTCACAGCAGCCATGCATCTCTCCCTGAAGGGAAGGAGGGCAGGTGTCTGTAGGACCTGTCCACTCCAAGGAGCCCTCCCAGCAGCTTTGCAAGGAGATGCAGACGAAGAGTATTTTTCTAAATCTAGAATAAACTTTTATCTGGAATGGCAAGGCTAAGAGGCACAGAGCTATGGATTACTCTGCCTTCAAGAAAGGCCCAGGATTCACAACTTGCCAAGAGCAAGATGCAGAACAGCAGTTTGTGTGAAAGTCCAGCTGTACATGACCACCATCAGGCAATGCCACTGTCAGCTGGCAGGGCTTGGGTAGATGTCTCACACCTCAGCCCTAACCTGTTCCTGTTAAGGCTTATTGGTTAGAGTTGGCGAAGTCTCTCCTTGCTTGTCTTCTGTTAGGAATACTCATAAGTCATGCTTTGACTTTTGTTCAGAGTGTGGAGAACGACCCGGGTTCTCTAAACCCAGCAAGATTGTGGGAGGAACCGATGCTTCCAGAGGAGAGATCCCTTGGCAAGTCAGCCTGAAAGAAGACTCAAGACATTTCTGTGGAGCCACCATCATTGGGGACCGTTGGCTGCTGTCAGCAGCTCACTGCTTCAATGAGTAAGAGACCATCCCTTCCCCTGCTCCAGCTCACCTGCCCACTGGCACAGAGCTGCACAGCCAAACCCACAGTGTGGCACTGGAGTCAAGAAATGGAAATCAAGAACACACATTGGACATTAATTTTTGCTATAACTAGACATTCTAGTAAAAAGGAGTTTGTGGGGAGATTGGAATGAGACAGAGAAAGGTTAAAGCAACCTGAGCAGGGAGCAAGGACAACACATCTAAGAGGAGTGGAAGAAGGTGACACAAGAGAGTTTCTTTAATAAACTTAACCTTTAAAAATTATCTGTAATATATGAAATAGAGGTCAAACGTGGTCAGCTGGTAAAGGGAAAATGGTCAATTCAATCCTGCATAGTTCTGTTAAACTGCAAGAACCCAAGCCCAGATCTATAAGTAGCCTAGGTAAAGAAATGAGTAGCAAGAAGATAATGCTTGTCAAGAATAAATTCCTGAAGGCAGAAAAGGTGGGTTGCTAACTGAGGGATTTTAAGACAACATTATGCATTAAACAGCTGGGCAATACAGGAGGAAGTGAAATGCAAGGTGAGCAAGTGAAATGCAAGGTAAGCAAGTGTGAAATGTGAGGCACACAAAAAAACCAGCAGTGCTGTCTGTCTGTGAATGAGGATGTGTCTCCATCAGCTGTTGCAATTCAAAACAAGAGGTCAGAAACATGTGGATATTGCCCTGAGAGCAGTGGCAGTTAACGAGCACAGGAATGCAGTAAAAACCAAGGGACATGAGCGGGATGTTGCTGGTAATGCACAGCACACTGACTGCTCCAACATCACAGGGAGGGCAGGAATAACACGTGTGAATGTGTACTCACGGCTTAGGGATGAGCTGGGTGTGGAGCACATAACAAGCACAACAAAATAGATCAGACTAAACCTGGGGAACAAAACAACTAATGTTTAGGCAGTGTTTGCTACGACTGTACAATAATTGACACGTGTTCCCTGGCTCACTGGGGAACGGCTTCCCAGCTGACCCGGCAGCCCTGGCAGGGAACAGCCCCAGCCTCGGTTAGAGAGTTGCAGGCAGACCGGCAGCTCTCCCCCGGTGGGTTAGGCCATATGGCAACGGAGAGCTGGTGAGTGAGGCGATGACGAGGTAAGAAGAAGGGGGCTCGGTGAGGGTGCAGCAGAGAGCAGTTTATTGCTTCTCTGCAGCAGCTCCTGACCAGAGGCCCACTGACAGAGCTGTACGGTGGGTTAAAAGGGAAAGGGAAAGGGAAAGGGAGTGGTTTTGGGTCAAACAACCAATAGGGGTAAAGGGGAAGGCATACAGAGAGCAAATCAAATTTAAGGGGTGGGGGATTTCCCAGGCTTGCTCCAATCCGGGACCGAGTCTCTCCGAAGTCTCTGGAAAGAGGGGAGAGGCCTCCTGGAGAGTGACAGACCAGGGAGAACAAAGGTAGGGGATTTCCAAGGCAGGAGACGTACCAAATGGGGAGAAATACAGGGGGAAACTTAGGAAAAACCATTACAGAACTTATATATGAAAAACAGGTAAAAACAAAACATGAAAATACAAAGCACACCGCAACAAATAATGAAGGATACAAAGTGTTTAGGGAAAGTCTTTTGACTGTCTTTTAAGATACCAAATAATCACCAAGAGCAGGTGGAAAACAATCAAAAGGAAGCAGATTTTAAAATAAATGTCATTTAACTGAATATTAAAAATTCACTTGGGGTTAAAAAAAAGAAAAAAACACAACTTTAGAAAAATCCAAATAAAACCAAAAAATCCAGCAAGACCTACTGAATACATAGAGACCACCTGTGTGCCAGAACACTCCTGAATTATTACTATTATTATTATTACATGTTTATTTGTTCTTCAGGTAATATCCCACAGGTGCCACTGTTGGAAACAGTTCTTTGGACCTGGCTTAGCTGGGCTGCTCTGCTGCATGATGATCATGTAAAGCTGTCTGCAGTTTCAATGTCAGAATTCATGCCAGGCATAAGTGTGTGAGTATGCACATTTAGGTTTATGTATTTGCAGGACAATCCCAGAAGAGATTGAAGCCTATGTGGGAACAACATCACTAAATGGAACAGACAAGAATGCAGTGAAAGTCAATGTAACAAGAGTGATCCTACATCCCCTCTTCAACCCCATGATTCTGGACTTTGATGTGGCTGTACTTGAACTGGCAAGACCTCTTGTCTTCAACAAATACATACAGCCCGTGTGCCTTCCACTTGCTGTGCAGAAGTTTCCTGTTGGCAAGAAATGCCTCATTTCTGGATGGGGTGACCTCCAGGAAGGGAATGGTAAGTAGTAATTCATTACCTGCTGATTTGCCTTGGAGCAGTGATACCCTGAGTAGCAAAGCCTGTACCACTGTGACCCACAGTCCTGGGAATGTATGGGATGGGGTCACTAACAGGGACAGTCAGGAACTGACAGAAATACAAGAATAAGCAAGAATTAAGGTACACAGAGCACTACCTTAAGACACAGTTACCTAAGAGCCACCAGCAAAGAAGAAAATTGAGAGAGCAGCTTGGTGGGAACCAGGAGAAACCTGCCGGACTGCCCTCAGTAGCTCTACCACGCTAAGAAAGTGTCAGGCACTTTGCCTCAGAGCCTGCTGCAGCTCTGGCAGGATGGTATGTCAGCTACAGCAGCCACTCTCAGTCACAGAGATGTTCCAAGCAATGAGCATAAGCAAAGATCCCACTATAGGGAGAAGGCCTGACAGTGGCACATGAGCTATCAAAGAAGTCCAGCTGATAAGAAGCCTACAAAGTCTCATGAGCATGAGACACAAACTGTGTGCAGAATCCTTAGCACAGACACAAAACCGCACCCTGAGATGAGCCACAAGCTTCAGGGCTGCAGAGAAAACAGGTTATATGGGACTCAATTTCCATGTGGGGTTAGAACTTGGTTTCCCAAAATATGTGTTGAATCAATCTAAAAGCTATTAGTTCCTTCCTTCTGCTGCACTCACTAGTTCTGTGATTTTCATGCAGACACCAAGCCTGAGATCCTGCAGAAAGCATCTGTGGGCATCATAGAACAGAACACATGCAACTTCCTCTACAACTTTTCCCTCACTGACCGAATGATCTGTGCTGGCTTCATGGAGGGGATGGTAGACTCATGCCAGGTAAAAGTGTGGGATTTCTCTACTCTGTAGATTGTTCTAGAAAGCTGGGCTAACTCTGCCTTCAGCAGATCCTTGTGAAATATTTACTGAGCTGCTGTAATTCAGCTGTGTAATTCACATGTACTTGAGCACAAAAAACCCCAGCCCACTACTTAGGAGATTTAGAAAAGTAAATATAGCTCCACCAAGTTGAGAATGACTTAAACTGACATCCCACACTGTCTGGCCAGACAAATCCTGGATGAAGCAGGTGTCCTCCTGTGGCAGTGAGTGAATGGCAGTTGGTGGCAGCTGTGGAAAGGTGCTGACAGGAGCCAGGTTGAGCCACTGACCCTAGCTGCACACTTACGCCCTGCATACACACTGCATGACTGCAGACAGACCCGCAAGACTGGAGAAAGAAGAGTTGGGGGTAGTTAGTCCTTTTGGTATGTCTGAGGCGTAGACCTGATTGGACTGAGCAGCTGTTGCCTTGCTTCTTCCACAGGGAGATTCAGGTGGGCCCTTGGCCTGTGAGGTGACCCCGGGAGTGTTTTACCTTGCTGGCATCGTAAGCTGGGGATTTGGTTGTGCCCAGGCTATGAGACCTGGTGTGTACTCCAGAATTACCAAACTCACAGACTGGATCCTGGACACCATCTCCGAGTTGCCCAGTGGTGGCACAAGCATCCCTTCCAGTTCAGTCATCCCTAGAACTTCTACCACAGCCATTTTTATCCAGCCCAGCACAATGGCTGCAAGTCCAGCCAGCAGAACCACCCTGGGGACAAAGATGAGCACAACCATGAGTGAAAACTCCACAGCCCTAAGAACGACCAAGATTGCCAAGCCTACCCAAAGCCCAGGTAAAACTGATAACGGATTCATTGACATGTTGGCAGGAGGCCTCCAGCATAGAGGGTACTGAGCAGCTATGGGTTATTGCCTTCCAGTGGTGCCTTGTACCAGCCTCACTTTCAAGTGTTCCAGCAAGGTGTGCATTGGAAAAGAAAATCCTGAATGTGATGGTGTTGTGGACTGCAGCAACGGCTTTGACGAGCGGAACTGTGGTGAGTTCTCCTCTGTAGCCTGTGGCTGCTGCCAGCTATGCTGTACATGACCCGGGCTCCACAGTGGCACCCATCATATTCACACTGGCTGTCTTTGGCCCAGACACTAGGGGCCTAGGCCAGCCCACTGTGGTACAGATCGTACTTGCTCTGACAGAGCCTAAGACAAGATAAAGCTGGATAAGCCAGATCCAAATTTACTGCCAGAAAGTGCAGCCTCTTCTACTCTGCTACAGACATTAGGTTACCCAGCACTTAGGCCTTTTGGCCAGTCAGTCTAGTAGCACAAGGTAGCAAGACAGCTCTGCACAACATGGCAGCCCAGAAAGTGTCTTGTCATCCTTGGGATTGCACTTTGGGCTGCACATTCCTTGCCATGTGATAGCTCAGACAGTCCATCCAAACACCTGGTCCTCGCATACCACATCCCTGGAAGGTATTTACTTGATTTACTTGGTCTGTGATAACAAGTCTGCAAAATGTACCCTGTCTGTCAAGCCTTGCCTCAGCTGGGTGAACTGAATTCATCACATCCTACTGCCCTATACATGCTCTCCCAGAAGGTTGTCCCACAGCACAGGTAATGAAAGGGAGAAAGTCATTCCTTTCATTTATGGTTACTTAAAACCACAGTGCTTCTTCCTCTGTTCCAGACTGTGGCTTAACAACTGCTCTGGCCTTCAGCAAGATTGTGGGTGGCAGCAGTGCAGCTCGAGGAGAATGGCCCTGGCAAGTCAGTCTCTGGCTTCGGCGGAAGGAGCACAAGTGTGGGGCTGTCCTCATTGCTGACCAGTGGCTGCTCTCTGCAGCTCACTGCTTTGACATGTAAGTCTGAGATGAACTAGTTAAGTCAGCTGGCTTTTGCCTCAGTCCTATCAGCCAACCTGCCCTTCCCCTCCCTTGCGGTCCAGCACCCTGGCTGGATTGCTGTGCCCCACAGGAAGCACACACCCCTAGCAGAGAAACGCCCCTACAGGTAAGTGTGAAGAGGAACGGGTGGAACAAAGCCCAAGTACGCCCACTGTTCTGGAGACAGGGGTCCTGACCTCCCAAGGTGTGGCCAGTCCTACAAGTGGAGGGATGGCCCCTCCATGTGAGGCTATGCTCCTAACAGCCAGGTTTGCTGTCTTTCTACAGTTACAGTGACCCCAAAATGTGGGTGGCCTTTCTAGGAACACCCTTCCTAAGTGGCATCGATGGCAAAATGGAGAAAATATTCCGTATCTACAAACACCCTTTTTACAACGTCTACAGCCTAGACTATGATGTGGCACTACTGGAACTGAGCACACCTGTCACGTTCAGCAGGACCATCAGACCTATATGTCTCCCAGACAATTCTCACATCTTCCATGAAGGGGCCAGATGCTTCATCACAGGCTGGGGCTCCACAAAGGAAGGAGGTACTGGCTGACAGGGCCCTCCCACATCCATGATGGCCAAGCTCAGTGCCACCTACACTGCAACATAGCAAGCCCAAACATCTACCCAGTTCCCACACCCCTACCCCAAGCACTCCCATCCCAGACCATACACTGCAGAGGATACCATGCTGGGCAAGGCCTGGTGTCACCATCATCTCCTCCACCGCTACCACACACACTACTCCTCCATTTTATCACACCTCTGCCCTCTTGGAGCCTTCCCAAGCTTTCTACATGCCAGCCACTGTGTTCTCCACCCCCGCAGCAGCTGCTCCAGCTGTGCTCCTGCAGTACAAGGACCACCCCAATACACCCTTGTGTCTGGTCAGCCAAGCTGCCTGACAAACTACACACCCAAACGACCTTCCTATGTTTGCTCTGCTGAACCAGGTGTGACTCACTTTCCCAGAGCAGGTCTCTCCCTCTGGCAAGCAAGGAAGGCTGCAGAGACCCCATTTCTTCACATGCTGCTGTTTCTCACACGCTCTTCACGCTGCTAACAGCAATACTTGTCTCCTCAGGTCTCATGTCAAAGCATTTGCAAAAAGCAGCAGTGAACATGATCGGAGACCAGGCCTGCAAAAAGTTCTACCCTGTCCAGATCAGCAGCAGGATGCTGTGTGCTGGTTTCCCACAGGGCACCGTCGACAGCTGTTCAGTGAGTGCAAGAGCAGCAAATGCCAAGTCCCTAGCCTACATCCTCTCAGGAGGGCCGTGCCCTGCCTCCCCTAGCTCAGCTGTCTGTCCATCCATCAACTGGCTGCTGCTTTTATCCACATCCATCCCGCATATATATGCTACTCGCCCCACTAACCTGTGACAGGTCAGGGGAATACACTGAGAAGTAATGTTAAGCAAGAGATCACATGGAGATATTTCATGACCCTACTGTAACTCTAAACACACTCTTCTATGTTGCAGAACCCCAGCCTCAGATTGTTCATGCAGGTACATCACTGAGCAGTCCTCCAGCTTGGAATGGGACTCCTGGGGAAGTGGGGAACAGGACAGCAAATGCCCATACCCCAGAGAGAAAGAACATTTCACAGCTGAGGGAGGTGCACTGCCTGTGGCTTGATATTGGATCCTTTTCCTCTCTCTGCAGGGTGATGCAGGTGGGCCCCTGGCATGTAAAGAACCTTCAGGGAAGTGGTTTCTAGCAGGAATCACAAGTTGGGGCTATGGCTGTGCCAGGCCATACTTCCCTGGTGTCTACACCAAAGTCACAGCTGTCCGGGACTGGATTGTGCAGAACCTCAAGCTCTGAAACTGCATTTCACCACTCAGGGAAGGCAGTGAACGAGAGGAATAACTGCCAGAGGATGCACTAACCCCTCAGCTACTGTACATTTTCCTGATGTCACAAAGGGGTGAAGATGGCCTTGCAGGTATTAAGAAAATGCCAGTGTTGTGTGACCTGCTGGTTGTTACACCAAGGCATTTGATAACTGCTTTGCATAGAAAGGTACAAATTCTAGACCTTTTCTCCAAATAAATGTCCCATCTTAAGACCTGGCCAAATATATGCATTAAAACACGACCTTTCTAGTTGGATGGGTGTCGGAAACATCTGCTGAATATTCATGAAGTTTGGCTGACCTCTGCCTGTGAGCTGTCATCCCAAAGCCAAGCCAACAGACTTGTGACCTTTGCCCCAGCCCAAAGTTATGCCCTTGCAGAAGCTTCAGACCTCACTGGCTTGATGGAGCTGTTCTGCTGTGCAGTGGCTTTTGGGAAGGGTGTGATGCTGTTTCCAATTAGTGCGTGGTTCTAGAGTGATGACCTCCTGGCTCACCATCTGATCCCAAGAGAATGCAGGACTAGAACACTTGTGAGTTCAGACTGCACAGGCCCTCACCTATAGTAGAGTATTAGGAGGAGCTTCTCACACACCCCCCTGCAGCTCCTTTTGCATTAGGTAATAAGTGATTAAACTGGCAAAGATTAAGGCATGGCCACACAGACCACTGTCTGGCTAAGCTAGGTAGGAAAAATTTAAAGTGCTGAGATAGTGGTGCAAACTATACTTTTCAGGTCCTACTAGCTAGCATAAGACACACAGACAACTTTGCTCACAAGCAAAGAACTACAGCAGAGCTCATGTGCCAAGTCTTGGGCAGAGCAGACTTAGACATGTCCCTATCAATTCAGCCACGAAAGCTGAATGGCTACTCATACCCCAAATCCCTTCCTCATTTTTGGTGCTTTAAGCTCTGCATCTGAGAATAGCAAGAGGTTTCTTCCATCCCAACCCAGCTGGCAACAAGATCCACAACTTTGCCAGACAGAGCACCAGCTAGGTGGGAGACCTGGCTTCCAGGCATGGCACAGCTCCAGATGGGTTCAGATTCATGGCTATAATACCTTTGGGATGCTCCCATGAACGAAATGGGACTGCTGCAGAGCCAGTGCCACAAAATTCATACAGCCATAAAGAAAAGTAAAAAGCCCCCAAGCAAATATGTCTGAAAGCACTTTATTTTCAAGTAGTCATTCTAACAGTCTGGAAACTCTAGTTTCAGTAAGTCCAACCACCCAAGTATCTCCTCATAGTTTACCTTGTGTGAGAACACTTTAGGCTCTATGACATCCCTCTGAATGTCCTAGCAGGTATGGAGATGTCATTCTTCCAGTCTATCTCTGAGTCCAGCAAACCATGTAATCTTTTATAAAACACAGAAGAGCTTCAGAAGAAAGGATTTTACATGGCCACTGTAATCTCCAACACTCCTCTTCCAGCTGTTATATCCACTGCTGACCACACAGCATGAATCCACCTTTGCAGAAGAAGTGTGTAAGCAGAAAACAAGAGTTGTGCCCCAAAGCAGACCCACATCCCCTGTTTCAGGCATGCTCCTCCATCAAAAAATTATGCTTAGGATGTAGGCCTCAAGATGGAACATCTGTGCCAGTGTCAGAAACTACAGAGTATCATATCCACACAACATACTTTATTCTATAAAGAACAGAACCTAAGTACTTCCCAACCTGTTCATTCCTAGCTGTGCTCATACAACTATCTGAGAGGCTGTAATGCTCCCCAACACTGTGCTTGAGCTGAGTCAAAGCCTACAAGCCTAAAGATAGCCCCATATAGCGCTATACAAATATAAGGAAGGAAAGAGCCAAGGTGGCATGTGGAGAATCTTCTGGCAGCTTTTCCACTAATGGAAAGGGATTGGGTAACTACCTTATGGATGGGGCCATGCTGGAATCCCAAGCAAGGGAACTGTTGCTGGCTTGGCTTGGCCTGTTTTCCTTGCCTGTTACAGTCCTTTCAGCAGGGATTCATCCATTGATATAATGCCTTGGGCCAGCCTGGACACTTGGGAAGGGCAAGAAGTAAACCAAGCAGCTCATGGAAAAAAAAAAATCACTTTCTCCTGGAGCTGGTGCTAATAAAAGCCAATGGATGCAAAAGGTTCAGCGAGGTTTTATTGTTCTGCCATGACAGGGGCTGAGAAGGCAGCAGAATTCACCCCTAACCACCTGGACTGGCCGCTTGTCCCTTCCCCACATGGTCCCTCGGCCCGCAGGCCGGCAGGCGTCACATGTTGGCTCTCTCTCGCTGCAGCCGAGAATTGTAGGCTCGCGAAACTGTGTTCCAGGAGTCCATGTACCGGTCCATGCACATGGCGATGCACTTCTGCGGGACACAGAGCCTCAGCGGCAGCCCCGAACTAGAGGCCCGCGGGTCCCCACTTCCCCCGCCCGTCCTCACCTGCTCGGAGTTGTCCAGGGCGCCGCCGGGCTTTCCAATGCACTTCCGAAAGCACTTGTCTGTCATCCGCTGCGGAGAGAGCCCGTGAGCAATACCACTGCCCGGGGGCTCCGGCCGCAGCCGCCGCCCCTTGCAGCGAGGGCAGCGGGGCGGCCTGGCCGTTCTCTGCGACCCTCACCGAGACCGAGCCAAGCCCCCGCCCGGCCCCGCCGCCCCTTCTGACCTGCAAGAGCTCCTGTGCATTGGCCACGGCGATCTGCACCTTCACCTGCTCCATGATGAGCCCTGGGTCCAGCTTCGCCCCGCCGCCTCCTCCGGAGCCGAAGTCGGAACCGAAGCCGCTCTCCATGCCCAGAATCACCGCGGCCTGGCCCCTGCGCTGCCGGAGGGAGAAATGGCGGCGTCCGGGACTGCGGTTCCCGGCGGGCCTCGCGCCGCCTCCGCGCCGGGCGGGACTGAGTTGAGCGCGCCGCTCCGCGGGCCGCCGCGGCCGCGTCAGCGGGGCCGCTCCATGCCGCCTCCAACCCGGGGACGTCCGTCCTACCACCGCGCAGAAGCATCATCAGCGGGTGCTAACGATGGGGCAGCCGCCTAAGGGACAATTGTAAAATGAGTAGGAACTCGAAAGTGGGCTGCAAGCTGAGCCAGGCTGGTAAATGCGTTCAGCTCGTGGCAATGCTTCTGTCCATCCCTAAGAATCCATCCCTGCCAGGGATACGTATCTGCTCTCATTCTTACTTAGTGTCAAGTAGTTTAAATCGAAAAACCCCTTCAGTGCAGCGGTGATGAGAAAGCAAAGGAAGGTTTATCTGCTCCAGCTCCTGATACTGCTCCCCCTGCTTTTGTTGGTACTAATCAGAGAGAACAGCACGTTCTGCCACACTGTCACGTTTAAGAAAAGCGTTCATTTGCTTCTGGAGTGCATCCTGCGATCCCTGCAGGAACACACCTCACTATCCCTACTGGGACACACTGTGATTCAGCTGGTCACTGTGAGGAGCACAGACAGCAGCTCTTTGTGTACTCTCTCTACAATTACAGGCCTCCTTGGATGAATCATCTCGAACAGCCCACATGACCTGTGTGTTGAGTAACAGACAGAAGGAAACCAATAAAATGCAAAACATTTATTTGAGTGTGTTGTACAAAAAGTTTCCAGTCATAAAATGTATATTACAAATCATTGAAAAAGACAAGACATTTGGCATGCATATTCTAAAAAGAAAAAAACCCAAACCACTTTGAAATGATAAAGTCTAGGACATGATGTAGATTTTTTAAGTTTCAAGTGAACACTTTAATTGCTTTGTCTTTGTGTTTCTGTTAACTATCTTTTTCATAATTCCATATTTAAAAGACTTGAACCTTCCAAAACCTTGTCTGCAGCAGCTGACTGGAGGTGGTTACTGCAGTGCCCTCAAGCCAGACCTATCTAAATCAAAATTCTGTTAAAAAATTTTTAAAACATAAAAATCACAATTCAAGTCACAAGGCATCACTGCTGTGAAAATAAAAAATCAACTGTCATTTGTGCCCAAATGGAAAGCATTTTAACTTAAACTTGCTCAAAATAGATTATTGCTTGTAATTTTAGTGTAATGATCTGGGTAGCTGAACATACAGTAACACCTGCCTTACCAAGATGGACATGTCACTTCAGTAATAGCTAACTAGAAAATCTGGAAGTTCAATAAACAACATCTTATTTTCTGGAACTCCAAGTCAATTCACCGCTTGTGCTATTCTGAATGGAGGCTTTCGCATCTTTTTCACTCTAGACCTTAGCATTTCAAGAAAGGCATTATTTTTACAAATAATAATTGCATGTAAATATGGTCTTGTATAAAAAAGACAACAAACACCTTTAAATAATTTTGAGCTACTTTAAAGCTAAGCGTATTGAAGGGCAGATAAAAATTCTGTTTCCCAGGCCATTTTAAACGAATAAACAATCTTTCCAATATAATTTGTCCTGACATTCAGCTAAAACAGTGCTTTGAAAAATGCAATCATTATCTCACCTTCCGCTCACTGGTTCACAAGGCTTTGCACACACAGAGTTTGGACCCAACAGTGTCAATAAAATGCAGGATCAAATATGGATATGCCTTTGTTTACAGATAAGACTTTCAAAAGAAGATACAGAAAGAAGAATAGAATGGTTTAACAGTGAAAACATGAGTGAAGTGGCTACAAGAGATCTAGAACATACAGCATGCATGTTTTCCTGCAGCATCAAAACCTTTCTGATGTGCATAAAAGTAACAGATTCTTCAAGGTTCTGGCATGTAGAGAGGATTTTTACAGGTCTCTTCTAACCTGCAATCTCTATTCAGGTTGCAGTTAAAGGGCCTTTATACAGGATGAGCATTAAAAAAGGAAAATGAGGTGTATAAAACCCAGTAAGATCCCTGAAGTGTCCCATTGCTCGAGGACAGACACCAAGACAGATCACATTAGTGATCTTCTTTCACGCTGCAGTCTGCTTCACACTGCAGTACAACTCCCACAGTACTGCCAGCTTGCACACATGCTCAGCTGGCTTTTACATCACAGGAAGCAGATATTTATATTCTTCCAGAGACTTTTGGTTCCTGCTACAAACACAGACTATGGAGCCAACTGCCCATCTAATGGCAACACAGAGCTGAGGACAAGTGAGCAACATGGTAGTGCAAATGATGGGTTCTGTCAGAGCCAAGCTAGAGCTTGGTGTAGGCATAAAGAGACCTGCTGGGAAATAGTGCTGTGAAGCAACAAGGGGAACAGGAAATACAGCTGGTGCAGCAGCAAAGGAATTACAGGAAATACAGATGTGCAGGAACAAGGGAATCCCAGCCATTCCACTCCTTAGAGTATGTCACTGCAATGCAACAGTTAAAGGAACAAATGGAGAAAAAAGGAACAAGGGAGAAAAAAGTGGCATGAAATGCCATGGACTCTGAGGCCACACCTCACTCCAGAAGGCACCACATTCCTGACATGTCTGCAGATGGATGGATTTGTTCTGAGACAAGCATTTTCACATGGCATGAGCTTAGGAGGAGGCAGGATATGTTAACTGTATTTTATGTAATATTCTGTTATGAGATACACAAGGAAAAACTATTTACTATTTCATTCACAATAAGGTTGCATTTCTGGAATAAGAACATCCATATGGATAGTTATGCACAAGTAACTACTCTGATAAAAGCTTCATTTCCCTCATCAGAGACCTTAAAATCATTTTTCTCCAGACAAGTCAAATCTATTTCTCCTTCAAGCTTTATGCCAGGTACCAGCAGTGGAGTAGAACTGCTGTCCATGCTCTAATTTCATCAAGACTGGTTCATATATAGGATCAAAGAGAAAAAGTGGGCAAGGAGACACTGGATTTTATTTGAACAAAAAGCTTTAAATATCCTGAATATGAAAAGAAATCTTGGAAAGACAGAAAAAAAAAGATACAGTGCATTTGGGCTGGTAAAGCCACAAAACTGCCTCCCAGTCTGGCTGGAACAGCACCATTAGACTGAAGCTCAGCATCAAAAGCAAGAGGCCGGGATGGTGGCTAGAAAAGGCGACAAAAAGAAAGTACATGGAATACAGTAGTTCTTCTGTGTCTTGTAATTTACAGCCAGGAGTTATTTATCGTATTTGTAGTAGCCTATTAAAAAGCACTGTGGTAACAGAATCATCCACTTTCAGACTTGGCTTTTCCCACAGTGTCAATCACAGGTTTATTTGACCTGTATATACCTAAACATGATCCTGAAGAATCAAATAAACTGCTTCCAAAGTTAAGGGACACAGTTCCAATTCTACCGACAAATTCTGTGGACTGTTACTCAAGGGCACAGTGCTCATCACAAGAGGTCTGCAAGCACCAGTTCTTAAGGCTACAAGAAGACACATTTCCCATACAGTAGCTGTTAAGAAAACTATGGCTCAGGTAGCAAGAGGTTTTTCTTCATTTGAACTGCCTTTCTGAGGCCATTCTTTACAGGAAACAAACAAACCAAAAATCACAGAAAAAAAAAGTAAATTAACTACACAATCATTGCTTTAGTATTTAAGATCACAAAATAATCTTAAATTTACAGGACAATCTTAAAGGAATAAGCAGTCTGAAAACTAGCCCATGCAAAAAAAAAAAAAAAAAAATACAGATCTTTAGGGAAGAAGCAAAAAGCCTTCAAACACTATGTCAGTATATATTGTAGAAGCTGTGGGTCAGAAAGGAAAATGGTGTCCAGTGGTTGGAAGGTGTGTTGCAAAAAGAGCTTTACATTGATTGCATTCATTTGCATAACAACAAATTTAGAAAGGGTAATTGTAACAGTATGTCTGAGAAACATAATTTCACTAGATACATCTTACAGAGAGAGAGAGACATGATTTACTACATATTTAACCTTCTACTCAAGCAGAGTGGGAAAATTACAGTAGAAAGACGGCCAAGTACATCAATGCAGTTATCCCATCAGCCCAAACAGCCAAACCTTCATTTTGTTTTTTGTAATGGTGTTCTGATAATGGATTAAAACATAATTCTAAGTGTCTATTATCTGAACTTCAGCAGCTCAGTCATCCCACTCAAAAAGAGAAAAGTAGCATCTTCGATTTATTTTTAAATGGCAAAATAAATCCTGAAGCTTAAAGCCCCTTTTGTTCCCACTGTGCTTGCATAACAAAGCCATCAGTCAGAGCCACTAAACCGACTTTGTAGGTTATATCTGTCAGTCACGATACTGTTCAGAGAACATAATGTCCAAAAGCCACCGAAAACATCCAAATCTTGTCACTTGTCTGACAAGTCTTAACTATTTGAACGACAAGATCAGAGTTCAAGAGTGCAGGTAAAAACAGGATTCTATGCTGGAATCAAACGGTATCCAAATTTTGTATCCAAACGACTAAGTTTGTTTTTCAACAAGTACTTGAAAAAAACATTTGCATTCTTTGGAGCATTCAAGTATTTTTCCCTGTGCTTAAAGATGAACACTAACCCTTATGGGACTCAGAGTTATCTCCAGAGAAATGCCGCAGCAGAAACCTTAAGCTAAATGGACACTGTCAGATAAAAAATGCATCCTATTAAAGTAAAAATCACCTGCTACCCATACAATGCATTTTTTATAAAAAACATTATTCTCCCTTCACTCCTTGTTACAGACATTGCCTTGAGCACTTGAACGCTGCATCACTAACATCCTTAAGAGAGGCGGCTCCTTTGAACTGTTTAAAAGTCATTAAACTATTTCTGCTCTATTTTGCAAATATTGCTCCTTCAGATACCTGACAATGACCTTTTGAACCTAAGAGAAGTATGAACAAGCTATACCTAGCTCTGACTAAAAAAGTCAACAATTACAGGGGATAACCTTTAAAATCCCCAATATTTATCATTGCCAAAAGTACAAATATGTTTTACTTCTAAAATCTTAATCAAATATTTTTAAAGCTGAATATGTCAAAAGGATTAAATCATAAATACTGTATATACTTGTGTCCATGATTTAACTTGTGACAATGGCAAAATCACCCAAAAATCTAACAGTTCAAACACTGGGTTTGACACTTGCAACTTAGGATGGTGTATATGTTTAGGAAGCAGAACCCACCATTCTCCATCTTCTGAAACGATAACATGGAGCTCAGGTGTGACAGACCCAGATGTTTTACCATTAGGCTGTCAAACCTTGGAGAAAGATACAATGCCAAGGTCCTGAGTCAAAAATGCCTAAAATGAAGCTTGCCTGTGTCACTGCAATTGTAGAGCAGCACTTTGAATGAATCTGTGGTCTAATTTTCCCAAGCTTGGAATTGCTGAGGATACCAAGCAAAATACCAGCATTTCTACTCTGTGAATTTCTCCCAGGGCCCTGTAGCTGAACACACTTCCTTAAACTTTTTTTTTTCTGGGGGTATTATACTGGTTATATATGCAATTATATATTTACCATACACTCGAGGAGTCTCATCTCATTTTAGCTATAAATCTCTTTTCTGCTTTAGGTTTCTATGTAAGACTTTAAATTCTATATGGGGAAAAATAGTTTTCCAATATAATGTTTCAACAAAGAGGGAAAAATAAAGAAATCTATTAAAAATCCCGTCAGCTTTGTTCCGTAAAGTTTTTTTTTTTTGAATTTTTTTATAAAAATTTACCAAGGAGTAAACTTCAAAGAAATCAGGTGATGCATATAAAAATAGTTTTCAGTGGCTCTGGAAGGAAAAATAGCAAAAATAAAAGGAAATAAATGAAGGGGGAGAAAGCGCAAATAATCGTTTCTTTCTTCTTTTTTCACATCACTGAGCATCCTCTAGAGGTTGTTCTGGGATCCCCCTAAAATAAGATGGACAAAGTTGAATTCAGTTCTTAGCAGCTATTCAGACTGCAAGCCTAGACTCTTTTTCTCATCTCAGTTGCCAAAAGCACTTTTTAGTAGTTTAGTTACATTAAGGGAACATCACTACATAAGAGAAAGTAGGGAACATGCCCTGGTCTGCTTCCCGGCCTGACACACTGCTCCTCTGGTTGTGGTTTCCTGCAATGGGTTGACTGGTTAGTGTCCATATTTCCAACAGTGATAGAGATGACAAATGAAAATTGTGATGTCATTAGCTTGAGACCAGCAAGTTCCTTTATTTCAAATGCTGATTCCATATAAGAGATCTCTCTGCTGTATAGCTGCTATTTTGGTTAAGAAAAATCAGCTGTTTTATACTACAAACACACTGCTCAATCTTTGGGCCCAAAAAACCTTTGAGAACTCACCTGCAAACCTGCACAGAATGGGTTATTTGTGAAAAGAGCTACTAACGGCCATTGATCAGAAGAATAAATCCCTTGCGTTTCAAATTTAAAATATTTTCTGGTATCATCTATGTATCTTTCTCCTTTTTTTGCTCTGTCAACTGCTGGTCGCTTATTTTACATTATTAAGCTAAAGGTTATCAAAACATACAGGTTGTATTATTAAGAAAAACAGGTTTATTTCAGGTGTAGAAGGTACATTGTATCAGAAAATAAACCAATAAGCAGAAGCTTGCAGCAAGAGAAGCACCCTCATTCCTGGTTTTCAGTTGTTATCTGGTAATATTCTGGTTCCAGCAAGAATGCCCCAGCTCTGTTGCACAGAGCAACAGATACTGGGAGGAACACTGCCCGCTAATGCGGTAAATGTGTGATCTGAAGCACAGATACCCTGAGCTGGCATCAGCCACTGCCTGACCTGTACCAGGATGAATCCCAGCAGTAATTACTGGCAGCACCGCTCACATTGTCCTCTCTCAGTGTACTGCAATATTGCAAGAAACCATTGGAAGAAAGGACCAGGAAGCTCAGAGCTGAAAAAAGTTGAAGGGGGATACCCCCCCTAAATCTTATGCCTGATTGATCCAACTAATGAGGCACAAGTTAAACATCTGGTCTGCATCTGATTACCTGTTGGTTGAAAAGGTCTTCCTCTCCATATTCTGCTTCATCTTCCTCCTCTTCATTTTCTCGCATGACTACTGATTTAGTAACACTTCTCACTGCAACCTCCTACACAAAATGACAGATAAGGAGATGGCTAGGAGTCTTTATCTATTTGTTAAGTTTTTGCCATACAATCAATACAATATTCTTATTAAATTTTGGAGAGTTTAAAGCAACTTGGCCTAGATTTAACACTAGCTATGCAAGCAAATACTGGCAATATCCTGCAAATCACGACATCATTCCTATTTCTGTGAACTAAAAGGCATGGTAATGTAATTCAGCCACTTGAATTTTCTTTCGTTACCCTGGGATTTAAGAGGAAGCAGACATGTTTCAGGTGATTGGTAGTCAATTTTACACAAGGTCACAGCAGACACAGGTAGGAGCTGTCTGAGATACAGTGTAATGTGAGAAGCTAAACTTTCTCAGTATGATTACACAACATAAAGAATTTTCCCAATTTCTAATAATTATTCAGTGTCAATTGCATATGTTGGTTATCAGCATGGTCTTACAAGCCAGGCACTAAAGAGAATTCTAAAACCCCAGGAAGCTTCCTTTATTACTAAATTATTTTTAATGCTTCTAAATAGTAAGAAACTCTTCTGCCTGCTTGCACTATGGAAATCACAGATGAAAATTTCTAGTTGTGGAAGAAGTTGCCCTTAACATACACTCCTAAGCAGGGATACCAAAGGTAACCACAGTGAAAACAGACATGGATTTGAAATTTTTTCAGATACTAGTTTGACCACATAATTTGAATACTGAGAGTGTTAGCTTTCTATTTGTACAAATTACCCCCCTCCTACCTCATCCTGCACACAAAGTTCTTCCAGAAAACTGCCAGCAAGAAAGGCAACACAAAAACTGATATAACTATGGTCTATTTCCTTCTCCTACTGCTATCAGATTGCTGGGATAATGGCATGCTTATGAGTAACAGCCAAGGCACAATTCTCCCTTGCAAAAGTCATTTGCAGGGATGGTATTAAAAAAATTAACTGTGGGCAGATGTAGGACAATGCAGAATGCTCAGGGAATCTCTGCCAAATGAGAACTTATGATAAGCTTCTAAAATGGAAAGGAACTATCTTCTACATGAGTATTTACGTTGCACCTCAGAACATCATAGGAACTATATAATGGAACTGTGAATTGCCAGAAATGCTTATTTCTTTGTCTCTTCTAAAAGTACATACTCAAATGCCAAACAAATTCTCTACTAGCAGGGTATTCTTCTAAAATAGAAAAGTGTCTATGGGCATAATCATGATGATCCCAGTTTTCAAAAGTATTCCGAAAACATCGGAGATATGTACAGACACCTGATTATTTCAGTGTTATAAACTGTCATATTAGAAGACAATAGCAGAGATCTTACAATCACGATTTTGTCATTGTGTCATGTAACCCCACCCTCAAATTAAGAGTTTGGGAGATAATCCAGCCCATGGACACAGCCTACCTCTCCTTCAGAGTTTACGAGGTAAGTGCGGATATTTCCACCAGTGCCCCAGCTGCCTTGATTCTTCCACACGAGAACAGAAGGGGGACTATGAGATATGCCTGCATCTGCACCCCAGATCTAGAAAGAATAACAGTCTGTAATTAGCTGTTTATACAATTTTCTCTTTTAAATATACATATCCCCCTAATTCTCCTACTTCTCTCTACATACTAGGTTTCTTTTCTGAATTCCAATGGCAGTTTTACCCTACTTTTAACTGCACTATTACTTGCAGTAAGGTATTAAAAAATCTAATATTGCAGTCATTAATTCTTTTCTGAACAAACTTCTCCTACACTGTCTCAATAACCATATTGTATGGAGCCAAGGCAAAAAGCAGCATGTAGTGTATCAATCTTTTATACGTATCTGAACAATTGATACCGAAGTAGAAATAGCTGCAAGTGATTAAAAGATACATTTCTTTCTTCCCAAAAGAACATCCATTGCAGACTGAAAATAAAATGCATAATACATGACAAGCAGCTGTTCTATTACCATTAATACTGAGAATGTCCAATCTTAACTACAGTCTACTAGTCTGGATGAATGCTCTGAACTGTTCCCGATTCTTGAAGAGGTTGAGCAGGATTAGGGCTCTAAACCTGGGCAAAGGTGTTTGGAAACAAGTAATCCTTGACTAATCCCCCAAAATACCTTTCTCTTCAACTTTCTCTGTGGCCAAAATAGTGGTCTTAAATACTGAAGTACTAATATAGAAATTAATTTTTTGTTTTCCATTTTTATAACTGAAATGCTGCTCTTCTAGAGTGAGATCAATGAACCCAAAAGTTATACACCAAATTAGGCTGTACCAAACTTGAAGATTTCCAATTGCCACGGCATCAACAGAAGAATATGTTGTTGACATACTGTAAATATGACTTACTGTAACAGTTTGTCCAGCTCTGAGGACATACTTAGGAGTAAATTTGTAAGCAATTTCGTCTCCATCTCCAATCTGTCTTTTCAGTCTCCAGTTACCCAAAGACTGATCCTAATGGAGAGAGTCAGAAAGTTATTATTCAGAGTGAACAAAACAGAACAAACAGGCATCAGTCTAGGTCTTTGTTATTAAAATAATGAGAATATAAATTTATTTATAAGGTTGTTAGACATTTGCATTGCCTATATCCAGTCAGAGTCTAAAGTGTAAATCCCATAAGGTCATTCAGCAAAAATTTAAAAGATACCTATTTCACACAACAAAGTTCTGCTGGACAGCAGGGTGTTTCTGTGAGCAATGTCCCAGCATACATTTACACATTTGGGACACAAATTATATTCTACTCCTACAGCATGTTAGCCCACCATTATGTTCAACTTTTCAAAGCCCCCATTAATTCCTGCAGGATACTGCTCCTTGAGATACCTCTCCTGCTCTCCACATGCCATGTGCACCTCATGCTGCAAAGAACTGTGTATCATCTCAATTTAACTCCTCCTTGCTTTCTAGGAGTTCTGCTGATGCTCACCTTCTCTGAGTTGTTCTTAAGCTGAACATACTTGCCCTCCAGGTCTATCTCTTCTATGCTGATACTTCCTGTAGCTGAAGCTTGCTGAGACATTTGAAAGCTACTGCTACTGCTGCTGCCACTGATACTTCCAGTGCCGATCCCACTTGTTCCACTGCCGGAAAGCTCCTCTGCTTCCATACGTTTTCTCTTGCCTCGGGAAGAGCGAACAAGTGAAGTGCTGCTGCTGCTGCTGCTGGAGGTAGCCCGAGAGACTGTGACACGGGAGGAGGGACTTGGAGAGAGCTTCAACCTTAACATAACCAAGAAAGCATTTTAATTAACTCACCCAGAGAACCACTGACAAAGCTACAATATCCTCAAGTAACCAGCCTGTAATGTGCTCCAAGGCTGACAGCAAACTCACTCTGTATGTCAAGAGGACTGCATACATGAGGAGGAGGGGGCTACCCATCCCTGAGGAATGCTCTGGCAGTATGACCATGTGACATGGAAAGCAGTGCCAAAGAGAGCAATACAGATCTCTTAACCCCTCCCTCCAGTACAGCTACTACTAAATACACTATTCTTGGGACCCATGATTTAAAACCACAGAAGTACAAGTACTTAAGTAAAAAGTTGATATGAAGACCAAGCACAGAAATTATGTATTTCACTGTACTCCAAGACCATTACAAAAACCCAAAATAAGGACAGTGTTCAGTTGAGAAGAAGTGTTCCATGCAAGTGTTCCATGCAACAACATTGTGGTGTGGAGCCAATATAACTTCAGTCAAAGGAAACCTGGGCAATCCTGCTCAAGTGGTAAAAAAAATAAATGCAAGAAATGAAAACACTTATGAGTCCTTAGAAAAGAAAGTGGAATTTTTACGCACCTTTCCTCTTCTCCTTCCAAAAGTTTTCGGTAAGCACTGATCTCCATGTCCAGTGCCAATTTAACATCGAGCAGTTCTTGGTACTCTGTAAGCTGAAGCTGCATCTGGTCCCTCATGTCTGTCATTTCCCTCTCCTTTGCATCCAGCATCTTCCTAAATTTCTCCCGCTCACTAGCCATCATTTCCTCCAGTTCCCGAATGCGATCTTCTGCTGCACTTGCCTAGGCACACAGCACAAGAAAAAGCCCACCTGACATCCATGCAGGTCTACTCAAAAAGTTAAAACCCTTCTCCCTCCCAAATGAACATAACAAAAATTTCCCTGTGTAAAATTCAGAAAATATGAAGGGTCAGAAATGCTAATATATTCACACATAATAGCTGTGTGTTGAGATGAAAGCAAATTTAGTCCCTTTACCTGCTTCTGAAGACCAGAAAGCTGGTAGCTGAGAGCTTCTATCCTCATGCGAGCCTCCTTCAGCTCCTCTCGAGCTGCACCAGCAGCTTTGTCATTTTGGTCAGAGGACAATTTGGCATTCTCCAGCTGGAAAAGAAAGAGTTTTATACAGCTCACTTGTATTGAGTTAGAAATCCTGCAATATCCTTTTAGTAAAAAAATAGTAACTATTTAATTTCAAAAAATTTTAAATGGTCTGGTAAGTTTAGGATAAGAACTGCGTAACATTAACGAATGCCCTAAAGACCAAATTTATCTATTTCAGATCTGTTACTACAGGATTTGCTTATGCTGTTAAAATAATACTCTATTAGCCCTTCCATTACACAAGCAACCTCAGTTTCCAAAAACCTGACCATATGCTCTGCTTGTTTGTCCTAACGCAAAATCACACTGGGTGGCAGCAAAGTCTGCCTACCTAATTCATGTCCTGGTCCAACAGTTCCCTGGATGCCCAGAGACTAACTGAATAAAATATTCCATAGGTACTATGTCTCTGCTGGCTATTTGCAACTCAGGGACTTCGTCAGTCAGAGACAGTATTTTGCTGCTTACTATCTCTTAGTGGATTTCTCAGGCAGGAATTTGTCTCTGCTTTCTGAATTTTTGGGACAATGAGTTTAGCTCTATATTAAAGAACAATACTTTTTGTTTCTTCTCAATCTGGATGTTCTCACTGGACAATCACTGTCCCTGCTCCTACTGAAAAAATAATAAACAATCACTACTCATTCACCTTCCCCCACACTATTTATCCTTTCACAGGCATCCACTGTCTTTCACTCCTCTCAATGCATCTATTTTCCAAGTGAAGTTTTATTTAAAATTTTCTCATGCATGACTTGTTTCCCACTCTATATTGTTTCTGTCAGTCTGCTCTGTATTACTCTGTAGTATCTTTGCAAGGAGCAATAAAACTACCTGTGGCACTCCAGATGTCACCCTGTCCCAGAGGAAAAACAATGGGTTTGATTTTATTCTCTTTCTCTAATAGTTGCCAATACACAATTTGTTTTTAATTTTTTGTTAAATTCACCTAGTGAACAAGTTTAATTTTTAGTGGTTAATTTTAACCAAAAGAGAGAGCAAAACCAGAAGTCTTATATGGCAAGTTTCATGAAGGCAGAGAGCTAGAAAAAGCATCCTTTGCATGCCTTAGAGCTGGACTTCAACAATATTGCCACACCATGGAATCCACTCAAAAACTAAACCAATCCAATTCTAAGAAAAGTTACAGGCAGATGATGTTCTTTAGCTATACAAAACAAAGGTTTATAAACTCAATCTTCATTAGCTCTACTGTTCATTAGGTTCTGAGCAGCACACACAAAGGCTTCTTTAAGCTACAGATTTTAAAGGAACTACACACTCCCCTTCTTGTAAAGTTTAAAATGAAAAAGTATTTTAAGTCTGACAATCATTCACTACCTTATAGTCATGCTAGCATAGTGCCAAATACTCAGAATTTCTATTGCTTATTATCACAGATCACGATGATCTTTCTTAGAGGCCCTTTTTAAGTGTTCAAAAGTCACAATAAAGTCTCCCTGGAATGGAGTGTTCTCTTGCCCAGGCTAAACACCTCTCTCAGCTCTTTCCTTAAGAGGTGCTGCAGTCCTCGGATCACTTTTGTGGCCTCCTCTGGACTTTCTCCAGCCAGTCCACATCTGTCCCATGCAAGAAGTGAGCTTCTACCCAAGATCATCTCATCCTGGAGCTGCTCAGTAGCTAAACCTAATGATTAGCTTTGACATCATATTCCTCCCCAGCTTTGGCTCTCTAACAGGGACACATTTTGTTTAGAAATCACAGAATGAAGTTCAGCCCTCTGAATGAAGCTAAACCCCTTTCTCTCCATATTCCAGCTTCATCCATAACAACCACCTTTATGCAGGGAAAAAGCAGCTTTATTTGTTCACTCCCCTGTTCAAAGTGTGTCACTTTTTCATTCTCTAAGTCTGTATATTGCAGCCTTTTTAATTTTTTTTTTCTACTAAGCATCTTCTATCCTGGATCTCCTTCAGACTGTGACAAGTCAATCCAAATAGATCCTTGTATAAAATATTACATGTTCCACAGCTTTGTGAATAATTACAACACTGCCATCTGTGTTGGGAGTTTTAATTTTAATTTTGGAGTTTTCGTATCTATTATCTGTAGAGTTGCTGCCATAAGTAATAGTTAAATATTTGTAGATCAGCATTTTTCAAATCAAATCATCAACCCAAAGAATTCAAAGGGACTCTCAGTGAAGGGTGGGGGAGAACAATGTTATCACTACCATCATTCTTCCAGCACAAGACAACAAGAAGTGGCTGTAACTTTGACAAGTATTTTCAACAGCCAGAATTGCCAGGATGGGGCTCTGACCAACTTGGTCTAGTTTAAAGACGTTCCTGTTCAAGGCAGGGGGCTGGACTAGATGGCTTTTAAAGCCATCTGGTCCCTTCCAGCCCAAACCATTCTACGATTCTATGATTTCCAAATTATAGACAATGGTTTTCATCACCAAAGCTGGTCAAGAAAGGTCTGACATCTTGCCTGATGTTTCCCTGTCACCAAAGAATCACAGCTGTATCTAGTAATTTTCCAGTCCACAACTAACTTGGATCATTGAAATGTGGCCAGGCTTAGACATATTTAAAAGTGTATTGGCATGATTAAGAACACTGCAAAGACCCCAGTAAGAGTCAAGTGACAAAGCACCCTTAAATAAGAAGCTCCTTCCAGTGTGTCTATATTAGTTTGGAAGTTCACTGCATTCAAGCAAAAGTCCATACTGAGACACACTCACTTCCAAGCTCTCCAATCCCTCCCTGCAGCTTCTTTTATGCACAACGTACTGCACATATTCCAAGTCTTCCCTACCCCCTCCATTTGTGAACAAAAACTGGATCTACTGATGTAAGAAAAGAACTCTTAGAGCAGAAGATATTGTCTAATCATCTACTGCATGACACTCACTATTCCCACTGTGCAGAGACCAACAACAGCTCTGTACGTTTTCTCACTAACTGACCTCTCTTGGCTAAAGCTATTGCTTGCTATTACCTCTGGCTATAACCTCCCTGGAAATGCAACTGCACACAAGTCCCAGGGAAGGCATTTGAACATTGGGACAAAACTCCCTCAAATTGTAGTTACTCATCTCCTTAAAAGCAGTAGAGCTGGTAGAAATGACTTTTATCTCACAAACCGAGCTTCCAGTCTGACAGTGCTGTGGACAACAGTTGTTACCTTAGCCTGATAGGTCTGCTCGAGCTCCATCTTATACAGTTTGACTTGTTCATCATGTTGATTTCGCAGATCCTCCAGAGCCTGAGTCATTTTGGATTCATACTCCTGCTGGCGGCTTGTGTCCACCTCAATCAAACGATGTTCATGTCGTTTTCTTGTTTCCCTTATTTCCTACACACACACAAAAGAAGAGGGACAAATTCCCACACTAAGGTAATCAGTACAAGCAGTTACATTCTGACAACAATTAACTACTGCATTACTAACTATTTAGCATAATGGAGCTACAGTACTACAGGCATTTAAGCCTAGGAATTGCTATATACTTTAACACATTCAAGATACTGTTCTCATTTGTCAGTATATAATTCTTAAAAGTGATCCAACTTAAAACCGCTTCAAAAATAGCCATATACTGTCTAAGTAAAGAGCTGTTTTATGCTACAGAAGTCAAAATGGGGGGAAGGGAGGTGAAAAAACAATCAGTTTTTACATAGCAAAGAGATTCCATATGCTGCACTACAAACCCTGTCCTTCTCAATATACATCCTGACATTATAATAGCAGTCTACAAGGAATCAAGATGAAAATGAACACCTTTTGTGAACATTATATATATTAAAAAAATCATTACAGAGAAAAACTGTACCTTCAAATTTCACTCTTAAGCACATGCAAATCTCATCTATGTTCTATATACTTGATGACCTCTTCTTACTAGATTTTGATTAGAGTATTAATAAAGCAGCAACCCAAGCAATCCTGAAGACATAATTTTTTATGATCAGAGTCTGTACTAAGAAATTTTCATTTTAAGAAATGTACAAGTTTTCTGTGCTTAAGAACACTGGTTGCAAACTAGTAAGATACGGCTTACTCATGCACTTATTCATGCAGAGCACCTGGCCAGGTCTGAATGTGTGGTATGAGAAAAACAATTTCTTCCTTCAGGGCAGGAAGGTTCTGACTACTGAGAGGAGGCCTGAAGTTAGCAGCAAGGCCATGAGGAACACAGCAAGTGAAGCAAGGCTCAATTTTGCTAGACTGGAGTCACAGCAGGCTAACATATTCAAAGCACTTTACTAGTTGTTTTGCAGAAATGCTCTACATCTAAAAACAGATCCCCACAAACATGTCCTTTTGCTAGCAGCAATGTGCTCAGAAGTGATATGGAATAAGCTTTTCTTTCTGTGGTTAATTTTTACACCAAAAAACTACCAAGCAGCAGTCTCTCAGTAACTGTAGGCAAAGACAGCTCAGAAGCTGAAGGAATGTTGTGGGGAACTATAAAGGATCAGGTGAAGGGCTGAGCTGATCCAGCAGTTCAACACCACTAGAATAAGCAGGCCTCACTTGCCATACTCTCAGTCACTATGTCACTATGGATTCTGTGATAAAACAACTCAGCCACTAAGCAGTCAAAAATTAAAACTCAACCAAAAAGACTTTAGTATCTTTCTAGTTAATCTGGTTGAAAAGGTTAGGTGAAGGGTGAGCCAAGCATCACACCTAGAGTAGGTGAGATGAACAGTGGAAGCACATGGCAACTGCTCAGCAGCAACCCATTGAATGAGCTTGCAGAACAACCAGAGGTGGAATAAACAGACGTAACACTGCATCTGGTCGTGCTTCCCTTTCTGAATTCCCACTATTACAAAAATTTTGGTCTTCACTAGAACCATTCACTTAACAGGCAGAAAACTACCTCTGCAATAAGCAAGGCAGTCGCATACTGCTCTAGTCAATAAAAAGAGGTTATAATCAGGTCCAGCAACCGAAGCTGGTCTAAGTAAAGAGCAGGGCCATGCAACCAGGTCCAGAGAGAGGGAACAAGATCTTCCCTTTCCCACAGCAGTCAGCTGGCTCCTTGAGTTCACCTGCCCATGGAACAATAGTCTTGTCACCTGGCTCTCATACTGACTCCACTGCTGATTTACCATGTAAACAGGTGTAAAACCTTTACCTATTTTATTATTCAACCCATTTATAGGAAGGATAATACTGATTTTCTCTACCTGGACTAGTTAGTAGTTGCTCATATTCAATTTGATTCAAAGCTACATTAGCTTTGTAAAGTGGCAAGATTACTAGATTGATAATACCTCCTCAAATACATTCTTCCTGAAATCCAGATCCTCTTGCAAACTCTGGCACCGATTTTCCAGGTCCACACGCATGAGTGTCTCCTTCTCCAACTGCTTCTTTGCCACAGCATGACCATCTTCAGCCTAGTAAAGAATTTTAAAGATAATTTTGTCTGGATTCCTATCTTCCATTCATAAACTTTTATGGTCTTCATCTGACATCTTTGGACCAATTATTCACAATAACAAATCTAATGTCAAGCCATTGATTTAAAGAAAACCAACCCACATCACCTCCAGAAAGAAACACAATAAATAAACAAAAGTCCCACAAAAAAAAAAAAAGTGTGTGCATATGTGTGTGTGTGTTAACTGATATTTAAAGCAAGCTTATATGTTTGCATATCAGCTATCTAAAATGTAGGATTAGTTCAATACATTCTGATACAGGAGCCATGGATTATTAATTCCTCAAGCACAATATGTTGCACTTTCTTTTTCTTGCTAACATAGTCCCACTGGGTGGGACTGCACAAATGTAAAATTATGCAGGACCTTACAAAGGACAACATTTAATAACCCAACATCCCATGAATATAGAAACATCAGAAACATCAGAAATTTTCAAATAAAAGCTTCTGATGAGCAAAATGTCTAGAACACTGTGCTGCTTTGGTTGTTTTATACAGATTTGTTACAATTTAGTTTTGTATCCAAGAGGGGCAGACAAAGGTTCAGCAGTAAGCGAAGTGGATCATAGATGTTCAAACTATAAACTAACTGCAAAGATAAAAGGGAATTTATGCTACACAGCCTGTCCTGTGCTGAAGCAAGAGAGTATTCCCTATCATACCTTAGCAAGCTGGGCACGCAGATCAGCCACCTCTGCTTCCAGACTGCGTTTCTCATTCAGGACAGTATTGAGTTCTGCTTCACTTCTATGGAAGAGAACTTCCAGATCCTTGATGCGACCCTGAGCCACAGACAAATCTGCATCTTTCTTCTTGTAGCTGGAAAAACAAAAGTATATTAAAATTATCCATGGGTGCACACCCATCCTGAGCACATCCTGGTTACAGCCACAGGTATTTTGTTATCAGACACCTTTTATCAAGCCCAGCTCACCACTATATGACTCCTGCAGTAAACTAAAAATGCTGTTGATCATTGACCTGGAACACCTCCAAAATGTGCAGCCAATACCATGTTCTGTAAATGCATGGCAGAGTAAAAAACATGTCATGGACAGACAAGGAAAAAACAAGAAGGCAACTCTGGCAGCTAAGAGATGGTAATACACACACGGTGTAAAAAACACTTTTTCATCTGGCAGCTACACAGCTGATACCTTTTACTTAGGAGCACAGCCCATGAAGCAAAGTATATGCAATGGTCAAAGACTCCTGAGCATCCCCAGGGTTTTGTATCTGATGTGGTCAAGCCTATTCCTTGTGATGTATTCCCAGTAAAATAATCTGCTATGGAAATGTGGTCATCTTTCAGGAATAAACCAGTGTTTCTCCAGCAGTATTCATTATGGGCAAAGCATGTCTGAGTGCTTTAAATACCATTATTTGAGCTGTTAAATCCAACTTGCAGATATGATCAGGGTAATCTTTCTGCCCAACAAATAATTTATCAGTCTTTTCATCTAACATAGTGACTTTCTGCAGCTTTTCTCAGCATGTATCATTATGTTATTAGAAAACTGTTCTGTTGTGTGCTGTAATCCTTCCTTGTTGCTACTTAAGCTGGCTGTTCTAGCTTCACACCTGTCTTGATTTTTAAAGACAGTTGTCTGCCACGAAAAGCTAGACCTTCCCTTGGAATGGAGAATGTAAACCTCCTCCCCTCCAAATAATTATAATTTGCAATTAGGGGCTTTCAGGAAAGGATATGGGAATAGGAGTAACAGTTCTTTACTAGCAAAATTTAAAAAAAGAGAAAATACAAATGTAGTAGTACAAAGACATGCATGCAAGCAAAACGAAAGTCCTGGAAAACCCTAACAGGGTCAGGGATACGACCTGACACCCTGTTGGTCAGGGTTTTGGAAGCAGTCCAAATAAATCCTCCTGGAGTAACAGATGTGGTTCTGTAGAGGTGATGTGGTAGAAAAAAAAAAAAAAGTCCAGTGGTGGCAAGATGGGTCCGATCTTCCTCCTGGAGTCTGGTGGAAAGGCTGGATTCCTGGAGTGGCTTGGTGTTCCTGAGTCTCAGTTTTTATCCAGGTAGGAACGGTTGGCTGCCCTCCGCACTCACAGTGGAGCGACTCACAATGGGATGATGTAATGTGTCATATCATTGGTGAGCCTTCATGGCCCATTACCAGAAGATATCCCTGATGATGTAATTTGTCATGTCATTGGTGAGCCTTAATGGCCCATTAGCAGAAGACGTCTCCCTGGAGGATGGATGGGTGGTGACAGAGATAAGAAACACTGCCCCACCTGGTTTTAATAGCTGGCCCATTATCAGAAGGCATCCACCCCCCTCCCCCCTAGAGTTACAAGAGGAAGAAAGAACTGCTGTTACAACAGATGAAATATAATAGACATATTTTGTTACCTAACCCAAGACAACACTACATAGGATGGAGGGAACAGTTTGGGTTTTTTTTTCTTTTAAGTCATCGCAGACAATTTTTCTTGTTTCCTTTCCTCCAACTTCTAATCTGTAGGTCTGTAGTTTGCACCTGTGGTCCATGAGCTGCTTTTATGGCCCCACAGAAATAACTTTGAAGGGAATTCCTACTACATACAGGCTTTTAAAAGCTCTTTTTCAATCTGCAACTCCAAATACGGAAAAAAAACCCATTATGTTTGCAAAGAGAAAAAAAAAAGCTGAAAACCACTGTTCTAAATTACACAAACCTTACTGCCCAACCCAGATCCTGAAGCTTGGTTCCCAAACTCATCACTTGTACTGTCTTCTTGAATTTCTGATTTGCCTGAATTATTCTACAAAAATCCTCCATTGTGGGGGTATTGGTGTGCCCTACATATACTTCTTTACATGGTTCAGCATGATGTGCATCTTTTTCTAAGTTGACATCTTTATTTTATGATTCATTCAGCTTGTGTTTTCTCTCTGTATTTCACGGTGTAATCTTGGAATTTGTTTTCATTTAACTATAACCAATTTTTCTTATCATGGCTCCAATCTGTCACTATGAATTCTGCAACATATGAATTCTGCAACATATGTGCCATGTCTTCAAACTCAGCAGCTTGCAGGAGGCACAGACTTCTACTTAAAAGACAGTTATTTAGCAGTAATCAGGTCACAAGCACTGTGTTACACATTTGTCATAAAACAAGCCACTCTGCCTGTGTCGCTACCAATCAGACCTGGAAGCCTTCCACCTGCGCCGGACCCAAAGAGCAAATGCCACTTCACTCTGAGCATGAACAGCATGATGTGCTGACACAGCCTCCCACCAGGCAGCAAGTGACTGCTTCCAGGGATGGGAATGAATAGAACTGTTTGATGTACAGCTTGACAAAGAACCATAGAGAATGTCTGATAGTGATAAGTAACATCAGCCCCCTCAAGGACACTTACAACATTGCAAGCCATTTTAATTTTTATTATCACTTAAAATTTCAGCCTGGTTTATTGCCTTTCATGCAAAAATGTGATAGAAGTTTTATAAAGGCACAACTGCTTTTGGGGGTCTCTGAGATTTTAAAAAGTTCCCACAAGCAGTCAATCCACCTGGTGAGATGTGTCAATGCTTCAAGAAACACCAAGTTAGGGTAAATCTCCAGAGCTCAGTTTTTCCAGAAAGAGCCAAGTTTGCTCAACGGAACTGCTTCAGTGACCACAGAATCACAGTATTGTTTGGGTTGGAAGGGACCTTAAAGCCCATCTTGTTCAACCCCATTATGCTCCAAGCCTTGTCCAACCTGGCCTTGAACAGTTGCAAGGACGGGGCAGCCACAGCTGCTCTGAGCAACACATGCCAGGCCTTCACCACCCTCACAGGAAAGAATTTGTTCCTAATATCAAATCTAAACCTACTGCCTTTCAATCTGCAGCAATGCCTTGTTCTGTCCCTACATGGGGGGTAGATAGCAGGCAGAGGAAGCCACAGCATGACATTCACCCCTCTCAGAGCAGGGAGTGTGCAGCTCCTGCAGAAAGCTGCTAAAGCAAGCAGAATGATGGCAGCTGACAGATACTGACCTTCAGACCTGGCTTGACCTGGGGAAAAGTGATGCTGGTAAAGATATGAACAGACACTCCATGAACACCAGGACAGGAGACTTTCGTTAACCATGCCACCATTTACCTCTGCTATCAACGAGTGGACCTTATTCACTTCACCAGGTCTGGTTCAACAGTCTTGTGGGAGGGTGGTGTTCTACCCAAGCAGAAGGGCTGCGCACCTCACCAGTAAATTAACTGTTCCCAAGTACACCTCATCCACTTATCCCCTCCTGTTGCCCTGATTTTCAAAAGCCTTTTGATATTTACATATTTGGAGTCAGAATTCCCACACTTTTCTCAAAACACTATGTGTTTTTCACATTCCTTCTTGGAGGAGGAATGAATTGACAGACTGTTCAATTAGCCAATGTGATTCAGAGGAGGGATGTTATCCTCCAATCCACTCTCATTTTAGAGAGTCTATAAAATGTAGAAACTGTAAATAAAGTCCTCCTTTTTTGCCTTGGGTGACTGAGCGTGTCCAGCGTGCTCCTTCCGTGTCCAGCGTGACAACTGGTGACCCCGACGTGAACAATTGGTGACCCTCGTGAACAGCGTCAGGTGCTCATCGGAGTGTCAGGCACTTTGGGTGAGATCAGTGATTTAAAAACCCCTCTCTTCCCTGTTTCTGTAGTGGCCGCTTGGCACTTTGCCTGCAGCTTTTGGAAACATGCCAACCCTTGCGTCTTTCGGGGAGGACTCACTGGTCCTCGAGATCTGGAGAGATTTGCTGGAAAGGAGACAGGTTTCTGTCTCCCAGGGTGGCTTTGAGGAGCTCTTCCTGTGGGCGAGAAGCCAAGGGTTCTTTTCGGACCCCAAAGAAGCTTTCTGCAGGGAGGCGTGGTCTCTGCTTGGAGAACACCTCCTCGAGACCCTCTCCTTTGACTGCGACGTTGAGATCGCACAACTTTTGATGCACTGGAAGAGGTTTAATAGCTCTTTTCACTGGTCTGAGAGCTCTAGTCCCCAAGGTTCTGTTAGAGATCTCGGCTCCCGGCCAGGTTCTCCTGTCCTGGAGGACCGACGGGGTGAAGGGGACGCCAAGGTCCTTTCAGAGGCGGGGGGGGACTTCGAGCCGCGGCAGGAGGCAGAGCCCTCCCTCCCCCCCCGCGGCGCTGTGAAGGGAAACAGCGCTGTCTCGGAGCGTGGCCCTCGGGCCCCGCGGCCTGTGGGAGGCCCCGTGGGGCCAGCGGAGCCAGCCCCGCCCCTCCCCGCTCCGCAAAAGCGGCGGAGTGGGAGAGAACTGCCCCCCCCCCTTGTGCCTTCCCGGCGTTTGGGGGTGGGGAGGAGTCCCGGGATCGGTCTCTGCCTCTCATTGGGCGGGACTCTGTAACAACGCTGTGCCCACATTGTGGCATCTGCACGGCCCACCCCCTGGGGGCGGGAAAAGCAGGGCCGGCAGGTCCGCCGCCGGCCCCGGCAGGACTTCCACCGACCCCCCCTGCCTCCGTGCAGCCCTGGGGGCGTGCCTGGGCGGTGGAGGCAGGCGGGGATGGGGCTCTGACCGGCCTGTCGGGCACCGCCCCGCACCTAGCAGGGGGGGGCATTGCCTGCGATGGGTCTCAGAGCCGCGAAAGGGGTCCTCTTAGGGGCGGTTCAAGACCCCCCCTTCCCCGCGCTGCCCCCGGGTGCGACGGGGGGCGGTGACCTGGCTCAGCGAGCCGCGCCCCTCTCTGCGTCCTGTCCCCCCCCCGCGCCGCGGCAGCCGTTGCCTGCGGCTGCGCCTGTCCCGCCTGCGCCGGGACCTTCGCCGGCTGCCGCGAGGACCCGTGCCCGTGATGTGGCCGGAGCTGCTGATGTTGTGGGCGACGCGATATCAAGTGGTGTCGAGCTGGCCCCTGGTCAGGCACCTGACCCAGAGCCTGTGGGGTCCACGGGACGGGATCTGACAGGTGCTGCTGCCTCATCGGAGGGCTTCCAGGCTTTCCCTGTGCTTAGGGGTGTCACCCAAAATACATATCAACCCCTATCCTGGAAGGCTACGATGGAGCTCCGTGATCAGGCTGGCAAATATGGTCTGGGGTCTGACCAGGTCATGCAAATGCTTCGAGTGCTGGCTGCTGACTTGCTGACACCATATGATATACGAAGTATAGCTCGTGTTCTTTTTCAGCCGGTGGAATACGAGATCTTCGAGTTCATATGGACTGATTTAGCAGTCAGGGCCGTGCAGTGGAATGCCGTGCGGGCCCCAGACGACCCCAGACGTGCAATCAGCACGGACGTACTGCTGGGCACAGGCAATTATGCTAGCCCTAATGGGCAGGCTGGATTTGACCCCCTGGTGCTTGAGCAGTGCCAGGAGACAGGCATGGCGGCAGTCATCCAAACCATTGAAATGGCAGCTCCGAAGGAATCCTTTGTAGCAGCTGTCCAGGGGGCTGACGAGCCTTTCCTGCAGTTTGCAGGCAGGCTGACTGCTGCTGTGGAGAAACAGGTGGCAGATCCTGACGCAAGGAGACATATACTCAAACACCTTGCGAGGCACAACTGCAACGCTGCCTGCAAAGCAATCATAGAGGCGCTTCCTGGGGATCCTTCTGTCCCCCAGATGGCACAGGCCTGTGCAAGATTGCGCACCTCAGGTCGCAAGTGGGCTGCTGTGGCCACTGCCATGCAGCCTGCTATGACCACTGCCATGCAGCCTGTTATGACCACTGTCATGCAGCCTGCTCTGGCCCCTGCTGTGCAGCCAGTCTGGGCAGTGCCCCAGGGCGGGCAGCAGCAGAAAAGGTTTGTGCAGGCCAGCGGGAAACAGGGGAAGAAGCGAAAGAAGTCCACGGTTCCCTTGTGTTTCTGTGGTCACTGTGGCAGACCAAATCATATGTCAAACGTGTGCAAGGCCACTGTTCACTTTAACGGTCAAGCCTTGCTGGGCTCGGGAAACGGAAAGCGAAGCGCGAAGGGGAGACGCGCTCAGACAAAAATCTCTCTCCAAGTTCCAGAGCCAATGGAGGTCTGCTCCGTCAACTCGCAGCCAGCACCCGCGGCTCAGCAGGTGTTGATGTCTGCACAGCAGACACGATTGTGTTAGAGACCAGCGACGTGCACAAGGTCCCACTGGATGCCTTTGGCCCCTTGGGTGATGGTATGAGTGCTCTCCTTATGGGGAGGTCTAGTACCACCCTTCAGGGTCTCATTGTGCACATGGGGCTCATTGATGCGGATTTCACAGGACAAATTTGTGCCATGGTATCCACATCAAAACCCCCTGTCACTATCCCAAAGGGAACACGGCTTGCTCAACTTGTGCCTTTTAGATCCTCTGTTCGCAGGGCAGTTGACCGGTCGCGAGGAGACGGCGGCTTTGGGTCCACTGGGATGCCTCGAGTGCACTGGACCGCTGTCCTGTCCAACGACCGTCCCACGATGCCGTGTACCCTGTCCATCCCGGGCGCGACACCTCCAGATATTTGCCTCCACGGACTGATTGACTCCGGTGCTGACATCACGATCCTCTCGCTCGCTGCCTGGCCCCCAGAGTGGCCCTTGAGTCCAGTGCAGACGTCTGTTGCGGGACTGGGAGGAACGAAGCAGTGCTACATGAGCCAGCGGCCCGTGGTCATCACGAACTCAGAGGGACAATCAGCTGTAGTCCGGCCTCATGTTATTTCAACTGAGGCTAACCTCTGGGGGAGGGATGTTCTGGCCGCGTGGGGGGTGCGCATCGGGACGGATTTTTAATGGGGGCCACTGTGACGAAGGGCACAGACTGTCCTACGCCTCCTTTACGGTGGCTGGCGGACAAACCTGTCTGGGAGAACCAGTGGCCCCTCCCTAAAGAAAAGCTCGTTGCCCTTTGAAATCTAGTGCAGGAGCAGTTGGACCAGGGTCATCTGGAGCCTTCTACCAGTCCCTGGAACACTCCTGTCTTCTGCATTCGAAAAAAGTCTGGGAAATGGAGGTTGTTACAAGACCTCCGGAAAGTGAATGCCGCGATGGAAGCCATGGGAACTTTGCAGGCGGGCATGCCGTCGCCTACCATGCTTCCAGCCGATTGGCCGATCCTCATCGTGGATCTGAAGGATTGTTTCTTTACGATCCCTTTACATCCCGATGACAAACCAAAATTTGCCTTCACGGTGCCAGCAATTAACAATGCTGAGCCCGCACAGAGATATCAATGGACGGTTTTGCCCCAAGGGATGCGGAATTCTCCCGCCATATGCCAATGGTATGTGGCCCGTGCCTTGTTTGGAGTCCGCAGGCAGTTTCCCAACGCCCATGTATATCACTACATGGACGACATTCTGGTGGCTGCACCCACCCAGGATGAACTGCTGAGGATACAGCCTCAGTTGATCGATGCTTTGCACGCTCATGGGCTGCAAGTGGCTCCAGAAAAGGTTCAACAAGAGCCTCCTTGGAAGTATTTGGGAGTCAAGATTCTGGAACGGACAATCCATCACCAGGAGGTGCAATTTGTGCGTTCGGTGAAAACACTGAACGACGCCCAGAAATTGGTAGGCGTCATCATGTGGTTGCGTCCGTATTTAGGACTAACCAATGCACAACTGTCTCCTTTGTATGATTTGTTAAAGGGAGACACCAATTTGAAGTCACCTCGTGAATTGACCCCTGAGGCACGTAAGGCCCTGGAGGAGGTTCAGCAAGCTGTTTCCGCTTGCCAAGTGTACCGCATTGACCCCTCCGTTGATATCGCTGTGTTCATCACTGCTCCGGATTTACATCCTACAGGTGTCATCGGCCAATGGAATGACAAATGGTCAGATTCCTTGCACATCTTGGAATGGGTCTTCCTGCCCCACCAGCCGCAGAAGACGATAACTCCGTTAGCTGAGCTGGTTGCTCGATTGGTGATCAAATGCCGGCAACGGTGTTTGCAATTGATGGGGGCAGACCCTGCAAAGATCGTGATCCCAATTGATCGGGAAAGTTTTGACTGGAGCCTTGCAAACAGTGTTACTATGCAGTGTGCTCTGGAGAATTTCACAGGGCAGATTGCTTATCATCTGCCCAGCCACAAGCTACTGCACGTGGCGAAAAATACACAGATTTCTTTGCGGCCCAAATGTAGCCAGGAACCGGTGCAAGGACCCACCGTCTTCACGGACGGTTCGGGAAAGACAGGAAAGGCCATTGTAACCTGGAAGGATGGAGCAGAGTGGCAGGTTGTCGAAGGTCATGAGGATGGTTCAGCCCAATTGGTTGAGCTAAAGGCTGCGGTCATGGCATTCGAGAAGTTTTCCCAGGAACCTTTCAACTTGGTCACGGATTCCGCCTATGTGGCCGACATCACACAGAGACTGGGTTATTCAGTTCTGAAGGAGGTCAGTAATCCTGCCTTGTTTCAGTTACTGAAGACCCTGTGGTGTGCCATCCAAGCCCGGGTTCACCCATATTATGTTCTGCATACAAGGAGCCACACTAATTTGCCAGGGTTTGTAGCGGAAGGTAACGCGAGGGCTGACAAGTTGGCTAACCCAGCGTGGGTAGCACCTCAGCCAGATGTACTCGCGCAGGCCAAGGCATCACATGAGTTCTTCCACCAGAACGCACATACGTTGCAAAAGCAATTTCAGCTGACAGCGACTGAGGCTCACAACATTGTTGAGTCATGTGACGACTGTCATGCCCTTGGTGCACCTTTGCCGGCAGGGGTAAACCCCAGAGGCCTTAGGGCCTTGGAGCTTTGGCAGACCGATGTCACCCAGGTTGCCGAGTTTGGCCGGCTCAAGTATGTGCATGTCACGGTGGACACATTCTCCTCTGCAATGTGGGCTTCTGCTCACACTGGAGAAAAGAGCCGTGATGTCATTGCCCATTGGAGGCAGGCCTTTTCCATTCTTGGTATACCTTCTGCTGTGAAAACCGACAATGGTCCTGCTTATGCATCAGGGAAGGTGCGGCAGTTCCTGCAATTGTGGGGTGTTTCACACAAGTTTGGTATCCCACATTCTCCGACTGGTCAAGCTATTGTAGAACGCACTCATGGTACTCTGAAGCGGGTTCTACAAAAACAAAAACGGGGAATGCAGGGTGAAACCCCGCACAGTCGGTTGGCAAAGGCCTTGTACACCATCAATCATCTTACGGTGCCACAGAACTCAAATAACACTGTCATCGTGAATCACCATCTTTCTTTGCAGGGTTCGGACGAGACACATCAGCCTCGAGCAAAGGTGCGAGTGAAAAATCTAGTCACCAAACAGTGGGAAGGTCCCTACGACCTTGTCACTTTGGGGCGTGGGTATGCGTGTGTGTCCACAGATACTGGGACACGCTGGGTACCCTCGAACTGTGTCCGTCCTGACCCGCGACCTCAGAGACAGAACCTGGCCAACAGGCAGGATGGAAACCGTGACCAACCTGAAAGCCATCAAGCGGATGAACCCTTGAGTGATGACTCTGATGCAGACAATGCAAGTGATCACTCTGATGGTTCCTCCATGACTGAACCCTGAAACATTGTTCAATTTTCCTTTGTAATATTGTTCATTTTCCTTTTTCGTTTTTCTTTTTTAACGGAAAAAGGGTGAGATGTTGCCCTGATTTTCAAAAGCCTTTTGATATTTACATATTTGGAGTCAGCATTCCCACACTTTTCTCAAAACACTATGTGTTTTTCACATTCCTTCTTGGAGGAGGAATGAATTGACAGACTGTTCAATTAGCCAATGTGATTCAGAGGAGGGATGTTATCCTCCAATCCACTCTCATTTTAGAGAGTCTATAAAATGTAGAAACTGTAAATAAAGTCCTCCTTTTTTGCCTTGGGTGACTGAGCGTGTCCAGCGTGCTCCTTCCGTGTCCAGCGTGACACCCTCCCTCCAGTAGTCAAAAGTTCTGTCAAACAGCTGAAGATTAAAACACAAACACTGGATGCCATTACACAGCATAAAGGATAGAACTATACACATTACAGAATGATATGAGAATGGCTATTTTTACAACAATATTTTAATTCTAGATTTAAAAACATGTCCTTACTCCTGATACAAACGAAAAGTTAAGCTCTTCCTTACATCATATTAATGGTGTTCAAACATCCTAAAGATATTTAACCTTTTATAAAGTGAAACTACCCAACTGCTTTATGAACCTAGTTATGAACTCGGTTCAAAGGAAAAAAAATTACATTCCTGAGTTGCATTCAAGGTACAAATAGTACATACATATATGTATTGTAGATGTTGTAAAATACACAGAAACACAGAATGGGTTGGGTTGGAAGGGACCTTAAATCTCATCTTGTTTCACCCCTACCATGGGCAGGGACACCTTCCATTATATCAGGTTGGCTCCAAGCCACATCCAGCCTGGCCTTGAACACTTCCACACAGATGGGGCAGCCGTGGCTTCTCTCAGGGCAACTTGTTCCACTGGTTGGGTATTATGTTCCTCCCCCAGAGGGTGGCTGGAGCACTGAACAGGCTCTCCCCAGGGAATGATCACAGCCCCAAGGCTGCCAGAGCTCAAGGAAGAGTTTGGACAAGACTCTCAGGTACAGGGTGAGATTTTGGGGCATCTGTGCAGTGCCAGGAGTTGACTTGATGGTTTTTGAGGGTCCATTCCAGCTCAGGATATTCCATGATTCAGTGCTTCACTGTCGCAGTAGGAAAAGGCAGTGAAGGAGACACAGACAGTTCAGTGATGATCAGAAGGCTTTTTCTACATTTCACCTTTGCTACTTTTATAACAAGGTGCGCTAAAAAGGCAGTGACTGGTCCAAGAAGGACTGCCTCTCTTCCTCTTTGGTAAACACCAGGTGAAGGAGCATGTTTTGAGAAAAATGCTGAGAAGAGTCGAGGCTCACATAAATATTTACAAAATAACAAAGGAAGTGTTGTGAGAACGTGAACTTGTTCTCATAGGAAATCAGCATGCAACAGTTAGCAGCAGAATTCTGAAGTCTAAAAAATACAGAGCCACACTTCACCACTCTCACATGGAAGAATTTCTTTCCACTATCCCATCTAATGCTGCCATACGTCAATATGAAGCCATTCACACTTGTCCTAGTACTACAGCCTTGTATAAAGCCCCCTCCCTCTCTTGGAGCCTCTTTAGGCACTGGAAGGGGCTCTGAGGTCTCCCTGGAGCCTTCTTTTCTCCAGGTGAATGCCCCCCAGCTCTCCCAGATTGCCTCCAGAGCAGAAGGGCTTCAGTCCTCAGAAAACCTGAACATGTGGCCTCTGGACACACTCCAGCAGCTTCACATTCTTCTGGTCTTGGGTCCCCAGAACAGAAGGTAGTATTCCAGGTGGGCTTGAGGGGGCAAATGACCTCCCTTGATCTGCTGGCCACGCTTCTCTTGATGCAGCACAGGATACGATCAGCTTTCAGGGCTGCAAGTGCACATTGGTAGCTCAAATTCAGTTCTTCATCCATTGATACTTTGTTCTCCTCAGGGCTGCTCTTGATCCATTCTCCACCCAGCCTGGATCTGTTATGGGAATGATCTAGTACATATGCAGAACCTTACACCTGGCCTTGTTGAACTTCATAAGGTTCACATAGGCTGGAGAAGATCACTTCTCCAGCCTGTCTTGATCTCTTTAGATGGCATCCCTTCCCTTCAGTGCATCAACTGCACCACGTATTTTGGTTGGCTGTTCTTTCTCATTAGAAGGAAGTGCTTCCTGACCCTTGCGCCCCTCATGCCCTAGTTTCACATTCAGTTTCCAGTGGGTACTCTGGAAGTCTTACAGAGATGATGAGCTGGTGGCTCCTGAGATAACAGGAACCAACAAGGAAATACATGTGAAATACCTCCAAGAAATTAAGGGGCATTCATTCATCTAAGAAGATGATACAGCTGACAGTCCAGCTGTTTCTCTACACCAATCTATGCAGGCTGAGCAAAATATAGGAGGAGCTGGAAGCCACTGTGCTGCTGGAAAGCTGTGACCCAGTTGCTGGTGAATCTTGGTGGGATGAATCTCATGACTAGACTTCAACTATCAACAGCTACAGGTTGTCAAGAAGGGACAGATGAAGAAGGAGGGGCAAGGGGCTGCCCTCCCCAAGAAGTGCATTGAATGTGAAGGGCTGTTTCTAAAGAACAGCCATAAGCATTTTGAAAGCCTATCAGAGACTGAGGCAACAGTGGGAACCCTTGTGTGGCAACTGCTCCTGGCTGACTGATCACATGGAGCCTTTTTGCTCCAGCTACAGGAGACATTGCACTCATACACTCATCCTGCTGTGGGATCTCAGTCACCCCAGCATCTGCTGGAATAGTAGCAGGGCAAGCTGTAGGCAATTGAGGAGGCTGTCGGAGAGCACTGAGGATAGCTTGTCAAGCCAGGTAATAAACAGCTCTACAAGAAGAGATGAGATACTGGACCTGATGGTGACCAATACAAGTGAGCCAATCGGTGATGTCAAGACAAGAGGCAGCCTGGCCTGCAGCAATCATGCAGTCCAGGAGTCTGCAGTCCTGTAAGACATGGGTCAAGTGACGAGTAATGAAGAATGAATTTTGGGAAAGCAAATTGCCTACTGTTCAATGAGTGGGTCAATAGCACCCCCTGGGAAACTGCCCTCAGGGACAAGGGAGAAGATCTTTTAGGAATTTTTCTAGAGCACAGGAGCTCTTGATCCTCAGGCCTGGAAGGCAAGCAAACAGCATGTGAAACTAAAAGGCAAAAAGATAATGAAGAGGCAGTATTAGCACAGGCTGGTACCCTGGCAAGAGTATGGAGACACTGCCTGGTTGTATAGGGATAGGATCAGTAAGGCCACGATGCAGCTGAAGTTGAACTTGGCAAGGGACATCAAAAATAACAAGAGCTTCTGCAGGTATGTTAGTCAGAAAAAGAAGATCAAAGCCTTCAACAAACAAGACTGGCCAAGTGCTAGTAAGAGACAAAGAAGAAGGCTGAGGTACTCAACAACTGTTTTGCCTCAGCCTTCAATGGCAACCTCTCCGGTAGATGGACCACAAAACAGGAACTGGAAGGCAAAACAGCTCACACTATAAGAGAAGGTTAGGTTTGTGACCACCTAGGACTGGTAGGAATTTGGTAGAATAAACTCTGAAGCTGAAGAAAAATTCAACTCTACTGCTATGAACTGTAAACACAGAAAACCAGGAACTTTTCCCTCATCTATTGCAGAAGACAAACAAAAAGTTGAAATTAGTTTGGTAGAATTGCTAATTGAAAAACTGGTAAGGAGCAACCCAGTTGTCCAGGCAACAGATGAGGGAGGTGATCCAAGGGAAAACACCATCTCCCTCACTTTACATGCACAACTTTCTACAAGGTATTTGTAAAATTTCTTAGGGGGTATCCAAAGTCTAATTAACAGGAATCAACCAGATTCTCATTACTTGCCAAGTGAAGATACTTCTTACAAGGATAACTTAATCAAAACAGAGATATATAATCTTGCAGATCTTGAGAGGTGCACCAAATTCCCAGTTACTACTGTTGCTATCTTCTGGAGTTTGCTCTAAAAGCCAATCAAGAAGAGTACCTGCTATCATGAAACGAGAGAGACAACCTTAAAGTCCACGTGATGCCAACTGCCATGCAAAATATACTATCCGAAATAAATGCCAAGACTGCTGGCCTGAGGCTTTGAAGAGGAAAAACAGTCCCAACAGGAACATCCCAGTAGGGCTGAGTGGGATTCACCTCACTGCAATTCAGAGGTTTTACTGCTGACCTACTTACCAGAAGGGTTTTTCATGGTTAACAAAAGCTTAGCTGATCGAGTCCACAAATACCAGCACACAGGTTTGCCTGACCACATGCAGGCTGTGCTTCAACAGGCTTTACACCAACTCACTCAAATGCAGATGCTTACACTATTGCTATTTCATATTTGGACAGCTGTTTTAGGGAAAATTCAAAAAATATATTCAATGGCTGACTTTAAAAAGTGGGCCCAGCATAGAAAATGAGTATCCAGTGATATAGCAGAATTTACAGAGAAAACATTAAATACTTTATCATAAATCAAATAGCTAGTCAGAAAAAAAAAAAAGATGAGGGAAATACTTAAATACTCTTCTAACCACTTAGTTGCAAATGAAGAGAGTTGAGAGACTTACAGTAGGCCTTAGTGGCACTGCCAAATTAAAACCTATTTTATGGCAGACAACACTGATAAACAGGTGATGTACATAATGACCTGCTCATAAAAAATCTGTATTTCCCAAATCTTATATAATAAAATAGGTACCATAGGAGGTATGACAGGACAAAACAGGCACAGGCATTTATTTGAGCCTCAAATCACACGACATTCATCTTACATTTACAAATACACTTGTGTGTATACTGCGGGAATTATGTGCTCTGACCAGCTGTACCAATAAGCTGAAGGATTTTCCCCCTGACAAGTCTGTATCTTCTCATGGATCTACTTCCAAAAGACATTTTAAGAAGCATTATTAGTATCATTTCCACAGCAAATAGTGCCCATTCTACTTAAAAGAAAAAATCAAATAATCTCCTCACCTTTTATTGAACTCCTCAAGTTCTGCTCTCAGTTTTCCCATTTCAATTTGTAATCTAGCCCTCTCTTTAGCAGTTTCATCCAGAACTCTTCGAGCATCAGCCAGTTCAGACTCATAGAGACTCTTGATTCCGCTCACCTAAGGGGAAAAAAAAAAAGTATTTGGGTATGAGAATATCCCAACGACTATCAAAGAACTGAAACACAGGACCAGGTTACACACAAGTTTCTTTGAAAAAGGATGTATGATATGATTTCTGCCATTTAAGAATTCTACATTGAACATTTTCAATTAACGAGCAACCTAAAGACTTAGCTTTTATTAACACTGTGACAAAACATACTATGTTTGAAATGTGCAAACCTTCCCAAGAGATAAACTGAACTAGATCAATGCACCCTAGAATCTTAACTTCAATTATTTGCCCTTATTCCCAATACTGCTGCTTTGGGAGATTTTTTTTAAATACTTGAAGACATTTTGTGGAATACAGGCCCAAGGGCCCATTTTGACTCTGCTGTTCTTCTACTACAAAGCTACAAAGATTCTGAAACCAGATGAACTACAGAAATGTGAACTGTTCAGAAATGAGCTTCCACTCTTGTTCTCTACCTCAGAGGATAAAGAACTACAGACCTCCCCTAAACCCCAAAATAATGTATCACATAATCAGTGATACAGAGTAGATGAGGCACTCAAAGTCTCCTATACCTTTATATTTTTTAGAAGGCAAGATTATTTGAAAGGTATATCAGATGGCTAAAATGTACAGACCATATAAGATTGCTGCTTTTGCTTCTGTGAAAGGATACCAGAACAACTTTTGTAGAATCATAGAATATGCTGAGTTAGACCTGTCAGGAGCATCAAGTCCAACTCCTGGCCCTGCACAGGGCACCCCAACAATACTACACTGTGCCTGAGAGTGCTGCCCAAATGCTTCTTGAGTTCTGGCAGCCTTGGTGTTGTGTGCACTTCTCCAGGGAGCCTGTCCAGTGCCCAACCACCTCCTGGGGAAAAACCTTCTGATATCCAAGCTAAACCTCCCCTGATTATGCTTCATGCTGCTTCCTCAAGCTCTGTCATTAGTCACGAGAGTGCAGAGACTGGTACCTGCCTCTCATGAGGAGGTTTAAGACGCCCCTCATGAGGAGGTTGAAGACTGCATCTCCCCTTCTCCAGGCTGAACAAACCTAGTGCCCTCAGCAGCTCCTCATACAGCTTCCTCTCTAGACCCTTCCCCATCCTTGTGGTCCTTCTTTGGACACTCTCTATTAGCTTAATGTCTTTTTTATACTGTGGTGCCCAAAAGTGTCCCCAGAACTCAAGGTGAGGCTGCTCCAGTGCAGAGCAGAGAGACACAATCCCCTCCCTTGCCCAGCTGGCCTGATGCACCTCAGGACATGGTTGGCCCTCCTGGCTCCAGGGCACTGCTGACTCAGATCCAACTTGCCATGAACCAGAATCCCCAGGCCCCTTTCTGTAACCCCTCTTCAGCTTCTCATTCCCCAGTCCATCCACACAACCATGGCTGCCCCATCCTAGGGGCAGCATCTTGCCCTTGTAAAACTTCACATGGTTGGCAATTTCCAATCTCTCTGACTTGTCAGTATTTCTCTGGACGGCCTCTCTGCGCTTGTGGATGTTGATAGCTCCTCACAATTTACTGTCATTGGCAAACTTTCTTAGTATTCCTTTGAGTCCTGCAAACAAGGGTCATTGATGAAGACGGGTTTCATCATGATGGGCTGAGGTTGGAGACCCATGGAACTCCACTAGTGACAAATGTCAGCCTGATGTCCCCCCCTATCATTACAACCCATTGTGCCCAACTCATGAGCCAGTTGCTCACTCATCATGTAACAGGGTTATCCAGCTGTATGCTGGACATGTAGTCAGGTGGACCCTGTCCCTCTGACGCAGCGGTGAATCCTGGACAACAGTTGCATGGTCACAGAATCACAGAACCGTCTGGGCTGGAAAAAAGCCTTAAAGCCCATCTCATTCCACTCCCTGCCATGTGCAGGGTCACCTTCCACTATCCCAAGGTTGTTTCAAGCCCCAGTCTGGCCGGAAAACTTCCAGGGATAGGGCAGTCACATCTTCTCTGAACACAGCAGAGGCGCAGAATCCCCCGTCCACTGCTGCCCATGCTGGGGGCTCAGCCCAGCACAGGGGGCGGCTCTACGGGCCAGTGCCCACAGCCAGGGCAGGCCGAGTCTCTCACTCACCGACACCAAGTCCTTCTCCCCAGAGGTGCTCTCAATCCATTCTCCACCCAGCCTAAATTTGTGCTTGGGGTTTGTTGTAGAATCCAAAACCCAAAACAGCAGTTGTACAATCCAGAGCTGCTCTGCAGGAGCTGCTCAGCTATCCTCAAACCCTTCACTCTTCCCATACCACCTGGGCTGATACCACCAACAACCACTGTCTCACTTTGAAAGACAGGTGCCTGCCATGGATAGCATGATCTTCCCTTGGAATGGAAAATGTGACCCTCTTCTCTTCAAGTTGTTATAACTTTGAAATTATGGAGCTTTCAGGCAAAGATATAGGAAAATGAATAACAGTTCTTTACCAGTATATATACGTGTACAACAAAGCAAACAAACAACAACAGCAGCAGCAACAAACAGAACCACAGACCCAGTCCCCGCCCTTTCCCCTTTGGTGCAGTTCCGGGCACAGCCGGCAGGGGCGCTGGTGGCTCCCATCTGGACAGGTTGGATGCAATGATTCCCCCGCGGCTGCAGGGGGCGCTCTGGCGCGAGTTCAGCTGCCGAGAGCGGGAAAGGAGCTTCGTCTGCAAACCCTCAGCGGGCAGCCGGTCTCAGCGCCACTTGGGAAGCTGAGTGTGGACTGCAGCAGGAATCTCGGAGCAGCAAGCTGGAATCAGCAGAGGCAGGCACATCCAGGGTGACAAACAAAGCTCAGGAGTTGTGCCTAGGAGCCGCAGGGGTCGGGCAGACTCAGGGTGCTTGTAAGCAGCAGCTGAAAACAGCAGGACTGGGCAGTGGCAGCTGGGAAATGCTCCCTCAGAGAAGCTCATGGGGGTTTTCCCCTGGGGCATCCAAGTAGGTGGTGAGGGTCCTTCCCAGTGAGGTCAGGTGTTGAAAAGATCTCAAATCAACAACCGCTCTTATGAGCAAAGGCTTTCCCACGGTAGGAGAAGCAGTGCAGGACAGAACTCAGCAGTGGCAGTGAATTCTCCCTGCAAGTAGCAACAGCCCAACCGTCTCCCCTCCGATCCCAAGAGCGAGAGAGGACCTGAGCCCAGCCCCTCAAACCCCAGCCAGCTTAGAGACTGCAACAGCTGTACCACTTCCCCCCATCTTGGGCACATCCTTTGCCTTTTTCAAGTATCTATAGTTCCAGTCTCTTAGGCAACAAATGACAGAAAAATTCCGTAAGAGAAAGAACGAAAAGGAAAGAAAAGAACCCCTTAACCTCCAAAAATCAGGAAGACCCATGTAGTCACGTTTGATACTCATCAAGTCCCTCCTGCCACTAGCACTGGTCCCTTTGCTGAAGAGCAGAAGGAATAAAACTCATAGGGCCATGTGAACCTCAGCAGCCTCTCTACAATGTCCAGGATACAAGGCCTGGGAAGCAGAAACTAACCTTCCCAGGTGACAGGTTAGGCCAGCAAATGGGTCACTAAACTGTAAAAATGGAAACTCCTTCTCAAGGCGACAGAAAAAACTAAAACCTCAAAACGGGAGTTCAGCAGAAAACAAAAGGACATGCTGCAGCCCAATCCACTTCATGTCCATGTGTGTCCGAGCATAAATCTTTTGGCACAGGGGCCAACCTAGACACCCATATTGCACTACAAATGTGCTATCACTTTTTCCCCCCTCTTTTGCTGGCAAAAGGACCTGCAAGTTTGTAACTGAGCAACACAGGGAACAAGGAAATCGAAAAAGAAAAGAGAGATGTTTCCATGGCAGACTCCAAAAAACACAACTGCTGGATGCTCTCACCTACCTGTGTTGGGAGCATTCAAAGCCCACTAAGCAGTGCGTCAAGGGCAGACACACTGACACAGACCCTCTCAAAGCAACCACTTGAGAAAAGCTGCAAGATGTCACCGAGTGAAGACTTGAAGCTCGTAAAGAAGGCACTGAACCAACATAGTAGGCAAGAAACAGCCAACCACAAGTGACCCCAGACAAATTTGCTGATGAAACATTTATCTCATGAGCATAGATTAATGTGCAAAACACAAATGTACTCCCACCAGGTGTGGCTCAGTATGTTCTTATTTAGCCAGTTATAGACTGACAAAGGACTGCCAGTCAGCTATGGCTCAGATGCACCAAGAGTATCAGTCAAGTTCTCAAGAACAATGAAGGTGTGTGTTATGTCACTTCCCAGATGATGTCTACAGTGCCAGAAAACCATTTAACCCGATATTTTAGAGGATGCAATTTGAGTGACCCAATGTCCACAGCAGCATCTGAGTATGCATTTTGCAGGTGGCAATTGGGCAACACCAGACCCTCATATCCTGGTCATGACAGTAGCTCTAGTCACACATGGTGCAAAAAAAGGGCATGGCAGCTCCAAAACTGGCAGGTAAGAGGAAACCACATGAGATTGCAAGTACCTGCACTCACACCCACAGAGATGGGAAGACACAGGTGAAGGAGGAAGCCCTGTAGATACTGCTTTTGTCACGAGGGCAACTGTCATCAGCAGCTGAGGCTCCCAAGGATCTTATTTTTCTCACTAATTCTCCTTCCAGAGGGTGAGCACAGTAGGGTGTCCTCAGAATAGTGCAGTAATCCCTCGTGTCCCCATCAAAACATCTGTTATAGAAGGTTGCAACCATAAGCACTGCAGGGGAGGGCAGGGAGTTAGTAAAAGGGAATTGAGAAGAGCTCTAGGACTGTTGTCTTAGGTCTTCCAGTATCTCCCCTCCCAGTCTCACAAATTAGGTTATTGCAACAGTGACCCCAACACAGTGAGAACAGCATCAGTAATGTACTAAAGATGTAAAAAAAACAAGGGGATGAGCTCAATTTCTCTTCTGTCACAGGCTAACCTATAAAAGGGCAGTGATGGAGGAAAGCAAACGAGAAGGAATGAGGACAGTTAAGAGGTTCCTCCAGTCACATCAGCAAATTTTTTTTTGCATTTCTCCAAGGGCTTACTGCATACACTTTTTATTTGTCTAGGCACCTACTGCATACAAGCAGCATTGGCCAGGGTTAGGAAAAAGGCTATAATTAATAAAGAACTAAAGACAAATCAACTCAAGAGCAAAAGCTCTTTTTCCCTGCAGTTAAGAGATGGCAGCCCTGTGTTCATCAAAAAGAACAGGAATGATATTGTTCTAAGGCCATAATAATATTGTTCTACTGTTCATTGCCACACAGAACAGCAAAGGGCTGCTTTCTGCAATCTTGTTCAAATTGGTGACTGAAACCATGGAAAAAGAACATCCTGGTCACCTGATGATTAAAGACTCTCTGGCAGAACAGTGACTACAGTCCTTGCCTGATCAGCATCAGTAGAACTTCTCCCATCCAGAAGACACTACCCTAAACCAGAACTTTAAGCACAGATCAAAACTGTCCCCATATATGCACGGTGGGGGCACGGGATGTCAGGAATGGTTACCCATTACTCAGGACATGTCTTGTCAGTAAATAACCGTCTCACCCAGCTCAGGCATGGTCCCTGTGGGATACTGGAGTGACAAGCAAAGAACATCTCTCTCATGATAACCATGGTTCTGTCTACTGCTTGCCATAGCTATCCTTAACATTGAGAAATTAATCTTTGATCATGGACCCCATCATCTACTGTCTAGGCAAAAGTCTCAGGTAGTAACCAATAGCCCACTGGTGAGCAGTCCCTCCTGTCTGCTTCCTACAACATGCATGATACCACCTACTACAGTGGCAAGTGATGTTTTCTGCCATTACCAAAGAAAAGCCAAAAATAATAGAATATTCAGTCAGCTTTTATAAATAATAAGTAAGATCAGACTCAAATTCACACACAGTCGAGGACAATTTTCATCTTGAACACTGTGGAAAAAGAAAACAGTCTCCTATAAGCATGTAGAGCTTAGATGCTTACATATATAAAGATTTAATAGTGTAAAGAGAACAGTATGCGAATTTCACTGGACTATGTTTATGTGCTTCTACACAGAAGTTAAGAGCTGCTTTGGGGGTTTGTTTGGGGGACTGTGGGATTTGGAGGGTTTATTTTTAATTAAAATCTTATATCACACTAAGCCTAATCATTCTGTGAATGCAAATTCTAACGGTTACTAAGAAGACTGAATTGTCAGCAGAAAATCCCATTTACTAGGTTGGTTCCAAAAATGAAAGGACAGGATTCTCCCATTCCAGTAAATGGAAAATCTGACAACTATGTAAAGTTTTACTGCTTCCACAGTCCTAAATCAATGTCCACTATCCAGCACTAAAACAATAAAACTACAGTTTCCTTTTCTGGACATATGTAAAGAATAAATAGATCTTCCTAAAGGGATGGGGAAAGTATTTAACAAAGGTGATCCAGAGACAAGCCAAAGCATCAGTGCCAAAGCAGAGCTTGATGAATCCTGACGAAATTTGTTATAATATGTCCAAGGATTAAGATCTTTTTGAAGTCTGGATGAAAAAAAACTGAGAAGGAAAGCTCAAGAGCAAAGTAACCAAAAGGTTCCTATCAATATTCTCAAGTTTATCTTCCAGTTACTGCATCAGAATACATTTCAGAATTGCTAGCACATAGAACTGCTGTTACAAGCTGGTTTTCACTCATGTTAAAAGTCTAATAAAATTATATCTATGTTGTCTGCTTGTCCTCTTACTCTTGCTACATGTGTGCTGTCAACAGAATTACATTCTGCCTCTTGCATTTCAAAGGGATACTCCTGGCCTCCAGCGATCTGCCGCTTAGAAGTTCCCTAAATTAGATGTGTTTATTTTGTTTATAGCATGATTTCACACCGCAAGTGATGTTTCATGCTTAGAAATAGATACCGATTTTGAAAGCATGGAAGTTACAATATATCATTAAGTAATACAAAGGGACTTTAAAGGAACTTTGGTTTTGGGCATACATGCACTGATTGCAGGTACTCCAAACAGTCCTCAAATAAGACATTATCATATCTGCTCTGCCTAAAGTAAAATAAACCAAACCCTCCTCCTAACACGACGAGCATCATCAAATCAGCATCTTAAGGGGTGAAAAAATTTTTAAAGCTACACAGTGGCACTGCCATCTATCACATCCCAGAAGTTACAGTCCAAGCTGTTTAGTACTAGGCTTTCCAGAGCACTTTAACATGATCTCAGTGGTGGGACACTGCACCTTGCTGAGAGGGTCTGGGCTTCCAGACTGTCCCCAGCGTGTCACCGATTACATCCCCCCGCCATAAATGAAGGAGAGTCCCGGGGGAAGCAGACACCACAGAATAGGGAAAAGCAAGGCTTAGGAAAAAGAATCATCCAGTTTTGCTTCCAAAATTCGAGGAAACAAATCAGAGTCGTTTACAAGGATTTCATTCCGAGTATTTACGGGGTCTGTTAAAAGATTTCCTGAGGTGAGAAGCAAAGTCAGTCTAAATCCCTTCAAATCTTCCATCCCATTGTATCAGCCGTCAAGACAGAGGCCGAAGGGGACACCCAACACCCAGGTAACAGAGTATGCCTGTGCTGTGAGCGCAGGGTATCGGAGGGCTCGGACCGCCCGCGGCCCCGGCCGAGCCCTGTCCGCGGCCAAGGGACCCGCAGCGGCTCCGCGCTGCAGCCCAGCCGGCCCGGGAACCGCCAATACCGTCCGCAGCGCCGCATCCGCCCCGCTCCGCTCCCGCCACCAGCATGAGCTCCTGCCAGTGCCCAATTCCAGCCTAAGCCGCCTTGAGTGTGTCGCCAGTAGCCCCTCAGCGCGACACCGCGGCCAGAAAGCCCCTGGCCGCCCAGAGGGGCAGCGCGGGTAGGCGCTAGGTCTGCATAGCCCCCGCTCCCCGCCCGGCGGACGCGCATGGCGCGTCGGCCGCACGGAGCCGCCACAGCACGCCCCGCGCCGCGCAGGGAACGGGCGGGAACTGGCCGTGCGAGCCCCGGGCCGCGGACCAGCCCCGGCCTGCGGACCCGCCCAGGGACGGAGGCGGGGGGGAGGGGGTCGCCCCACGGGCAGTCGCTGTTCGCCCCCTACTCCGGCCGTACCTCCCGGGTGGTGACCTCCTCCTTCTCCGAGATCTTCAGCAACAGCCGGTCGTTCTCCAGCTCCAGCGCCCGCACACGGTCAATGTAAACAGCCAAGCGGTCATTGAGCTGCCGCAGTTCTTCCTTCTCCTGCAGCCGGGAGATGCGGGTCGGCGACAGCGGGGTCCCGCCGGGGGTGCCGCGGCTCGGAGTGCCTGACATGGCGCTGGGCTGGCGGGCGGGCGAGCAGCGACTCATTCAATCCCGCCGCACCGGGGGAGGGAGCACTAAGATGGCGGGCGGGCGGCCCCTCCCGCCGCGGCGCTGCCTGGGACATGAAGTCCCGGCGCCAAGATGGCTGCGGGGGTTCACTGCTGCCCGCCATTTTGCGCCCGATCCGGGGCCACGGGTGCGGCTAGGGCTGGGCGTCAAGGACAGAATCGGGCGCGGGGCCGGTGCTGAGGCGAAGAGGTTTTGGTGGCAACAGCGGAAGGGACCGGAGTGACCGACAGGATTGACCCTTACCCGCACCGGCGGAGCAGCAGCCTGGATCCCCCGTGGGGCTCAGGCCTGAGGAGTGATGGGTTCCCTGAAAGGCTGTGTTTTCTCTGTAGTTCCCTAAAATGTCGTCGACAGCTGCCTGTGCGATTTTGCCTTTCTTTGCTGTCGGCTGTTCACAGGCTAGGGTCTAGCTCTGTGCTGAAATGGAGAAAACATGGATTGAACATTCCCAAGGTTGATGTTTTTAGGAATGCCTAAAGAGTGATGGTTTTTGGGCACATAGTCAAACTTCGTACAAACTAAAATCCACTGAGAAGTTTTCCTGAATATTTGGAGTAGTGTTTTTCTCCAAAATCCCAAATTCTGTTACTTCTTGCACATTAACTAGTATAAACTGGATCATCATTCCCAAAGCTGTTCCTGGCCTTGTGCCTTTCACCTAGAAGGGAGGGCTGATAAAAAGGAGAAGTCGAAAAAACAGATTGAGAAGTCTGTCGTCCGTATGAAGAGCAAAGAGAAAAAGTAGCAAGAGCATTATGCAAAGGTGGGAATATAGGTCTGCATAGAGAAACAGGAAAGGCAAAAAGAAAATACAGCATACAATGTGAAAACTTAGGGAGCCAGGGTGAAAAAGTAGGTATTTAGTCTCAAAATAGAACTAAGTGTGAAATCCTAATATCAAGTACACTTCAAACTGGAAAACCTTGGAATAAACCCAGGAATTCTGGATGCTCACTATCCATGTGCGCAAATAGCTGTAAGTCTCTCTAGCAATCACTGCATAAATCATAGGTTTTCATTTGCCTCAAAATGAGCATCTCATACAAAAGGATTTGTCCTGGCTGCTGTGAGACAGCAGAGTGCCTGTCCCACCTGCTCGGGCATCACCTCTCCCGGGACAGCACTGAGTGACCCTTCAACCCTATCTCCTACTGAGAGCCAAGGGTGGGAATTTCCACACTAGTCTGTGGAGCTGTAGGTATCAGTGGGTTTCCCGAGAGTATTTATGAGTGCTAAAATGGAAGCAAGACCACACGCGGTGCACTTTCTGAAAGGCACAACCTCTCTACGTAAGGGTCGCTGCCGGCAGGGCGCTGCCAGTGAGATCTGATGTTATCACGTGCGACTTAGCGTGAAACAGCCTTCTGACTGAATCTGGAAAGGAAGCAGAGAGCAGAGACTACAAATCCCAGGGTCCTGTGGTCGCTGCTCCCAGGGAGGTCGGATCTTGCCCCATCCGCCTCCTGCTCTTTGTTCCTGCCACACTTGGGAGTTGCAGTTACAGTACAGTGCGTGTTTTGAATTTTGGCGCCTGTCTGCAAACTGTAACCGAACTGCTTCTGGACCGAGTTCCAGACCCAGCCCCTTTTCCTGCCCCAGCACCTATGCCACGCAGTCCGTGTCCTCTCCAACGGCACTGTCTTCCCCTGAGCAAACCAAAAATACACCCCTGAGCATCAAGCCGTGCACTTAGAGTGAACTTAGTCTCTTTTTAACATTCAGTTTCCAACACTAGCAAATTTTTGGAAGACTAGCTATAAACTCTGGTTATGTTAAGACGGGAAAAAATATTTTAAGAATGCTGAAAGCCTCTGTATAAGCATTTTTGGGTTAGCTCCCTTCTCTTGTGATTTGATGTGATCATCTGTGCATCTGTCATATTTTAGAAATTCTTTTAAGCTTTTTGCCTAATTTTGATTGATAATGTAAACCAGATGTAAATCCCCTTTGTTCATGAAGTTGAGCCCTCAGATTTTTTTTAGAAAATGGTTTAGAAACTTTGAATGTTTCAAGAGTTTGTGTGCTTTGGGTTTTTGTTTGGTTGGTTTTTGGTTGGGTTTTGTTTGTTTAGTGGAGGTTTTTTGCCTTCTAGTGTTACTGGGTATTTTCATAGTGTTATCAACTGTATTGCATTAAAGTTGTTTGTTTTTTTCTCAAAATATACTTCCTGAAATATGCATCAATAATAATACCTGATATTTTCTGCATTTTTTAGAAAGTCCTTTTCTTTAGCAGTAACCCAGACAATTGCATCCTTTCATCCCTGACACGAATCTCCCCTTGTTAACAGAATATGCATGTTCACTTTTCCTCTCTCTTCTAAAATGAAGAGAATCGTTTGGTGGTGAGATGGGGAGAGGAAGCATCAAGGAAGAAAGAGAAGTGCAAAAGCTGAATGTCCACTCACCAGCTGTGTTTTCCAGGGAGTGCAACACTTGTTTCAGTTGTGTTTTCGGCATCTGTTTAAATACTAGTTCTCTTGGATCGCTCCTATGACAGGGACTTAGTATTGAACCACGGTCAATAAGATGACTTATCTTTTAATATTTAGCAGTTAGTTTTTCATTAGAGACCTTGACAGGTCTTTGCTACCCAAAATAATTTTACAATAAACTCTTCCCTTTTTGAGCGGGTAGAATGGATTTGTTATCCCAAGACAAAATAATTAAGTGTTTGACAAAGGGATGGTATAGGGATGTGTCAGCCTTACCTGGCTGGGAAAACAGAGGATCATGGCAATCCCTGGGGCTGCATTCCTGGGTATACAGATTGGGAACCTGTTCAGAGTACACTGCAGCTCCTGTCTTGCGCAATCTCCCAAGTTTTCCCTTTGTGGAAAGTGAAGCAGAGGAGGAAGCTGCTGCAAGTACAGGTCCCACCCTGATACAAGTCAGGAACTTGGAAGAGCCCTGGGCTCAGTATTGAAGCTCTAGGTAAAAAACACAACCTATATGGCTGTCTGCATAGGATAAGAATAAATTTTTGAGATGTCAGACACAGACAGTAGAGACAGGCTCTGTTTAGCTCTGGAGTGTTTAGCTCTGGTGTCCCACCAGATAAATGAAGGAATTGCTTCCAGTATGTAATAAAGACAAAGGGAAACCTTGTGTACCCTTTGATGCAGAGCACCTTCTCATTTGTTGACCAGTTTCCTGTACATTTGGGTGTAATGAATTTGCTGATGCTATCTGGAATTTCATAATATATCTGATATTTTCATAAATCTGGAGATACAGGATTTCCACTGCTATTTCTTAACTGCTTTGGTTTCTCAGCAGCTGCTGCCATGCTCTCCCCTTTCTCATTTTACACTCTTTTATTTGAATGTCTTGGATAGGATTATTATTATCTTTCCTGTAGTCATCTAACACCCTCTCTGCCTCATGTTCTTCACCTTGCTCAAACAGCCAATGTTTCATTGATTGTCTCAGATACTGTCATTAATTTCAGGAAGACAAAGGATTGAACATATACCACATAATATTTTCCTATCAGTCCAAATTCAATCTGGCCTCAGCATTAGTGCTCAAAAATTTGCTAGCAATGGCTCCAAATCTGGAAGAAGCATTCATACCTCACCACAGAGTTCTGCTCCTGAATTTGATCTTTCATTGAATAAAATTGTTTCCAGCAGTGTCAGGACAGAAAGCACTAAACCAAGTACAGAAAATAAATGGTATACCATGAATCATGGATAAAACCTTCCTCATGCACAAGAAGGTTTGCTGAGATGTAAAAAAGAGCAAAGAGGAACATGGCATACATGTGGGACACTTGTGGGGTTAAAGTGAACTGCAGGCTGTATGTAGGACAAGGGTTTTTTTCAAGACAAGACATCACGCTGTAATGTGTAGAGGGTGTATTTATTTCTGAATCCAGCATCTAACTGTTTGACAGGACTTTTGGCAGATAATGTTCTTTTGCTACAGCATTTACCTCCTTACTAAAGCAGAATTTCACTGGAGGAAGTGTCAACCAAGTCTGGACAGAGAGAATTCTGGTCTGTGCTTGCAATTGTTCTTTTGTGGCAGTCTTAAGTGAGGCCCTTTAGACTCTTGTACTGGTCTCATGTGATCAGAAAGAAATGAGAATTTAATTCAAAAAACCACTTCATATTTCCCCCCATCTCAACGGAAAAGGGGTAAAAGAAGATGCTGAGGGGTCAGTGCTCAGGGGTCCCCGACTTCCAAAATTCCACTTCGTCATTTTTCTACAGACTGATTTACTTACAATAGCACATTGTTAGAGGTTAGAGTTTTTCATTTTGTTTTTCTTTTCTCTTAGGGAATTATGCCCCGTTTTTGTTGCTAAGGAACAATAACGACCGGGACTTAAGAGAGGCAAAAGAAGTTGCCAAGCTCCGGGGAGGCGGGCATCTGGCTGCACTTCTCTTATCTGAGGGTTTCTCTCGGTGGGGCACAGATACACAGAATTGGACTGGTAAAAGATGGGGCTGAAGCAGCAGGTAGCTCGCTTGCTCTCTCAGCTTCGGAGGAGGAGGGTTGGAGCTGCTGCTTGGGGGAGGGAACTCTCCGCCGCTGCGGGAGCCCAGCCCGGTCCTGCTTCTTTCTGCCGTGGGCTGAGCCTTTTGCTCGTGAAAGCAGGCATTGAACTGGGACCTTATTAACATCCTAGCTCACCGGAAAGGACAGGGGAAACCCCGGGATCCCCGAGCCTCCTGCCCCTCCGAGGGAGCCTCTCCCATCAGTGTCTGGGAGTCGGGCGGCCACTGCCCAGCCCCGCCGCTTCTCTGCCACTGCTCCGGGTTTTTCACTACACTGTAACCCAGCACCCCTGCCCACCGGGACACCCCTCGGCTCCTGCCACAGCTGCGGAGTTTCTGACACATCTCATCTGCCACTCTGGGACTTTGCTCATCCCTGCCTTCCCAGCTTGCGATTCAGAGGTTCCTGCTAGAGCTCCTTTTGCTAGCCAGAGAGGGTATCAGGATCGGCGGCCCGCTGAGGGTTTGCAGACGAAGCCCCTCGGCTCTCGCGCTCGGCAGCTGAACTCGCGCCAGAGCGCCCCCTGCAGCCGCGGGGGAATCATTGCACCCAACCTGCCTGGCTGGGAGCCACCAGCGCCCCTGCCGGCTATGCCCGGAACTGCACCAAAGGGGAAAGGGCGGGGATCGGGTCTGTGGCTCTGGTGTCGCTGGGTCTGTGCTTCTGGTGTCAACTGGATCTGTGGTTCTGGGTGGGACTGGGTCTGTGGTTCTGGTGTCACTGGGTTTGTGGTTCTGGTGTCACTGGGTTTGTGGTTCTGGCTGGGACTGGGTCTGTGGTTCTGGTTGTCCCTGGTTTTGTGTTTCTGACTATCACTTGGTCTGTGGTTCTGGCTTTGACTGAGTTTGTGATTCTGGCTGTCACTGGCTTTGTGGTTCTGGCTGCCACTGGGTCTGTGGTTCTGTTTGTTGCTGCTGCTGTTATTTGCCTTGTTATACAGATATAGACTGGTTAAGAACTGTTATTTATATTCCCATATCTTTGCCTGAAAGCCCCATAATTTCAAAATTATAACAACCTGGAGAGAAGGGGGTCACATTTTCCATCCCAAGGGAGGTTCCCACCTTCCTCGGCAGACACCTGTCTTTCAAACTAAGACATTTGTAACATGGGAACTACAGAGACTTCCTGCAGTACAGCTCATTCACAGTCTTCCCCAGGTGCAGAAGAAGGGTGGGATGCATCAGCCTTCAGTGTAGCACCACCTACTATGTCTCACCCCCACTGGCTCTCCAGGATTCAGGAATTCTTCCTTTCTTGACAGCTGAATACCGTGAAAGCACAACTGAAAACAGATGAGCTGGCCAGGTTGGAAAAATGCCGCTGCTTCCTTCTGGTCAGACTGTGGCAGCCAGAACCATGAGCATGCCTGTGCAGAGCAGCTGCTTTTTAAAGAGATAAATAGTAACATTACTCTAAAATCAAGGAAGGGATTATTCACACCACTTTTAATGAAATATTGGGCCAATAATCTCTAACACTGTGAGTTTTGCCCTTCACATACAGAGTTGGATTTTATTCTCGTTAAGACTTTAGGGAATCCAACTGCCAGGATAGCCCCAGTTCTCAGCAACCCGTGGAGTTTAAGTTCCCTCATTTCACGTGCAAGTCCCTCATCATTTAGCCATTTGGCAGTTTTGAGAGGACAGTGAAGGAGGGTGGGGACTGGCTCTGAATGCAGTTCCTCTGAGTCCAAAAAGCTCGTGTTATCAGCCAGGAGCAATCCCAGCTCTGCTCCAAAGAATCACTTAAATCATTGCTACACCAGTGGAGCTGCGGGAGGAGAGCATGCAATGCTTACCCCTGCATTGTTATTATATAAAGCCTGGCACTCATCTGCATGCTAATGAAAACAAATCCAGGGGTTTTTTTTTCCAAACAACCATTTGACACTTTATTTTCAAATCCACAGCACAACTGCAGCTGGCTAGGTACTCACCACCATAAAGTTATTTACATATTTTCCTCCAGCAGCAGCAGTAACCTGTTCTCTTCCTCATGTTTGGCAAGGCTGGTTCAGCATTTGTCATGGTCTCACTGGAGAGAAATATTTCAGTCTTATGCTATTAAACAAACAAACCAGCTCCCAGTGGAGTTCAGTTTTTAGCGTAGAAAGGTCAAAGTAGAAACCTTTGGCTTCACTTTGAAAGAGAATTATCTACTTATCCCATCAGGCACTGCGATACATGAATTTGGGAGTGCTGATTCCTTAAGCCAGACGTTCTGTCAAAGGTAAAGTTTACAGAGTAAAATATATGTGAGAAAGAAGAAGACAGGCCTAGGGAGATAACGAGGTATGTGCATGGGATCAGTCTCTCTTGGACATATTATATGATTAATCAAGGAGATGAAAGGAATGCTTTCTGCAGCTCCAAAGTGTGCTCCACCCAAGATCTCAAAGTATTTTACAAAGGGTAATTCTTTAAGCTTTATTTTTTTTGATCTTGCAACAAAACTAAGATGACCATGAAGATTATTCAGTTAATGTCCGTATGTTTAGAGTTTCATGGAGTAGCTCTTTGAACTTGGCTTTCAGGTCAGAAATAATAGAATAGAATAATAGAATAGAATCAGGTCAGAATAACAGAATCACAGATTGATTTGGGTTTGGATTGGAAGGGACCTTAAAACTCATCTTGTTCCAACCACCTGCCATGGGCAGGGACACCTACCTTCCATAGATTGCTCCAAACTCTGTCCAACTGGCCCTGGACACTCCCAGGCATGGGGAAGCCACAGCTGCTCTGGACAACCTGTGCCAGGGCCTCACCACCCTCACAGGGAAGAATTCCTTCCCAATATTTCATCTAACCCTGCTCTCTGGCAGTGGGAAGCCATTCCCCCTTGTCCACGCCCTTGTCCAAAATCCCTCCCCATCTCTCTTGGAGCCCTTTTGGGGGCTGTCAATACATCTCTCTCACTGGGAAACATTTTTCCAGTCCACAGCTGGGGACAACAATGAAGTGCTGGAGCACTGCCTAAGTTAACACTTGTGTTGGAGCTGCATGTCCCTAAAGAACAGCCCCAGCTAACAATGAATGTATAGCAGGAAGCTGTTTGCTGTCTTGAGTTTGGTACAGTCAGGAGAGACTCTGCCCTTCCCCACTCTCCTGCAGCCTGTGCTCTGTACAGAATTTTGAAGGCCAGCAGCATCACATCACTTCTTTCTTTACCACTATCACACTGAGGATGCATGTGGGTGGGCAGGTGCAAGAATCTGATGTTTTGGGCAGCCATGAAATAAAGTTGCTTGGATGGGTAAATGGGAAGGAGCTGCAGCAAATGAGGAAAAGCTTTTGTTTGATGGCAGTGTTTGCAGGCTTCCTCTGTACTGCTAAACCCCAGTTCTGGGTATGAGAATAGCATAGATTTGTAGGATTTAATTTGTTTTACACTGTCTGCAGAAATCTTGAATGTACGAAAAATCAGATTTAGCATGGCCCTATGTAGTGTAGTGTGACAGGCTGGCATGCAGAAAACTGTGCCCTGGAAAGATCAGGGCCATTGCTCAGGGCATGGCTGTCTTTGCTCAGTAGGTAATCTGCCCAAGTGCAGGAATTTAAGGCTGGGCCTGCTCTGACTGAACCTCTGAGCTTCTTCAAGTGCAAAAGGTATAACCCCATGGAATCCAGAAAAACAACTGCTGTGTTCAAAATGTTGAGCTTCCCAAAATATAGAGAACTAACAAGTGGCACGGATTCACTGACAGTCCTTCCTGTGTGCCAAGGACACGAGGCCAGTTCTCCTTCAATATACCAGGGAATACTGCCCCAATTTTACAGGCACGGTGTCCACCTCTGTTTCTCTCAGCAGTGTGGACAGATCTATGATATTCCCATCAAAAATGGTTCAGAGCATCATCCATCTCTGGGGATTTACTCACACCATTAACAGAGATGATTCCCAGCCCAGTGCAGGTATGTGTCCCATGTGCCCCATGGCACATGTGGCCACATCCTTAAGGCCTGCTTCAGGTCTACCACCAATTTGGCAGTTATCTTGCAGAATGGTCTACCTGAAAACACCTGTCTGACATGTGAGACTTATACTCAGCTTTAAACATGGAATTAATCTGGTATTTGTTGGGTAATAAGGAAGCAGTTGATAAACCATGATGCAGCTGTTGCTTGGGTTTGCATTTTTATAACACATTCGGAGTGGGAAGCCAGCAAGTGCTAGGAAACTGCAGACACTTAAATGGCCTCAGAATGGAGGAGGGCAGAGATCAGATTGAGGCTACATGGTCAGTGAGGCTATTGATGGTGTATACTGACAATTTCACTCAAAAAGCAATAAAGAGTAAGTCAGTGATTCATGGTGGGCATCGTGTAGATGAGCCTCCACTTGCAGGAGTCATAGTGCCAATGGCTAGAAGTGTGCATCTTCTCTTCTGTGCCAGTATTGGGCTGGTCTGACCAGGCCTGGAGGAGCAGAAGCTCAGATCTGCTCAAGTCTTATCAAGTTTGGAGAACATAAATCACTATTTTCCCTCTCTATCCCCGCTATGCAAATATGTTTGGATGGTACATCACTGGCTGTTCTGGTTCAGTGGCCATACCATCCAGTGGCAGGGTCTGGAGGACTGGCCTGAGGCCAGTGGGAGAATACCTTCGCCTTACATCTAGGAAGGAGCTGGGAGTCCTTCCAGTGTAGTGTCCGGGCACCTTCCAGTATAGTGCCTCGAGGTGCTCAGCCAGCCTCAGGACATATTTGGCTTCATAACTAGGACTCCCAGAAGGAGAAAATACTTTGTGAAGAATCCATACTTCTGTGGGCACTGTGACTTTTACCCATGAGCCCTTTACTTTTGCTCTGTTGTTACATAAATTTCTTGAATTTCATTTACTTTTTCATCTAGTTTTCTCCTTCTCACCTTGCGCTTTCTCCTTTGGTGTCAATGACAGGCAGTACCCTGGCTACACCAACCAATTCATGACCAATTTTCCTGTTTGTTCTTGTCAAAAATACCTTCTCATGTAAAAAATAACCAAAACAACAACATTTGCTTTCTACATGACTCTGCTGTTGGAACATATACAAGGAAGGACCAACACCTCCTTGGAAGATGGATACTCCCATTACTCTTATCTTCCCAGGAAACAGTCTTGCCAGGTTGTCCCTGCAATCCTTGGCCTATTGGTGAGTCTTTGTCTGAACTCACTTTAGGAAAAACCTCTTCTTTGCAGTTCCCCCATCTTCCGTAACATTTGCATCATTCTTGTTGCTTTTCTGACTTCCTCCAGCTCAGTGACCAGTGGCTCCCTGCCCTGCAGAAGGTCACAGGTATGCCCCAGACTCTTCAGATGCTCCTAGTCTGCAAGGATAAAGCATGGGCAGGTAATCCATCCATGCAAACAAGGAGCAAGAAATGTTCTAATCTTTTGTTAACCATGTTGTGTCATGAGATCTGTCATGAAGAACTGCTTTGTAGCTGCCTGGTGCTGTATGGTACAAGCAAATAGCACAGCTGAGAGCCAGCTCACCCACACAGCTGCTCCTCTGGAATGGTGTCACTGAGGAATGAAGAGGAGCTCTTCTCACCTCCACTGTGGCCACTCAAAGCTCTCTTGGAGTGGGTAAGAGATGTGCCATTGCTCAGTATGGCATGGGACTCATTGCTCAGCGGGCAGACAGTGTCCAAACAGCTTCTCTTACAAGAAGCATGTAGGGCTGCTCAGGTAAATGAGCCCAGGTCACCTCGAGGCTGCAGGAAAGCTTGTGCCAGAATGGTGGAGGATCCTTTACACAGGCACTCTGCCTCTACAGATATGCCTCCTTCCTCTGCAGCACCTACATGGGTCCACCTGCACAGGGCATAGTAGTTTGCAGCAATTGTCCCCTTCACTGGCTGTGACTGCTGCCCATGTCTCTTGTCCATGCTGCAGACTGAGCACTTCAACCCACCTTCCCCTACAACCTCCCCTTCACAGTCAGGTTCCCCACAGGCTCATCCTGGCAACCCATTCTCCTGTGCCCTGTTCCTGCACAGCAAAGAGCTACATGCTGGGCCTGGAGGAGCTGGGGGAGGGTAAGATGCTGCACTTTTCCTTCTTTCCTTGGTCTTCAGTGAAGTCAAAAAGAACTCTGGCTTTTCCAGTTCTGTTCCTGATATCCATGCAATGCCTGTTTGTCTCTTGGGTTGTTTTGATGCTGCTTCCACTCCCCACATTCCTAATATTTGTATTTAAACATGATCCAGAATCTTCCACTCAGTCTGTCCTCCTATTGTACTTGCTCAACATTGGGAGGAATTGCTCTTATACTTGTTCTCCATTGGTTAATCAGAAATTCAGGTGGCTATTTTACATCTACCTCAGCTCACTTCTCTTCCAGGCTGAAAAAGGCTCTTTTCTTCCACTGCTCCTCATGCTTCAGGCCTCAGACATCTTCCATCTCTGAACTTATTCCAGTTTATCAAAGTTTTTCTTGCATTGCAAGGCCTGAACACAGCACCATTGTTGTGATCTAATGAGTGCCAGTTAAAGGGAGCAGTCCCTTCCTGCCCCCCCCCCAGGTGCATCTGTCCATGCAGCCCAGGATATCACTGCAGCATCCAGGACACACTGCAGATGTTCAGCCTATTTATGAGCCCTCCATGTCCATCTCAACAGAGCCAATCCATCCCAGCTTCGGATTCAGCTCCAATCCCAAGGCTTCCTCATTACCTACCTTTTTTCTGACCCCCGTCCTCAGGCTCACCTGATGGGTAACACCTTACCTGTAACACCTCTAGGAAAGTAATAGGGCAAAGAGTGAAGAGATGTAACACAAAATCCAAAGAAAGATTCAGCAGAGATGCAAACCATTTGCAAATGCTGGGAATGTGGAAGAAGGCATTTAGCAATACTGGAATGGGGCAAGAGCTTCTGGAAACTGAAAACCTGGGTTTTCTATTAGGGACTTGTGCAGGCAACAATAGGAGGCAAGAACCCTTGTCTTGGGAAAAAGGTGGGGTTTGAGGGGTGTCCAGTGCAGCATAGAAAGGTCAAATGATTAGAAACTTACAGGGAATTTGGGAACTGTAGATCCATATGTTTCTACATGAATGGAAAAGATGTCCTGAGGGGAAGTAGCAATAGTCAGGGTGTGAGAGGGAAGAGCCCCACGCAGATGCTGGTGGTGGGGTGGTGCTCACAGACCAGGCAGAGGGAAGCAGCAGGTGCTGCCTCCCCATCCTCCAGGCAAAGGTTTATTTTAGGACCACTTGTACCTGATGAGGTCACAGAGCCAGAGCAGGTGAGGGCCTATCTTTGGCACACCCAGAGGTGACTGAGCAGCTACCCTAAGGCAGCTCCATGCACATCACCAGAGGCAGGAAAGGCGACAGGACAGGTGACACCTCCTCCTGCCCTGAGCTGCAGCAGCTCCTCTGTGAGGAACCCAGAGCTTGTGGATGGGGAGACCTTTAGCTGTCCTGTGTGATAGTCCTCAGTAGCAAAGATGTTATCAAACTCTTGTTGATTTTAGAAGTGCAAATTGACAGCAAAATTGGCATTCGTGATTTTTCTTTGTTGACTTTCAGAAACATTAGGAGATATTTCAGAAAGGCAATTCCTTCTGCCTGTGTAGGACGGTCACCCCCACCCTGCGGACGCCTGTTCATACTCTGCCCTCCTGTGGAGAAAAGCACCGGAGTCAGACCTGTCCCACCATCTAAGCCACGAACATTCTCCTCACTGCTGGAATCTGTGACATGAGGCGGTGACAGAGTCCAGGAGCTCTGAGTGGGTGCTGCCCTGGGATGAAACCAGTCGTGCAAAGACGAGCTCTACAGCGGGATGTAAAGTTCTGTAATTTGTTTTAAAATCCAAGGTTTTCAATTTCACGTCAATATTTTCCATTTCAACAAATTAAACAGAATTGTCTTTGAAAGCAGAAAACAGTTGAGTTGCACATATTCACCTCAGCTCTCCGTCAGAGGTAAGAAAATCTAGTATCTTTTATTCCAGCAAAATCGTTTAATCTGTTCCTTTAGGTTTGTCTGTCAAACGTAATCAAATCCTGGTCAAGCGATACCAAAGTTATAATTTATGGGGGAAAAGTCCGTAAGTGCGGGGCTGCGCGGCCCTGTAGGGCCCTGCAGCACCCCCAGGCCCCCGGCCGCAGCTGAGGGGAACCAGCAGTTCTGCCGGACCCCCGCTGCGGAGTGACCCTCCTCTCCTCCACACTGTCCCCTCACACCACAACGACCTCACCGCGGGATAATACCCCAGCCCCTCATAGCACACCAGCCGTACCGCCAAGGGGCGCCCTATCCCTCGTACTGTCCTCCGCGCGCCCTCGGCTCCGCCCACCGGCGGGAATGGCCCTTTCCCGAAATTCCGTGCGCGCTACGTCCTTCCGGCGTGGCGCCATCGTTGCGGCGCGGCTGAGGCCGGGTGGCTCTGTGTCTATCCGCGTCCATCGGGCCGGCCGCCGTAGCTATGGCCATCCGCTACCCCATGGCCGTGGGCCTTAACAAGGGCTACAAGGTGACCAAGAACGTGTCCAAGCCCCGGCAGTGTCGCCGACGCGGGGTGAGTATGAGACTCCTTTTGGCGCGCGGTGCCCCGGGCCCGCCTCTCGCGGGGGACGAACGGGCCCGCTGCCCCCGGTCCGCAGCACGGTTGTGTTCGTGTGTCCGGTGCGGAGCCGCCCATCGCTTCCAGCCCCATCCCGCGGGGCTGCGGCTCGGCGCTTTTGCTGTGGGGAGACGGAAGGGCTCAGAACCCCCGAGCTGCCCGTGACTGCGGGGCGGGAGGGGCTCGACAGAGGGGGGCCGGGTGCGCCCGGCCGAGCAGGGCAGCGGGTGGCTGTGAAAATTGTGCCTTCTAGAGTCTCTCCTGCTTCTCTTGGTAACAACAGGCAATCCCCCTCAAAATTGCCCGGAATTTCCCTACTAGGAGCTATCCAGGTTCGACAGATGAGTGTCATGAGACATGCATGTATCTGGGTCTATTATTAACTTTTATTAAATGCTCTGTGTAGCTGTGGTGTCCGACGTGTGTTGCAGTACAAACCCTGTCCTAGCTCATGGTTTTGCTTTTTCTAAAAATGCTGGTCCATGCCAGTGTGTGACGCATCCGGACCCGAGCCTGAAGACAGCCTGGCACTCCTGGCCAAGCTCACGTGCTCTGCAGGATCTGCCAGGGATGGAGTTTTCTTCAGACACGCCAACAGCATGGGCTAGTTTTGAGGCCTAGCTGAGAGTATGCCACAGCCTCTTGCAGTTCCCTCTGCATCAGCCAGTGTGTAGTGCTTTGTAACCTGCATCGTCTCTCCCTTCCCACAGCGCCTGACCAAACACACCAAGTTTGTGCGAGACATGATCAGGGAAGTCTGTGGCTTTGCACCCTATGAGCGACGTGCAATGGAGTTGCTGAAAGTGTCCAAGGACAAACGTGCTTTGAAGTTCATCAAGAAGCGGGTTGGTCAATCAACTAACAATAATAGCAAAAACTGCTATGTCAGTTTTCTGTTTCTTGCCATCCCCTAGGAATATTTGGCTTTTTAATTAATTACCTTTATTTTTTTCGTTTGTTTTGGAAGTTACTCGTGTAATATGATGGAGTGGCGAGAATGTTTTTTTTGGGGTGGGTGGAAGAGCAGGAGATGGATGCAAAAGTACTTTGCCAAAAAGGCCCCGAGCTCACAGATTCAGGCTTGTCGTGCTGTTTTTGCATGGCTTGCGTGTCTGGTGTGGGGAAGATGACAGCAGTACTAATGGGAGGTTGGGTGCCATTAACCAGGAGACTTCACATGGGCTTCCTTGAGTTGTAATGGTTATGAGAACTGAAAGCAGCCCCTTTCGTGTCCCCAGTAACTGTGTTGAGGCACTACTGAGACTTAATGGCAAACTCCTGGCTGGAGGTTGAATCTGTCTTTCCAGGACTTTTACCATTCTGCATGGTTTTGAGGTGTGACGGCAGTGACGCCTGCAGCACAGTCCCAGTCTGTCCAGTCTGTGCTGGGTAAAGACTGACAGCTCTGCTCTGTCCCCACAGGTCGGCACTCACATTCGGGCCAAGAGGAAGCGGGAGGAGCTCAGTAACGTCCTGGCAGCCATGAGGAAAGCTGCTGCAAAGAAGGATTGAGTTGCACAGGCTGCAACACAATAAAATCCTTTCTCCCAAAACCAGAGTAGTGAGTGTTTTTGGTACGCCTACATCAGTGGGCGGTGCTGGGGGTTGCTGACAAGGTCCTGAACTTCAGCCATCAAGAAATTTGGTCAGTGGATTATTGTACCTGCAGCTGGAGATGCTGATACTGGTGCTGCTGTGACTTACTTTATAGGGGAATTATCTATGACTTGGTGCAGTCTCAGGACTTGAAAACTTGTGGAATGCCTCCCACCTCCTAGTCTGTCTTCACACCTAGATGGTGCTAGGAGGGAAGTCAGGTGGGCAAAAATGGCTGTTGAAAGTAGTAACTACTTTGCGCTTCTCCAGCGCACATCAGCCCCTTCCTCATGCAGCTTAACCTGCTCCTGTGTTCAGGCCTGTTTTCTGTGGCATGTTAAGCAAGTCATGAAAGACACCTGGAGTCAGCAAGGGCTCCCTTGAGTAGCTGGATTCTTTATTCTCCCCTAAGGGCTCCCTTGCTGTGAGATGACAAGAGCTATTCCTGGCTGAGAAAAAATATTTTTCAACTAGACTTCATGCTATTACTCTTCCCCCTCTTTAATTTCCTTTTTCTTAGTGTTCATTGCAAGATGAACTATTCAAGTTCTCTGGCCCCCAAGCCTGTCTTTACTGATGTACAACAATCATGTCATCACATTCCTTTTCTCTCTGAGGCACAGGCCAGGTGTGGTGCAGCACAGTGCTGTTAACTGGTGATACTGAGCATATTGCTGACTGGCCCTGGTCTGCTGTCTTGAAGCCTAGAGTTCTCTGGTGGTATTGAACTGGTGACTGAATCTGGAGAACCATGTCCCTTTATCAGCTGAATGTACCAGCTGTACTTAACTACTTTAGGATTTCAGTGTCCTTTCAGCCCAGCCCAGGCTGAAGCAGAGAGAGATTCTGAGAGCTACTTGCCTTCTACCACATCAGAAATAATAGCTGTACACCAGCCTATCTCTGGGTGTACTGTTCAGTCCTTTTCCACAAGCCATATGGAAATTTACAGTGAAATAGCTGAAACATCTTCAATGAGAAGAGACCAGACTAGCCCCACCGCTGCTGGCTGGTAACATTCCCGTTCCTTTGGCAAAATTGGAAATTTTTATTGTAGCTCATAATTCAGTATTAAAGACTGAGAAGTACTTTATTCTAGTAGAGCCATAATTCATTTGGGCAGCTGCGCAGCAGCAATAGCTTCATGTCCCACTTCAGGATTGCGCCCGGTCACCCATCTCTAGGCAGGGGCCGAGTGCTTAGGGACAGAATACCTTCTAGCCATCAGGGCACAGTGTGTCATCCTCCAGTGAGATCCAGCTGTGAAAATGCTATATCAAATACCTCTTTGTAGTGCTCCACAAAATGCACTTCCAGTCCTTCTGTAATGAATCCAGCAAGGTCATAATAATCCTTTTTGTTCTCGGATGGTAGAATGATGCAGGTAACACCTGCCCTCTTCGCCTGTGGGGAGAAAAAGTTGGGATGTCTGTCGAGTCCTAGGAATCCTTCCATGTACCAGAAACGCCCTTCCCCATTTCTAAAAGCAAGAGCAGTTATTTTGGAGCATGATCCAGCTTTACTCTCTTACTTGGAGGGCACCAAGGGCATTCCTGACAGATACCACCAGGGAGATGCATATTCTAGATCCCCAAGGCCCAAAACACATACTCTCCAGTGCCATCTCAGCTCCAGGGACAGATGAGGGGGGGAGGCATTTTAGTTGAACTATGTCAGCAGCTCAGGGGATTGTTTAGAACATTCATACTATTTTACAGAGTTTCAAGTATCTGTTCCAGCTTGGGTGAGGATAAAGCCTAGGATGAAAGCAAGTTAGAAACGGCTTGTCAGACCAACCTACCCCATCAATACCCTTAGCACAATTCTACAGAACGTTTTGATAGGGACATGTTCCCTGGAAGGAGCATGGAAAGGAGAGCTGCTTCTCCCAGGACAGGTTTGAACCCATCACTTCAGGGGTGATTCTGTGTCAAGGCCTGTGGTCACTCACACTCCTGCAAGTGCAGCCAGTCGGTGCCATACTACTGGTTAGTCCTGTACCAACTGCTACAAACAACTACTCATTTTTAAGTCACAAAAGGAAAAGAAATCACACTGCACAAGACTGTAGCCTAAATATATCTGGGGATGGAACACTGATGTGAAGCCCCAGTTCAACAGAAGGAGACCTAGTAACATTTTTGACAGAAAAATGTGTGTGGTGCAAGGCTTATGTAGGCCAGAATTGTGCAGGTGAAAAGTAGAGAGAGAGACTGAACGGAAAGGAATTTGGAAAGGAATTCTGAAAACTACAAAGGGATGAAACCAAAAATACAAGACACTAAGTTCCTTTTATCTAAAACAGACATCTATATAAAATGTCAGACAAATTCACACTGGAATTAGGGAAGAGTCTTGATTTTAAGAATGTGTCTTTGAGATGCTGTCAAATCTCTAATGGATGCTCTCCTGGAACAGGCAATTCAGCACAACACAGGTGATTGAACTGTGCTAGTCTGACAGAGCAGACAGCTCTGACAGCCAGTTAAAGCTGGCAGTCACCTTCAGTTCTGCCAGTAGGTGGAATTGAGCTAAGCTAACACAGATGCCCTGACACAAAGCCTGGGGTGCCATCCCTTTCCTCACAGCTAGAGGCACAGCCAAGATCCCCATGTTCCCCTGCAGGCTTTTCCAACCTGTGTATGGAATGAAAGCTGCCTCTCCCAGTTCAAGGAGCAACCCCTCTGGCTGTCCCTGTCCCCACTGAGCCCAACCCCAGGGCTCACCTGTGGACAATGCACAGAGATAAAAGAATAACTCTTACTGCAATAGTCTTCTCCTTGATTCCACCAACAGGAAGAATTTTTCCAGTCAATGACACCTCTCCAGTCATGGCTACATTCTGCCTCACTGCGCAATTCATGGCCAGGGACAGCAGAGCTGTTACTATGGTACATCCTGCACTTGGTCCATCCTTCGGGGTTGCTCCCTGTTTAAAAAAACAAAGCACAACCCCCCTGCTCATTCAAGAAGCAGCATAGCCAGACAACACCCTTGTCCTTGTTGTTTTAACGTTGTCCAAATTTCGTGAAGACTCACACAGGTTTTTGCACATGAGTGATGGAATCCTGCTATTTGAATTGACTGATGTATTAACAACTGTGACATTCCTCACCTTTTTCATGAGGAATAATCCATGAGTCCACAGTGTGGTTTCTGGCCTGACGCCACCACCATACTCAATGGGCTCAGGTCTTTGAGTAAGCAACATCAGTGGGAAAAAAGAGCACAAACACTTGGAAACTCTTGGTTAGACCTAAGCCAACCATGGAAAAAAGGAACAAAAGTCAGCATCACAAGGGGGAGAATGTCAAGAGTAACAAAGCAGTGGAGGAAAATACCAAAAATCATTCAAGGCAGAAAAGATCAGTACATAAGGCCCCAAAAAATCCAGGCCTGAACTAGTGACAGTCTGGATTTATTTGAGATCAAATGTCTTTGAGGTAAGAGCAGAGGAAATCAATGTCTGAGAGGGAATAGAGACAGAAATCATGTCTGCTGTTTTCTCATCTTTCAGGAAATGAATTCACAGACAACAGTGCAGTACCTGGACAGACACAGAGCAAGCTGCAACAAAGACATTGCACACAGAGCACTCAGTAAACCAGAAGTAAAGCTAGGGCGCAATCACAGCTCAAAATCTGTCTTCAGTAAAGCACCTGCCCAAAGACTGTTACACAGCATGTGAACCACTCTGAGTACTGTGTGCATTTATTTTCACCCCCAAATATTGGACAAATGCAATCACTGCCATTACGTGGACTAGGAAGCATGGCACAGAGATCAGGAGTAGTATTTTCAATTGTGTGTAAATGACTTGAAGCCTTTAAGAAAGCCTAGTAACACAGAGCCCTAAACTTTGATGTCCTTGTAACTTCATGCAAGCATTTATCCAAATCACTTATCAGTATGTCATGGTTTCCCCACCTGTACAACAGGGCCAACAGCTACAACAAAAGCTTAGGTTTCTTTAGAAAATTATCTAAGCCCTTGTATTCTTGCCACATGCTTGCTGTAGAAAGGAATGGAAACATGGCTCATAAGACCTTCACAGGAGCCTGAAAAAAATGTCTTCATTCCTGGGTTTTACCGCTAGAAGAGGGCATTCTGCATAGCCTGTGGACAAATGAACTGCCTTCCAGCTTTACATCTAGGGGAGCAAACCAGCCGGGCTGCTGTGCATGCTCTCTGAACTCTGCATCAGTTTACCTCTGGCACATGCAAGTGGATATGAGAAGACATAAGAAAGTCATTGTTGGGGTCCTTCTGCATCAGAAAGGCTCTTGCAAATGTGTATGCAATTTTGGCACTCTCTTTCATTACATCTCCCAATTGCCCTGTTACTTCAAGCGACCCATCCTTGTTCTCCTTGTCTTTGGGTCGCCTCAGGGATGTTTCAATAAACAGAGTGGAACCTCCTAAAAAAAGAAAAGAAAAACAACATCTGAAAAAAAGTTAAATGAAACCAGAAGGTTTTGGTGATGCAGAAGCTATGTAAGGCATTTGGAACTGATGCTCTCTGATGAGACTCTAGCCCTTGAGTAGAAAGCAGCTGAAACCTGTTCCTCAAATACCTTCAGGAAGGCCTGCTAGAAATCTCAACAGTCTCCATTCATTGCTTTTTTGGACTTCATGTTCTAGGAACACAGCTGCAACCCCTATTTATGGAAATCATCAAGTTCTTATAATGATTTCATGTTCTTTGTTTCCTCCAGAGAGTAAACTGATATCATAAAACATTTTTAGCCACTTCAATTCTCCAGTGCCAGGAATCTATTTACCTTCTCCACCATACTGATAATTTCCCTCTTAACTACTTCAATTCTACCCAAGGTCAATTTGAGTATGAAGAGGTCACCTCTTTTGCTGTGTGCTGTATTTCCATCCTCTAGTGAACATAAGCCCCCAAGTTACTAGGGGAGTAATCCAATGAATGGTAAGCAGCCAACTGCACCCACTTCACAGAGTGCTGGAACACCTATACCTGCCCTCAACACCAGAAGTCAAGTCAGTGTTGCACATCACTAGCAAGACATAGCATTCCTCAGCTGTGCCATGTGTCACAGCCGCACCTCCTGCTGCTGATTTCCTAATGTATGTAATTTGTATGGGATATTGAGCTTAAAGAGAAAACATGCTGGCCCTAAGCTAAGATGAGCCTGGGTAAGGGCATAAGAAAGGCTCCCTTCTTCAGAGAAAGAGTATTCAGGATCCAAAGGCCAAAGGAAGTTCCTTTTACTGGTGCCTGTAGAAGACCATCACCAGACTCAGTTCTGTTAGATTATTACATTCAATTTTTGAAAATTACACAGAAATGTAGACATTAACCCAAAGTTAATTTTGTCTCACCCATAGCTGTCCAGGCCAGACCCATCACCACTCCTGGGGGAGTGGTTTCATACATGCGATCCACAGTGAAGATAGGCTTTCCTACAAAGTCCTGCAGGTTTTCAGGTGTTACTTGGACCATCTCTGCTTCTCCACTCACAATTTTATAGGCAGATTTCCTCAATACCTGGGTGAGATAGTAATTTATCTCTAGAGATAAAGACTTTTAAGGAGAAAAAGCTGAGAAGGCTGATGCACAGTGATCACAGTTACACATAACTTTCTCTCACCTTTTCTACTTGTTTCTGCAGATTCCTTACCCCACTCTCTCTGCAGTACTGCTTGATGAGAACAGTCAGGACATCTGATGTGATTTGAGCTTTGTTTTCATCCAAGCCACACAGAACTCGTGCTTGAGGGACCAAGTATCTCTGAAAGAAATAATCCCCCACATCCTTATCTTAGTATTTGTAACAAAAGCCTAGTCGTTCCAATTCACTCAACTTTCTGCTCTCAGCTCAATGCCGCTTTCTGGTGTTCACAGGCTATGGAACACTGTAGATACTTTAACTCTGTGTTCAAATCAAAGGAACTGTGTACAAAATACCAGGTACTTAATTTTTTTAGACACAGTTGAATGTAAATATGTAAGCCTGAATTTGAAAAAAAAAAAATTTTACCAGATGTAATTCACATAAAACACAATAGCGCTTTATCTTACCTCTGCAATTGCAAGTTTCTCTTCTGCTACATATCCTGACACATTGATCACTTCCATTCTATCCCGCAGTGGCTCTGGAATGGTTTCTGTTACATTAGCAGTACAAATAAAAAGTACCTGGAAGCATTAAAAGATCCTATTAAGAACTTCCATTAACCTGCTGCTTTACTCCAAGTACTAGTTCCTAAGTTGTGCATTTCTCTGCCTGAAGGGCTAGAGAAAGATCACCCTCTCTATGGAATTAGTTTTCATTAGAAGTTTGGATTTTAGAACTATGTAATAGCATGTTCCCTACCCCCAAAACAAATGTTTAGAAATACACAATGCACAAACTAGGAAATTGGAATGGTTTGATAGGGACTAGGAAAAGGGAGATCTAGATCTCACTCAGAAGCTCTTTCTACCTTCTAGGAAATTAGCACAGAATGACCCAATTATCTATACTATTCCTAATATGTCAATTCTGCAATTTATGTCAGCTGCACAAAAAGTGCAACGGTGTGTAAAGATGACCAATTTCAAAAGCTTCATAGCAGCATTAGGCCACCTCCCTTGACAGCAGCTCTGCCAATCATCATGTAAAGGAAAACTCTTGCCTTTTCTAGTGGAGACCACACATCTGTTTGTCCCTGGCTCTACAGGGAGTTAGGGCTACAGAACATATGCTGGTGATCATGTTCTTTCATGTACAGACATTTCAGTTAAAGCTAACTCCTGCAGAGACAGCTGTGTACCATTTATGTTCCATCTGACTCTCCAACTGAATAAAATGTCAGCATCTTTTCATGAACAGGAAATCTCTGCATTGATACACATTCATACATTCTGGCTCTACAAACTCTGCAGAAAAGAGAAATACCTTTGACAAATCTACAGGAACATCAAGATAATGATCCAAGAAGTTAGAGTTCTGTTCTGGATCTAATAGTTCTAGAAGGGCCGAGGATGGATCCCCTTGATAGCCTCTTCCTATTTTATCTACCTGTGGGAGAAAAGAATTTATTACTCTAAGAAGTTTCCTACCATGATAAATTCTCAAGCAAGATTTTTTTCAAAGCTCAATCTGAAAATCTTCATGAGTGTTCATTAACATCCAGTACCAGTCAACCACTTTTCTGTGCACTCATCCAAGTCCCCACTACCTTCCTGTGTGAGCACATGACACACCTGAGAAGACAAAGGACTTTTGAGTGTTGCAGAAAATCACTATGAAGTCTCAGGCAATGTGCACACAATAAAAAGCACTACTACTCGTGGGCTACTACTTGTTAAGCTGAGATAAGCTATAGGCACAGACCAGAACACTTACTCCACAGTGAGAGGACTACAGTGCTAGCTTATACCACTCCCTTAATTTGCAAGCTCAGACAATCTCCTTACTTTGCCCAAGGTGCAAGAAGCCTACACACAGCCATTCAAGCAGAGCCAGATTAGTGACCTGGGCTGTTGTCACAGTCATAAGTTGGTTGAGGCTCATGGGGACTTCCTGAAGTCATCTTGACCAACCCCACTGCTCACGTAGGGCCACTAGAGCCAGCTGCCCAGGACCATGGCCAAGGTCATTGACTCTTCCAGTACTGTGAACTCTCCAAGGATACAAACAGGGCCACTGCTTCTTCTCCCTTAGGAGTAGCATTAACTCGATGGCCTTAATGAAATTTGCTGCTACGGCCAAGGCAGGGCTTCTGGCCAAACCACTCAAGTGTCATAATCTACAGGTTCCATTACCTTTCAAATCACAATTCTCATTGGTTACATCACACTGCAACAAATGACAGTTTATTGGTCCCCCATACCATTCCCAAGAATCTGCTGTTGGTCCTTCCCAGGTATGGCACACAAGAAGGCCAGAAAGACATTCAGTCTATTCTGAACACCTGGAATTATTATCCTGTTGTTATTTGCCTTCCCACAAAGCATTAGGCTGGTAGCCCTGACTCACTTATTCTAAAATCAGACCACAAATTGACTGTAAACATCTTATTCCTTAGAATCCTGCTTTAGACCTACTGAGTGACTCTTGCTAATAATCACACAGGCAATAATGGATTTGTGCACAGTGACGTGCCCACACCTATGTAGGAAACACAAGAACTATGGAAACTGAATATCCAACTAGGTCCATTAGGATCCAAACAGCTGTAATTTAATCAGAAGGACAAAACTGTATTTTTAAAGCTCGAGTCTGTTATAAGGAGAGAAAAGAAAGCATCTAAGGTGTCAGTGTCACCCAGAGAACTTGAGAGCCCAGCCTCATACAAACAGAAAGAACTTGGGATTTTAAGGAGTTACTGTTTCACCTTTTCTATGGGCATCATGACTTGATACAAGTCTTAAAGAGCAAAACCTAGGAAAAGACCAAATACTTCACCTCATCAATCAGTATAAGCGGATTCTCTGTCTTGGTCTTCTTCAGACACTGGATAATTTTTCCTGGCATTGCTCCAACATATGTCCTCCTGTTTCACCAGAGATTGTATTTAGGGAACCATTGAAAAACATTAGCACATATCAAAGCATATACCACCACAGCTGACAGAACAAGTATATCCTGCTGGGAAGCAAGTCTTTATTTCTTCAACATCTATCAAAAACATTCTCCATCACCATATTAAGGACCAAGACTCACCTAGTCTGTTTCTAGTAAAGAAAAAACATGAATTTTGGCAAAATACTCCTGGATTACAGGTTTAATCTTTAGTTTAAACCACTTCTCAATTAGAGAAAAGCAAAGAGGTTAGGCTGAGAATAGAGATGTTTGAATTTTCATGGGTTTTGGGTAAGAAATGTTAGAAGAATTTTCATGGGTTTTGGGTAAGAAATGTTCACTTCCCCACTTCATAAGGACAAAAAGACCAGTGTAAATCAAAAGATACTAAAGGAATAAACTGTTCATAGCAAAATATCTTCCTGCTAAAGATTGTTTCTGGTATCCAGAAACAATCAGAAGATAAGAGGGTAACAACAGAGTGAAGGCCAAGAGGCACTGAACAGAGAACATCTGAAAAGCACAGAAAATATTTTTCTCTGCTTCTGTGTACGAGAAGAGTCCTGCAGGTTCAATTTACTCAGCAGAATGGTTACTCTTACTGGTTTGAAAACACTGCTGGTTTTATGTTTAGATCCAGATCCTCTGCTTAGGCTACATCTGGAGTGTTGTAACCAGTTTGGGACTTACCAGAAAGACAAGGAACTGCTGGGGAGGGTCCAATAGAGGGCTATGAAGATGATGAGGGGACTAGAGCATCTCTCATGGGAAAGGCTGAGGGAGCTGGGGCTGTTTAGCCTTTGGATGACCAAAAGGGGATCTTATCAATGCATAAAAATACCTGAAGGATGGTGTCAAGAGGACAGGGCCAGACACTTGCTAGTGGTGCCCAGTGACAGGACACAGGGCAATGGGCATGAACTGAAACACAGAAGTTCCACCTGAATATGAGGGGAAACTTCTGTACATTGAGGGAGGCAGAGCCCTGGAAAAGGCTGCCCAGAGAGGCTGAGGGATCTATTTCTCTGGAGACATTCGAAACTTGTCTAGATACCATCCTGTGCAACCTGCTGTAGCTGAATGTACTTTAGCAAGGCAATGGTCTAGATGATCTCCAGAGGTCACTTTCAATCCCAACCATTCTAGGATTTTGTGTACGTGGAAGAAAAATAAACCTATGGAAGGGTCAGATCTACTGAGTTTTTATTCACTTCTTGTTCTCCCCATGAATACTCTTGTTTCCAGGTTTTCCTCATGCAGCATCTCCATCCTGATTATTCAGAAACCAAGTCTCAATCACACCTGAAAAGACTTGTGAATGACCCTGTTCAAACTGTCACCATTCTCCAGTTCTGACATTTACAGACAGGCATGTATTAGCATATGGCATCAGTCCAATAATTTTGGGTAGATCACTCAGCTTTGCAAAACTGAGAATACACAAGAAACAGGGAGCAACTGCACTTAAAGGCACAAATATAATTATGTTCCAAACTCCACCCTTTGCTATCTTTTTCACCTCTTGCTGTATCTCAACTCCTATCAGCAAGGGTTGGCAAAACAGAGATGAAAACTACATGCATCATCCAACTTCAGTTAGGTTCCTATTTACTTTAGTAGAAACTGCTGGATAGAGCAACTTCTCAAGTTACACTGACCGGTGTCCTTTTATTTCTGCTACATCAGTCATCCCTCCAACACTGAAGCGGAAGTACTCTCTGTTTAGGGCTCTGGCAATGGAGCGAGCAATACTGGTTTTGCCGACTCCAGGGGGACCATAAAAACACAAAATCTTCCCCTGGGTGGATCCTCGCAGCTGGCTGACTGCAATAAATTCCTGTAGAACAGATAAAGCACTAGCAGTGAACAGATGGGAACGTCCACAACATCAAACCACATTTGTTATCAGGTCAAGCAGTGATTATATAACAAGCATTATACACAAAACTGGTCTTCAAAGGACTTGGGGGAGGGCAAGAGAAGAAGCTAATTCAGGATAGTGATGCATCTTGTTTTTCCTCTGGTTATTCACACACTTGGTTGTCCCCAGGTTCTGTGCTCTGTATCATCTCATCTGAAGAAGTAGTCTCTCTCTACTGCCTTGGAGTGAGAAGACAAGAGTTCTAGTTCTTCTCCCAGCTTCTCTTGTTTTCACCTGAGTCTCTCAAGCTACATGTGAGCATCTCCTACTGTACCACTCCCATGTGCTAGGTTAAGTTTGTTTCATCTCACACTTCTATGACAGACAACCCTCAAGTAACACTGAACAGTTAAGGAATCAAAAGATCACAGTTCAGAACTGAAACCTCAACTGGTTAAACAGTTACAGTGAAGAAGTGACTGTGCAAGTGGGGAAAAAAATCCAGAGACTGCTTCCCTTGGACACTTACTGGCCCCAGCATTAAGTGCAAACCAGAAGATTGCAGTTTGAAAGGAGAATGTGACCTTCATTGCCACAAGTAATTAAGCACATTAACTGATCATCAGAACATTTGGGTCCTTCATGCAGCTTTTTGTTTGATGCATGAATTAACATCAATTCGATGGAGACTGCAAAACACATCCAAAATGCCTGATGTTAAGCAGAGTGTGAAATGGGACACATTGCCTACTCCTGCCTTACCAGAATTCGCTTTTTGACGTCATCCATTCCATAGTGATCTTCCTCCAGAACTGCCTGGGCTCTAGCCAGCTCCAGGTTCTCCTCGCTACACTTACCCCACGGGATGGATGTCAGCCAGTCCAAGTAGTTCCGTGTAACACTGACAGAAATACACAAATGAGAGTGATTCACCAGTTCTGCCCTTCTCCACCACCTTCCAAAACAACCTCATTCAGAACAAGTGGGATATAAACTACTCATGGAAGTGAGGCTATGAAAAGAATATCAAAAAGAATATCACTATTTGGGCAGTTACTGCTAACGTTTTTCACAGTCTTCAATCCCCTGTCCCTCTCCACACACAAAAAAAAAAAGCTTTTTTTCTCAGCTTTTGCTTTTCTGAAACAAAGAATCTCCAATATAACTGTGAAAAGACTTAAAATTTCTGCAAATAACTTCCCTGTATAATTGTTTTGGTGTGGGGCTGGCTCCTGTCTAAGAAAGAACAGGACTGCTCGTATGATCTGCACCACATCAACTGCTTGGATAAGGTCATGAAACTTAAAAATAGAAAAAGTTTTCTGTCTCCACAGTAAACTAAGACCTGGTAGAGATTAAAGATTCCCGGTTCAGAAGCACGAAAAAACAGCTGGATGTACAACACCACAGAGAAAGATTTAAGACTACAATAATGATGCCAGTAAGGAAGTTAACAGTAGAGATAATCAACATAAACAAACTGAAGAGGACACAGGTGTGTCAAAGCACTACTCACTGTTCCTTAACTACGCACTTAGATCAGGAATTCCAGTGTACAGGAAGGTCTGCACAATGCATAACTATCAAGTTGAGCACAGTCATGGACACAGGGAAGCACAGCTGGGCAACCTGGACCCAGGATTCACCTGATGGTAAGTGCCATGCCACCAGAGCTCTAGCTTTTTTCTCCCAAGTACTTCCTTTGCAAAACTGCAACCACTGTTACAACTTAGAAGGAAAGGTAGTAATGCTGCCTTTTAAGTCCAGTATGTCTTTTCAAAGATTGCCAAGACGCTGCTCATCCAATGGCATGTTTGCTGTCAAACACAGTCTTTACTCTGTAAAAGACAGCTTTAAAAGCAGAGACCCAGAATATTAAGAGAGCTGGTGAGTACACCAACTGCTGTAGTGTATAGTACTCTCTGACTCAACAGACAAGAAATGTTCAATTCAACCTCAGTTTCTGACAATTCACACCACAGAACACATGTTATAAACTATTCACTCACTCCTTAGCAATTCCAAACTTGCCCCAGTACTTCAGGGACCACCTCAGGTAGCTTAGTCAATGTCATGTATTAGCATTTATCACATCTACCAAAGTACAAGGGAGAGGAGCCAAAACTGAGGGCAGAAAAAGAATGATCGCACACTTCACGAGGAACTAACTGCACAAGAGGTAGAGTACATAAGTAAATGCAGGCAATTTGAAGAAAAATCCTACAATGGGGAGAGGATGATATATATATATATATATATATTTATATATATAAAAGGGAGGGGAGGGGAGGAGACGAGCTAAGGTAAGTGCTTCACAGAACTGCACTGATGTTTCACTCTCACAATGAACCCTGACAGCATGACATGGCTATGCACTCACTTGAATTCTGAGGAGTGATTATCCAACAAGCCCAACTTGTTCAACTCTTCATCAATCACATCCATGACATGTTTTGGCACTACCAGTTCCTTTAGTCGCTCACGGAATTTCTCTTCTATAGCATCCTTGTCCTCTTTTTCCAGACCTAGTTCTTTCTTAATGATCTTCAACTGCTCTTGAAGAAGATACTTGCGATGTGTTTGCTTGATCTTCTCCTCAACCTAGGCAAGGCAACGAATACAGTAAATAATGTGTTTCTGGTACAGCCCATCTAACATCAATTGCTTCCAAATACTTCTCAGTTATGACATTCCCAGCAACGGAAAATACTACTTGGAGCTCATCTCCAGTGTATTGTAACACAAGAAGTGACTTAATAACATTCTCCAGCACCCTCCATATCTTGATGGCCTTCACTGGCCACGATTCAGTGCTTCAGTGCTCTGTTTGTGCTGGGGAGACCAAAAATTGGGCAGAGTGAGACAGATGTGACCTCCTTAGTACCAGACAGAGAGGGCTAACCACTACTCTCTACCTGCTGCCTACACAGGGCAACTGAAGCCCAGTATGCAGTTGGCCTTCCTTGCCACAAGGACAGTCTGCAATTCATGGTGAGCTTCCTGCACATCAGGGCTTTAAAGTCCTTTTCGGTATAGCTATTTTCTATCCTGATTATTCCAGACCTGCTCTGGGACTATGAATTTCTCTTGGCAGAACTTAAGGAGGTTCTTCCTGACTCCCCAAGAGGATACCACTAGTAGCTGGCTGAAGTTAGCTGATCACAAACTTTTCTGCCCATTAGTCTAGCCAATTTTTTCACCAACCTCATACCACGTATTTCCAGACTGTAACATCTTAATTTAATCAGAATGCTATTACAGTTGACTTCAACAATGGCCAAGCAAATGTCAAGGGACACAACAGTCATTGCTGGAATCATAGAATCATTTAGGTAGGAAAAGACCTCTGAGATCATTGAGTACAATGATTAACCTAGCACAGCCAAGCCCACTATTAAACCATGTTTCCTTTTTGTGTTCTGGGCCTTCTCGTAAGAGAAGACAATTAGGCAGTTTGCTTTTGGGAAATCCCTTCTGGTTGTTCCAAATCATGTCCTTCTTCATTTGCCTGTACAGGACTTATTGGAGAATTTTCCCCATAATCTTCCCAGGGACTGGGGGCAGGCTGGCATGCCTACAGTCTCCCCAATTCTCCTTCTTGGAGATGGGCATGGCATTTACCTTTTTCTGCTGCCTAGGAACCTCTCCCATGACCACAGTGCTTTAAAGATGGTGAAAAAACAAAATAATGATATTGATAAGCCCTCTCAGCATCCCTAGATGCATATATGGTCCCACAGACCGCATCTGTTCAATTTGCTTAAGAAGTCTCCAAAAATTTCAACCCCAGTCCAAAAGCATTTTGCACTTAACATGAATTCTAAAAGCCCCAGTTACCAGGAGTTAACAAACAAAATATGACTCAGTATACTGAAATATCTGTACTTCACATACCTCATTACCATTTAGATGCAGTTACTGTATTCAGATTAAATCTTACTGCAGTTCACAGGAGTTAGCAGAGGGTCATTTAAAATAACACTGTGCTATTTACACTAGTACATGCTATATACAGTATTAGGCTGTATATTGTTACACATGCTTGGTAAACTGCAGACCTCTAGATTTATCTGCTTGACTGAAATTACAACTTGGACACATCTTAGCAGCAGATGCTGTGGCCTCATGTCTTGTTACTTCTACCATGAGCATGAAAAAATACATTTCTAACAAAAGAGAAAACCTTAAATCTAAGTAATTTACCCTTTAGAGCACGTACCCATACTAAGCATCGCAGTGGTGGACATGATGTAAATATACTCAAGGTATTTGTTACTCCAGAGACTTACCTCTCTTCCAAGACGCTGCTGAAGTTTGCTCAGCTCATATTCCTTTTTCAGAAGGGAAAGAGCTTTATAGAGCCGTTTGGGAATCTGGAAAAGATAGACACAAAATGAGTTCTGAGATGCCATACCCTTGTAAAGTAACACACACACACACATATATATACTTTCTCCTAGTGAGAAAGGCAGAATAAAAAACTCCAACAGGTTGTCTGGGACAGCTTTACAGCATCTGCAGATGTGGAAAGACAAACACGTAGCAACTCCCCAGTACACAAAGAAAATTATGTGCTGCCAAAGATGCAGAGCACTCTGATTTACCCACAGTAAATCAGTACTAATGATCTACCAAATCCTTCAACAGGAATCTAGTCACTGGTATTAACGTATTATCAAAAGTAGCACTGAAGTGTCTTCTGTACTGAGCCTGGTAAAGAAACCATGACATACAACAGATGTACTGATTCCATTCACATTGCTTGAGTTAAAAACTTCATCTTACACTGGTTTCTTCCAAGATATCTTGAAGTTCCTGTGACTCTGCCCCTGTTAGGGCTGCACCCATGTCACTCAGATAGATAGGGTTATCAACCACACGCTGTCCAGCCTGCATCATCTGAAGTACGGACTCTCTGAAAATGAAAGGTCAAAAACTCCAAAATGCTCTGTAAATTTACATTCAAAATGGAGTATCCTAATTTACTTGTTATGACAGTGCAATAAAATGAAACACCACTCAGTTTCATAGCAAAATATTTTTGAAATTTGACTATATCAATACTCAGTAACAGATAAATCACTTGGTTAGAGGAATGACCAACAATATATAAAACTAAGTATCTGAAATGCTCTCCAAACAGTTATGTAGGATTTTTTTGTGCCAGTATTCCAAAACTTTTATCCTGCTCGTAAGACATGGATGAGATCATGATACTGATTGCAGTGAGTTTCACTTAGACCCAGATCACCTGCCTTAGGACTTAATCATTCAATCTTGTTTCTAAATTGTACATCAGGTTTTCAAAACTTTGATTCCAACAACGGATAGAACTTACATCCTAAACCAAAAATCTATATGACAATTCAGCAAATATCTCTACTTCATTACAGCAGAAAGTGGTAGAGAAAATGTCAGCCTGTTCCAGCCTAAAAACATGCTGTTCCCAAAGTAGAGGAGCATGGGACATACCTGTACAAGGGGTTCAAAGCAATGATGTCCCGGATTGTTTTAACAATTTCTGCAGTAAGTGCCTACAAACACAACAAAAATTTAATCACCAAATGAATGGAAAAGGATAGGCAATATCTCAGTACAAATATGACATTCTCCAGACTCCAGCCACTCACTGCAGTGGTGGCCTGTAACAGTTCTTGGTGCTGGGGCAGTTCGTGCTCACAGGAAAGGCAACAAGGCCTAAAGGTTAGCTGTCTGCATGCACAGAACTTGACTGGCTCTTGGCCAGAATATACAATCAGGCTGAACACTCAAGCCATCTTCAAGCAAACAGTTTGATAGAGGTCATCACACAGATTTAAGCACAGACCAGCCTCCTCATTCAGGATCTTTTTGAAGTCAACAGTTCTAGGAACTGAGCTGCTATAATGAAAATTCTTTACTCTCATATATTCCCCTTGTGCAATGACTGTGAGAAGGAACTAGTTCCTGCAGCCTGAAATTAGAGCCTGATTTTATAACTCTTCATTTTAAGCAAGAAGTGTAGGTACAATCCTACAGGACAAGTCTAAGCTTGTAAACTAATTCACTTACTTTAACCTCTTCTGTGATCTGAAAATCTTCATGAACCACATTCTCTACTTCTACCATGAGAACTTCCTTCGAAGAAGCAGCTACAGGATCTATTTCCAGCTCCACAGCTTGGTCCTTTGGTCCAGCCTCCTCTTCAGCCTCCTTCTTAGATCGCTTCTGTTTCCTTCGAATTTTTTGTTTGTTCTCAGGCTCCTCAGGCTCAACCTCTAGTTGCTTGTTTATACGAATCCTGGAAGCCAAAAGAAACCGGCAACAATCAATCTCTCCGTTACATGTGATTTCAGCCCTTTAGCATGAAAAGGAGAGAGTCTAAGCTGTATTTTGAACAAGCTAAAATGTGAAAAGGAGAGGAGACACACATTTGCAAGACACCATCTTTCATTATTTTGGCTTTTATACAGGAGTTTTTTTTTCCATGTGTTTCTCTATAAATGGTCCTCAAACCTGATATCCACTGGAGTTCCTATGGACATGACTGACCAGTGCTCCATGTCTCAATCAAATATAAAGACTAATCCCCAAGTTATACTTTAGGAATACCAAACCCTCCTAAGTTATAGGGAAGTATTTCTATTTCAAGTAACCTCAAACCAGCAGCTTATTTCCAAAGTGCAATCAAACATGGTTGTGCTTTGATAATGCAGCAGGAGGCCTAAGATTTCATTTGAAAAGGAGTTGACTTGTGAACTCACATAAATTCAGCTTTGACAGGACTGATTATTCTTTGCTGTCCAGAACAAATGCAAGTGAAGGAAAGTGTAGGGAAGGGAAAAAAAACCATGCTTCAAAGCAAAACTCACCCTGAATCTGTCCCTTCCACCACCTTTCTCTCCTTGTATTTTTCCTTCTAATGGAAATTACTTATTTGCTGCTTTTAAAAATACAATTTCTTAACTTAGTTAAAGTATTTGGCATAAATGGCTAAAACTAGATTTTCAGCAATAATCATATTTTCTTCAATTCAGTTCTGGGGCAGAATTATGTAGGCAAGACATAATCAAAGTTCTGGATCCCCAACCCCTTTTTCTTAAGCAAAAATACTGGCTTGAATTAATTCCGGAGATTTTTTTTTTCACCATTACTAAATCTTGCTGTAATTGTCAAAGTAACTGCCGAACTTCAGCTTAATAAATGTTTCCTTGCATCACATCAGTGATATCACAGCTGACATGACAATACGCACTCTTTTGTTTTGCAGCTAACTGGTGACAGCCGTGACAGTACATGAAATATCCTGTCACTCTCAGGAGATGGCGTGGTAACAAAGCAAAAAGTTGCCATACACAAGTTGTGTGGAAAAATGCATGTATGTGGTGAAACTAATAACAGATGTCTCTGTTTATACAGAAGTCTGGTGAGAAGTAGTGAAGTCCACGTAACCAACCTTCGGTGTCCCATGACTATCATACGCAACTTGTCTCCAAGATCCTGCATTTCATGAATCTGGACAAAAGTTCCCATTTGGTATATTTCATTCAGATCCTCCACCACATCAGATTCATTGCTATTGAGTAAAAAAATTGGAGTAGATATTCAGAAACTTGAGATAGCAGGTCCGATTAAAAAAGAAAAAAACAATCACTGGTTGCAGAACTTTAAACTGGACTTAGAGGCAAAGACAGTTAATCCCCATTGCTACCACCATGCAACCCTCTTCCAAATCACCCAAGTATCTGGACAGCTCACCTCCTTCCCAAACAACAACACCCTTTTCTAAACTAAGACTCCAGCTCCCAGCAGTGCTGGTGGTGGCAACAAAAACTTTCATAGCATGAAGCTGGTCCAAGACCAGCCACAATTTCTGCAATGCTATCCAAGGCAGGGCATTTAGGATGGTAGCTTTTATTGTAAATGCAACCTGGACAGCTTATTTTTGTATTTTTTAAAAAGATCAAGAGAAACAACTTACTTGTCATCCTTTTTAAGAAAAACACCAGCATAAGGCTGGGCAAGACGAACTTTCCTCCTCAGCAGTTCAACCAGCTTCTTATTTTTCACCTAGGACAACAGGTATGCAATCAGAGGTGGATTTTCTGTAATCTTTGCACTCCGAGGGTATAAGGCCAGGCATGATGACACCCTGTAACTGAATTATGAAGCTGGAGCTTGTACTGTTCTAGTCTTGTCCCCACTAGAGGACAGTAATATAGAAGTGGAAAAAAAGGTAGAGAAACATGAAATTTCAGTATTTTGAACAAGTCACTTCCCAGTCAAGATAAGACAAGCTCAAAGGTTGGGGAGGAACTAGACCTAATTTGTAAAAGTCTTACAAGCACGAAACCTGAGTTACTTGAACAGTACCTTATAAGTTTCTGTTGCTATCACTGTTACCTTCACCTTGCATACCTAGGACCTTGTATGTCCTAGCTCCCTGCTCCTGATGGGGAGCTAGTTCACCCTTCCCTATCAGTCGCCTGAATTCTGTCAACAAACTCTAGTTAAAATCCTCTTCTCCAAAGCCTTCTCTGGTCAATTCCTTTCCTACACCCACAAGCCTGAGTTCCTGCTTTGAGTTTCAGCCAATATTTGTTCCTGATTTACTTTCTTATTCCCCTCAGCTCTCTAGATGCCATACACCTGTCCTTGGCAGATCTCCCAGCATCACTGAAACTGTTATCACAGCAGGCTGAATCCTCAGTGACCAAGAAAATAACTCCTTGTGAATTCTGCTGTTGCATGAAGTCACCCTGCCAACCATAGAGTGTTCTTCAAAGTGATGGACATAAGTGGCATTGCTCAACACTTTGCTAACAACCAGCATGGTTCTTGACAGAACAGCATGAGTAATACCACCACAGTTGGACTATTCTAATCTCAGCACACCTATTCTAATTTTGCACCATGTTTAGCAAAAATATGCTTTTTAATGTCAGAGACATTAACAGGAAGAAAAATAGTAATTCCATAGATACTGTAGAGACTTGACCTTGTCAGGTAAATTGCAGCACAATGAATTCACAGAATAAGAGAGAACATTTAACAATTCTGTGAGACATTGTGGACCTGTGCAATGAAATTGATGACTTTTGTACATAAGTCTCATATGACTGCGTGCTTTTAATAATATATAATCTTCGCCTTCCCCTGACACATTTATAAGACACTAGAAGCTGCACATATTAGATTTGGACATGCAGAAAAATACTATATTAGAAATAACATTATGCTAAACAATACTACAGGAACAAGAAAATATTGGTTTATTTCGTACTACATTTACTTCAAAATCAGATTGGCAATACACCAGAGAAGCACAAAACTACAAGTACTTGTTCGGAATGGGTTTCATTTCAGGAGGAAAAAGTATTTCTGGCCTGTAAGCTCAAGTTACACATCAGTGATATAATCTATAGCTCTTAAAATCCTTAAGATTTAGGAGGGTGGTGCAGAGGGAAAAGATCACACTCTGAAATGGTGACTGCCATCCCCATTCCTCAGCACCCTCTCCCACCGCAGCTGTACTGCTCTACACCGAACTCCCGCTTCTTCCTTGCAGCTCACAGCTTGCTGCCTTCACCAACACGGTCTCGGTGCTCTGACACCAGCCCACGGCGCCGGAACAAGGACACGTTTGCTTAACCTTCATCAGAGAACACAACACAGCGAACTTCGAGAGTGTGTGTGCGAATCGCCGACCTTCTCTGTTAGAAACAGAGCTGCTGACGCAATAACTGAAACTTCAATTGGCCGAAAAGAAACCGCTATCTCGATAGGACCCGGTTACAAAGCTCGAGCTAAAGGCCGAGCACCGGCTGCCTGTGGAGGTCACGCACCAGTGCTGCCTTGCTCTGAAGTTCAAGGAACTTGCCAAGGCGAAGAGAGCGGCCCGGAGATATGGCACAGCCAGCGGCGGAGTCAGCCGCCAATTCCCGCACGGCCTGGGGTGGTAACACCCCGAGACCCCCGCCCGAGGCCTCAACTGGCGAGCCAGCCCAGAGCACCTCCCGCCCGCGGCCCCGGCACCTCGCGGCAGCGCCAGCTCCCACCCAGGCCGGCCCGGCGGAGCCGAGGGCTCGGCGGCAGCTCACCTCGATGATCTTGATGAACCGCGGGAAGACGGGGTTGCGCGTCACGGCGATGAGCGGGACGTTGGGGAAATGCTCGGGGACGAGAAGCGGCGTCAATGCCGTTATGACCGGCCCGGCCCCGCCGCTGTCCGCCCCGCCGCTGCCGCCACCGTCCTCGCCACCGCCTTCCAGTGAGTCGCCCCCGGGCAGACCGCCGGGGCTGCGCTGGTGCCAGCGCGGGCCGGCGCTGAAGACGGGGGGAGGCGGCGCGGAGCCCAGCGGGGCCGGGACAGCGGCGGCGGGGGACCAGAGGCGGCGCCGCGTGGGCCCCAGAGCGGGTCCGGTGACCGCAGGCCTCCAGCGCCCGCACAGCCGCCACCAGCGCGCGGCCGCCATGCTGCCGGCGCGCACGCCTCACTTCCGCCCTCCCGGCAGCGTCGGCCCCGCCCGCACGGGGTCGCGTGGCGGCGCGCACGTCCGAGCCCGCACGTGAGCGGGTGTTCGAGCCCCAGGCCCGGCCCCGGCCGGGCGGGTGCTAAAGCCGGGGACGCGGGAGGCATGAGTGTGGCTTGGGCTACTGTCCAACCTTCCTTTTCCTCCTCGGTTTCCTGCAGCCCAGACAGCTCCCGAAATATCTCCAAGGATGGAGACTCTATAATCTCTCTAATCACTCTGTGCCACTGCTCCGACAGCCTCTCTGTAAAAAAAGTCTTTCCTGATATTTCGGGGCACCCTCCCGTGTTTCTTTTTGTGCCTGTTGCCTACTGTCCTGTCACGAGGCACAACTGAGAAGAGCCTGGCTATGTCTTCACACCTCCCGTATGTAGGTATTGCTCTACATTGATGACACCCACGAGCCTTCTCTTCAGCAGGCAGCAGTGCCAGCTCCCCTGGCCTTTCCTCAGAGGAGATGTCCAGTCCCTCCATCAGCTCTGCAGTTCTTCGCTGGACTCTTCCATGGCGTGTCCGTTGCACCGTTAGTGGGGAGCCCACAGCTGGACACAGTTCGCTGGCCCTGGCAGTGCTGAGGGCAGGCTCCTGTCCCTGAACCTAACCAGACCAGGACAGGCAGAGGCGCAGTAGCGGCTCAACTCAGGGTCTGGCAAAGCCCTCAGGTCCTTCTCCGCAGAGCTGCTCTTCAGCAGGTTGGCCCCCCCGTGTGTCCTGGTGCATGAGGTTATTTCTACCCAGGTGCAGGACATTGCGTTTCTTTTTGCTGAACTTCATGATGTTCCTGTCAGCCCACCTTTCTGCCCTGTTGAAAGATTAAATTAAATTTAAAGATTCAAGGGAGCCTTGAGACCTGTCTCAGCGGTATTTGGTGAAAACACAATAGGCAATGGGCACACATCACTAAACAAGAAATTCTATTTAAAAAAAGAAAAGCATTTTTATAATGGGGGTGATTGCGTGTGTAGAGCCTGCATCCTTGAAGTTGTTCAAAATCCAATCAAAGTCCTGAGCAGCCTTTGCAAGTTGCTTCTGCTCTGAGCAGAGGGGTTTGACTGGGGATCTTCAGAGACACCTCAGCCAAGCTGGTGGTACCACACAGGAGTCTGCATGGCTGGGAGGGCAAGAGGGGAAGACTAGATTGCAGATGCATGCCAAGTGGACTGTTAGGCCTTAATGGCCCTGGGCCGCCTCCCTTGGGATCTACCCCTCAGACCTGCTCATCACTTGCTGTTGTCTTAATATCTGACTTCTCAGTCTGTGCTGTTGCCTTTCTTGGGTGCTGTGGGACTGGGGATGCCCTTTCCCCAGCAGCCCTGTTATTCAGCTTGATTCCCGTCCCTTAGGGAACAGAAGACAAGAAAAAGGGATATCAAAGGGACAACAAACAGCTTTCACTTTGTGCAGATTCCATGCCATTAATACAACATTTTAGCAAGTAACGTAAACTCGTTATTGTTTAAGCCTCTGAGGCGTCTTCCACATAACCTTTTTTGGGGGTGGATTCTCCAGGTGGAAGTATGCGCCTATGTACTGCCTGGTGCAGATGAAGCAAACCTCATGTAGCTTTGTCAGTTTATGGACAAATGCCAAAAATGGCATCAAAGAAGAAGCTTTAGGGAAAGGCCTTGTCAAAATCTGAGATTAGTATTTGACTCATGAGGTAGGCACACAAAGATAAGAAAGTATAATGCATCATGCAAAAAGTAGTATCTCTGACTTTGGAAAGTCACAGTCCTGACGAAAATAATAGAAAAAAAAACATCATGGAAAAGTATTGTGGAAAAAATTCCCTTTATTTTTCAAATATGGAAACTATCCGTATTAACACTGAAAATAACAGCATGAAGAAAAAGCCCTCAAGAATTAACAGAGTCAAATTGCATGAATGCCATGAACACATTGTGCAGTACTGATTTTCAATTTTTTTTTCAGCAGAGCAGAAGGACATACAATTTCAGGTCAGTTTTCATGGGGAGCTCTGACTCCTGGAATAATGTGCATGTATCACAAACATAAAGTGACATGTGGCCCAACTGAAAATCCATATTCTTCCTGGATTTTCTCTCTTCAAATTAGTTTGCAGTGTTATGTCCGTGTCCAAGAGCTACTTGTGTATTTACACATTGAGATAGCTCTCTGTTTCATCCCATTTGTAATCATTAGGAAGAGATCTGTTTGCAAATAGAAGAAACTTAAGAAGTTTCTGCAAGTAGAAGCAGCAGGATTGCAGTAAAAACTGTAAAAGCTCACAAATATCTGGTAATTTTAAAAGACAGTGGATAAAATTATAAAATACCATTCAGTTATCCCGTTTTGAAAGCTGAGTTAGTACTGATCAGCACTGGATTTGGAATACTTTAGTATTCTTGACTTATCTCTGAAAGCTTGGCCTTTGCCAAAACAGATACAGTGTAGATGGGGGTCTCAGGGATGTGTACAGACAAGGACACAGTGGAGAATTTTTTCTATACATTGAGAAGTTTGCATTTCATCTACAGCAAGTACAAGTCAAAATTGGCATGCATTGAGCTCCTTTTTGGGAAATCTGGCTTTGAAAGACTCATTTCTGGAATGAAGTAGAACCGCCTCAGTTTTTTGTTTGGAGTATGGAGTTAAATGAGTAAATGAAGATGGGCACCAAAATGAAATATGCAGCTTTATACATAGTGAGACTGTAATATTTGCATTCCTTCTTGGATTAGTAACAAAAATTTTGACTCTGTATACATATGCTTGCACACATGCACCCCTTTCATATATATGTATATATATATGTAAGTATATGCAAATTTCTGACAATACTTTGATGTTCAGGTACAGTAAACAGATAATCCCAATCATAATCTGGTTAACAACATGGGTAAACACCAGAGCTAAAAGCTATAAACTGAATTCTGAAATTCCCAAAGGAAGCCTGGTTTGCATTGTTGGAAAATGAGGCCTCTTGTCTGTGCTCTGTTAATCTTGTGTGGAAAGCAGGAAATCACAAATGACAAGGCTTTGTGGGAACATCTGTGAACATGTGGATGCAATGTGGTATGGAGAGTCCCTTTTGTGATATGATTACATGTCTGCTAACAGGAACTGAAAACAGGTTAGACTCCTGCTGAGTTTTACTTTAGTATAATTAGGATCCTTTCAGCTGTTAGAAATAATTGGGCTGGAAAGACCCTTTGCAATATCTCTAAGCCAGAAAGCACGTGCATATATTATAAAGCCAGAAGGGACCCTTATGACCAATCTACTATGACTGTCTGTGTAACCCAAGCCATAGGACTTCCCAGAATTAATTCCCATTTGAGCTAGAATCCAATCCAACAATCTTCTGATTCATCCTTCAGTTTTCCCTTTTTATACAGGAAGTCTCTTCAGGATTAGAATTCAATGTTTTCTTGAAAAGTTGGACAAATAGTCTGAAAAAAAAAAAAAAAGAAAACCAAGAAGCAGTTCAATATGGACAAACTGAAATTACTATACTTCAATAGTAATAGTCAACTGCACAAACACAGGCTGCTTGATAGGCAGAAGTCCTGCTTAAAATGATGTGGGAATTATCATGTATTACCACTAGACTTGGGTCAGTGCTATCATGCTCTTGTTAAAAAATAAAACACTTCATTGGGTTTTATAAGCAGGTCTGTTCTTTATGAAGGTTTAGACTCGTCAGCTGAGAAGTGTTATTGATAAGCTAGTGCTGTCTTAGCTCACTATGGATACAAGCTGATGCAGTGTATCTGAAAACTCTTTGATTAAGATCCAGTCCTCAGATAGAGCCATCTCATCAAAGTAAGAGTCTAACCTTCCTAAGAGTTAGGATAAAATTAACAGACTTGAGTTCACTGTATGTATGCATCAGGGACAGTTATCCTGATTGGCTGATGCATAGCTTGTTAACCATGGTAACATGAGTCAAAGGTCTAAATCTTAATGTACAGGAAATATTCTTTCCTCAGTGCTCAGTAATAATAAATCTTTAGTTGGATTGTTGTGTCAAATTTTAGTCATTCCACTTCAAGAAAGATGTGGAACAGCAAGGAGAAAGTCCAGAGGAGAGAAACATGAATGATTATTACCTGTGATATATACAGGATCTGTTTAGTCTAGAAAGGAGAAGAGCAGACATTATTAATTAAAAAAAATTTAAAAATCAATAAAAATTTGAATAAAAGTATTCAAACAAGATTTTTAACGTGCTACAAAGAGAAGGATACTCATTTGTTATCTAGCTCACTTGCCTCCTGCTAAAGAAGATCTCTTGTCAAAATAAGCAACCTGCCTTCCACACTCAGCAAACAACTTGCTGCCTTACAGTCTGGAGCTAGCCACTGCTAAATAGAACTACTATACACTTCTAGTTACCCTATTCTGCCACCAGTCTTACATGAAAGAGATGCTTTTGTGCATTTATCTCAGGTTCCCAATAATTGTCCAGCCCATAAAAATAGAATACTCTGCCTACAGGATGTGGAATGTGGCAGCACCAATATGTAACTGTGCAGTTTCTGAACAACTAAAAATAACCTCAGGATCTGGCTTTGAACACCTCAAGAAATATGTTTGAGGAAGCTTTGTTAGTGCTGGGGAGGGCAGCATGGGCAGGTGTGCAGTTGTGATTGGCAAAATTGACTCCAGCAGTACTTCTGAGGTCTTCCTTCCATAATGTGCACTTCTGAGTGTATGGCTATGGCTAGGGATGAAAAACATCAGTGAGTAAAGCCAGGTTAGAGGGGTGTAAGTGACATGGTGGGTGGGGAATAATGAGCAGACCTCAAGTGAAAGCTGCCCAGTTGAGATAGTTCCTCGGTGGGTCAGGAGGCCGGTCATTGCTATTCCTGCTGTTAGCCATTGTCAAAAGAAGGACAGCTCCACTGCAGCAGCCCCAACACTGTGGATCCTTATCGTCTTCCTGGTTGAGTTATAGACATTCATTTTCTGGACAGTAATGGACCTGGATGTTATGGAGCAAGTCCTAGTGGTCCTGTTCACTGGTGTGAGAGATATCAGCTGTATTCCTGGCCATGCCAAGGAAGGGAGAGAGCATGAATGAATCAGGTCCCTACTTCTATCTTAAGACTCTGAGATGTTATGGATGTAACTTGGGCTTATGTCCAAGTGTGTTAAACAGGAGCTGAATCCCATTTGGTAGGAATCAAAAAATATATCCTGAATTTTTAGGTCTATTATCTGGCAAACTTGTGCAAGCGCTAAGAAGTGATTTGGCTTTGCCTATCAAAGATAAGGAGCTGTAGAAAGACAGAGGTGTTTGAAAGCACATTCTAGAGCAATGTGACTGAGGGGAAGTCACTTCTGAAAATAGACAGAGATGAGAACAGGAATCATTTCCTTAGGAATCCTGTGATGAGGAGTGAAACTGTTTTCTGAGCAAATCTGGCATGGAAAGGAGTCATTCCCGGCATGGATGTACCACTCAGCTGCTCAGATTGTTCTTAAACTTTGCGTTTCCCCTTCTGGTTTCACCAGGATGAGAAGAGCTTGCTAAAGAGAAATGAAATTAACTGGGTTTTGGCAGAGCTTGGTAGAGGAATGAGCTGTTTCAAGACTGAATAATGGATACAATAATTTTTATAACTGTTTGCTTCTTTCACAGTCCTTTAGGATCTTCCACTAATGAGAAACCTATTGACCCCTATTGGTGCTACCAGCCAGCTGTCCCTGCAGTATGATCCCACATTCCTTCAGGAGGTGGGTGACTAGTATCTGCAACCAAACAGGTTCCCAGTGGAACTCTCAGGGAGCATCAAGTGCATATCTGTGCAAACACCAGGACTGTGTGCAAGGAGGTCAATGCTAAAAGCTTGCTTGGGTAAAGGTGCTAACCAAGTGAAGACTTTGCAGCTGTATCTTGCAGGACAGAATTACAGCAACATTTTGGTGCCAGTCTACAGATGGGGGTGTTCCTGACTCACCTGGCTACTTAGTTCAGAAATAAAGGAGTTCCTAGTCCAGCTCCTTCACTGGGTCTTCGTTACTGAGGTCTAACTATTGGGCCTCTTAAGAATGACCATATCAGGTTTTCTTTGCAGTTTAATTTTCTCCTCTTTATTGCCAGTCAGAGAGAAATAGGGGAGCAACTGGATTAGGAAAGACAGCATGTGGCAGAGGTGATAGTAAAGTGAGTGTCTTGCACAATGGATCTTTCTCTGTCCTCCACTCTGGAATTCTGTTTCAAGTTTTTGCTTTTTACAGCATTAATCTGCACTCCGCTGCCCGATTTCACAGTGCTGTCTCCCTCCTGGAGTGCCTGTGGGTGTCATTCTGTGGGCAAACCATATGAGAGAGCTGTTCTTTTTCCTCTATCCCAGAATTACCAAGTTCGCAGTCTTGTGCATCCAGCTCATGCCGGGAGAGATGCTCCACAATGCCAGCCCCCAGAGAATCCCCCAGGACATTGGTAGTGGTTCTAAGGCGGTCCCTGAAAAATCAGAGAGAAAAACGAAATACAGTTTCATAGTAGCAGCTAAGGGAATGAAGATTATTTCAAGAAACATCTTCAGTGAAATTTTTTCTACTTTTGAAGTCATTCTAATAATGGATACTTGAACGCTGACAGGAAAATGGCTCCCAGAGAGCCTTCCTTGATTGACATCCTTGAGCTCAAGCTTCACGTTCACTCTTCTGTTTTATTGCATTCCCAATTTCTTACTGAAAAATTTTTTGACTCAACACAAATGAAGAGGAAGGTTCCTCTGTTTCTACATGGACACTATCCTTTCCAAAGGCTTTGATACAGACTCAGATGGCCTCACCACATCTGTTTCACTTCAGTTGCATTTTGTTTTACAAAAAGTGCTGAAATTCTGATGCAAACCTATGACAGCACTGCTGTGGACACAGATTTCCTCAGCATGGACAGCATGCACTAAGACAAGGCACCATATTCTTTGTGCAAAACAGCACATCTAAAAGACCCTTTGCAATGAGATATTCTCCACAACCACAACAGTATGTCAGAGCTGCTGAAGCTGTCACCAGTCCAGCGCCCCATCAAATCCTTCAGTGGTAACAGTGGCACTTGATTGAAATAATTTACTCAGAGTAAGCACAAGAAGTAACCTGGCTTATTAGGAGGCAGGGCTCTTCCCAGCCAAATTTGTTCTTACACACAATCCACAAAAGAAGTGAAGGTGTTCTGCAAAACTGTTTCCAACTGGTCAGCCATGGCTGGGAGCAGATTTTGGCTGCTTTGGCTACAAACCATCAATACAAGATACAGAAGAACACAGGAAACACTGACAGTGTATCCATCTGTCAGGATTTTGGTGTTTGAGAAGACAGAGCTGTGGGACAGTGCACAAATACATTCGTCAATCTGGTTCCTAAGAGCACTTCTATAAAAATCACTTGTCCCAAGTGATTTTATTTAAAAGGAGAAGAAAGCTGAAATGTAGCAGTGTGGCTGACTAGCTGCACCCATGTAAACACTCTTCAGCTTTGTACAGCCCAGTCTCATCCCTCTTTCAGTAACCCAGAACTATCATTCTGTAGTGTGGATTTGCTTATTATTGGCACAACCTTTCCCTATGACTCAGCAGATAATTTCTGGGCGCATTTTAAATAAAGCAAATGGAGGACATTCTGTTTGGTCACCAGGCTGATCAGCAAGTGACCTCTGATGCCCTGAGTCACTGAAGCACATGGCAAAGACTCCAGCATGGGCAGAGAAGGCTACTGTGCAAAGGTCTCAGGGATACAGGTGTGTTTTAAGCTTAATGGTACTGGTTAATGAGGCTGCTTTTAGCAGAGATATTGGGAGTACAGACGAGGTCAGTAAGCACTGGCAAGAATGCACAGCAGTCCATGCCTGCTGAGCAAGGAACTTACAGAAACCAGTCCACAGCGATGATCAGTGTAATGTCTTCAGTAGGCAGCCCCACTGATGTCAGCACTATAACCATTGTCACCAGTCCTGCCTGAGGAATACCTGCGGCTCCGATGCTGGCTGCCGTGGCAGTGATGCTGGAGGGAAGGAGAAAGCAGAGCTATCAGCAAAGGGAATAAAAGACGTGGTTGCATTTGCAGAAATGTCAGGAAGTAGCTCAAACTCATCATCGTCTTGGCAGCCTTTCTGCCCTGGTCACCAAGAAGGATGGTGGCACATGGGACATCAACACAATGCCAGGCTGCCCCTGCCAGACACCCCCTCATAACAGACTGCATACCACAGCTTTTCCTAAGACCTGGACATGCAAGAAGGGATCAAGTGGAGCCTCAAAGACACGGTGCCCACATATGCTTTGACACCTGGAGCTGTAGCACAACTCTTCTTTCCCATACTTTTTTTCATTATTGTCTCTTCTGAGCAAAAGAGGAACCTGATCACACCTCAGATAAGCCAACAAAACTGAAACCCTTTCTGTAGTCCCAAAACTTTTTCAAAAGTCACCTTATTGTGATGATTTGCCCAAAGTCAAGTTCATAGTTGTTGACTTGTGCAATGAAGATGGCTGCAAGGGCCTCATACAGAGCAGTGCCGTCCATGTTAATTGTGGCTCCCACAGGCAGCACAAACCTCGTGATGCGCCTGTCCACACCATTGTTTTCTTCCAGGCACCTGAAGGTTATGGGCAGAGTTGCTGAGCTGAAAGGAATTTACAAAACCATATGAATTGCATGTATACTGACTTTGGAAGAAGGACTAAGCCTCTGCTTGGTTTATGACCTTACCCACCTGCTTTTTCACCCTGCCATGTGAGCCAGAGGCCAGAAGCTGCTATGAGAAAGAACAGTCTAAGCAAGGCTTCCTCAGATATGATGCATGCTACAGTTGCACATTCTGACATGGCTTTTCTCAGGGGGTTGGGCCAGGGGCTGTATAACCCTGAGGCTGCTGATGCTGGTATAACACCAAAAGAAGGAGGATTCAAGGTACATAGGACGGAGCCTCAAGATAAGAATTCATTTTTCTCCTATTAAAAAAACTTGAGCCCTTTCTCATCCCTCTCAGTCCGTAAGACAAGAATGGCAAACATTTGAGAATATATCTTGCAGAGAAAGCAAAGAACTGTTTCTGAAAGAGAACATGAGCAGGAAAAATGCTATGTATTTTGGTATGAGAAGGTACGTGGAAGAGCCTGCTACATACTTGACAGGACACAAATATAACAAGAAACATAGTACTTAGTGAAACAACAGTTACCTACCATCCTTTGCTTTGGCTGTGTGACATGGCAGTGTGAGTCACTGAACATACTGGTGTTGATGCCTTTGCCCAGGTCTCTGGGAAGCTAATGACAGCTGCATACAGTGTGTGTGACTGGGAGAGATGGACACGAAAATGTGTGCAAATACATGTGTGTGTATTCCACGTGCATGTGGAATAATGCTGTGATTCATCAGGATATTTGTCCTGAGCTCAGCATTTCAGTGGTAAGCAAAGTCACCCTTGTGTTTTGTCAGGAGGAATATGGGCCATTCAGTGATGGTCAGAGCTGGTCATGTGAATAGGGCCCCTGAGCAGGGCAGTGGAAACCTTCCCACTCCCAAAGGAGTTTGGCTGGTCCACTGCAAAAAGCTGCTAGTGCTAGAAATTGTGAGACTACAGTGCTGCATTGAAAGCAATGGAGTGCTGACAATGTAGTATTTACATCTACCCCACTCCTACATAGCCATATTACCTGGAGGAGGTGCCCAGGGCTGTGATGAGAGCCTGCAGGAGCCCTGCAATGAACACCCAGGGGTTTTGGTGAGTGACAATGAAGTAGAGCAGGGGCAGGATGCAAAGGGCATGAATGAGGAGTCCAACGATGACAGTGAGCGTGTACATCCCCAGCTGGCCTCCCATCACTGCTAGGTCATCCATCTCCAGGATTTTGCCCGCAATTAAAAACATGATCCCAACTGGAGCATACCTGTGACACAAACACAAGGCCAATGGTCAGGACTGGCTCCCACACTTTCACACCAGCTTTAACACATGCTGTCTGAATAAATCCCCAATAAGCCAGTATAACAAAAGTGCTCACTGAACTTAATCACTGGATTATACTGCTGGTTTCTTTTCTAGAAACCTGGGTTTATCCCATGGTAAAAATCAGCTCTTGGTGCATGCCTGCATACCCTAGCACTCTGTTTTGCACACAGCATGGGCAGTGGTGGTTTCCTCCTCCTTTTGGGTTTTCTACATTTCTACCACACTCCTTGTAGAATTGATAAGGAAGGTTATGGAGAGAAACCTTCAGAGTCCCTTCCTTTCCTAATAGAGACAGTATTTTTTTCCCCTAAAAGGCACAGGAAACCACAGAAGAAACAGGGAATCAGGGAGTAAAAGCAAAAGTGTCCTATAGGCTCTGGGATATCAGCCTTGCTGTCTTCAGATGCTCACATTTAGGGAATATGAACATCTAAGGATTCCAGATCTGATGTAACAAGGACTGGGCACACCAACACCTGTAAAAGCAGCCATGGCTCATATAAAAGCCTATTTTGAGGTACTCTGTTATCTTTTCCACTCCTCATGTCTTTTTCCCCTCCTCCATAACAATGCAGCTGACAAGCAGCAGTGAGGCTCCACAGAAAAGAAGGCATAAGTCAGATACGGAGAGAATCATGGGCACTAATATAATAATCGGGCCAAAGAAAATTCCAGCTCCATGGCCACACTTCTCCAGGCTGGACCTCTGCAGCTCAAGAGCTCACATGCAACTCATGCACAAGGCTCAGAGATCCACATGCTAAACTCCAGCTTAGTCTGGGAGATTTGGAAAAGTTTCAGGAAAGGATTTAATAAATATTTCATTTCCTCGGACTTTCCTATTAGAACACATCCTTGGCTGCAGCCAGTGGTCAGATCTCCCCAGGAAAAACAAGCTCCTGGGAGATGGTCTGCAGGCTGTGGCTACAGGAAGGCATGCAAAGGCAGTGTCCCAAGTGTAACCAATATTCTATACATAAACACTCTGCCTTCCTTCATCTATAGGGAGGTTTAAGGAGGGGTGTCGAAAGTCTCTAGAGTAGTGTGCAGGTCTACTTGTTCCACTGTGCTCATGCTCTCACTTCTGTGCTCTCAAGTAAGTCTTACCTGTTCTTAGGAAAGCAAAGCCCCAGGTTCTGGTTCAAACATGGAGTAAAAAATCCCGAGGGCGTGGGGCTTCCCAAAATCTGCTATGAGCTCGGGGATATTCTTCCCCTTTGTGCCTTTTTCTGTAAGGCCTGTCCTGCTGTGCTCAGGATTTTGCTTTGAGATACAAGACTGACTTATAAGACCAAGGAAAGGAAGCTGGAGTGATCTAAAATGGGAGAGGGTGTCAGGCTGACAGATTTCTTCCCTGTCAGACATTTGCATGTATTCTGCCAGATCCACATCTGTCCTCTTTTGCAGTACCTGACAAAACTTTAGGCCCTAACTGGGTAAAAAGCTTAAAATAACAATATTTGGTAAAATGCTGCCTTCTAGAGAAGACTTTTCTCAGCAATGCCTTGTTTGTCTGGACCACGTGTCATAGGCAGCTTTACAAAGAAAGCAGTGAGCAGCTGAGCTCCAAAGAAGTCATGACCTGGGAGACCTCAAACTGAAAGGCAGTAACTTTGAGCTGATCCTGTCAACTCAGCTCAGCTCTCAGAGCTATTGCATTACTGCATACAGCTGCCACTCTGAGAGCAGGAAAGGGGCAGAGGGTTACTGTGATTCACAGCTACGTCAGACTCCTGGAACACAGCTGGAAGGAAAGCTTTTGGTGAGGAAGCCTCACACCCTACTCCTCTTGGTAAGGCTAAGAGATCTTCCACTCCAGCTCTCTGGTCTTCCAAGGATGTTTCCAGAAGCCTCAAGAAAAGCAAGTCCTGGTCTACCTGATATTTCTATTGCAAAACCAAGAACAGGAAATGAAATGTGAACAAATATCCCATCCAGACTTTTCCTCCCAGCTTGATGGAGTCAAAGTAGAGCTGTGCCCATCTGCTTTTCCTGTCCTGTGCATGAAATCCTTAAAGCTACCCCACTTCTCATCATGTCAATGGAAACTGCACCTGCAGACCTCCTGCTCCAACCGGCCGTGCTCCTCACCAGATGATAATGGCCACCAGCCTCATGATGGCTTCGTTGAGGCAGTTAAAGAACTCCCGCAGGGCCCGTCCCTTCTGCTTCATGCTGCCGATCATCAAACCGAAGCACATGGAGAACACTACCAGCCCCAGCGCGTTCACCCCATTGGCTGAGCCTGGGATGGGAATGACTTCTTCAAAGGTCAGCACCTCGGAGATGGTTCCCAGGCCATGAGTGACATTCTCCATGATGCTGGTGAAATTCTCAGGCACAGGGATCTGAGTGGTTGTCACACCTGCTGTGACATTGCTGCTGTGGAGGATGGTTCTGGTGAAGACCCTGGTGCTGTACTGAGTCTTGTACTGAAAAGACACAGATTATCAAATGCACTCACAGGCCCTATGATCAGGACACATGCTAGGCTCTCACATCCCTTTTTAAAGTAAGGAGAGTACTGCAAGTTGCTGCTGACCTGTGTGGGAAATTTGCTTTGCCTGTCCTCAAGGTCCTCAGTGTAGTGCTTTCACCAGAAAGTTCACAGAGCAGGTCAAAAGAGACCATTAGAGCATCTCATGTCACTAGGACTGAGATATTCTGGCTTCTCTGATAACCCTTTGTGCTGCTTCTAAGGGCACTAGCACTGCAGAAGACAGATTCTTGAAGAATCTGTTCCATATCATTGCCAGTCCAAGCTTCCTATTTGTGATCATGCAAACCCTTCCTGCCTCTGTGGGATGGGAGGGAGGTTGAAGCCCCCATGTACAGACAGTTTGAAAAGCTTGCATGGGGGATGCTATAATACAGACTAACATCTGCAGTGCCTCCTACAGCAGTCAGACCTGGGGAATAAAGTGCTATTTCATCCCTCAGAGAAGTAGATAGGACCATGGTCCAGGGCACAAGGCGCAAAGATGAGATTTCATACCTGTTTGAAGCAGGCTTCTACCAGGTTGGGCGGGAACATATTCCTGCAGTAGATAAAACAAGGAAAGAGTTATTGTCCTGTTGAACTAGGAAAAAACCATGGGCGTCCTGGCCAACTTCTTTGTCCTGGAGCAGTGTCTGAGGTCACAACTTTCACAATGTCCACTTAAGTGCTTTCAGTCGGACGGACAGAAGGGGGGAATATGCTGATCTGGACCCAGCCCTCTTGCAACTTGTCAGACTTCCACTGCATGTTTTCAGACTCTAGAAGGTTATTCTGGTATGTGGAAAGAGATGACACACCTACTGCCCTGGGATATAGGTACATTGTAAAACTATCATCAAACCCAACCAAACCTTGAAACAATACCATACTACAATGTTTAATACACTGCCTTGCTCTCAGCCTCACCTCTACAGCTGTCATGTGAGCTCGCTGTTATCCTGTACCTCAAAGACACAGCTTTATACCACTTGAGATGGCACAGCTTTGCAATTCACTGAGTAAGGTCACAGCAAGGGAAGAAAAGGCTGTATCTTTGGAACCACTTCCTTGATTTCCTTTGGTCATTGAAGATGGATATTTGGAGTAGCCTTTGCCACGTGAATTTCTGAAAGGTAGGTAGCCATTGATGGTTTTCATTACTTGTTTGGTGGAGCACATCATATCCTCTTACATTAATACCTCTGGAGCAGGGCTGGACTCCAGGCCACTCAGTCTCAAAGTCGCAAAGCCAGTTAGCTAGACTAAGCTAAAAGTAGTAGGCTTGCCAAGGCCCAGTCATTAACTTCTTTCCCTAAGACTGTATGCTTAAAGCTATGATACTTCAAAAGGACACTCCATGGAGGAATGTAATCTCACTGATATGGTCTCAACATGAGACCATCTTGTTTACCTACCTCACCAAATCCATGAAGGCATCTGTGGTCTGCACCTGCTCAATTCTGCCTTCTCGGTGAAGTTTGTCCTTAGATCCTTTTCCTGGGTGTATGATGATCACCATGAAGATGCCGATGAAGACAGCTATGATTGTGGTCACCATGTAGTAGATGATAGCCCGCATTCCCATCTTCCCTGAGACTCTGCTATCCAGTGAGGCCATTCCTGGAGTGTCACACAGAGAGACAAGGTGAGGAAGCCTATTGTCTTAGAGAGAAAGGGAAAGCTTGAGGAAGGGTGCAAGGCTCATGCATGAGTTGAACAGGGAGCTAGGGTCTCTAGGAAGCACAGCCTACAAGGAACAGAATTTGGAGTTTCAGAGTGATGTTGCTATGGAAGAATGTGGCTTGTGGACATGAAGAAGCATAGCACTGGTGGATCTTAGTCTGCATTTGAGAATGCAGCAATTTTCTTTTAAAGTTTTCAGAAGGGAAATAATCCCCGATTACACTGAGCCTTTCAGTCCCTAATGGTGGGATGTTTCAGCAGGTGGAACACCTTGCAGTCCCTTCTGCTCTCTGAAAGCTTGGCTGTCTGTCATGTCTTCCTTGAGAATCTGCGTGAAACAAGCCCTCCAGCTGGTGATGAACTTCGACCCTTTTGACACAAATTAACCTTCTCTAGGCTGGAGGAAACCTGAAGCTGACTTGGGCAACAAACTTGGAGACATTTGAGGTTACGTAGGATTAAATCCTTGTTAGTCCTCAAGTTCTGGGCATTAGAACCACTGCACTGTGTTCTCCCCAGTCTTCTGAGGAAGCACAAAGTCTTCTGCTTCTCTGCACCACTACTGAGCCAGCAGGGGTCTCAGTGTGGATCATGTTCACTATGGCTGTAGATTCAGGCTTGTCACCAGCCAAGCTAATCCAAGCACCTCCAGCTGGGTCACAAAGATGTACACAAACATCAGCTTTGCTGACCATTGTCTTGGCTGAAAGCAGCAGAAAGCACTTCTCACCTGTAATCAAGCTAGAGACAATGAGAGGAAGAACCAGCATCTGGAGCATACGCATCAGCAGCTCACCAGGGAAGGAGAAGTACTTGATCTGGCGATAGGTCAGCTGGTAGGGCCGGAGGGAGAAGGCCAGGATAATCCCTGTGGATCAGCAAAGGATGAGAATGGAAGTGGGACAGTGTGATCCAGTGGTCTGTCCCTCAGTCCTAAAATGTGGCTTTTCTCTTTCTCACCTACTCTGAGTTCCTCCCCTTCCCAAAGGAACAAATGCTCCTTTTCTAAAAGGCTATGATCCAGTTTTTATGGTACGCTCTCTCTCCCTCTGACATATTTATGTGCAGAGGAGCCTTGTGCAAAACCACAGGTCTCCTTGTTCCCTGTCTGTTGCTCTTCTGGAGTCTGTTCCCAGGAAGCTCATGAGTACAAAATGCTGTGATGAAAGATATGATCTCCCAGACTAAAATAAGTGTGACTACACAGTTCAGATTCTTTGTCTACCCACCTCATAAAGCTGAGTTCAGCCAGTTAGAGACATATAGCCTGGATCAAAAGCTAGGGACAACCTGCTATCTGCTAAGCAGATTTGGTGTGCATTGTATAACGACCATCTGCAGCAGTTCTGGTCATGGGATGAATCTGAAAAGCCCTTGTGCCTACAGCTGCACACAAGATGCCTCTGCAGAAACCTGGATGATTTGTACAAGGATTGGTTGAGTTGGACCATCAAACTCTTTCTATTGTAGACTGTTTCTATACTGCAGCCAGAAAAGATCAACAAGGACTCCCTCCCACATACACATTCTCTGTTGAGTCTCTTGACCTTGCACACAAACGTACTCATGTGGACAGCACTTTGAGCTGTCAGCTCATCAGCTTCACCTCCTCAGTCAAATTGCTATGATAAAATAAAATCTTTGTAAAATAAACAAACATATTCCCGCATTTATAATGGTGCCTGGTGTTGCCACCAGCTCCATACCTAGTAGGACTGCAGCAATGGTGAAGAGGACAAAGGCATTCCTCCTGAAGAAACTTTTAGCGCTCCCAGCAGTGATGCTGTGCATCCGCTTCTTGGCCCGTGCCGCCCGCTTCTGCACAGCCTGCCGGAACCTCTGCACCCGGCTGTTGGCGTGGAGCCGCTTGGCTGCATCCTCATTGAGGAACAGGCTGTTGACATGGCTCTGCTCACTCATGGTCAGCACAGCTGCTTATTCCTCCAGGCACAGCTCTGCCTACACTGAGCAGGGAGAAGTCATGCAGGAAAGCGTAAGCTGTGGCACATCTTGCCTTCGTCTTTAGGTCATTTCCCTGGGGCCTGCTTACAAAGGTTTATTTAAAGTTGATTAATGAAATCCTCTGACCATCTGCAAGGAGCAGACCTTGGGGAAGGGTATCTAAAGGGCTGCCAGAGTCTTGTCACTACTGCTTTGATGCCTCTAGAGAAGCTCTGGACTCTATAGCAGCCAACCCGCACTAAGGAGTGGCTTAAGTTGACCTGGGCAGCCAGAAGGGGCTCCACAGCTACCCAGGCTTGTTCACAGGAGTTTGATCACTTTGGAATTAAATTTATTTTTATCACCTGGCAACAAACCCCTTTCCCATACACAAACTCTTCCAAACAAAACCAAGCATCAAACAACATTTCTGATGTACCTCCAAGGTGGGTGGGTCCCTGCCACAGCAACTTTCCCCATGACAGTGAGTGGCGCTGGCTGTTTCCGTAGAAAGGAACATTATCCCCTTGCCTTTCATGGAGCCTGAGGATAATACTTTATTTATTGACTTTCCTTGAAAACACAACAACAACAGGACTTTCAAGTAGTATCTCTTGTCAAACTCCACTGATGGGATTAACCTGGTGTTCTGTCTTCATAAATACTAAGACTGAAATCAAACCTACTCCCAAGAGATAAATAAAGAACCAATTATGCTCCATTACCAGTTGGCTGCAAGGCCTGGACAGTCTACTGTACTTTATCTGTTTAGTTTTTACTGTTATTTCCATATCCCTCAGAACAAAAGAACAAGGAGGCTATACAGGCAAATCAGTCCCCTCTAGAGTGCTAGAAGGTACCAGACACCCAACACTTCACATAATGGCGAAGATTATTGCCTGACTATGCAGGTGCCATTTTCTTTCTGTGCCTTGACAGATGGAAGGTCTGAAAATTATCCTTGTTCCCAGGAGTTTGCAAAGGTAATACAAACCTAAATGAAATCAAAGAAGAACAAAGTCACCTTAACACTTCAGCAAGTGCTGGAAGACCATCTTTGGTGTTGCAAGTCAAGTAAGAGCTAGTCCATTTGTAATCCTAAATTTAAATCAAAGAAACCCTCACAAATGAGACTATATTCTCTATAAATTACACACCTAGTATCTTCCATTTGGACTCAGATAAATGCCTGTTATGAAGACATTGCCTTAAAGAGGAACTGCTTTGTTGTACAAGATTGCAAGGTCATGTGCACGGAAGGTGGAGAAAAACCTCCATTCTGAGAGAAGGTTTGTTTGCATAGGTGCTAATGCCAATGCCTTCATGAGGTTCAGAACAGACACATCTGAGGTGGCGCAGCCAAGTCACTCTAAGGCCTGCCAAGGCTAAGCTATGCAAAGGCCACTGGCAAAGATGATGGGTATTTGCTGCAGGAACCTTGCAGTGCTGCTGTGGTCACTCCAGCTTTTGGATCAGCAAACAGCATTCCGTGGATTTTGATCCACTCCTTCCAGCTTGATCAAGCATTCCATTCTTTACCACACCACCTCACTTTTATCTGTTGATGGAGACAATGCACATCAGACTGTGTGAAAACTTTGCCTGTCTTCCTTCTTTTCACTGCCAGTCCTGCTTTTCACTGCTAGTCCAGCTACACATGAGAAAAAGAAACTGCAAGATTCTTTCAGTTCATTGAGATTGTGCCTCCTGAACCTGACAATAGGTTTAGAAACTATGAATTCAATCCCCTTGTGTCCCACAATAAACTTGTATCATTTATAGCCTTCCAGATATAGAGTTGAACAAATGACCCAGAACAGGTGACACAGGAACATACCTTGGTGGGTTTGAATGTCTCCAGAGGGAGACTCCATGACCTGCCTGGGCAGCTGTTCCAGTCCTCCACCACCCTCAATGTAAAAAAAGTGCTGCCTCATGTGGAGGTGGAACTTTTTGTGGTTTAGTTTCAGGCCATTAGTCCTTGTCCTGTTGCTTGGGCATTCAAATGCTTCCTAATGTCCCATCTGATTGTCCCCTGGCATGACTTTGAACCATTCCCAGTGCTGCCCCTGGATCTCAGAGAGAATAGTCCAGTGCTTCTTTCTCCACATTCCCTCCTGAGGAAGCTGCAGAAAGCAACACTTCCCAGCCTCCATTTCTCTGAAGGAGACAAGCCCAGAGCACTCAGTTGCTCCTTGTAGGACATGCCTTCCAGCTCTTCACCAGAAATTTCACCCTCCATTCCCCTCGTCTAGACATGTTTGAGGACTTTCACATCCTTCTTCAATGCTGGGGCCCAGCCCTGCACACAGTACTCCATGTGAGGCTGCAGCACTGGTGACTACTATGAGATAATCCCCTCTCTGGACCTGTTGGTCATGCTATGTGTGATGTCTCCAGCATGCAGTTTGCCCTCTCAGCTGCCTGGGCACAGAGCTCATTCCTCTTGAGCCTGCGGCCAATCTGCACCCCCAGGTCCTTCTCTGCTCTTCAGCCACTCCTCTCCCAGTTTAGACTTGTACACAGTGTTACTCCCTTCCAGCCATAGAAAACAGCACTTGGACTACTTCCATTTCATGCCTGAGATAGCTCAATGCTCCAATTCATCAAAATTCTCTTTTGAGGCCTCTTGTTCCTCATGAAAGTCAATGACACCTCCCAGTTTGATATTGTCAGCAAGCTTGCTAATGGAATACTCAATTCCTGCATCTGGATCGTGGATCAAAATACTGAACAGTACTGGCCCCAGTGTTAAGCCCCAAGGACACCACCAGTGACACAGCCCCTTTCACTTACAACTTTTCAAGCCCTGCTGTCCAACCGGCTCTTCACACTGCACACCATCAACTTGCCCCTTCCACAGCTGGACAACTGTCCAGAAAGATGCTTGAGGGACAGTATCAAAAGCCTCACTAAAATCCAGGAAAACTGCATGCACCACTTTCCCTTTATCAACTTGAGGTGTGACTTCATCCTAGAAAGAAATTAAACTGGTTAAAGAAGACTTTTCCTCTGTGAACCCATGTTGAAGATTGTATTATTCTTCAAATTTTTTTTAGTAGCATTCAGTAGGACCGTCTCCATAATTTTTCTAAAAACTGAGGTTAGACTCATATGTCTTTCTGTAGTTTTGTGTCTTCCCTTACACCTTTCTTGGGAATTAGAATAACATTGGCTTGCTTCCCAGTCAGCAGGGATGCCGTGTGGCTGCCTAGAGTAGAGCAGATTGCTACCCGAGGCAATCACTTCCAAAAGAAGAACCACCAGAGAAACTTTCAAACCCCAGACACTCTTTTTCTTACTCTCAAGCCACTCATTCCTCATCAAATGACCCATCACGCATTGGTAATGTGAACTGCTGCCTTACTTTGATGTGGAAAACTCTAAACAGTTTAGTGAAGTCAAAAGTCACATTGATAGCTCTAAAATCACCCACCACAGACTTTCTACACACAAATCCAATTTCTTATTTGCTGTGGTTACCTGAGGAGACCCATGTTGAGTAGGGTAAAGTGGTCTCCCTCTCCTCCAAGCCTTGCCTTTCTTAGACCTGGACCATAACACAGCAATGGCACAATTTCCTGTACAGGGAAGGTGGGAGCAGAACCCACAGAAATAAAAGGACTCGCTCAATCTTTTCCCCAGATGTCTCCCCATCTACATGCACTGGAAAATGTATTTTTGTGCAAACAAAATGAAATTTCTATTTTGATCTGGGGAAGTACAGGATTAATCATTAGATTCCAGGTTGCACCATGTATTCAGCTGCCTTCTTAGAGCAAAAGTTATTGCACAGAAGGAACTCACCAGCAGATCTTGCTCCTTTGATGTCCTCACCCTCTTGCTGACTTGACTCCCTTTCTCTATCTGCATATTTTGCAACAGAGCAGCCCCCTCCACAGCACATTCTCCCTGCCTCGCTGCTCTGGAATTGTGTAAATATTCTCTATTGCATCAGCAGAAAGTTCTCAGAGTGCTGCAGTAAGTCACAAAAATTCTCTTGCCAATGGCCTGGAAGAAGGTGGCTTTGCTCTCTCGGTGAAAGTTGTTCTATCTGTGGCTGCTCCACCAGTCTCCACTCTGCCAGAAACACTGAGATATTTGAGAAAGCATTTTTGGAGGTAACTTCAAGGCTTGAGCAGGAAGCACAAGATATTTTGCAAGAAAGTTCAGTGTTGCAGAACTAATGCCGAATTCCTGGCAGTGAGGTTTCACATAAACAGAGGAATTATGGCTATTTTAGAGGAATCTGTCATATGTTGGTGAAAGAGAAAAACGGGGAAGGAAGACTTCTGCACTACATTTTGTCCTGCTCTTTGCAGATTTTTCTGTGGTTATCTACCCACGGAGATTTCCAGCATGGGGGGAGGAGAACAACAGAGCTTAAAGACTTATAAAGAGCTAGAAAACAGAGACTCTGAATAAACTGAGATGCATCTGTTCCAGCTTGTACTGGACATTAAAGAATATCTGTCCTCTTAATCTTTTGTCTCTGTTAAAGCAGCCAACGTCAGAAAAGCCAACATCAGAAAAGCATCCAGTGTGCAGCATCTTCCTGAGCAAGATAGAAGGTATTAAATTTCTGGTTGAAGAGAGACTGGAGATAGCCATGGCACACTCACAGTGCTAGAGGGCCAAATGGGGGAGCATCAAGGCAGGTTTGCATACCCTTCTCACAAACTGTATAATTTTGATCCCACAAAGTTCCACACTTAAAATCTGAGAGTAAAATATGGTACACAGCAGAAAAACTTCTTTGAATAATATCTTGAATGTAATCTTTGACTACAGACTTCGTAAAGACACACAGACTCCCACATTTTGGCCATGCTCCTCTCCCAGAGAAAAGACCAGCTTGTTTAAATGGAGAACTAGGGAGAGCAGGAGAAATAAAAAGCAATCTTCAAATGCATATAGTTGAAGGAAAACTCACATCAGTAAGGCCTCAGTCTCAGATCAGTCAGGGTTTTTAAAAACTTTTGTCAAGGATCATGTATGAAAGGTTTTTAAAGCAATGGATATGAAAGGGAATGAAAGGGAAGATCCCCTTTTCACCATCACTGGTGGTGACAGGCTGCCAACTGAGATTTCAGTTGTGAGGTCCAAAAAGAAAGTGTGCAGTGGGCTGAGCTGTTCAGGTGCTCACAAGTGACAGGAAGAATGATGTGCTCTATGCATAAATGAAAAGCAGTAAAGAGAAAGAAAAACTCTTAATTCCAGTGACTTACAAAGAAACTGGAAAGACCACAGAAAAGCACAGACTGACAGAAGAAACTACTAGGAATTATTTTGGAGACATTAGGGGACAAAGAAGAAAATCTTCCATCCCTGAGAGGATGAGTGGCAGCTGGGACAGAGTTAATTTTTCTCCTTGTAGTTGGTACAGTGCTCTGTTTGAAATTTAGGGTGAGAGTAATCTCAGACTTTGTCTTGTGATAAAGTAAAAATGCCAAGACATGAATCGCACTTGTGGGAATGATATAGCTTTCACATTGCAACATTAAATGCTTGAAACTGTTGAGATTTTTTTAATATTTAGAAATCCATATACACATCTTAAATATTGCAACATCACAATAACAGAAAAAAAAATGAAATTAATTGGGCAAACTTCAAGTTGCTTGCTGAAGAAATTTTGCATTTAAGTCAGATTCTAGGAAAGCTGCTGTGAAAGTCTTCAATGACTTACTTGCTTTGTTACACAGGCTCAGCTTCAGAAAAAACCCAGCCAAGTTTGACTGTAATAAAGCTGTCATTACTGAAATGTTTCTGCATTCAGTTATTCAAACATCAAGAGGCAGGCTGTAAGTATTTACAATTGTTTTTTATGTGCTGCAAAGTTTTGCACTGTCTATATTAAGACAGTTTGCATCCATGGGAGCCCACAAGCAAGCTCCTCCTGAGCCGTGCATGTTTCAAGCTATCAGCAGAGGTGAAGGGCAGACTTTCCTCAGACATGCACTGGTCATGAATCCAGTCTGTCCACTGAGCAGGCAGGTAGACTCACATGAGAGTCTAAGTGTTCCATGGTGCTGGGGTAGCCCTGCAGAGCCCCGTGGGTATGGTGCCTGTCACTGGGCAGTGTTGGCACAGTGCAGAGCCCAGTGCTGTGGCAGTAGGGCTGCATCTGGAGGCAGGATCTGGGAGAAGCTGGAGGACATAGGTTGTATCTGCATATGCAGATCTACACGGCATGTAGATCTGCAGAGAGGGTACAGTTCCATGTGGAAAACATCTCCCAAGAGGTCAGGGCAGCGGTGCTGGCCAGAGGAGGTCAGTTCTGTGTAGCAGTGATGCATTGAGTTTCTGCCAGGGAGAACAGACAGTTCTGCTAAGAAGAGAAACTACATGTAGGGAAATAAATCTGCGCAGCTCTGCCCTCATTAAAGAGATGCAATAGCTCTGAGGTCACAGAGCAGCAAGTGTTCTCAGCGTGGGGGTGGGCTGCAGAGATCTCTGGCCTGGCTTTATCCAGGTAACGGTCAGAATAAGGCTGTGGTGGATGAAGAAATATATCTGACTACTTTACATGGTCTAGACAAAACTCAACATTGAACCCCTAATAGCAGTTTCTTAGGGCCTGCATCTGGTACATCTCCCCTGGGACCACAGAACTCCCAGGACATCCCAGGTGGGAACCAGCACTGGAGTCCAGAAACTCTGCTATGCTTGTGCCAGCAGGTTGAGAGACGTGATCCTTCCCCTCCAATTCAGCACTGGTGAGGCTACAGCTGGTGTGCTCTGTCCAGGTCTGTATTTCCCAGTATGGATACAGGGAAGAGTGTCTACTGAAGGACTACAGAGATGATGGTGGGACTGGGGTATCTCCCACGAGGAAAAACTGGGAAATCTGGGACTGTTCAGCCTGGAGGAGAGAGGGCTTGGGGTAGGTCTTATCAATCAATGTACACATGCAGGGAGGGTGTGAAGAATTCAGTGCCAGAACCTTCTCAGTGTTGCACAGTGGCCACAAGAGGTGGCAAGCATGAATTGAAGTATCCGGAAGCTCTTCTTAAGCATAAAGAGAGTGTTTGTTGCAGCAAGACAGACTGAACACTGGGGCAGGTTGCCCAGAGGGACTAGTAGTGTGTTCTCCATTCTTGGAGATACTCAAAAGACCTGAGTCCTGAGCAACCAACTGTGGCTGACTCTGCTTTGGGCAGGGAGATTGCACTAGATGATGTTTAGGGATCCCTGCCAACCTCAGCAATGCCTTTCTTCTGCTGATGTGCTGTGAGACAAAGCTTTATGGGACTACAGACAGCACTGACACATCCCCCCCATGGCAGTGTCATGGAAGTGATTTACATTTATAGTTAGCACAGGGACATGGTCAGTTCTCTACTCTCACCCTCTGACCCCTGCACAGCACTTCTGCACCACATTGAAAGACAAACAAGATAATGCTACTTCACTGAAACAGCCAAGTGCCATTTGTGGCTGTTGGACAGACTGTGAGGACCCAAGGGTTTCCCAGCAGAGGGGGAGCCATCAGTCAAATGGATCCACTGTGAGATACTCCTCTGGGAAAGGGGGAGGTCCTGACCACTGGCAGGACATGTACATTACAGGCATTACAGGGCACTCTTGCCATGGTGTGTGGGACAAGTAACAAAAATTTCAGATGAAGACTGTGTGACTTCTTGCCCTGTGCTCCGCTCTCTCATGAGGCAGAGCACAGCAGTCATCCCACGCCTGCTTCCTCTGCCCTCATACAACACGCTGGTGCAGCCTTCTGATTGCTAATGTATCCAGGAGATATCAGCTGATGATCAAATAACCTGCCCCAAGAGAGGCAATAATCTGCATGTTCAGCACAGCAGAGGAGAGCTCCATTCTTCAGAGGGTTTAGGCTCTTGGCTGGTACAGGCCCAGTTGTCAGTATTCAGAACAAATGAATTGGAAACAATGACTGAAATGTGGCTGCTTTACAGCATTGTCCCACTACTGCTAATGTCTGTGTAGAAAAACACAAAAAGGGGTTAATCTAATTAGTCAGTTTCACTCCTGGGACTAGCAGAAGTCAGCCAAATTAGAAATGCCCATTGCAAACCCTCTCCCAGGTTTACCAGCCTCCAGGGGCCGGTGGAAGAGAGGCAATATAATCCCAAGATAGCAGTGTTTGGTACAGTGTGTACCATCACATCCTGCCACGGGCATGGCACGTGGCACTCGGTCAAGCCATGCTGCTAAAGGGATGATACTAGAAAAGCATGTCAGGTGTCCCCCTCAATGACAGCTGCCCCAGGCTCCCTCCTCCCTCTGCTAATGCAACCCTCCTTTTAGTTTTCATTGCTGAAAGCCAGTCAGACTGTGAAATAACCAGTACTTGGAGCCCACTGTTTCTCTTGTGTGCCTCCAAGGAAACTCTGCTTTATGTTCAACATCAAAACCAGCAAAATTTTCAGTGAGGGAAGTCTCCACAGGTGGCAGCAAAGAAGCATCCGAAGTGGGAGAAGACAGAGAAAACTCTGTAGAGGGAGAGGTGTTGGAAAGAGTTATGCACAGTTAGGCAAATATGGAAGGGCAAGGCAAGGGGTCACTGAAAAAGCTGTGCCAGTCTTTCTGAGGTGGACTTCTGGTGCTGGGTCACCAAGGAAGAGGAAGAAGATAGCCCATCCTCACATGGTGGGAGGGGAGGCTCAGTGCTTGTGAGGAAGGGACATGTCACTCTGCTCAGTGGTCTGAAAGTTGCTGTTAGCAGCTCTCAAGTTCTGCTTGCTTTTGGGCAGACCATGGACACTCCAGAGTGGGAAGCTACAGTCCCCCCACTGCCCGCTGAATAAAATAGGTGCTTTGTGAGGATTGTCTTCGCAAGGATGGCAAAGGAGGAGATATCTCCACTCCCACCAGAGTTCCCCCCATTAGAAGCTCAGTGCTTGTGATCAGGAGCATTAAATCCAACCTTTGTGCTATTGCTTGGGGGTTGTTTTCAGTCCTGAGGACCAGGATCTCTATCCTCACAGGGTTCATAGACCCCCCTTGGCTAGAGGCATCCTTACCCCTCATGCTATTAATAGATCCTTTGCAGTCTGGCCCATTGCTTGCCCTTGGGAAGGGATGTACAAGCTGAAAGCAGTGAAGCCAAATAGCCTATGTTGAAAATTTCCATTCATAAGCCCAGCTCAGCCATCTTTGCGTTGCTATAGCAGCCCCTGGAAGGGCTTTCTGTACAGTAGGGCATTTCTGTTTCTTGATACCTGTCAGCCAGCTCCCTCCCAGACAACTTCTATCACAACAATGGACCCAGGAGAAGAACAGATCTGCTCAGGGCCTAGCCACTGACCCATCTCTGTGAGAGACCACCAGCTAAAGGGAGAGAAGTCTGCAAAAGCAGGAATTTCAGCCCAGCTGAGCAGTGGGTTTGGGGCCTAAGTCCAATACTGGAAGGACAAGTGCTACTCTCTGCAATGCTCCCTACTCATGCCAATGTCCTGTTAGAAGGTTGTCTCAAGCTTCCCACCAGGCATTTAACCCCAGCCTGACACATAGAGTCCCATTTTTAGAGCACCCCCCACTGGGCAGGCATTTAACCCCAGCCTGACACATAGAGTCCCATTTTTAGAGCACCCCTCACTGGGCAGCCCCCTGTCCTAAGGCAGATGAGAACTGCTCTCTCATGCACATGCCCAAGGAAATCTCCTGCCCTGCTTCAGCTCCTGGTACTGGCATCACTCTTACTCATGCATTCAGATTCACTGATAAAACCACTCACCTGGAACCAGTGCAGGTTACCAAGCACAGAGAGAAGCAAGTCGTTTTCGTCTTGGGGGATTATTCTGCGTTGTTTCGTTCTTTAATTCCTTCAAAGGCAGGAAGAAGGATTTTCTCCCTAGAAAGGTACAGTGTTAGCAGAGAGCTCTGAGCAATACCTCCTGAGAGAGGAAAGGAAGACTGTATATGCCCAGGATACATGGCAGAAAGGGGTGGGGGAGTGGCATGTAGGAGGAGACAGAAAAAATCTTCGATGATTGCACCAGACCAGAGCACAGAAAGCACCTGTCACCAGGAGGTTGCACAGAGCCCTTACTGGGTTTCACAGTACCAGTGGGCTTGCACTTTCTTCTGCCTCCTCACACAAGCTTCAAGGAGAGTTACAGTAACAGAGAGCAGTGCAGCTGTAAAATGAGAATCAAATCTCATCCCTGTTCCACTCCTGCCCCTAACAAGGGTTCCTTCCACAAGGGAGGCTGCATGCATAAGTCAATCCAGCAGGAACAGCTGAGTACTGGACAGGCAGGTCCTTCACTGGTCCAGTCTGTATGCACAGGACCTCTGAGGTCCAGACACATCCCCGTGGTTTGTCCAGATCAGCCTTAAGAGATAGACATGTGTCTGTGCCTCAGCCAAACTGCTGCAGTTTCCCTTTGATGTATTAGGCACATCATATGGAGGAATCAGTTCACTGAGCATGCAAAGGAAATACAGTAATTGTACAGTCTGTCAGGGAAACAGACTCTGCTTCCAAGGAAGCAGGCAAAACTTCCACTGCTCACTGATTTCTTAAATATTGATTCCTGATGCAGTTTCTTAGATAAAAGTCCCACATTTCAAAATTTCAGTCAATGCACTATGCCAAAACAAGTCAAGCTACAGGTGTAAACTATATCCAAAAATCAAGCCACAGCAACAAAGTTACAACAGCACCTCTGTTTCTAGCCCTACCAGATACATGACTCACAATGGACACAGTTGTTTAATGAAAGTAGCCTTCTCTTTAATTCAGGTGGCCCAGTGTAGGGGTTTTGCTGTGTGCTCTGGCTTTGGCATACCAAGGCTGATATGTTGCATCTGCAGCTGGAGCTTGCCACAGAGTTTGAACTCATCCAGCCAGGAGTAGGTCAAAGCCAAAGTATCATGCTCATTTTACAGACAACCCTGGAAATTAAAATCCCCCCAGAGTGTCCCCTCAGCTCTGTAGAAGGAGAACTGGACCTCTTCAGCCCAGATTACCAAAAGCAACTCCCAGCACCAACTGGCTTTTTCAGACATTGATCATAGAATTGTTTACGTTTGAAAAGAACTTTAAAATCATTGAGTGCAGCCATAAATCAGGATGGCGATTAGACAGGACTTCACTCAATGAGCCATTTGGAATCATGACTGTCTCTGTCATTCTCCCTTGTTTAAACTTGCTCCAGACACAAGCCATTGCTGCACTAGGACACAAGGACGCAATCTCTGAACCCAGTAAATTGCTTGGTCTTCACATGATTCCATGGCTCACACGGCACTAATGACCCTAATCTTCTTACTGAATATTCAGCAACATCTCAGGTCATGCAAGTATCAATTAGGGACCGTAAATTTAAATACTGTGCCCTGCAAGGTTTCAGTCATCTTTCCAGAAAAACACATACTGGAATGGGCTACCCAAGAAAGTATTTTTATTCCAAAATTAATGTTTCTGATTTTGGGGAATAAGTGTGCTCTGCCTGCACCATGCATCAAAACCATCCTGCAGAAATTTGGCTGAGCCAGTCCAGCCGCAGAAGTAAAGGGAAACAGACTGTGGTGGCCCAGCCTGGTACACATTTGATCTTCTTTGTTTCTTCTGCTTGTTCACATTGGCCATTGCTGGGACAGTCCCAGAGAAAGGACATCTATTTCTCATGCCCTTGCTTCTCACGTAGCTTGGCCAGAAGCTGCTCTTGCAGGAGGACCCCTGACAGCACTGTTTGTACTGCTGGGGGCTGATGACCTATAGCAGAGCACTCCTACCCTGGATAAGTGCATTTCTGGTGCTACCCAGAGAGTGGCAGATCAGCCATGCACTTGGCCACCCCTCAAATGCTGTTCTATTCCCTGATTCCACCTCAGGCAGCAGTGTTTGGCTAACAGTGAATGGTTGTCCCTTCCACCTCCTGTGTCTGAAGTTCAGCTTGGCTCCTAGCATCTCTGCTAATTCCTACCCTGGTTTTTAATCCCCTGGTTAGCACCCATAGGCCTTTTTAAGCCATAAACTTGCAGTGAGATGTACCCTAAACCTTCCCCTTTGGCAATTTTTTCCATATTTCAACTTGTACCTGTGGCAATTTCTAGGCAACTTTGAGTTATTAAATAAGACACAAACCAGCAGCCTGATGCTATGGAGGAGGTGAAGAGCTCTGCTCCCTCAGGATGGAGCTGCCTGATGTCCAGGCAGTCTTTCCAGGGTAGAGCAATCCTTGGGGAACAAACCCCATGGTCAGCTAACTCCCCCAAGTCTTTCCTTGTTCTATGAGTGCCAGGCACACTTAATCATCCACATCAGAGGCCACATAATGCTCTAAGTTTTCAACAATGGGTAAAACGGAAACTCACAATGTCACCTTGTGAGAGGCAATGAGAAAAGACATGAGAACGGTACCTCATGTCATGGAGTCACCTTACAGAGGGTATTCTGATGCTACCCTTGCCCAGCTGCTTGAAGATAAAGGAAGGGCTTGATGGGAAACAGCCTGGAATAGCTTTCCAAAATCAGCTCCCTGGAAATTTCCTCCACAAAGCACCTTTCAAAATGATTCATGCTAATTCCACGAGTTGACTAAAAATGTTACATAGGGACAGAGCAGTTTTGCACCCTTTCTGTCTTTAAATACATCCTCGGTCTGTATTGATGCCTTTTTCTCTAGTCCTAGATGTTGAGCCAGACACACTTAAGGTGATTAAAACAGGTACCTTTATATAAGGATCCTTAAGTGCACAGTCCATTAGGTGGAAAAAGCTGAAGATGCTTGCCCCACGTGACCCGTGTACAATTTTTATAGATTCTGCAAATTAACATACCTGACAAGAGCCCCCCAACTAGAAGTACACTCCGTGAAGTAATGTCCCCTAGCTCTAGGCACCTTCTAAATCCTTCTCCCTCAGATAAGGACCAGGCCCTGTTTATAAAAATACATCTTGAAGAGCTGGTTTCAACCTCGGTTTCTAAGGAGAACGAAGATAGCATAGGAGTCCTGGAATTTGTTTAGTCCTTCTGCCTAGGAAAATACTGAAGCTAAGTTACAGTAATAGACTACAAAGCTACAAATATATGTATAAAGAACACAGAAAATACATAAAAGAAAAAAGGTATAAATCCAGACGGCATCAGTATCTCTGCCCAAATTGGAAAGACCCAGGTCCTAAACAAGTGATGTTCTGGGCAAATAATTAAGACAAATTTTTACAAAGGGCTTGTGTGTCTAAAGGAAAGGTTTGCAGGTCCAGCAGAACAACTCCTTCTTTATCATCTCTACTTTTTAAGAAAGATTGATTTCTATTGGATCTTTAAAAAGCAAAACACCTAAAAATGGGCTAAGGGTTGACTCATAATGTAATAAGCTAAATCCCTTGTGTACGTCTCTGTTAGAATGCAGTTAGAGTGTCCAGTTTGGACACACAATCTGGAGGAGGCATTGAGGCTGTGAGGCTGGGATACAAAACCCAAGTCGATGGTTGTATCCACTGTCCCATGACTTTCCTGGCTTCCAGCAAGCACTTTGCATATCAGCCTTTTGAAAGTGCTTGATTTCTCTGAACTGCTGGAAAAAACCCCTTCAGGACTATGATGTAATGAATGGCAGCTAAGTGTGACAGCCCTGTCAACTGAACATGTGGTGACTGGGACGATGGATATGGACTAGACCTGGATATGGAAAGTATCCTAGGACATGGATACTTTCTGCTGCAGTGTAAAAACCCACTGGGATATTCCCTGCTGCTAATTGTCATGGGGAAAAGTATGATTTCTTTGTGTGTTAAGCAATCCTTCAGCCCTCCCTTCCCTGGATTTTGCAATTCTATAGTTTTGTTCTCCTTGTTACAGTAACCTTAATTTGGGGGTTTGTATTAATTCTGTCTCCTGCATTGCTCACTGGCCCGGGGAACAGAGTCCAATTATGCAGCTGCGACCTTCATTACAAGTTAGCAGACTTTCTTTAAATGAACTTCCTTTATGTTTAACAGACCTACTCAAATAATGGAATTTCCTTCCTATGGGAAATGCCAATCTCTCAACATCTATTTTTTCCCTATTTTTTAACAAAAAATCAAAATTTCAACTCTTACCACACATGAAGCTCAGGAAAATTCAGAAATGTAAAGAAATATTTTGGTTTGGATCAGACTGATGTAAATCTACTCCTACCTGTGCTGTAGTTTTTCTTCATGTGAGTGCCTCTCCTAATTTTTTTACCTCATTTTTAATAGACTGCAGATCTCATTGTGCTCTGCAGTGTCCCCATATAGCCAAGCTGCTATGGTGCAGCATGGCATTTTCCTGGATGCAGCCTGAAGGGAGGAGCAAGGGCCAAGGAGAAAAGGGCCCAGAGAGCTAAAAGAGAAAGAGTATGTGATGCCATTCTCACTGACAGCACCTGCCAGGACATTTGGTTAGAATTTCTGATGAGACAACAAAACAAAGATGGTGAAGATAAAATATTGTATAACCAGTGACAAAAACTATTACCCCCAAATTTTGTCGGGGTAGTTTCAACTGATGAGTGAGACAAAGTTTTGTGAATTTCTGAAGTTTCTGTCATTCTAAAGTGCCCTCATTTTCTTCTTGGCTCTGCTGAGAGTGAGGCATTTTAGCTATTTTGATCCTAGCTCATGCTCCCTGCTTCTTCCAGGTGCACTGGGAACTTGTGCTGCACACTCCTAGGAGGAGTTCTGCATTGAGAGTTTGTGTGATTTGTTATGTAATTTTTTTTTAAGCAATCCCTGTAAATCACTATACAGCTACAGCCAGTGTGAACTGCAGATTCTTACAGTGGTTACTCTGATGCCTGACTTTACAAAAACACCATTTTCATCAGTTTGAGAAACTCCACTGCCACTGCCACTGGAAAATAAATCCCCTGCTCCCATCCTGAGGGGTTCCCTGGTGGAAACTCACCTGATTCCTACAGCATGACAAAAGAGGTGAGGAGTCATTTTGATTTTTTTCCCTGCCCTAATCCACCTCTGACTCTTCCTCCCAGCCCCATGCTTGTCTGCTGCACTACAAACTAGCAGTTGTTCTCCCTGACCTACTTGAGACTTGATTCAGGTTTCATGTAACAAGTTCTTTCTAAAAACCTTTTCATTTTCACTTGCCTTATTGTATTTGTGTGTTTATTCTACTGTATTTTGTGTTTTACCTATGATTTGGGAATGCGGCTTTCTTCCACTGCTCATGCTGCACAGAGACAATTCCAATGGCAATGTGGCACTGTCTTTTAATTTCTTTTCTTCCTTTCTATGAGCAGGCTGCAACTCTCTTTCCTTCACACCTCTGCTCTGCCTCTTGCAGCCTGTGGTTGGCTGTGCTTTCTACTGCTCAATTGGCCTCCCTGGTTCTCAGGCTCCCAGGTTTAGCAGGTCTCTCCACTGCACTGTTGGAGTTTCTGTGCAGAATGAAGTTTCAGTGAAGATGCCAACACGCATCAGCTGCCTGGCTGAATATCAGCACAAAATTTATGGGTTTTGTCACAGTGGCTGAAAAATCACTTTCTGCTTCTGCAGTAGATCAGTCATAAATACAACATTCCAGAGGTGCCTTCTCTATGTGTTATTGGCATTTTAACTACTTACACCTATAAAAATAAGTCTTTACACCTATATGAGATTCTCTTTATTACACTAGTAAGTTTTCTTGCGCTCGCTTTTAAGTTTGGACAGCTGAGTTCTACATGTGCCCAACTGCTCTGGCTGCTCTACAGACAGATGTGCAATGCAACCTGGCAAGTGAATTCACAGTAGGTAGAAGCATTTCTCAGGGCCCATCTTGGTACACCCTTTGAAGCACTATGAAATACATTCTGCCAGAATGATAGGCGGCATGACTCCCATGGATTGCCTGTACAAATATATTATTTCTTCTTGAAACTCAGGCAAAATCTTCCAATAAGACAATGTCCTGCTATGGAGAAGAACAGACTTCAATACAGCACAAGGTGGATGTGCCTTGCCACAGAGGCAGAAGAAAACAGTGCAAATACGAAGACTGTCCCTTTCTCCAGACCATTATTTCTGAAAACTGCTGTCTGCCCAGGAAAAGGCATTTCAGACCGGCACATTAGCTGAATACCCACGATAGAGTGACATGAATGCCATCTGACTTTATCCCTTCATCTACTGCCTTGTCTGATCTCACTCCATTCCTTCTGAGTCATGCTTTCAAACAGTGAGGATCAAAGCTTAGGTATTTTTTTCCATGGTCTCCACAGTATTGTTCAGTTTGAAAAAGCCTTCTGAGATCATCAATTTCAGCCATTCCCCCAGCATTGCCAAGCCCACTACTAACCCATGCCCCCAAGTGCCACATCCACATGGCCTTTAAATCCCCACAGGCATGGAGACTCCACCACTGCCCTGGGCAGCTGTGCCAGGGCTGGACAGCCCTTTTGGTGAAGAAATTTTTTCCATTCTAAACCTCACCTGGTGCAACTTGTGAGTTGTCCTGTCCCTTGTTCCCTGGGAGGAGAGCCCAACCCCTACCTGGCTCCACTTTCCTGTCAGAGATATGTAGAGAGTGATAAGATCACCCTGAGTCTCCTTTTCTCCAGGCTGAGCACCCCCAGCTCCCTCAGCTGCTCCTCATCAGCCTTGTGCTCCAGATCCTTCCCTAGCTCTGTTCCCTTCTCTGGACAGGCTCCAGCCCTTCAATGTCTTTCTTGGGGTGAAGGGCTAAAACCTGACCCCAGGACTAGAGGTGGGGCCTCACCAGTGCCTAGCACAGAGGACAGTAACTGCCCTGGTCCTGTTGGCCACACTATTGCTGGTACAGGCCAGGTGCCATTAGCCTTCTTGACCACCTGGGCACACCTAGGCTCATGTTCAACTGCTATTGACCAGCACCCCCAGGCCCTTCACTGCTGGCAGCTTTCCAGTCACTCTGCCCCAAACCTGGATTGTTCCGTGGGGTTCTTGTGACCCAAGGACAGGGCCCAGCCCTTTGCCTTTTTGGCCTTGGCCCATTGATCCAGCTGTCAAATTGCCTCTGCAGAAAATTCCTGCCTTCCAGCAGATCAACATCCCACCCAGCTTGGTGTCATCTGTGAAATGACTGAGGGTGTCCTTGATCCCATCATCCAGACTATCGATGAAAACCTTTAACAGGATTGAGCCCAAAACGAAGCCCTGGCGAACACCACTAGTCCCAGCTGAATGTGACTCCATTCACCACCACACTCTTGGTTCAGATGTTCAGACAGCTTTTACCCATCAAAGAGTACACCTGTCCAAGCCATGAGCAGACAGTTTCTCCAGAATAGTGGGAAACAGTGTCAAAAGCTTTACTAAGGTTGAGGTGTACAACATGCACAGCTTTTCCCTCATCCATTAAGCAGGTTACCTTGTCACAGAAGGAGGTCAAGCAGGACCTGCCTTTCATAAACCCATGCTGGCTGGGCCTGATCCCCTGGTTGTCCTACACATGCCATATGACAGCTTAAGATGATCTGTTTCATGACCTTCTCCAGCACTGACTGTCCTGTAGTTCCCTGGATCCTCCTTCCAGTCCTTCTTATATGTGTGCCTCACATTTGCTGACTTCCCGTGACCCAGGACCTCTCTGGCTGACTGGGAACTGCTGGTAAAACATGAGAGAGTGGCTTGGTGAGCTCTTTCGTCACCTCCTGCTGTACCCTTGGACTTGTGCTGGCCCAAGTGGCATAGCAGGTCACTGGCCATTCCTTCTTGGTTTATAGGGTCTTGATTCTGCTCCCACCTCTGCCTTCCAGTTCAGGGGACTGGGTACCCTGAGGACAACTGTTCTTGCTATTAAAGAATGAGGCAAAGAAGGCACTAAGTACTTCAACCTCTTTCTCATCCTTTGTGGCAATGTTTCTCACCACATTCAATAAGGGACAGAGATTCTCCTTGGCCTTCCTTTTGCTGATGTATCTATAGAAACACTTTTTATTATCTCTTACAGCAGTGGGCAGGTAAATTTCTAGCTGGGCTTTGGCCCTTCTAACTTTCTTCCTGCTTAACCTCCCAATATCCTCATAGCCCTGCTGGAGTTCCCGCCCCTTTTTCCAGAGGTGATAAATTCTCTTTTCCTCCCTGAGTTACGGTGTCTTCTCCACTGGCTCCTCTCGCAGCACATGGGAACAGCCTGTTCTTCTGCTTGAAGATTTCCTTCTTGAATAATGTCCAGCCTTCCTGGACCCCTTTGCCCCTCAGGGCTGCTTCCCAAGGCACTCTTAATCAGTCTCCTAAACAGACCAAAGTCTGGACTCCTGAAGTCCAAAGTGGCAGTTTTGCTGCCCCCGTTCCTTATTTCTCCATTATCAAAACCTCTGTTGCTTCATTATCGCTGTGTCCAGATGACCTCAGCTGTGACATCTCCCACCAGTCCATCTCTGCTCAAAAACAGCAAGTCCAGCAGGGCAGCTTCCCTGATTGTCTCACTTTCCAGCTGTGTCAGGCAGTTCTCTTCCACGCAGTCCAGGAACCTCATAAACTGTTTTCTCTCTGCTGCTTTGTATTTCCAACAGACATCTGCTAAGTTGAAGCCCCGCACAAGAACAAGGATCAGTGATTGTGGCGATTTTTCCAGCTGCTTATAGAATGTTTTGTCTGCCTCTTTGTCCTTGTTGGTCAGTCTATGACAGTCACTGACACTGCCTCTTTAATAACAATAAACATAAGCATTCAAACTCATCATTGTGATGCCTTTATCAGCCTGAAATGCACAGCAGAATACACCGAAATGCACGTGATACTTTGGCTATGATACTTTTATAAGTTTAGCACATTAGCATAGCTGACAAGAATCCCCAACTAGAAGTACAGTTACTGAGGTAATTCCTCTCTTGGTTTAGCCTCCTACTGAAGCCTCCCCCCTTGGTTCTAGCCCCACATTGTTTATGTCTACTTATATAAGAAAGCAGAACAATGCCCTGGGTTCACTGAAGAAGTAAGATTAGAATAGGATTCCAGGAACGTGTCTGTCTTAACAGAGTACTGGAAAAGTACTGAAGTAAACTAAAAAACTATGTAACTATACAAAACAACAATAGTCTACAAAGCTAAGAATATAGAAAAAATAGATAAAAAGCAAAAATCTTCTGGCATCAACAGCCGTCATTAAGCTTGAGGCAGCCAAACCACTCCCTCACACACAGGGTTATCCCTTCTTCCAGTCACTAGAGGTATCCCTCTGGGGTCTGTGCGGGGGCCAGTTCTCTTCCAATATTTTTATTGACGACATGGATGAGGGTATTGAGTCTTTAATTAGTAAATTTGTAGACGACACTAAGCTGGGAGTGTATGTTGATCTGTTGGAAGGTAGGAGGGCTCTGCAGAGACCTGGAACAATTGGATAGATGGGCAGAGTCCAATAAGATGAAGTTTAATAAGTCCAAGTGCCGAGTCCTGCACTTTGGCTAAAATAACCCCCTGCAGTGCTCTAGGCTGGGGATGGTGTGGCTGGACAGTGCCCAGGCAGAAAGAGACCTGGGCATACTGGTCACCAGTCAACTGAACATGAGGCAGCAGTGTACCCAGGTGGCCAAGAAAGCCAATGGCACCTGGCCTGGGTCAGGAATAGTGTGGCCAGCAGGAGCAGCATTCTTCCCCTGTACTCTGCACTGGTGAGGTTGCACCTTGAGTGCTGTGTCCAGTTCTGGGCCCCTCAGTTTAGGAAGGACGTTGAGACGCTTGAGTATGTCCAGAGGAGGGCAAAGAGGCGGGGCGTGGAACACAAGCCCTTTGAGGAACGGCTGAGGGAGCTGGGGTTGTTTAGCCTGGAGAAAAGGAGACTCAGAGGTGACCTTATCACTCTCTACAACTACCTGAAAGGTGGTTGTAATCAGGTTAAGTTTGGTCTCTTTCTCCAGGCAGCAACTGACAGGAGAGGACACAGTCTTAAGCAGTGCCAAGGGAAATTTAGGTTGGATGTCAGGAAAAAGTTTTTTACAGAAAGGGCGATAAATTATTGGGATGGTCTGCCCAGGGGGGTGGTGAAGTCACCATCCCTGGATGTGTTTAACAAAAGACTGGATGTGGCACTCAGGGCCATGGTTTAGTTGAGGTGGTGTTAGGGCTGGGTTGGACTTGATGATCTTGGAGGTCTCTTCCAACCTAGTGATTCTGTGATTCTCTGCCTGTCCCTTCTGAGTCTACAGCCACCCATTGCAGCACTCCAGTCATGCAAATTATCCCATCATGTCTCTGTGATGGCAACTATTGTTGTAGCTTTCCAGCTGCACCATAGCTTCCAGCTCCTCCTGTTTGTTGTCTATGCTATGGGTATTGGTGTAGGTACACTTCAGTTGGCCTATTGATCCCACCACCTTTTTGGAGGGAGAAGCCCCAGTTCCTACGTGGCCATTCTCAGATGATTCCATTGTTTCTAACCCATCAATAACCCTTGTTTCTTTGCTGACACATCAATCTCCATTCCTTCCCCAAGCACAGAGATGACAGACTGAAGGACCTCACTAGCACACCGTCCCTCTAACATTGGCACGCTGCCCCCAGACTTACCTCTAGTGAGCCTGGGTTATTCACTTCTGTAGTTTTTCTCACTCTGTCTTTTCACTGCTCCATTCCCTCCTCAGCAGCACTTTCCTGCTGCTCTTCCCTAGTTCCCCAGCCTTCCTGCCACCACAGGTGGGTGATGATGAGGTAACAAAGAATGCTTAAGGAGAAGGGAATCCCACCAAAGAATGAGAGTTGGGTTCTTAGGAAGCAAAGGTTATTAGGTTGGAAGCAATCACTCTGGAGCTGTTTCTGGCTTGAGTGATGTTAGAAGGTCCCTGGTAACCCAAGAATCTTCAGTACAGAGTGATGTTATCTCATAGGACAACCACGGTAGTAGGAAGGCCAAAACTGGAAGAGCAGCTGTGTTGCAAGAAGCTGCGTTTAGGTTACGCTATATTGCTTGAACGCATTCTTTATGTAGCCAAGCAATTTAAAAAAGAAGCAAACAATCACTGGCAGCAGCAGCAAGTCTTCTGAACAGCAGTGGGCACAATTATTATTTGTTCAGAGTGGTTTGTTTCTGTTGATAAGACTGCAATATAGCAGCTTCATGTACACTCTGTTCCATGTCAATAGACTGAAATGTCTGAGCTGACCATTATTTCAGGGGAACAGGCTTGCATGATTTTGCAACAACAGCATGTGACTTTCATTTGAGCATCCTCTATTAATTAGTTGTACAAACCAGAGGATGTCACAAAGCCTTTCTGTTGCTTCAAGGAGCTTGGTCTGATACAGCTATGGGCTGTCTGCTATGGGCTGTCTGCTTTCTCTGAGCTGGGAAAACAGGATGGAAATGCTTCCCTTCTGCTGCTCTGATGATATATTTGTCCAGGTTTAACTTGGCCCATTTTCTTTGCTGTTCTCCATATGGTATTACCATTGGCATTGTGCTCCTCTCCAAAAGCACCCAATGCTGTGTATTTGTATATGTATTACAAGGACAAAAGGGACCAAGTGTGATCATCTAATCTGACCTCCTTTTTCAGGACAGGAATAGCCCTGTGTTAATTAATTTTCTTTTAAGTAGAATATACTATTTTAAAGAAATTTTAGAACCTGCATTACTGTCTTCTGGTGTCATGAATTCACCACAGTTTCAGGCAAATTATATAAGCCTGGGTCTACCTGACCCTGGAAATAATGCATAATCACTATGAAGAAGCAGTCAGCCGCTGCTGTAGAGGAGCTGAACTGAACCTACTAATGCTAATGGTAATGCTGACATTGACAAACCAAGAGGCTGTAGCTTAATCACCATGGATAAGCAAATACTCGTGCATACAGCACCTGCAGACAATCTTTGAGACTAAAATGCAAATGAGGTCTGTGGTATGAAATTCTTACTCAAGGTGGATGATCCTGCAGCTGTCACTGCGACAGCAGCACCTCCAAGTTTTTTCCAGATGCCCCCTCAAATCACCACTTCCCTCAGCATGGATTCACATGGTTCCTCTTCCTCTCCTTCCAAGTGAGATCTTAAACTACAGACTGAAGCATTATGTTGACTTCTGGGGTTTGATTTTGCAATTTAGTTTCCATTGGGAGTCTATCCTGTTATTCAATGGCTTTCTGGAAGAAGAATTAAAAACTGCAAGACTTCAGAGAATGCAGACTTTCCTTCACTGAATTGCAGAATCCCCTAAAACCATCTGCTTTCAACCATTCCTCATGGACTTTGTATTTCATTCTCTCAAGTTTTGTCTAGAAAACACACAGTCTACCTCCCTCTTCTTCAGAGACTTTATTTCACTCTGTTAATGACACTCTTCTGTCAGGCTGCTAATTTTTCTGTGAATAGACAAAACATCTGTTCACCTTGGGGTAGAGCCTTGCTGTAAGACCCTCAAGTGGAGAACCCAAAGGTTCCCAGATCCAGTAGGGATCTCCAAATCTTCCCCATTGTGGAGCATCTCCTGGAAGCTGTATCAGAAAGATACAGGATCTCCTCTTTCAGACTGCAGGTGACACTACGTGCATCTCCTTGCCAAACTGCCTTTGTTGTCAAATGGTATCTTATACCAAAGACATACGTAGCTATCTGCCTATCTTTGTATCTTGTTCTGTCAGCAAGTTTTCTGCCAAATCACTCTTTTATATATTGATATATTGATATATTGATATATTAACATATTAATGCAGTCTGAAGTCAATACATCAGCTTTCAAATTAAAAGGTGAACAGGTTCAGCTTCATAAGCTGTGCCCTTTCTGCTACATCTCTGATGTATTACAGGGGGGGAAAGCATGGCTGCCTCTTCAAACAGTTCTCCAGAGCTGGTGTCTCAGGGATTGGTTTGCCCCTTTTGGTGCTACAGAAGGGTTTGGTGAGCACACTTCACCCATTGAGACTGCACAGATCTGATGCCTGGACCTCCCTGGCCCATGCAGGCAGCATGCACAGACAGTACTGTGCTGTGATTCTGAAGGTCTTCATACATGGGAAGGGTGCTCCAAGTTGACTGTCCTGTGCCATCACACAGCAGAGTCGTGTATAGGCAGTCACATTATATGGAATCACTCCTGCCTCCAACCATGCATCCTTTCCAAACTCCCAGGGAGTTTTCTCCCCATCCCCTCTCATGGATCATAAACCAGATGGGTCAGTGAGGTGGCCCCAGATGCTTGTAGGTGTTAGGCTGAGCTCAGGCAGGCATGTGGAGCTCAAGTCCTTGCTCAGAAAAGCTTGGAGTGGTCCTGTGCTGGCTGCACACTGTCAACAGAGGCAACACAAGCTATCTCACAGCTCATTACAGAAACTGAGCCACAGGGAAGGCACGTTCCCAGCTTATCAGGCCACCTCCTCTGTGAGCTCTCTGATCTACTTTTCCAGTGATTGTTCCTGACCTAGGAGAAGCCCCTGAGAAATCTCACTGTTCATAGCCTGCAGCTAAATGGGCATCTGCAAGCAGCCATGGTGGGGAGACGGCAGCATGGCATGCAAAGTCTGATTAAACAGATGGAAAATTCCACTCTTCTTCATACACACCATGCTAAAGAACTTGGGAAGCAAACCAACCATGTGTTTATCCACTTGCCAGGCTGCTGTTCTGCTTTGGTCCCATGAATTGTAGACATTTGCCAGAATACCTGCACTATCTGCTCAGCCCTCTTTTAGCACTGTGATAAGGAGTGCCTCTGGAACAGCATCTGGCATACTTTGCTCTGCTTTGAAAAATTCTTTTTAGCACTGCTGACAGTCAGTGCAGTGCAACATGAAGGGTGAGGCTCCAACATGGGGACCAATAGAACCAACCTTTCCTTCAGCTCTGGCCATGCTGAGCACAAGAATCCTGTTACGTGATGGTTGCACTCCTTGCACCTCTGCTAAGTGATCAGTTCTGGACAGCTCCTCATCCCAGGTTAACTCAAACCCTGCTACCTCGTGTAAATTGGTCAAATTTACAGACTCTTCTTACTTAATGACATGAATGATAAAGTGACTCATGAACGCCAGACTTTCAAGAATTCAGGAATCCTGGCTGACGGTCTGAAAGCCTTTGTGTCCTCTTTGACCTATTTGCCCCTCCTCCCGGTGCTTTTCCACACAAAAACACACTTTTGCCTCCCTGATCTGCAGCTGTGCAGGTTCATTTAGCTCCCTGTGAAGAGGTGAGAAACGCATGTGATTGTCTGAGCAGAAAAGCATTGTGCTACAATATCACTCAGGTCACCAGTGTACAGCCTGTGAGAATGAATCCCATGGGAATTACACAGCTGTAAGTCCTGGAAACTATGCTTCACACTGTGAATGTACTATTGCTGGTTCCCTTGCAACACTATGCAATTAAATGACACAAACCCAGTAAATAAAGAATTCGTTATTAACATAAAATATTATTCAGACTCTTCCCTCTAACACTGCTATACCATGGCGTGTCTCACTTGCTAATGGCCACAAGGCACCCGATGCCTATGATCATAGCAGGGAACCGGAAACGCAGAGCAAGTGGCTCCACAAACGATCCCGATCCTGGCGGGGGTTGGGGGAAGGCCAGTCGTCCACCTTGTAGCAGAAACATGCTTAGGCAGTGCCAAGAAGGGGAGTGAGCCTCAGGAAAGAAGTGTTCTCTGTGGGATTTTATTCAGGTATGCAGGAACAAGGTTATTTAGTAAGGCTTCAATTCCACTACATACTTCCCTTCGATGAGGTTTTATATGCATATATGTTTCATCAACATGTTTAAAACATTGTCTCAAAAACCAGTTGACGGTGCAGATCTGTTAGCACTTTCCAGGTCAGATAATTTAAAATGTGCTTGCTCAGTCTAACCAACCATGCATGTAGCACAAAAAAATTACATACTAAGTTCTGGTTAAAATACATATTTTGCATAGCTGTCAGAGAACATGCAGAAGATTGATAGAAAGCAGTGACATAGCCAATATACTGCCTTAGGCAATTCAGCTCCTTTACAGCCCAAGACTAAAGCTGCTTCTTGAAGGTCAGAAAGGTATGAAGGTCTGTTCTCAAAAACTGGATTCACATAAAATCTGTAAGGACAAATTGTATTACTGATCCCTCATCCCCTCTTCCTGTGATGGCGGGAAATGCCTTAAACTCTGAAAACCAGAAATAAGAAAGAGTATTTTTTATCATTTCAAGTCCCTTAACATCTTTAATGCTTCCCTGGATCAGGAATCCTGCCCACATTTAGGATCTCCTGTATGATTAACAAAGTCTTCATGCAAAATTGAGCAGAGTATTACCTTTACAGGGTGGTCACCATACCTTCAAATTGTAGACCTGGAGTAAAGCTTGTGGAGGGCTCGGGAGGAGGGGGGCGCTCAGACTGTCTCAGGAACCAAGCTCTGCCTGCTCAGGTCGAATGACAGGCTCTGCCCACTTCCAACTGCACAGTAACGCCGAACTTTTGAAGATGGAAAGAAAGCCTTTGGAGAGGAGGGGTTAGCCACAGTGATCACATTCACAGGTCGTTTCTTATTCCTTCTTTGTGCCCGTGACTTCCGCTGGCCTCAGCGAGCGAGGCCCCGTTGCACCCCCAGCACGGGGCCGCTGCCAGGGCCGGGCGGATGGGGGTCAGGGTAGGCTGCAGACAGTGGGGTCCGCGTTATCCCCCGGTGCTCTTGTGAAGAGCGGCACGGCTGGAACAGGCACTCGTAGGGCTCAGGGAAATGCCGGGCAGTGGCTGCTGAGCTTCTGCCGGGCTGCAGAACACAAACAAGAGCCAGGAGGCCTTGATAGGGAGTATGTGTGCTCACGTCTTTTCAAACAGTTCGATGGGTTGACGTCTTTGAAATGGGCCTTAACGTCTCCACTAACTTCAAGCAGCAGATTTGTTACAGAGTCCAGACAGCCTGACTGCTGAAACAGACAAGAGGAGTACTCTGCACAAGCCTGAACTTCTGAACTTTGGATTAAAATGATAGGTTTAAGGGGGAATATGTGGTAGGCGGTTCGGGAAGGCTGTATCTTCCTAGTACCTCAGCCAATGGGGAAAGGAAGAGGGCACCATGTGGCCAGGAGTTCAGGATAAAAGGGAGGTTGCGCCCTCCGAAACATGGCGATCCCACGGTGATATGCCCCAGTGGACTCTTTCCCTTGGTTCGAGTAAAGTTAACGGACTCCTCTGTCTGCTTTGGGGATACTGGCATCTTATAGCAAGATTTTGCACACAATTGCTTCTCTGCCAGTTTGGAGGAACCAGTTTCCACAGACCTGACTGGGGATGAAAGCCAATGAGATAAGCTGCCACATATTACTCTGCACTTTTCATAGCCTGGCTTCACTACTATGGCCATATCATTTGCAGCCTTTCTACCTCAATCAGGATCACACTATTAGCAAGAAAGGGACGGCTCAATCATTCAGCCATTTTATATTTCTTGTTATTTCAGGCCAGTGAGGTACAAGGCAGTCAGTAATGCTGCTTTGCAGAGAACAGCACCTGAGGAAGGTCCACCACTGCCCTGCATCTTACACACCTAATTTTCCACGTGAAACACTTCCTTTCTGGCTCTAGAGATAAACAAGTATCAGTAGCATGGGCCAGCTGTCACAAACACACTTTTTGTGGCTCTGGTCTGCTTGAAATCTAATGGACCTCATCAGCAGAATGGCAACAATAATCTGAATAATCTTTGTAGAAGATGCTCACTTCTTCTGCTTTGAAACATGAGAAGTTTGACTACTGGAGACTGATAAGGGATTTGTACAGTGTTTCAGTGAAGGACTGTGTAAGGTGGTTTGGCAAAGCTGAGAAAGGAGGCTGACAGTACATGTATTTATATCAAACTTTAAAAGCCCTGAAAGCTTTTTATTATTATTATTATTTTAAAAGGAGCAGCAAAATATGTTCTCTTTGGGTTTTGTATACATCAAAATTCATGTTTTCACATTTCAGGAAACTTTTTGTTGTACAGAGGCAGTTGCCTCCTCTGCATAAATCTCACGTCTGAAAACTTCTGTTGTCCACCTTAGCACGCACTTAGCTTGGAAAAAGGATAACTCATCTTCCTTTAATCTGAGATGGCAACCAGCAAACATCATGCAGAAGGAAACAGACGTTCATGTCCAGCATGGGAAGTGACACCCCCGTTCATGTGTGCCAATAGGAGCAAGGAGTGCTGTTGCTATGAGCACTGATACGCAAAGCATGCAACATTGTGGGTATTTGTGATATTTACTGAACTGCAGAGATCAAGCTACTTTTGCTAGAAAATCTTTATGATTACAAACACTCTCCGCACTCTTAGTCCCAGACAGGAATGCAAAAAGCTGTGCTGTCTAACCTTGCAGCTCCTCCACTAGGGAAGCCTATTCCATGTTTTAGAGCCTTTTGGAAGCTTCAGTGGAGCTAAGGGGCTCTTTGGTGCCGAGGGGATTCTCTGCAATGACCCCTCTGGTTACTGGGGTGGCAGATTCCTTTTTAAGGGCTAGTTGCAGAGGATTGTCCAGTTCAGCTCCCTGTAATGTGCTGTTTTCTGGCAGACGTCAATTAATGTTACGACCCGTTCAAAGTGAACTAAGTTCGTATTTAGTTTCTTAGAGTACAAAGGAGGCCAAAAATGCTGTTTAACCAAAATCAGTATACTTTATTCAATATCAATGTACCTGCCAAAGCTGATATACTTTATTCAATGTACCCACCAAAAATGATATGCAATAACAAGAGAAAGAAATGGGAGAGAGAAAGCTATATAGATAAAAGCAAAAGAGAAAAGAGAAAAGAGAGATAGGACAGATAGGATATAATTACCACAGAGAGAGACGAAGTCCTCGCAGCAGTCCAATAGGTCCGCCTTCGCAAATCCTCGTAGCGCGCCGCTAATAGATTTGCCTTTGCAGAACCCTCGTGGAGCTGATAGATCTTCGTCTTCTGTGGGGAGGTCCTCAAAAGGGGTCTCTTCTGAGGCAGAATATATAGTTCTCCAGAGTGGGGGGAGAAATCTCGTGAGTCTAGGCCCAATGCACAAGGAGAGGGGGGAGAAGTCCCGTGATGGAGTCCAGGCCCATGCACAATGCGAGGGAGGGGGAGAACAGGGCAAGCTGTGCTGCTACACCTCAGGCACAGGTGGTACAGAATGCAGGGGCAGTGCAGCGTGCTGCGACTGCCATTGTTTCAGCAGGATGTATGTCCGGGAACTCAGTTCCTAAGCAAACACACCTGGGCAGGAATGGCAATTCTGGTAGCAGTTACATCAGCTCTTGGTTTCCCTCTCGTCCCCCCCAAAGTCTCCACGACGAAAAACGTGAGACAAAATTGAGGGTCTTCGGGCCGACTCTCACACGTGGCAAATGCAGTGTTGCTGGTTTCTTAAGTTTCCAGTACAGAAGCACAGGGTATAAATTGGCCAGAAATACTTGGTGCCATCTACCCTGAGTGGTGCAAGGTGCCTGCATTATTCCAGGTGGTATGTTGCTGCTATGCCTCTATTTGGCCCCAGAGTAAAGTTTTAGGGGCAGGAAGCTGGAGCTGGTCCCAGCTTGTCAGTGAGGCTGGTGTTGTTGCTTGTCTGTGTTACTGCAGGCTTTTCATTACTAACTATATTCCTTTCCTGTACAGCTCTGACATGCTGATATCCCCCCATTGCATCTCCAGCATGACATCTCTTGGACAGTGCCTCCTCTGATCTTCCTGAAGATAAGATGTGCTGGTGTAAGTGGTTGCAGGAGCAGTGTCAAGGTAGACTTCTGAAAAGTTATCTGTGCTCTCTGCACTTGCCTTCTCCAACGGCCATAAAGAACACTGATTTGAGAAATTAGGGTGAGCATACTGCCATCCTGGTACCTTGGGATCTTCCCCCACACCCTGACCTCAGCTTTTCCAGCACCCTGACCCTTCATGCTCCCTGGTGTGAGAGCATGTGTGTAGCCTGTCCACTTTAGCTGAGCAGAAAGTTGCTGTGCCCATGCCTAATGACCCCAGAGGTTAAGCCCACCATGGTGTTAACCAGGGAGGAGTGTGCTTGTATTCATACTGGAGAAGTAGAAACATGTGGGAAGCTTGTGCTGAATTGCAGCTGCTCAGGAAGGGCCCTGAGAGGGGTCAGGGTTGCTCTTGTTCATGGCTAACATAGGTCTAGTGCCCTTGTTGACAAAGGTGTAGTGCCCTGCTCAGCATGGCCAGAGGACCAAACACTGTTCATGAGATGGAGCCATAGCTGAATATGCAGATCCCCATTTTTAGCCAGATGCCTTCATCTGTGTGCCTCATGCTCTGCTTGCTCTAGGAAGGTATCATTTAGAATAAAAGCTAGAATTCAATATTTCCCAAGAAAATATTTTAACTGCCTAATCACAAACTTGTTGTGGCAAAAGTCACACTGGATAACCCTAACTAGCAACAGCCTTTGGGACAGACACTCATTATGAGGCACAGGAGAACCAACCCCCAAAACTTTTATTTCCTCCTTAATATGCACCACAGTTTTAACTGTCCACAGTCTGTAGTTCCAATTTTCCAAATTGTTGATGGTATTTTTCAAGTACTAGATTGAAGCCAAGACTGGCCTCATCTGCTTTTGTTATGTTCCAGGCTGCTGAAGGATCTTTAAAAACAATGAAGGTAAAGATTGAAGAGATCAAGGTATTGATTGTTTGCAGGTGTATCAGCAAACCTGTCTGTTTAATCATTTCCCTGTAAGTCGTTCTCCTGCTGCACAACCTGCACAGACCTGAACCCATGCATGACCTTGCCTCAGACTCCACTGGCCATCTGACTTCCTGCCTCTCCCAAGTTGCTGAACCTCCAGATGAAGGTTAAGGGACAACGTCCCTCCCACCATCAGCAAAAAGCAGGTCCGAGATCACCTGAAGGAACTGAATAGGCACAAATCTATGAAGCCTGATTAGATGCCTGAGGGTTGATGTAGTTGGCAAGCCAGTTCCCATCCTATTTGAAAATGGTGGTCAGGTGAAGTCCCAGTGATTGGAAAAAGGAAAACATCAATCCTATTTTTAAAAAGGTGTCATGCTTTTAAGCCCAGCTGGAAATTCATCCTTACACAGCTGCTACCCTCTTTTCACTCCCTCCCATAAGAGAGAAACAAAAGCCAGAGACAAGAACAATTTACTGGAAACAATAATGTGATAAAGTGAACAGTAATGGCAACAATTTTAATAACAAAAGTATACAAAAAGAGGGTGATTTACATTCAAAAAGTGCTCATTGACCAATCAACCAGTAGTTGCTGCATGGTTCTGAGAAAATGAATAAAATGGCCCCTGGGCCCACCACTTGCACCTTTTCCCCCCTTCCTTCTCAGAAATGAGAATCCCTCACTTCCACCCCACCTCCCCTGATATGATGTGGATGGTACAGAATTAACAACCTGGGCACACCCACACAGCTCCAGGCTCTGCCCCCTCATGGCTACTGCAAGAACATTACCTCTGTCCTGGCCCATGGAACTACATGCCAGTGACCATCACCTCTGTGCCTGGGAAGGTGTTACAAGTTTGGGAAGATGCTTATGCACAAAAAACTCAAGACACATTCAGAATTGCAAAGCAAATTAATTTTATTAGTTGCACTAGCAATTAATACGTATCGGCCCCTGTATTCTAGAGAAGCCACCAAACAGGAGGAGATGGAGCATGGCTCCTTAGCAGGAAGGGTAGGGAGGCAGTGCAGCTTCAGGGTGTTCCCTGAATGCAAACAGTGCACATCTTGTCTTCCTCTCCCCTCCACCCCAGGATCACACCTTACATCTCCTCCACAGGAGATGCCAGTTTCAACATCATCTCCTGCGGGGCCAGTGTGTGAGACGAGGTCATAACAGCTCCATGCCAACAATGGCTTTATTGTGTATTATTCCCCTTTCACAGGTTGAATCCCCTACCAGGTGATCAATACATAGTTTTATTCCTAAAGGTTAAAGTCTTACTAACTAACAATAAGGTCTTTTTCTACATTATCTTGTCAACCTACATAACAGTGGACCAAATATGGCAAGCCTTAGACACGTCTTTGGTCCCTGACACAGAAGGGACTGGAGCAGATCTTCATGGAAACAGTATTAAGGCACGTGCAAGACAAAGAGTTGACCCAAGACAGCCAGCACAGCTTCTACCAAGGGCAAGTCGTGCCTGACCACTTTGGCGGCCTTCTATGATGAAGTTACAGCAACAAATGACATGGGAAGATGCTCAATTTTATCTACCTAGACTTCTGTAAAGCCTGTGACATGGTCCCATGTAGCATCCTAATCTCCAAATTGGGGAGACATAGATTTGAAGAGTGGACTATTCAGTGGTGTTGTGGTATAAGAATGGTATTCTCCAGTTTAGTACTCCTGCTAACACCACACACTGCTTCCCCTCCAACCCCCTCCAGCTGGAGGCTCAAAAGGCAAAGATCATGGGTTGATGTAATAAATATAATGGATAAATTCGTGTATATAATATTGTATTACTAAAAAGCTACCCAAGGGCGTCTCCAAGATTCCAGAGTCCATTGTGCAGGCAAACTCATTTGCAACTGAAACGACAAGGCTGAGCAAGAAGATGGCCCATTCATCAAGGGTGGACCCTCACTTCACAGCTCTTCAACATCTGATATCGATCTTAGTGGAGATCTTAGATTATCATATCACCCCTCCCAAAATGAATTCCGGGAAAGACTATCAAGTAATCTTTTCAAGCAGACAGGGACTCCTTTTAGAAATTGAGAAACATATGCATACCTAGACTTTCAATAGACTTGGCCTTAGAGTGAAAAAACTGTATAAAACCCACAGGCTGAAGCGTAGCAGACGTAGTCGAGTTTAGAGGGTACCCTTGTACCTCCACTCTGTCCACCCAGCATTCGATCGATTGTTGTCCCGTTTTTATTGTGGCTTTTAATTCAGTGTTAGAAATTTTGCTAAATAATTCTTGTTATTTTGAATTGGCTTCTAATCATTTATAACAGTTGACATAAGAATAATTTACTGGAAACAGCAATAAGATAAGAAAACTAACATTAACAGCAACAATATTAATAACAAAAGGTACAAGAAAAATAAATCATTTATTTACATGGAAAGCCCCCCCAAAAAAACAATACCAGACCATTCTGTCCACTATGTTTTCTCAGCTGGAAGGAACCTCTTCTCCCTGGACAAGACAGAGAGTGTCCCTTTTGTGTCAAATAACATCTGGACCTTAGCCACACCTCTTCTTGGCTACTGCAAAAAATTAACGCTGTGCTGTCTGAAACAAGGATAGGTGGCTAAGAAATTGGCTGGGGTCCACAGCCAGAGATATGTGGTCTGTTGAGAATTAAAGTAAGTGTACTTATAGAATATTGGAAATTTATTGTGTAGGTTGAAATTTAATTTTAACTGCTTACTTTAGTTGAGCATGAATGGAGCCTGCTCAAAGCTTGACTTTGAGGTGAGCTGTAAATGAACTCTGTGAACATGAATGGCTGAGCAGGGGAGGAGACAGAAATCTGGAGATCTTCAGATAAGAGCTGAGACCCTGGAGGGCCCCAAGGTTACCCAAGCTGGAAGAGAAGAGAAGAGCAGTTAATGGTCTGCCCACTGGACATGACGAAAAGAATCCAATGAGGTCATAGAAGACCCCAGATGATAAATTGCTATTGGACCAAGAGGCATGTACAGAGTATGTGAAGAGCATGTGAAGGACAGGTGCACAGACTGTGAGCGGATAAAAGTGCACAGACTGTGAGCAGATAAAGGCCCAGGAGTTGTGCTGTTCAGGGTCCCTCTTTAGAGACACCAGCTCAAGCTGAAATAAACTGGCTGCCTCATAACCTTCTCAGAAGAGAAGGCTCTGGGATGATTTCAACTGCAGCCTTTCAGTGTTTAAAGGGAGCTTATAAGAAGAGGGAGAGTGACTTTTTACACAGGCACATAGTGATAGAACAAGAGGGAATGGTTTTAAACTAAAAGAGGAGAGATTTAGATAATGCTGAGTCATTAGGAAGAAATTCTTCCACGTGAGAGTGATGAGGCCCTGGCACAGGTTGCCCAGAGAATCTATGGCTGTCCCATCTCTGGAAGTGTTCAATTCCAGGTGGGATGGGGCTTGGAGCAACCTGGTCTAATGGAAACACTCTCTGTCTGCAGCATGGGATGGAATGAGATGGGCTTTAAGGTCCCTACTGACTCAAACCTGTCTGTGATTCTATGACTATACACCTCCACATTTATGGTCCATCTTTTGTGGTCTTGTGCAGAGCCGCCTTTAAACATCGACAGGCTGAAATCTTGAGGTTGGGTGCTACAACACAAGGTACTAAAGCAGGTACCCATTCAGAGATGTCAAACAGAGAGGCAAGAACACTGTGAATTGTATAAGCAGAGCCAAAACCATGGAAGTACAATTTTTCAGTAAGAAATTGTGAAAAATCAAGTGCTTGTTTCCCCATCTAGTGGTTATATTCGGAAGGAAGAATGTTCCAGTAAATATAAGCTGCTAGTCTGTGGAGGCTGGGGCTATGTGCATGCACTAAGATCAGACACCACAAATGTGGTGGTCTTGCATGTTTTTGCACATTGATCCTATTTAGATGGACAAAGAGCTGCAGTTATAACTGTCCATGTCCTCTTCCCCTTTCACCTGCACAGCTCATTTCAGAGAATCTTTTAAGAGTGAAAGAAATCAAATATATCACAAAATCATTGAAAGGTATGGGTAGGGCAAGACATTTTGTACTTTAAGTTGCTGCTTGAAAAAAGCTGTCTGCAAAGGTAGATCAGGTTATTCAGTTGAATTTGATCCAGCCAAATTTGAAACTCTCCAAGGATGGAGATTCATCACCTCAGTGAATATACCACCTCAATCCATATACCAGTACTGTTTCATCAGCTTGGGAAAGCACTTGAAGAAAACAAATTCCTAGCAAAAAAAGTGCTCCCAGGTCCTGCCAGGGAATGGGAGTACAGGTCTCCTTTTTCTTGCACACTGTGATGTCTGCAGAGGAAGATGTTGTTTGCATTTTAGGTCTTAGGTTGTGCCGAGAACAGACTCAAACTGCCAGGGTCTCCCAGCAATGCAGGGTGCTGAGTGAGATTTCCAAGCTTTTTAGTTCAGGCCCTGAATAGCCCTAATTACTGACACCTTTGCTCATGCCTTCAGGCTCTAGAGTCCTTGGCCAGTGTGCTTGGAGAGTCACAGCTCAGGAGCAGCACTGACATTGCAAGTTAATTAGAGAAGTGAACTTCAGACTATGAATGCTTCGAAGGCATTTCTTTGTGAGTGGGCTTAGTTGCCCCTGCACAGATGCACTTTGCTAGAAGCAAGCCACAACTTATAACAACCAAGCTTCCTTTCTCTGAGAAAAAATATCAGGAAGGTAGCCTTAATGACCCTCCCATAGTGTTTTTAGCTCTTTGACCCCAGGTCTTGGTTTTTGACAAATCCCTTCAGCCCCTCATGTTGAACAATCCCTGTTCCTTTGCTCTCAGGGCCTCATAGGCCTCTTTCTTGTTATCCCAGATCACCATCTAGTGGATGCTGAGATCCCACCACAGCAGGGAGGAGAGCTATGCCATGGCCTAAGGACACCAGGCTGCTCTTTTGGGCACCCTTAAGTGATGCCTGGATAAGCAGAGCTGTGTGACAGAGGGGCATCATTGGGGTTCTGGAGTTTCACTCAGCTGGGCTGTTGGTTACATGCATTTAACAGAAAAGTTCCCCTTTGTGTCAGTGGTGCCTTGGCCTTATAAGATTTGCAGTTGAAATTACATACTATTCCTGGAAATGCTGAGTAAGCCCTCAAATAGCCTCTTATTTTTATAAAGCCAGATTGAGTTCTGGAGTGTGTTGAGCATGTGAGTAGCTTCACTCATTCATCAATTCAGTCACAGGACATACTGGTCATTCCAGTTTAGCAAGTATTTTATCCTGTAAATTTTCCCACTGAAACAATTGTAAATCCTTGCAGATGAGGATACTAGAAGGAACTGAATTTAATAACAACCTGGAGACCTTCTGAAACTGCACCAGATGCCAGAGAAAAGACAAGGTGTAGGCCATGTAGCTGGTTGGTTCCTCAAAACTGTCATGAGATGACCTCTTTCCTTACAGTTGGAGAAAGACTGATGGCTCTCTTTCCTCAGGAAAAAATTTATGATTCACTCCTCACAAAGGAGAAAACAAATGCTTCATAAGAAATCCCCTGCTGAGTTAGAACCTCTGAAAACATTAATGGTGGTAACCAACATCACTGTCATGTTGTTAAAGACCCTCAGACATGGGGTGCGTGGCTGGCCCCACCCCAATTACTTTAGGGGTAGGGTTACATGCAACTATTAGTTTCCTGGGATGAACCACTGCCTTCACATTGCATGTTGCTTGAAAACAGGTTAACAGATATATTTTCTTTATTTTTGTAATTTCCAGCAAACAAGTGTTTGAAAATACGTGTCTTGGCCACTCAGTCACTCAGTGTCATTAATATAGCAGTTTCTGGCTCAGGGTCATGATGTCACGGGAAGTGTGAGCTGCCACAAGAGGGAGCAGGCCCGTAACGAAGTGTTCTGAAGTGGATCTGTAAGACCCATAGAAATGGTCTGGCAGCTGGGAAAGCGTGTGACATTGGTCAGTTGAGTGTGACATAAATCCATGCTGCTGTTGAAAAAGGAAGCCCTATTCCTCTTAAGGTTGCTTGTCCTTGCTAGCTCCTCCATGCTGTAAGGAATGAGTTTTCTGAGAAATAACTTTATCAGCTCAGAAACAAGTTAAAAAAATACGTTTCAACTGAATCAGCTCGAGCAGAACCTAACTTACACAGAGTCCTGGATATATTTCCCAATTAATAATTACTGTAGTGCTGAAAATCATAGAGGTGTGGGCAGAATGGATCTCTGGAAGCCTCAGATACCACTTTCTGCTTGATCCAGGTCTGCCACCAGAAGCAGACAAGATAGTATATTAACTCACCTAGATGGTGTGAGAATCTAGGAACTGCCTTCTTGTCCAGGACACTGATAGACAAATAGAGCTAGAAATGAGATAGTGATTACCTGTGGTGCTGTCTTCACTCTAGAGCCTCTGTTTCTTTTCATAGTGTTGAATGCTTATGACTATGAATCAAAATGCCACAGTCATGCTGTGGAATGCTCCAGGGTCTGAGTCAATCTAAATGACAGTCTCAGAAGTAGAGTCTTCAAACAGGGTGGGTTGGTTTTGGCTGGGGTTTTCTTTGTGAAGTGGTGGCTTTTTGCCTTTGTGGGGTTTTTTGTTTGTTTGTTGTTTTCTTTTGGTTGGTTGGTTTGTTTTTTGGTGGGTTTTTGGGTTTTGGTGGGGGTTTTTTTGTGAGGGGTTTTTTTTTTTTTTGTGGGGTTGATTTTGGGTTCCCAAAATCAACCCAAAATCCTGTTTTGGTTTGGGTTTTTTTGTTTCTTTCTTTGTTTGTTTTTTTATAGAGAGGACAGCTATGGAAAAATATTTAATTTGTCAAAGTCATAGTGACTTTTAGGCCATGTCCCTTTAGAAATACTGACCTAACAATAGTACTAATCAGAAAGTATGGCATTTATAGTATCTTAATGGCATGCACCCAAAATAGATTCTAGTTATATCAGTAAGTTGACAAGCTCATAGGGTACAGATAACTCTTGTAATTAATTTCTAAAAGTCACAAGAACTGTGAAGTTGGTGTAAGTGCAATTTAATTTTTATTGAAATAATAAATTGCTAGAATCATATCCTGGAATTGCTACAGATTTACTTGAAGGTAAATTAAATCACAATCAGAAACCTCCCAACACTGTTAGGATAAAACTGTTAATTTTCCTCTCTTACGTTAATGATTCTGAGAAGTATGGGCTCTAATTAGAACATGAATAGAGAACACACTGTGACCTGCTGCTTCTTAAGTGTAGTGTAACTTTCTGAGGTACATTCTTTCTATAGCACTCCCCTTAAATAGGTCACATCACTCACTATGCTGGTACCACACATTCATTAGAGAAGCACAGGACTGTAATTTCTATAATTAAAATTGCCCAACATTTTCATGATAAAAGCATGTTCACAGTTTCTTATAGGTTTAATAGGTTTTAATGCTCTAAAGTGAAATTTTCTGTAATGAATATCTGTATCAGAACAAGTACTTAAATTAAAAATGTAATTATTGTTTTTTAGACACATAATAAGTAATTACTCCGACTCTCACTTTTCAAGACTAGTGTTTGGTTCAGTTTGTAGGACATGTCTGCTTTGAGAAAGGAACTTAATTCCATAAAGACTGGAGCTAAGTCAGCCATGTTGTATATCCCTGAAAATTACAGTTCTTGTGTGAATAGAAACATGCTAATTCTTTTGGCTAAATTCTCTGCAAATCGTCTGCACCAAATTTTCTCCAGGGAAAAGGCACAGAAAAGGTCTAGAACCACACACAGACCCAGGCTCCCATGCGGACATCATGCAGCTGCCAGCACTAATGTCCAGCCCTGTAAGCTCCCACTGGACATGCACAAAATTACAAAAAAAATCTTAAAAAGCTATTCAAAGTCTCAGGTATTGAACACAGGATATGCTAAATTCAGCTTTAAGTCAGCTGGGATCAAGTGAAAAATGGTGCAGTCCCAGATATGTGTGGATACCAGGGCTGGAGCTGTACCCTTAGGGAAAGAGGGAATGACTTCTTCAGGACCATGTAGCTTATTGATTAGTGGCAAGTTTATTTAAACCAGGGAAGCATGACAGGACCCATCTCAGGTGAAAAGCAACACTCAGTGGTATTTTTCTTCTGCCTTGGTAGCTGAAGAGTGAGAGGTTTAACAGGGCCTCCTGCTGCCTCAAGTGCCCCCTGGAATGCCGATGTGGTCTTCACTGATCTCGAGGATCCCTTAAAGCTGGTGGAATGTGTCTGTTCAGTAACATCAGCTAGCTTTCAGCCCCCTCCCACACAGCCCACTGGATCCCAAGGACTCATGTGGGCTGAGAGTTCTCAAGAGATTTTTGACTTGATCCTGTCTCTGAATCCTGTCTCAAAGCTCAGAGACCTGAGGGACTTCCTTGGTGGAAAGTAAGACCAGGAAAGCTTTTGAAGTCCTTTGGCAGTGTTAATTCTAGTTGACCTTTGGCTTTCCTAATACCATCTCTGCATGCTGAAGAAGTATTCCTATATTCCACTTAGGTAGTCTGTCCTTGCTTCCATCCTGTGTATAGTTTTCTTGTGTTCATTCACAAGTTCTATGTTTACCAAGTTTGTCTTCCAACACATTTACTTACTCCACTGATTGCTGGGACAGACTGTCCTTGTGCTTGGAGGAAGTCCTTAAAAAACTGCCAGCTCTTTTGAGCTAATTTGTCCTTCAGAGGTACCTTTTACAGAATCTCACTTCATTTGAATAACGCAAAGTCATTCTCTTGAAGGGGCTGCAGTCTGCCATTTATCTTGGTCACTCCCCTCAGAACCTTGAATGCTACAATTTCATGGTTGTTACACCCAGCATGACCATTGATTATCGTGTCTCCAAACATTCCTCTCTTGGTCATGAGTACCACATACAGATGGGTGTCCAGATGAACTACATGGTCTGTCTAGCAAGTGTGGTAAGAATTTGTCCTTAACACACTTAGAAAACACCTGGATTTCTTGTGCTCACTGTCTTGCTAATTCAATTGATAAAGCAGCTTGCACTAGCAATCATAAAATTTGAAAGAGTATTGTCTGATCTATGGAAGTATTCTATCAAATACCAAAGATGGACATTTATTTACAGATAAGTATTCTGTATTTAAAGATAGGTATTGTGTGTGGTGTGGTCAACATGCTGGAGGGAAGAGATACCATCCAGAGGGACCTGGACAGGGTGGAGAGGTGGGATTTATGAATGTCTACAAGGCCAAGTGCAACTCCTGCATGTCTGTCAGGGAAATCCCTAGCACAAACACAGGCTGAGTGGACAATGGAATGAGAAAAGGCCTTGGGAGAAGGACTTGTGGGTGCAGGTGGATAAGAAGCTCAACATGCCCCAGCCATGGGCACACAGAAACTGCCCCTGTGCTGGGCTGAGCTCCTGGCATGGGCAGCAGGGGAGGGGGAGATTCTGCCCCTCTGCCCCACTCAGGTGAGACTCCACCTGAAAAGCTGCCCCCAGCTGTGGGGAACAACATCAGGAAGATGTGGAGCTGCTGAAGCAAGTTCAGAGGAGGCTATGGAGATGCTCTGATGGCTGAAGCCCCTCTGCTCTGGGGACAGGTTAGGAGAGCTGAGGATGTTTAGCCTGGAGAAGAAAAGACTCGGAAGAGACCTTAGAGCCTGTTACAGGGCCTAAAGGGGCTCCAAGAGAGCTGGAGAGGGACTTTGGACAGGAGTCTAGAATGACAGGACAAGAGGGAATGACTTCGCATTGCCAGAGGGCAGGGTTAGGTACGATACTGGGAAGAAATTGTTGGCTGGTAGACTGAAGCCCTAGCACAGGTTGCCCAGAGAAGATGTGGCTGACCCACCACTGGGTGTTCAAGGCCAGGTTGGATGTGGCTTGGAGCAGCCTAGCCTAGATGAAGGTGTCCCTGTCTATGGCAAGGAGGGGAATGAGATGGACTTTAAGGTTCCTTGGAACCCAACCCGTTCTGTGATGATTGCTTTTTCTAAATTAGTGCCATTCGTTTATTCTTACCAAGTTTTTCCGTTCTGCCACTATATTCCTGATGGACTATTCTCCTAGCAGCAAACCAAATAGTTTCAATGCACCGTACTTCCAAAAGCAATCAAGAGCCCGGCCCTTGGATTCTGCCTTATGCTAGTGTGATAGCTTGTGAGGGATATAGTCAAATGGTGGGCACTGTGCATGCTGTTGTTAAATGAGCCTTGAAGCAATCATTAGCGGTAAGATCAGAATCATGAATTGCTCAGTTTCTACCCCCTGTGGCAGCTGCTGTTGACTAATGCATAGAGACTGAGATCATGCAGTCAGGAGAGCTCTGGTGTGCCGAACAAAGCAACCAACAAAATATGGGGCACCATCAGGGGAATGAGAGCACTAGTATGGCTGCATACTGTACTCTTTGGACTGACCCTCTGTGACCATACAACACTCTGGGGCACCTACATTTTGAGCAGTGTGGACTTCTGTAGAGCTAGATGTCACAAAGAACAGCAAACACAAATGTATGGGATGGAGCAGCATCCTCCCCAAAACTGAGTTTTTAGTCTTCAGTCTGGGGATAAGGCTTGGAAAGGTATGATCCATGACTGAAGTGAATGGCATGAAGCTGTGTCATGGGAGGTTTGGGTTGGATATTAGGCAAAGGTTCTCCCAGAGAGTGGTCAGGCACTGACCAGGCTCCCCATGGCAGTGGTCACAGACCCAAGGCTGCCCGAACTCAAGGAGTGTTTGGACAATGCTCTCAGAACCAGGGTGGGATTGTTGGCTGTCCTCTGCAGGGCCAGGAGTTAGACTCGATGATTCCACTCAGGATATATTCGATGAGTCAATGTTCAGGCTGGCACCATCCCAGAGTCATGTCCCAGAGCAGGCGCTGCACGGGGATTGCTGCTCCGTGAACGGCCCGAGCAGCGGCACTGTGAGTGCAGGACGTGGCACCAGGAGCAGCTCATGGCCTGCCCGCCTGGGCTCCGCAGCCACAGGAGGAGGTGCGGAGGGCAAGGCCGCACACGGGACGGAGACTCGCAGGCAACTGGCCCAGCTCCGACGGCTGCGGCCGCCACGGTATACACGATGCGTAAGCCGGAGGGAGTGCTCAGGCCAACAGGGGCCCCGTAATGAGGCAGCCAGCAGACACGCTGCCCGGACCGCCCGCCTGGAGCTGCGGAACCGACTGGGAACCGATCGGACACCAATTGGGCACAGCGCGGAGCCCGCCCATCTGCCGCGGACGGCGCCGCCCTCCGCGCACGCGCGACGCTGTCTCAGAGCGGCCGTAAATCGGAGCGTGCGCGGCGCGCGGGGCCCGCCGTGAGCGGTGCCGTCCGGCCGCGCGATGCATTGTGGGCGCAGCTGAGGAAGTAAAATGGCGGACCTGGCGAACGAAGGTAGGCGGGAGTTGCAGGCGTCGCTACCCTGGCCCACAGCGGCCCTGCGCTGCCCTGGCCCTGCGATCCGCGTTCAGGGGCGCGTCCGGGAGCGCCACCTCCCCGCGGCCGTCCCCGTCCCTGTGGGGCGAGCGGCCGGACAAAGGGAGCGCCTTGGCCGGGCCATCGCGCTGTCCGCGAGGCGGGGGCGGACGAAGCCAGGCTGGGGCCTGCATCTTTAGAGGTGCCTCCCGCGTGTCGGTGGCTCCGGACCCGCGAGGCGGCGACTCCCGGGGCCGGTGGCCGCCGGGTGGTCAGTGCTCCCTGGACGCGGACAGCGGGCCCGGCTCTGGGCATGGGCCCTGGAGGGCGGCAGCGAGCGCGGCGTCTCGATCCCAGCTCTGAGCCGCTTTGTGCCCCGCCTTGTCCAGTTGCTTTTTTAAGTTATTGTCCACAGCTTTCACACCATTGTAAGTCTTTCCTTTGCTTACACTCATGTTAATCCTTTCATTAGTTAAAGGATTAATAGAAGGGGTGTAAAACATGGTGGGGTATCATAATAGATGCGTTGTATATTTTTGAGCTGAAAGCATCAGAGATCCGCTAGTAAAGTGGCTTCATTTTTTTTCCTGAAGAGCGTTAGGATAACCTGAGCTGCAGTACTGCAGTATTTGGGTCTTCTGCCCCAAGGTGTGTACAGTGGTGTCTTAAGTGGCAGTGGGTATCTATATTTTGCCTTTGGGAATGACAAATGTCTATGTGTTTGGCAAAAGCCAGTTTGCCCTGCTGTCTCTGTTGTTTCTCATTATTCTTCTCAGCTAATGGAAGAGGGAGAGAAATGCCCAGAGGGAGGTGAATGAAAGTGTGTGTGAGGCCCCGATTTTCAAGACTGTCTCTTACTTTTGAACTCTGTGTCAGTGGCAATTACTGTTCTGATATTAACGTTTAACAGCAGGAAGCAAATAAATGTTGTAGGGGCAGCCTTTGAAGATGAAGCCTACCAGCAGCTAGCAATACAATTACACTTGAGTTAACAATCCTGTGATGCGGCATGTCTTGGGCTGTTGGCTTCCAGACTCAAGATGAGTGCCTGAGGAGGCATGATAAGTGGTCTCAAGAATAGTACTAGCCAAATCTGTAATGACTATTTGTGAGAAACTTAATGTCAGTATTTAATTTATATTGCAATGAACTTATAATAAATTTTTGTGGGTTCTTTTGTTCTCTTAGAACCAGAAGCTTGGCAACAGCTATCTTAAGTCAATGCAAGCCCCTCACTTTACCTCCCCTTTCTGCTGGGGAACATTAAGCCCAACAGTTTACCAATATTTATTACATCTTTTGATGATGACTTGTGGTGTATTTCTATCTCTACTTCTGTTTTTCTGCAGGGTCTTATAGACTGGCTGGGATGGCAAGGGGGAGTGTGATTGCATCCTTATGACCCTTTCCTGCCTCCAGAGACTTACCTCACCTGTAAACCTCTTTAGTTTATATTCGCCCGCCTTTCCAGAGTTGTCACCTTCATGTTTTGCTGTTGTTTCTTCTTGCAATAAGAATGTGATACAGTCTTTCCTCAGATGAAGCAAGATCAGCTTGCTTTGGAACCGTTGTCTCCTCTGATATCATTGACTGTTGCTAGTTTTGTTCAGTTCCATTTTTGAGGTGCATTTTCTTTTTATAACAGTGAAAATACATGCACTTCCCAGAATTTGCATCTTTCTGCTGAAACTCTGAGGATTCTGTAGTCTTTCTACTTGGCTTATTTGCAGTCTCTGTCATGGCAAGGATCTTCTCAGGTGACTTGTTTTCTCTTCATTCTTAAACACATCAGTTAGATTTATTTTTCCATTGTTTAGGTGAATGCTTTACTTCCTTGTGCCCAGGTATGTTCATCTAAATATGTAAATAACTATTTTGGTACTGATAATTCTTTGACCTTCACCTTCATATTGGTCTTCTATTATTTATAACATTTGATAGCTCAATGTTCATGTTCACAAAAATGTTCACAAGCAAAGTTCTTAACATTCCTTGATCTTGACTGATCTGTACAACAGTGCTGTCTCAATCATACTTCACTGTGAGGTGTGAAGCTAATTATTCTTTGACGTGTAGTAGACACAGGTACCTAGAATGACGTTTCAGTCATTCTTGCAGACTGTTTTTGTTTGGCATGTTTAAACAGTAGCTTTTATAGTCTGTTCATGCAGGTGAAACTCAAGATTTTTACCTGCTTAATTACTACAACAAACTTTTTCCTGGCCTTGAAAAGTGCAGAGTTTCATGCTGCCTGTGTCCTCTCATCTTACTAATACAAAGCTCTTTTAACCTGTAGCTTTCACCATGACACTCACCTTTCAATTCATTGTTTCTGTTTCCAACAGTATATTAGTTATCTTTGTTATAGGTTCTGATGTCTCTTAGACTACTGAATGTCTTAAATCACTGCTGAGCTGTCAGTACTGCCTCCAGGTAACCTTTTTACCAATGTCCTTTGCAATTTTGAACTATTTTAATGGATGATCTTTCTGTGATTCATTTCTTCAAAGCTACAAGCATTTCCTCTAATAATTACTTCATTTTTTTCATTCTTATTGTTCCTCAAATCTTTTTCATCCGCTTGTCTTTCCTTTGTTTCTAGTGAGTAGATGAAACTGCTCCCCATCTCTTAACGTTGGAGTGATGACCAACTGTATCTTGACCAAGGTTGTTGGCTTAAGGGGGTCCTGTACTGCATAGAAGGCAGCTAAAAGATGAGGTAGTCCTATGCCACTTTCCAAAGAAGTTTGTACTGTGAAGTTTCCTAGGAACAGATCCTGGTCTTGGCATTGCCTGACATGATGAGCGATGAGCTGATAAGTGTGGAGCTAATGAAGAGAGGAGAGAGTAACTTATCCCTAGCTGAGTGAAGTTTGATCGACTTTGCTGCAAAGATTTAGTGACATTGTGAGAAAGGTTTTGGGGACTGTCATTGTGAGGATGTCTATTGAATACCAGGACTTTAGACTGGTAAGCACAACTGTTATTGGTACTAATGTATAAAGTAGTTACTGAGTGTTGTTAGAAACTTTCTTTGAAGTCTTTGGTGCTTCACTGCCACATGTGTGAAGTGTCACTTTTAAGATAATCCAACAGGAATACCAAAGAGAGCTAGCACCTTCCTGTGGATCCTAAATATCTATGGGAACCTGAATGATTTTCTCACTTACTTGGAGCTAAGACACAACTAGTAATTTTTTTGTCTGTAACTTACTGCTGAAGCTGCACTTTAAAGACAACAGGATCCCCTTGTGTGGAGAATGACTTACTTTATCTTTTCAATGGCTGAAAGGTGATACAGATTTTTCTCAGGGCTAAAATTTGATGGATGTGTTCACATTTCCCTTTCAGGAAGTATCCACAACTTGGCTTTTCGAAATTGCTGAGCATACAGTTCACAATCATAACAGGTTTACTATATGTAACAGCCTTAAGTTAATTAGAGGCTAGAGAGCAGTGGTGCAGGAAGGGATCTGGGGGTTCTGGTCGATTGCAGGTTGGATCTGAGTCAGGAGGGCCAACCATGTCCTGGGGGGACATCAGGCACAGCCAGGTGAGGGAGGGAATTGTGTCTCTCTGCTCTGCACTGAGGCAGCCTCACCTTGAGTTCTGGGGGCACTTTTGGGCACCACAGTATAAAAAGGACATTAAGCTAACAGGGAGTGTCCAAAGAAGGGCTGCCACAAGGATGGGGAAGGGTCTAGAGGGGAAGCTGTATGAGGAGCTGCTGAGGGCACTTGGTTTTTTCAGCCTGGAGAAGGCTCCCTCAATGCAGTCTTCAACCTCTTCATGAGGTGAGTCTTTAAACCTCCTCATGAGGGGCAGGTACCAGTCTCTACACTCTTGTGACCAATGACAGGAAACCAATTGAGGAAACAAGCATGAAGCATAATCAGGGGAGGTTTAGCTTGGATACCAGAAAAAGGTTTTTGACCCGGAAAGAGATTGAGCACATAGGACTTGTCAGGGCAGTGGTCGCAGCACCAGGCCTGAGTTCAAGAAGTGTTTGGACAATGCTCTGTCACATGGTGGCCTTTTTGGGGTGCCCTGTGCAAGGCCAAGTGCTGGACTCAATGTTCCTGATGGGTCCCTTCCAACTTAGCATATTTTATGATTTTCTAAAATGTACAGAACATGAGCAAACTGAAGTAGTTCCTTTCAGACTAAACAGTATAATTACCAGACTTGTAGGTTGCTGACATTGCTTCTGTGCTGTTTTGGTGGCGGGGGGGGGGGGGGGGGGGGGGGGAGCAAGGGGTTGGGGGTTGCTCTGACTGTTTATTCTGCTTGTCTCATGGTAGCTTTTGGACAGAGGGAAAATGTGGCATTTACCACTCATTCTGTCTGCAGACTCTAGAAACAAGATTTTTTTTTCCCCATGGTGACTTCAGATGGATTAGTGGGTGCAAAGTTAGGCTGAGTGACATGTCCTAATAGTTCATGCCCAGACACCATAAAGATCTATTTAATTGACAAGACAGAGCTATCTAAATTATTTAATACTTCTTGTTAACACTTTTATGAATTCTTTATGTATATTTTATCTATATTACAAAATAGTTGGCCTGCCTCATAGCTTTCTTTTTCCTCTCGTGAAAATAAGCTACTTTTTTCTTTTCTGACTTGTAACATTTGCAGAAGTATCTCTTTTCCCCATGTCGGTTCTATTCATCATGGCATTGATTTTGAAGTTTGGCCGTAAATTATCCAGTTGTGTTTCTCCTTTCTGACATGAAGTATGGCTGGATTTTGCTTGTGAAGGTCTTTCTGCAGATAAGCTCTTAGTGGCAGCTTGCTCTTTGCATTGAATCTCTTGTTAGCTATTGAAAGAAAATCTTGTGTTGCTGTCAAGACCTTTTGAATTTCACGGTGTTGGAAATTGTCTGTATTTCTTCATATGTTACATTTAGCATGATTATTCTGCTCTTTGTAATGTAAATGGTGAAAAAATCCCCAAGAACATTTTTGTGGCCTGCAATATTCCAGTAAGCATAATTAAACCTAATTCTGAACTTTTATTTTCTTGACTCTTAGGTGTGTGTTTCACAAGTGATAAATTATTACTCTGAGTATTTTCAGTCAGTTAATAGCCTAATTGCTCATCTTTTTAACACTCATTCATTGTTCACAGGTACACTTTTTCTCTCAGGTGATGTATTACGAAGAGTTACAGTTGGAGTAGCTATTCTCAACTTGTATGCTTCTGTGGTGTCGAAGAGTGCTTCTTGAAATCAAAGCAAGGAGTTGCTTGTCAAGAAGTTGCACTGTAGGGTTTTTTTCCCCTCTCCTCATGTAGTTTTCTATGTAATCAGGCAGTATTCCATTTCTAAATGTAATTTGGAGTAAATGTAAAGTGTTTGAAACATTGTAGTTCTTAGCTTTAAAAATAAATTCTTGTCTTAATAACGTGCTATGGCAGATCTGGTGGAGTCTTGAAAATTGTTTTCATGACATGGTTCCTTCTAATATTTAAAGATTAACATGAATTGCGAAGATATTTGGTGATCTGGGTTGTGTGTCCTGTGAGGAGACTGGATGTGTTCTGCCTAGGGGAAAGAAGTCTTCAGAGAGGCACATCTGGAGCTTATCAGGTTCTGTGAGGAGTTTATTAGAGAAACAGACCCAAGCCCAACAGAGCAGTGTATGTTGAAAGGACAAAGGGAAAAGGTGAGAGGCGGAATGAGATGTTGAGACTGTAAATAAGGGAAAGGTTGGGTTTTTGTTGTGATAGTAGGTTTTTTTTCACCATAAGGACAATCAAGCAGTAGAGAAGAGATTACCCTGGGAGGTTGCTCAGCCTCCATCCTTGGATATTAAGACTAGGCTGGATAACCTGATTAATCTGGCCTGATATTCTAAATAACCTTACTTTAATCAGGAGATTGGACTAGAGAGCTCCAGCCTGATTTATGCTGTATCCTTATGGTAGAGGCACAATGGGCTCAGCAGTGAAGAAGGTGACTGCTTTTTTGGCCCTTGTCACTGCTGTCCTGTGAATGTTGCCAGGGATGCCATCCACAGGTCCATGAAGCAACCTGTGCCAGGGCCTCACCACCCTTGCAGGGAAGAATTTCTTCCTAGTATCTCACCCAAATTTACACTTTGTCAGTTTTAAGCCGTTTCTCCTTGTCCAAAGTTGCTCTCCTGTGGAGACCCTTTAGGCCCTGTCTCTAAGGCTCTAAGGTCTCTTCCGAGCCTTTTCTCCAGGCTAAACATCCTCAGCTCTCCTAACCTGTCCCCAGAGCAGAGGGACTTCAGCCATCGGAGCATCTCCGTGGCCTCCTCTGAACTTGCTTCAGCAGCTCCATATCCTCCTGATATTGCTCCCCACAGCTGGGGGCAGCTTTTCAGGTGGAGACCTCAGTTCTCCATATCTACGGAAACCAGGTTTCCTGTTTCTTGCTGGAGAGGGTTCACATTTTCTCGAGCTTTTATCTTATCACCCATGTACCTACAAAAGCTTGTTGCTCTTGACCCCTTGGATTTTTTTCAATGAGTCATTTCATGCTGCAGTAAGAGTGTGACACCTTGTGGCTGCTAGAGGTGCACCAGCCGCTGTGGTGGCATTCGTGTGAGTGATAGTTTTGTCTGCCTGTGGAAAATGTAGTTGACATTGGGAGAGTTTGTTACAGCTACTAGTGGTCATGTATCTAGGCTAAAAATATCATAGTAAATAGTATATATGATTTGAAGATGGTATCTTTGCCTGAGCTATGGAGGTAGTATTTTCTGTTTCTGCACTCTGATTTCCACAGCTTGTGAAGGAAACTCAGCAGGTTTAATAGTATGTGTTTTCTGACAGCACATTGGGCATTTATCGATAGTTAATGACTTGATGGTAAAATATATTAAAGAGATTTAGCCTGTGAAATCCAGTTCTTGAGGTTTTTGTAGTTATTCATGCAAGTTGAAATATCTGCAAAGTGAATAAACTGCAGGAAGGAGTTCTGTGTATTCAGTTGGTTTTCAGTTGTGGATTCAATTTGATTTGACAGCCTAAAACCACTCAGGTTTGCATGGTTCCAGGTCTTGAGATTGGAGAGGTGCTGTCTCTGATGCTAATTATTGAAGTTTTGCTTTCCTTCTTATGTCCTTGGACTTTATCTGAACACCTTTATCAAGACTGACTTGGTTAGAAAATTGACATTTCTTCAGATCTTTGTTTTGTTTCTGGCTGTTTCTCTGAGAAAAATCCAAGTCTAATCCTCAGTTTTTAAGAACTGTATGGTCTGACTGCTCATCTCTTGGTGAAGGAGATCTCATGTTCTCTTATATGCATTCTACCTGAAGTTTGAACACCGAAGGTTTTTCCTTTATATATCATGCTTTATTTTCAAGTTGCTGACAGATTAGTGGACTTGACAGATCCATTTTACCATAGGTCATCCTTTAAACACCCTGCTGTAACAAAAAGAGCATAACCATCTGGCTCAGAGGTTGGCTAGTACAAGTAAAAGTGGAATTCTTGTTTTGGACCAGCACTTGACTGGAAAAAACTGAAGAATTACCTAACATCTGCATTTTGTGATCAGCAAAAATTAAACCTGGTGTGGGGGTTCTTCAGTTAATTGAAACATGGTATATGTAAGTGCTTTTGTATGAACAGTATTAAATGCTAGAGAGTTCTACGTAAATGCATTTTAAAACATAACTAGAAATAGGAACCAAAAGCTGGAGCTGGACGTCTGAATGGGAAATTTGACATTAGAATTTTCTACGAAGTGCAGAAATGGATGATTGAGGGCAGTTATACTTTGCTTTTGATGCCTTCAATGAAAATGTTTACCCCAAATTTAAATAAGGCTTAGAAAAATACGCAGTATTTAATGAAGGTGGTCAGATTAGGCAATCTAGTGATCCCTTCTTGCCTTGGGCTACAACTAGGGAGATGTTTCCACCACTGTGGTCTTGTTGCAGACTTCAGAAAGGACACAATGAACAAAAGTTCTCTGTGTGTGTTCCTGAGTAAGCACTGGTACAGTTGTTAGCTGTGAATGCCTGTTGTCTCATGGTCAGCAAGAGCAGTAGTAAGATTCTTGGACCTTGAATACTGGATGACTGTGTTCCTTCAGTGGACAAAGACTATCAAATGCTGTGCCAGTGTTCCCCTTCTGAGGTTGACTAACAGGCCTGGCCATAGTTTGCTTTATTAGATCCTTTTAGATCTTATTTGTCATAGCTGGACACAATCTCAAATAGTTGGAGTTTTTGCACTCTCTTTTGTTCTTTGTTCTTTGATTTTTTTTTTTTTTCTGGGAGCTTTCTGCTGTTCCTGACATCTGTCTTCTTTTTTCCTGAGTACTTAGTTTTCAATCACTGGACTCCATCGCTTTTTTTCTTGTGTTACTTTGCATCAATTTCTTTGGGTACCCATTCCATCTTTGTCACATGCTTTTCTCTGCACTCTGCATTGTTGGATCTTTTTCTTTGCTTTCTTCTCTCTCAGTACTTCAATCCTTTTTATGCACTAGACAGACAAGTAGTTTTTTTTGTTCAGTTCTCCTTGGTATTTGTGGAATTTGATGCAGAGTCTCTTGTAAGGTGTGCATGACAAGTCCCACATTCTGATAGATCTCCCTATTGATTGGTTTGGCAGAGGGCATGCTGTAGCAGTAGTGCTAATGAGCACTAAAGTATATCACATGGTATTAAGAAATAATGTCACTTTGAAGTCAAGGATTAAAAGCTTGGCCATTGTCTCAGTGAAGCCTCCCACAGGCAGGTTATACCGAGGCCAAGGGAATGAAAATGGATCAGTGGCTTGTTTCAACACACTAGTTTTTGGAACAGGTATTAACATTTAAGGGTCTGCATTGTTTTCACTTCTGAAATGGATTGTCTGCATTGCTCTTATTAATAAGCATTTTTAAGATTCAGCAGTATTTGATGGATAGATGAACTTAAAAAAAAAGGGGAAAAAAAGAGCAGGCAAAATTATGTCATAAGTAGCTTAATTTCTTGATTAATTTTACCATTTGCAGAACAAATTATGCCAGTCTTGCAAGATCAGTCTTGCAGTGTTTTTTGGTTTTGCTGGGTTATCCCTTTGAGTTAGATCCACAGAGAAGTAAAAAGAGGCTCTTCTACCCTCACGATTAAGTGCACAGTTCTGGTAATAATTTTGTGTATGTCAACTAAAGTTTCACTTTTTCAGCCAAACTAATCTAACACTAGTAGTTCCCAAATGAACAGTTTCATCCCTTTTTCCTTATATGGTGATCTAAGTACTTCACTGATGCTGCAACTGATTGGAAGACTTTGTGATACTGTTCTCTTTTTCTTTTGATGCAAGGTAATTCTTCTTGATAGCTTTATTTTTTCTTTATGCTATATATCTGGTTTGAATTTTAGACCGGCAAATATTGATTTAGGACCTTTCTAAAGTTTTCAATGATAATGAAATACAAATGTAATCAAATGTCAGTGTTAGGTGACCTTTAATAAAGGGGTATGTGGGGGTGTACAACAAACTCCCTTTTCATTAATGCATGACAATGGAGAAGGAAAAGCATCTGTTCAGCTAGTGAACTGCTGCAGCAAAGGGTCTTTTCCTTCTGATATCCCAAAGTATGGTACAAGTACTAGCTTGAAAGTGATCTGGAGGGGAAACACAAATGGCTTTCAGATATTAGTTGTGTTGTTCGCCTCAAAACACTCCCTTTTACATTTGAAGATCAAGTCTGTATAAACATCTGTTACCAGGAACTGGCAGAAACAATATGTGTAACCGAGATTTTACCAGCTTAGGGATTCACTGTTGGTAAAAGCATCGTGGAACATAACATTTTCATAATAGTTAAATATGAATGCGATTGGAAAAATCTCCAATGATTTCTCTTTTTACAGAAAAACCTGCCATTGCTCCACCTGTCTTTGTATTTCAGAAAGATAAAGCACAGAAGGTAAGGAGATATTGATACCTTTGTTTTGTTTTGTTCTTAGCCCTGACTCCTTCCTTCCATGGTGATCAGCCCTTTGTTTATATTGTTGTGAAGCTGAAGATGGCTAATAGAGCATTAACATCATTAATGGGAATAGGGCAAGCAGGTACTCAAGGGCTAAAAGTGGGAAGATATATGGTGGTTTCACAATACAGGTAGCTCTTCAGACAGAAGACGGACCAATGTGGAAGAAAAAGTATGGTGAAGGTGTATCTTGAACATGTGTTAGAGGAGTGCTGACACTTGAGTTGCATGACAAAGCTACAAGATTTGTTTTTCTGATAATAGGGTTAAGATAAAGCAAAGAAAACTGGTCTAGATTATTGCTTTTCATCTCAGTGTATTTAAATGTATCTCATATATTTGGTTAGTATGCTGTGAAGTGTCTAGTTACCTTGGGAAATGATAATTCTGTTCCCTCATCTCAATATGGTATTTCATTCTATCTGTTTAATAGTAAAAGCTAATAAGATTTATGGGGGGAAAAAAATCAAGGTTATGCTTGTTTCTGCTGAAGATGGTTGTAACCCAGAGAACTGTATGATACACTTTCTGTTGGATCACTGGATTGTTTTGTTACCTGTGGAGTCAGAAATGTTTGAATTGAAATACTGAACCACTTTTCAGTTGATAGCTTTTCTTTGGTTTGGAACAAGTACCAGACTCAAGCTTTCTCACAAGTTCAGTGGGCATATTCCTCAGCAGGAGCTTGAAATAGTTTCTCAGCTTGGAAATTACTTAAGTCTGCTGTCCTTCTTATATTAGCTGATCAAATTAAATCTGACAGAGTACTTTCAAGACATTATTTTAATTACATTTTTTACAGTGACTGTTTACATGTATCTTGGAATGAAGGGAGTGGTAGTGTTTGCGCTACCAATTTTGATGATGTTTCCTTTTAGGAAACAGCTCCTAGTCACTCAATATTGCTTAGACTGTTCTGGAGTCCCTACTGAGTTGCGTCATGGTGAGTGTTCTCTGCAGGTGTCCTTTACCCTAGCGCTGATCATAGCAGTGTGCAATCCAGGCAGAGTGACATGGTCCTGTGTCCTTTTTTGCTGGCCTGGTCCTTACATGCCAGATAGCAGTTCTTGTACTCTCAAGTTCCTTCATGTTGTACCTTTGCTTCTGCACCCCTCCAGTGGCCTGCGTGCCTTCAGCATTAAGCTGTGCAAGCTCCTGCATTGGGTTGAGACAGATCTGTTGCACTCTGATAGGTCTCAGCAAAGTATTTGTAAAAATATATTAATTAAAGGCATAATGTATTTTGGGGCTGGCAGAGAGGATTTAGGAAGGGAGATCTGTTATTTAATCTGCCCAGCTGCCTCTGAGGATGCTGAGGTGGTGCTGAGCAGGCAGCTGTATTCAGGACTATTTCTGCCTCGGCACAGACAGAAAGTCTGGTTTTGTTGGGTGGAGAGTCTGGGTTCCTGAGCATCTTGAAGGCACAGGAGTTAGAGATAAGTTATAAATTGATCTAAATGCCAAGCGGTGGTGGTGCTGTCATTGGGGCTAGCCACTGTTGCTTCGAGCATGGGTCTGGCTTGGGTGGAGAATAGGGCCTCTTCCTTGAAACATATCATAGAGTGTAGTAGTAGTAGTATCTGTCAGTTGACAATTTTCAAAGTAGTAACAGACATAAATGCTTATTCTAAACTGTGCATTGCATGGAGATGTAGGATTTTTTTTAAAGGGGAAGGGGGAGTGATTAATAATTTTAGTAGCTTTTATTGCAGTGTATTTGGCACTGCAGAGAAGGACTTAATAGAAGCATCGGTGGTGTGCTTCTTCCGGTTTGATTAAACTAAGAGCTTGTTGCTTGTGCTGTAGTTGTTTTTTGTAGTATAGATACAATAGTAGTGTAATCAGAACATGATGCTGTGAGCCCAAAGTTACAGCCATTGAATCTATGCAGTATATATCAGAACCTAGCATTCAAGCCATCTTTAATCGACTTAATTAAGGAAAAGTGCCTCAGGTTACATACTGGTTGAGATCTTTCACTGTATTTTCAGAAAGATTTAGTAGTATTTTCACTAAGTGTTTCCAAGAAGGGTAAACTCCATTACTCTTTCTGTAAAAGGTGCTTGGTTAAGTGCATTGCCTACCACAAAAAACTTTCCTTAATAAAGTTAACAGGGAAATCCTGTAGACAGAGGAGATTTTCTAAACCAATGTTTTGAAGAAAATGCAAAAGTAACTTCCAAATAGTTGTGAAACAACATACTGCTTGAAAATGTAATTTCTCAATGTAAATTACAATTTTAATTTGGCAAAATGTCTGTCTAGTCAAGTAACTTTTTTCTGTAAGCAAAAGTGTTAGTGAAGGCTTTATAGTGCTGACACAGCACACTGACAATAAGCTGAGGGGGAAGAAAAAGCATTGCATTGTGTATTCAGTTAACTGTCTGTGATGGTTCTTTATATGTTTCCTAGTGTTTTTCCACATGAACGTGGACATCCTGAGCAGAATTATTTCATTTCAGCATCTACACATCCTTTTAGTATTACAGCTGGGTTGATATAATTCAGTGGTTTTACTGACTTTTCTGGAACCAACAGTAGTGTCTACTATTAAGTTAAATAGTGTTCTTTTTCTAGAACTGTTAGGTTTGTACTTGGAAGGTGTTTGATATTTGAGTCATACCAACACCATGAAACACATGACGCTTGGAGCAGCGTGACTGGAAAGCTGCCTGGTGGAGAAGGACCTAGTGGTCCTGGTCAACAGCAGCTGAACATGAGCCCAAGGGTGCCCAGGTGGCCAAGAAGTCTAATGGCAGCTGGTCCGTAAGAGCAATAATGTGGCCAGGAGGACCAGGGCAGTGACTGTCCCCTTGTGGTGGGCACTGCTGAGGCCTTTCAAATCCTGGCTTCAATTTAAGGCCCCTCATGACAGGAAAGTCATAGAAGGGCTGGAGCCTGTCCAGAGAAGGGCAGCAGAGCTGGGGAAGGGTCTGAAGCACAAGGCTGATAAGGAGCAGCTGAGGGAGCTGGGGAGGGCTCAGCTTCGATAAAAGGAGGCTCAGGGAGACCTCACTCTCTACAACTCACTTACAGGAGGGTGGAGCTGGGTGGGGGTCAGGCTCTGCTTGCAGGGAACAAGGGATAGGATAAGAGGAAATGACCTCAAGTTGTGCTGACGTGGTTAAGTTGTATGTTGGGAATTTCTGAAAGGGCTGTTCAGCCCTGTCACAGCTGCCCAGGACAGTGGTGGAGTCCCCATCCCTACAGGGATTTAAAAGCTGTGTGGATGTAGCATTTGGGGGCATGGGTTAGTGGTGGACTTGGCAGTGCTGAGGGAATGGCTGGGCTCTGATCTTGCAGGAGTTTTCCAACCTGAACAATTCTATGGTTTTATGATCTTTTTCTCCACTAGAAATTGGAAAATATTCAGCATGTTCTAGGACAAAGTTCATACTAGTTGGGAGATTAATTTTTCAACTGCATCTTAGCTGCATTTCAACTGCAGCTAAGGATGTAAATTGAATAAAACATCAGAACTTGCAATTTGACATGTTTATTTAGAGGGAACAAAAAGTGCATGGCGTTCATAATGCTGTCCCTTAATTTTACTTTTCCATAAAGAGGTTTGAGTTTTCTTTTGCACTTAAAGACAGGATTAGTCTGTCCTTGTTTTCAATTTAGAGGTCAATTAATGGTGGATGTCAAGTTGGTAGTTACTAAATGAGTGAGTCTGCATTTTCATGATTTTTGTGTCTCCTTAACTATTTGAGAACTATTTTTACAATGTGTGAAATATAATCTTGCAAATATCTGAGTATCTTAACACTGCTATTCATGTTAAGCAGAGTTTCTAGTGCTGACACCAGCTGGAAAATTGCATCAGCTCATTGCTCAAACTGTTGAGATCTGAATTAAATACTTAAATTGATGGATACAACTTATATCTGTGCTTAATATTAAAAGCTTCATCTGATATTTCTGCTCTGAAACTGATTCTAGCTTCTGCCATAAAACCATTTCATGACAAGTTTCTGGCCATAGGTTACTTTAAGTAATTTTTTGAAGTTAACTTTAACATGCATTTCAGAGGTGAAAGTATTCTGTCAGGTTTGGATTGACACATTTTAAAGCAAGTATACTAGCTCAAACAAATTTAATCAGTAGTAGTGTAAAGGAACACTTTGTCCAAACATGGTTTTAAAGTAGTGTCACTTGTTCTGCAAGTGTGAACAATGGTAATCTGGTCATTACTGATTGTCATCTTATAAGGTTATTATGACCTCCCTAGTAACAAGTATAGGAAAAGGTAGATTCTCTGATTAGAATTAAAAAATTTTTGCACTGAAAATGCCAGTTATTTATGATGTAGCTCACGCCTCGTTCTCTTCCCTCCACCAGTCTCAGTTGGGGTATTGGTAGAATATAGAAAAGAGCACTTTATTTCTAATTTGTTGTATAACTGGTTTTGATCAGTTTACTGCTTTCCATATGAAAGCATATGAATTGGGAAGGATTGTGAATTGATAGTGGTGGTCTTTCAAGACTGACTCTGAAAGAAGGTAAGTTGTGTGATACTTGGGTCATGTTCCATATTGAAGTGGTACAAAGAGTTTAAGGGGTAACTGGGTCCTAAATGCAAGGGTTCTGGAGTGAATAACAGGTTATGTTGTTGAATTGTGTTGTTAAATTGTTCTAGCTGTCATCACATTCTTAACTATGGAGTTTTGGTATGGAGTTGTAATAGTGATGTGGGCGATTAGAAGTTGGCATTCCTAGGTAGCCTGGAGAGCAAAATAATGAGTGTGTATATATATATTTTTTTTTATTTATTTTATTTTTTTTTTTTTTTTTTTAGGTTTGTAAAGTAGGGGTTAGTTGAAGTCCTGCTTTGATGCAGTGTTATTTGGAAATGCTGGGGTTTTGGTGTTTTGGGGAGGCGGATGACTAGAAGAGGTTCTTTGTGCTGTGGCCATGACTTACAGGTTTAGGATAGTGGCAGAGAGAGAACTGTGAATGAAGTAATTTGTGTATGGAGAGGCTAAGCATCCCCTTTCCCAGTCTGTCTCAGCATTGTTAGCATGTCTGCCAAGAGACTTTGTTAGGATAACCAGTGGAACTGTATTTTAAGTCCATAGTCCATACTTAAGGGGTTAAAATTTATGCTTAAGAGTTCATAACTGTGAATATATTGCTGTACTTAAAAAGATCAGTCATGAAAGTATTTGGACAGACAGTTGTGCAAGAAAAAGCTTGGAGGAGTATAGAGAGGCTGATGAAGTCAAAGGCTGTTAGGCATATAGGCAAGAGTTGTCCTTGGCTCTAAGCAGGTAAAAAATGTAAAAAGATATACTGAGAGTAGTCTTTTTAGGCCATTGGATAGAGATGTTAGACTGAGGAGAATGAGGAAAGGAGTTGCAAATAGCTCAACGTAGAATTGGGAGGAAAAGCTGGTCCAAGGGTGCTTGTGCCAGTCTTTATTGAAAAAGAATATTATTGCCTTGCCTATATTGCCTCACCTCACTACTTGGTGACTGTAGTATCATGCGAGCCTTAGCTTTTAAGTATTCCTTCATGTCTCTCCTTATTTTCTGCAATGCAAAAGCCACCAAATCTCCAAATAGACTGAGATGTATTTAGTCTGAGTGTGTTATTTTTAGTTTTAATTATATAGAAGTTGTTTGATCTGGCTGAACAAGGTGAATTTGTGTAGGTGGCTTCCTAACATTATTCATCTCTCCCTTGATCTTTGCCATAGTGTTTAAGAGACAGGAACATGTTTCTGTCAAGTTCTCCCTAGAACTGTATTTTATAAGGAATGTTTTCTCTAGAGAAGAGGAGGCTCGAGAAGGGACACATTTCTCAGACAAAATAGTCCAGCAAAAAGGAAGAGAGTGGACTGTTCATCAGCTTGGAAGAACTTCCAGAAAGAGCTTAAATCAGACTTCATGATGCTAAGAGACTAGGAAACATTTTCAATAGTGTGCATGACTAAGGATTAAAATTAATTTTAAGAGTTCATAGTTTCCTTTGGATATGCTTTTTTGAGAACAGCTGTACAAGCTTCTGCCTGGAGCAGTTCTGGTTTGATAAATCCTTGAGTCCTTTGTTGGTCTTGTCTTCCATGACTTAAATCATATACTATTCACAAATTTCTGAAACTTACAGTAGTTTTCAATTAATACATTTTTTCTAATATAATTTTTTATATTTTTATGTATTTATATATTGGCCATGAAATTATTATCTTGGATTTAGCTTTTTCTTCATAGAAGTGGTGATGTGCAATAATTATTTTTGCTTGTTTCTCTTGTGGGTCTTGAAGCAGATATTACAGTCTTGCTTAGGATAGAAATCAAATTTATGCTTATTTTCACTTTTTGAAATGCTTGACACTATTTCAAGTATTACAAGAGTTACTAAAATCTGTTAGATGTTTGCTTAGCCTACTTTAGGATATTCATAACTGTGTCAATACTGTAATTTCCAATTTTTAGTGCTTAGCACAAGTGTGTATTGAATGTTCTTGCCTCCTCTTCATTATTAGCAATTTTCTGAACTGTACCTAGAAGTCAGTGTAAATTTCTGGTAAGGTGCTTCCCCCCCCCCACCCCCATATATTGTAAGTGCTATGGCCAGTTTCAGGTAGCCTTTTCCTGCTGTTATCCCCAGTCAAAAAGGTAAGGATAGGTTGCTAGACTGCTAGACTGCTAGATTTTATTAAATGTTAGGTGAAAAAATGTTTCTTTATCTCATCTCATTCTGTGGGGTTTTATATTAGTGTTTGGGTCTGTTATTAACAACTAAATATTAAAATGTTAGATAACTCTGACAGTACAAAAACCTGGCATCCTGAACTTTCACCTGACATCCATAGTATTATCCCCATAAATATATTTTGACTATTTTGAGCCTTAATTATAGTAATTTCTTGCATGATAAAATTTCATGTATTGCTGTCTTTTGTTACCATGACAGGACAAGTACTAGTTGAAGAATTTGACTCTTAAGATGTTAAGTGCTGCTGTTTATTTTTCAGGCTTTTGCTTACTTTCTTGCATGGACTTGGGTAATGATGAGCATTTTTAGTCTATTTGTTCTACCAAGTGTTTTCTGGGAGCAAGTTTGTGTGCTTTTGAGTGCCATCTTTTCCTTACTGCTTAATTCTTCAGATACTTCATCATAAGATGCAGGGAAGCTCAGCCCACAGATTGCAAGTGGGAGCACATCTTTGGCCTACATGTTATCCACGGGCTGTAACTTAGTCCTTAATCACAATACAGTTGTTTGTGCTTAAACCTTTTTAACTTTTTCATTCTTCAGATATGTACAGAATATGATAATGCTAACTTGTTGTATAGGCAGGAATGTGCAGCATTAAATGGTGTGAAGGAATGAAAAGTCTGTGGCAGAAGTTCCACAAATGCCAAATCCCATTAGGGTGCACTAGTTATCTTGTCACCTCCCTCCTTGAAATAGATTGAAACTTGGTCATTTATGAAAAAAAGCATTGGTATTGCTTTTCAGATAATTCACCATCGTGTGAATATGAAAGGATCCTGTGTCTTGTATGAATGTTAAAATAATTAATTTCTGTGAGAATTTTATAACCAACCTCACCTCCCTCAAAAGTGGGCTGAAGAGGCAGTGATTGACACTTATTTAGAGTAATTGTTTAATTTTTATATCTGAATCTGCAGGTAAAAGCTATAAGCTGTCCTTTAGTCCTTGAGTGAGGTTAAACCCCAACAAGACCGTAGCTGGCAAAATCCTCTTTGCTGGAGACACAGATGAATTTTGTAACTTTTAAGAGTGCATTTACTCCAACTGAGGCTTTTCATAGGGAGAACTCATTCTGTCAGCAGGTTCTGTTACAGAGTTTCTGTGTATTTTAACTGGTGTCTCAGCAGCAAGCAGCTCCTTCTGCCGTTCTGTGAAAAGAGTGAAATTTAAAAATGGATCCTCTCACTAGGGCGACTGATGTTGCGGCCTTGCATTGAAGGGACATTGTCTTTTCTGCTCACAGTCCCCTGCAGAGCAAAAAGCTTTGTCGGATTCAGGCGAGGACTCCCAGGGAGAGGTTGAGCCCCCCTACCATGGTCTGGGTCACACAGAACCAGCTGGTGAGTGCAACTCTGAGCTCCCTGCTCCTGCTGTGGCCTCAGTCAGTGCTATCCTGAGTCCTGCTTCTGAAGCCCAGCTTGCTCCTATGCAACAAGAACTGGCAGGGGTAAGTGTCGATCTACCAAGTACTTCTGCTGCTGAGGGGATTAGAGGAAAAAGTCCCTTCCACTAGGTGGAATCCAGTGCTGTTCACTGTAGGTAGTGCAAATCACAGTCTGTCTGGTTCTTTGATCTCAAATGTTAGTCCTCTCTAAACTCTCGTTCCAATTAGAAGAAATGAAATTTGTGAGTCTCCCTAGTAATTTAAGTGTAGAAGACACCTCAAGTATTTTAAAATTCAAGGTGTAAACTGTGTGTTTGCTAAGGGTAAGAGCGCTTCTAAATAAGTGAGAAAGCGGGTCTGTATTGGAGGGATTTGCTTCAAGCAGTTAGAAGAGAACTCTTTGTTCCCTCTGTAGGCCATAATGCTGCAGCTTAACAAAGTGAGCAGCTGCTTCCACTGGATATGTCATGCCAACCCATAAAATATTTAACAGATTAAAAGCACCAAACATCATAGCAGAGTTTCGAATTTGGGTATTTGGAGTGGGGAGGAAATCAGTATCTTGTGAATACTGGTGATGTAGCAAAATCTTTTCTGAAAGATTGGATGACTAAATGACTGCTACCATAAGTCTTTCAGAGCAACTTTAAGTATTCCTAATCTTTCTGGTTGGTGGACCATGTTTTGTTGGTGCAGGTGAGTGTCACTGGTCATTCTGGCATCACACCCTAGGCATGTGCATTTTTCTGGATCTTTGCTTCAGCCAATTACCTGCATTCAGTGCAATTACCATTTCTTGCACTGGTTTGTTTGGGATTTTTTTTGTCCAAGAATCTGACATTTGAAATAAACCCAGTACTGAATGGATTGTCATGACAAGCTGCTAATAGCTGTAGGTTAGGTACCTCTCAATGTTCAGACTGTTGCTTGATTACCTGCAGAAATCTTTCAGGTTTTTTCCTCAAGGTTAAAATTTTCAAGGGTTAATATTTTAAAATATAGCTCGTAAACATATGTGGAAAATCACACTCTGAAAAGCCGATGTCCACAAAGGAGACAGAGGAGTCCTGTGACTTCATTCAAATAAAGGGAGAGAGTCCACAAGGCCACACGCCCCCACTGGATTTTCTCTCTCATGTTTTGGAGGGTGCAGCCTCCCTTTTATCCTAAACTGGCTGCACGGTGCCCTCTTCCCTTCTCCATTGGCTGAGGTACTAGGAAGGTACCTCATATTCCCCCTTGAACCTGTCATTTTACCCCAAAGTTCAGAAGTTCAGGCTTGTGCAGAGTACCCCACTTGTCTGTTTCAGCAGTTAGGCTGTCTGGGCTCTGTAACAAACCTGCTGCTTGAAGTTAGTGTAGACATTAAGACCCATTTCAAAGCCCTTAAAACCCATACCCTCACTCACAGAATTGTTTGTAAAGATCTTATCATGCATCTTCCCTATAAAACCGGATCACAGACTTTTATTTCAGTTTTCTGTCATTTGCAATGTTACTGGAATTGTCCAAGAGAATGGTATTAACCAGACTTTCAGGAACACAGCAGCCAGTGGTTATCTTCATCTTGTTCTTACAGAGCAGAAAATCTTACTCCAGTTAACCCAGTTCTGAAAGAAATTTAAAACCCACAAATGCTGTTGGGGATCATATGCAGAAATTAGTGGCTGTACAGAACAGCTGCTTCAGCATTCTTCTGACTCCATTCAATTAAATGTACTGAATTGTATGGTGCTCAGTATGGGCATGTAACTGGCATGCACTGGCAAGTACTTTTCAGATTATTCCAGTGTCTTACAGTAAAACCATCCCTTACTTTGAAATCTAGAGAAGGTTGATGCATCTTAAGAGTACTTGTGCTGGCTTGTTGGAGGGGCAGTTTTCATACAGTCTTCCCAGGGCCTGGAAAGATAGATGAGTTAAGACAGAAGAGACACTGCATATTTCTTGTTTACTTGTTTGTACACACACCAGCAGATATTTTTGATACAACATGAATTTAGTGTGGCCATAGGTGTACAGCTGCTGGCAGAGCTGATGGTTATGTCCTAACTCTTTGCTAACCCACACGAGTCTCCCACAACATATGGCCGTCCCAGCAAGACTGCTGATTAAGAGGTTCTGGAACAGCCTTTAAGCAAATTATGGCAGTTCAGTAATGCCTGTGTATGTGAAGAGTACTGAAGACTTGCATTACTGTGCTTTGAAGTCCTTTATATATGACTTTTTGCATCTTAAAATGTGTTTTCAAAGATAAACAATAGAAGTGTATTCTTAGAGCTTTCCCTGAATTACATTGACCTTTTCTGCTTTACCCAAATTCTCCCTTCCTGTCCCTGTTTCTGCTCACTAGTGTGAATAAGCAAAACCGGACAAATTTGTTGAAGTTTTGAAGTTCTTAGCTTGATGTAACAATTGTGTGAGGAATTAATGTTTGTATTTAGTTAATTACTGTGACTTACACTTTTAAGAAGCATTTGGTAGCCTTTATGAAGCTAATTTTCGTAACTAGAAATGTGTCATAATTGTAGGAGCCTCTGTTTATGTGTAAATGTAGCTTTTCTCTGGCTGGATTTCTGAAAGCCAGGCAGAGGGAATGAGTGAAAAGTGGCATCTGCTCTTAAATGAGAAAATTTTAGGTATTCTAGGTTGGATTTTGCTGTTACCAGTTTGTGTCTCTTCGGCATCTAAGTCCAAAAACCTGAATGGAGATAAATTTAATCACTTTGGTGGTTTCTTACAGGATGAGATGATCCTGCCTTTTGTTTCCATTTTGTGGGGTACTTCTGTAAAGCAAATGTTGCTGTAAAATACAGACTGAGTAGGTTGAGAGAAGTGTAAAATGGAGAGGCTAAGTTGCTGTTCGTTGTTACTCAATGTAATTTGCCATTTTTCCAGTCTGTCAGGCTTGTCATGCATATATAGCCCTGGTTTTTGTCTAGTCTACCCAGCTTCCTCTGAAGCAGCACTGATGTGCAATTCTTGCTGCAGTGGTGACTTACTTGTCTGTGGCTTCATAGAAAAGGGAAGTTTATGCTAATACAGTAGATCTGTGTACCCCCACCCCCATGGAATTTACCTGGCATCTATTTGTCCAAAGGTACATCACTTTAATCTCCCAAAACTCTTGGGCTAGGGAGCATGGAAATAACTCAGAGCAGTTTCTCTGTTCTGCCTTTCCCTCAGTAGGGTACAGAGTTGGTTTTGGATATTGATGCCTCTTGCCCATTAAACATGGTGATGGTACATTAGTTATGCTTGTCAGTTACGAAATTACAATAAGATGATTGGAGGTTTGTGCTATATCACTGACTTTTTTTGTATGTGTTACTTGAGCTTTAAGAATGAAGCATATGTTAGTAAAATCTTAAGTTTTTGACTTTCCGGTGGAAATCACTTGTTTATTTTTAAGGATTTTTGCATATAGAGATCTGCAGTTTTCAACTCATGCAAATTTTTTACCTAGTGTTTTCTTTTTGCTTTCAGGATTCTTGATAAAAGTGGAAACAAATTGCTTGTGTATGTGTTAGGAGTTAGACTTCTTTCTTTTTTATTTACAGATTTTTTTCGTAAGTTGCTAGGAAACTAACTTACTGGGTACTTAACCAAAACAGAAGAAGTTTTGTCAAAGTCAAGAGAGGAGTGTAGCACCTGGCTACACTTCTTTTGTCTCTAGGAGTTTACCTCCTAGAGACCGTGAGTTTTGCAGGGGGCAGGTAAAAGGCGGAGCTGGGGGCAGCTTCGCTCTCACTCGCTCTCAGCATCAGAAAGAAGAGGGTCAGGCTGTTGCTTACTGTGGAGAGAACTCAGTCACCACTAGAGTGCAGTCCTAAAAATCTACCGCCATCTGCTTGTATGCCCGGGAATTCCAAGCTCGCGTTTTCCTGCCCTGCTGGGAGCCGGGCCGCCACTGTCCCGCCCCTGCCGCTACTTCAGCTCTACTTTAGGTCTTTTCTGTGCTTTAGTCCCGTACCTCCTGTCCCGCCGGGATGTCCCGCAGTTCCAGCTGCCACCGCGGAGCTTCTGGTACATCTCATCCACGAGCCCAGGATTTCTGCTCTTTCCTGCCATTCCGGCTTAGTTATCCTCAAAGTCCTGCAAAGGGCACCGGGATCAGACTGCCTCGGGGTTTTATGAAGCAGAGTCTGTCCTCCATCCCTTCCCATCTCAGCCGAGAAGGCTGTCACAAAGTTCCTAGCTCTGTTTTTGTTGTTAATGCCATAGTTACTGCTGTTTGTTGTCTTGTTATACATACTAGTAAAGAACTAGTTTATTCCTATCCTCATATCTTTGCCTGAGAGCCCTTTAATTTCAAAATTATAATAATTCAGAGGGAAGGGGTTTGCATTCTCCATTCCAAGAGAGACTCCAGCCTTCCCTGATAAACACCTGTCTTTCCAAACCAAGACAATATGTTACACCATTTTATGTGCAGAATCTTTTCTGAGTTCACATGCTGGTTGCTGAAATATATGATATGATGGTTTTTTTGGGCCTTATCTTTTGGGAACGTATTGTGTGTTGGCAAAGGCAGTGACTAATAAGACCACCTTCCAGTAGTACCATGGACTGCTTGACTAAATATGTGGGAAGAGCTGTGGATCATCAAATGCAGTATTAACACAGCTAGGCTGATAGGTGTGTGTGAATGCAGGGAGTTGCATTCCAGAACTGTCAGTAGCTTCTTATTCCCAAAGCTAAAGGTTTCAAAAGTACTCAACTAGGGTGCTAGTAAGGTAGATACTTCCCTGTGAACGTAAAACAAAACACAAAAGCCCTTAAAGGTAATTAAACAGGCAAAGTGCAGTGTACGTGAGTTTTTCTTAGCATTTAGTACTGATAGTACAGTATTATCTGGGTTCTAAATGTGTGCAGTATTAAACAGAAAGTTTTGTACTCTCTGGTATTCTTACACCCATGTTATGCCTCAGATGTCAGTCCTGTGCAGACTTGTGCAGTCCTTCTGTTTGTCTGCCTGCTCTCAGTGCCCAGTGGGTCAAATCATGGTGGGGAAGGAGTTTTGGGGAGTCAGTGGGCTCTGCCCATGAGCTGCCATTCCTCCATTTATCAGCCAATCTCTGAAGTGAGACTTGAGTGATGAAGGGGAGGTGTCTGTCTGCATGTCCTGGGGCAGAAGCGGGATGAAAACGTAGTTTTGGACTAGGTAGATGGTCCAGTATATCAGAGCTATTTGAAAGGATGGTGTAGCCAAGGTGGGGGTTGGTCTGTTCTTCCAGGTTGTAAGGCACAGGACAAGAGAAAATGGCCTCAAGTTGAACACTTAGATTGGATATTAGAAAAAACATTATTCACAAAAGGTTTGTGCAGCCTTGGAACAGGCTGCCCATGGCAGTGGGAGAGCCACCATCCGTGCAGGGATTTGTAAGATGTGTGCATGTGTCACTTGTGGACATGTTTTAGCATTGGGCATGGCAATTCTGAGGGATCTTTTAGACTCGGTGCTCCTAAAGGTTCTTGCTAACTTCAGCAATTCAGTGATTCTAAGATGTTTTGTAATGAGATGAAGATACTGATGCAGCCCTAATCACCTTCCATAGTGAAAGGAATCTGCCATGGGGTTGTTTTTTGGAGGAGTAAGGGAGATTATATTAGTTGAGGAACTGGCAGAGAAACAGGAGGAAAGAGCCATAGAAATTATCAGAAAATACATAAAACCTTTGTTCAAAGACTTTTTGAATATCTGTGATAGTTGGTAACCTGTAATGCCACCCTTTTTTTTTTCTAGTACTGTGTAAGATGTTAGGGGACTATCCATTGCTAATTCCAATAAAAATACTGTTGTACTGGTTTACAGAGCATGCTTTGAAAGACATTCCTCCCATGCTATAATTTTGTTGACGGAACTAATGTCAATTAGAGTAATTAGGTAGAGTGCTTTGGAATGAACTCCCAAATAATGGGTATGTTTATGTTGAGCTTGAAACTTTGTATTTTAGAAATGAAACTAATTTTGAAAATTGTCATTTTCAAATTTTCAGTATATAGAAAATGTAACTGTAGTGATTGTTACACAGTCCCTAAAGACATTAGTGGCTTGGGGATGTGAATTTTCAGGAATCTTACTTGGTAAATATTTTGAATTAATTGCATTTGATAGTATCTATGTGAAACTATGCTCACATGTAAGTCACGGAAGATTATTGCACTGAGTGTGTATCACTGACAGTAAAGAAAAGAATCTCCTAACTGATGCTTAAAACATTTGGATCAAACTAAAGAGACTGAAATGTTCAATATGTGATCTTTGTTTGATCAGTGTAATCTGATTTCAGAGATCTGCAGATGGATCAAGTCCAGAAGATGGAGATGGTAAGAGATTTTATTGTAAAATTAAAAGCCATGAGTGTGTCTTGCTGGGATATTTTGCATTTTCTCTAATAATTTTTTTTCTACAGAATCTGATCGAGAGGATGGAAGCTACTGTCCACCAGTAAAACGTGAGAGAACTTCATCTTTGACTCAGTTCCCTCCTTCTCAGTCAGGTGAGTGTTGCTACAATATCATATATCAGGGCTGGTTTTCCCTACTAGACATTCTTTTACCAGTCATGTAAGCAGTCTTACTACTGTCTGCTGTGCTCTGGGTTAAGATCGCAGCAACCATGTATTCACGTTAACAAATTTGGTGAAGCCCAAAGGAGTTGGCAGATAGTTTTTTAAAATGTTTTATCTATATGTTTATGTGTATTTGTAGTTTCAGCTTTTACCTTTTTTTTGCTACCTTTTTCTTAGTTACTTTGCTGCCAGGGAAGTTTTTCAAGTGTCAGCTTGTGTTTTAGTCCTTTTCTTTTCTCTTCTCCCATTCCTTTTAAAATGGAGAGAATTCAGTGCATTTCTTAAACACCTGACATATACAGGAGAGAATGACCACAGCCTCTGTGTGTGCACAGTCAGGGCAGTGAAATCACTGGGGTAATTAATGCAGTTCATTTGCACAGGAATGGTCATGTTTGATATTTGTTCACTCACTGGGAACAGTCTTGATTTGTGCCGTCTCTCCTCACAGATCATATGAAGGTTTTAGCTTCGGTCAGTGGTTATTTTAGTTAAGATATGTCCGTGTTTGAGGCAGATTTTGAGGCTGCTACTTTATTTCTACCATCTTAAGTTCAAACAAAGGAGATAAAAAACCTTGAAGGAGAGAACAGTAAAAAAATATTCCTCTCATACACAGCACATTCTGTAGATGTGACTAAAAGGTGAAAGCCTAGTTGTTTTAATTTTAAGGAAATAAATGAAATTTATATGAAATCCAAAATGTAGTTGCTGATACTTTATGGGCACAGCATTCTAAATTCATGCACCAGTGCTAGTCAGAGGAAGAAGCTTCAGATCTCAGTTTTCTGGTGCGCAGCTCAGTGGGTCTCCAGATGCTGTCCTGTGAACTGAGTGACCAGCGCTGCTGCTGTCTGCTTGTCAACCACTCTTAATAAAGGAATGCACAAAAATAATAGGGTTTTGTAGATTCTATGTTAGAGTAACAGTATGCATATACCCAGATTGCCCATAATCTCTAACATTTCCATTCCACAATGTCTTTGTCTTACAAGATTAGAATTTCTATGCTAACATCTGTTGAAAAGTGGAAGAAAACAATTTACTCAACTCTTTCATGGTTAAATACTGGATGTTCCAAAAGTCCAGTATCCTTTCTCGAGCCTCTGCTTAGCTAATGGATTTTGGGAGGATGTGGTAATTTATTCCCTGATGCCTTTGTTCTCTTCTGATGTGTGTTGTTGTCAAGCAGTGACAACTTTGATTTGAATTGCAACTTCCATAAAGACCTCTTTGAATATTATTGACATTATTCAATGGCTTTGATTTCCAGAAAATGTTTTACTGTGTCACCTTCTTATTTCTTTTTGTGGGGTTATGTTTCTCTCAAGGATAGGGAAATTTTACTTATATGAAATCTGTGTCATGTTTAAGCTTAAGGCAGACTATAATAAAAAGAGAGAAGGTGGAATTAAAGGAAATATGAAAAAATATTTAAGACTTAATTGTAAAAGGTAAATGCCACATCTCTTAGTACAATGATGTTTAGAGATGAGATTCATTTCTCTTTTCAACATACTTAAGCATTTTCTGCAGCCTTATAAAAGCTAAAAAAGCCAATAAATACTGTTTTGATTTTCTTCATGCAAAATGATCTGTTGGAGAAATCTGTCTCCTTCTCTGATTGTCCTATTTCATTAACTGAATTGTGATTTTTGTGTAACACCAAAAGTACTAGAGCTGCTGGACAGGGCATCAACCAAACTCCCTATTTCTTGCTTCTTTAGGTCCCAGTGAAGGGTGGAGAAGAAATGCTGTCCTTTGCCTGTTTTTTTTCAAACATTTTTTTTCTCTTTTGTTGACTATTATGTTGCTGAGGTGAGATCCGACAGTACTCTGATGTGCTCTCCTCTGTTTCTGTAGGAGTTTTGTCCTTGCAGGGTAGTTCAAACCTAAACTTGGTGCAAACAGTGCAGTCCATCAGAGCCCACATGTTCACTCCTACTCTCTAGCAGGCATTACACACCTTTCTGCGCTCTCTCTGCAGGGGCCTTTTGAAATGGTATTACACATTTTGCAATGCTGTTATATATTCTAACATCACTTCTGTTTCCTAATTCAGATACAATTCAGATTGGGAATCATGTATTTATACAGGATTCAGAAAAAATGAAATTTGTTCTTTCTCTGTTTCAGGAGACACTGAGAGGATTTTATGGACAGTGGCTTGTTTGCTACTTCAGCTGTAATACTGTTTTAGTTAAGGAGAAAACAAATTACTAGAAAAGTAATTTTCAGTTTGAGGTCTGGGAACAGGTTTATAATAAAGAACAACATACACAACTTCCCTTTTTTTTTTTTCTTTTTTCCTTGACTACAGTAACAAAGAACAATGTCTTTATGCCGTCAAGCTTCTGTGAACCCTCTACAGGCAATTCTGACTCAGAACCAGGTGAGCATTTTCCTCATTTTCTGCTTTTTTCTTGAACTGTTGTTAATTTGTTGTGATCCAAAGTACTCTGATACTTCAGAAGACCCTGTCTATGAGAGTAGAAATTATGATGGTTCTGATCTTAGAGCTGTTCTATTGCTTACTTCGTTGTTCAACTCAATCCTTGCTGGAGGTAACTACAATAATATCAAAATTGTTAAACGTGTTGGGAGTGATGGTAGAATACTGCAGTATGACCCTTTCCTGCTAACCTCACAAAAAAACATATGGAAAATTCTCATTTATCTGCTTCGGAAAACTGTTCTTTTATATTGGAAAACAAAACAGCCATAAGTTATGGTCATGATTATGCTCAGCTATGACCTGTGAGCCCTGTGTTGACAGAACTCCTGATTTTGTTAGTCTCTGTAGTTCTGGTTTGGTTGTGTTCATATCACTGTAGTGCACATCAGTATCATATGTTTATAACCAAGCACAGTGAGGCCATAAGATGCTGAGTTGTCTTATTCTGAGTACAGATATTAAGCCCCTAAAAGGAAAAAAGTATAATTATTAATTAGTTCTTTGGAACTCGATTTTTAATAGCTGTAGATTTATAATTTTTTTTGAGATTTTGGTACTGAATTTAAAAACTGTAACTGTATTGAGTGTGAGCAAAGGAATTTCTTTTATCGTCACACTACAAAAGCATGACTAAAAGCTTATTATTACAGGAAACTAACATTAAGCCATTAATTTTAACTTAATTTATGATAATTAGCAGTTAGATACTTGTTAGCAGCTGTCATGCTCAGTCATAATTTTGATTGTTCTTTAGTTTGATTCTTACTTAAAACCTTTATCTATATTAAGTCTTTCATAGAAGGACTTAATGTCTTAATGTGTCTTAATGTCTTAATGTGTTCACCTGTTTCTCTGAACACAGTCTTCTTCCTGTTTCTTTTGGAAAAAGTTTTGAACTTTCTGCTTGTGACACCATGTGTTTGTCTGTGATATGTATTTGCTGTAATGATCACTGGAAATTTAGGTTTCTTTGAGAAGAGGAGAATTTGTTCTTTGGAAATATCCTAATAACTTTGCATAGTTATAGAATTTGTGGATTGTTAGAGTGGGGAAAACATGAGGAATTTTATGACTGAATGGATATTTCTAGTATGTTACAGCTTTGTCCTTGTAATTTTTTATTTCACTTCCAGAGGAAAAGAGCAGTGGATTCCGGCTGAAGCCACCAATACTTATCCATGGTCAGGCACCTAGTGCAGGTGAGTTCACTGTTTACTGCAACAGTACAAAGAAACCAGCTCAAGCATTTTATTTAGTTAATAGTTTCATCAATTGGCCATTGTAAATAGAAGATGGCAATACGTGTGTGTCTGCAGAAAAAATCTTGTCTTCTCTAGGGTGATTGTGCCCATATCCACTGTGTAATGCATATGGATGCATCTGTGTTTTGCACTGGATCAGCAGTGCATGTCTGAAGTGCATCTCCCAGCTGTCGTTGCTTAGCAGGCTTCTGTTTGTGCTTGGAGTAATCCTGCAGACAGTGAATTCACTTCCTTTGGTTGCAAACTGTAAGAAAAAGGGTGTTCCAGGAGTGTTTTGAGCAAGTTCCAGCCATTACTGAGTGTTCAGTCTGTGACCAGGCCAGGGCAGTTGGAAGTGTCAGAGAGTGCCCGCTTCTGCTCTCCCTGGCTTTTGGTGGCAATGTGGGTGGCCGGTCCTTGATCATGCCTGTTCTGCACTACAGGTTGACTGAGTTTCATGTTTACTGATGTAGATCCAGCCACTATCAGAAAGATATTAGTATTACAGCTCCTTAGGAATTTGAGGGTAAAAAAAAACAACCCCCAAAACCATTTAGGTAATGAAAGCTGTTATTGCATAACTATATGGAAACTTCATTTCACATGCAGGAAGAGTGGTAAATTTAAGAAAGGAAAGCTGTTTTGAGCTTATGAACGTTTGAACTTAGGATAGCTTTATAATCTGATGTCATGCCCATTGAATATGGGTGACCTGAAATGGAACTAATTGCTATGAGTGAGTTCTGTTGCAGTATTTTATTGGATCAAGGATTCATCTTAACTTTTTTCAGTGAAGAAAACGGAACCTTCTGGGCTCGCCATAACCTTCTAGAGCTGATGCTACAATGTTTGGAATTTTTTTCATTAGGTTGTTTAAGGTCAATTAGCTTTTTGAATCATAGCAGAATTAGGGTTGTAGTGCTGTGCATCTTACTATAACAACCAAAGAGGCCAAATTAATTGAAAAAGCCAAAACGTTAAATAACACAACACAATTATTACACTACCAATATGTTTGATTGTATGGATAAAAAAAATCTTACTAATATCTGGAAATTACTTTATTGGAAGGAGAAAAGAAGACTTGGAATATGTAGTTGAATAAAATGACAGTGCATAAATAGGATTACTGGTGTACTGTTCATTTCTCTTACATAGTGGCTTTTATTTCTGGATCAGTACTAAACTTTTGTTCTGTGCTTTCCTGGATAAGGTAGGCAATATATTTTAAAGTGTCTTTTTAGGCTAGGAAATAGTTGTCACTATTTGGGACTAACTCTCTTCTAAGACTGAGCAAGGAGGGGTGGAAAAGAATGAGTAGAAGCTTTCCTAGTGTGTGTTTTTTCATTGTATGTTCTGTTGGAAGCAGTTAGAGAAGATTAGATGAAGCTGAATTTTCCAACTTAAAAGCTTTATATTTCTTGAAAAAACTTTGCACTTGCAGGTCTCCCTAGCCAGAAACCGAAGGAACAGCAGCGAAGTGTGCTTCGTCCAGCAGTATTACAGGCACCACAACCAAAAACTTTCTCACAGATAGGTAAATAATGCTTTTGCATTCTAAATACAGTGGAGAGAGAACAAAAATACTGAATTTGTTTAGTGTGGTGGTTTGGTTTTACCCAACACCCACCATGGTTTTTCTAGTTTTCTCCTTTCAGAAAAGAAACATCTTAAATGGTAAGTGTATCTGTATTACATGAAGGATAACATAGTGAAACCTTCAGGTCTTGTGTAGGATTACCGTCTGGTGTTGACAGACCTCTAACTTCGGTGTAGTCCATGCTTGAGTTTTGGTATAAAAAGAATTTTAAGTGTGATACAGCAGTCAGCCTCAAATGACAGCATTGACCATGGTGTAGTAAGGTATTACTGGTAACTGATCAACAGTAAAGTACCTAAGTCAGTGCCTCTGGGCTTGAGGACTGTTTTGGAGTTGGGACTTAGAAGTAAAATTTTAATTCTGAACGTAGAATTTTAATTCTTAAGTTTGGTCATTCATATAATGTTTATTGTATTATGGAATTATGGAATTTGATACAGCTAATGGAAATAGGCACAATTAAAATGTGGAATTTAATGCAAAAACCTGTTTAAAGTGTCCCAGTCTTCCTAAACCCCATGTTTCCCCAGCCTGACGCCATTTGTTATGTGGAAGTTTAGTTGAATAGAAACAGGAGTAACTTCAGTGAATGCAGAATCTGGCATAGAACCAAGCATTTCTAGTGTGATTTCTTGACATGCCTCCTGACACAGACTGGACTCTACAGAGGACTTAGTATTGGGGTAAAAATATTCATTGGAAGTTCAGTATATGAGCAGGTAGATCAGCCTGAAGACAAGCTCTGCTGGCTGTGAACGGTATTAGATTGGAGCAGGATGGTTGCTTGAAGTTGTACATATTGAAGTCCTTAAACATTTGTATAGATTAATTTGCTCACTTGGGTTTCTGCATTTGGAATTTTGAATCTGCTAAGAATTGCTGAATTATGGTCCTCATGTCTCTTGCAAAATAATATGGGAACTTTTTAGTTTACATTGCAACGTTTAGTGGATTTAAACAAGAAAATTTCATGCAATTTCAATAAGAAAACTTTCATGACAGTCTAACTGTCCAAGGAGTTCATGTATTTTTTTATTTCTGTGCTGCAGTTCTCAGCAGTGGCACCAATGGTGTAAATATCCCTCCAGATTCTGCAGCCACCTCAGAATCACCAAGTGATGCAACACTGAAAAGTTCAGACTCTGAAGACAAGGTGAGTTGGAGAAGGAGACTTAAGGTGGCATAAATACTCTGAACAGAGTTAAAAGCCAGTAGCAGCACATGAATTCCCTACAGGAAGTGGACAGTGCAGGCAATGAGGGGCTGAAAAGCTTCACCTAGAGCAAAAGACACCTAAGTGTATTGGAAGTCATTTATTGGCTATCATGAAAGAATGGTAATGAAATATTTACTTCCAGTTCTGTGTAGTGAGTCCAGTCCTTTCCTTCAGGTTTTGAGCTAACCATTGGCATCAGAAGGTCTCAACTTATAGTATGAGGGGAATGTTTGGGGACTTTGAGTGTGGTTGGGTTTTTTTTGTAGCTTCATTAGGCAGTTGTTTGCTTTTTGTTGCCATATTGAGCATAGAAATAGTCTTGATAAGACAAGAGTATGGAACGGTTCCCTTGAAATTCAAATCTTAATCCTGAATATGCAAGCAGAAATACTTGCAGTGTGAATGGCTTTTTAAGGTTTAGTGAAAAGCTACTGCCACAACTAAGTATCGATAAATAAAACTGCGTGCATGTACCAGTATGAAAACTGTGAGACATGCTTGTAACCCAGCTGTGTGTGTGTCATTAGGGACACCCTCTATCTGCTTTTAATGTCCTCAGGTCCTCTTAAGTCTTTTCATCAACTGACCTTGGAAAAAGTTTTCTGGTAGAGGAAAGCTCTTAAATCTGGTTACTAAGGATTTCTGGAAGCTCAGTATAAATGGTATAAAGCTTCATAACTGAACATTTGCAATTTTACCTAGGGTTCTGGTAAGATATTCTGTTGTCTTGGCATTTGTAGTCAATTTAGTCTCCCTGAAGCTTTCTAGCACAGCAAGAAGTCATTTGAGTTCATGCAGTAGTTGTGTTAAATGCTGGAGTCTCTGCAGAATATTAGATGGCTTGGTGAGAGTGAAAGATTACTTGTGGAGTTGTTTCATATAGATAATTGTATGTGCAGATCTGTGGCATAGATTTGATGCACCATAGAGAGCTTCCTTGTGAGGGCAAGTATATGTGATTTGCAGTATTACATGAGCATAGTCTGCCTTTGTTAGAGCAGTTGTGACTGATGGTCTTATTTTACTGCCAGAAAAGATTTTTTTTTTCGATGTCTGTTTTGTGCTTCTACAAGGTAGAAGAGGGGTATGTTCTCAGTCCGGTGGTTGTCATACCCTGAGAAACTCTGTGGCAACTTCCACGTATCTGGTCTCTGTCTTGAAAACCCCTAGGAAACTATAGGAGCCATAAGCAACATTGTCCTCAGATGGGTACGAGCTGCAGCCTTTGATCCAACCTTCCTCAACTGGTAGGAGAGTCAGGTGGCTGAAAGTCATCAAGGAAACTTGACAGCCCTCAGCCTTTCTGGTAGCAGGGAGATGCTGATCCTTATCCAGAAGGAAGACGAACTCTTAAGGAAATCTTAGGCTAATGATTTTTCCTTGTGCTCCTTTACCCTATGCATCATTCACTGATGAAGGACTACTCCCAGTGCTCAACACTGGCCCATTTCTAATTGCAAGCAGAAAAACAATTCTTTGAAATGCCAGAATTAGAATCTGAAGGCAAATGATACAGGTAGATTATGCAAAAGTTGTTCCTTAAGCATAAAATGGGATTTGTGAAACACTTGGACCTAATCTAGTATTGTTTTCTTACTGATTTTTTTGACCTATGTGATAGTGCAGGAAGTGCCATGGCTGGCACATGGAGGCAATAACAGTCTGCATGAGAAACTAACAGAAGGAAATGGCAATATGTGTCCAGTGAGGTTTCATTGGGATCATGGATACAGGAGCTTCACTTGGGCAACTGGAGTACTACATTAGATAGCTAAGGGCTTTTTAGGAAATAAAGCAGGAAAGACAGACAGAGATGGGTTCTGCTATGCTAAAAGAAGCTGTTTGAATGCAAGAAGGCACTGAATTGGTCAAGTCTTTATAGATTAAGATCTGAGGGGAAGCCAACAGGAGGGAGATTAAAGTGAACCTTCACCAGACTTGGACTGATCAAGTAGAGAAAATAACTAATGCCTTTGAAGAACTAGAAGCTTCACAATTACAGGCCTTGGTTCTAAAGAACTTTAGTACTTGGACACCTGATAAAATGGCAACATGTCCTGGTAGAAATCCCCCAGAATACTCCTGGAGATTTTAGAAATAAGTTGATGAGAATATTTGCATGTGCTGGGTAAGTTGACATGGGAGGTATTTAACTGTACCTGGTATTCACAGCAAAGAACTGGCTAGAAATGCAAAGGTTGAGAGTAGCTGTCATTACAGCATCAATGAGATGAAGTTTGAGATCCTGAGTGAACTAAAAAGTAGCAGAATAAAGATCCAGACTTCAGGAGAGACTTCAGATTGTTCATTGAGCTGGTTGATAGGATTTTGAAGGACAGCAGGGCTCATGAGAGCTCATTACTTCCATGGACAACCACCTCAGAGAATGAATAATCTGTCCCAAAGGGCATGAAATTGTGCAAATGTGGCAGGAGGTTAGCGCATATGGGCTGGGAGCTCCTTAAATCCAGAAAGAGAATGTGCATATAACTTGAGAAGTAGTCAAGACACCCAAGAAGTATACAGAAGGATTGCCTGGATGTGTGGGAGAACTGGGAAAAGCCTAAATTTGGCTGGAGTTGGAAATGAGAGGGAATGAAAAGCTGCAAGCAAGGCTTCCACTAGTACTGGCAGCAAAGGTAAAATGAAGGATAATTGTAGGCCTTCTGCAAAATGTTGAAGGGAACCTAGTGGTGAAAAAAATGAAAAAATCTGAGGTACTCAATGCCTTGTTTTCATTTCTACTGAAGAGGTCTGCTGTCAGGTCTACCAAGTCCCTTTTTTTAGGGGAAGTTTGATGGAGTGAATTATTACAATAAATTTTCATAAGGACTGTTTTAGACAGTTTGACATACACAGGCCCATGGGATCAGACAGGATGTATCCATGTTCCCCATGTATCCACACCTCCACAGGTGTGGAGGAAGAGTCATGATTTAAGCTCAGCTGGCAGCTAAGTACCATGGAGCCACTTGTTCACTCCCTCCACTCAGGTGTGATGGGGAGAAGAATCAGAAAAAAAGTAAAGCTAATTGATTAAGAACAGTTATTTAAGTGTTGAAACAGAGTAAGGTATAATAATTGTAATTAAAAGAGCAAGAGAGACAGATAAAGAAAACACAAAAGAAGTGATGTGCGGTGTAGGTTCTCAACACCCACTGATCTGTGTCCAGCCTGTCTCCCAGCAGCAATCAGCCCCTCACCAGCAGCTCCTCCAGTTTACACATTGGGCAGGACATTCTGTGGTGTGGAATATCCCTCTGGCCAGTTTTTGTCAGATGTCCTGGCTGTGCTCCACCCCCCAGCTTCTTGTGCAGCTCCTTGCTGGCAGAGCATGAGACACTGAAAAGTTCCTGACTAGGGGTGAGCACAACAGACCCACAACCAAAATATCAGTGTGTGATCAAGATCGTTATCATCTTGGATCCAAAATACAGTGTTGTTCCTGTGTTGTACTGGCAAGAAAATGAACTCAGGACAGGGAGCTGGAGGGTGCTAGTGTGAGACCACTATCTGTCCTCAGAGAGTTGTGGTACTGTGGTGGGTCCCAGTTACTGGGGAAGAAGAAAGCATGGCACACATTTCCACGAATGGCCAGAAAGAAGTTCCAGGAAAGTAGAAATGGCTCAGCTCCTTCCTCTCCCTTAGTGGTGAAGGAATCCTAGGATATGAGGCACGTTAAAGGGATTGAGAACAGCCAGCACAGATAAAACAGAGACCAACCTGATGGATTTTTTTATCCTCTTGAGATTATTTGCTTTGCAGAGAGCCTACTTGTTGATTTTGACTTCAGGCAAGATCTTTCTATGGTCTGAAGTATCATTGTCATAGCCAAAATGGAGAGGGGTGTACTGGTTGGGTAGAATTTAAAGTGGGTAAAAAATAGGCTGAAGCAGTGACCTTCGAGGGTAGCAGCCAGTGGTTGGAAGTCTGAGAAGTGTCAGTCATTAGAGGCATTCCTTAAGACTGTTCAACATATACACAAACAACCTGGCAAGGTGGAATAAATCTTTTTAAAGTTTGTGGATACTAGTGCACTGTGGAAAGGGGAAATGGTCAATATATGTGGGAAGGTAGAAGCTGGTCAGCAGCATCTCAGCAGGTTGGAAAAACAAGCTGAGAAAAAACTAGCTGATGCAAAATTCTGTCCCTTGGGTTAGAGAACCCATGTATCACAAGGACTGAAGAGGAACTGGCTAGAAAGCAGGTGTGCAGACAAGTCTTGGAGATCCTGATACTGCATGAAAAGTGTTGAGACAAGTTCTCACATACAGAATTTATTAACAGATCTATAGCTGATAGTATTGCTTCTAAAGGTGACAGTTCTTTTATTTTGGAGAGAGGGAGATCAAAAAGGGAAAGAAAAAGGAAAACTTCACATTGGCCAGTCATAAAGGCTAGTAATGGTTTCCCTAGATAGGCATCTTCCCCCTGAGTGTCCTCTCCAGTGGAGCAGGTGGTACCCCCTAATACTCTTCCCATAGTAACTATATAGTTTTCTTCATAATATGCTCAGATTCCTGTGGTTAGGTGGGTCTTTTTCTGCTTATGGTGCTGTTGATGCTGATGGGAGTGTGCTTTGCTGAGGAGCAACTGCTGTATACAGGTCACTTCTGAGGTTTTGCATGTGCATAGTGTTGGGTCTTCCCATCAGTGTCAAAAGCTATGGGGTAGGAAGTTAGGACAGAAGCAGGAGGGAGTGATTCCCATGCAGGTTGCTGTTGCTTTCCAACACTGCTTTAGGGGTTTGTAAGTGCAAGGCTCTGAGTATAGTGGAACAAGAGCTATAGTATGGGAATAATCAGGAAAAGCGCCACCACGGCATGTGCAGGGAGAAGTCAAGAAGCCACTTGTGGAAAGCAGGTGGCAGAGGTGCAGGATAGAAGGTCCTTAGGAGAACAGAAATTTCAGGAACTTTCAGGTGCTGTGTGGCAGTGATGAACAGTAGATTGAACATGAATAAGTATCCTTTTATTGATTAAGAGGACTTATGGGCTACTTTACTAAAACTGCAGCCATTAAGTTCAGGAAAGTGATCTTTCTCTTTTTGTGCCACTGGTGGATGTTATTGGGAATACTATATAGTTTGGGGCTTTACAGTACATGAAAGACACTTGACAATCACCAAGGGGACTAGTGGCTGGAGCACAGGATATGTGATGAGAGAATGAAAAAGCTGAGCATGTTCTGTTTGGACTAGGACAGGGGAATTCGATTTTTCCCCTTAGCTCTCAAGTGGTAGGCAGTGGCAAGACTAGAATGAAGTCTGGAAGTGTCTATCAAACAGATGAGAAGCTTCAAGTGTGGTGTGAAGGGGATTCCAGATGGGTTTTAGGACATAACTCTCATATTTAGTGTAGTTGAACATTAAACCGGACTACCAAAATGTAAAACTGTCACGTGGATTTTTTGAAACTTGGTATGAGATCTTGGGCAGCCTAATACAAGTTTGAAGTTGATGCTGTTTTGAACACAGTTTGAACCAAGTGATTGTTAGAAATTCCTTTGAACCTTAACTTTTCTGTGATTTGCTAAAAAAACCACTTAATAACAGAGACATTATTTAAGTGCAAAACATGCCTTGTAGTTCTGGAGGTGTTATTGCCTTGTCATTGTAAATGAGTGTGTGACTCACCTTATTGTAAGGTGTTGTTATTTAAAGAAACTGAACTTCTTAGGCTACATTTTTCCATTTCTTTAGGCAGCAGAATGTCAGAAAAAGGAGTCCAACAATACTTCAGATGATGACAGCTGTGAGAAGGCTGAACTAAACGCACAGCAAGCATTTGTTTTTGGGCAAAATTTAAGAGATAGAGTTAAGGTAAATACGCATTTGTTGTCTTGACAAAGAGTTTATGAAGTACTGTGAAGCTACTATATGAAAAGGTTAAAACCTCCATGTATATATGCAAAATTAAAAGCTATGAACACAGAGTTGACTGTTTAATAAAACTAGTATTTTGGACATTTAATAAATTCTGTTAAGTAGCATAAGAAGCTTTTTCAAAAATAAATACATCTACTGCAATGATGAGTAACGGCTAAAGCTCAGTAGAATGTAGTGTTTTCTCTTAACTTTTGGATTAGAATGAAGTTGAAATGTGTTCCTAAGATGCTCCCATGCAACCAAGACTTCACAGAAAAGATGGAAAAATAGGCTGAACCTGGGCTCAAACTTGTGCACAGAATAACTGAGTTGGATTGTTAGTACCTCCTGTTGAAGGCAGATTACCTAGCATAGTAAAAGAAAGTGTACTATTGGGACATAGACTTAACTTGTTTTATTGTAGAAATCATTTGTGGATGGAATTTTGTCTTTAGGAAGAAAGAGTTGAAAAATTTGTGGTCATTAATTAAAATTATTGATACATACTTGTTCTTCTTCTAGCTAGGAGATGAAAGCGATGAAACTGCTGATGTGCAGAATGCTGGCCTTCTGACATCAGATACACCTTCTGCAACAAACTATTTTCTACAGTACATCAGTTCCAGGTGAGACTACGGGGAAACCAATAGAACAGTTCTTTGTATTCTTTTTTGAAAATTCTTTATGATTCTGCTCTTTATTGGATGCAGGGCTTAGACTGGGTCAGTGGGGACCCAGACTTCTGAAGAATGAGATGGCAGTCTTCAGATCTGGGGGAATCCTCAATCATCTCATCAAGGGAGATGCATTTGATACTATTTATTTGACCACATCCTCACCAAAACCTCTTCAGAAAACAAACAGGCATGACATGAGAAGGCTTCTCATAAATGATTAGAAACAGTGATGGACTAAATTTGAGCTACTAGTAGAATCTTGTGGAAATCTGCACTGTATTTGTGTTGTTCAGTAGGTTTCATATATGATACAGATGGAGGAATAGTTGAATTTTTTTCATTATATAGTAAGTTATATAGTAAGCTTTTCAGAGTGGCCTGTATGAATAAGTAGGAGCCTAACTGTGGAAGGTTTTTGAGAGAACTTCTGATGAGGCTATAACATCAGAAGAAATGTGATGTATAGGTAAAAGTGAGGCAGCCAGGAGAAAACTGCTAAATCCTGTCTTACGTAATGATGAGCTCTGAGCTGACAGCCTTCACTTGAGGCTAAGGTAGTGATACAGCTCTGTGAAAATGTTAGCTTAGTAGTGGTCAAAAAAATGAAGTAGTGAACAGAATGAGAAAACAGAATACAGAGCTGTGAATTCAGTTAATAACTGGAGAAGTGTAAGGGGAAATCCCACCAAGAGTGATGAAGCAGAGCAACATCTCTGCTCCTGGAGTATTCTGAAATTCAGATTGAAGCAATGAAATAATTGTAGGAAAAGCACCGATACATGCTTTCTTTGTCCTTATATTTGGCATTTTTAAGATCCTGTTCACCATGAAGGAGGCAGTAGGCAGTTTTGCATTCAATGAAGTTTTGATGAACTTTTCAGATGTTGTGCTGGAGAGGTAGAGAACACTTCTGCCTTCTTGATGCCAAATCAGTGTCTTTCCAATAGACTCAGTCAGACTTGTTCAGTCAGATTTGGCAGACAATTACTAATATGTGGCCTTCAAATACTGGAGTATTTTTTTAGTATTTTTCAACTCATGACATCTACTGTCATTTCATTTGAGTCTTTACTTTGGGAGGATTTATTTATGGCGAGTCAATTGGCAGAAACATAGTTTTGCACTTGTCTTGAAAAAATAGGATCTCTAAGAGGAATTGGCTCTGGTTTTCAGCTGAGATGGCAAAGCATTATGGTAATCAACTTAAAAGGAAAACTCCTCCCTTTGTGTAACACTGTCAATTCTTTAAAAACTGTAAATGTGCTAGGTGATGTGGCAGATACTAGTAGGCCACATTGAGTTCCCTATCAATATTTGGACCTCAGAACTGTGGTATTTAATTCCCTTAGTAGGTAAAGCTATCTTCCACTGAGGATCTCCTTTGTTCTAGGAATCTCCTTAATCAGAAGTAGCAACTCTACATGTACAGTTTAAAGGTTTGTTTGATTTCACTTGAATCATGTAGATGTGAGTCCCCATTTTCCATACTTGGTGAAATGCATGTAGGCTTGGATTCAGAATGGTCTGCCTTGTGTATGTTCACTTTGTGAGCAAGCTGGTGTTCTTGAAAAGGCATGCCTGATGGGAAGGGACAGGAGCAATGACTCATTAAGTCTTTTGAGTCTATAAAAGAATAAAACTCTTGTCCTTCCTAAATAGGATTTGAAATCTGTTAATAAAAATACTAATGGGAGGAGGATGCTTCTTCTATAAGGAAGAAGTTAAGGCTGTGATTTGATTGTGAAACTTCTTGGAGAGGCTGTGGTCTTGCAGCTAGTCTGGTTAAAGGCATTACTTATCCCTGCTACGTTTGCTTCCTATACGATATTGGAAGTGCTTTTGTTTCCATTCTTTCCATTTCTGAGAGAATTGACCTAAAATGTGTAGTAGTTCAAATCTGTGCATATAGAATACTGTTTAAAAAAAGTATGTTCTATGATTAGACAGTAAGCCCTCACTTAGCATTCAGCATTGTTTTGTATGTTATTAGTTATCTGAAGGGGAAGATTTTTACAGAGACAAAATAATTTGTGGTCATTCTGAGAGAATTCTCATTCTGTAAAACTAGAATGTGCTCTCATTAAGTTGAATTAGTTTTTACCTATGTTTGTGTCAACCAGTGCTTACCTTTCTAAAGCTAGTGGCAATTACTCACTTTCTGAGGAATTTTATTGGTAGAAAATAAAAGAAGTATTATTTTCTGTCTTGTAAAACCTGGCTTATTTCTTGGGTTTTTTTCAGTGTAGAGAATTCTATGAACACTGCAGATGCGTCTAGCAACAAGTTTGTTTTTGGACAGAACATGAGTGAGCGAGTCCTAGTGAGTATCCACTATGTATATGTTGTAATTTTGCCAGCAGTTTGTTATGGATTTTCACTCAGGAATTCTGAGCCTTTAATTATACTTGTCACTTGAGTGTGGGGGTTTTTTCAGTGGTTTCCCTTGAAGGTAACTTTGAGTGCAGCACGGGAAGTTCATTATGAGCTATTGTCTGCCCAGCAATACTCTTCAGGATTTCCCTGCCAAAGTCTCTCAATGTAAGGAGATTCAGTGCCATCTCTGTAGTGCGTGTGGTTCTTGTGCCCAAGCATTTTATGGCACAGCTTGTTGCTTTAAATGGCTATTGGAGTATAAGTATTAGAGGGTATTTTATGTCCTCAAAATTGAGAGCAGTTCAGTCATATGACTCCCCCAAAGGATGGGATTTCAAGCCCAGCAGTAAAGCAGCTGCCTCTGCTGAGGACTGAGGTATGATTCTGGAAATGCTATTTATGATGTACCAACCTAAGGAGTAACTTCAAGTACCTCACTGTTTCCTGCTATTGTTTTTATTCCTGTGCTGGAACAAAATGGGAACATTTAATGCTGAGTGTTCAGACCCAACTACTAAGCAGGATTTCAGTCAATTATGTCATGAGTAGCTGTAGCTGAAGTTGACTTGCTGTGTTGAACAAAGCAACTCAAAAAGCCTCAAGATAAGGATTGAAATTTGGTATCAGTTCAAAGGAAGATAATCTGAACTGGGTTTTAGGTCACACTTCATTCAGTTCCTTGGCACTGGAGGTATTAGGATAGCTTTAACTGTGAAAGCATGTTGTCTGTGAGATTATTTTTTTGCCATATGGTTTATAAACACTGGAGCTGCCCTCAGTACTTGGTCACTAGTCCTGTTCAGCAGAATTAGTATGTTTTCTCACTTCTGTTTACCTCCTCTTATTTCTGTAATAGAGTCCACCAAAATCAAATGAAGGTAGTACAGAGAGTAATAAGGAGAATGCTGCTACAGAGTCTGGGTCTGAATCATCTTCTCAGGAGGCCACGCCAGAAAAAGGTGAAAAACAAAGTATTAAATTAGGAATGATAGTTAATCCTTTTAAAAATTACTGTATCTTTCAATATCCTGATACTTTTAAAAAACATAAGATTTTTATGTTGCCTTTACTGTCTCCTGTAACCAAAGATACAAGCTGAGTGTGGAAGCCGCTGGATGCTGTAGATCCTCTAATATTAAACATGTACAAGCTGCACTGTCTTTTTCATTGTCATTCTGTGGTAGTGGGAGTATCTTCAACAGAATAAAATTAGAGGTAATTAACAAAACTAGTAGGAAGACTTGGTAGAGAACATAGGAGAAATGTGGCAAACTTTTTTCTAAAAATTCTGTTTTATTTCAAGTGACTGAATTTCTAAGTCAAATGTGTATTGCATTGAGTACCCCACATGTTGCTTGAACTCAGAACTGTTTGTTTGATTCTGTGACTTCAAATTGTTAAGATATTATGGAAATTCTGGGAACTATGGGTTTTCTTCAGTAAACTGCTTGCAAGCCCAAATGAAAGTGGAAAATGAATTGCACTGTCCATGTGTAGGCACAGCTGTATGGCTGGCAAGTACTGCTGGAGAATCTACAGTTAAGCAGGTGTCCATGCAAAGGTTTTGAACTATTGTGTGTAGGGATAAAAATTCTTGAGAACTTCTCTTTTTTGTCCCTTATGCTTGTAAAACAAGTATTAAAAGACAAGCTTTAACTTCTGCTTAAATTTCAATCCTTTTTCACATGTTCTATTAAGGTCTGTCTTCTATACTTTTCAAAACTCTGATGTACTTGTGTGAGAACTTTGTACATCTTATAAAATTTCATGCTAATCATTCTCAGACTCTCAAAATTTTGTTCAGCTAATAATATTTCAGAATCACTGGCAGAGTCTGCAGCAGCCTATACTAAAGCAACAGCAAGGAAGTGTTTATTAGCGAAGGTAGAAGTGATTACTGGGGAGGAAGCTGAAAGTAACGTGTTACAGGTAAGAAACAGAGTAGAGGAGGTTTGAGTTTGTGGGGATCCGTATGGGTGTCAGTGAATGCACCATCTGCTTCACTACAACTCAGCCTTCCTCTATATCGCTAATGTTTTTTCTTTTGTATTGAAATGCAAGCTTTTGATATTTATATCAGATCCTTATTTATTAACTTGTTATCTATTGGTTTTTAATTTCTTCTTTCTGAAAAAAAATTGTGTATAAGCTATCCAATTGTATCTTAAGCATAATTTTCTGAATCCATCACAAAGAAGCTTCTATTTTCTATGAGGCAGTTATTTGAAGAAAATTTAAATGCACTAAGTATTTTTAAGTTTTTTAGTTGTTGTACTACTGAAGATTTTCTAAAACTTGGAATGGACTATTTATGCCAGCAGTCTAGTTTCATGCAGAACAGAAACTATATCACAAACACTCAGGAATTTGGCTTGAGGTACTTAATTGAATTAGTGATGTTGTAGAAGGATATTTAGTCATGGCTTAGGCTCCTGATTTTAACCATGATATATTTAACATTGCAGTTATTCATTAACTTAAATATACTTACTAACTCCAGTATATCCTTAAGAAAAATATGCAGAGTTTTCATATAAAGGGAAGTGATATATGTATTTTTTCCCATCCTTCGTTATCCTTCAATTATACCTTGGTTCTTTCCTTGAGATATTTTGTTTCTCCGCATTTGAACTGAGGATGCTCTATTCTGACACCAAACAGTTGCACTGTCAGTATCTAATGCCTATCAGTTACACTTGTATTACCTACAAAATTATACTCTATAGTGTTTATCTTCTTGGACTTCTTTTTACCAGACATAAGTAGTGTTTAAATGGTTCTTCTGATACATCTCTTTCTATGTAATTCAGAATTGTCTGGATGCTCCACATAATTGAACAAGACACTGAAGAGATAAGAGTCCTGTTTCACTTACAAAAACCACAACTCTTAGTAGAGTTGCATGAATATGTTGTAATTTAACAGACCTCTTGCCTTTAATTTTTTTTCTTGTGAAATGTAATGCACTAAAATTCCAAATGGGACTTGTACGGAAAGAGCTATGTTAATGTTGCAGAAACATACTGAGCTAGATGTTTTGGGGTGAAGAAGATGAGAAATGGAGGGAGGGAAAGAAAATGGAAGTATCTTTTCCGCCTAGTGCATGCTCATCTATGGAGAATTTGAGGGGGTGATGGTTTGAGGTATAAAACCTCAGCATTATCAATGATGCTGGACTAGAGAAGGTGGTATAGAGTAGAGATGTTTGGCATGGAAGAAAAAGGGAGCCTGTAGGTCAAGAAGGACTATTCCTACAGTTGGAAAAAATACATACACCTTTAGAATTTTATAACCTATGAACCCTGCAGGGAGGCAGTAAAAATACCTCACTTAATGACTTTGTGTAGTTTAGGCTTTGATAATGAATTTATAATGAGTTAGCATGTTTGTTCATCTTTTGCTTCCTTACAGGAAGAATTTTGCTTTGCTTTCATTATATTTGCTGGGTCTTCCCAGCAGTAAATACCATTTTCAGTGGTGCAATGTGTACCTAAGGCTTTTAAAAGAATTGACTGATGTAAGGCAGTCTCTTATGACTTTAAATTTCCTCTGTGAAAGTTTATATTTTACCTGAAAATTACTTGTTGTTTTGATCTTGAACCCTCTTACTCTTTAAGAATATATAGCTTCTTTTAATAAAACCTGATGAAAACCAGCATATTTCCAGAAATTTATTGCAAAAGAGAGGATGACTGTTTTGCTTTCCACAGCTATAAACAAAAAAAAATCCAATATGAAATCTGAGTATTTTTTAACCAACTGTAGGTGACTAAGAAATACATGATTACTTCAATCAACCACTATGCCACAGAGATATTTTCTGTTACAGATTCAGTGCAAGCTGTTTGTATTTGATAAAATCTCTCAGTCTTGGGTGGAAAGAGGTCGAGGGCTCCTGAGACTCAATGATATGGCCTCAACAGATGATGGAACATTACAGTCTCGACTGGGTAAGGGGAGCCAGGGAAATGAGATACTGGATGACAGTCATGCTCTTTTCATAATGTTCTTCCTTGACACACAGCAACATTCACTTTAGTTTGTCTTAGCTCCAGCAACTCAGAAGCAGTTTGAACCTTTTCTTTTGCTTCAGTTAGTGAATATTGCCTCCAAAGAGAGTATCTTCATACCCTTCTATTGCAGCAGATGTTCCCGTTATCTTTTTCCTCATAAAAGCAAGCCATATTTAGTAACTAGAATATTTGCCTAGAAATTCATGGTAATATCGTTCAGATCTGGCTGTTCTGGTAAGGTTGCTTATGGTGGGAGAAGTCTGAATAGTGCATGATTGTTCGGGCTGGCAGGAATGTGCATTAGACTGAGATTACCTGCTCAGATACATCTGCTGAACTTTAATGTATTAACATACAAGGCTTCAGACTAAATAGCTTTAGGTATGACTCAATCTTTTATTAGCCTTCTTGCAGTTTAAGCCCAGCCAACAGCCAAGCCCCTGGCAGCCGCTTCCTCACTCCCCCACCAGCAGGATCTGGGAGAGAATTGGAAGTGTGTAAAAGTTAGAAAACTCCTGGCTTGAGATAAAGATAGTTCAATAAAGAAAGCAAAAGATATGCATGCAAACAAAGCAAAACAAGAAATTAATTCACTGCTTCCCATGGGCAAGCAGATGTTCATCCATCTCCAGGACAGCAGGACCCCATCACACATAATGGTGACTTGGGAAGACAAGCACCATCACTCCAAACATCTTCCCTTCCTCTTCTTCCCCCTGCTTTATATCCTTAGCATGTTGTTATTTGGTCAGTTTGGGTCACCTGTCCCAGCTGTGTCTGCTCCCAACTTCCCACATATTCCCATCATCCTCATCAGTGTAGTAGTATGAAAAGCAGAAAAGGCCTTGGCTCTGTGCAAGCACTGCTCAGCAATAACAAACATCTCTATGTTCTCAACTGTATGTTCAACACAAACCCAAAACACAGCTCCATACCAGTGACTGGGAAGAAAGTTGACTCTACCCCAGCCATAATCAGCACAAGCCTACATTCTTCTCATTTACAGTTGTGACAAAAGCCCAAGAGGGCTTATTTGTAGAAAGACTGAAACCTTTATACAATTAAAAGTGTCTTGACTGTTTTGAGCTTTCTGATGTGTCTTTTTCCACCTGATTGATCTTGTTACTTGGCTTTAGTGATGAGGACTCAGGGGAGTCTCAGATTAATCTTAAATACCAAGCTCTGGGCTCAGATGCAGATCGATAAAGCCAGTGAGAAGAGTATCCGGATCACTGCCATGGATACAGAGGACCAAGGAGTTAAAGTTTTTCTTATATCAGTGAGTAGTTTTTTGTTTATGTCTTAACCATCCTACTAAAATTGGTGCTTACTTAAACTGTAGTTGAGGTAGCATTCCCATTTTTCTTTGCACCCTACACACCCCTGCCCCAAAGATAAAGCACTTGGCAGATTTTCTTGTCTAAAAAGTCATGCTAGTTATGAACAAATGCTACATTAAAAGCTGCCCTAGGAAGCCAGGTTGTTCAAAGCATTGCCGTGGAGTCATGGGATCTGTTCCGCACATACTGAGACTCTAACAATAGTGTTTAATGCAGATTGTTTTCTGATTTAAGCAAAATGGACATTATTTTATAGATTTTATGCAGTAGTTTAACCAAAATTAGATCTACTGAAACTTTCAGCATAGGAAAACTGTCATTGTCTGCAGTGGGGGGGGAGGGCGGATAGGTGCCCACTGAAAAGGAAACACTAAAACTGTCAAGAACATCATATTAGTATTAAGGGTTACACATTTTAACTTCAATTTTCTTTTGATACAGAATAATAAGCAGTAACAGGATAGTGAAAGTGATTTCTGTGCTTGGTAAATGGGGAACGGCAATCCCAGTCAGAATTACTAAAACACTCGGGATCTGATCATACAGTCAGCAAGGAAGAAAAGTCATTCCCTAATTCCTGCTAAAGTGCTTATAGATATGGAGAGGTCTGAAAACATTATTTTGATTTACACTGATTCTACACAAGGTGTTGCAAAAGAATGAGTGTTCCTAGGAATCAGAAGTTGAGAGCATCAACAAATGGTCAGCTTTCCCTGTAACATTAGGTTTGTAGGCTGGAATCTGGAGTCCCAGAATGGAACTTAGTGATACCAAGTATGCATTGATGAAGAAAGGAAGTGAAATTATTAAATAAGTTTTTTCTCCATATTTTTCTAGATTTGAACGTTTTGAGTTAATCTGTGATCAGGTTATTCACTCCTGATTTTAGTACTGATAAAAAGTATCTTGTTTGGAATTATTTTTTCATTACAGCTCATTGCAGGGGAATTTTGCAGATACAGAGGTGACAGATTCAGGTGTCAGATGGGGCGGATAGAAACTATTTTTTATGAAAGAATTCAACAGGTTGTCAAGAATGCTTCTGTCTGAAACAGAGACTATTCAAAAAAAAATTTGGAATAATTGCCTGCCTGACTTTCCATTGAGTTTTCTCATTATATCTCATATTGAAATTTTATGCCAGTGCCTCATGAAACAGTTGGCTTGATTACGATTAACTAATGTGTGAAGTTGAATTATTGACAGGCCAGCAAAAATCTGCAAGATTTTAATTGAAGGTCCTTTTATTATGAGCTTTTGGGAGGTGTCAGGAAAGCTGTGTGATTTCTGTGTGAAGTAGGCTATATGAGATCAGCAAGTACTGGGTATGTTAGCCACAGAAAGTTGAAACTAAGCACCTGAGAGAATATATTCTCACCACCAGCGTTCTGTATATCTAATGTCCTGCTGTGTGTACCGCAGCCCATTCTGACTGATTTGAAAAACACTTTATGAGAAAACTAAGAAGTATATTGTGAAATTTGGCATGACTAGTGTGTATTATGTTAGCAGTGTTTTATTGTGTTTTAATTCCATGCACGTTTTTCTTATTTCTGAATATTAAAAAATGCAGGCAAGCTCTAAAGATACAGGGCAGTTGTATGCTGCATTGCACCATCGGATCTTGGCCTTGCGCAGTAGAGTGGAACAAGAGCAAGAAGTCAAGAATGTAGCACCTGAGCCAGAGGTAACGCAGTCAAATGAGGAAGACAGTGATGATGATGTCATTGCACCTTCAGGATCAGTTGGAAGTGGTAAGTAAGAAAGTCAATGGTGTTTCCTGTTTTCCATGCATTTTCCTGTGTCATTTCTTAGGGCAAACTATGCTCTTTGTGTATGTCTATGGAGTAGGACTATTGCATGGATTTCCTTTTTGAATGCAACTACTTCTTGCTCTTCTTCTCCAGTCTGGTAAAAGGCTCCTGTGCTGCCTTTGAGTTACATGCCACAGTTAGCAGAGGCTTTCTGTGCTTTTATCATTTACAGAATTTCTAAGGGTGAGTCTGAGTTTCATTTTTGCCTTCATCATGGCCAAGAGTTGCACATAAAACCTGAGATGACTCAGGATCAGTAAATGGCATCCGGACTGACCTTTCAGTAGAGAGCTGTCTGGAAAGCAGGTTTACAAAGGGGCATGGAAGGAGTGTAATGTTTTTTATTGTGCATGAGGACACAATAAAAAACATTTCTTAAATTATGAATTTATAATTAAGAAAATTTAAGAAATTTAAGAAAAATAATTTTCTTAATTATTTTATAATAACTTAAGAAAAATACTAGTCTTCAGTTTGAGGGAGGCTTCCTTTTGTACACTCAAGTTGGATGTCATCTGTGCTTTGTTTTCTTGTGGCTGAGAACATCCAGCCTTTGACAGTCCTCCATCCTGATTCAGAGAAGGGGGAAAAAAAAGAAATGAATATGAGCAAAAGCAGTGGGAAGATTAAGAGGCTGGAAACTGAGCTTTTAGGTTTTGAGATGCCGCTGAGATTCCTGAACCAGATTAGTCAAGAACATAAAATTCTACAGTAGAGAGATCTTAGTCTGGAGAAGGCATACGCAAGGCAGGGGAGGAGGAATTCTACAGTTCTCATCTCTCTTTGAACACCTGAATCTGAGATTTCTGTAGGCTGCTTGGGATGGCTCTCTTACTGCAAGGCAAGAAACAAAAGATACTTCTTATGACCAAGACCTACTTTTATTGTTTCAGGTCCTACTGATGAAGGTGATGGGCAGAACATTGGCAGCACATAGCAGATGTGAGCCGATCTGCTTGCAAGGCTGCTATGAACACCATCTTGCAGGCACCTTTGGATACCCCAGGCCAGCAATTATTTCAGGCGGTATTGAAAGCCCCAGGACTTAAGAACTGTGCATCTCTGTTCTGTTTGTTTGGGTTTTTGGTCTGGATCAGTAGATTCCATACAAAAAAAAAGCAGACTTGGAAACTACCTGAATGTGGTTTGGGACGTTGAAAGCTCATCATATTGATGAGCAAAAAAAAAATCCAACCCCAAAATAACAAAAACATAAAATGCAACCACCCCCAACCATTTCCCTTCTTCCTTGTAATTAAAATGGCACATTACAGCTTGTCACAGCTTTTCATTGGGACCTTTTGGCTGTTTCTTCAGTAGTTCGTGTCTTGCAGGTCTCCAAGATAGAACTTTTCGATGCGGTTCCAACTCGAATTCTGCTTTTATAACCCCTACTCCCCTTTACACAGGGAAACCCGGTCTTCACCAGCTCCTGTGCTCACTGGCTGCCCTTTTGGATTCCTTTTTTTTTTTTTTGGACTGCAGATGGGGCAGGTTATGTTTTTACTTTTAAATCCCAACATAGTTGTGGATGTGGACACCATTGTTTGCTGTCTAGTGGGTTTGTAAACAGAAAGAAACAAAACATTGTGGTTCACCAGAAAAGCTTTTTTATTGCTATAATAAGAGACTTTAAAGTCTGCAGGATGTTTTGCTAACTCCTTTTTTCTTCCCATTTCATTATTATTTTTTGGGGATTTATATTGTGGTGAGACTTTTTTATTTTAGTTTTTCAGTAAGATGCTCTTGTGTGTTGAAAAAGTGAAACTATTGTTTTGTACTGTTCTTTTCTGTTACTATTTAAGGGAGAGCTAAGCCACTATATATAATAGATGTTGCATACAATTTTTCTTAGAAAATTTTATGTTTCTGTGGCTACAGTAAAGTGCAGGAGGCATAGAGATTACATCTTCAGAAAAGTTAAAGACAAAACAGCTGTTAGCCCTTGGAAGAATAAAACAGACTCATGTAATGAGCTCTGCCAGCCATTAAAATAAATCTGTATAATAAAGCAGCTCTCATTTAATGGCTTGATTCAACAAGCCATTTAAGCACTTGCCTGACTTTACTGTATGTGAATAATCTTACTGAAGTCAATGCAACTCTTCATGCTTAAAGTTGAGGATATTTTTAAAAACTTGCTGGATTAATGGCCTTAAATACAAAATTTAACTTCTAACCCTTCCTGTCCCCATTCCATTTCCTGAAGTCTTGCAGCATGAAGAAGAAGGTGATACTGCCAGCCTTGAGTAGTTTGGGCTGAAGGTTATTGTATTCTGTTCCACCACAAATAAAAGCAAGAATGTGGTTTTCTGCGTGTAATTCTAAAGTAGTCCTACTGTAACCATAACTCACCCTTTTTTTGCTTTGGGTGTTTTTTAATCATTTGAGCCTTTTATGTGAAAGTTGAGTTTTATTTTCTTATTGAAACATATGGTATGTTCTTGTCCAGCAAGGTTGGCATTTGGTAGTCACCAGGTCACTTTCACTATAAATTCCCCAAATTGTTATATTTACTTTATAAATAATTTGTTGATAGCTAATTTCTGACTTGCATGCTTGCTCCTTTGTAGGTTAAGGATCTAAAATGCATCACCTAAAAGAAAATGAAAGGGCAAGAAGCCTTTGATATAGCATGAATTGGAAACAGAAACCCAGGTCATAGCACAAAATCAACTCAAAATTGAGTATTGAAATAGCAAAACAGGCCTTATTGCCTCTATTTTAATGAAACACACTTTTCACTGGCAGTCAAGAACAAGTCTTCCCCTGTTTCCTGTTGTTAACTGTCACTGAAAACTGATGCTGTTGGGGCAGAGGGTGCTTTTACTTCTCATCATAGCCAGTTAAAGGAACATCTGTGATTACTTTTCTGGCAATTGAAAAGGGCTAATGATAAGCTCATCTTGACCTCTCTGGATTGTCTGCTCATGCCTTCTTGCATTTTGTTTTTCTTTTTCCACCTTAGAGTTACAGGGGTTCTTACCAATGAACAGACCTACTCTTGCCATGCTTCAAAAGGAACATGGCAAGTTCCTTAGTACTCACCACAATTGTTTCTGCACCACAAAGTCTGGGGACTTTCAAGTAAGTGATCTGCATTTTGGATCTGGGATCTTTTTTACATTCTTGAGATACTCAGATTTAAACTACTCTTCAAACACCTTTGCACTGTAAAGCTGTTTCTTGTCAGCAGCTTGTTCATAAGGAAAATTAATAAGGTGTCTTTGCAAGCACGGCCTACTTCTGGTAAAATAGGCATTATTTCCTGGTCCCAGGCTCAATGGGGTCCATGCTCAGTCTCACTTTGAAGTGGTTTACCTAAAATGCAATTGGTGTATGAAGATTCAGAAAAATGGAAGAAGCATTCTTACTTTAGGGTTTGGCGGTACGAAGTTACCTACAGCTTTCTTAAAAATTCAGCTGGCTACTTACTGATGCAGATTTTGTTTTTAGCTAGAAGCTTTGCATAATTGTTTGTAGTGAAGGCAGAAATGTTGCTGTGCATCCTGATGGAATTGTGCATCCCGACAGAATTGGCAATGGGTTGAGTTCAGGCCCTGCCCAGCAAGATACAGTTAGGCCAAAGCAAAACCCTGTCTTGGCTCTCTGCTTTAAGCCTTACTAAACTAGTGACAGGCAAAACCAGATAATGCCCATGTGTCTCAAAAGATCTATGTAAGACTGTCATATCAAAATGTACGTGGGAATTATATTAAAACCTGTGTCAGCAAACAAGCAAACAAAACACCTTGAGCCCTGCATTGTGTTTCCTGTACCAAGCAGTGGCCCTTTGAGGGGGAGGGTAATGGTGACCAGCTCTGCTGCCTTATAGCAATCTTCCCCTTGATCATGCTCCTGCTCCATCTTTTTCCTTAGGCCTCTTGTTAACTTTAATGTGGTGTTGACAATTCATGTATAGCCTGTGTGGCTGCTGACCACACAGGCACAGCCTTGCTGGTTTCCAAGTGGAAAAAGAATACTGAAGAGTGTCGTAAAGTTGAACATGCTTGCTGATGATTCAACAGTGTACTTTGGCAACCAGGAGGGCCAGCTATATCCTGGGGGAACATCAGGCACAGCCAGGTGAGGGAGGGAATTGTGTCTCTCTGCTCTGCACTGAGGCAGCCTCACCTTGAGTTCTGGGGGCACTTCTGGGCACCACAGTATAAAACAGACATTAAGCTAACAGGGAGTGTCCAAAGAAGGGCTGCCACAAGGATGGGGAAGGGTCTAGAGGGGAAGCTGTATGAGGAGCTGCTGAGGGCACTTGGTTTTTTCAGCCTGGAGAAGGAGAGACTGAGGGGAAGCCTCAATGCAGTCTTCAACCTCTTCATGAGGTGAGTCTTTAAACCTCCTCATGAGGGGCAGGTACCAGTCTCTACACTCTTGTGACCAATGACAGAGCTTGAGGAAACAGCACGAAGCTGAATCAGGAGAGGTTTAGCTTGGATATCAGGAAGTTTTTCACCCAGAGGATGATTTTAGAACTGGAACAGGCTCCTCAGGGCAGAGGTCGCAGCACCAAACCTGAGTTCAAGAAGTGTTTGGATGGCGCTTTCAGTCATAGGGTAGGATTGTTGGGGTGCACTGTGCAGGGCCAGGAGCTGAACTTGATGATCCTGATGGGTCCCTTCCAATTCAGCATGCTCTATGATTCTATGAAAATATTGCTAGAATGGTGATGTCATGGAAACCAGAAGTAAGCCTCTTATCTGTAAAATGAAAAAAAAAGACACACAGAGGAAATACAAACATTAAGGTAGGAGAACATTGTAATTATATCATCTTTCTGTAGTCCAGTTCCCAGTGTACGATGCATTGCTTTAGAGAAGACAGGGCAGGAAATGATCTAAATAAATGAGTCTTCAGCCATCCTGCCCTAGAACTAGGGTGGGAGGTGACCAGATTATTAGAAGCTTGCAGGAATAAAAACCCTCCGACTTTGTAATGGCTCCTCTCTGTTCCCTGAAGTATCAACTGATACCATTGCTTGGGTATTACTGCCATTAAATTACTGTTCCTAACATGTCCCATTCTGCAGTTCAGCTGGTCTCTTGCTCTCCCAGTGAGTGTAGAAAATGGTTTATTTACTCCTTGAAACATTACATATTTCAAAATTTACCATGTTTCCCATAATCTTCTCTAGTTTTAGGAATTCCAGTTATGATAATTGCCATAATTTGTCAAGATTTCATTAAACTGACTTTTCACTGTGTGCGTTTTCTTCCGGTGTTACTTGGTCTTTCTGTGCACTGACTGGCTTAAATTGAACTCTAGTCCATTGTGTGGGTAGCAGATTTTCAGACAGGATATTAGAAGATACAACATTTTTTAGTTTGTAGATCTTTTTAGTTTTTTTTAAAGGGGTTTGGGTTTTTTTTCCCCTCCTGGAAATCTGCACAGACCAACACAGGTGGAAGAGAGAATTGCTAAATTAGACAGTCTATATTTTCTGCTAGGTGAAAGTACACGTATTTCATCAAGAAATGCTTACAGATAATTTCTGTAAATAAAAGTCTCATTTGAAGATAGTATTCAGAGCTCCTTTTTGGCTTCCTCCTTTCAAGGACTCCTTCCCAAAACTCTTCCTTTTGTAAAGATAAAAAAGCTGAATTTGTCACTGAGAACACTGGTAATTCTGTTGCATGGATGGGCAGTCAATGCCTTTTCCAACATTATCTGTTAATTAAATGTGGGTTAATTTAAAATAACCACTCCTGATTGAATTCTGGTAGCTTACCATCAGCTTCTAACGAAACAGGAAAAACCAAGTGGTGATGTTTGATTTCCTCCTCCTGTTCCAGAGACCAGGAGGTGTCATTGAGCCTCCACTGCAGGGTGTCTACTGCTGGTAACATGTACCTGAGCATCCATGTGCTGACCGTGCACTGTCCTCTGAAAAGCAGCTTGCTGTCTGTAGTTCGTTTAGCTGACAAGATAAACTCTTGTTGCAGAGAATTCAGAGCAGAACTTCTGATGCAGACAGGAGATCTATTGGATCTGCAGGACAAAGCCCTACAGAAAGCTCTCTAGAGGGAAGGATGGGGAAATGTTCTGAATACAATTTGTGGATGGATGGTTCTGCCATTTCTGAAAAGCTTTTGGAGATAGAAGGAATCCCAGTTATCTGCAGCTTGTAATATGATGGCAAGTCCCTTCCCTTGTTTAAGGGAACTAATATTCTGTTATCAGCAAGTTTGTTTATCAGCAGTAAAAATATTTGGAACCAAGTTAGTGTTTTAAGAGTAATGTTACATTAATTATGCGTTGCTTTCCCTGGAACTTGCTTGTTTATAGTAAGGTGACTGTTCCTTCCTATTATAACAGCTCTCTGAACAGCAGTGACTGCCTGCGGAGGGTCTGCAGCCCAAGGATGTGTATCTGCTGAATAAACCCTACAACCACTGTGGCAAGGTTAGCTGCAGTCTATCCACGAAGCTGTACACACCAGGGTGCTGAGTCTTGCAGCTACAGGCATTGTACCTGCTGCAAAGCAGAAGAAATGTGAATTCTCTGTCCCACCTCCCTTGGTGGTGGAAGAAGCAGCATGAATCTACTGCATGGGATACAGCCTCAGAAGAGCTTTTAACAGCTGCTTGGATCCAGAAAGCTATTTGTTACTTAATGGTGTAGAGTCTTGCCCTGTGCAAGATTCAGTGGCTTCTGTGTGTTTTTATTGGGGAGAGAGCATTTGCAGCATGTGCCACCGTGCAGGCAAGTGTTTTCTCCATCCTGCTGGAAGGATGCCCTTTGACTGATGTGCTTAGGGAGAGCTTTGGAGAAGGGGCAGACCTGTTCTAAAATATGCTTCCTTTATTAAAGCACCAGTGAGTGTCTGATGGTGGCATTGATTCTGTGTGTAAGAACAGCAAGCTCTCTGGCACACAGAGGAAGCAGTACCCAAGCCGAGGGACAGTGGAAGGCCCTCTGTTGTGAATGCATTCCACACCAGCTCCATCTGGTACTGAGACAGCTCTGGAACAGGGATGATTTGCCTGCCGTGTTGTGAGCACGTCCCAGCACATCTCTGGTGTGATACACCCCGGTGCATCGGCCAAAGCCTGGCCATGCCCCTTCTCCTTTCCCTGCTGCCAGGTCTTGTGAAGCCCCGACTTCACTGCCGGCAGGATAAAAAAATTCCTTTGGATAACGGAACAGTAGCATCCAACTCCAGCTGTTTCGAGCTCCTGTTGTATAGAAGAGATACTGTGGGGAACTCAGCATACTCGAAAATGCAGAAATCAAGTATTTAACATGCCTTTCATATACAGGAAAAAGAGGTAGAGGGGTGAGAAAGTTTGAGCTCACAACGATACAGTTAATAGACTTCACTCAGATCTTGGGAGTTACTTCAATAGTCAGGAATACAACTGAAAGAGCTTTGCTTGAAGGGATGTCACTGATAGGGAAGATGCATGCTAATGTCTTTACAAACCAGTGTGATGGATGAAGGTGTGGGTGTTAAGGGCTTTGAAATGGGTCTTAATGTCTCCACTAACTTCAAGCAGCAGGTTTGTTGCAGAGCCCAGACAGCCTGATTGCTGAAACAGACAAGCGGGGGACTCTGCACAATCCTGAACTTCTGAACTTTGGGGTAAAATGACAGGTTCAAGGGGGAATATGAGGTAGGCGGTTCGGGAAGGCTGTACCTTCCTCAGCCAATGGAGAAAGGAAGAGGGCACCATGCGGCCAGGAATTTAGGATAAAATGGAGGCTGTGCTCTCAAAACCTGGAGAGAGATAAACCCAGTGGGCCTCTGCCCCAGTGGACTCTTTGTTCGAGTAAAGTTGAAGGACTCCTCTCTTTCCTTTGGGGACACAGGCTTTTCATAGTGTGATATTCCTTTCAAAATGGGGACTCGTCTGGGATCTTTCCAATGTCTGGGTCCAGCTTGTGGCAAGAGGAGCTGGAGTTGTGCTTCACGCAGTTTTAGATGATCAGCTCCCTTAGCCCTGACCAGCACCAGGCCATTGATTGGGTACCCAAGACCCACAGACAAGTGATGGACTAGAGGGGTCCATGAATAGTCCAGAGGGAAAGACCACTGCAAATCTCACCAGTGAGTACAATTGGAACTTCAAGGAGTAAAACATGGCAGAATGCTCAGAGGGGGCAGTAAAGGAAAGTCGAGAAAGGGTCTCAACTGTAGGTCTGACGATCCCAAAATACCTCCGAAGGGTCCTTGGGAGAATGTTGGGATTTGTTGGGTTTGGACACTATCCCAGAGGTAGCTAAGGACATGGACGCCCAGAGGGGGCAATGAGGGGAGCCAAAGAAAGGGTCTCAGCAACAGAGGACAGATACTGTTGGTTTGGGACAGGATTGGTTGAAGGGCAGTATGAAGGAATATGGCTAAGGCAAATAGCAATGGAAGACTATGCCATAAGAGAAACAGTGAGGACTGGGATGTTCTCCACCTTATCTTCAAAATCTGCAGTCTGATACAGGGCCAGCTGCAAGTCTTTTGTATTCCTGACTTCCAGGATAGGGAAAACATTGAGGTATTGTTCTTACACCCCCGGTCATTATGGAGCCAAAGTGAAGGATTTGGATTTGCCTGCTTACCAGTCAGGGCTTAAGGGGTTTCTCTATGGGGAGGAGTGTGGAGGCCAGGTGCGAGAGTGCAGGACTGGCGGCTCGGGCTGGGGGCCTGTGGGGGAGGTGTGGGACCGAGTCGAGGCTGTTGGACAGCTGCCAACAGTTGGAGGTGCCCAAAGCCGCCAGGCCCGTGGGCAGGTGCTGCAGTGGCTCCCAGCCCCATGAGGCTGCAGGATTTTCCGCCCACCTGCCTGTCCCTTTGGCACCATCGGCTGTGCCCGTCACTTCAGTTGTGCTGGCACCAGAGCTTGTGCTGCGAGAGCAGCCTGGGAGCCTGGACGGGTGTGCTAGGGGGTGCATCTGGACACTGCGGCAGGACAAGGACCGGCTTTGGTGTAAAGGACAATGTGTCACCAAAGCCTGGCTTGATACAAGAAGGGATTTTGTTTGGATCACCGGGAAGGTTTTGCAGAGAGTTCGGAGGCTGTGGGAGGCTGAGAGCTCACAGGCAGCTGGAGCACGGGCTGGACAGGTGGCAGAGTGGGCCCTTGCAGGAATTGGTTAGAAAGGCACATCAGGTATATAAAAGATACGAAAGAAGGCATGAGGAAAAGGTAAAGGTACAGGCAAGGATGATGTCAGTTTTTATGGCCCTCAATAGGAAAAAAATGTGCAGGGAGCCCTAGGACCAAAGGGACGGGGGTGGCCACCAGGACAGCAGTTGGGACGGAATCAATGTGCCATTTGTAAAAAAATATGAACATTAGAAATGGATTGTTAAGTGTGTCAGGATCTCTGATTGTATCGGGGGCACTCTACGCTGGAGCTCTTGCTGGACTGAGAAGTGTGTTTCCTAGTGACAGGGGAGCCCCTCTGTCTACTTTGAATTTTATGCCAAAGGCGAGACAATTGTTCAAGTCTTCTTTTGGTAAGTGGGAAAGATGGGCATTTTATTCAATTGCTATTAGTGAATGTTGGAGACGGGTTTGAAATGCATGAGTTTGTTTGTTCCTAGTTGTAATTGTGCTTGCTAGGAGAGGATTTGATAACTGAGTTGGGAATGCAAGTTACTGTCATGAGAAGTGATGGGGAGGCTAGTGCTGTTGTGCTGATAAAGCTTATGCTAAATTGAATCCAGAATTGCACATAGTCCCAGTGGAATGTGGAAAACTGGATATGGAGCCTCTCCATATCCCCAGATTACTCTGAGGCAACTTGGACAACCAGTGTCTAAAATGCAATACCCTCTTTCAAGGGAAGGAAGGAAGGGGTTGCAGCCTGTAGCTAAATCTGTTAAAGGCAGATGGTTTGGAGCCATGTATGTCTCCCTGCCACTCCCTTAGGTGCAGGACCTAAGAATAAATAATGAAACCCAGGCACTCCACAGTCCCAGATCCTTATACCATCTTAAACCAGGTTTCCTCCTCACACTGCTATTATCCAGGACTTCATTTAACAGATTCTTTGTGGGGATGCCCACTTACAGAGCACAGTAAACAGTGTTAGGCCTTTGAGTGCGAGCAAGATTATTTAGGCAAGATATTACCAAATTTATTCCATACCTAGGAATTAGGTTATTGCAGTATATGAAAGAACTACTTCTATTGGGAGAATGGGAGGAAGTGGTAGGGGAAGTCACTCTGGTTTTCTGGCTGGAGGGGCTGGCGGGACTTGGAGTGTCTGAAGGCACAGGCGACGGACAGCAAGGTTGAACATGTGGGGCATATTTTGACTGAAGGCTTGCGGTGCGTTGGCCCAGAGGGGGTCCAGGGAAATTTGGAGGAGCCGTTGCCAAGGCTGAAGGGGGCTGTGACAATATTTAGGATTAACAGAGTATTGCAAGAAATCTAAAAGAAAGGTTGATAAATGGCCCAGCTTTAGCTCTCCCAGCCCCGGAAAAGGAATTGGAGCCTCCCTTTACTCCCTGTGACTCAGCTGTTGCTGGGGAAGGTGGCAGGGAGGTGGGAGTGGTGCTGTCTTTTCTACCAGAGGAGTTGGAGATAATTAAAGGTGGTGGGGTAGAAGAAGGAAGGGAGAATTGATTTACAAAGGACAGCAAACAGTGGATACCAGGAGCTTTGACCCTGCAAATGTTAAAACAACTCCACAAGGGGGGGTCATTGTGAGTCTCCAGGACTGGCAGGAGCCTTCCTCAAGATGAACTACCTCAGATCTTTTTGTTTTAGTAAAACCAGCTACTGTGGAGTGTCTGGCTAAAGTTAATAGCCAGACTATAAAGGAGATTGCAACGCAGGGAAATGACCTTGAGCTTGTGAAAAACGAGGTTCACTTTCTTGGAAAATTTTAGAAGTTTAATAAAAAAAAAAAAAGCAAATAGACAATTAGGAGAGACAAAAGCAAAATACATTTTCTCAGCCGAGGGTGCTTGGCACGGAGTCAGCCAGCACACACTTGCTAACAGAAAGTTTGTTCCTTAAAAGTATCAGCCTGTTGCATATTTAAAAGTTCATATGCATAATTCAAACATTCCTTTTGAGTCTGAATTTTCTTTGTTCACTTTCAACTCCCCCCAACTATTTTATCTGGTAGACTCATCTGCGGGTGGCTCCATTCTGTCTAGTAGCACATAATTTCTTCTCCTGGGGTTCTGGTCATCTTCATTTGGACAAGATACTTGATAACAGAAGTTCAATAGCTTTTTGGTCAGCAATCTTCATGCAGGAATGAAGGATAACACCTCTTTCTTCTGGTCTGCCTAGTTACAGAAAAAAGCTCTAGTCTTTTACTTCTAACACTATGTTACAATCATAAAAAATATATATTCATCTAACTTCTATTAATAAAATACAGTACAACCTTCCTACATTATACATACAGTATTCATTTTAATATTTGCAAAAAGCCAACTTTATAATGTGCATTTATAACATGTCCAAAAAGGATATAGAGGAGTCCAGTAACTTAATTCGAATAAAGGGGGAAGCCATGGACATTTCCCATGGGGTCTCTCGAATGATTGGAGGACACAGCCTCCTTTTTATCCTGATTTCCCGACCACATTTCCCTCTCTCTTTCCTCCTTGGCTGAGGTACTTGTGAGGTACAGACTTCCCGAACCACCTAATTACAAACTCCCTTCTAATGTACAGTACAGCCTTGATTGAGTAGCAGTCTGTGTCAATTAATGGAATTCCTGTGGAATTTATGGTTCATTTAGAAGAACCTCTAATGATTAGTGGGCTAATATGAACTGTCATTATCAACTTTATTCTCTGTATTTACTGTATTCTCTGTTTCTCTGTATTTGCTTGCCACACCTGGTGCAGGGGTAGGACCTGGATAAACTGGGAGAGGATGTTTCAAATGTTAATCTTTATACCATACCAGGCTGTAAAAAAAGGTTAATGGTAACATAGTGTTTGTGAAGTCAGATTGAGCAATAAGAAGAGGAAGGATTGATAGGGTGTGCTAATGTCTTTACAAACCAATTCGATGCATGAAGTTATGGGTGTTAAGGTCTTTGAAATGGGTCTTAATGTCTCCACTAACTTCAAGCAGCAGGTTTGTTGCAGAGCCCAGACAGCCTGATTGCTGAAACAGACAAGTGGGGCACTCTGCACAATCCTGAACTTCTGAACTTTGGGGTAAAATGACAGGTTCAAGGGGGAATATGAGGTAGGCGGTTCGGGAAGGCTGTACCTTCCTCAGCCAATGGAGAAAGGAAGAGGGCACCATGCGGCCAGGAATTTAGGATACGAGGCAGGCTGTGCCCTCCAAGAGATCGAGAGAAAAAACCCAGAGGGGACGTGGCCCAGTGGACTGTCCTTTTTTATTTGAATAAAGTTGGAAGGACTCCTCCTTCTCCTTTACAGACATTGGCTTTTCATTGCGTGATATTCTGTACATCACCGAGAAGGCACAGTAGAGTTGGGTTTTTATTAGCATACTATGAACAACTAGAAAAATCAATGTATACAGCATCCCTATTGCCTGTGTCAAAGCATTTTTATTATTTCAGAAGGAAGCAGGGCCATACAGCAGTACAGACACAGAGAATTGCAACAGAATCTTTGAAAATTCATTAAAAGTATTTCAAGCGCCATTAAGTAAGAGTCGTAGACCCTACCAAAAATAAAAGGAAAAAAACCACTGTAAAGAACAAAGTGCTTGACTCAGCCAATATATCAAGCAACAATTTATTTATTAATTCATTAATAAAAATGGTAAAATGTGAGCAAAGCAGCACGCTGGGTACAGTGGGAGTCTCCCCTCCAACTGCGTGCCGGCTGCTAATTTTTGCTGGTATTTATTGAGCATCTTCATAAGCATTTCTCAGCAGGGTTTTTTTGTGGTTTCCTCCTACTTTCTATTTCTGAAGTCTGATTTCTGTACCCCATTGTGATCAGTTCCTATTAGTAATGCTGAATTTCTATACCCTAGGGTTGTAAATTAGTGATGGTGATGTCCAGCTTCCCTTTTTTAGAATCATACATCAGTGATAGTGATGTCTAGCTTCCCTTTCCGGATTGTACAGTTTTCCTTTCCAGGATCATCAATTTTTAGCTTGGGATAAGCTCACTTCCTTCTTTTATTTAGGTGATTGCAACCCCTTCTATATATTCTAAAGCTATAGTTCAAAACCTTTAATTACAAAGCAGCTTAAAGCTTATAATAATTTTTATTTTCAAAGCAAATAAGAATACTTCCGCATTCTTCTATCCTACATGTTAAAGGCCTATAAAACTCATACTAATTAAAAAAAACCTTAAAACTTACATTGTGAAAACTTTAAAGCTCACATTATTCACTTATAAGCAAGCAAAATATTTGTCCAAAAGCCTCTTTCCATGCTTTTTCCATTTGTTCATTAAAACTCATTTTTATAACTGTTCTATGGCCTCTTTCTACACATTTCACAACCACAACTACACAGGCCACCTTTTTCTGCCTGACACGAAACACAACCCTACATTTCACAACCACAAAAAACAACAACAACAACAACAACACCCCACAAAACCCCCCACAAACTAAAAACAACCCCTCCACCACAAAAATTCAAAACACCGTCAACGAAAGAAAACCACACCGATCTCCCCGCCCCGCGAGCAGCCAGCAAAGACAAACGGTAGGTCCAGAGCGCCGCGTTTAGGCAAAAAGCCCGAGAGCCGCGGGTGGGGTAACTGGGAACGCGAGGTAGAAATCCCTTCGGCCAGTGACGGTACGGGTGTGCTCGGGCAGCGGCTGGTGCGGAGCACACTGTCTCGGCCCCAAGATCTCGGCCCGGGCTCCCGGCTCCCCGCGAGTGGGGAGAGGAGGGGGCAGGGCCGCCGCGCTCGCCGCGCGCGTGCCCGCGGGACGGTGCCCGGCCTCGCTCCCTCGCGGGGCGGGGCTGTGCCGTCCTCTCGCGATACCTCGGTCGTGCTCTTGTCGCCGTGCTGGGCTATTATGGCGGGCTATTGGGACGGGCCCGAGGGCGAGCAGTGCCCGCAGCGCACCTGGCTCGCCACGCGCGTGGGCGCGGCCGCGGGTGGGCACCGGGGGGAAGGGGACACACGTGGGGGCGGCCGAGCGGGGTCCGAGCTCGGATGATGACGGGAAGTACTGTGTTGCAGGCCTGGTCGGGGCGGCGTATCGCATCATCCTGCTGCGGCCCGGCTCGGCCTTGGCCGCGTTGCAGACGGCGGCGGCGGACAGTGTGACGATGGGTAAGGGCTGGGACCCTCGCAGTGTAACTATAGGGTGGGACTCCGGCACACCGCAGGGGAGCCAGCCTCGCCTCTGCCCGATCTGGCTGTACCCTCGCTTTTGCCCTTGCCTCTGTCCCTGCACGGTTTCGGTGGTTCACTCCTCCACCGGCCCTGGGTCGTTGTTTAGCCGAGAGCCAGAACACTGAAATGGAAAGATATATCCTTGATTTGCAGGTCAGGTATCATATTTTTTGCAATCTAGAGTAAAAGTTACATTAGGGTTTTTTATATTTCAAGAATACTCAGTTTATGGGCAATAAAGTGGTGTAAGCAAATTTAGGTTTTTACTTAATATGTGTAGGCATTGTATTTAATAAATTGCATTTGCTAAAGAACAATGCGATGTTTTTGGTGGCAAAAGGAAAATAAACGTGGGGGTTTTCCTGTCATGTTCTATAGACAAGGAGGATTATCCCATCATGTCATATAGACATGTAGTTGTCTTGAATTGTCTTAGGAACAGCAGGAAGTGGACCCTGAAGATTAGAGCAGGGAGCTGAAGGGGGTGCATGGCTGAAGCTCCTTCTGCCCCTTGTCAAGTGCAGTTTTCCTCTTAGCAGACTTTTCAGTCTAATTCAATGGCTTGTGCCACCTCTGCCTCTGCCCAAGTGCTGGTGCTCTGAGCTGGGTCCAGGTTTGCATTTTTGAGTAGTTCCACTCTAAACCAAGATCTGGCATCTCCTCTAGTGAGCTGAGATAGTTATGAAAGGACTGCATCATGTAATCAGCTGTGATTTCAATAAAACCCTTAATCCTAAACAGGCATATTGGGTCCTCTTAGCAGTTTCATACTTGAGAAGGGTTTGTCCTGTCTGCCGTTCAGGGGCTGCACCTCATGGCCTCAAGCTGTGTATTTTGCCTACAGATGCTTGGTCCAAAGCAGGAAGAGCAGGAAAGTTTAAATGCAGTCCTGGGTCTGGGGGTTTTGTTTCTTCCATGCTCTTTTCCGTTGATTTTGGCATCAGCATAATTAATTTGCTGCATAGGTTTGTAACAGGAGCTACTGGTTTTATATAGGGATTGAAGATTTCTATCCTGGACATTTTTGTTATTTTCAAGAAAGATGAATTGAAATCTGCAGATGGTGCCCGGTAGACAGTTTCACGTTTCATGATCCAGAGTTTGTGTTAGATACAAACTCAGTTTTTCTTGACACAGCTTTTTGCCAAAGTTGCAGTTCTATCAGTGTAGGGTCTGATGGGATGAGGTGTGTAATTCAGTGGACAGGATGCTTCTACTTTGCAGTTTCTTAGTTCAATTCAAAATTCTTAATTCAATTTCAAAGTCAGTTTACAAACTAAAATAATTTACAAACTCAGTTCATTTTTCTACTATCCAGCCTGGGCAGGCAGAGGAGGAAAGTGCCATGACTAGCAGTGTGCAGGGAGATCAGAGCCCTTAGGGTTGCTCTGCCCCGTGTTGTGAGGTGGCATCACAGGGAGTTGAGGGCTGAGTTACAGTGCAGATTCCAGGCAAAGCTGGGGAGGTGGCTGCACAGACACCACTGCTCCCCTCCAGTACCCCCAGCTGTCAGGGGTGCCCCGTCGGGAAGGGCTGTTAGGCAATACCCCGGCAGTGCTGTCTGGCGGCAGTGGGTGTGCGGTGCTCTGAGGCTCCAGCTTACAGCTGAGCGGGATCCACGTAGTGCAGGGGGAGAAACCCTGGGAAGCTGGGTGGGACTGGGTAAATGCTGAGTCTCACTGTAGCAGCTGGGATAGGATGTCCCTGGGAAGGGGGAAACAGATCTTACTTTGTTTACCATTGTAGTCACTGCAAATATTGAAATCATGCTCAGTGTGAATTCTCCGGTCTTTGAGGATTTGGGGGTTTTTACTTCTTGTTTACAGCTACACTGGGAGCTGTGTTTGGCTTAAGTACCTGTCTCAGTGCCCAAGTTCGGGAAGAACCAGAGGATCCTTTGAACTATTTCATAGGTGGCTGTGCAGCAGGAGCTGTCTTGGGAGTGAGAGGTAACTGTGGACAATGCCTGCATGGAAGCATGCCTTTGCTGGTTTTCGAAACTTTTCTGTTGGGGAAAAATATTAAAGAATGTTGATGTCAGGCTTCTTTGGTAACAATTCATCTCAGCCTCTATTCATGCCAGTTTTATTGGCATTGTATGGGCCTGCTAAAATGGATATGGCTGCAGGAGGGGGGGACACCAAAGGGAACATGAAGTGATATACAGAATGAAAGGACAGCTGACTCAGTACCCAGTAAGTGCTACCAGTTATACCTTAAAATTGCAGGATAGGAAAAATATAGTTGTGGAAATCCATGTTTTCTTGGCAACAAATGTGATTTATTTTAGACCGCAAGTACGATCTAGTATCTGCTTTGTGCATTCTTCACATAGTCTGAGGGACAAGCTGTGTCCTGCTGCTGTTGCTCCTATAGCTCCTTGTAAGGCTTAAGCAGCTCCTGCAGATACTGATACAGCTCTGTTTTCGGTAGGCATTCATTTTTGAACCTAAAAAAGTGAGAGATTTATTTAAGTTGTAATTGTGGTGAAATAGAATCAATGTTTACTTGTCCTAGTTGCTGAGGTGATGAGAGTTCAAAGCAGTGATTGTTACTTTTGTCACTCAAATGAGCCATTTAATATTGCCCACTTAAAAGGGGATTGCCCACTAAGGGGATGGGGCAGTGGATTACTGAAATTGATATTTCAAATTGCAAGCCATAAGCATGAGAACTCAATTTTATAAAAAGGCCACTTTTCCAATTCCTCTGGCCAATGTTGCTGATGGTCAAGGGACTTAGGAAAAATGGCAGTTTGTCAAGATCTATTGCAAAGGACTTGTGCCTTAATGGGTCTTTTCTGGTTTGATGTGTTTTTTTAAGCTCACAGTTACCTCGCTGGCACCACAGCATGTCTGGGGTTCGGAATCACTGCAGCTCTCATGAAGATTGGTAACAAGGAGGGCTGGAGGCTGACGGGACCTCCCAAGCTATAAATGTCACCTTTCCCCCCTGTGAGCTGATTTCCAAACACTGTATGTACTTAGGACATTGTGCAATAAAGATTCAGTCCAATCAGCAGTTGTCACAACATTGTGGTGTCATGCGGTGTCATGTTTTCCGGCATTTGAGCTGAGGTGCAGAAAGCTGGAGCTGCTGAACGGGAAGCAGCATCTTCTGGTCCGGCTGTGATTTCTGTGCACAGGTTACTTTGCCTCCATGTCTTAGTATTATGTGTGCAAGTGTGAGCACTACACTGTAGCTTCAGTGAGTTCCTTGTAGTTGAGTGGGTCCTGTGGGGCTTCTTGACAAGGAGTGGGCTTACACTGCAATGAGGCCATCAGTGAGGGTCTGGAGCCAAAGCTCCTGAAGAAGTGCTTGGCTCTGAGTGAAGATGGGGAAGGTGGAGTAGGAAAGAAGTTGTGGGTTGCCCAAGAAATGTTTGGGAGCCTGGGGTCTTTCTCCAAAATGCATTTCAGGAAGTCTAGAGCTAAGTGCTTCAGGGTTGAAATTGAGGAATATCTGAGTCTGGAAGGGACTACTGAATGCCAGCTGAGAACTGGAGCAGGTTGCTTTATAGCTATGTCTGGTTGAATTTTCTATGAACAAACCAGTGTGTCCTGGAAACCCACTAAGGATGTGGAGAGCGTAGAGGCACAGAATGCACAGAGAGGTGAGAACTGGATCATTTTGCCTGGAGAAAAGTTCAAGATTAGATCTAACAGCACTTTTTCACAACTTAGTGACTACAGAAAGTGCAGGCTCAGGTGTGCAGTGGAGGATGGGAAATAACAAGATAGGGAAATTCTAACTAGATAGAAAAAAAATCTCACAAGCAGGGCTAGGTAAGTACTGAAAAATGGACTTGTAGAGGATGTGAAAACATCTTTGGGGACAGAGAATTCAACTGGACATGTGGGAACAATGAGATACAGAGATGGGACATTAGGAGATGGGTGCATGGGTTACAGAGACAGGGAATGTGGTCACGGGGGACGCAGGTACACGGGAGAGAGGAACGTGGAGTGTGAGGGGACAATATGAGGAGATTGGAGCACCAGAGGACAGTAGAGGGAGGGACAGTGATAACCGAGACAGTCACAGTCATGGCAGGCTGTGTTGCTCTGATATGTGCTCTCTGTGGGCTGGTGGAGTCCTGAGTGTTTGCAGGGGGGTCCTAGGGGCACTGGAGGCTGGGCTGAGGGTCTGGTGTCTCTATGTGCTCCTGGAGCTGAGACCACCAGCACTTAGGGAGTCAGTGAGGCTGGGCTGTAGCTCAGGAGCACAGCAGGTGGTGGTAGACCTATCACCCCCTAATGGGGGTGGGGGAGCAGACCATTGTTTGTCTCCTACCCAAGGACTTGGGAGGGGGCTCTGCTTCAACCTGGGGTCTGGAGAAGAACAAGGTGTAGAGAGGGCCCTGAGGGTCCAGAGATCCCCAGCAGCACCTGCCTAGGGTTACATGGGGTTTACAGAGGCTCCTGTCAACTTCATCTGGCCCTGCTGCCTGTCCTCAGAGAATTAAGTGACCCACTGTCCCAGCCCAGGGACTCTGGGGCCTTGGACCTCCCTCTGCCTGAGCCTCTCTCAGCTCCTGGCTGGGGCCACGTGTCCTGTGTGGTCTATAATTACCCGGGCACATTCCTAGGGGGTCACAGGAGTTCTGCAGAGCAGCAGCAGGCGGTAAGGGGGACAAGTGCACGGCACCGCATAACAGGCCACACAGTAATGCAGGAGCACGGCATACAGCAAGCTCTTCACTGGGCTGCAAAGTGCATGGCCTGAGCAAGGACAAGCGACACTGCACTAACAGTGAGCAACATGGTGGGGGTAAGGGGTGGCAACAATGTCATGAGGGTCAGCACACCTCTATAGTATATGGTGCAGGGGAGCATGACGTGCAACATTGCAGACAGCTAGCAGGATAATGCATCACAATATATGACAGGCAGCGTGACACACGACAAGCAGTGCACAGCAGGCACTGCCACACACTGAGCAGGTGTGATAGGGGCTTTGCTGGGGGCCAGCGGCTTGGTTGCTCTTGGACCATCAGTAGTTTCAGCTATAGGGCAATGGCTGAGGAAGGGCATGATTGGGTGTGCTATAGGACTGAAGGTGTGAGTGGTGGTGACAATGGCCTGAGCTATAGGGCTATGGGGCAGCAGTGTTGGCTGTGGGTCAGTAGCTTCATGCTAAGGGTTCAGAGATGAGGCAGGTGAGGAGATCAGGCTCAGCTTTGGGGCAGTGAAATGGGCTGTTTTTCGCACCTATGGAGCTGCTGTTTTGCCAAGAAGCATCAAATTCAGTAATGGAGCAGTAGCAGAACCTGGTGTCCCTGGCTGTGTGGTAGAGGCTTTGGTGGTGGATCCAGTTGCTTTGCTATGTGGTAGTGCCAGTAGCAAGACCCTATGTCCCCAGCCAGTACTCCTGCCACAGGCCAGAGGCTCCAGCTGTGGAGACAGCACCCTGACACCCTGCTCCATGTATTTCCACAGGCAAGATGTGGGTTGCAGAGGGGCCAGCCCCAGACCAGTGGAGCCTGCGGGATGGGGCTCATGCTGGACACTTCCTGGCCGTGGCTGACCAACTCCGCACCACAGGACAGCTGGTGGATGTGACCGTGGGCCCAGAGCATGACATGGCCCATGCTGTGGTCCTGGCCTCCATCAGCTCCTTCTTCTATCGCTTCTTGGAGGGCAGGACCAGACAACTCCACCAAGATCCTCCACCGCATGTTCCCCTGCCACCTGGGGCCACACTGTGGGGCTGGCGGGCTGTGCTCACCTTTGCCTATGGGGGAATTGTGCCCCATGGCCGGGCAAAAGAGGTGGAGGAGGCTGCCCGGGCCCTGGGTGCCCCCCGGCTGGTGACTGCCTGCGCCCTGCATCTGGAGATTGACCACCAGGAAGACGGTCCTAAGCCCCTGGAGGAGCAATGGGAGACGCTAAGAGCCATGGAGCAGCTCCACACCAATGGTGTGGGCTGTGACCTCCAGCTCCAGGCAGGGAATGAGGTCATCCCAGGTGGGCAGGAGGTGGGGGTCCTCTATGAGGGGCTGAAGAGTGGGACAGGGTGCTCTGGGACAGCCAAGTCCTCTGATGGGGATGATAAGACTGCAGCTCCAGGTGGGGATCAGGCTCTAAGAGATGCCCGCAGGGCTGCTCCCTTTGGCAGAGCTGGGGCTTTGATGGGCACGGGGCCAGGACACCTGAGTTCTGGGGGCTGCACAGTGCAGAGGGTCCCCTGCTGCCTCCCACCATTATTCCTCCTTCCTTCTAGTTCAGCGACTGGCCCTGAGCTGCTCCTGTGACTTCTTCCGGGCCCTTTTCACCTGCCCCATGCGGGAGGCGACCCACGACCCTGCCGACCCACTGGTCACGGGGCTGTCCCCAGCCGAACTGCATCTTCTCCTCTCCTTTGCCTACACAGGAGCTGTAGCAGGGCCATGGCCCATGGTCTTGGAGGCAGCTGAGACTTCCCTGCGCTACCAGGCCTGGGGGCTCCTCACTCTCTGCCTGGATGTTTTCACCCATGGCCTGACCCCAGAAACTGTCCCTGACGTGCTGGCCTTTGCTGTGGCCTATGGGTTGGATGAAGTGGTCCATGTAGCAGAGAACTACATCTTGGCCACCTTCCCCTGTGTAGTGGTTACACCAGCCTTCCTGGATCTTCCTGCACACCTTCTCATACGCCTCCTCCGCTCTGATGGTCTCAATGTCCTCCATGAACTGGAAGCCTTGGAAGCAGCATCTCGGTGGCTTGTGGCCAATGGAGATGGCCAGGAGGATCTAGCCAAAGAGATCCTGTCATCTGTTCGCTTTGCCCTCATGTCCAGCCTGGAGCTGAAGAAGGTCCCATCTGTGACTGCAGGGGTAGCTGACTCAAAGGTCCTCCACGAGCTCATGGTAGCAAGTTTCACCCCCATGACCCAGCTGCCATGCAGGGTACGTTCCTTGCAAGAGGTACTGGTGGTTTGTGGTGGAGACAAAGTAAAGGGCAACCTGGCTGCCCGGAAGCCCAGCAGACACCTCTGGTTTGCAGACCGCTACCTCAGTGCTGTGGGGCTGGTGAAGCAGGTTGAGTGGCGGACACTGGGACACTTTCCTGATGGGCCACGCTTCCGTCATGCTGTAACTGTGGTGGCCAACAGTCTTTATGTCCTGGGTGGAAAACACTACTACGGTGTCCATGACACTCTAGCCAGTGTCTACAGGTGAGAGCTAAAGAAGACTTAGAGTTACCATGTGGCACCAGGACATTGTGGGAGGTATTGGCAGAGCTAGAGCTGCCCTGTGGATCCGAGACATTGCGACATTGCAGCTGGTCAAGAGGCCCCAAGACATTCTGGGAAGGGTTGGTTGTAGGACTCCAAGGTGCCCTTCTGCTTGGGCTTTTTGGGAGTAGGAGTGGGAGGCTTCTATTTGGAGATGCCCCAGGACATTATGGGTTTGATGTTGTCCAGAAGGAGGGGATATTCCTATGCAAGGTGACATGTGACCCCCAAGGCATTATAGGACTGGCAAGTTGTAGGTGGATTGTTGCCCTCAGCAGTGCCAACATCAGCTCATGGTGTTCTAGGTAACAGTTAGTCTCTTGCTCCTTTGCCTCTCAAACCCAGGTACCAGCCTATGGATGATTCCTGGGAGCGTCTGGCCAGTATGACATGTGGACGGAGCTACTTTGCTGCTGTGGCACTTGGTAATTTCATCTATGCCCTGGGGGGCAGCTCAGGGGACCTCTACTGCATAGATACTGTGGAGTGCTACGACCTGGCCAATGACACCTGGAGGTGAGACTGCCCCAGCAGATGCCTTGTTTCCCTTTTCTCTCAGAGCCCCTTGTCTTGGCCGTGGTGCCCACTTAGTACTTTGTGTCACTAAACCTCCAGAGGAGGATTGACCTGCAGTGGTATTTGAGAGAGGTCTACTGGGTGTTGAACAACCATGTCCCTTTGGTACTGGGTGTTGGCCTAGTGGGTGGCAAATGAGTTTTTGGCCAATAGTGTGTTCAGTACGGGTCTTGTTGGCCATCTGCCAATGAGAAAAGTAGTTTGATTCCTCTCATAGGCAGAATGTTCACAGGGTGATGGCCAATGTTGTCCATTGAGGGAGCCCACTGTGGTTGACCAATGGTGTGGTGATTACAAAGTGTTGAACAGTGATGCCCCTGGGGCATCCATTCTGTATCAGCTGATGTCCACTGGGGCTCATTGGGTGTTGGCAAATGTTGCCTGCTGAGAGGTCAATGAAGACAGGGCTCACCAGGGAACCCTTAGGTAGTCAGTCACTGCAGGACACCCCAGCTTAACCTGTCCTTCACCCCTCCCTCTCTCCTTGCCCAGGAGGTGCCAACCCCTGCCAAAGGCTCTGTGTGGGCATGCAGCATGTGCCCTGGATGGTGAGCTCTACGTGTCGGGTGGGTGTGATGAAGCATACCAGTGTCAGGCATCCTTGCTCCGCTATGTTCCAGGTGCACCTGTCACACTCCTGGCCCCCATGAATGGCCAACGAGCTGGCCACATCATGGAGGAAGCAGGCGGCCAGCTCTATGTGGCAGGAGGCCTGTGTCAGCGGGCTGGGCAGACTGGCTACAGGGACCAGCTGACCTTTGAGGTCTACAGCCCCAAGCAAAACATCTGGGTCCTCCTTAGCCCCCTCCCCCGTGCGCATGTAGTTGGGGGTGCAGCTGTGCTGGGAGGGGAACTGCTTGTATTGGGAGGGTACAGTCATGACACCTACCAGGACACACACTTGATCCACGCCTACCAGCCGGGTACCCGGCGTTGGATCACCCGGGGCACCTTGCCCCATGCCTATACTGATCTACAAGCCTGTGTTCTCACTGTACCCCCTGCCTTGCGTGCCCCCAGCTGCCTTAAGGACCCCTTGAGAGCAACAGAAACTCACAATAATGCTTAGGGATATACTCTCTGCACCCCATACTGGGATACCCAGGTAGCATCTTTGGGTACCTCTACAGGGCAAAAGTGTCCAGATCCCTCTCCCAGAGTGGGTTCCTTCTGTGGTTTCCAGCAACCCTTCAGCCTCAGGGTACATGACCCAGACTGTTGTGAACCTGTAGAACATAGAGATTTCTCCACACTGTAGCCCTATCCCTCCAGAAATACTCAATCCCCTTGTCTGAGCCCTTCACTGGGAGCTGAGAATCTCCCAATTTCCCTCCACGTTTCGGTTAAATAAAAGTGCTTCCTGAACTGTCTGAGTCTTGTTGTTCCTGATGGGGAACCCAGACATCCAGGTGCTTCTCACAAGGAACAGGAGGAGAGCACGAGAAAAATGACCTGGGTGTTCTGAGTGGGTGGTGCTGGGCACTGGGGCTTTGTGTGCCTGTGTTCACTGCGCATGAGGGTGTATGTGTATGTCTCAGGACTGAGAGGGATCTTGGGGTGCATAGGCGATCCTGAGGGAATAGAATCCTGGGGGTGCTAGGATTTGTGGGGGTTGGTTGTGGGATAGAACAGGGTGTCCTGGAGGCTTTGGGGTTCCTAGGTGGTTTTGAGAGATCTTGGATTCCTTGAGTGACCTGGAATCAGGCCACTTGTGTGAAGAGGTGGGAGAATTCCAGGGGGAGGCAAAGGTTTCTGAGAAATACTGGGGTACCAGTAGTGCCTGTGGGGAGGCAACTGGGTGGCTTCAGATGGGTAGAAGAAGGCAAAAAAATTGTAGTCTGAAGAGTTCTGTGGAGAAGGGGATAATCACATCCCTTGGTCTGCTGGCTCTGTCTCTGTTAATCCAGTCCAGGTTTTGTTGCCTTCCCTTTGCTGCCAGGTGCACTGCTGGACCTTGTTCACTGTCGGAACCCAGGACATCTCTCTGAGTGCCCTGGGTGATCCGAGACCCTGGCAAGGGTCCAGAGACGAACCACGAGAGTCCAATTAGAATAGTATTAATTTTATCACCAGGTGTAGATATAGAATTTAGGGGTCTAATGGAGGTTCAAGGAGGCAAGATGGAGGAATCTGGGTGTGTCCCTGTCCTTCTGCTTCTTCTTCTTGCCCTCCATCTTCTGCTGTGATGGTGGCACTTTTGGATTGGTTTAGGGTGAAAGTACACTGTTTAATAAAAGTGATAGGTACTGGTATAATAGTAAAAACAACTAGCACGTAGTACATAGTATAAAAGATTATGACCGCCCATGCGTGGGGCAGACAGCCTTGGGCAGCGGTGTAGCTAGCACCCAAGCCGAGTGAGAACAAAATGTACTAGATAAGAAGCAATAAACAATCTTGAGAAACCTAAATGGACGCATCCTGACTCCTTCTTCTGGCACGGGGCTGGGAAGAAAAGAAACATCCGCAATCTCGGAAGGCTACCAGCCCGGGATCCGAGAGTTCACCTTTCTGTCCACTAAGATACACAGATCTTTTTCCGCAGCTCTGCTCCCCAGATGTCTGTGTCCCACTGTTGGGGCCTTCAGGCTGTTCCAGCACTGGAGCTGCTTGCCTCGTTGTTGTTCCAGGAAACAGAGATAGAGAGGATAGTGTGGTTAGAGGACAGCACCAACAGACAAGTGCCTCCTTACAAATGCAGTATGTGTATGTCCATGGACACACTTGCACACCAGACCTTCACCAGCAGACACATGCTGGCCGAGCACAGGCACACACTCCCCACCTGTGGACCCAGTAGTTAATCTGGCAGAAGGCCATGCTGACTCACAGCAGTTTGACAACACAATTGGGGCAATTCGACCTGGGACTGTTTCAGGCTGGAAAAGTGATTCACAGGATCCAGCTGCTGCATTTATGCACCAGTTGTAGGGCAAGCCATTTGACCCCCACCAGTGGTGACTGTTGCCTCCTTTTCACACCTCCCAAAATGTTTGAGTTACATCTAGACAGGTGGTCATAAAGTTTGGCCAGCTCCAGAGTCCTTTGTCCTAGTGTAATCCCTTACAAGTCACGTCCGTTACACTTCAAAGCCTCCCACCCTACTCCTCCCTATCCAGCTATCCCACAACAGGTCATGGAGAGGCATCAACATTTGCACTTTCCTTATTACCTGCCAGTGGGATGCTTTTTCCCTGTGATTCAGTACCACAGGAAAGGATCACATGTTTGGGGCCAAAGTCAGGAATAGGAGTGTAAGTGTGCAGTTTTGAATGCCAGAATACAAGAAGAGTCTAAAGCTGTTAAAGAGTATCCAAAGGGGGCTACAGAAATGGGAAAGGGTCTAGAGGGGAAGGGTATGAGTAGCAGTTGAGGGCACTTGATATATTCAGTCTGGAGGACATTGAGGGGAGACCTCATTGCAGAGACCTCTCCTGAGAGGAGGCAGAGAGCCAGCTCTGATCTCTGTTCTCTGGGATCTGGGACAGGACCCCAGGAACATCTGGAGCTGTCGTGGGGGCATCCCAATGGATCAATATTAGGAAAAGGTTCTTCCCCCAGAAGCTGGTGAGGCACTGAACAATCTCCCCAGGGAATAGTCACAACTCTAAGGCTGCCAGAGCTCCAGGAGCATTTAGACAATGCTCTCAGGCACAGGGTAGGATTGTTGTGGTGTCTGTGCAGGGCCAGGAGCTGGACTTGATCCTCAGGGGTCCCTGCCAGTTCAGGATATTCTAGAATTCTGGGATTCCAAGGACTTTTCTTCCCTGTCTTCACTATTCCAAATACTGAAGACAAATTTTTCATTCAGTGTGCACTGCCAGGACTTGTGGCAGGTCCAGTGAAATTAAACCAGCATCCCTTTTAAATTCAGGCACAGAATATTTATTATGTGATTAAGAACCTGGCACTGAGTGGAAAGTGTATTGCATTTTTGTGTGCATAATTTGAACAGAAGCAGTTGCAACAGAGCACAATGTAAGTTCTGATTGCCCTCACTCACCCCAAAACCAGGCAGTGGCAGACCCAGACTATCACTGACCAGTTTAGGACAGTATTTTCCTCTGCCAAATACCCAAGGAATTATTTTAGCTCTGGAAACCTCAGGCTATTTGAGAATACTAGAGGAAGGAGTTGGATGGTTCCCCCCTAGGCAAGTAGATCTTTCCCTTTTAAAACAAAGCATATAAAGCAGAGCCACAAACCTCGATCTCTTTCTCTGAGTGTACAGAAACATTTACATGGTGTTACCTGCATATTTCACTCTGACATCACTGATGGCCTCAACACCCCTGTCTAGACTGTAAGCAGATGGGGTCCTCAGGAAGCCAAGGTCTGTGACTGTCAGCTTCCTGGAGAAAGGCTTGACTGATGTCTGCAGAGGACTGCGGTGAACCCACAACTCTTTTGTGGTGCAGAAGGAGTAACTTGCAGGAGGATTGCACTGTATCCCCAGGTCTTTAATTGTGCAGTAGGTAATCTCAGGGCACAACTCCACTTCCTTGATTGTACAGAATGTAGGTCGCTGGAGTGGGATTTTGAAGCTGCTGAGATGCATCATAGGGTTTCCTGTTGACTCCCTCCATTCCAGCAGTGGATACCACACCTCTTGGTTCTGCAGGGACTGGTGCCAGGAGGGTTGTCCCACCAGACACATCCATGCCAGCCAACCTGCTAGAGCCAGTATGGTCAGGACCAGCAGAGCCAAGGAAACCAGGTAGAGCACCCAGTGCAACAGGCAGCAGTGCCTCAGCATCCACTGCCCCCACTGCGGGCCATCCCTACCAGTCTGCAAACGCAGAACGGGTATAGCCCGTCCTGGGATGGAGCATGGGCAGAGGGGAGGAGGAGGAGGTAAGGGGGAAGACGCAGACTGGATGAAGTGTGTGATGTCCAAGGGGTGTGGTAGTGTTGGGGCATGAGTGGAAGGCATGGTGTTGGCGGACATCAGAGGAGGAGATGGAGATCTGACAATGGAAGAGGCCTCTAGCATGGCAGTAGAAGGCACTGCTGTGAAAGTGGTGGGAAATGTGCCAGCGGACCCCATGAGACTGCCATAGATAGTGCTGGCAGCAAGGGTGGTTTGGGAATGGCCTCTGGTGCTAGAAGGGCTTCTGCTCATAGTCGTTGGCAGTGAGGTGGCATTGTCAACGGTGGCAGGTCTGTGCAGGGTGATGATGGTAGCAGCAGTGAGAGTAGTGGCAGTGCTGGGGGTCTGTGTGGGTGTCATGGTGGGACTACCTGGTATAGGAGTGGTGGTGCTGGGAGCTCTGATGCTTGTCAGCACCACAAGCAAAGTGCTTGGGGAAAGGGTGGAGGTACAAGGGGTGCTGAAGGAAGGTTTGTTGAGGGGCGATCTTATGGTAGGAAGGCAAGATGAGGTGACAGCACAGGGCATGGTAGTATGCTCTTTGGGGATGAATGGATGTAGAGGGAAGGTGGTCATGGTAGTTTTCTCTGTTGTTTCTTCCCCATAATCATATTCATCCCCTCCTTCCTCATCTGCATCCTCCATGATGCTGCAGTTAAGCTTGAAGTGAATGATGGGCTTCTGCCTATGCTCAGCAGGGCTGTGGCACAGTACCTTCTCAGGTGCGACCTCCACCTTTGTTTCCTCCAAGCCCCGCTCTGGCTGGTAAACAATGTCAGCATTCTTCTGGATCCAGGTCTGGAGGTAGTGCAGGTCACAGTTGCAATGCCAGGGGTTCTCAGTGAGGAAAACATACATGAAGAGGCGCCCCTTTGGGAAAAAGTCAGGGGGTAGGGTCTGCAGCTGATTCCCTGAGAGCCAGAGGGTCTCCAACTTTTGCAGATCCTGCAGCAAATCCTTGGGTAGCTCCTTCAGGAGGTTGTCTGAGAGGTCCAACTCCTTGAGTGCCCTCAGCCCTGCAAAGGCCTCCTGGGGCAGCTGCCGCATCTTGTTCCCTCGCAAGTCCAGGTTCTGCAGCTGTGGCACTGTGCGGAAAGCCCCTGAGGCCAGTGTCTCCAGGCTGTTGTGGGCCACAGCCAAGTGGGTGAGCGCAGGCAGGCCCTCCAGGATGGGTAGGGCCACCAGTGCATTGTGGGAGAGGGTCAGCTCCTTCAGGGATGGCAGCAGAGCCCCCGTGTGCAGAGCCACCAGCCCATTGTTGGCCAGGTCGATGTCTTCAAGCTGGGCAAGGGGCAGAAAGGCGGTGGTGGAGAGGGACTCCAGGCAATTGTTGCTGAGCAGCAGGATGCCTGTGTCTGCAGGCAGGTCTGGAGGCACTGTGCTGAGAGCCTGTCCCGTGCAGTTTACCTCCAGGAGGTCCTTGACCTTGTTCATCTCTGAGAGGCAGGGCTGGGCTGGGGGCAGGAGAGCCAGGAGACTGACCAGAGTCAGGGCAGGGACCTGCATGGCCTGGAGGGGGAAAACCGAGGGGTGTGGGTGCAATCAGGCATGCACATACACATTGCCTTTCTTCCTGTGCAAGCACCACTTGCATCAAAACTGGCATCCCCTGCTAGACCCGCTGGCATCCTCTGAGCTCTACAGATCCTCTCTGTGATGGTGGAAGGGAGGGATGAATCCCACACCTACTGCCATCTTGTCCTTGGAGGCCAACAGATTGCATTTTGGCCCTTTTGCTCTCCTTGTTCTCTTACACAGTGGGGAGAACCTGACTCATGGGCCTCTTCACAGCAATGCCTTCTCCACTGGGGCAGTATTGCTGCTCTCAGCACTGTAAAAGCCATGCCTCTGCAATGTTTGTGTCCCACCATACCCACACCCAGCTCAATCCAGATAAATCATGTGCTGGAAGAATCTCCCTGAATATGCTCTTACCCAACACCAGCTGAGCCCTCTTCTAGATTTGGAGGGTAAGAACATGAATCGTGAAAGGAGCTTCCTGTGCACTGTCTTCCATGAGCAACCAGGCCCCTGTGAACAATGTGACTCACCTGCAGAGCTTCCAGTGTTAGCTGTCCTGCTGCGCTACCTCCTCCTGCCCATGTATCAGGCAGTGCTCGAGGACAGTGCTAGGGGGGAGCTGCGCAGCCCTCTATCAGCACCCGCAGTTGTAGGAAGGGAGCTGTGGTTTCCTGAGCAGCCAAACCCATCTCCTGTTCTTTTGCATAGCCATTGCTTTAACTGCTGTTATAAATGATTAGAAGCCAATTCAAAATAAAAGAATTTATTTAGCAAAGTTTCTTTTATAAACGACAGTTCTCTAATATTCTGTTTTAGAGGTTTATTGGAAAATGACAAAATGAGATCGAAAAGAGACAAGTCTTACAATCAAACGGCAGCTCTGAGCTTGGGTTTCGAGCTGCCGGGTGAACTAGACCCAGCTTCTATTGCACTGGGTCTCTTATAGTTCACACTAACTATCTCTCAAAGGTTAGTTTTATAAGGTTTTTAGGCCCTGAGGCTAGTTTTCTGTCTAGACTGAATATGCAGATAGGATTTCTGTCTACTTGGAGTGAGAGTAGAATAGAATTCTGGGAAATCTGGTCACATCTCTGGATCTGTCTATGAATTATTCTTGAAGTCTTCACTAAACATGTCTATGAATTATTCTTGAAGCTCTTTGCTAGACGAACACATCTTGGTTTGGGTTTGGTCTCAGCAGGTGTCAGGATTTTAGGAGTGATGGGATTTTCTGAGAGCTGAATCAGTTCTGATGGGTCGTAGTGATCGTTATCTGGCACTTTTTTGGCATGGGCCACCTCTCATTGATATGGAGAATACAGGTCTATTGTTCTATGGGCAGGCTAGTTACCTACCCCCCCCCCCCGTTGGTTTCTGTGCAAGGGGGGTACCTTTTAGCACACTTTAATCAAACTATATAATTATAACAGTAAAAAAACTCGAATTAAATACATATTTATAACCGTTTCCAACACCGAATTAAAAGCCACAATAAAATGAGACAACATTGATCGAATGCTGGGTGGGCAAAGTGACAGTAGGAAAGGTACCATCTAACCTCGACCACACATACCAAGCTTCGGAGTGTGGCTTTTATACAGTTTTTTTACCCCAAGGCTAAGTCCATTGAAAGTCCAAATATTCATGTGTTTCTTAATTTCTAAATGGAGGTTTGAAAGGAGTTCCCGTCTGCATGAAAGGATTACTTGATAGTCTTCCCGGATTTCGTCTTGGGAGGAGTGACGTGATCATCCCCCTGATCATCCTCCGGGTCCCCACCAAGATTGATATCAGATGTTGAGGAGCTGTGAAGTGGGAGTCCATCCTTGATGGCCATCTTCCAGTTCGGCTTTGTCGTTTCTGTTGCAAATGTGTTGGTCATACAACTCACACAATGGACTCTGAAACCTTGGAGACGCCCTTGAGTAGCTTTTAGTAAACCAAATCCTTGATACAATATGATATACACTAATTTACCCATTACATCCATTACAGCTGCACTGCCACATCACCATCTCTCCTTGCAAAATGTCAACAAGGATCAGCAGGCATTGCCCCAGCAGCAAATGGTCATGGCCCACTGCAGTCTGCACTGGATCCTGCTTGTTCTGTCTGCTGCTCAAGCCAGTTTTCCCCTTATGACTTGCAGGAGCACTTGTAGAAAATAATTCCATTGGCTTCTGGAGAGGAAATGGGCAGGAGCATTGACCATAGCTTCTGAGAAGGGGCTGAGGTGGTAATAAAATGACTCTATGCCCATGATGCTGCAGAAGCCCTTGCGTCTGTACGCAGGCCCATCTGGACCAGGATGCCTTGAGGCTCAGGATATCTACTGCTGTCTGTGATAGGAGTGGGATGGACTGAGGCTCTTCTCCTTCAGCAACTGTAGTTTAAAGCCTTCTTCTCCAGCATAGCAAGACTGTGAATGAAGATGCTTTTTGCTTTTTCTGACAGATAGACTCCATCTGCCCCCAACAGACCAGGTTGTTCAAAGCAAGTCTGATGGCCTAAGCAGCCAAACCCCTGGCTGTGGCACCAGTCCTGTAACCATTTGTTGATACCCCAGATTTGACTGGGTCTTTCAAACCCCTTCCCTTTGACTGGGAAGACTGATGAAAAAACTACCTGTGCTATTGCTGCTCCCAGGGCTCTGTAATCCTTCTTGATGCTGCTCAGACTGCTCTTGATTTTATCACTGGCATCCACATGAAACAACAGCAGCAGGTAATGGTGGACAGTGCAAGGCATGGTAGTCTCTCAGTGACATCTCTGATACAAAATCCATGGTAAACAACATAATCTAGGGAGTGCAGCAGGCCAGTAAATAGTGCCTCCATATCTCTCAGAAGGGAGTTTCCTCCTACTGTTACCCTCTTCTTAGTTGTGCTGACTGTTTATGGGGAGCAGATTATGCTGCCTTACTGGTTGTTATATGAGGAGTAAATGGGGCTGGATGGAGGCACTGGCAGTAGACAGGGTAGATGGTGCAGACCTCTGCACTGGAATTGCAGCCTTTGCTCTCAAAGGAAGTGTCCACCATTCTGCCTTGGGAGTTAGGTAGGAGGAATGTCTTCAATCTGTGCAGGTCACACAACATGCCTGAGTGCTGGAAGACAGAGCTTAGATTCAAGTTACAAATGGTATGTGTGATGGTAACTGCATTGGGGTACTCATTTGCAGATGCATCTCCTTCTGCCGTGGAATCTTAATTTATAATGGTATCTGCAGAAGAAATGGAGTCTGAAATTATAATAAATTATACCTACATTTACAACAGTAATTGCAATGGCATCTGTGTCTGTCTACAAGACATGAGTTATTTAATCTTGGAATATAAATTGTTCTTAATAATATTCTTGCCCTCTTTTAGTTTTATTTTTCTTTTTTAAATTCTTCCTTGTCCAAACAAAGAGAACATGGACAGGGTCTTTGGAGATTGAGACAGGAGGTGTCATTTTGACTAGAACCTCTGATTCCCCAGGCTTTTTTGCTTCTTTTTACTTTTCATTTTTACAGTCAGATACACCTGTGTGCTTTGGCTGCTGCATTTCCTCGACCCCATTGTTGGAAATTATATAACTTTTCTAATTTTTTAAATTAATGGTTTTAATTGACTTCTAATTATTTTTAAAAGTTAATCATAACCAGTATGTAAGTTATAAGTAGTGTGTTAGTCTTAAATCACTTTTAGCCAGCATTTAGTAAAGTTTTTATATGCTCCTTTTGTGGGAACACAGCTTGGGAAAATTACAGAAAATTTACATTTTGCTAAACTAACTCTGATATGCTTCAATGAAAAAAGCCTGGGAGAGAGAGATATATTGTTGAAGCTGGCCACCTAGAATGAAGAATTTATGGACTACAAGGACCTTTTGCAGAAACCAGAAGATAAAGAGAAGACTAACAAAGACTCAGTATATGTGTTGGAAAGTCCCTACTGGAGGAAAAAGATACTAAAAAGACTAAAAATATGGACTAATTAGCATAAGAAGCAAGAAATAAACAGCCAATAGAAGACAGAATACTAATTATGAAAGAGTTATGTAATTTAGAACCAATGAACATTAATTTTTTTGTTTGCTAACAATGTATAAATAAGTTTAAAAGTTTTGTTTTGATGTATTTGTCAGAGGCTGGAATTTTGTTGGCCATACACACACATCTGGATCAGGGATAAATTAATGCCTTACTTGTTAACACTGAAAAGACAGTGTTAGAGGGTTTTATTTATCCTGATAATTTAGTTGGGGGATTTAGTAACAGAAGGATAGGAGAAGCATGCTGACAAGTAAGACTGGCTTGCCCCCATTTTTTCTGTTTTATATATTGCCTGGCTCACATCTGTTTGCCCACTGCTGACGCAGTGGTGTCACTGCAAAAAGAAGTGCAGAGAGTGTTCTCCAGTGGGGTCTGGAGATACAAACACTGGCTCCACTGCAGCTGTTGGTGGCTCCTTTTCCTCTTCTGCAAGAGAGTAAGGGAAGGCTGTAGTGAGGTCCACGTTGAAGCTGCATGAGTGTCAGAGGCAATGAATAGATTTCTTTTGGGCATGTTCAAAAATGCAGTGTGGGCTGTGAGTGTCTTCTAGTGATCATTTCAGCTGGAGCTGCTGCTAGGCCAGCAGCAGGCTGGAGGAGCATTTCTGGGTCTCTCCTCTCCGTTGTGAACCATGGTGTCTCCTCCTGCCAGCTACCAGAAAAAAGAGCCTGGCTGAAGCCCCACATGATCTTGGTGGGCTGTGTAAAGCCCTGAAGACTTCTGCCCAGGCTGAGGCGTTTTGTGCCCTTAGCATCTCCCTGGGAAGTGAGTGCTTGTGCAGCCTTCCCCTGCAGCAGTGTCCCCTACTGATTGATGTCTCTCCTGTACTAAAGAAGAGGGGAACATGTGGGTGTGGAGGGGGTCAAACACAATACATGGTGTGGCATTGTGTATATTTGGTCTGAGCAGTGCTGAGCCCTGATGTGCTGTATGTCTACATCTGTAATAATATTGCTATCTCCACAGAATTGTGCAATGCTATTGATACATGTGATAGCATCTGCAATGCTATCTGCATATGGAATGCTGTATGTAGCACTTGTAATGTCCAACAACCCAGTGCAGATAACATTGCAGATACTGGTAGCATTGAAGGTTAAGTTGCCATGTGTCATGGTTTGACACTGACAAAATGCAAGGCACCCACAAGACAGTCGTTCACTTACCTTCTCCTGCTACAGTTGGGCAAAGGAGAGCAAAAAAGACGAACGATGGGTTCATGAGTTGAGATAAGAATTGGGAGAAAAAAACACTCTAAGGGCAAAAGAAGTTCAAATTTAAAGGTATAAAGTAAATTTATTATTAGCAGAGTCAGAGCAGGATAATGATGTGAAATGTGGGGTTGTGTTTCGTGTCAGGTAGAGAAGGGTGGCCTGTGTAGTTTTGGTTGTGAAATGTGTGGAAAGAGGCCATAGGGCAGTTATAAAAATGAGTTTTAATGAACAATCAGAAAAAAGCATAGAAAGAGGCTTTTAGACAAATATTTTGCTTACTTATAAGTAAATAATGTCACAATATAAGTTTTAAGGTTGGGTTTTTTCTTTTTGTTGGTGTGGGTTTTATAGGCCTTTGACATGTAGGATAGAAGAATGCAGAAATATTATTGTTTGCTTTGAAAATAAGATTGTTATAAGCTTTAAACTGCTTTGTGGTAAAAGGTTTTGAACTATAGCTTTAGAACATATATAGAAAGAGTTGTAGTCACCTAAATAAAAGAAGGAAGTGAGCTTATCCCAAGCTAAAATTAATAATCATGAGAAGAAAGGCTGGACAATCCTGGAGAAAGAGATAGACCACCATCTGGAAGCTGGACATCACCAAAAAAACCCTGATTTATGGTCCTGAGAAGGAAGGCTGAATCTCTCATCTCTGGTGTTTTCTTCTGAAGAAGGAAATCTGGACATCATCACCACTAATTTATGGTCCTGAGAACCTCATCATCACAAGATGTTATTTCTGAACAAGGAAAGTGAGAAGGATTACTTCACCTATTTCACACCTCTGAAGTATAGAAAATTCAACGTCACCAGTAGAAATTGATCACAATGGGGTATATAAATTGGATTTCAAAAACAGAAATTAGAAGGAAACTAGAGAAAAAATTGCTGATGAAAAATCTCAATAAATACCAGCAGAAAATCAACAGTCGGCGTGCAGTTGGAGGTGAAACCCTCACTGTATCCAGTGCTGTTTTGCTCACATTTTACCATTTTGTATTAATTAATAAATTGATGGCTGCTTGATACATTGGCCGAGTCAGGCTCTTTATTTATAACAATGAGAAGTAAAATAAGCCTTTAAAACACCTTTTTTCCTCCCCAGCCCCTCCCTCTTTCCCACCAACAGCACAGGAAGACAGGGTGTGGGGTTTTGGTCAGTTCATCACTCGAGATCTTCTTCTGTTCACTGAGGGAGAGGAGTCTTTTTTTCTGCTATGCCAAGGGGTCCTTCCCTTGGGCAAACAAGTCATCCCAAAACTGTTGTAGCATGGGTCACTCATCCATGGGATGCAGTCTTTTAAGGATAGGAAGTTTGGAAGCAGGAAGTTTGCTCTAGTTTGGAAGCAATGGCCCTCTCTATCTCTGGAAGCAGAGGTCTTCTCTCTCTATTCGGGTCTCCCACTAGATCACAGCTTTTTCTGGTATCCACCAGCTCCAGCATGGCCATTTTTCCTATAGGCTGCAAGTGGATGTCTTCATCCCCAGTAGATTTCATGCCTTACAAGGGGACAGTTTATTTCACCACAGTCCTCACCTACAGCTTGCAGAGGAATCTTGGCTCCGGTGCTTGAAGCACTTCCTCCCCCTCTTTTTTTACCACAGACCTTGGTGTTGCCATGTTGTTTTCCCTCACAAGTCTTCCCTTCCTCTTCTCTGACTAGAAGAAAACCCGCTGCTTGTAGGTACCTGTCTTGGTTTGAAAAAGACAGGTGTCTGCTAAAGAGGGGCAGGGCCTCTCTTGGAATGGATAATTCAAACCCCCTCCTTCCAAATTATTATAATTTAGAAAATTAAAGCGGCTTTCAGGCAGAGATATGGGGATAGGAATAACAGTTCTTTACTAATATGTATAACAAGGCAAAACAACAAGACCTACAGCATTAATAGTGAACAGAACCAGGGACCTTGAGGGCGGCTTTGTTTCACAAAACCCGGGGCAGTCTGATCTCTTGGGACTCTGAAAAAAAAAAAAAGCACCGAGCTGGAATGGTGGAGGATCCTGGGCTGGTGGATGGGATATATCAGGAGCTCCGTTGAAGGTCACTGGAACAGGGATGTCCTGGCAGGACGGGACAGTGCGGGGCCACAGCGTAGCAGAAAAGCCTCAAAGCAGGGCCGAGAAAGCAGCGGCCGTGGGGGCAGGACAGCAGGAGGAGAGCTCAGGATTCCTGGGCACAGCCGAGCAGATGATGGTAGCTTTCCTCAGGATCGGACCCAGTGGTGACAGTGAAAAACTCCTCCCGCAGCAGGGAGCAGCCTGACTGTTCTTTTCCGATGCCGAGAGCAAGAGAGTGAAGCTGCCCCCAGCCCTGTCTTTTCCTGCCCCAAACCTCAGGTTATCTTCCCCCTCTGAGAGAAATTCCTGGAGACAAAAAAAAAAAGTGTAGCCAGGTGCTACCGCTCCATTCTTCTGTCCCACCTGAGTATCTGTAAGTACCCAGTAGTTAGTTGCCTAGCAACTCTTGGGAAAAATTCTATAGGTAAAAAGAAAAGAAACAAACCTAACCCCCAACAGCACCATTGCTAACAAGTTCCACTAATTCAAAGATTCCTGCAGGATCCCACAGCACCAAGTTGATCTCATCTAGGTTCCACACTGGGGAATCTCGCCATGTTTCCACTGCCAGCCAGATGGTCCCGCTGCCATTGCACAGGGAGTGGTGACTGCCACGATGCTGGCACTATGGAATGCCTCTCCTCATGCGGGGCTCTGAAAAGGGGAAGCTGCTGCCATTGCCCCTGCCCTTCTGCCCACAGCACGGCTGGCTGAGGGCAGCCAGAAAGGCAAGGCTCTCCATTGACCACAATGAGATGGCTGTAGCAGTGGTGTATTGCCGCGCACTGCTCCAGGAATGGCCCCTAATGCTGGTGCCTTGCCACCTCTGGAAAAAATTGCATGGATGCTGTTTTGATTTTCTTCTCAAATCTGTCATCACAGAGGTGTTATCAACCTCTCTTTGGGCCAGCAGCATGTCCATCTCCAGAGCCATCAGAGATCAGCTCTGCTGGACATGGTGGAAACCTCTAGCACCTTCTCACAAAAGCTACCCCTGTGGCTCCCCCCTGCTAAAAAAACCCAGGCTGTGCCAAACCAGCACACCATAGCAAACCCTATTGCAGAGGATCATACCCACTGTAGAGGTATCATTGCCGATGAAGATACCATTTCAGACCCCACTGAAAATGCAGATGCTATTAGAAATAAAGAGCTTGACTCAGCCAATATATCAAGCAGCAATCAATTTATTAATTAATACAAAATGGTAAAATGTGAGCAAAGCAGCGCTAGATAGAGTGGGGGTTTCCCCTCCAACTGCACAGCAATTACTGATTTTCTGCTGGTATTTATTGAGAATTTTCATAAGCACTTCTCAGCTATTTCTTTCTCTAGTTTCCTCCTAATTTCTATTTTTGAAATCCAGTTTCTATACCCCATTGTGATCAATTCCTACTGGTGACGTTGAATTTTCTATTTCTATTGGTGAAGTAATCTTTTTTGCTTCCCTTGCTCAGAAACAACATCTGTGGTGATGAGGTTCTCAGGACTGTAAATTAGTGATGGTGATGTTCAGATTTCCTTCTTCAGAAATAAACATCAGTGGGGAGAGGGTCTGGATTTCCTTCAGAAGAAAACTCCAGAGATGAGAGATTCAGCCCTCCTTCTCAGGACCATAAATCAGGGCTTTTTGGTGATACCCAGCTTCCAGATGGTGGTCTATCTCTTCTTCCAGGATTGTCCAGCCTTTCTTCTCATGATCATAAATTTTTAGCTTGGGATAGCTCACTTCCTTCTTCTATTCAGGTGATTACAATTCTTTCTATATATATTCTAAAGCTATAGTTCAAGCCCTTTTATTACAAAGCAGCTTAAAGCTTATAATAGTTTTATTTCTAAAACAAATAATAATAATATTTCTGCATTCCTCTATCCTACATGTTAAAAAGCTATAAAACTCATACTAATTGAAAAAGCCTAAAACTTACATTGTAAAAACCTTATAGGCTCACATGGTTCACTTACAAGCAAGCAAAATATTAGTTCAAAAGCCTCTTTTCATGCTTTTTCCATTTTTTTCGTTAAACTCATGTTTTTATAATTATCCTATGGTCTTTTCCACACATTTCACAACCATAACTACAAAGGCCATCTTTTTCCACCTGACATGAAACACAGCCCCACATTTCACAATGCTGTGGCAGAACGCCAGTGTAGATGCAAAATAGTAGAAGTACCTTTTCCACTAGTGATTTGAATCATTGGAGAGAAGAGCTTAAAAATTTCAGGGAAGACCCCAGTAAAGTGGCAAAATGATTTGATAGTCAAGAACCAGGTCCCATACTGAGGTGATATTGATTTATTGTTGGCAGAATTAACAGAAAGTGGAAAAGAATTAGTGATTGAAACAGCTAGAGCACATGTGCAGGGACAAATTGCTACTGGAGCCCTACAGGGTAATGTGGACATGCTACTTCCTACTACAAATCCTCTGTGGGATCCAGATGATCCAGGCAAATATGCCTCCCTAACCAGATACTGGGAGTTAGTCAAATTTGGATTAGAAAATGCCATTCTGAAAGCAGTAAATTGGGCATTAATGTATATTTTTAAACAGGGACAGCACAAATCTCCTACTGACTTTGTAGATAGGCTCCTCAATAGAGCAGCAATGTGAAAGTTTACAACCTTTGCTCCTGCCTCAGAAATGGGGAAGAAGCAGTTAGTCTCCTTCTAGGACAGTCCAGCACAGACATCAGACAGAAACCACAGAGATTAAAAGAGCCAGATAATAGAAATTTACAAACAATCATGGAAGAAACATGGAAGGTATATAACAACTGAGACAAGCAAGAGAAGAAAAAACTCTCAGGAGTCGGTGAGAACTTTAGAGCAACATCAGAGGGGAGAATGTGGTCAGGGATGAGGCAGAGGAAAAGGTGGAAATAGTAGAGGCGGCTCAGATCAGTCCCAAGGGAGGTTAGGACCAAATCAGTGTGCTTACTGTAAGAAAGCATTGGCATTTGGATTGCCAGTGCCCAGATTTACCAAACACTACTCAGGAAGGTGGTGTTGTAGCAATAGATAACAGTGAGTGATGGGAACCATCAGATCTTTCCTTGGGGGACCTGCTGGTTAAGATACAGCTAGGGAATGATAAGGAAATTGAATTCTTAATAGATACAGGGCTCACATTTTCAGTTTTAAATCAAGCTTTAATGGCTAGAAGTGAAAAACATATCCAGGTAACGGGATCCACAGGCCAACCAGGCCTTTTCCTTAAAACCATTAGAATACAAAATTGGGAAAAGGATGGGAATACATCAATTCCTCTATCTACCAAATTCAACAAAATCCTATTAGGCAGGGATCTCCTTGACAATTTAGAGACAGCAATTGAGTTTAGAGAGGGAAAAATTAATTTTAAAGTACCCAAAGGCAAATTGATTCTAGCATTAAGATTGGCAATTGATACAGGACCAATCGTACGAATACAAACAATAGTAACTATTTGGAGCAAATAATGAATTAGATATACCCAGGAGTATGGAATACCGATGCTCCTGGGAGATCAAAATTGGCTGACCCTATTAAGATTGAATTACAGACAAAAGCCAGGCCAGTGGTTAGGAGAAAATATCCCTTGAGGATAGAGGTCAGAAAAGGGATCGAACCACTTATTAGCAAATTTTTGACACTAGGATTGTTGAAAGAATGTGAATCCGAATTTAATACTTCTATACTACCAGTGAAAAAATCTAATGGAACTTATAGATTAGTGCAAGATTTGTGAGCCATTAGTGGGATTGCTAAATATATCCACCCAGTAGTTGCAAATCCCTACACTTTGCTAACTAAACTCCATGATGATCTCATTTGGTTCTTGGTGATAGATCTCAAAGACACTGTCTTCTGTCTGCCATTTGATAAGAAAGTCAAAACATATTTGCTTTTGAATGGAAGAACCCTAGCACAGGCAGGAAAAACCAACTTACCTGGATGATGTAACCTCAAGGATTCAAAAACAGCCCCACAATTTTTGGGAATCAATTGGCCAAAGAATTGGAACAATGGTGGTCTCTGCCTGGGGAGGGAACACTCCTACAATATGTAGGTGATCTACTAATTGCTACAAAAACTATCGAAGCATGCCTTATATGGATGGTAAGTCTGTTGAATTTTCTTGGACTAAATGGTTGTCAAGTGTCTCAACAGAAAGCTCAGCTGGTGCAATACCAGGTGACCTATCTTGGATGTGAAGTCTCTGGAGGAAAAAAGTCCCTGGGAACTGCATGGAAGGAGGTAATCTGTCAAACACCTAAGCCGCAAATCGTAAGAGAGCTCCATGTTTTTCTTGGAATGACAGGTTGGTGCTGGTTGTGGATATACAACTATGGACTGATGGCAAACTCTTTATAGGAGCTAGTGAAAATTTCTAAGGGAATCATGCCTTTTGAAGAGTTAAAGCATGAGCTCATGAGGGCCCTGGCCTTTGGACTTCCTGAGGTGAGTAAACCATTTTGGTTATTCTCACATGAGAGACAAGGAATAGCCTTAGGGGCTGGCACAACACGTGAGTGCTTACAAAAGGGCAGTAGCCTATTTTTGATACTGTGAGCAAGGGCTGGCCCAACGGCGTTAGGGCAGTAACAGCAGTGATTGTGAACATTGAAGTAGCACTGATGTTTATACTAGGACAAAGGATGACTTAGTGTCTCACATAGTGTAAGCTGTTTTAGAGCAGAAAGGGAACCATTGGCTGTCTACTTCAAGGTTCCTAAAATAGCAACCAGTCCTGGCTGAATCTGATGACACTGAAATTGGAATGACCAATAGTATTAACCCTGCCTCTTTTCTGCAAGGAAAGTCTAAAGCTGAACCTGTAGTACAGAACTGCCCAGAGACCATCGAAGCTCTGTATTCCAGCCACCCAGATCTAAAGGATGAGCTGCTCCCAGATGCCATCAACTGGTTCACTAATGGGAGCAGTTTTGTGAGACAGGGAGTGCGACAGGTGGGGTATGCTGTCTACAGTCTTGGAAGTAATTGAGACAAACCCATTACCAGCAGGAACCTCAGCACAAAAGCCTGAGCTAATAATATCTCACTTGAGCATTAGTGTGAAATGTGGGGCTGTGTTTCGTGTCAGGTAGAAAAAGATGGCCTTTGTAGTTATGGTTGTGAAATGTGTGGAAAAGGCCATAGGATAATTATAAAAACACCTGTTTAATCAACAAAATGGAAAAAGCATGGAAAGGGGCTTTTGAACTAATATTTTGCTTGCTTATAAGGGGGGGTCACCAAAAGGAGGAAGTAAAAATTAGTCTTCCTTGTTCTAAACTTTCAACCTTTTCAATGCAGATGTGATTGATGAATCCTTGGTAGAACTCCTTGTTTCCTGTTTTGCAGGACTATTTCAATGGGTTTCTGGAAACAGGAGGTTTGCAATTGTCTTGGGTTCCTGGGGTCTATTTATTAGTTTCTCTGTTTTTCATAATACACAAACATAAATTTGACAAGCAATGAGTTACCTGATCCAGGATAGCTTATTTTAAATCTGGTTCCTTTTAACTATCTTCTAACTTCTAACTGATTTCAGCAAAGCTTATCTATTAATTTCAGCTAAATCAGCAACATCTATTAACTATAACCTTAGCTTTTCTAAAATCTTCAAATTAGTGTCATCGTCCTTCCTCTGATCTGCCTTTTTAGAGCATGTGCAGTAATTTTGGATGTGGTTTTGAGGGTTGTGTGTCACCTCCTTACAACAGCCCCCATTCTGTGGTTTCAGCAGGTGACAGTTGTTGATAGTCAAAGTGTCAGTAGCAGGGGTCCTCATCATGCCTGTTCCTCAAATGTTATCTGACCATGCAGACAGTTTAGCTATTTCAGTCATTGCAAGTTAACCACAAGTACTCTAAATTAACATCAGCTACTTCACAAATATGTCTGAGTTATTTTAATTATTGTCAGTCAGTTACAAAAATAAAAGCATTAGTTATGATTTCACATCTATAGCTACTTCTGCAAAAGTTAACATTATATTACAATGCACAGCACATAGCATCCACTTTAATATCTGCGAAAGCCAGAACTATAATATGTGTTTATCACACCCCAAAGTGGTACTTACTGATGAGATTTGCCAAGACCCTTCTCGACTCTCCTTTACTGCCTGCTCTGGGCAACCATGTCCTTTCTGATTGACTCTTCATGGAGCCCCCTTGTTCGCCTCTCCCTGAAGACCCCTTCATGGACTCCCCTGGTCCACCTCTCGTCTGACTTCTGGACAGTCTCAGGTAGCCAATCTATTGCCCAGTGCCAGCCAGTGCTGAAGGGAGTTGGTCACTGAAACTGGGTGAGGCACGCCTACAGCTCCTCTTGCTGCATGCCGCACCCAGAGAGTGGAAGGATCCTGGACTGAACCTTCAATTGTCAGGGAAATCCAAAAAACACCAGAGGTTTATGTCCATAAAGGAGAAGGAGGAGTCCTTCAACTTTATTTGAATAAATGGAGAGAGTCCACTGGGGCACATGCCCACAGGCCTTTTCTCTCTTGAGGTTTCAGAAGGCGCAGCCTCCCTTTTATCCTGAACTCCAGATATCCTGAACACTGGCCGCACGGTGCCCTCTTCCTTTCCCCATTGGTTGAGGTATTAGAAAGGTACAGCCTTCCCAAACTGCCTACCACATATTCCCCCTTGAACCTGTCATTTTAACCCAAAGTTCAGAAGTTCAGGCTTGTGCAGAACCCTGTCTATTTAGCAGCCAAACTGTCAGGGTCCAGCAGCAAACCCGCTACTTGAAGTTAGTAGAAACATTAAGACCCATTTCAAAGACATTAACACCCATAACCTTCACCCACCAATCTATTTGTAAAGACATTAGCTCACATCTTTCCTCTCAAAACTTACATTTTTAGGTGTTTCAAACTTAAAAAATGGTGACTTTTAAGATGATTCTAAACGTAATTAGTGTGTCTTTACTAAGAGTCGTATAAGTCTGCTTGTAGGTAAACCCAGAGACTGATAGGTAAGAAAGGAATGTTAACAGTTTACAAGGAGTTGTTGCTCAACCAAGGCCAAGTCAAGTTCCTGAATTTAAAGGTGATGAACAAAAGAAAGTGGGGTGAGATCAGGTGTGCCTTGTGTTATGTTAAGGGGGTCCCATAGTAAGCAATTCAAGAAGTCAGTACCCCTCGAGTACCACAGTCAGTGGGGAGAGAGGTAGACAATGGGATAGGTGGTTTGGGAAGGCTGTACCTTCCTAGTACCTCAGTCAGTGGGGAAAGGAAGAGGCCACTGTGTGGCCAGGAGTTTAGGATATGACAAGGAAAATAGGATTAAAAGGAGGCTTCATCCTCCAGAGTTATAAATGTGTAGTTAATTCAAGTTTTATTAAAAACATGTAATTCCTGTATAAAACAAACCGTGTTCCAAGGTACCCCCTTGTACAGAAACTACGCACGGTTAAGTGGACAGGAGGTGTGCCTCCCTCCCCACCAGATGAAACAATAAGATGGAATCATCACATCAATGTGGGGTGGACCAATACTTGGAAGAAATAGATAGCGTCAACAACAGGGAAGGCCACCCAGATAAGAAACACAAGCACCCATCAAGCAGCATTCACCCCCACTTGGCCAAGAGAAAATCCAATCAGGCCGCCTTCCTGTTTTCCCGGAAAGCTGACAACCACCAAGAAAATGGTATTCAAGACAAGTTTACCTTCCCAGAACCTCAGAAATATTCATGCACAAACTCAAAGATGAGATCAACCTCACCGGAATTCTATTCTACATCCACACCTGGCAGGAAGAAAATCTATCCTGCATATTCAAAGACTGGACTGAACAATAAACTGTCCTTAGGGCATAAAAACAGTATAAAAACTGAACTTGGGGAGACGGCAGACGGGAACCAGGGAGAGGGGCAGCCGTCTGGTGAGGCTGTGTCCTTGATTGGTTCACCCAGATCTGATTCACAGGGTCAGAGCTGTCTTTGACCGCGGCTTTTACTCGATTTCACACTTTGTCATTTTTTCCGATGAATTTCTTAACGGAAAATATTGGGGAAATTGTTGTTTATAACATCCATCAATTTGACAGACTCCAGGGGAATACCCCATGGCCTCTCCCTTTAGTCAAATAAAGTTACAGGACTCTTCTCTCTGCTTTTTGGACATAAACCTCTGGTGTTGTGAATTTTTCAGTTCAGTTCTATTGGGTTTGGTTTTGGGATTGATTTTTCTAAGAGCCAAGTTGGAGATCCTGTTTCCCCCTATGTCTTGGTTTAAGACAATTTAAGAGGTGCATGCTCTCAAATGGCTTCTTCTACTTAGAGTTTTCATCAGTCACTTTCCACCAATAAGGAGAAAGGAATACTAGTAGATACAAGAAGTGAAAAAATAACAGACTACCACCAGGCAAAACAGCAATGGGCAAAAATTAACAGTAATCGTCTCTAGTTACAAAGTTGCTGAAGTCTCAGGGACTCCAAGGAACAAAGAGAAACTCAAAATGGCAGAGTGACCCCTTGCCCCAGATGGTGGCCCCCACAGCTGACCACTTGTGGGGAGACAAAGGGAAAATGGTGGCGACTATCCCTTCTATCTCTCCAGCAGTGGCAACTCCGTTGGCAAAGGCGGCTGGCAGCCTCTGTCGGCTCGTACTCGGTCAAGGGCTAGGACTCATGGAGGGATTTCTTCCTCTTGGCAGAAGATATCAAGAAAAGACAAGGCAGCTGGGCTGGGGAAGCTCTATGTCTGCTCACGTCAGCTGGGCACTGCTGTGGACCAGACAGAGCAGGGCCACTCCTCGCAGCGCGACGCTGCGGCTGCAAAGAGGTTTTGCAAAATTTACTTTGAAATAGTTTTTGATTGGGAAATGCAGCTTCTTGAGTTGCTACTACTGTTGCGAGTAGTGCCAAGCAGCAAGAAAAAATCTAAGCGGCAAACCACAGGACCAGAGAGAGAGAGACAGCACTCCTCCCATGTGCTCCAACTTTAAAAAGCCTGGGCGCTGCCCAGTGCCAGACTCTGTTCCGTTTTCTGGCCGCAGGCTCAAAAGAGGCAGTAACGATTTTTTTGCCACTGATAGATACGGACAGCAATAACTTTTTGGGTTACCCAGGACACTACATGAAGACATTCCTTGTTTGTGTTTGCTTTTATTGTGTTTATGGTAATTACAGGTACACAGTGTAGTAAGTATTTATTATTAAAACCAAAACTGTAATTTGTCCCCATCTCTGAAGAGTCTGATTGACAGTGTTCTAGCATTTCTTGCATTTTGGGGAGCAGGGGGGTGGGGTATATGGTATGTATTCTTAAACCTCGTACCTAGGGCTTTTGCATACTAGCTACAGAGGAAAGAACAAGGGTTGCCAGCAGGCCACCTATGTGAAAAATATCCATCCCTAAGAGAGTCCTATTAGTTTCTTAAAGGGGCCTAAGGGATTATGGGGAACAGTAGTACTAGTTTGGCCTGCAATTAAGTTAAATTTCTTCATAATACCTTTTACGGGGCCTGTGTTTTGCATTTGTGCTGAGAACAGGGTTTATAGCACAGGGATATTTTAGTTCAAGCCCCCTCATTATTAGAGTCAGAATCCGAATCTGAATCCCTAAGACAAAAAAAGAAAACAATTTTTAAAAAACTAAAGAATTAGATCCCAAACCACATTTTCAAGGTCCAAAGGGTTATTTTTCAGATTTAACCTTGAGTTTTTCAGGCACAAACACTATTTATATGATGCAATCCTTACAAAGATGGAGAACCGCATACATTTTAAACCACCAGAATATATCTGGGAGAACAAATAGTGAAAGTCCACAACCACATTTTTAGACTACGAAATTGCTAAGATTTGCTAAATTTCTAAAAAGTGATTCATAATTGCCAAGGTTTCTGCCTTTAGAGTTCCAAGACACATTTAGAAGGTCCAAAGCATTATTTTTAAGGCCCAAGGTCCAAAGCCTCATTTGTGAATCCAAAGGCTCATTTTTGGCCCCAAACCATCCTTCTTAATTTTCCAAAGCCTCAGTGTTGGGGACCAAAGCCCCTCTTTAGAATTCAGTCTGCAGTTTGGCCATCTCCAATCCTTTTAAGACTCCAAAGACCCATTTCCTCATGCACTTATGAGTAAAGTAGGTCCCAAGAGACTATAGGTGGGGGGTGAGAGTGCTCATCCCTCCTTCTCTGCAATGGTGTGGGTGTTCCTTTGTCACACTGGGAAGCATGTCAGCTCCAACAGTCTGTCTGCGGGTGGCTCATCTTCAATAGCTTTTTGGGAAAACTGAAATATTTCTACATACCAGCTGTGACACTTGAGACAGAGACCTGCAGATTTTAGAGGTTGTCAGGACTTTTGCCACTGAGGATCAATTCACCAACATGAGGCAGACTAAGATGAGCTTCCAGGAGAGGATGGAGCCCACCTTCATGATGGCCAGTATCACCCCTTGAGGTACAGACATCTGCCAACACCACAGGACTGTCGCCAAGACCCACCATGCAGCCTTGTGGGACACAACAGCTGTCCTGTGGGTGTCTCCATCCAAGGCTGCGGACATACCCGCCAATGCCCCACAGCCCAGGGGGGTTGGGAGAGTAGAGGGCCAGAAGATGCAGAGCACAGCCTGGCTTTCCTCTGCTTTCAAGAGCGAATGGCTGTCTGGGACACAATGGCTGGCTACATCCAACAACAGCTCTTGCTGTACAAGGTAGGACAACACCCATATCCTCATCTGCACAGAGAAGTGGGAAGTCCCATGTCCCTAGAGCATAGCCTGCAGTTCCTCTTGCTCTCCTCAGAGAGCAAGAGACTCACCTCAAAAGGTCCCACTCCACTTTCAGGAGACCACCTCCAAAACTGAACATGTTCAGGTATTGCTTCCACACAAAAGGTAACAGGACAGAAAACTATTGCCGGCATTTAGCTCCCCATAACAGGCTAAAGCTTCACTTCTTGGAATCACTAGGTTCTAAAGGGCCTTTTGTACCATCACACCTATTAATTTTTCATGCCTAAAGCCTCCATTTTAGGGCTACAACCCTGATTTCTGAGCTTCTAACCTGTTTTATATTACCTTTTATTGCCTGTAGGATCTGATTTGGAAAGTCCAAATTTTCATTTGTAGGGTAAAAGTTCATCTGTAGAGTCCAAAGCCTTCTTTAGAAAGTCCAAAGGGTCTTTCTGGGACCCATACCCTCTTTTTAGCTTCCACAGATCCCCCCTCTGGGACCAAAACAAATGTGAGGCTCTGGACCCTGCATATGAAGCTTTGAACCTTCCAAATAGGACTTGGAGCCTTCAAAATTATGCTCTGAGCCCTTCAGATGGGTTGTGGGGTTTGTGCCTAAACAAGGTCAGTTTGGATTTAAACCAGGATGGTTTGGACCCTAAAAATTAAATTGTAGTTCCTAAAAACAAGACTAAAATATATGGATACTAAAGGAATAACCTTAAAAATGGGGTTTTACACGCTAGAAATAATTTGTTTTAGCTTCCAAATGAGGCTTTGGACATGAAAAACATAAGGCATTGAGCCCTCAGTGAGGAGTTTGCACCCTAAAATGAGGCTTTGGATTCTAATGTGCTCTCCTGAGAGGTTGATTCCAAAGAGTCTTGGTGCTAAAAAGTGTAAGAGTCGGGACTTGGTGGTCCCTGGTTTTGCCTCATGACCCTTTGTCAAGGAAGAAAGCAAGGGGGCTCAGGCGCCTAAGCCACGGGGTGTGTTTGGCAAGCATTGAACTGCAGATATGTCCACTGAGCCAGAGCTGGCTGCTCCCATGGGAACTTGTGTGAAGACAGTGGACAATTTGGACAGCCTGTGCTTACCAGCAGCTAGGGACCAGACCTGCTTGTCCCAAACTCGCCTGCTGAATGATTGCACCTGGTTCCCAGAGCAACGGACCTCACCACAATGACTCTCAGGTGCCCCCCACTTGTACCCGTGTTGGCTGAGTGCCCCCTGCTTCTGAAATGACTATAAAAGCTGCCCCTCTGTGACTCACACTTTGAGATCTCCCCATGGCGAAGACAACAGATCCATTGGCATGACACCATGAGGACGCCGCTCAGCCGTGGTAGCTATATACCCTCTGCCCTCTCTTTCCTCACTCTGTATCCTATTTTTCCTTTCTCATTCCCTCTATCGCAAGTGTTGTTAGCATCAATAAAGGTGCATTTGTGTGTGTAATTAAATATTTGTCCCCTTGAGTACTTTTCGCACTCTAAAGATCACAAGAACCTATCACGATTCCTTTTTGGATTGTGACAAAAAGCCAACAGGGATGAGAGAGCCAGGGTGAGGGAGAAGCTGGGTGGGGGCCTAGCAGCCATCCTAGGCCCCCTCAGCACAGTTTCTGAAGGTGTTCCTTTGGTATTGCTAGTTCAGGGTCAGCTTGAAGCTGACCTTAAAGGCAGAGAAAATTCACTGGAAATGAACCCTAAGAACCCAGGTGATTTGCTACACAAGTCACATGGACACATTCGAGTACCTGGGAAGAATGGAACAGAAACCCCCAGCACTGCAAGTGTGCCAGTCAAACCAGTGACCAGGTTCATAGTCCTCAGCAGCCTTTAATTCCTCTGGCTGTTGCAGCTCCAGGAAGTGACAGGAGCTTGGCTGGTGGGTGAACCTTTTGCCAGGGGAGGTCCAGTGACTTCCAGTTGTGAGAGGTGCCTGGGTTGTGGCAGCCACAGAGTTCCATGGGCACAACAGGAGATGTCCCCATGCAGCCTCGTGTCACAAAGGGACAGAGATGTGGCATCTGTCTAGCCATTGTGACCTCATCCGCTCAGTGCTTGGTATCCTGAGGAGCAGACCAGCAAAGATTGAGCTGGTCTTCAGGATAACTCAGCTTCTTTCTTTGCTACTTGCATGTCTGCATTTTTTCAAGCATTCTCTGTCTTTGGCAGTGACTAGGAGCACCAACAAAATGATTCTGACATTTAAAGCTGTTCTGTGGATCGTGTTTGGGTTTTTTTAATTTTCAATCTACATTTATTTTCTTTCTCAACAGGAGACGGCTTTAGTTCTGATCTGATCTTTCTGGAGGAGGATCTGGATCCTTTGTCATCCACAACTTTTCCATCTGTTCCTGAGAGGAGCAACGGCTGCAACAGAAAATAATTCCCGTGACAGTTTTGCCAGTAGTCTTGAACTTCATGAATGCCCACAGACAACATGGCTGGTGCTTCATTCCTGAGTGTCAGTGCACTGTCAAACTAGAGTGAAATCTGGGGTGTTTCCTCAGAGCAGCCAGACTGACCCAGGTGATTTTTGTTAGACACAGAAAAATGCATTGGGTCACTCTGTCCGTACTGCATAACACTTTGAAAGAGGACATTGCTCATAGAAAGACCTGATACCCGTAGGTACTTGCCTGTTCTTTTCACATTACAATGAGGAAAAAGGAACTGATAATTCAAGGCTCTAGAGGGGAAGGAAGGTAGCCTGAGGTCCAGAAATCAGAGTGGGAGTTTGTTGGACTTTTGGGAGACTAGGCAGTGGAACAGACTGTTTTCCAAAACTGTTTCCATACCAGTAGACGTAAATGGGCTGTTAGGCTTTTCCGAGTGTTTCTGTGATGGTGGTTGTAACTGTTGTCCTTGGTGCTCCTATAGAGAACCCAACATTTGAATGTGCTTTCAAGCAACAATATTGTCACATCTCATCAAATATCATTTCCCTGCAGGCATTGCTGAGGGAATGGCTCTGCCACAAAGGATCCTCTTTCCCCCAGAGGAGATTTGCATGGATTGGCAGCAAAGACAGAGACCTGGAGCGGGACTCTGCAACCTGGGCAGTACTTGCTACATCAATGTCATCCTGCAGTGCCTGACATACACACCCCCTTTGGCCAACTACCTGCTCTCTCGTGACCATAGCCAGTTGTGTGAGTACTTTCAGGAATATTTCCTTGTAAATCTCTTGAGCACATCCTAAGGATTACAAAAACCTGGAACTGTATTTAGGAGGACAGTAGCTCCTCTTTATCAGCCCCATGAGCTTGTGTTCAAAGAAGAAGAAGCCATTGTTCCATTGTGTGTGTCCATAGATGACACAAGATGTGTGTCCACCTTCAGGAAGGCACCTCTTTCTAGCCTGGTATCTCTCTCCCTGCAAGTTAAACCCTCTTGGCTTATTGCACCAAAAACTTGTGACAATTTCTGAAAAATGTTTTCCCTGCATTAAAATGTCCTGGGCTTGTTCAGAACAGTTGGAACGGTTGGATGGATGGGCAGAGTCCAATAAGATGAAGTTTAATAAGTCCAAGTGCCGAGTCCTGCACTTTGGCTACAATAACCCCCTGCAGTGCTCTAGGCTGGGGACGGTGTGGCTGGACAGTGCCCAGGCAGAAAGGGACGTGGGGGTACTGGTCAACAGCTGACTGAATATGAGCCAGCAGTGTGCCCTGGTGGCCAAGAAGGCCAATGGCACCTGGCCTAGGTCAGGAATAGTGTGGCCAGCAGGAGCAGGGAGGTCATTCTTCCCCTGTACTCTGCACTGGTGAGGCTGCACCTTGAGCGCTGTGTCCAGTTCTGGGCCCCTCAGTTTAGGAAGAACGTTGAGACATTGAGTATGTCCAGAGGAGGGCAACAAGGCTGGTTAGGGGCTTCCAGAGGAATACAAGCCCTGTGAGGAATGACTGAGGGAGCTGGAGTTGTTTAGCCTGGAGAAAAGGAGACTCAGAGGCGACCTTATCACTCTCTACAACTACCTGAAAGGTAGTTGTAATCAGGTTAAGGTTGGTCTCTTTCTCCAGGCAGCAACTGACAGGAGAGGACACAGTCTTAAGCTGTGCCAAGGGAAATTTAGGTTGGATGTTAGGAAAAAGTTTTTTACTGAAAGTGTGATAAAGTACTGGAATTGTCTGCCCAGGGAGGTGGTAGAGTCACCATCCCTGGGTGTGTTTAACAAAAGACTGGATGTGGCACTCAGTGCCATGGTTTAGTTGAGGTGGTGTTAGGGCATGGATTGGACTTGATCTTGGAGGTCTCTTCCAACCTAGTGAGTTTGTGATTCTGTGACATTGTCAACTTGGGAGGAGTGAATACTGTTCTTAGAACTTCAAGATCTCCATTAGGTTTCCCAGTGCTAGGAATGATGTGCTAACATGAGGAGCTTCCCTCCCTCTTCAGGTCATCAGCAAGGCTTCTGCATGATGTGCATCATGGAAGCGCATGTTAGGAAAGTCCTGCGATCTTCAGCCAATGTCATCTGGCCTAGGGCTGTCGTCAGGGACCTCAAATGTAAGTAATTTCAGATGCTTTAGGTTCTCTCCCTTTCTTGTAGGTGAGAACTACTAACTTCTTTCTTAGTCATAGGAGAAGAATTTGAGCCTGACATGGCTGGAGATGCCTATGAGTTCTTATGCTGTGCTCTTGAGGCCATGCAGAGAGCTTGTCTGAGTGGAAGCAGCGAGTAAGCATAACTAAATAACTCTTCCCATGTTTCCAAGCCCACTGGACTCCTTGGATGTGCTCCCATCAAGGAAAATCTATGCCCAGTGCTTTCCAAGCTAATCTCTTGGAGGAGGGGATAATTCTGCCTTGCCATTTATTTCCAGTGTGGACATCTCTTCTCAAACAAGTACTATTATCCATCAAATATTTGGGGGCTTTCTGAAATCCAGAGGTAATGTTTCCACATCTATTGTTCTCCTTGGCATTGTTTTCACCCTTCTGTCTGTCTGTGATAAATGGCTGGTCCTGTAACTGGCATAATTGGTACCATGAGCATAAAATGTGACCATCATTTAACTTCCTCCTTCACTCAGCATTTTGATTTTCCTTCCAGTCACATGCTTCAGGTGCCAAGCAGTTTCTGATTCCTACGAGGCCTTCCTGCATGTCCTTTTGGATATCAAAGTAAGAGGGCTTGCAGTTGTGCTTCAATACATCCCAAGGCCCCTGTAGCTTTCCAGATCCAAAGCATTTGTCTTAAAAATGGATCCTTTGAGCACAAAAGAGCTTGGTGGTGGGTGGGAATGAGAATGCATCTCCTCCTGCAGATCTCAGATCTCAGGCACTCATCTCCTCCTTTTACAGAGAATGGGGAGAATATTCCTTCCTTCCTTCCTTCCTCCCTCCCTCCCGTGCAGGGTCATGTTGGGTCTCCTCAGCATCAGCGACCTAGATCTTCTTGTTGACTCCTTGGAAGTGTTAGGGCATGGGCATTTCCCACAGCTCAGCAGCTCCTTTCTCACTTCTCCAGGCACCTTCATCCCTCACCACAGCTCTGGAGGACTTTGTGACACCCAAGAAGCTGGATGGAAAATACTGCCTCAAATGTAACAAGTAAGATGATTTCTAACAACTTATTAACACTTCATTCTTTGTGAAGGAGCTGCATGTCACTGAGAAGAATCATCTTCTCATGGATGTTTAAAGCACAATAATGAGACACAAGTATTTTTAATGTGACTTTACAGCATGGAATAGCCTTAAAATACTGTAAGGATATGTGAGACACAAAAGCTTGTCTGGTCTTGTTGGACGAAGTTAGGGTGCATTTCAGCACTTGGCACTGCTTTGTTTTAAGGTGTGAGAAGAAGGCAACCTCCTCCAAGAGGGTTACAGTCCATCGTGTGCCCAAGGTCTTCACAGTGTGCCTGGAAAGGGCTGCTGATCACACAGGCAAGAAGATCAGCAAGGTGTGTATGCAACTGCAGTGCAACTTTCTCTTTGGAGCAGATTGCCCAAAGCAGCACAATCTTTCAGAAGCTGCTCATATTGGGGTTTTTGTGTTCTGTTATGGGGAGAGGAGAGTTCCTATGAGAATACTATCCTGGGCTCTGGTCCAACAGAGCTACTTTGGCTGAGAACAGTTTTCTGCTGCCTAAACCATTATGTGCTGAAGGGCTATTTCATGTGGTAGTTCAGGATAATTTCTGAGCCCACTTGGTCTTTTTGTAGATTGTTGAGTATCCTGAGTACTTGAATCTTCGGCCATACATGTCTGACACAGCTGGAGAACCCCTCCTCTATTCCTTATATGCTCTTGTGGTGCACAGTGGTGACACCTGTCTTGATGGACATTTCTTCTGCTACACAAAGGTAAATAGCAACTTCTCTCTTGATAGAGTAACGTGTGCTGGGAAGACAAACTTCCTTGTCAGTGTTACAGGTATCCAAGGCTTTTGGGAGAGAAGGTCTCCTTCAGAGCTGATTTGGATTTGTTTTGGTGTACTCTTTGTTCAGTTGCTCTCTCTCTTTGGTGTTATGGAGAAAACCTGCAGTTCCTTTTGAGAGATGGATGATTTCATTGCAGGCTAGCAATGGACTATGGTACAAGATGGATGATGAGTCTGTGGATAATTGTGGCATCCACGCAGTTCTCAGGCAGCAAGCCTATTTGCTGTTCTATGCCAGGTAATAATCAGGGTCATGTGTTCAGAATATGTTTCCTTTTCTTGGTTTTGCTGTTTCTCTTCTCATCTTCCTGGGTGTTTCTGTCATAGGAGAAAATTCTTCCCAGCTTACTTCAGTGCTGTCAATTCTGAACTACGTCATATCAGTCCTTGTCTTGCTGGGCTTTAGGGTGCTGGCCTTTTGTGCTCTCTGAAGCTAGGTCATGTTGAGAGGAATTAAAGGGGACTCCAGCAAAAATGGAGAGGGATTCTTTATCAGGGAATGCAGTGATAGGACAAGAGGTAAAAATTTCAAAGTGAAAGAGAGATTTAGGTTAGTTATTAGAAAGAAATTCTTGCCTGTAAGGATGGTGAGGCAGTGGCAGATGTTGTCTATAAGCTTCTCTAAGGTGTGGCTGCCTCATTCCTGGAAGTGTTCAAGGTCAGGCTGGATGGAGGTTGGAGCAACCTGTAGATGTCCCTACTCATAGTAAGGGGAGGTGGAACTAGGTGGTATGTAAGGAACCTTCCAAACCAAACCTTTCTAGGATTCTGTGAAATGCAGGTTGTAGGGAGAATAGAGATGAGGACTTGTTCTGACAGGGGCAGACCTGGTGGGAAGACCCCTATCAAATTTTCCATTGGTTGATCTTGATGAAATCTTCTCTCTGCTGTAGAAATCACTCCAAGAAAATGACTGAATCCCAGAGGAGGCTGCAAGGAATGCCCTAAACAGAGATTGCTTTTTTTCCTCCAGATGCTCTGATTTGAAAATGGGAGGAATGGTGGCTTCCCCTCTGACACCATCCTATGCCCATTCCTTCCTCAGTCAGTGGGGGGCCAGCAGTGAGCAGGCAGGTTCTGCAGGGACACACGGTCAACCTTGTAGGAATATGTTAACGTACTGCCAAAGGACAAGTGCCATGGAGACGTTCCAGAATAGATCCCTGCAGTGGAGCAATGATCACCACAGCTGGTTCATGAAAAGCACTGACTCTAACAGCTCAACAGGGAGGAAGAGAAAGAGAACTAGCCCTCCAGGTCGTGACCATGCTGTCAAAGATGGCACAGCTTCAGGGCCCTTCAACAGAAGCTGTTGGTGGGCTCCTGAGCCCAGTGCTGCTTGGGTTCAACACCTGCCAAGACAGAGAGAACAAAGCCAGTCCTCACGGCAGGGCTATGATCTTTGCAGACAGTTTGTGGAGATCATAGACTACCACCAGTCAGTGAGGAGGAGGAGCTGGTGGAGAAGAAGCCCTCCACATTGTGACCAAGACCCAAAGGATGATACACTGGAAGGGTCCTCGAATGCTAGCTCCAAGAGGGCTACTGCACCCAGTGCTGCTCGGAAGCAATCTCTGCCAAGGAAGAGAGAGCAGGGCAGATCACAGCAGGGCTATGATCTCCGCAGACGGTTTGTGGAGATCACAGACTACCACCAGTCAGCAAAGAGGAGGAGGAAACACTCATTTGGAACAAACAGGCAGAAAAGACAAAGCCAGAATTAAAATCCCTTGTTAACCTTCTGTGTATCATTTACAAGGTGTTTCCTTCTCTGCAGGTTTTGGGGCAATTGGTGGAAATACTCCCTGTGGGATGTTTGTGTAATAGGATTTTGAAAGCTGCATGCTTGCATATGCCCAACTGACAATCTCTTCTTTTTTAAATATGGAGTTCAAGTCACTCGAAAGGACATGAACTAGATGAGTCAGCAGGACAAAATCCAGGCAGTTTTGCACCCTAAAACATGAAACTGTGGGTCCTAGAAAGACTCTAAGTACTAAAAATCAACTTCAGACTCTTCAAATGAGGTTTTGGCCCTGAAAAAGTGATTTTGCAACCTAGAAATGGGTATTTGGACATTCCAAATGGGACACTGGACATGTAGAACCTGAGGCTTTGAGCCCTCAATTTATCCTGAGTTTATAACCTGAGGTACATTTGACTCATAAGTAGGCAGCTTTCAAGGCTAGAAGAAAAGCTTTGGTCTCTACAAAACAGTATCTGGGCCGTGAGAGAGCCTTCAGCTCAGCTACCAAAATGAGGATATACCAAGGTGGCATCTCTCATCTGCAGCAGTAAGCTATGTCTTTCCTTCCTCAGGCAGTGTTATGTGGCAAGGCAAGCACCAAGCAGATCTGCTAGTGCAGGTGATAGGCTGCCCAGCAGAGGGAAAGGCCAGCAATCACTTTCTGTCTTGGCACCTTTTGTGCAGCAGCAATCCCTGGACATATTCTATTTTGGCTATCCAAATTTTAGATATTACCCCCGGCAAACTATGGTGGTACACTTATTTTGGCAAAGAAATCTGTTGTGGTGTGTAATTTATGTTTAATTCCCTATGGTTTATTCCTCTTCCCCCTTCCTGGGGTGGTGGTTTAGCCTTGGTTTTGTTTTCCCTGATACCTACCCCTGTTCCTGAATATTCCCTGCCCATCTTTCCTGGTCCCAGCCCCTGCTTGGACTGTATCTTGGGGAATCCCCTATTCCACGAGGTTCCATTGGTCTATTCATACAAATCTCATCACAGTAGCTTTCTGATTGGTTTTATGTTTTGTAAACTTCACTTTGTGTCCCTCCTCAGTCCTCTCCTTATTGGCCTCATGACCCTAAACTCCTCCCTGATTGTGCCCCTTAAAACCCACGGTCCTGGCATTGTTCCCATCTTCACCTCTGCACTGCCTCAAGTTATGTTGCGTGGTAATAAAGAAATCTCGGACTGCCAGTGAAGCCCACTTAGTTCCTTAAACCCCGACCCAGTGACAACTTTTAGGGACTCTAGGACCCCAGGGGTTGTGTCGTGCCTCCGCAAAGTGCCTTGTGACAGGCACGTGACGACAGAAATCACCCAGCATTAGGTCAGGTGGGGGCTGCCCAGCTGCAGGATGAGAGGCTGTCCAAGAGTGGTAAATGCCAGCAACAGCTTTCTGTCTGGACACTTTTTTTCTGTGGAAGCAATTGTCATAACCTATTGATGTGGGGTGTGGTGTTTGTTGTAAAGTCTTTTCAAGCTAAAGAAGGATACTGGCCACCTGTTAGGCAACTCTTATGCTTTTTTGTATAGTTACCATAACTCCAGCAACCAGCCCACTATTTAGACTCAAAATGTGTTGACTAAAAAGCCCTGAAATTCTATAATAGACTTCTACAAATGCAATGGCTAACAAGCGCTTAATTTTGTACAGTACACTTCAATGAGTGTACAACTCCCACAACAAACTCCCCAAAGGTGCTGCCTAAGAAGCCACAACACTTCCATAAGCTCCTGCACTTCCACAACAAACCTCAGTGTTGCGGTGTGTTTTATATTTTATGTTTTACTAATAATGTCCATAGATTTGCTGTTTTATTCTGTAATGGTTTCTTCCAAGTTCCCCCTATGTTCTTCCCCAGTTAGTACATGATCTCCCGCCCTGGAAATCCCCTACCTTTGTTCTCCCCAGATACTGTTAATTGTCAATCATTGGTTGCTCCCCTCCCAGAGCCTGCCAGTCTCAGGAGGCCTCTCCCCTCTTTCCAGAGAGTTCGGAGAGACTCGGCCCTGGATTGGAGCAGGCCTGGGAAATCCCCCACCCCTTAAATTTGATTTGCTTTCTGTATGCCTTCCCCTTTACACCCTAATTGGTCCCCTGACCCGAAGCTACTCCTTCTCCCCTTCCCTTTTAACCCCCTGCATAGCTCTGTCAGCGGGCCTTTGGTCTGGGCTGCTGCAGAGTGACAATAAACTGCTCTCTGTTGCACCCTCACTGAAGCCTCCCTCTCGCTCTCTCGTCATCGCCTCACTCACCAGCGCTCTGTCGCCAGACGGCCTTACCCACCAGGGCGAAGCTGCCGGTCCGCCTGCGGCTTCCTAACCGAGGCTGAGAGGGTTCCCTGCCAGGGCTGCTGGGTTAGCTGAGAAGCCGTGCCCCAGCAGTTCAGGGAACACGCCTCACCTCAGTATGGAGTACAGGGCAAAATATAATAGCCATGTTTTGCCCAGGGAAAGCAAGGGAGGAGAAAAATAAAGGTGAAGGAGAGAGAGAAGAAAGAACACCACCACTTAGATCCTGTGTTGTTCTTGCCACATGGAAGGTCTGGAGCTGGAGTTGCAAAACAAAGAAAGACAGCAAAAGAAAAATAGAGGAAAAAGAGAGCACTTCCTTTTATAGTTAGTTAACTGGGTGCAGCGTCTCATGCAAACTAGGCTTTCCATGCCATTTTGTTTGGACCTGGACAGCCAGCCCATTGAGCCCTCCTCTAGACGTGAGTTGGGGCAGGGGAGAATGAGCATGAGTCTCAAGGTAGAGCAGAAATTTGGCTCTCAACCCATTGCCCCACCTCTGCAGGACACTCTCCTCTATCACACCTTTCCTGTCATAACAGTCAGAATGTTTGAGACAAAACATGCTTATTCCTGATCCTCCACAGCAATCCACAGATGTATTCAGTTCTAGAGTTGTATCAAAATTTCAGAGGATGGGGTCCTGAAAGAGAATGACAATACGTTTCCTCAGAAAGGAAATCACCTAGCCCCTGTGTTGGTGGTTCAGGGGAGAGACTGCCCACGGTAGATGGCCTTGCAGGGTTTTCTGGCTGCTCTGAACTGGGAGTCCCCAGGGCTGCTGAAGCGTCTGTCATTGTTTAATCCTAGCCAGCAGCCAAGCCCCTTGCACCCACTTGCTCACTCCCCCGACAGCAGGATCTGGAAGAGAATTGGAAGTGTGTAAAAGTTAGAAAACTCCTGGCTTGAAATAAAGACAGTTCAATAAAGAAAGCAAAAGATATGCATGCAAACAAAGCAAAACAAGAAATTAATTCACTGCTTCCTATGGGCAAGTAGGTGTTCATCCATCTCCAGGACAGCAGGACCCCATCACACGTAATGGTGACTTGGGAAGACAAACTTGGGAAGACACTCCAAACATCTTCCCTTCCTCTTCTTCCCCCTGCTTTATATCCTTAGCATGTTGTTATTTGGTCAGTTTGGGTCACCTGTCCCAGCTGTGTCTGCTCCCAACCTCCCACATACTCCCATCATCCTCATCAGTGTAGTAGTATGAAAAGCAGAAAAGGCCTTGGCTCTGTGCAAGCACTGCTCAGCAATAACAAAAACATCTCTATGTTCTCAACTGTATGTTCAGCACAAACCCAAAACACAGCTCCATACCAGTGACTGGGAAGAAAGTTGACTCTACCCCAACCATAACCAGCACATACCACCCCTTGTTCCATGCCATTTACCTCATGCCCAGGCCCCACACTATTCAATACTGTTGCAAAATGGGGAATATGTGTAATTTTCTTAAGAAATTGTGTTCTTTAACATTTGGTCTTTGTATACTTTCAAACCTAATCAACAGGAATGGAGATTTAATCCATGAAATAGAGAGCAGCTCACGAGCAAGCTCTAGGTGGTGTCAATGTATTAGAGAAAACAAACTTATTGGTAAAACTTATTGAGGTTTAGGGCTTGACATGCTTCAATGATCTCAGACTTAGAGGGAGGTTAAGAAAGCTTGGGAAGAAGGATGGTCTTCTGACAGTGGGCATCAAGAGTGCAAAATTTATTGGATGAAAGGACATCTGGCAAAAGTCCCAAGATAAGGCAAAGCTAATAAAGCCAATTCAACAATTGTGCCAAAATCAGCTCCACCTGGGCAAAAGGTAATTCCTACAGGGGGAGATCATGATCACCAACTCACAGACCACTGACCCAAAAAAACCCACCAACCCAAAAGAAAAGAAGGACTGAGCATAGAGACTAATTAGCATGACAAACAAAGCAATACTTAACCAATAGAAGACAGAATACTAATAAATAAGAGAACTATGTAACTTGTAGTCAACAATCATTCATTCATTTGCTAAAATGTATAAATAGTAAAAATTTGAAAGCTGATGTGCTTGATTTGTGGAATACCACTGTGCTGGTTTGAAAGCAAAACCAGTGAAAGACTCCAAGTCAGAAACACAATTTAATAAGAGGAAAATAAAAGAAATAAAAGAAAGTAAAATAAAAGTAATAGTGCAAAAAAAACCACACCACTGACAGAGTCAGAATACAACCTGACACCCTGTTAGGGCGGTAGTAGCAGTCCAGATGCGATGGTCTTGTCAAAGCAGTGATTCCTGTAGAAGCATCTGGTAGCTCTTGTCTCCTCTGGGAGTCCAGTGGATAAAAGCTGCCTGTGCTGTCCCAAACCCTGCATTTATCCAGGTGGGAATGCTTGGCTCCTCCCCCTGGGCAGAGCATCTCCCAATGGGCTGATCTCATTCTATGAGTCATGCAGTGGGTCCTTGATGGCCCATTAAACAGAGATAACTCCTGGAGGGAGTTATCTATGAGTCATGTGGCAAGGCATTGTTAGGCTTGTTAACAGAAGATAAGGAAAACACTGCCCCACCTTGGCTCCAACGGCTCATGGGGATAGAATACAAACCTTGGGCACAATTTTACATTGTAACCTAGGACAACCACCAGGCACCAAGGTTTGTGCTATTCTAAAATAAATAATCAGCATGATCTTCAGAGTGTAATTATTAGCTTGTTGCACACACAAACCCAGTTTTTGTGGACAGCAGTTTTTGGCAACCCAGACTGAGTCTTGCCTGGATCAACTTGCTGGCTACTGGCAGGGAGGAACTGCTTTCTAGATTCCAGCACTCACAGACCTTTTGATCGGAGACTCTGTGAGTATTCTTCCCCTCAAGAAGCAGGTAAGCAATTCAAAGGTGCAACACATGAAAAAGGGCATTCCGTAAGGGACAAAGGGAGGTGATATAATGTGGTAGAACTGTTGTTATAGAGTAAAATTTTGGAAAATTCATACATGCCTAACAGTGAATGCTGGAATGTATGAAGCCATGGCTAATGGTGATATAGTATTATTGAATTGGAATTCATGCACACTTGACATGATGACTGGAGTGTATGAGGTTGTGGTTAAAAACACTCTTTGGGTAATAATAGAGGAACAGGGTACTTCGTTGAACCTTTCCCTTGTTCTCTGCTAGGATGTATTTTGAATAATTGAGATAAGTAAGGTAGAGACTCTGTTACAAAGAGGAAATTAAAGCAATATTGTACTCATACGGTGGCCAATATATAAACCGGAAAACAGGGAAAATGTGTTGTTGCAGGTTAGTATTTTCTTAGAGTTGGTGTTGTTTTGTTGTTGACTTGGTAAACAGAATGAGGTTTGTTTAATTTTGATGCTTCCAGGACATTATATAGAGATCCAGATATTCTCCAACAGGGTAAGAATCACTTCCCATGATGGGAGAGGCATGGACAATGACAAGAGAGCTTCTTTTGAGCTAAGAAAGCAGAGACCAAGCAGCACTTGTGGAAAAGAGCAAAGAAACAAAAGGCCCCATTTTCGAGCAAAAGCTGTGTGCACAGATCCGTGTAAACTGGAACAGTGTCAGAATCACTTGCCGTGATGGGAGAGGCATGTACGATGCTGAGAAAGCTTCTTTTGAGCTAAGAAAGCAGAAAACAAACAGCATTTGTGGAAAGGAGCAAAGATACAAAACCTATTACTATGAGCTAAAGCTGTGCGCACAACTCCTTGTGAAACTGCAACCATGTCAGATTCACTTGCCGTGATGGGAGAGGCACGAACGATGCTGAGCAGGCTTCTTTCGAGCTAAGAAAGCTGCGAACAAGTCGCACTTGTGCCTAGGAGCCAGGAGACAAAACTTTTCTTTTAAAGCACAAGCTGTGTGCACAAGCTCCGTGTAAACTGCAACCATGTCAGACTCACTTGCCGTGATGGGAGAGTGGGTCCTCTCCCTGCAGGCCCTTGGCAAGAGTCTCCCTTAGCCAGCAAGTGCTGCTCCTCCCTGCTGTGGGGCACCAGCTGCAAGTGGAGTTGTTTCCCCGGGGCCCTGGCCTTGCCCTAAGCCAGGGGCACGACCTTTTCCCTGCAGCTCTATGGCCACTACCTGGCTTGGGCCGCAGCCCAGCAGAAGGAGCTCAGAGCTCCCCGGGGCCTGCACCTCCTTCCCAGGGCCAGCACTGGGGCAGCTCCCACCTCATCGCCAGGCAAGCTAGGACAGCACCCGAGGAAACGGCTACTGCTGGGCCAGGCCAGATCCAGGCTGGAGACCAGCAAAAGCTTCTTCCTCTCCAGGGGGCTCGGCCACTCACCAGGCTCCCCAGGGAATGCTCACAGCCCCGAGGCTGCCTCAGCTCCTGCAGCCTTGGCACACTGCTCCCAGGGACAGCCAGTGTAAAGCAAGGAGAAATAAGGGCCTCTATTAAGAAGATGCAGTAGAGAAGCAATAAATTTTGCCAGGAAGGCAACAAGTGCAAGCAGCCTCAGACACAGGCAGTGCCTCCTGCTTTCCAAAGTGCAAAATCATGAAACTGACCAATCTGTCTCATTACTGAAACAACCAAAAAATCCCCCACAAAACCAAAACGCAGAAGTTCCTCTTAAAAGATGCTGTGCATCTATTTTGTGGGAGGTTGTAGCGGTGCGTGAGCTGTGCTCACAAGTTTTGGGTTTATGTTATTTATGTTGGGAAAAGGGTCTATTCTAAACCCCTCTGTTTATAGCTGCATTCGCAGTGGCTTGTCCCCTCCCCCCGGAGCCTGCCAGTCATCCAGGGAAAGCCTCTCCCCCTTCTGGAATTCTCGGGGAGACCGGGCTTCTGATTGGAACAGGTTCTGGGAATCCCCTCCCCCCCTCCTCTCCAGAGATTGGCCCTTTTGTGTGTCAATCTACCCCCCAACTCCTCCCTTTCTATCCCCCTATTGGTGGAAAGTTTATGTACACGCCCCCTGGTACCTGTCTACTTAAGGGGGCTTGGGCGGGGCTTTCGCTCTCTCTCACCCACCACCGATGAGGAATAAACATCTCCTGTGAACCCTCAGAAGAGAGCCTTCCTTTCCTTCCTTCGCCATCGCCACTAATTTACATCTAGTGCTAGCCAGCCAGAAAGCCCACCGCGTGGGGGCTGCTGCAGAATTGTCCAGTGGGCCCTACCGACTGCTGCCAGAAGCCGGGCAAGGCAAGGGATCACTGAAAAGTGACCCACGGGGGGCAGAAACGCCATAGGAGGTTTTGAGTCATTCTTTTTTAAAACAAATAATAAAAAATTATTAGGATGCACAGAGACCCATAAAAATCAAGCTGCAGTAAACAACTACTTAAGGAAGATTTTTTTATCAAATCTCCAAGCTCTTCTATAGTAAGAGACTCAGGTAAATTCAAAAAGTGAAGGCATGGTACAATAACCTGAATTTAAACACTGGCAATCAAATACTTGAATACCACCCTACACCCTGCAGCTGGGGATGCTCCTGGGACGGGGACCCCAGTGTGGGCCAGGCATCCCTGGTGCACCCTAACCCTGTGGGTCTCCAAACCTGACTCAAAAATCCCCCCTGGTGACTCCCAAGGTGGCACCCTCCTTTCACCCCCTCTGTGAGCCGTAGCCCCCCACTTATCTCTTGGATGTCCAGGGAGGAGAATCCACGTCAGGTGTGAAGGAGGGCTGTCTCGACATCTGGGATTTTCCTTCTGTCATCAGGCTGTTGTCTCTTTGTCAGCTACAAAAAAGAAAAACAAACATCAGTGCATGATCTTAGCAGATCTGATGGCTGGCCAGTGGGGGGGGTCTCAGTATAACATGAGTGGACCACCTAAAACACACAAACTACAATGGACGCTTAGAGCTGCACCAGAAACACCACTACCCTAACTACACAAACATACAAACTTGAAAAAAGAAAACTCAAAAACAATTACACAAAAAAAAAAGCCAACCCTAATCACCCATAGTTGAACTACCAAACGTAATAAAAATAACCCCACGTGCAATCCCCTCAAAACCCCTCCAAAATATATACCCAGAACCCCCCAAACTTAAAAAGACCTACCTCTAACCAAATAAAATCAAAAACCCCATGTCTATTGAACTATATAAATTCATTAGCCTAACAAATCAAAACCACAAAAATTTACATCCTTAGACAACACTAGTATGCCATATGTGCTAATCCCATCGCTACATACAAAATCAAAACCTATTTCTATTACTAGCATAACAAAAAGTTACAAATTTTAACTGTAGTAAAACCTAAAAGCACCTAATTAAAAATAAAATTTTAAAAACCCCTTGTAACTAACTCCAAACCCTAAACATTCCAAGCAAACTTCCTCCAAAACAAATATTTTAAGTGCCAAAAAACCTCAAACATTTAAAATAACCACTAAAAAATGCCCCCTACCCACCACGCCACCAATATCACAGAAAATAAGTAAATTAGTGTCTTCATACACTGCACCCATATCAGAAATCTAAATGCCCCTAAAAATCTTGAAAATAACTACAAATTAACCCCCCAAAACCCCTAATCTCATTAACAAAAAAACCTCAAAACAAACACAAACTAAAAGCCTCCACCGTACAACCAACTACCAGCCAACAAACCACACTACACTCTTTTCAATAACAACAGTATCACATCATGGAAATGGAACAAAAATAATAATAGCCATATAGAATCCCACACAACAAACCACAAAAACTAGTACAAAAGATAAATCAAACCAACTTACTGAAGTCAAAACTGTACAACTGACCCTAAACATAATTTAATAACCAAAACTGTATCTCTACACTAACTCAAAAGTAATAACCAATACTCTATAAAATTAACTAAAATACCCAAACTAATTAACAACATGAAAAAAATCTCGAATAGTAAAAAATAGACATCACTACCGCAAAAAACTACTTAAAAAAATACACCATACCAACACCTACATTCTGAAAAATAAAACTAATAAACAACACCAAAACAACAAACCAATCAAACTAAACCAATCAAACTAATCAAAATAAGAACATCTCAAATAGACTTAAATTAACAACACCAAAAAAACCTATTCCTAACTCAATAAACCCATAATGCCTCAAGCCATCAAAACAAAAATACCACCAATAAATACACACAAAACCAAAAAAACCAAAAGATCAATTTCACCATAAGCACAAAACCAAAAGATCAGTTTCACCATAAGTAGTATCTTCGAAATTATCCATAACTATAAAACATATACTGCAATCAAATAAGCCAAATAAATAAACCCCTATAATAAACAATAATCCAATTATAAATATTAGCAAACCCTAACAGATTATATCACACTACCCCAAACCCATCAAAACAAACACTAAACTCATCATGATAAAAAACACCACTAAACAAATAAAAACTTCCCCCATACCTCACATAACAGCCCATTACACCATCATAATTATCCATAACTATAAAACATATACTGCAATCAAACAAGCCAAATAAATAAACCCTTATAATAAACAATAATCCAATCATAAATATTAGGAAACCCTGACAGATTAACTATATTGCACTAACTCAAACCCACCAAAACAAACACTACAAACTCATAATGATAAAACCCACCACTAAATAAATAAAAACCTCCCCTATAAAATAAATAAAAACCTCCCCTATACCTCACATTACAGCTCATAACACATTGTAAACCTTAGAAAACATAGCCTTTAAAGCATCATACACAACAAAATAAAATTCAACAATAAAACTCAGTTTTAAAACAATCTGATCCACACATAAACTAAGAAAAAACCCCACATTAAATAAATAGACCATATCCCTTATCACACACCATCTATAAACAAAATAGAACTACACAATAAGTTATTAAATACCATCTTGAAACTACTGAACAGAAAAATTTTTTTTTAAAAAAAGAACTGCATCTAACAAAACACTCAAACCTCCACCAGCCAGGCTGACCCTGCCCAAATGAATGCTTACAAAAAATAAACAAAAACAACACCTCAATAACACGTATCAGAAGTCTATTTTAAAAGCTACTTAAATTAATTCTACCTCAAATACAAATAAACCCATCCATAAAGTTATCTGCACTCAAAACCTAAACTACACATAATAACAGCCGAAAAATAAAACACTTTATACCACCAAACAATGTAATATTGAATAAAAGTCACATATAAATATCACTATCTATTAAATAGCACTGCCTATGTTTAACTGTATCTATATATAAATGCATACATAGTTAAAATATATTAATTTGAGCATTAAGCTGACAGCCCAAAATAAAATATAAAATGTCCTAAAATGAGACATATTGTTATATATACCATATATAATATAGTATATCGTGTAGATACAATATATTATATATAATAAATATAATACATATAGTATCTATTATATAATCTATTATATTTATTATATAATATATTATACTACAAAAATATTATACATAATATATATAATAAATTTAATACATATAATATCTATTATATAATCTATTATATCTATTATATAATATATTATAATATACTACAAAAATATAACACATAATGCATAATATCAAATACACATTATATAAAAATATACATTGTATATATTATATATTTTATCGATATAATAAACATTATTATAAAATAATACGACATCTTCTTTCATCTTCCCCCAAATTCTCTCTCAAATATATTACCTAACAAAAAAAACCCAAAAAAAACCCTCACATTCTTTACTTTCTAAAACTAACTTCTTATTTATTAGCCAAAACGAAAAAATTTGCTGAAACTGTTTCTTCTTCTCCTCCAGCAGGCGGGGCGGCCCCGCACCAGGAGAGGCACGGCACCGGCACCCAGCGCCCCTTGCCGGGACTCGCTCCGGGGCTGGCGCCGTTCCACGGTGCGGGGGGACCGGGGAGACCCCGCGAGCCCCGGCACTCGATGCCCGGGCCGGCCCCACGCTCCCCGCACCGAACGGAACCCGGCTCCCGGCACCAAAGCCGCTCCTCCGGCAGGCTGGGCTGCCCCGCGCTCCTGGCACCGAACCGAACCCGGCTCCCGGCGCCAAAGCCGCTCCGCACTCCCAACACCGAACCAAACCGCAGCTCCCGGCACCAAAGCCGCCCCTCCGGCACGCTGGGGCTGCCCCGTACAAGAGGCTCGCACGCCCCGCGGCACCGGACCGCCGAGGGGGCCGGCGGCGCCCGAGCCCCGTGTCCGGAGCAGGCAGAGAGCTCCGTGCCGCGCCTCCCGCCCCAGCACAGCTCGCCTCGCGCCGCCGGGGCTCAGCTGCGACATTCCCCCCAAAACAATGCTCAGCTACGACATTCCCCGCCAAAACAATGAATTCTGGCGGTGAACCCACGCAAGGCACTGGCGGCCGGGGCACGGCCAGAAGCGTCCCTAAACACAGCAGCACAACCCGATTTAAACTCTTCAAATGCTGGAAAAGCCGGGGTTTCCTTCAATTTAACCCCTGAAACTGCGGAAACAGCAGGCATTCGCCTCACCTTAAACCAGTATAATGGCAAATAAATGTATTCTTCCCTTCAATTTAGTCCCTGACAAAAACAGAAAAGGAGAGGTTTCCCTCAAGTCTCTCAAGTGATGGGAAAAGGGAGATTTTAAAACCTTTTTTTACCAACAATAACAAAAGAGGAATTTCTTCCCTTAATTTAAACTCCTTTGCCCTCATAACCCCCACTTTTTTTTTTTTTTCTAGGAGCACCAGGGAGGGATTAGCAAGGGAAAATGGAAAAGAGAAAAGCCCCCCATTCAAATCCACACTGGCTTACCTGCTGCTGCTGGCTAGCACAAAGGCTTGCCCGCGGCACCTTATTTAAGCAGTACACCACAGCTGAGTGCATCCACATACTCCTGCAGTTCCTGTAAGATGGTCTCACCATTGATTGCATGAGACACCCCCTGGAACACACCATAAACCTCCCTCCTCCAGGAGCTCCATGCCAAAGTGAGCTGAGGCTCCCCTTGCAAAGCAGCCCCGGCAGGAGCTGCCTCCTCATTATCCTTTACAGCTCTCAGCTGGCACTGCTCTGTCCCCTCATCCTTCTAACAGCTTTCACCCGTGGCTGCCCTCTCCGCTCATTGTTCTCCTTTACAGCTCTCCCCTGGCACTGCTCTGAGCCCTCATCATTTACAGCTCTCACGTGGGGTGGCTGCCACTCCGAGTGTGACAGCAGGGGCAGAGGGGACTTGCTGCTCATTCCCGGGACAGCTCCTTGTCTGACACACTGGGGCACCAGGCTTGCCTTGCTGTGGATAAGGATCCCTCTTCTCCTGCAGGTGCCCAAGGCTGAAATTGGGATCCACTTCCAAAATTCCGTATGTGTGAGGTTCATAATTCCTAAGGAAATTCCCGCAGCAATCGTTAGCCTCCATTTACAATTTTTCCTTTGGGATCATTACTAACTTGTCTTCCTGTGGAAGTGTTTCAAACATTCATTGAGTGTTCAGGAGCTGGGTTGGCTTGTTTATGATTTATCTGACAAGCCAGCGGGGAGGGAGGGGCGGGGTGGGAATGGGGGGCCGTTCGTTTGCTTGGTAAGCTCTGTCAGTTTTCCCCTGAGGCCCCGGTACCGCCCGACCCCACCCCCGGTACCACCCGGCCCCGCCTCACAGGGCCCCGGCTCCGCCCTGGCGCCCCGCCCTGCCCGGGCTGGGGGCGGGACCAGCGCCCGCGGCCCCGCCCCTCTCCCCTGGGCCGGCCCTGCCCCTCACACCGCAGCTGAGCTGCGGTTGCTCCTGGCCCTGCACAGAGCCTGAGGTGCTGAGGCGGGGCCGGGAATGGGACCGGGGGTTCAGGTTCCGGTCCTGTCTGTGTCGGCTGGGGGTCCCGAGCGGTGCCGCCTCTCCCCCGGCGGGCGGGCTGTGGGTCTCGGGGCCGGAGGACTGGGGCGGCACTGAGACCGGGACCAGGATCGGCACGGGCGGCAGGAGCCGCTCCTGCTCTGCCTGCAGCCGGCGCCGCGTTGGGTCCTGCCGGGGCTCTGGGCACGGGAGGACGGCGGCGGCGATTTCCTCACGCTCACTGGGACCGGCCGGGGTGCAGGGACCCCCTGTGCCGGCCCCAGGACCCCCCAAACCGCTGCTCCCTGCGGTGCCAGAGAATGGTTTTTCCAGCGTGGGCAGAGAATTCTTTATGAGAAAACCCAAAACTCAAGGATACGGGATCTGAAGGGAGAGGAGAGATTCTGGTTTAAATTCTAAACGCATTGGGAGAAATAAATCTATGGAACAGCTCATTTCCTCTCTCCCAGATTAGCTTCTGTGTGATCGTCTGTGACTCCAACTGCTCCCATGGGATTTTCAACCTGGGCGCTATAATGACCTGCCAGGTTCTAAGCACGACAGAAAATAATGGGAGACCTCTCTGGATCAGGCAGTGGAGCATCTCAGTAGTGTCCCAAAGGTCTAGCAGTGCCCAGCATCTCTGGCTGGAATTTGAGGCATCCCAGCACAGCCCCTCTGTAGGGTTCCTCTGCAGCTGGCACTTCCCAGCATCCCTGACCAGGGTGTGGGGGTCCCAGCACAGGCCCCCTGGCACATCCCACTGCTTTTTAGAGTCCCGTTTAACCAGGATGATTTTTGGGGGTAGGAGCACCCAAAGCCAGCAGAACTGGCCTTAACCACTTTCTGGGGGATCTCTCCTCTTTCTTCTTCATCAAATTCCCACTGTCAAAATCCAGCTTGAGGCTCAGAACCCCATTTCCTCAACCTTTTCAAGGAATTTGGCTTCGATTTCCCAATCCAGCAGAGCAGAAATGCTGTTGTCCTTACTGTATCTCCTCATTGCATTAATTGCTTAGGAAATAATTGAAAGACATGAAAGGAATGAAGAGAAATTAAGTAAGAGCTGCCAGCTCCAAGGGCCATCCAAGGGATGCTCAAACCCCTTATCAATGATTTGCTTTAACTAACCAACTCAAATAAGGTAATTAACATCACATTGATACAGTATGACTGTTTTAAATCGAGTTATAAATAAATAAAAAACCTTTCTAAACCCAGAAACTCTTTGTCTTGGTTTTGAAAGAAGACAGGTATCTGCTAAAGAGAGGCAGGGCCTCTCTTGGGATGGATAATTCAAATCCCCTTCCCTCAAATTATTATAATTTAGAAAATTAAAACGGCTCTCAGGCAGAGATATGGGGATAGGAATAACAGTTCTTTACTAATAGGTATAACAAGGCAAACAAACAACAACAACTACAGCAATCAATAGTGAAAACAGAACCAGGGACCTTGACGGAGCTTGGTCCCACAAGACTTGGGGCAGTCTGGTCTCTGGGGACTCCAAAAAAAAGGGTACCTAGCTGGAGCAGTGGGGGATCCCGAGCTGGTGGATCGGATGAAGTTCTGAGCTCCGTCGGTGGTCACTGGAAGGCAGGGATGTTTGGCAGGGAGGGCAGTGTGGGCCCGCGGTGCAGAGCAGCTCTCAAACAGCGCCGAGGCAGTGGGACAGGGCTGAGACAGCTCCAGCAGGGCAGGAAAAGGAGAAATCAGGATCTTCTTGGGCACACAAGCAGATGATGGTAGCTCTCTTCAGGATCAGATCCCGGTGGTGCCAGTGAGAAGCTCACGCAACAACGGCAGCCCAGTCCGCTCCCGACGCAGACCACACCAAAAGTGCAGCTGCCCCCCAGCCCTCGTCTTCCCCCCCCTCCCCCCGCCCCCCTCGGGGCGGGGGGAAACTCCTGGAGACAAAGGGTGTAGCCAAGTGCCAGTCTCCACCCAGCCTCCATGCTTTGTTCCACCAAGCACCGACAAACACCCAGCAATCAGTTGCCCCGCAACTCCTGGGAAAAAATTCTATAGGTGAAAAGAAAAACAAAACAAAACAACAAAAAAAACCCCAAATCAAACAAGTCTAACCCCCAACACTCTTTTAAGAGATATAGAGGGCACAGCTGCAGAGAGATTCTTGGGACTCAGGGGAAAAAACCCAAAGTTTTCAGTCTTTAGCATCCTCCACTACGTTGTCTGTTGCGGTGTGTTTTTACCTAATGATTTAAGTGTAATTTCTTTCTGTTCTGTAAAAGCTTATTTAATGGTTCATTCCATGTTTCCCCCTATTCCCTTCCCCACTTGGTATAGTTCCCGCCTCTGGAAATCCCCCTTGAGTTGTTTACCCCGAGTCTGTGTATGTCAATCATATACTGCTCCCCTCCCAGACCTTGTCAGTCTCAGGGAGGCCTCTCCTCTTTCTAGAAGGCTGGGAGGGGCTCAGTACCTGATTAGGGCAAGTCTGGGAAATCCCCCACCCCTCGGTTTTCATTTGATATTGTATGTACCACCCCTTTTCTGTTATTGGGCTTTCCTTGTGTGACCACTCCTACTGTCTGTACCCTAAAACCCCCTGCGCAGCTGCAGTTCCGGGCTTTTCTGGGCTGTGCCTGGGGGACCTGAATAAACGTCACCTCATGGCGCCTCAGGGAAGTCTCCTTCTCCTTCCTTCGCCTTAGCCGCCTCTCCACCGCCCGTGCAGCAATGCACTTACCCACCGGATGGGTCTGGCCGCTTCTGCCAGACCTTTCTGAGGCTAAGACTGTTCCCTGCCAGGGCTAGCAGGACTAGCTGGGAAAGCAGCATGCCAGCAGACAGGGAACGCCTCAGTTGTCATTGACAGCAAACACGGCTTCAGTCTCAGGAAGACACAGAGCGGTACTGCAGCTCCCCCCGTGCCTGTCCTGCAGTTCAATCCTCACCGTATTTCCTCTCAGACTTTCCTATGCAGAGCAGCCACCCACGACTCAACAGTGGTCAGTCGTGTCCACTCTTCCGGACGAATGCGGAAAGCTGAGAGTCAGCCCTGCCTTCACCATATTCCATGGTCTAAAGCAGCCCTGCCAAAAGACATTGAGCATCAGCTTTCTCTTCTCTTCTCGTCTCGTCTCGTCTCGTCTCTTCTCTCTTCTTTCTTTTCTTTATTCCTTTCTCTTTTCCTTCCTTCCTTCAGTCCTTCCATCCTTCCTTTCTTCATGGTTCACTCACACTCCCAAAATCCCAGCCCCTTCACCTCAGCCCTCCACAGCTTTACACCTTGACCTCAGCTTTCCCAAGTCCACTGCAACCGCCTGGAAGACATTTCAAGACACCAAGATGACTAAAAGCACAGAGAGCATCCCCAAAGGGCCCTCTGCTCTCCCTCCCTCTAGTGCTACACTCCAAAAGCCCAAACCACTCCATCCCCCGCTTCCAATCCCCACCCCTCACAAACTTCATCCCAGCCCCACACTCCCATCCCCACCCCACACTGGCCCACCCTATCATATCCCCATCCCACCCCTCCTGGACCAGAAGCCCTGTCCAAGCAGGCCTTGGACACTTGCAGGGAGTCAGGGGCAGCCGCAGCTTCTTGCACCAAACTGGCCCATGCTCCCACCGCCCTTCCAGGCTACAATTCCAGCCCCACATCTCAACTCAACCTGGCCCCGGGCAGCGCAAAGCCTTTCCCTGGGTCCTCTCCCTGCAGGCCCTTGGCAAGAGTCTCCCTTAGCCAGCAATTGCTGCTCCTCCCTGCTGTGGGGCACCAGCTGCAAGTGGAGTTGTTTCCCCGGGGCCCTGGCCTTGCCCTGAGCCAGGGGCACGACCTTTTCCCTGCAGCTCTGCGGCCACTACCTGGCTTGGGCCGCAGCCCAGCAGAAGGAGCTCAGAGCTCCCCGGGGCCTGCGCCTCCTTCCCAGGGCCAGCACTGGGGCAGCTCCCACCTCATCGCCAGGCAAGCAAGGACAGCACCCGAGGAAACGGCTACTGCTGGGCCAGGCCAGATCCAGGCTGGAGACCAGCAAAAGCTTCTTCCTCTCCAGGGGGCTCGGCCACTCACCACGCTCCCCAGGGAATGCTCACAGCCCCGAGACTGCCACAGCTCCAGCAGCCTTGGCACACTGCTCCCAGGGACAGCCAGGCTCTGATTGCCTCATCTCCACCACCCCTCTGCCTCTCTCCCAGCCCAGGCCCCTCTGCAACTCTCACCCTTTGGCTTAGCCTTTGCCTCCACTCCAGCTGCTGCCAGAACTGTTGGGCCCGAGGCAGGAGCGGCACAGCCCCAGCGTTCCCCTCTCTGTGACACCAAAGCCATGGAAGCACCAGTGTTCCATTCCCTGGAGACGCTCAGAGGCAAGCGTTCACAGCTGCGTCCATTTAACACAACTGACCGGACACTGACCAGCCCAGGCCTGGACTCAGCTGGATTCCTCTGTACACAGCTCCAAGAAGGCCCCCTGGCCACCTCCACACTGCCACAGACCAAGAGAATAGATACATTTACAGAGCTCAGCCCAGAGCTGACAGGGAAAGAATTTAGAACAACCCCCACCAAAGCACCAAGAAGAAAACTACTCCGCCTCCTGCAGAGCTGCTCTCCTCCCTCTGACATTTCACCAGAAAATACACAGCACCTGAGTCTGAAAGCAACCACCATTCCTCAGGCATACCTGCAGCAAAAGCAGCTTGAGGACAGCCTTGCAGCAATACCTTCCTCATCTCACTGAAAAGGCCCTTTGGCAGGCAGCTGCAGGGCCCTTGGCAAGGCCAAGGCCAAGTGCCTCAGCCCACAGGGGAGAAAAGAGCTCTGAATTGGCCGCCCCTGGCACGCAAAGCCTGCCCTCAGGCTGCTTCAGCCACAGCACTCTTCTGGACGACTGCGGAAAGCTGAGAGTCAGCCCTGCCTTCACCATATTCCATGGTCTAAAGCTGCCTGCCAGAAGACATTGAGCATCAGCTCTTTTCTTTCTTTCTTTCTTTCTTTCTTTCTTTCTTTCTTTCTTTCTTTCTTTCTTTCTTTCTTTCTTTCTTTCTTTCTTTCTTTCTTTCTTTCTTTCTTTCTTTCTTTCTTTCTTTCTTTCTTTCTTTCTTTCTTTCTTTCTTCTTTCTTTCTTTCTTTCTTTCTTTCTTTCCTTCCTTCCTTCCTTCCTTCCTTCCTTCTTTCCTTCCTTCCTTCCTTCCTTCCTTCCTTCCTTCCTTCCTTCCTTCCTTCTGTCCTTCCGTCCTTCATTTCTTCATGGTTCACTCACACTCCCAAAATCCCAGCCCCTTCACCTCAGCCCTCCACAGCTTTACACCTTGACCTCAGCCTTCCCAAGTCCACTGCAACCGCCCCGAAGACATTTCAAGACACCAAGATGACTAAAAGCCCCGAGAGCATCCCCAAAGGGCCCTCTGCTCTCCCTCCCTCTAGTGCTACACTCCAAAAGCCCAAACCACTCCATGCCCCCCTTCCAATCCCCACCCCTCACAAACTTCATCCCAGCCCCACACTCCCATCCCCACCCCACACTGGCCCACCCTATCATATCCCCATCCCACCCCTCCTGGACCAGAAGCCCTGTCCAAGCAGGCCTTGGACACTTGCAGGGAGTCAGGGGCAGCCGCAGCTTCTTGCACCAAACTGGCCCATGCTCCCACCGCCCTTCCAGGCTACAATTCCAGCCCCACATCTCAACTCAACCTGGCCCCGGGCAGCGCAAAGCCTTCCCTGGGTCCTCTCCCTGCAGGCCCTTGGCAAGAGTCTCCCTTAGCCAGCAATTGCTGCTCCTCCCTGCTGTGGGGCACCAGCTGCAAGTGGAGTTTTTTCCCCGGAGGCCCTGGCCTTGCCCTGAGCCAGGGGCACGACCTTTTCCCTGCAGCTCTGCGGCCACTACCTGGCTTGGGCCGCAGCCCAGCAGACGGAGCTCGGAGCTCAGAGCTCCCCGGGGCCTGCGCCTCCTTCCCAGGGCCAGCACTGGGGCAGCTCCCACCTCATCGCCAGGCAAGCAAGGACAGCACCCGAGGAAACGGCTGCTGCTGGGCCAGGCCAGATCCAGGCTGGAGACCAGCAAAAGCTTCTTCCTCTCCAGGGGGCTCGGCCACTCACCAGGCCCCCCCAGGAAATGCTCACAGCCCCGAGGCTGCCGCAGCTCCAGCAGCCTTGGCACACTGCTCCCAGGGACAGCCAGGCTCTGATTACCTCATCTCCACCACCCCTCTGCCTCTCTCCCAGCCCAGGCCCTTCTGCAACTCTCACCCTTTGGCTTAGCCTTTGCCTCCACTCCAGCTGCTGCCAGAACTGTTGGGCCCGAGGCAGGAGCGGCACAGCCCCAGCGTTCCCCTCTCTGTGACACCAAAGCCATGGAAGCACCAGTGTTCCATTCCCTGGAGACCCTCAGAGGCAAGCGTTCACAGCTGCGTCCATTTAACACAACTGACCGGACACTGACCAGCCCTGGCCTGGACTCAGCTCGATTCCTCTGCACACAGCTCCAAGAAGGCCTCCTGGCCACCTCCACACTGCCACAGACCAAGAGAATAGATACATTTACAGAGCTCCGCCCAGAGCTGACAGGGCTCAGAATTAGAACAACCCCCACCAAAGCACCAAGAAGAAAACTACTCTGCCTCCCGCAGAGCTGCTCCCTCTAACTTTTCACCAGAAAATACACAGCAACTGAGTCTGAAAGCAACCACTATTCCTCAGGAATATCTGCAGCAAAAGCAGCTTGAGGACAGCCTTGCAGCAGTACCTTCCTCATCTCACTGAAAAAGGCCCCTTGGCAGGCAGCTGCAGGGCCCTTGGCAAGGCCAAGGCCAAGGCCAAGTCCAAGGCCAAGTGCCTCAGCCCACAGGGGAGAAAAGAGCTCTGAATTGGCCGCCCCTGGCACGCAAAGCCTGCCCTCAGGCTGCTTCAGCCACAGCACTCTTCTGGACGACTGCGGAAAGCTGAGAGTCAGCTCTGCCTTCACCATATTCCATGGTCTAAAGCTGCCTGCCAGAAGACATTGAGCATCTGCTTCTTTCTTTCTTTCTTTCTTTCTTTCTTTCTTTCTTTCTTTCTTTCTTTCTTTCTTTCTTTCTTTCTTTCTTTCTTTCTTTCTTTCTTTCTTTCTTTCTTTCTTTCTTTCTTTCTTTCTTTCTTTCTTTCTTTCTTTCTTTCTTTCTTTCTTTCTTTCTTTCTTTCTTTCTTTCTTTCTTTCTTTCTTTCTTTCTTTCTTCTTTCCTCTTCTTTCTTCTTTCCTTCTTTCCTTCTTTCTTTCTCTTTCTCTTTTCCTTCCTTCTTTCTGTCCTTCCGTCCTTCCTTTCTTCATGGTTCACTCACACTCCCAAAATCCCAGCCCCTTCACCTCAGCCCTCCACAGCTTTACACCTTGACCTCAGCTTTCCCAAGTCCACTGCAACCGCCTGGAAGACATTTCAAGACACCAAGATGACTAAAAGCCCCGAGAGCATCCCCAAAGGGCCCTCTGCTCTCCCTCCCTCTAGTGCTACACTCCAAAAGCCCAAACCACTCCATGCCCCCCTTCCAATCCCCACCCCTCACAAACTTCATCCCAGCCCCACACTCCCATCCCCACCCCACACTGGCCCACCCTATCATATCCCCATCCCACCCCTCCTGGACCAGAAGCCCTGTCCAAGCAGGCCTTGGACACTTGCAGGGAGTCAGGGGCAGCCGCAGCTTCTTGCACCAAACTGGCCCATGCTCCCACCGCCCTTCCAGGCTACAATTCCAGCCCCACATCTCAACTCAACCTGGCCCCGGGCAGCGCAAAGCCTTTCCCTGGGTCCTCTCCCTGCAGGCCCTTGGCAAGAGTCTCCCTTAGCCAGCAATTGCTGCTCCTCGCTGCTGTGGGGCACCAGCTGCAAGTGGAGTTTTTTCCCCGGGGCCCTGGCCTTGCCCTGAGCCAGGGGCACGACCTTTTCCCTGCAGCTCTGCGGCCACTACCTGGCTTGGGCCGCAGCCCAGCAGAAGGAGCTCAGAGCTCCCCGGGGCCTGCATCTCCTTCCCAGGGCCAGCACTGGGGCAGCTCCCACCTCATCGCCAGGCAAGCAAGGACAGCACCCGAGGAAACGGCTACTGCTGGGCCAGGCCAGATCCAGGCTGGAGACCAGCAAAAGCTTCTTCCTCTCCAGGGGGCTCGGCCACTCACCACGCTCCCCAGGGAATGCTCACAGCCCCGAGACTGCCACAGCTCCAGCAGCCTTGGCACACTGCTCCCAGGGACAGCCAGGCTCTGATTGCCTCATCTCCACCACCCCTCTGCCTCTCTCCCAGCCCAGGCCCCTCTGCAACTCTCACCCTTTGGCTTAGCCTTTGCGTCCACTCCAGCTGCTGCCAGAACTGTTGGGCCCGAGGCAGGAGCGGCACAGCCCCAGCGTTCCCCTCTCTGTGACACCAAAGCCATGGAAGCACCAGTGTTCCATTCCCTGGAGACCCTCAGAGGCAAGCGTTCACAGCTGCGTCCATTTAACACAACTGACCGGACACTGACCAGCCCAGGCCTGGACTCAGCTGGATTCCTCTGTACACAGCTCCAAGAAGGCCCCCTGGCCACCTCCACACTGCCACAGACCAAGAGAATAGATACATTTACAGAGCTCAGCCCAGAGCTGACAGGGAAAGAAATTAGAACAACCCCCACCAAAGCACCAAGAAGAAAACTACTCCGCCTCCTGCAGAGCTGCTCTCCTCCCTCTGACATTTCACCAGAAAATACACAGCACCTGAGTCTGAAAGCAACCACCATTCCTCAGGCATACCTGCAGCAAAAGCAGCTTGAGGACAGCCTTGCAGCAATACCTTCCTCATCTCACTGAAAAGGCCCTTTGGCAGGCAGCTGCAGGGCCCTTGGCAAGGCCAAGGCCAAGTGCCTCAGCCCACAGGGGAGAAAAGAGCTCTGAATTGGCCGCCCCTGGCACGCAAAGCCTGCCCTCAGGCTGCTTCAGCCACAGCACTCTTCTGGACGACTGCGGAAAGCTGAGAGTCAGCCCTGCCTTCACCATATTCCATGGTCTAAAGCTGCCTGCCAGAAGACATTGAGCATCAGCTCTTTTCTTTCTTTCTTTCTTTCTTTCTTTCTTTCTTTCTTTCTTTCTTTCTTTCTTTCTTTCTTTCTTTCTTTCTTTCTTTCTTTCTTTCTTTCTTTCTTTCTTTCTTTCTTTCTTTCTTTCTTTCTTTCTTTCTTTCCTTCCTTCCTTCCTTCCTTCCTTCCTTCCTTCCTTCCTTCCTTCCTTCCTTCCTTCCTTCCTTCCTTCCTTCCTTCCTTCCTTCCTTCCTTCCTTCCTTCCTTCCTTCCTTCCTTCCTTCCTTCCTTCCTTTCTTTCTTCATGGTTCCCTCACACTCCCAAAGTCCCAGCCCCTTCACCTCAGCCCTCCACAGCTTTACACCTTGACCTCAGCCTTCCCAAGTCCACTGCAACCGCCCTGAAGACATTTCAAGGCCGCAAGATGACTAAAAGCCCCGAGAGCATCCCCAAAGGGCCCTCTGCTCTCCCTCCCTCTAGTGCTACACTCCAAAAGCCCAAACCACTCCATGCCCCCCTTCCAATCCCCACCCCTCACAAACTTCATCCCAGCCCCACACTCCCATCCCCACCCCACACTGGCCCACCCTATCATATCCCCATCCCATCCCTCCTGGACCAGAAGCCCTGTCCAAGCAGGCCTTGGACACTTGCAGGGAGTCAGGGGCAGCCGCAGCTTCTTGCACCAAACTGGCCCATGCTCCCACCGCCCTTCCAGGCTACAATTCCAGCCCCACATCCCAACTCACCCTGGTCCCTGGCAGCGCAAAGCCCTTCCCTGGGTCCTCTCCCTGCAGGCCCTTAGCAACAGTCTCTCTTAGCCAGCAATTGCTGCTCCTCCCTGCTTTGGGGCACCAGCTGCAAGTGGAGTTTTTCCCTGAGGCCCTGGCCTTGCCCTGAGCCAGGGGCACGACCTTTTCCCTGCAGCTCTGTGGCCACTACCTGGCTTGGGCCACAGCCCAGCAGACGGAGCTCGGAGCTCAGAGCTCACCGGGGCCTGCGCCTCCTTCCCAGGGCCAGCACTGGGGCAGCTCCCACCTCATCCTCAGGCAAGCAGGGACAGCACCCGAGGAAACGGCTGCTGCTGGGCCAGGCCAGCTCCAGGCTGGAGACCAGCAAAAGCTTCTTCCTCTCCAGGGGGCTCGGCCACTCACCAGGCCCCCCAGGAAATGCTCACAGCCCCGAGGCTGCCGCAGCTCCAGCAGCCTTGGCACACTGCTCCCAGGGACAGCCAGGCTCTGATTACCTCATCTCCACCACCCCTCTGCCTCTCTCCCAGCCCAGGCCCTTCTGCAACTCTCACCCTTTGGCTCAGCCTTTGCCTCCACTCCAGCTGCTGCCAGAACTGTTGGGCCCGAGGCAGGAGCGGCACAGCCCCAGCGTTCCCCTCTCTGTGACACCAAAGCCATGGAAGCACCAGTGTTCCATTCCCTGGAGACCCTCAGAGGCAAGCGTTCACAGCTGCGTCCAGTCAACACAACTAACCGGCCACTGACCAGCCCTGGCCTGGCCTCAGCTCGATTCCTCTGCACACAGCTCCAAGAAGGCCTCCTGGCCACCTCCACACTGCCACAGACCAAGAGAACAGATACATTTACAGAGCTCCGCCCAGAGCTGACAGGGCTCAGAATTAGAACAACCCCCACCAAAGCACCAAGAAGAAAACTACTCTGCCTCCCGCAGAGCTGCTCCCTCTAACTTTTCACCAGAAAATACACAGCAACTGAGTCTGAAAGCAACCACTATTCCTCAGGAATATCTGCAGCAAAAGCAGCTTGAGGACAGCCTTGCAGCAGTACCTTCCTCATCTCACTGAAAAAGGCCCCTTGGCAGGCAGCTGCAGGGCCCTTGGCAAGGCCAAGGCCAAGGCCAAGTCCAAGGCCAAGTGCCTCAGCCCACAGGGGAGAAAAGAGCTCTGAATGGGCCGCCCCTGGCACGCAAAGCCTGCCCTCAGGCTGCTTCAGCCACAGCACTCTTCTGGACGACTGCGGAAAGCTGAGAGTCAGCTCTGCCTTCACCATATTCCATGGTCTAAAGCTGCCTGCCAGAAGACATTGAGCATCTGCTTCTTTCTTTCTTTTCTTTCTTTCTTTCTTTCTTTCTTTCTTTCTTTCTTTCTTTCTTTCTTTCTTTCTTTCTTTCTTTCTTTCTTTCTTTCTTTCTTTCTTTCTTTCTTTCTTTCTTTCTTTCTTTCTTTCTTTCTTTCTTTCTTTCTTTCTTTCTTTCTTTCTTTCTTTCTTTCTTTCTTTCTTTCTTTCTTTCTTTCTTTCTTTCTTTCTTTCTTTCTTTCTTTCTTTCTCTTTCTCTTTTCCTTCCTTCTTTCTGTCCTTCCGTCCTTCCTTTCTTCATGGTTCACTCACAGTCCCAAAATCCCAGCCCCTTCACCTAAGCCCTCCACAGCTTTACACCTTGACCTCAGCTTTCCCAAGTCCACTGCAACCGCCTGGAAGACATTTCAAGACACCAAGATGACTAAAAGCCCCGAGAGCATCCCCAAAGGGCCCTCTGCTCTCCCTCCCTCTAGTGCTACACTCCAAAAGCCCAAACCACTCCATGCCCCCCTTCCAATCCCCACCCCTCACAAACTTCATCCCAGCCCCACACTCCCATCCCCACCCCACACTGGCCCACCCTATCATATCCCCATCCCACCCCTCCTGGACCAGAAGCCCTGTCCAAGCAGGCCTTGGACACTTGCAGGGAGTCAGGGGCAGCCGCAGCTTCTTGCACCAAACTGGCCCATGCTCCCACCGCCCTTCCAGGCTACAATTCCAGCCCCACATCTCAACTCAACCTGGCCCCGGGCAGCGCAAAGCCTTTCCCTGGGTCCTCTCCCTGCAGGCCCTTGGCAAGAGTCTCCCTTAGCCAGCAATTGCTGCTCCTCGCTGCTGTGGGGCACCAGCTGCAAGGGGAGTTTTTTCCCCGGGGCCCTGGCCTTGCCCTGAGCCAGGGGCACGACCTTTTCCCTGCAGCTCTGCGGCCACTACCTGGCTTGGGCCGCAGCCCAGCAGAAGGAGCTCAGAGCTCCCCGGGGCCTGCATCTCCTTCCCAGGGCCAGCACTGGGGCAGCTCCCACCTCATCGCCAGGCAAGCAAGGACAGCACCCGAGGAAACGGCTACTGCTGGGCCAGGCCAGATCCAGGCTGGAGACCAGCAAAAGCTTCTTCCTCTCCAGGGGGCTCGGCCACTCACCACGCTCCCCAGGGAATGCTCACAGCCCCGAGACTGCCACAGCTCCAGCAGCCTTGGCACACTGCTCCCAGGGACAGCCAGGCTCTGATTGCCTCATCTCCACCACCCCTCTGCCTCTCTCCCAGCCCAGGCCCCTCTGCAACTCTCACCCTTTGGCTTAGCCTTTGCGTCCACTCCAGCTGCTGCCAGAACTGTTGGGCCCGAGGCAGGAGCGGCACAGCCCCAGCGTTCCCCTCTCTGTGACACCAAAGCCATGGAAGCACCAGTGTTCCATTCCCTGGAGACGCTCAGAGGCAAGCGTTCACAGCTGCGTCCATTTAACACAACTGACCGGACACTGACCAGCCCAGGCCTGGACTCAGCTGGATTCCTCTGTACACAGCTCCAAGAAGGCCCCCTGGCCACCTCCACACTGCCACAGACCAAGAGAATAGATACATTTACAGAGCTCAGCCCAGAGCTGACAGGGAAAGAAATTAGAACAACCCCCACCAAAGCACCAAGAAGAAAACTACTCCGCCTCCTGCAGAGCTGCTCTCCTCCCTCTGACATTTCACCAGAAAATACACAGCACCTGAGTCTGAAAGCAACCACCATTCCTCAGGCATACCTGCAGCAAAAGCAGCTTGAGGACAGCCTTGCAGCAATACCTTCCTCATCTCACTGAAAAGGCCCTTTGGCAGGCAGCTGCAGGGCCCTTGGCAAGGCCAAGGCCAAGTGCCTCAGCCCACAGGGGAGAAAAGAGCTCTGAATTGGCCGCCCCTGGCACGCAAAGCCTGCCCTCAGGCTGCTTCAGCCACAGCACTCTTCTGGACGACTGCGGAAAGCTGAGAGTCAGCTCTGCCTTCACCATATTCCATGGTCTAAAGCTGCCTGCCAGAAGACATTGAGCATCAGCTCTTTTCTTTCTTTCTTTCTTTCTTTCTTTCTTTCTTTCTTTCTTTCTTTCTTTCTTTCTTTCTTTCTTTCTTTCTTTCTTTCTTTCTTTCTTTCTTTCTTTCTTTCTTTCTTTCTTTCTTTCTTTCTTTCTTTCTTTCTTTCTTTCTTTCTTTCTTTCTTTCTTTCTTTCTTTCTTTCTTTCTTTTCCTTCCTTCCTTCCTTCCTTCCTTCCTTCCTTCCTTCCTTCCTTCCTTCCTTCCTTCCTTCCTTCCTTCCTTCCTTCCTTCCTTCCTTCCTTCCTTCCTTCCTTCCTTCCTTCCTTCCTTTCTTTCTTCATGGTTCCCTCACACTCCCAAAGTCCCAGCCCCTTCACCTCAGCCCTCCACAGCTTTACACCTTGACCTCAGCCTTCCCAAGTCCACTGCAACCGCCCGAAGACATTTCAAGGCCGCAAGATGACTAAAAGCCCCGAGAGCATCCCCAAAGGGCCCTCTGCTCTCCCTCCCTCTAGTGCTACACTCCAAAAGCCCAAACCACTCCATGCCCCCCTTCCAATCCCCACCCCTCACAAACTTCATCCCAGCCCCACACTCCCATCCCCACCCCACACTGGCCCACCCTATCATATCCCCATCCCATCCCTCCTGGACCAGAAGCCCTGTCCAAGCAGGCCTTGGACACTTGCAGGGAGTCAGGGGCAGCCGCAGCTTCTTGCACCAAACTGGCCCATGCTCCCACCGCCCTTCCAGGCTACAATTCCAGCCCCACATCCCAACTCACCCTGGTCCCTGGCAGCGCAAAGCCCTTCCCTGGGTCCTCTCCCTGCAGGCCCTTAGCAACAGTCTCTCTTAGCCAGCAATTGCTGCTCCTCCCTGCTTTGGGGCACCAGCTGCAAGTGGAGTTTTTCCCTGAGGCCCTGGCCTTGCCCTGAGCCAGGGGCACGACCTTTTCCCTGCAGCTCTGTGGCCACTACCTGGCTTGGGCCACAGCCCAGCAGACGGAGCTCGGAGCTCAGAGCTCACCGGGGCCTGCGCCTCCTTCCCAGGGCCAGCACTGGGGCAGCTCCCACCTCATCCTCAGGCAAGCAGGGACAGCACCCGAGGAAACGGCTGCTGCTGGGCCAGGCCAGATCCAGGCTGGAGACCAGCAAAAGCTTCTTCCTCTCCAGGGGGCTCGGCCACTCACCAGGCCCCCCAGGAAATGCTCACAGCCCCGAGGCTGCCGCAGCTCCAGCAGCCTTGGCACACTGCTCCCAGGGACAGCCAGGCTCTGATTACCTCATCTCCACCACCCCTCTGCCTCTCTCCCAGCCCAGGCCCTTCTGCAACTCTCACCCTTTGGCTCAGCCTTTGCCTCCACTCCAGCTGCTGCCAGAACTGTTGGGCCCGAGGCAGGAGCGGCACAGCCCCAGCGTTCCCCTCTCTGTGACACCAAAGCCATGGAAGCACCAGTGTTCCATTCCCTGGAGACCCTCAGAGGCAAGCGTTCACAGCTGCGTCCAGTCAACACAACTAACCGGCCACTGACCAGCCCTGGCCTGGACTCAGCTCGATTCCTCTGCACACAGCTCCAAGAAGGCCTCCTGGCCACCTCCACACTGCCACAGACCAAGAGAACAGATACATTTACAGAGCTCCGCCCAGAGCTGACAGGGCTCAGAATTAGAACAACCCCCACCAAAGCACCAAGAAGAAAACTACTCTGCCTCCCGCAGAGCTGCTCCCTCTAACTTTTCACCAGAAAATACACAGCAACTGAGTCTGAAAGCAACCACTATTCCTCAGGAATATCTGCAGCAAAAGCAGCTTGAGGACAGCCTTGCAGCAGTACCTTCCTCATCTCACTGAAAAAGGCCCCTTGGCAGGCAGCTGCAGGGCCCTTGGCAAGGCCAAGGCCAAGGCCAAGTCCAAGGCCAAGTGCCTCAGCCCACAGGGGAGAAAAGAGCTCTGAATTGGCCGCCCCTGGCACGCAAAGCCTGCCCTCAGGCTGCTTCAGCCACAGCACTCTTCTGGACGACTGCGGAAAGCTGAGAGTCAGCTCTGCCTTCACCATATTCCATGGTCTAAAGCTGCCTGCCAGAAGACATTGAGCATCTGCTTCTTTCTTTCTTTCTTTCTTTCTTTCTTTCTTTCTTTCTTTCTTTCTTTCTTTCTTTCTTTCTTTCTTTCTTTCTTTCTTTCTTTCTTTCTTTCTTTCTTTCTTTCTTTCTTTCTTTCTTTCTTTCTTTCTTTCTTTCTTTCTTTCTTTCTTTCTTTCTTTCTTTCTTTCTTTCTTTCTTTCTTTCTTTCTTTCTTTCTTTCTTTCTTTCTTTCTTTCTTTCTTTCTTTCTTTCTTTCTCTTTCTCTTTTCCTTCCTTCCTTCTGTCCTTCCGTCCTTCCTTTCTTCATGGTTCACTCACACTCCCAAAATCCCAGCCCCTTCACCTCAGCCCTCCACAGCTTTACACCTTGACCTCAGCTTTCCCAAGTCCACTGCAACCGCCTGGAAGACATTTCAAGACACCAAGATGACTAAAAGCCCCGAGAGCATCCCCAAAGGGCCCTCTGCTCTCCCTCCCTCTAGTGCTACACTCCAAAAGCCCAAACCACTCCATGCCCCCCTTCCAATCCCCACCCCTCACAAACTTCATCCCAGCCCCACACTCCCATCCCCACCCCACACTGGCCCACCCTATCATATCCCCATCCCATCCCTCCTGGACCAGAAGCCCTGTCCAAGCAGGCCTTGGACACTTGCAGGGAGTCAGGGGCAGCCGCAGCTTCTTGCACCAAACTGGCCCATGCTCCCACCGCCCTTCCAGGCTACAATTCCAGCCCCACATCCCAACTCACCCTGGTCCCTGGCAGCGCAAAGCCCTTCCCTGGGTCCTCTCCCTGCAGGCCCTTAGCAACAGTCTCTCTTAGCCAGCAATTGCTGCTCCTCCCTGCTGTGGGGCACCAGCTGCAAGTGGAGTTTTTCCCTGAGGCCCTGGCCTTGCCCTGAGCCAGGGGCACGACCTTTTCCCTGCAGCTCTGTGGCCACTACCTGGCTTGGGCCACAGCCCAGCAGACGGAGCTCGGAGCTCAGAGCTCACCGGGGCCTGCGCCTCCTTCCCAGGGCCAGCACTGGGGCAGCTCCCACCTCATCCTCAGGCAAGCAGGGACAGCACCCGAGGAAACGGCTGCTGCTGGGCCAGGCCAGATCCAGGCTGGAGACCAGCAAAAGCTTCTTCCTCTCCAGGGGGCTCGGCCACTCACCAGGCCCCCCAGGAAATGCTCACAGCCCCGAGGCTGCCGCAGCTCCAGCAGCCTTGGCACACTGCTCCCAGGGACAGCCAGGCTCTGATTACCTCATCTCCACCACCCCTCTGCCTCTCTCCCAGCCCAGGCCCTTCTGCAACTCTCACCCTTTGGCTCAGCCTTTGCCTCCACTCCAGCTGCTGCCAGAACTGTTGGGCCCGAGGCAGGAGCGGCACAGCCCCAGCGTTCCCCTCTCTGTGACACCAAAGCCATGGAAGCACCAGTGTTCCATTCCCTGGAGACCCTCAGAGGCAAGCGTTCACAGCTGCGTCCAGTCAACACAACTAACCGGCCACTGACCAGCCCTGGCCTGGCCTCAGCTCGATTCCTCTGCACACAGCTCCAAGAAGGCCTCCTGGCCACCTCCACACTGCCACAGACCAAGAGAACAGATACATTTACAGAGCTCCGCCCAGAGCTGACAGGGCTCAGAATTAGAACAACCCCCACCAAAGCACCAAGAAGAAAACTACTCTGCCTCCCGCAGAGCTGCTCCCTCTAACTTTTCACCAGAAAATACACAGCAACTGAGTCTGAAAGCAACCACTATTCCTCAGGAATATCTGCAGCAAAAGCAGCTTGAGGACAGCCTTGCAGCAGTACCTTCCTCATCTCACTGAAAAAGGCCCCTTGGCAGGCAGCTGCAGGGCCCTTGGCAAGGCCAAGGCCAAGGCCAAGTCCAAGGCCAAGTGCCTCAGCCCACAGGGGAGAAAAGAGCTCTGAATTGGCCGCCCCTGGCACGCAAAGCCTGCCCTCAGGCTGCTTCAGCCACAGCACTCTTCTGGACGACTGCGGAAAGCTGAGAGTCAGCTCTGCCTTCACCATATTCCATGGTCTAAAGCTGCCTGCCAGAAGACATTGAGCATCTGCTTCTTTCTTTCTTTCTTTCTTTCTTTCTTTCTTTCTTTCTTTCTTTCTTTCTTTCTTTCTTTCTTTCTTTCTTTCTTTCTTTCTTTCTTTCTTTCTTTCTTTCTTTCTTTCTTTCTTTCTTTCTTTCTTTCTTTCTTTCTTTCTTTCTTTCTCTCTTTCTCTCTTTCTCTCTTTCTCTTTCTCTTTCTCTTTCTCTTTCTCTTTCTCTTTTCCTTCCTTCTTTCTGTCCTTCCGTCCTTCCTTTCTTCATGGTTCACTCACAGTCCCAAAATCCCAGCCCCTTCACCTAAGCCCTCCACAGCTTTACACCTTGACCTCAGCTTTCCCAAGTCCACTGCAACCGCCTGGAAGACATTTCAAGACACCAAGATGACTAAAAGCCCCGAGAGCATCCCCAAAGGGCCCTCTGCTCTCCCTCCCTCTAGTGCTACACTCCAAAAGCCCAAACCACTCCATGCCCCCCTTCCAATCCCCACCCCTCACAAACTTCATCCCAGCCCCACACTCCCATCCCCACCCCACACTGGCCCACCCTATCATATCCCCATCCCACCCCTCCTGGACCAGAAGCCCTGTCCAAGCAGGCCTTGGACACTTGCAGGGAGTCAGGGGCAGCCGCAGCTTCTTGCACCAAACTGGCCCATGCTCCCACCGCCCTTCCAGGCTACAATTCCAGCCCCACATCTCAACTCAACCTGGCCCCGGGCAGCGCAAAGCCTTTCCCTGGGTCCTCTCCCTGCAGGCCCTTGGCAAGAGTCTCCCTTAGCCAGCAATTGCTGCTCCTCGCTGCTGTGGGGCACCAGCTGCAAGGGGAGTTTTTTCCCCGGGGCCCTGGCCTTGCCCTGAGCCAGGGGCACGACCTTTTCCCTGCAGCTCTGCGGCCACTACCTGGCTTGGGCCGCAGCCCAGCAGAAGGAGCTCAGAGCTCCCCGGGGCCTGCATCTCCTTCCCAGGGCCAGCACTGGGGCAGCTCCCACCTCATCGCCAGGCAAGCAAGGAGAGCACCCGAGGAAACGGCTACTGCTGGGCCAGGCCAGATCCAGGCTGGAGACCAGCAAAAGCTTCTTCCTCTCCAGGGGGCTCGGCCACTCACCACGCTCCCCAGGGAATGCTCACAGCCCCGAGACTGCCACAGCTCCAGCAGCCTTGGCACACTGCTCCCAGGGACAGCCAGGCTCTGATTGCCTCATCTCCACCACCCCTCTGCCTCTCTCCCAGCCCAGGCCCCTCTGCAACTCTCACCCTTTGGCTTAGCCTTTGCGTCCACTCCAGCTGCTGCCAGAACTGTTGGGCCCGAGGCAGGAGCGGCACAGCCCCAGCGTTCCCCTCTCTGTGACACCAAAGCCATGGAAGCACCAGTGTTCCATTCCCTGGAGACCCTCAGAGGCAAGCGTTCACAGCTGCGTCCATTTAACACAACTGACCGGCCACTGACCAGCCCAGGCCTGGACTCAGCTGGATTCCTCTGTACACAGCTCCAAGAAGGCCCCCTGGCCACCTCCACACTGCCACAGACCAAGAGAATAGATACATTTACAGAGCTCAGCCCAGAGCTGACAGGGAAAGAAATTAGAACAACCCCCACCAAAGCACCAAGAAGAAAACTACTCCGCCTCCTGCAGAGCTGCTCTCCTCCCTCTGACATTTCACCAGAAAATACACAGCACCTGAGTCTGAAAGCAACCACCATTCCTCAGGCATACCTGCAGCAAAAGCAGCTTGAGGACAGCCTTGCAGCAATACCTTCCTCATCTCACTGAAAAGGCCCTTTGGCAGGCAGCTGCAGGGCCCTTGGCAAGGCCAAGGCCAAGTGCCTCAGCCCACAGGGGAGAAAAGAGCTCTGAATTGGCCGCCCCTGGCACGCAAAGCCTGCCCTCAGGCTGCTTCAGCCACAGCACTCTTCTGGACGACTGCGGAAAGCTGAGAGTCAGCCCTGCCTTCACCATATTCCATGGTCTAAAGCTGCCTGCCAGAAGACATTGAGCATCAGCTCTTTTCTTTCTTTCTTTCTTTCTTTCTTTCTTTCTTTCTTTCTTTCTTTCTTTCTTTCTTTCTTTCTTTCTTTCTTTCTTTCTTTCTTTCTTTCTTTCTTTCTTTCTTTCTTCTTTCTTTCTTTCTTTCTTTCTTTCCTTCCTTCCTTCCTTCCTTCCTTCCTTCCTTCCTTCCTTCCTTCCTTCCTTCCTTCCTTTCCTTCCTTCCTTTCCTTCCTTTCTTTCTTCATGGTTCCCTCACACTCCCAAAGTCCCAGCCCCTTCACCTCAGCCCTCCACAGCTTTACACCTTGACCTCAGCCTTCCCAAGTCCACTGCAACCGCCCCGAAGACATTTCAAGGCCGCAAGATGACTAAAAGCCCCGAGAGCATCCCCAAAGGGCCCTCTGCTCTCCCTCCCTCTAGTGCTACACTCCAAAAGCCCAAACCACTCCATGCCCCCCTTCCAATCCCCACCCCTCACAAACTTCATCCCAGCCCCACACTCCCATCCCCACCCCACACTGGCCCACCCTATCATATCCCCATCCCATCCCCCCCTGGACCAGAAGCCCTGTCCAAGCAGGCCTTGGACACTTGCAGGGAGTCAGGGGCAGCCGCAGCTTCTTGCACCAAACTGGCCCATGCTCCCACCGCCCTTCCAGGCTACAATTCCAGCCCCACATCCCAACTCACCCTGGTCCCTGGCAGCGCAAAGCCCTTCCCTGGGTCCTCTCCCTGCAGGCCCTTAGCAACAGTCTCTCTTAGCCAGCAATTGCTGCTCCTCCCTGCTTTGGGGCACCAGCTGCAAGTGGAGTTTTTCCCTGAGGCCCTGGCCTTGCCCTGAGCCAGGGGCACGACCTTTTCCCTGCAGCTCTGTGGCCACTACCTGGCTTGGGCCACAGCCCAGCAGACGGAGCTCGGAGCTCAGAGCTCACCGGGGCCTGCGCCTCCTTCCCAGGGCCAGCACTGGGGCAGCTCCCACCTCATCCTCAGGCAAGCAGGGACAGCACCCGAGGAAACGGCTGCTGCTGGGCCAGGCCAGCTCCAGGCTGGAGACCAGCAAAAGCTTCTTCCTCTCCAGGGGGCTCGGCCACTCACCAGGCCCCCCAGGAAATGCTCACAGCCCCGAGGCTGCCGCAGCTCCAGCAGCCTTGGCACACTGCTCCCAGGGACAGCCAGGCTCTGATTACCTCATCTCCACCACCCCTCTGCCTCTCTCCCAGCCCAGGCCCTTCTGCAACTCTCACCCTTTGGCTCAGCCTTTGCCTCCACTCCAGCTGCTGCCAGAACTGTTGGGCCCGAGGCAGGAGCGGCACAGCCCCAGCGTTCCCCTCTCTGTGACACCAAAGCCATGGAAGCACCAGTGTTCCATTCCCTGGAGACCCTCAGAGGCAAGCGTTCACAGCTGCGTCCAGTCAACACAACTAACCGGCCACTGACCAGCCCTGGCCTGGCCTCAGCTCGATTCCTCTGCACACAGCTCCAAGAAGGCCTCCTGGCCACCTCCACACTGCCACAGACCAAGAGAACAGATACATTTACAGAGCTCCGCCCAGAGCTGACAGGGCTCAGAATTAGAACAACCCCCACCAAAGCACCAAGAAGAAAACTACTCTGCCTCCCGCAGAGCTGCTCCCTCTAACTTTTCACCAGAAAATACACAGCAACTGAGTCTGAAAGCAACCACTATTCCTCAGGAATATCTGCAGCAAAAGCAGCTTGAGGACAGCCTTGCAGCAGTACCTTCCTCATCTCACTGAAAAAGGCCCCTTGGCAGGCAGCTGCAGGGCCCTTGGCAAGGCCAAGGCCAAGGCCAAGTCCAAGGCCAAGTGCCTCAGCCCACAGGGGAGAAAAGAGCTCTGAATGGGCCGCCCCTGGCACGCAAAGCCTGCCCTCAGGCTGCTTCAGCCACAGCACTCTTCTGGACGACTGCGGAAAGCTGAGAGTCAGCTCTGCCTTCACCATATTCCATGGTCTAAAGCTGCCTGCCAGAAGACATTGAGCATCTGCTTCTTTCTTTCTTTTCTTTCTTTCTTTTCTTTCTTTCTTTCTTTCTTTCTTTCTTTCTTTCTTTCTTTCTTTCTTTCTTTCTTTCTTTCTTTCTTTCTTTCTTTCTTTCTTTCTTTCTTTCTTTCTTTCTTTCTTTCTTTCTTTCTTTCTTTCTTTCTTTCTTTCTTTCTTTCTCTTTCTCTTTCTCTTTCTCTTTTCCTTCCTTCTTTCTGTCCTTCCGTCCTTCCTTTCTTCATGGTTCACTCACAGTCCCAAAATCCCAGCCCCTTCACCTAAGCCCTCCACAGCTTTACACCTTGACCTCAGCTTTCCCAAGTCCACTGCAACCGCCTGGAAGACATTTCAAGACACCAAGATGACTAAAAGCCCCGAGAGCATCCCCAAAGGGCCCTCTGCTCTCCCTCCCTCTAGTGCTACACTCCAAAAGCCCAAACCACTCCATGCCCCCCTTCCAATCCCCACCCCTCACAAACTTCATCCCAGCCCCACACTCCCATCCCCACCCCACACTGGCCCACCCTATCATATCCCCATCCCACCCCTCCTGGACCAGAAGCCCTGTCCAAGCAGGCCTTGGACACTTGCAGGGAGTCAGGGGCAGCCGCAGCTTCTTGCACCAAACTGGCCCATGCTCCCACCGCCCTTCCAGGCTACAATTCCAGCCCCACATCTCAACTCAACCTGGCCCCGGGCAGCGCAAAGCCTTTCCCTGGGTCCTCTCCCTGCAGGCCCTTGGCAAGAGTCTCCCTTAGCCAGCAATTGCTGCTCCTCGCTGCTGTGGGGCACCAGCTGCAAGTGGAGTTTTTTCCCCGAAGCCCTGGCCCTGCCCTGAGCCAGGGGCACGACCTTTTCCCTGCAGCTCTGCGGCCACTACCTGGCTTGGGCCGCAGCCCAGCAGAAGGAGCTCAGAGCTCCCCGGGGCCTGCATCTCCTTCCCAGGGCCAGCACTGGGGCAGCTCCCACCTCATCGCCAGGCAAGCAAGGACAGCACCCGAGGAAACGGCTACTGCTGGGCCAGGCCAGCTCCAGGCTGGAGACCAGCAAAAGCTTCTTCCTCTCCAGGGGGCTCGGCCACTCACCACGCTCCCCAGGGAATGCTCACAGCCCCGAGACTGCCACAGCTCCAGCAGCCTTGGCACACTGCTCCCAGGGACAGCCAGGCTCTGATTACCTCATCTCCACCACCCCTCTGCCTCTCTCCCAGCCCAGGCCCTTCTGCAACTCTCACCCTTTGGCTTAGCCTTTGCGTCCACTCCAGCTGCTGCCAGAACTGTTGGGCCCGAGGCAGGAGCGGCACAGCCCCAGCGTTCCCCTCTCTGTGACACCAAAGCCATGGAAGCACCAGTGTTCCATTCCCTGGAGACGCTCAGAGGCAAGCGTTCACAGCTGCGTCCATTTAACACAACTGACCGGACACTGACCAGCCCAGGCCTGGACTCAGCTGGATTCCTCTGTACACAGCTCCAAGAAGGCCCCCTGGCCACCTCCACACTGCCACAGACCAAGAGAATAGATACATTTACAGAGCTCCGCCCAGAGCTGACAGGGAAAGAAATTAGAACAACCCCCACCAAAGCACCAAGAAGAAAACTACTCCGCCTCCTGCAGAGCTGCTCTCCTCCCTCTGACATTTCACCAGAAAATACACAGCACCTGAGTCTGAAAGCAACCACCATTCCTCAGGCATACCTGCAGCAAAAGCAGCTTGAGGACAGCCTTGCAGCAATACCTTCCTCATCTCACTGAAAAGGCCCTTTGGCAGGCAGCTGCAGGGCCCTTGGCAAGGCCAAGGCCAAGTGCCTCAGCCCACAGGGGAGAAAAGAGCTCTGAATTGGCCGCCCCTGGCACGCAAAGCCTGCCCTCAGGCTGCTTCAGCCACAGCACTCTTCTGGACGACTGCGGAAAGCTGAGAGTCAGCTCTGCCTTCACCATATTCCATGGTCTAAAGCTGCCTGCCAGAAGACATTGAGCATCAGCTCTTTTCTTTCTTTCTTTCTTTCTTTCTTTCTTTCTTTCTTTCTTTCTTTCTTTCTTTCTTTCTTTCTTCCTTCCTTTCTTCCTTTCTTTCTTCCTTTCTTTCTTTCTTTCTTCCTTTCTTCCTTCCTTTCCTTCCTTCCTTCCTTCCTTCCTTCCTTCCTTCCTTCCTTCCTTCCTTCCTTCCT